>CP136054.1:271161450-272506867 GCA_032464435.1 Aegilops umbellulata | reverse complement strand
CGGCGGCCAAGCGCCCCCGCACGTCTCTCGCCCGCTCCGTCGGTTCTTCGGCTTCGAGTGTCGCGGGCCCATCCCCACCCGTGTTCTCCGGGTTTGGGGTGGGTTCGTCCTCAGCCTCCATCGCCACCACCACCACTTCCTCCGCCGCGGTCACTCCCTCGCCGCCTTCCTCGTCCGCCCCTTCCCCCTGCAGCTCAGCTCGCTCTGGCCCGCCGTCCTCGCCCGTCTCCATGTCGGGCCACCACGCTCTGCGGCCGGCCGGCGCCGTCTGCTACTTACCCCGCTCCGCCCGGCTGGAGGAGGCCGAGCGTGCTCTGGACCTCGCCCTGACCGCCATTGTCGTCGGGAACCGCTTTGGGGTCTCCGCCGCCGACGTGGCGTGCCTGCTGCGGGAGCGCTTCCAGTTCGCCCCGTCCGACTTCTCCGTCCACCGTCGCCGCGACGACGAGTTCCTGCTCCGTTTTCGCGATGCTGCTTCCCGTGCTCCCGTGGCTACGAGACCCATCCGCGCCCCCAGGTTCCGGTTGCTGATCCACCCCTGGAGTCGCCTCGACGGGGCCGAGCCCGTCTCCCTCCGAGTCTCCGTCAACATCGAGATCACTGGCATCCCGGAGCACGGCTGGGATATTTCCTCCGCCATGCAGCTCCTTGCCCCATTCTGCCTGGTCCACCGGCTCGCCCCCGAGACTTTGGATGGAAGTGACATGTCGGTCTTCCGGCTGACGGCCTGGACTGCGAACCCTGATGCCATCCCACGCTCCTCGGAGCTTCTCCTGGCCGAGCCGGACGACCTCGCCGGCGCTAACCCGGACCTCGTCGACCGGTTCGCGGTGCCGATGCTGCGTTTCCCAGTATCCATCCACGTTCCCCACGCTGCTGACTTCCGCTTCCCCGCCCCGCCACCTCCGCCTCCGCCCGCCAGCCCGGACGGCGATGGCGGCCCTGCGCCCTCTCCCCTCCTACCGGAGGCGTGGCCTCGCCGGCATGACTTCCCGCCGCCTGCGTCCGGCCGCAGGTCCTCCGGCGCTCCCGGCCGCGGCTCCGGCCGGCATCGACGTCGCCGTCACAACGGGTCCCCTCCGTACCGTGGGTGGCAGGGCGTCCTGGGGCCCCATCCAGCTGTGGGTTGCGTCACCCGCGGGCCCCCTGTCCGTCAAAGGCTGTCGCGTGCGACCGCCGCTCCAGGACATACCCCTGGCGCGCCCCCGATTCAAACACTGGCCATCATCCAGGCGCCACCTTTCCCCTCCCGCCTGGCCAACGGCAATCCTATGGGCCCCAATCCCCTCCCCCCGCCTCGGCCCGCATCGGATCCCCCAACCACCAACCCGCAGCTCCGAATCGAGGCCGCACCTGCGTCGGCTGCGCGTGATCCCACCCGCGCGCCGCGCCAATCTATGCTGGGGGGCACAACCGCTCCTGATGCGGATGATTTGGCAGACCCCACCCCCGATCTGTGCCCCGATCCCACGCCTGTGGGACATGACACCCCGGATCCCGTGCCCTCGCCCGGCCTGCGATCGCTTCCCACCCCCCAGTCGCTGTCGGTGGACCCCTCTCCCAGGCCCATGACCGCCTCTCCCCCGCTCGCTGGCACCAGCGCCCCGCCTACGTCCTGCATGGCTCCTCCGCATGCTGCGGGCCCACGCGCCGCTGCTGATTGCGCATCCCCTCCCGAGGCCATGCAGACGCTCGCCCAGGCCCCGGTTTTCGCCTCCAACGGCTTGGCATCCTGCCCGGTTCCTGCGGACGTCCTCGGCTACATAAACTCGATCAGAACGCACCCTTCTTCCGTTCTGGAGCCCCCTTCCGCGCGTCGCAAGCGTGGTGCCGTGCCGCCCAACTTCACACCCCGGCGCAGCTGCCGCCTGGCCAAGAGCGTCAGATGCCTAGACTCGGAGACCAAGGCCAAGCGGGTACTCCTGCGGCACCTAGGGCTGCTTGGCGATGACGAGCCTATCTTGGAGGAAGCGCTTGCTCGATACAACAAGCTCTTCGCCCGACCACTTGCAGGAGACATTGTTCTGGCCTTTGCAGATTTCTTCGGATGGACCGTTCCTCCCGGGCTGCTCGATGGCGTCGCCCCTTCTGCTCCTCGCTTGGTCGAGGTCTGATGCATTCCTTGCATCACCCTCCCCGCCCCCCCCCCCAATCCTTTCCATGGATCATAGCCTCAAGATTGTATTCTGGAACGTGCGTGGCCTCAATAGCCGGGCCAAGCGCACTGCCGTTCACTCTGTCCTTGCCCCGATCGATCCTTGTATTGTGTGCCTCTCAGAAACTAAGCTGAGTTCGGCCTCGTTGTCCACTGTGCTTGAGATTCTGGGACCTTCCTTCTCGGACTTCTACTTCTTGCCAGCCTTAGGCACGCGCGGCGGAATCCTCCTGGCCTGGCGCGGTGACCGCGTCGCCCTCGCCAACCCCATTGTGGGCACGTATCACGTCTCTGCCACGGTCTCCCTAGGCGCCAACACGCCTCCCTGGTGGCTCACAGGCGTTTATTGACCGCAAGATGTTGATGACAAAATTGCCTTCATGGCCGAGCTCCATGAATTGCGTGACATCATTGCCGGCCCCTGGCTCCTCGGCGGCGACTTTAACATGATCACCTCCTGCGTGGATAAGAACAACGGCAACCTCCACCATCGCACCATGAGCCGCTTTCGTCGGTTCATCGCCGACCACGCCCTTCGCGACATCTATCTCCACGGGAGGCGATATATGTGGTCTAACGAGCAGCTCAACCCCACCCTGGTGCGCAATGACCGTGTGCTTTGCACACCCTCCTGGGAGACCATCAACCCGCAGCACCTCCTTCGATGTCTATCTACGGCCACTTCGGATCATTGCCCCTTGCTCATCGACTGCGCGCCCCGTGGAGCGAGCAAGCGTCGTTTCCACTTCGAACTGTTCTGGCCCAAGCTCAACGGCTTCCATGACACGGTGCACGAGGCTTGGTATGCCGTGCCACCAGACCCCGACCCGTTCAGGCGCATCTATGCCAGGCTCAAAGCCACGGCCTGTAGACTCCAGGGCTGGGGAGCGCGTACTACTGGTAACATTTCCCTGCAGTTACAAATCGCGCGCGAGCTCATCCTCCGCCTGGACATGGCTCAAGATCAACGCCCCCTCACGCCGGCCGAAGGATGGTTGCGGCGCGAGCTCAAGCGTGCTTACCTCGGTCTCGCCTCCCTCGAGCGCTCCACCCTACGGCAGCGAGTTCGTCTCCGCTAGCTCCGCGGGGGCGACACCAACGTCGCGTTCCTCAAGATCCAGGCTGCCCACCGCGCGCAGAAGAATTACATGGCTGGCATCCGGGTGGGCTCGGAAGTTCTCACCGACGAGGTGGGGATGGCGAAAGCTACCTTCGAGCACTTCACCTCCATCCTGGGCTCCGCTCCCCGCAGGGAGCACTCCCTCGACCTCGACGGCATTGACCCCCGCCATTTTGATCTTCTTGACCTCAAGCACCCTTTCACGGAGGATGAGATTTGGAGCGCCATTAAGAGTCTGCCCACCAGAAAGGCGCCCGGTCCAGATGGGTTCACGGCGGAGTTCCTGCGTGCATGTTGGCCCACGATCAAGACTAACTTCTGCGAGGCCTTCGACAAGCTCTACGCCATGAATGGCATGGGCTTCCAGAAGCTCAATGAAGCCTTGCTCGTTCTCCTTCCCAAGAAACCGGACGCGGCCGCGCTCTCCGACTACAGGCCGATCAGCCTGATCCACATCGTCGCGAAACTCTTTGCCAAGGTCCTCTCCCTTTGTCTGGCGCCCAGGATGGGCCAGATCGTCTCGACCAACCAGAGCGCCTTCATCGCCGGCCAAAGCGTGCATGACAACTTCCTCCTCGTCCAGCAAATGGCGCGCCTGCTTCACAACCTCAAGGCCCCGCGCAACCTCCTCAAGCTCGATATTGTGAAGGCGTTTGATACCGTATCCTGGCCCTTCCTTCTTCAAGCTCTCCGCCACCTTGGCTTCGGGCAACGCTGGTGCGAATGGGTGTGCATCCTGGTCTCCACCGCATCCACGCGGGTCCTCATCAATGGCAACCCAGGCCCTCCGGTGGATCATGCATGCGGGCTACGCCAAGGTGATCTGATATCCCCGCTACTCTTCGCGATCGTGATCGACACCCTGAACTCCCTCCTCCAGCACGCGGTCGGCGCGGGAATGCTACAACGGCTAACCACTCGCCACGCCGCTTCCAGCATCTCTCTGTACGCTGACGATGTGGTCGTCTTCTGCCACCCGACCACCACGGAGCTTGCCACCATCCGCGAGCTGCTACGGATCTTTGGGGAGGCCTCGGGTCTCCGCACGAACTTCCTCAAATGCTCGGCCACACCCATCCGGTGCGACGAGGAGGTGCCTTCGATCATCGACTCCACGCTCGCGTGCGCCATCTCCAGCTTCCCCGTGGTTTACCTGGGCCTGCCACTGTCCGTGCGCAGGACACCCTCCTCGTCCTTGCTGCCGCTCGTGGACAAGATTATGCGCAAGCTGGCCACTTGGAAAGCCGCACTTCTGACCCGTGGCGAGCGCCTTGCGCTTGTGCGCCACGTGCTCTCTACCATGCCCGTGCACATTCTCATGGCCATCGTCATCAACCCATCCATCCTTAAGAAGATCACGAGGATCATCCGCGACTTCCTCTGGCATGGCCGACGCGACGCCAGATCAGGCAGCTGCTTGGTGAGCTGGCCCCGCGTATGTCGACCCATCGAGTTCGGCGGGCTTGGTGTGCGCGATCTGTACCTCACCGGGATCTCCCTGCGCTGCCGCTGGCTTTGGCTCAAAGCGACCGACCCCACGCGGCCTTGGCATCACCTACAGTTCCCCATGGACGAGGTGACATCTCGCTTCTTCCGCGCCTCCACATCCTGCCATCTTGGAGATGGGAAGACCTGCCTCTTTTGGACCGACCACTGGCTTGATGGCCAGGCCGTCTCCGAGCTCGCCCCTGGCCTTTTCTCCCTTGTGCCGAGCCGGCGCAAGCGGCGCATCGTGGTATGCGAGGGCCTCGAGCAGCATGCATGGATTCGCGACATCCACGGCACGCTCGGGATCCCGGAGGCCCTTCAGTACATCCGCCTCTGGCGCAAACTCCAAGGAGTGACCCTCACTACCACACCCGACAAGATATCCTGGCGTTGGACGTCAAACGGCATTTACTCGGCCAAATCCTGCTATCACGCTCTCTTCCACGGATCCACTACGCCGCCCTCTTGGAAGCTTCTTTGGAGGAGCTGGGGCCCTCTGAACACCAAGTTTTTCCTCTGGCTTGCCTCTCTGGACAGGTGCTGGATGGCTGAACGCCGCGCTCGTCACGGCCTCACGCCCGACAACGCTTGCATCCTATGTCACCAGGAGACAGAATCCATCAACCACCTCCTTGCGGGATGCGTTTTCGCCCGGGTCACCTGGCACGAAATCATGGCTTGGTGCCGGCTCACAACTCCTCCCATGGACGGCGCGACGACCTTCTTCGCTTGGTGGGCGCTTGCGTCTGCCACCTCACCGAGCGGCCTCCGCAAAGGGCTCAACTCCATCGTCGCTCTTACCGCTTGGGCCATCTGGAAGCATCGCAACGCCGTCATCTTCGACGGCCTACACCCCTCCACTGACGATCTGGTGCTTTCCATCCAGGATGACGCTCGCCTATGGGCTAACGCCGGCGCCAAGGGACTAGCCTCTATTATCCCTGTAACCTGGTCATTTGTAGTGAGGCTGAGCATCCTCCTTCCCCTGCTCGATGCATCCCTCCAGACGCCTTCCAGTGTACGCCTGCACGGATGCTACCTGTACCTTGTACTATCCCCCCTCCCACCTATCAATGAAATGATACGCCGCTAGGCGTATTCACCAAAAAACGATATGAGACGTTTGCTTGACTGTTCAGACGACGCGGCAAAAGTTGCACTACTGTAAAAATCTGACAAACTGATGTTTCGCCAATATATAAGTGGGGTAAGGTTTTTTATGTCTAAGAGCAACTTCAACCGGGCGATTCATTTCATCCGCCCACGTCCGTTTGGATCATCGCGGATAAAAATGCTGGTCCAACGCGCCGATCCATTCTCTAAAATAGCACGCTTCACGTTCCCACTGACCCATTTGCGGTCCAAAATTATGCCTAAAATGCATTAGCGCGGGCGCGAAGCGGACGCGCCGCTCGTCACCTCGGTGTCTGTCGCGGCCCCGAATGCCTGCCTCACAACTACCGCCCACGGTCATATTTATGACGACCGCCGACACCGGGCCCGCGTGGCGGTATGTAGAAGGGTCGCATGCCTGTCCTTTTTATTGGACGCGTGCGCGGGGCCGGCCTCATCCACAACCCCCGTCCACATCTGGCCACCTTTGCTCCCTCGCCGGCGACCAGGAAACCCTAGCCAGCCAACAAGCATCTAGCCAGCCATGGGATTCTTCAAGGGAGGGAAGAAGGGGAAGTTCAACGTCGGAGCGAGCTCTTCTCGCGGGCAGCCTGCTACGTCGCCGCTCGTTAGACGTGGCACGCCACAGCGGGCGGGAGCGACTGTACATCCCAGTCCACCAGGCGTGGTGGCACTGGCAATACCGCCAGCCCGTGCCGTATCCAAATGTCAACTGCCGCACGGCTGGCATTTGGACCCGCAGTGCATCCCCATCCCAGCGGCGCCGCGGTCCACGCGGCGCACTCTGAGGAGGTTCGCCGGCGGCAGGAGCTCATCACGCAGGAGCAGCGCACCATGCTTGAGTACGCGCCAGGCTCCCTCAACTGGGAGCGCTAGTTTGCGCTAGAGCACAAGGAGGAGCGTCGCCTCGGCGTCCACATCAACCACGACCTTCCACCGTCGCCCCTGCTGGTACAGCCGGAGGAAGAGGAGACGGAGGCGGAGTACCAAGCCGCCCTCAAGGAGGCCCTACAACACGCGCTGGAGGTGAGTCGGCTCGAGGAAGACGCCCATTGGGATGGGATGGAGTAAGCCCTAGCTTTGTCCGCGGCGGGGGACTCCGTCCAGGCGCCCCTGTTCGTGCCGCCACCGCCCCTTGTTGAGCCCAAGGCCGAGCCGGAGCCGGAGCACGAGCCAATGCCCACGCGCAAGCGGTCACCGTCACCCCCTAGTTGGCCGGAGGAGTCCTGTTCATGGACCGGCCAGCTCCGCGAGTGAGTGAGCGCGCCTCCCTGCTACTTCGCCTCCATGCCGGAAGAAGAGCCGGCCCACCTTGAACGCTGGAAGGCGCATTGGCTCGCCGAGGAAGGGGCCGACGGCGAGCGGCAGATGCAATATGAGCAGATGCTGCATCGTGAGGAGGAGGCTGTGCGGTTTGAGGAGGAGGAGGATGAGCGCGCGCGCCTGCATGAATCTGCCAATTCCGGGCGAACACTCGTTTTATCCTTTTCACCAAAAAAGTGTAACCAGCAACGCGGGGCCATGTTCGAACTAGCGACCTCTTTGTGAGAGGCCTGGGCTTTTTGCCAATGGGCTAGTTGGGGAGTTTTGTGAATAATCGTGCTAAAAATGGCATTTATATATAACTCTGAAATTTTTATGTTTTTATGTTTTTTAACTCATCCAAAAATAATGTTCTTTTTTTCACTTCTCATAGAGCAGCTTTATTATAAGAGGATGGCATTTTTTATTATAAGAGAATGGTATCTTTTTATTATAAGAGGATGTCATTTTTCATTTTTATAATAGGATGCTATTTTTCATTTTGATAATAGGATGACATTTTTATTATTGTGAGGATGGCATTTTTACTACAAGAGGATGACATAAGAGGATGGATATTTTAATTATAAGATAACAATATGACATTTTTATTATAAGAGGATGGCAATTTATTTATAAGCGCATGGCAATTTTTACTTTATAATGGGGTTGGCATTTTTATTATTGTGAGGATGTCATTTTTAGTTTGAGAGGTGGCATTTTTATTTTTGCCACTTTTTTTTGACACAAGTTATTTGGGTGACCACAAAAAACATGTCAACTTTTGTGGCATTTTTTTATTTTTTTAGTTTTGGTCATGGCATTTTCTCAAAAAACAAATAGTGGGCCTTTAGTCCAATTGGGGTCGCCACGGCCCTCCCCGCTGGCGAACGGGTGAAAATGGTCACTAGAGGACCTCCACCCTGGCGAACAAAAACATTCGCTGGAGGCTCCCTCCTCCCAGCTGACGTTCCGCAGCTATTGAGGTCCCTAAATTAATGCTGCTATCCGTCAAAATTAATCTTTTGTTCGCCTCACCTGTCTCTAACAAAAACACATGCCCCTGAAACCGAAGGAATTAGAACATATCTAGTTGAACTCCTAAAATGGCTTAACTCCTCAAAAGAAGAATTAAAACAGTTAAGCCACGTCTAGCCAAACTCGCATTCGGTTTAGTTGCTCAAAAAATTGAGAAGAATTCTCCGTCGGCTCTCAAACTTGAGCGGCCGAAAGAAGTCCTTAGAAAAATATTTGTTTTGGGTGGAGCTGCCATATCGCTTGACGCCCTCCACTCCGCATAAACCATTTAAACTAGGGAGGAGTGCATCAGGGAAATAAGTGCACGCCTATTGATTAAGTATGCCGCGGTTGTTCGAGTGCTTTCCTATGAGTGTTCGGCCGATGCCATTGGTGATTGTGTCCGTATTGGAGAAGGTACAATCATGGAGGTCGTTCGAAAATACACATAAGCCGTGATTGAGGTATATGGACCAGAGTACTTGAGGACACCCAATGATGAAGACACCGAGAGACTATTTGGTTTGGGTGAAGAACGAAGATGGTCGGCGTTGCTTGGATTAATTGATTACATGCACTAGACATGATAGAATTGTCTTGCTGGGTGAAAAGGTCGGTATAAAGGGCATTCCAAAGATCCAACAATCATTCTTGAGATACTTGCATGAAATGATCTATTGATTTGACATTCATTTATTGGATTGCCTCTCGTAATGACGTCAATATGCTTCTGGGATCACCACTGTTTGGAAGGCTTGTTGCCAAAGATATTTCTCCTTGCATCTATGTTGTCAATGGGTGTTAGTATGATGGGCATCTTTTCCCATGGGACACATTGTGAATACAATCAAACATCATAAAGGCAACAAGAGATACCACTTTGCAATGCGTCAAGAGTTGGTAAGAAATGATGTTGAAAGAACTTTCAGTGTGCTTCAAAAGCATCTGTCCATTATTCGTGGTCCTGCCAAGTATTGGAAACTACATATCGTATGAAAAATAATGACATGTTGCATCACCTTGCACAACATGATCATTGAGTATGGGACATGCATGTGAGAGAACTTTCAATACGTCTTCAATGGAGGTCCTGTCAAGTCGGAACTTAATGAGAATAAGATACATAGATTCCTCATAGCACATCTAAGTATGGAGAATCGAGAAGCTCATAGCCAGCTCTAAGATGACCTTGTTGAGCACTTGTGGGCAGTTCATACCACATGATTGATGTGCTTCTATCATGCTCTTTGTTTGAATTATTACTTCATTTGATCCTTTTGTGTGTTTGACTTTAAATAATAAAATTTGTCAATTTTGAATTTGTGATGTTCGTGAATTGTGTGAACCTTAACTAATATGTTTGGATTGAATATGTGTGCAAATATGTAACTGAAATGGAGTATGTAAAGAAAAACTTAGAAGAATTGGCAAATTTTTAGAAAGCTAAGTTTTTGAGTTTGGCTAAAAACACTTTTATTTAACTCCTTAAACTTTAGAAGTTATGGTTTGAGTGGACATGGAGTATTTGATCCCGAGTTCTTATGCTCCCACATAAACAGTAAGATCAAAAAAATAGTAAAAATAAAAAAAAATGGAATTTTTTTGTGATGAACATTGATAAATTTTCTAATTGCGTGCAAAATTTCAGGTCGAAATGACACTCGTGGAGGTCTGGGCAAAAAAATTGATGGTCCAAAAAGACTATGTTGGAAGCATTTTGGTTGCCCAGACTTCCGCGAATGTCAATTCGACCTGAAATTTTGAACACAGTGAGAACATTCATCAATGTTTATCACAAAAAAAATCAGTTTTTTTACTATTTTTTGATTTTACTGTTCATGCGGGAGCATATGAGCTCGGGATCAAAAGAGCACTTTCGGGTTTGAGTTGGCTTTTGAAGGACTAACTTTAGGGTTTGGCTAGAGATTCTCTTATCTCTATTAATATTTACATAAAAAACCTTAGGCGTGATAAAAGCTCGGATAACCATAGAACCATAAGAAAGAAAATAAGGTGAGTTTTTCTGACTAATGCATTTTGTCCGTAATCATCGGCTTGCGGGTCTTCACTTAATTAAGTGATGGAGTGTATGGATGCAGAGGGCAAACAACTCACCTGATCCATAATTCTTGGATCGGAGAATACACCATGAATGTGATGGCTACCTCTTCTCAAACCTCTCTCGGCGCTGCAGACGCTCCTCCAATATTGTTTTCTGTTGATTAACAAGCAAGAACTCTGCCTTCTCGTTAGGAAGAAGAGAATAGGCGAGTTTATAAGGATAAGTAACCAACAATCGATACATCTCTGACACATGTACACATAAGCTCGGAGGCTGCGCACCAACTGAGCCAATGACACACTACCACTCAACAATGATTTCCGGAGCCACTCTCCACATCCACACCAGCCCCGAGGCAAAGCAACATCCTAGTCGATGCCCTGCAGCGCTAGCGACCAAAATCAACAACCTACGGGCATGAGATCTTGGGAGCCACCACTCTAACTTCCACAATGACCCATAATGTTTTCGTATCCCTTGGAAGAGGAGGCCGCGCGGGGTCTTCTTCACGTCCATCACCATGCAGTTCATTTGTGAGTTTATCAAGACGGTAAGCGAGACATAGCTTTGCGGCTGGAACATCACCATCGTAGATGCCTAGTCTCGCCGCGCATGTAGAGGAGGCGGGGAAGTGGTTCCTATTGTGGTCGGCGTAAAAATGGCCACTATGACAACTAGTGTTTTCAATCATATTGTCAGGAGAGTCGCGTCTGCAGCTGTGTACGCGAATGAACCAACGTCTAGGGCTACGATGAAGGAGGCGAGGATGGTGGCCCCTACAGTGGTCAACATGATGTCAATACACTACTAGGGAAAAGCCTAGTAGCAGCGCGGGTTTTGGGCCTATTAGTAGCGAGGGGTCGGCGCTACTAATAAGGCGCTACAGCTAACGTATAGCAGTAGCGCGGGTGCCACCCGCGCTACTACTACGTCCGTTAGTAGTAGCGTGGGTAAAAACCCGCGCTACTACTAACCCGTGCTTTGAAAAAAAATTGAATTTTTTTTTCAAATTTTTTGCCCGAATTATTTTAACCTCTAATCTCTAATCACCCTCATTGCTGCTCAATTTAATCTTTAATCACCCCTCATTATTCCAAATCATCTAACTTTCCGGACGGTCACCCATCCTCTCACTACTCCAGCCTGAGCACGCTTAACTTCCGGGTTCTATTCTCCCTCGATTCCAAGTCTGCACTTGTTGTTTTCCTAACAATAGTATGATGTCAATCCTATTAACCCTCGGGAGTTTAGCTTGAGCATTAAGTCACGCATTTCACTGTTTGAGTTTAAAACTATTGTTCTAAAAAACAATAATTATTTAGTAACACTAATATTTCTTGAATAAGGAGTTTGACCACATTTTGATCAAAGTTTGACCAGATTTGACCAAAATTCCAAAAAACTGAAATAATTATTTAGTAACACTAATATTATTGAATAATTATTTAGTAACACTAATACTTCTTGAATAAGTAGTTTTACCACAGATTGACCAGATTTGACCAAAACTAAAAAAAATGAAATTTGAGCATAACTTTTTTTCCTTTTAGAATTTGAGCATTCTAAAAATTTGCAAATTGGCCGTAGGCGGTCTCCATCGGATGCGGATTTTCGTGCTGAACATTTTGATATATTATACGTTTTTTTCTGACATTGTATGCAAAAGTTATAGCCGTTTTACATTTTCCCTACACTTTTTACAAAACATGTCCAAATTTAAGTTTTTAAAATTTTCTAACTAGTAGATGTAGTAACATAACTACATCTCAAAGGATTTTAATTTTTATAACATTTTGATATATTATACGTTTTTTTTCTAACATCGTATGCAAAAGTTATAGTCGTTTTACATTTTCCCTACACTTTTTGCAAAACATGTTCAAATTTAAGTTTTTAAATTTTCCTAACTAGTAGATGTAGTAACATAACTACATTAGTACATCTCGAAGGATTTTAATTTTTGAAATTTTTATCATTTTCTTTTGCTTTTTACAAAACCGAAAAGGCGATCCGGGGGGGGGGGGTGTAGAGTTTCAAAATGGGACCTTTAGTAGTGCGAGGGTTTTTACTCCTCGCTACTACTATGGCATGTCCCGGAGGGGCACGGTTGAGACCTCTTAGTAGCGAGGGGTAAAAACTTAGTAGTAGCGCGGGTTTATAACCGTCGCTACTACTATGGCATGGCCCAGGGGCACGGTAAAGACCGCTTAATAGTAGCGAGGGGTAAAAACCAGCGCTACTGCTATCAACTTAGTAGTAGCGAGGGTTAAAAACCCGCGCTACTACTATGGCATGTCCCGCGGGGCACGGTAAAGACCGATTAGTAGTAGCGAGGGTTAAAAACCAGCGCTACTGCTATCAACTTAGTAGTAGCGAGGGTTAAAAACCCGCGCTACTAGTAAGTAGCAGCAGCGAGGGATATAAACCCGCGCTGCTAGTAAGCGTCTGTGTATAAGCTTTTCCCTAGTAGTGATAACATGGCCACAACGGTAAGCGCTGCCAGCCACATTGACAGAGTCATGTGTGCACTTTGTAACGACTCGGCCACAACCACCTGTTCTCAGCAATTACTCCTGGAAGGATCTGGACTGGCCTCACAGACCAACGCTAGTCTTTACTGCATATTTTGTATGCACTCATGTGCATCCAGAATAAAATTTCCAGCCGGTCACCTGTCCTCAAATGCTTCAAGCCAAGCACGCTTAACTTTTAGGTTCTTTGCTAATGGGCTCTCACGAAAAAAGAGTTTCAGTAGTTTATCATTTTTATTAAGCGAGAATGTTACATGTGTTGCGGCTGAAGAGGCATAAGGGAGATGGACTTTTTCAGCATAACGGGAAGTACTGTGAGATGGCACTATCCAATGGTCCATGTCAAGATGCTGATTGGAATACCCCTTCATATCCAGAGTGAAAAAAAAAATATCTTTTTTTGGCTTTATTAGTCGGGCTCAATAGCGGCAAACTTGCGTCGTTAATTAGTTGAATACGGTGTCAACTTACTACCTAACCCTCAATAGCGGCAAACTTGCGTCGTTAATTAGTTGAATACGGTGAAAACAAATTACCGGCAACGGCTTCCAAGCAACTACATCAGCTAGCTATCTGCCTATAAATTGAGCCGTCCACCACGTACCACTCACCAAGGCACCCAGACGAGATGAAGATTTCCATGGCAGCAGGCGCTCCCCTCCTCCTGGCCCTCGCAGCCACGGCCGGCGCGGTCACGTTCGACGTGACGAACGAGGCGGCGAGCACGGCCGGCGGTCAGCGATTCGACCGGGAGTACGGCGCCGGCTACGCCAAACAAGTGCTCTCTGATGCTTCCTCGTTCACCTGGGGCATCTTCAACCAGCCGGACCCCTCCGACCGCAGGCCCGCGGATAACGACACCGTCACCCTCGCGGTCCGCGACACGGACGGCGTCGCCTCCACCAGCGGTAGCACCATCGAGCTCAGCGCCCGCTCCGTTGGCGGTATTACCGGCGAAAACCTCAAGGAGCAGGTGGACGGGGTGCTGTACCACGAGGTGGCGCACGTGTGGCAGTGGGGGCTGCAGGACTACGGCGCGCACTCGGGGATCTTCGAGGGTATCGCGGACTACGTGCGGCTCAAGGCCGGGTACGTAGCGGCGAACTGGGTGAAGGAGGGGGGCGGCGACCGGTGGGATCAGGGGTACGACGTGACGGCCAGGTTCCTGGACTACTGTGACTCGCTCAAGGCCGGGTTCGTGGCGGAGATGAACGGCAAGCTCAATGACGGCTACAGCGACGACTACTTCGTGCAGATCCTGGGGAAGAGCGTGGACCAGCTCTGGAACGACTACAAAGCCAAGTACCCCCAGCCCCAGGGCTGATCGATCGATGCACATATATAAAATGCCTGCAGTTTGATGTTGTATGTGTACCGGTCTACGTCTACGTACTGATACAGTAGATTTGTATTACTACACAGTCGATGCATGTACTATCTGGAATGGAATAAATCAACGTTGGCACGGTGTGTGTTAACGAATTGGGGAGACAAATGGTGTCTGAGAGAAGAGTTCTTGTCCTTTTTTTTTAACTTCACTTCCACTTTATTCGTTGGTGAGCAAACTGGGAGAGAAGCTCAGAAGGGGCAAATTTGATAATTTTGACCTCTGGGCGAAATCAATTCACAGAATGAACTGCTCGTGAAACAATTTCACATTCCTGACCTTTTTGTGTAGCGCCCGCCACGACGGCGTCACACCCTACGGTGCAGCGCCTAGCTCAGGGGCGTTGCACTCCAGTCCACCGTGGCAGCCCCTGGGCCCGCACCCAGCCGTGCAGCGCCTCCGAGCTAGGCGCCACACATGTAATGTGCAGCGCCCGGCTCGTGGGCGTTGCACATTGACTTAGATGCAGCCGCCGCGCGCTAGGCCTCCCCCACCCACCCCATTCTTCAGCAGTTACAGAAACATCGTTGCGGCGGCTGGCTCCTCTCCCCCTCTTCAAAAATCTTCAGATCTGACGATTTGGCCCGTGGATTCCTTCACCAATCCAGCCTAGAAGGTACTTTTCTCCGATCCCCTTCTTTCTATCCATAGAATGTATGCTATTTCGGAGATTTGAGAAACCCTTGTTTGAATCTTGCATGTATTAGATTTGGGGAACTTTTGTTCGAATCTTGCATGTATTAGATTTGGGGAACCCTAGTTAGATTAGAATGTGGTTTGGATACATAGGTTGACATGTTATTTATATAGTTTGGATACATAGGTTGACATTTTATTTATATGGAAAAAATATTTGTATTGAATAAGTAGGCTTAGTTTAGTTTATTGAAATTACATTTGTATTGGCAAGAATGGTTTGGATACATATGCTTTGAATTTTGCATGTAGTAGCCGTACTTTAGTTTTTTTTTTATTCAAAAGATAATCGTGTTGACAAGAAAGCTTTCTTTCAAATTGTTAGGATGGTTTGGCTTCTCGATGATCACTGGGACAATCAACACCGGTCGTACGCTATGTCGGTGGAGCAGCGGGTAATAATGAAAGTTGCCGGTGCTATGAATTTCATGTTTTTTTTCAAACACATACCCCCCATATGTAATGATTTGTTTGTTTGCTTGTAGGAGCTTGCACCTCTGAAGCTTCGGGCTCACGGGGTCAACCTTGGGTGGATGCGCTATGATGAGCGGTACACACCGTATGTTAGGGAGACAGGACTTCTTCATTTCATTCAGTTGGTCAGCCGGTCGACGCCACCCAACAATGCTCCAGCACTCACCGCGCTTATTGATCATTGGAGGCCGGAGACACACAATTTCCATCTTCGGACCGGGGAGATGACCGTGACGCTCCAAGATATAGCTATGATCACCGGTCTTCCTATCGATGGGAATCATCTATGTATGAGCACCGATTCTGATGGGTGGCGCGAGCAGATGTTTGTCCTTATCGGTATGGTTCCTCCGGAGCCTCGGGAACCAGAAGTAGAAGGCAAGAAGAAGGAAGGAGTCGCAACCGGTGCTACTTTCACGTGGACTGTATCGAACTTCAATACTTGCCCTGAGGATGCTAATGAGGACACGGTGAAGACATATGCTCATGTCTACATGTGGTACGTGATATCCAGGACTATGTTTGCTGATGGCACATGCAAGAATGCTCCATGGATGTGGCTTAAGAAGTTGACCGTCTTCGATAGCAAATGGAGTTGGGGTTCGGCGACACTGGCTTACTTGTATAGACAGGTATGAAGTTGTTTCTGTTTCACTTCATTGGTACATTATGAATGCGATCTTGCTGTTAATTCAACCATGTTCTCTTTTATGTGCAGTTGGACAAAGCCTGTTGTAGGCTATCTGGAGGTATTGGTGGTTGTTTGCTCGCATTTTCCATATGGAGCTGGGAGCGTTTGCCGGTTGGACGACCGAAGACCGTGAAGTACGAGGATTGGGACGACAAAGACGACCCACTACGGCTCCCCACTTGGGCTGACAAGTGGGATGTGTTAAATGAGATGACAGATGATCCCTCGGTCATGTACAAGTTGTACAGGAGCGAGCTGGACGCGATCACGCCTGAGCAGGTGAATCGACATTGCATAAGTGATTATCATGCTTCTATCGTAACTCGATATCAATTTTGTATTCTATCCCATTTTGCAGGTGGAATGGGAGCCGTATGGAAAAAGAGAGAGTTTTGGTAACCCTATGGAGTTCAGGCTGAATCCTATGTGCACTAGGGATAGGGATCTCTGGCATATGCGGTGCCCACTGATATGCAACTGGGCGGTTGAGCTTCACCTGACACATCGGGTGTTCCGCCAGTTTGGTTGTTCCAGCCACACCCGCCGGAGTGGGAGGACACGGACAAGTTGCTACACGCGTAAGATATAATTAACCTTGAGCAGTTAGCAGCTTATCGACGGTTTCGATGATGCTAATATTCTATTTCTAACTTGCAGGTTGGATAGGAAAAAACAGCGGAAGATCAAGGATTGGGCCAACCATCACATGAAGTATATCGTACAGTTCGCGCTTAGTGTGGAGCAAGCAAGGGCTGGAAAACGAGCCCAGGTTCGTGAGCACTGCACGATCGCGTTCAACAACTATCTCACATGGTTTCTTGCAAGTACCCGCGTGGAGGTATGCAAGCCGGCGCATGCTGAGGAGATTCTGGAAGAACCCACCGTTTTTGATGAGGTAGCCCATCACCAGTACAACGCATTAGTTAGGAAAGGCAACTCAATGATCCCTTCAGCTCCAATGATGAACTTTGTGGTATTTGCCCTTTTTGCTTTTCCATTCGCACTATTTCACATCTTTGCTTGCCTAACACTTTGATACCGTTTCTGTTCATAGCGTGCCCAGATCAAGAAAGCAGCTGATGAGACCGAGTCTATTCTGGAAACAACCCTGGCTGGCAAAAGCGATGGGGAAGGTGCACTTCGAGCATTCATTAAGGTTCACATCTCCTTCAAACTAGCACTTAACATATGTTGCTACGTTCCATGTCTCATTCACTTGTACATGTTGGAGCGCCAGGGCCAAAAGTTAAGGCGGCTATCAAACCTTTTCGGTTGTCGTGACCCCGAGTATGTATCACCAGAACGGTCTAGGTTGGCGACACCATCAGATCCCGCTTCGGGGAAGGGCCATGGTGAACCTTTGGAGGATGAGGATGTGGGTGTGGTCACTAAGAGGTAGGGCATGACAATCCATATCTTCTGTTGATGCATTGCTAACTATATCCTCACACGCGGTCTTTCCATATCTTCTGTTGATGCATAGGTTGCTGATGATATGACCTTGGGGACATACCAGGCTCGGTCTGCATACGAGTTGAAGCCTAGGAAGGGAATCAACAAGTACACACCTGAAGACTTCACCCAAAGAGGCCAAAGAGGCAAAAGGACGGTCGGCACCTCGCGGATGGCGGCTTTGGATGACTATTTGGATGACTATGTAGATGACGTGGAGGAACCGAAGCAGGAGCCGGACCGGGTTCCTCTTCCTAGGAAGGTGAAGAAGATAAGCGTAAAGAGGGGGGAGGAGCCAGCAAGCGCGGAAAGCACTAGTCATCGTCCTTTATTTATAATGTTGAACTTAGAGTGGTGGTAGCTCTTAGTAATGTGGAATTTGTTATGTCGTTGAACTTGGAGTGGTGGTCCATCACCACGGCCAAGTCCACCACCAAGGCCAAGACCATCACCAAGGCCTAGACCATCACCACGGTCATTACCACCACCACGAGCTCTACCACCACCACGGCCTAGACCACCACCACGAGCTCTACCACCACCACGGCCTCTTGTAAGTCCTAGTTACCGACCTCTTTGTTGCCTAGATCCTCTTTGGCTAACACTTGGTTGGCTTGGCACTTGTTGGCTACCACTTGGTTGCCTTCGCACTTGTTGGCTACCACTAGGTTGGCTACCACTTGGTTGGCTTGGCACTTGTTGGCTACCACTAGGTTGGCTACCACTTGGTTTCCTTGGCACTTGTTGGCTACCACGTGGTTGCCTTCGCACTTGTTGGCTACCTCTTGGTTGGCTTGGCACTTGTTGACTACCACTTGGTTGGCTCCCTTGTGTAGCTCCTTGTTGGCTTGTGCTTGCATCATTTGTCTTGGACCTTTTCCTTGGTTTCATACATTTTCTTTTGTTGTGGCCATGTGACGCCCCCGATTTAATCGTACACTAATCATACACGCAAACGTGTACGATCAAGATCAGGGACTCACGGGAAGATATCACAACACAACTCTAAAAATAAAATAAGTCATACAAGCATCATAATACAAGCCAGGGGCCTCGAGGGCTCGAATACAAGTGCTCGATCATAGACTAGTCAGCAGAAGCGACAATATCTGAGTACAGACATAAGTTAAACAAGTTGCCATAAGATGGCTAGCACAAACTGGGATACAATCGAAAGAGGCGCAGGCCTCCTGCCTGGGATCCTCCTAAACTACTCCTGGTCGCCGTCCGCGGGCTGCACGTAGTAGTAGGCGCCTCCAGTGTAGTAGTCGTCATCGACGGTGGCGTCTGGCTCCTGGGCTCCAACGTCTGGTTGCAGCAATCGGGTAGAGGAATGGGGAAAAAGGAGGAAAAGGCAACCGTGAGTACTCATCCAAAGTACTCGCAAGCAAGGAGCTACACTACATATGCATGGATATATGTCTAAAGGGGCATATCGGTGGACTGAACTGCAGAATGCCAGAATAAGAGGGGGATATCTAATCATGTCGAAGACTACGCTTCTGGCAGCCTCCGTCTTGCAGCATATAGAAGAGAGTAGACTGAAGTCCTCCAGGTAGCAGCGCATAGCATAATCCTACCCGGCAATCCCCTCCTCGATGCCCTGTTGGAGAGCAATCACCGGGTTGTATCTGGCACTTAGAAGGGTGTGTTTTATTAAGTATCCGGTTCTAGTTGTCATAAGGTCAAGGTACAACTCCGGGTCGTCCTTTTACCGAGGGACACGGGTATTCGAATAGATTAACTTCCCTGCATGGGTGCACCACATAACCCAACACGCTTGATCCCATTTGGCCGGACACACTTTTCTAGGTCATGCCCGGCCGCGGAAGATCAACACGTCGCAGCCCCACCTAGGCACAACAGAGAGGCCAGCACGCCGGTCTAAACCTAAGCGCACAGGGGTCTGGGCCCATCGCCCTTAGCACACCTGCACGTTGCGTACGCGGCCGGAAGCAGACCTAGCCTAGTGGCGTTCCAGTCCAATCCGGCGCGCGCCACTCAGTCGCTGGCGTCATGAAGGCTTCGGCTGATACCACGACGCCGGGATACCCATAACTACTCCCGCGTAGATGGTTAGTGCGTATAGACCAAATGGCCAGACTCAGATCAAATACCCAGATCTCGTTAAGCGTGTTAAGTATCCGCGAACGCCGACAGGGCCAGGCCCACCTCTCACCCAGGTAGTCTCAACCTGCCCTGCCGCTCCGCCACAAAGATCCACACAGAGGGCCGTCGGGACAAAGGTCCTTTCAGCCCCCAATCCGTGAATCACTCGCGGGTACTCCTCGAGCCAACCCGACTTTGGTCACCACATGTATCATGTTTAATGTATAGTATATACCCGTGATCAACTCCCGAGTGATCACGGCCCGATAGTATAGCACAGCACACGGACAAGAATGTAGGGCCACTGATGGAAACTAGCATCCTATACTAAGCAGGTAGGATTGAAGGTAAAGGTAACAACAGTAGTAGCAAGGACAGGCTATGCAGCAGTATAGGATTAACTGAAAGCAGTAACATGCTACACTACTCTAATGCAAGCAGTAGAGAAGAATAGGCGATATCTGGTGATCAAGGGGGGGGGGGGGCCTGCCTGGTTGCTCTGGCAAGAGAGAGGGGTCGTCAACTCCGTAGTCGTACTGGGTAGCAGCGGCGTCGGTCTCGGTGTCTAGCGAGAGAAGAGGGGGAAGAAACAATAAATATTTAAGCAAACAGACGCATAGCAATGTATGACAGGACAAGTAACGGTGCTAGGGGTGCCCTAACACGGTATGGGTGATACCGGTGAAGGGGGGAAACATCCGGGAAAGTATCCCCGGTGTTTCGCGTTTTCGGGCAGAGGAGCCGGAGGGGAAAGTTTGCGAGTTTGATATGTTAGAAATGTGTGGCGGACGAATGGACTGCGTATCTGAGTTCGTCTCGTTGTTCTGAGCAACTTTCATGTAGAAAGTATCTTCATATGAGCTACGGTTTAATTTATATTAATTTTTAAAGTTTTAAAACATTTTCTAATTTATTAATTATTAATTAAATTAACATTATCCAGAATAGTGCTTGCTGACGTCATGATGACGTCAGCATGACGCCAGCAGTCAACAGGGCATTGACTGGGTCAACTGACATGTGGGTCCCGCATGTCATTCACTATTAGCTAATTAATCAAAGTTAATTAGTTGAACTAGTTAATTAGGCTAATCTAATTAGGTTTAATTAAGTTAATTAATTATTATTTTTATTTTTTTATTATTATTTTTTTAAATCCTTTTTTTTAACGTTCTAGAGGCGGGGCCCTCCTGTCATAGGCCCCAGGGGGCTATAGTGGGTTTGGGCGTTGCGGGCGCCACCCGAACAGGCGCAGCGGCCACTGGAGCATAGCGGGTGCGGGCGCGCGTCCGACTGGGTGAACCCAGGTCCGCGGGCGACAACCGCCGAGGCGCGACGGGGCACCGGAGTTGGCCGCAGGGGCGGCAATGGTCGACGTGAGCTGGGACGACGACCGCGGGGCCAGCAGCGAGCGGGCACGGTGGAGCTCGAGTGGCCCGCGCGGTCGTGGGCAGAGGCGGCCGCCGGCGGCTGCGGCGCAGTCGGGGGCACGCGCCGGGGCACGGTGGGGAGACTCGGCTGCCGTGGCACAGCAGGGGAAGCAGGGCGGAGGGGCAACCGCCCGGCGGTGACGACATCGTGCGGGATGGTCAGGGGCGCGTCAGAGCGAGCTCCGAGCGCGGATGCGGCGTGCGGCAGAGGAGGAGAAGAGGAGGAGATCGGGGCGAGGCTCACTGGGGCCGTAGGGATCGTGGCAGCGGGTGTCGGGGAGGACGTCGGGGACGACGCGTCATGGAGGAAGCCGACCGGCGAGGAGGTCCGGCGAGGTCCTCAGGCGGCTGCGCGGGCTCTGGTCGGCGATGAGGCGTGGCCACGGCGTCACGTGGTGTCGCGCGAGGGAGAAGGAGGGCGAGGAGGAGGCCGGAGGGTGGCGCTCGGCGCCGGCAGGCGGCGACTGCCCTCGGGCGCGGGCGCTCCGAGAGCAGAGGAGCGAACAGGGGCGCCCCTCCTCCATGCGCATGCGTGTGTGTGTGTGTGGTCTTCGTGGGTGGCGGCGTGGGGGGAGAACGAGGGAGAGTGGGGGATCGTGGGGGATTACGGTTCGGTCGTGGGGGGGATAAGGTGGCGTGGACGGGCCGGTTGGGCCGGCCGGCATCTGGGCCGGAGCCCAGTGGGGGGGTGTCTTTTCCTTTCTTTCTTTTTTTTGTTCTGCTTTCTTTTCTTCTTTTTATTTTTATTTTTCTGTTCTGTTTGATCTAGTTTCTATTTATTTTAGTTTTATTAAAATACAAAAGTTGTACCTAATTTAGTATATGTAATTATGCCACTGGCACAAATATTTTAACACATTAAATACAGTAGTTTGTATTTGTTTATTATTTTAAGAGCATCTAAATAATAGCTTTGTAGCTGCTTTACTTATTATAGTGCAATTTAATACTTTAAAGAAGTGTGGTTTCTTCATCAATATTTAGTATGGATTATTTGGCACAACCCGAATATTTTAGTTTTAATATTTGAAAACTTTTACCGTTTGACTTGACATTGAATTTTGAATTCGAAGGTGATTTGAATCAGAGTGAGTTTAGTAACAGTAACAGTGGGTACATGGCATCATTAGTAGAGGGTTACTGTAGCCTAATTATCCGGGCGTCACAGGCCATGACCTTTGCACTCCCCACAACGGGAGCTCTCACGAGGCTCTTGGAATTGGTCGTTGCCCGCTTCGCGGCGACCACCATGGCCCCATCCGTCCATGTCGCCTCTAAGACGCTTTGTCTTACGTCTACCCCGTTTAACAACCTTCAACTCCGGATCTGGCCATAGTTGAACTCCATGATACTCCGGCCATTGTGATTGGTCAAAGTACGGGTGAAAGTGGGGAGCCCATGTTTTCTTGACCGTCATGATTGAGAACTCCGACTCCCTCACGGTGCGTGGGTGATTGATGTCCACATTCCTAACGCGACCGGCGGTATACAAGTGTGAGCATGGGAGATGAAGCAACAATGGCCTCCCGCAAGTGCAATCACATTGTGTTAATGACACCTTGAAAGCCCGACCTCCATGTTGCCGGCCATCATTTGTGGTCCCTCCCGGCTCTTTCACTTCGTACTTCCACTCTTCGTTGTCATACAATATAGCTTTTTCTGAGTCCGCCTTCCGTGATTGAAATACCAACCGTTCATCAACTTTGGGTGGGAACTTGTACTTGTACTTCCGTGGGTTCTCACCCGCTATCTGTGCATCGGTTTCCATCGAGTACTTTACAAAGTACGCATTCATCTTGTCAAATGTGTATTGAACTATTGCCGTCACGGGTAATCCACGTGCACCTTTGAGCACCCTATTGAAGCATTCGGCCATATTGCTTGTAATTTGACCGTATCTCCGGCCATCTTCATCAAAAGCACGTGCCCACTCGTTTCGGTATTGAATGTGCGCCTATTGAGAAAATCTTGACCCCGGGATCAAGTTTTTTGCGTGCGAGCAATTTCTTGTACAAGTAGGCGAAGCGCTTATCGGAGAAAGCGAGACAACAATCTTGAAGATCATCGGCCAACTCCTTAAGGCCACATGCCCTATAGAAGTTCGAACAAAACTGCCTCATGCACCATCTATGGTGCAACGGAGCATGGCCGGGAATGTCAATCTCCACCGCGTTAAGAATTCCTGGATGCCGATCCGATATGACACAAATTTCCCTTTGAGCGGGTAACACCTTCGTCCTCAAAAGATGCAGAAACCACTCCCAGTTGTCATTGTTTTCCACCTCAACCAAAGCAAATGCCAATGGCAACACCCGGTTATTTATCATCACTTGCTATTGCAACCAACAAGGTGCCCTTGTATTGTCCGGTCAAGAACGTGCCATCAATTGCGATGACCGGCCTACAATGTTCGAAAGCCCTCACGCATTGCTCGAACGCCCAAAACGCACGGCCAAATACTCTGACTTTCCTTCCTTCATGAACCGTTGTTTGGTGCCCATTTGGCTCTACCACATGAACCATGCCCGGGTTTGTCGCGGCCATGGCTAACAACAACCTAGGGATTCGGTTGTATGCTTCCTCCCATGTACCATAAAACATATTAAATGCGGCTTGCTTTGCCTTCCATGCCTTGCCGTACTTCACCTTGTAATGAAAGATGGCTTTCACAAGGTCAATGACATGTTGGACCCTCATTGTTGGAAGTGTGGATATTGAGTTGGAGAGCTTGTAAGCGATGAACTCGGACATGAGTTGTTTCTGGTCTTGGGACACGATCTTGCCATCCACCCTTTTGCCTTGGCACATGTGAGTTGGCACACAACTCACTACATGCCAAGTTGGACCTCCTTTCCATGGTCTTGCACGCACAATCCACGGACATATTTCATCTTCACATGCACATGCAACCGTGTAGCACACATTGACGTCTGAGTGCACCACCTTGTGTGGACGATAATGCATAATCGAGTAGTTGTCGAGCCACATTTTCAATTCCAACAAGGTGTCGAACTTAGAATCTTTAGCAATCCGGTTCTTGTCGTCTCCCAAATCACGGTGAGAGCTTGGCCTAACCCCAAGAGGTACACATTGGCCACAATCTACCACGGCTTCATCCGCGAGATTAACATCCTTGAACAATGTAGTCCGATGATCCCGACCAAATACCTTCTCGAAAGCTTTAGCCTCCTTCACCGTGAACCCCTCCGCATCAACTTGTTCATCGGGACCATCGTCATCCGAGTACGATGAATATGCACGGGAAAAAGGGATGGAATGGTCCATTGTCTCTTGCAAATGATATTTGTCGAGATCACCCACATGGTTGTCATGGAGATCAACTTCATTGTCATCGTCCGCATACTCATCATTGTCCTCTTGCAAAGCTTCATCTTGGTTGTTTGTAAACGGGCTCAATGTTGGCCTCACTTCTTGGGTCAAAAGAGGTTCAACGATTTCATCTCGCTTCAAGGGTGGGGGCTACAAGCAACCAAAGGGGAGGGGTTTCGGTTCAAGTCCAAATGCAAACTTGAATCAACCTTCTTCGTTGCAAATAACTCAAGAGCCTTGTCTAGTGATTCGGCCACCGTCTCCTTGTATGCAACCCAACGTTGCTCCGAGTTGACACGCATTGTCTTCCAACGGATGTGCATTCCAAAACCAACATTATGCCTTCCCTCCAACTCAATGATATCACTAGGGTCCATCCAATTCAAATCTTTCCTAACGTGTTGCAAGAGCTCCGCATAGCTAGGACTACTATCAAACACCATGTCAAACTCATCCGGATCCGGTTCTATATTGCCTTTCAAAAAGGCGTCTTTGTCCCCATGATGAACAAACACACATGTTCTTCCCATCCCTATAAGCATTCCAAGAAACACAAGGTAACTTTGCTTCCATGAGTACTAATCCAAGGATTAACACGGAATAGAAACCCTAATATATATATCAAACAACAACCCTAACCATAACCCTAACCCTAACCATAACCATAACCATAACCATAACCCTAGCCTTAAACCTAACCCTAGCACCAACATAAGAACACCCATAAGAATAACCTAGCATACTAACAAAGCCTAATCATAGAAATTGGCAAACAAACATCTCACATCTCCATGCAAATCTCTAGATCCAAACAAAACTAGGGTTTCCCCAAACTAGCAACAAATGCGCAATGGGAAAACTTTACTTGGATCAAAACAAGGGGATCGGAGAAGATTACCTTGAGGGAGGGTTTGACTTCAAAATCCACGGACAAATTCTTCGAATATGCAAGATTTGGGAGAGCATTTGAGAGGGGGAGAGAGTGGGAGAGGGGCCAAAGCTCGGGTTGAGTGTGTGGGGTGGGGGGAGTGGGGGAGGGGGGCAGCCAAGTGGCTGGATAAGTCACAGTGCAGCGCCTACGCGCTGGGCGCTGCACTTTAAATGTGTGGCGCCTAGCTCGGAGGCGCTGCACATTACATGTGTGGCGCCTAGCTCGGAGGCGCTGCACTGCTGGGTGCGGGGCTAGGGCTGCCACGGTGGACTGGCGTGCAACGCCCCCGAGCTAGGCGCTGCACAGTAGTGTGTGGCGCCGTCATGGCGGGCGCTACACAAAAGAGTCAGGGGAGTGAAATAGTTTCACGGGCAGTTCATTCCGTGAATTGATTTCGTCCACAGGTCAAAATTGTCAAATTTGCCCTCAGAAGGAGCATTATCTACCCGATCATTACACAACGAAACTCTAGCTATTCTAGCTAATTCATGAGCAGCCGCATTCGACTCTCTAGGACAAAATTCAAAAACTATAGAACTGAATTCACAAGCCAGGTGGTAGCGGTCATCAACAATGGCCGCCACATCTCCAGCATATTGGCCATCTTGATTCACAATCTCCATGAGTTCTTGTAGGGAAAATATTAGATGATACGGGAGATTAGGTGCTCGAGTGATACGAGCTACCGCGTGCCGTTGGATCTAAGATTCAAGGGATCATAGCCTAGCTCCTGGACTTGTGTGTAAATCTGAGATTCATGGAGGACTATTATCCAAATAGTAGGAGCTCTGCCCACAGCCTTTGGATCTGAATCCAACGGGTGGGAGCTCATATCACGGGAGCACTTAAACTCATGTATCACCTGATACTCTCTCATACCCCATATGTTGCATCGAGAGGGGTTATTGTATCATGCACGGGGTATCCACCGTCCACCGTTGTTGTGGGATTTGTGCCATACTTTTTGATTATTGGCAAAGTTATTGTGTTTCAATGTATTAGATAATTTTTCGTGCATTGCAACGAGGGCATACATAGTCTAATGGTTCAAAATCAATCATGTCTAACATATACTTAATACTCATGTACATGTACATGTACATTAGGCGGTATTTTTTATTCAACTTACCGTTAAATAATTCCTCTTCCACCAACCTCTCTCTCTCTTTAAAAACCAAATACGTGATTAATCTTGAAGAAATAAATCCGGCGTATAGTGGGAATAGAGGGGAAGGATGGAACTGCGTGTGAGTTGTAGCGAGCCGGTTTTTCTCTGGTTTTCTTGACGTGCTAAGCATGGAATGGAGGTGGATGAAGGTTGAGCGAAATTGAAACGTCATGTCTTTTTGAGGTAGTGCAGATATATTACATGGTATTTCATCCTTTTCCTACTTTTTATTAAAATGTCTCGCAATGTTTCATTTTGTATCAGCAATCTACTTCAAAATAAATGCACTCTTAATTGCTTGTACACTGCAAAAATTTATGCTAGAAACAAGAAAAACGACCCGATGAAACATGATTTAACACTATATATGAATAAAACATTTTTTTGTCATAGACTACAAATCATGGCACAAATTTCTCATGTTGGCGGGTGATGGATTCTTGCACGGAATAGTAGAATGTCATTTCTCATGTTGCATTGACAACCTATTTTTGAAAATTCAATTCATTAGTCCGGCATGTGTACATGGCCCTCGTTTGTCATAAACTTCTTTCTCCACTCACATGCGAACAAACTTTTTAATAGTGAAAAGCCCCAATATAGACTAAGATGAATGTCGTATCGAGATGTTATGTACAGTCAAAAATGAAGTTTGTTGAAAGACAACATTGTCACAATTATGTGATAGAAGTAAAATATCCAGTATTTTTTTTGTTGTTGTCTTTGGTTGAGTTCAGCCTACATTTATTACCTAGAAATTCTCCACATATATGGATAGAGGATTTATAGCACACATGGATGGAGCATGCAGATTATTGGTTGCGGGATTGCGTCAAAAGATTCAGAAACTTGCAAATGTGTTCGGAGGTTAATTACTCCGTGCATGCAACTTTTGGCACAGTGATAGGTGGGAACCCGATGAATGAGTTCGCGCCCGAGGGTGGCCCGATCTTAACGTCGTAGGATCAAATCGGGAGGGATAACTAGCTGCAAGCAGCCGGGATAACTAGCTTTATACGTGCCAAGGTTGGATGCAACCTGTACGTTGGGGATGGCTGGCCGAAGCTACAAGAACTCCAACTCATTGTCCGAACATTCGCAGAACCACAAACTGGGACTAACCCACACAAAATGGCCGGAACCATAGAGCACGAATTAGGGGGAACCAGAGGCTCCTTCTCGCGAATCTGTATGAACTCACAAGAGCAAAGGTAGCAAGGATCTCTCGGATCTCTCTAGCAGTATTGCTGCATTAGCTTGTAGCGGAATGGTTTGACAAAGGGTTCTCTAGAGGATGGAGGAGATGGAGTTTTATAGCAGGGACAACCCCCCCTTAGTTAGGTGTGAAGAAGATTTCAAAAGTAAGTAGGTTTGTATGGCTTCCTTTGGGAATAACCAGTCAACTTTGGGAGTTGTTGGAGAGCTCCTCGGAAATTCGCGAAGCCTTGACATCCTGGACACCTTCCACGAGAATGGCTAGAGCTTTTGAATCACAACTCCAAATAATGTGTGGTTTTTTGCATTGAAAAGATAATTTGATGCAGCTTCTGGTGATATACCACTATGGCCCCGTTTCTCCACCACATGGGTGTGGAACGTCTCTCCACCACATGGGTGTGGAACAACAAAACATCAGAGGTAAAAACTGACAGCATTAGCTTCACTTGAAACTTGTTTTCTCCAAACTTGTTCCTCCAGACCGGTTGCTTCAAGAGCTCATTGGTTGTTGGATTTCTTCCATGTGATACCTAAGTGCAACCTGTTGGGGAACACCGTATTTCAAAAAATTCCTATGATCACGCAAGATCTATCTAGGTGATGCATAGCAACGAGAGGGTAGAGTGTGTCCACGTACCCTCGTAGACCGAAAGCGGAAGAGTTTAGTAACGCGGTTGATGTAGTCGAACGTCTTCGCGATCCAACCAATTCAAGTACCGAACGTACGATGCCTCCGTGTTCAGCACACTTTCAGCACAATGATGTCCCTCGAGCTCTTGATCCAGTTGAGGACGAGGGAGAGTTTCGTCAGCATGACGGCAAGGTGACGGTGATGACGAAGTTACCGGTGCAGGGCTTCGCCTAAGCACTACGATGATATGACCGAGCTGTGTAACTGTGGAGGGGTGCACCTCACATGGCTAAGAGAAGACTTGTGTGTGCCTTTGGGGTGCCCCCCTTCCACGTATATAAAGGAGGGGGAAGAGGAGTCCGGCCCAAGGGGGTGCGCCAAAGGGGGGAGTCCTACGTGGACTCCCGGTCCAAGTAGGATTCGCCCCCTTTCCTATTCCAACTAGGAGAAGGAGGGAAGGAGGAAGAGGGGAGAAGGAAAGAGGGGGGGGGCGCCGCCTCCTCCTAGTCCAATTCGGACCAACCATGGGGTGGGGGCACCCCTTGAGGCCCTTCTCTCCTTTTCCCTAAAGCACATTAAGGCCCACTACTTCCCCGGGGGTTCCGGTAACCTCCCGGTACTCCGGAAAATACCGAAACACTTTGGAACCATTCCGGTGTCTGAATATAACCTTCCAATATATCGATCTTTACCTCTCGACCATTTCGAGACTCCTCATTATGTCCGTGATCTTATCCGAGACTCCGAACAAACTTCGGTCATCAAATCACATAACTCATAATACAAATCGTCATCGAACGTTAAGCGTGCGGACCCTACGGGTTCGAGAACTATGTAGACATGACCGAGACACATCTCCGCTCAATAACCAACAGCGGAACCTGGATGCTCATATTGGCTCCTACATATTCTACGAAGATCTTTATCGATCAAACCGCATAACAACATACGTCATTCCCTTTGTCATCGGTATGTTACTTGCCCGAGATTCGATCGTCGGTACCATCATACCTAGGTTAATCTCATTACCGGCAAGTCTCTTTACTCGTTTCGTAATGCATCATCTCGTAACTAACTCATTAGACACATTTCTTGCAAGGCTTATAGTGATGTGCATTACCGAGAGGGCCCAGAGATACCTCTCCGATACACGAAGTGACAAATCCTAATCTCGATCTATGCTGACCCAACAAACACCTTCAGAGACACCTATAGAGCATCTTTATAATCACCCAGTTATGTTGTGACGTTTGATAGCATACAAGGTGTTCCTCCGGTATTCGGGAGTTGCATAATCTCATAGTCAGAGGAACATGTATAAGTCATGAAGAAAGTAATAGCAATAAAACTAAATGATCATTATGCTAAGCTCACGGATGGGTCTTGTCCTGCACATCATTCTCTAATGATGTGATCCCGTTCATCAAATGACAACACATGTCTATGGTCAGGAAACTTAACCATCTTTGATTAACGAGCTAGTCAAGTAGAGGCATACTAGGGACTCTCTGTTTGTCTATGTATTCACACATGTACTAAGTTTCCGGTTCATACAATTCTAGCATGAATATAAACATTTATCATGATATAAGGAAATATAAATAACAACTTTATTATTGCCTCTAATGCATATTTCCTTCACAACCAACAACAATGGGGATGAAAGCATAGTTGTGCCATCAAGGTTACAAGGCAGAGTTAAGTTAGCATTCACTTGGTCACTTATTAGTTTGGCGCTACTTCTTGTGATTGGACCTATAATTGTTGGAGACTTGTCGATGGTCGTGGTGTCCTCATCATCCTCCCCCTTTTGAAAAGGAGTCATCCTCGACTCTGATGGTCCAAAGTATGGAGAGGTGTCAGACACATTGAAAGTTGGACTAACACCATAATCCATCGGAAGGTCAATATTGTAGGCATTGTCATTGATCTTCACAAGCACTTTGAATGGACCATCTCCACATGGCTGCAACTTGCATTGCGTTGATCCTGGAAACGATCCTTCCATAGGTGTACCCACATAAGATCACCTTCTTCAAACAACACCTTCTTTCTTCCTTTGTTTGCTCGTTTTGCATATTGTTCAGTCATATTCTCAATATTTTCTTTGGTCTTCTCAGGAATTTTCTTCACGAAGTCAGCACGCTTACTTGCGTCAAGATTAGTTCGCTCCTGCAATGGTAAAGGCAAAAGATCTATGGGAGCAGCAGGTTTGAAACCATAAACAATTTCAAAAGGAAAAAATTTAATTATCGAATGTACTGCCCTATTGTATGCAAACTCCACGTCGGGGAGACACTCTTCCCACATCTTCAAATGTTTCTTTAAAACTTCCCTTAGCATCATGGATAGTGTGCAGTTGACAACTTCAGTTTGTCCATCCGTTTGTGGGTGTCATGTAGTGGAAAAGGGAAGCTTTGTTCCTAGCTTTGCCCACAATGTTTTCCCAAAATAGCTCAGAAACTTGGTGTCACGATCTGAAACAATAGTGGGTGGTACTCCATGTAGCCGCACGGCTTCCCTGAAAAACAAATCAGTAATGTGTGAAGCATCATCGCTGTTATGACATGGGATAAAATGAGCCATCTTGCTAAACCTATCCACCACCACAAAAACTGAACCATTCCCCCTCTTAGTGCGTGGTAATCCAAGAACAAAATTGATAGAAATATCTTCCCAAGGTGTACTAGGAATTGATAAAGGCGTATAAAGTCCATGAGGGTTTAAACGTGACTTAACTTTGCGGCATATCTCACGACGTAGCACGTAGCGCTCAACATCATGCCTCATCCTTGGCCAAAATAAATGGTTAATCAGCACACTCTCAAATTTCTTTGCTCCAAAATGTCCCATGAGACCACCAGCATGAGCCTCCTGCAAAAGCAACAAACGAACAGAGCAATATGGGATGCACAATTTGTTAGCTCAAAACAAGAATCCGTCATGCAAGTGAAACTTTTCCCAACCTTTCCCCTCACTACACTTTGAGTGTGGTTCAGCAAAATATGGGTCATTGACATACAATTCTTTAATGCTTTGCAACCCAAGAATTTTATTATCAAGTTGTGAGAGTAAAATATGGCTTCTAGACAAAGCATCGGCAACAACATTATCTTTTCCTTTCTTGTACTTGAAAATATAGGGAAAAGATTCTATGAATTGACTCCATTTTGCATGTCTACGGTTCACTTTTGATGACCCCTAAGGTGCTTTAAAGATTCATGGTCGGAATGTATCACAAATTCTTTAGGCCACAAATAATTTTGCCATGTTTCCAAAGATCTCACAAGTGCAAATAATTATTTGTCATAAACTAAGTAATTTAGAGCTGGACCACTTATCTTCTCACTAAAATATGCAATAGGCCTAACTTCTTGCATTAGTACGCCTCCAATCCCAACACCACTTGCATCACATTCAATTTCAAAAGTCTTACCAAAGTTGGGTAGTGCAAGCAATGGTGCAGATGTCAATTTTCCTTTCAGCTCTTGGAAGGCCTTCTCGTGTGCGTTTGCCCACTTGAAGGGAACATATTTCTTGGTTAGCTCATTCATTGGGGCAGCAATGGTGCTGAAGTACTTCACAAACCAACGGTAGAAACCAGCAAGTCCAAGAAAGCTTCGTACTTGGCTTACAGTTTGTTGAGGAATCCACTCAAAGATGGCTTTGACCTTCTCCTCATGTACCTCCACGCCTTTACCTGAAACAACAAAGCCAAGAAACACAACTTTATATGTGCAAAATTTGCACTTTTGCTTTTTAGCATATAATCTCTCCTCTCTTAGGACAGCAAGCACACACCGGATGTGTTCAACATGTTCATCCAAAGTTTTGCTATAAATCAGGATGTCATCAAAGTAAACAACCACAAACTTTCCAATGAACATTTTAAGCACATGATTCGTCAATCTCATGAAGGTACTAGGCGCATTTGTCAATCCAAATGGCATAACTAACCACTCATACAAACCAGATTTTGTTTTGAAAGCAGTTTCCCATTCATCACCCTCTCTCATTCTAATTTGGTGGTAGCCAATTCGCAAGTCAATTTTAGAAAAGATGCTACTAAGTTCATCAAGCATACCATCAAGCCTAGGTATGGGGTGGCTATACCTCATGGGGATGTTGTTAATAGGCCTACAATCACAACACATTCGAGAAGATCCATCTTTTTTTTGGTACTAAAAGAACGGGTATAGCACAAAGAGAGAGACTTTCCCTTACATAACCTTTGTTTAGTAGGCCTTCAACTTGTGACTGAATCTCCTTCGTTTCCTCCAGGTTTGTGCGGTATGATGGTCGGTTCGGCTATGGGGCTCCTGGAACCAAATAAATTTGGTGTTCAATCCCTTGTTGTGGTGGCAGCCCTAGTGGTATTTCCTCGGGGAACACATCTTCATATCCCTGCAAAATTTCAACAACAACACTAGGAGTGGTAGAGGGTAAGTCGTTAGTAGAAAGAAAGTTGTCCTTGTAGAAAAGTACAAAGAACACGGAATTAGGTTCTCTCAACTCTCTCATGTCCCTTTTCCTAGCCATCATAACTAATCCCTGTTTTTCCCATGTCTTGGTCAATTTAAGCTGTGGGTTTTTTTTCTTTTGCTTTAGATTCTCTCACTCACTATATTGGTGGATGTCACTCAAGTGTTTCTCGCTCAATCTCTCTTTCTTTTTCAGATCATCCATCAATATTTCTTCGAGTGTCAAAGGGAGCAAAGATATGTGCTCTCCCTCGTATTGGAACAAGAGACGATTAGAACATCCACTGATTTGCACATCACGATCATACAACCAAGGTCTTCCCAACAACAATTGACATGCTTGCATTGGCACCCCGTCACCTTCCACTTGATCTCGGTACTTCCCAATGGAAAACTGAACGGTGACTATGTTGCTTACTCGAAGTGTACCACAATCATTGAGCCATTGCATCTTATATGGACTTGGGTACCTTCTTTGTTTTAGTCCCAATTTCTCTACCAAATCTGAACTTGCAATGCTGTTGCAGCTGCCATTGTCAACAATAATTCTGCAAACCTTGTCCTTGATGGTACCACGGGTGTGAAAAATATTATTTCGCTGCCCTTTCTCTTCTCTAGTTGCATTAACACTAAGCACACTACGGGAAACAAAGAAATCTCCCATGTCGGCTTGAATATCACAACAATTCTTCTCGTCCTCTTCGTCCTCATGATCATCCGGTGCTCCACTATCTTCATGTTCACTCACAGATTCCCATTCACCTGGTTCATTGATAAATAGAACTATCTTGTTTTGACATTGAGAAGAAATGTGACCATGCCCTTTGCACTTCCAACACACAATTTCTCGGCTTCGAGATGATGGTACAACCATGGGGTTTGAAGTACTTTCAGCAGCAGAAGGAGCACGCTTGTCAACATTCCTAGGAGCCGGTGATGATGCCGACGAAGCCACTGTTTGCCCAGTGGCGGTAGGGTGTGAAGTATGCTGAATCTGAGAACCACCATGAGAGGCACTTGGCTGCAATCTTTGCCATAATGTGGTGGTGCAGTTATGAGATATCCGTCCATGACCACTCCGCTGCACCTTCCTCTTCGTGCACTTTGCTTGCTCCAGAATATCTTGTAGAGTGTTATATGCAAACATCCTCCACAAAATCAGAAATTTCATGGTTCAGACCATGCAGAAATCTCGCCATCTTTGACTCCTCATCTTCATGAGTACGAGCACGAACTAGCAACAATTCCATCTCTTTATAGTACTCATACACCGTGTGTGTACCTTGGCTGAGGCGCTGCAGTCCGTGTCGAAGATCTCTTTGATATTGTGAAGGAACAAACCTTTGCCTCATGGCTTGTTTCATCTCTTCCCAAGTGTCAATGTGGCCACGACCTAGTAGCAGCTGATTTTCTTGGAGGTGGTTCGACCAGGTGAGTGCATAACCAGAAAACTCAACACAAGCAAGGTTGACTCTCTTCGGATCAGTAAGGTTATGCATATGAAAAATTTGATCAGACTACTCTTCCCAATCAAAATATGCATCGGGGTCATCCTTTCCTATGAACTTGGGGACGTGCAAATTGATTCTTGCTATGTCATCTCGACCATCTCGATTATGATGTTCTGCACGATGCCCATCTTCAGCAGCACGACGGTATGGGACACCATCATAATCATCAAAATCATCTCCATGACCACGAGCAACACGCTCATGAGGATCATAGTAGTGCCCATGAGGACCATGGCCTCACCCTGGAAGTTGTCCTCCTCGCTGCCCTCCATGAGCAGCAACACCACGCCCCCACGAACAGCAGCCACATATCCACCATAGTTGTTGTTATCATCCTCCAAGGCACCATCCACAGCATCGTGCACGGAATTCTCATCCCCAACTTCCTCAAGTGGGTCAATAGGGTGTTGTCGGTGTTGAACCCTGTCGACACCTGCTGGAGGACGCTCATGAAGCATCCTTTCCATGGCTTGGAGTAAGTTGTTCTTGAGTCACTGCAGCTCGGCACGTGTGACCGGGGCATCTTCTTCCCCATGGTTTTCTCCATGAACAATTGATCTAGATCCTGGCCAAAAGTGGAATTTCACCTGTGCATATCGTAATTATGCTGCCCCAGCCAGCCGCCGCATACCCTAAAAGCAAAGAGCTAGGGTTCCTCTGCCTCCTGCCGGTGCTGGCGCCAGTCCGCCCCGTATCCCGTGGCCTTAGGGCCATGGGGGCAGAGTGGATCCCGGCCCATGCCGGTGGGAGGGCTCCGTTTTTAGATACTTTTCGAGGTTTGTTAGGGTTTGTGTTCTACTCAGGAAGGCGAGACGGCGACGACTCCCTGAAGATGGAATAAAGGTCTCCCGTCCTAGTCCCCGTTCCGGTGATGCATCTAGCATCGTCGGTGGGCGTGTGGAGGTGTGTCTCCGGTGGATCTACCTTTGGTGGATTTGCTCGGATCTGTTATCGTTCGTCTTTGTTCGTGTGTCTTCAAGTTGGATCCTTCTTATCTACACTCTTCATCAGCGGTGGTTGTTGTTCTGGTGCGTTGGTTCTATGGGGCCTTAGCACGACGACTTCCCGACTGTCTACTACAACAAGGTTTTCCCGGCTCCGGTGAGGGAGGGGCGATGACAGCCGCGCGCCTTTGACTCGCTTCAGTGCTTGTAGTCGTCGCTATGTGGTCTACGGATCTGGATGTAATTTTTATTATTTCTTGTGTTCGTTGTACTGCGATGATTTAAGATGAATAGATCAGAAGTTTATCCCGCAAAAAAAAGTAAGGCCAAAGTGGAAAAGGATAATTTTGTGGAATCCCACAACCTCACCTCTTACTCACCAAAGTTCTTATGAGTTCACATTAGATGGTGCTTCTCCCGGATGTGTTAAAGCGATTGATAGACAGGGATCAAAGAACTAGCTTCGGTTTTTGGTGGAGCTCGGTCAGGTAAACAAAAAAAAAGGGCTTGTGCTGAAATCAAGTTGATGCAAACCAAGAAAATATGGGAATAGATCTGCTACACCTTTGCACTAAGATTAAAAGTACAGTACACACAAGCTTCGGAAATTTTTCTACCAAGCTGAAACTTTTGGATCTTACACAACACTATCTTTTTTCTCTCTTGTCCTTTTTTCCTGCCACTCTTTTCTTTCCCTCTTTGATTTTTTTGCCACTCTTTTTTTCTCTGTTTTTCCACAGCACAACAACCAAATCTGAAAACAACTACGAAGATGAACATGGTGCGGATCTAAAAGATGAAGAACATGCAAGGTACGCAATAACAAGATCTCCACACCAAAAAGGCTTGGATTTATTTTTGGTGGGGCTTTGGACTTCTAGGACTGAAAATATAACATGAAAACACCCGATCTAAAGGGATAATAACAAGATAAACTTGGATAATAGATCCTACCATGTCAATGAAGGCTCTGATGCCAGATGATAGGTTGGAACCCGCTAAACGAGTTCACGCCCAAGGGTGGCCCGATCTTCACGTCGTAGGATTGAATCGGGAGGGATAACTAGCTACAAGAAGCCATGATAACTACCTTTATACCTGCCAAGGTTGGATGCAACACGTACATTGGGGATGGCTGACCGAAGCTACAAGAACTCCAACCTGCTGTCCGAACAATCGCAGAACCACAAACCGGGACTAACCCACACAAAACGGCCGGAACCTTATAGCACGAATTAGGGGGAACAAGAGGGTCCTTCTGCGAATCCATATGAACTCATTTAAAACAAAACAGAAGCTAGCCAACTCCCCTCCAGAAGGCTCCCCCGATTGGGCCTTCGTGGGCCGTCAGATCTGGCTCTCAAACACGTCTAAGTCGTTAGATCTTCAGAACAGTCAAACTCGATTTTCACCTCGCGTTTGTTTCCGTTGGCCAATGACTGGTGGGCTCGTCTCGCACACTTGTTGGCTGGGTAAACTTTGTTCGTGTCCCCAAGGGAATTTTCCAATCCGCTCCGCCCGCGCGTCAAAATCCTAGCCGCCAGCCCTGCTCATCCCCTCCTCCCCGCTCCCTCCATCCTCTCCCATGTCGCCGCCCCTCTTCTCCCTGCTCGCCTCGGCCGCCTCCTCTCCTCCGCCGTGTCGTCGCCCCCCTCCCTCCTCCTCCCTCCTCCTCCCTCCTCTCAGTCCCGTGCCAACCGCCACCCAAACCCTAGCCCCCGTTTCCCTCGATCCCCGCAGTAACCGCATCCACAGCCACCCGCTCCTTCTCACAGCCATCGCACCATCCTCCCTTCCGCCCCTCCTCCTTCCCGGATCCCCACCACAGCGCCGACCTGCAGGCAAAGGGCGACGAAGAGTGGCAAACGAGGACAACGAGGGAGAGAAAGAAGGGAGATAAAAAGGAGGCCGGCGGCGAGGCCCAGCGACTAGCGCCTCTCCACCTCAAGCCCCGGCATCACCGCCACCAGATCCACATCGCAACCTCTCTTCCTCCCCTGTCTGACTGCTGCGTGGTCGCGTCAGGCCCATGCCGGCGCCACCGCCACCGCAGCAGCAGCCGCCGCCGCTGGATGGCTCCGTCGGTCCCTCCTGCTCCAGATCGAAAACTGAGAGAGCGACGGGAGGGAAGAAGGGGATCGGGGGAGGGGAGAGCACGGGAGAGAAGGCGAGCTATTGAATTCAATTGCATGCTCTGTTGTTTGTGTTTGGGAAGCAAATGTACGTGGGTGAGTTATTTCTTTTGTGTGAAGGTCTCTTCCATGCTGGTCTATCTATTCCTTTGCATGCTCTGTTCATGACTGACTCTGTTCTTGTTTTATCTTTTTGTACCTTTGCAGGAGTTGTTCTATTCTATCCCTCGAGGTAAATTTGCTGGGCAATGGCTTACTCCTCTCGTGTTCTGTTAGTTTGACAGAGGAATTACCAGCTCTGCTTACAATTTGGTGTGCCTGTTATTTGGCAAACTTTCAGGTGATCTGTAGTACTTTGTAAATCTATCATGTGTTTTGTTACATTGGCTCTTAGCTTGTCTCCATAGGTACACTATTAAATTGCTACATGCAGTATTCAGTTCCAAATTTTGCCTGACTACCTAAATGCCTCAAGGATTAGAGGAATGATAAACAGATAATTTGCTAGCTTCTTTTCATAAGAGCAAAGGTAGCAAGGATCTCTCGAATCTCTCTAGCAGTATTATTGCATAAGCTTGTAGCAGAATGGTTTGACAAAAGGTTCTTTAGAGGATGGGGGAGATGGAGTTTTATAGCAGGGACAACCCCCTTAGCTAGGTGTGAAAAAGGTTTCAAAAGTAAGTAGGTTTGCATGGCTTCCTTGGGGTAATAAGTAGTCAACTTTGGAAGTTGTTGGACAGCTCCTCGGAAATTTGTGAAGCCTTGATAGCCGGGATACCTTCCTCGAGAATGGCTAGAGCTTTTTACTCACAACTCCAAATGATGTGAGGTTTTTTGCATTGCGAAACACTAAAACACTGATGGAGATTCTGGAGAAAAACTTGACACGTTCGCCCGCAAAAAAAAAAGAGAAAAAAAGAAGACTTGACACATAGGTACTGACACTGACAAGAATTTGAGCAGTCAAGCACGGCACAGAGACATCCACAGATTGGAAAATATATTGCTGCCCCCTAGTGCAAGGAAGCCCTTCTGGCCTCATACCAAAATTTCACACGATCAAGACACGGCAGGCACCATCATCATCCAAATTTTAGCTTCCTGGCAGCTTCGCGAGTTCATTAACACGGCACATTGGCAAGTCGTCCAAAGATAAGTCAAAGCAAGTTTGGCCATGTTGGAAAGAACACGTCAAGCGAGGACTAGTACGCACCGGTGGTACCAATTCAAACGACTTGATGAGTTGATCACACTGCGGTACAGCCTATATAAATTTGGCCCTCAACTGCCACTCACCGAAGCACTTAACGAGAGCTCGCTAGCCACACCTACACACGAGACACGATGAAGATTGCCATTGCAGCAGCCGCTCCCCTCCTCCTCCTGGCCCTGGCCGCCACGGCCGGCGCCGTGACTTTCGACGCGACGAACACGGTTCCGGACTCCGCCGGCGGCCAGAGATTCGACCAGGACGTCGGCGTCGACTACGCCAAGCAGGTGCTCTCGGAGGCCTCGTCCTTCATCTGGACCACCTTCAACCAGCCCAACCCGGAAGACCGTAGGGACTACGACTCCGTCACCCCTCGCTGTGGTTGACAACATCGAGCCTGTGGCCCAGACCTCCGGGAACGCTATCCAACTCCGAGCCCAGTATGTCGCCGGCTTCGACGAGGGCGATGTCAAGGAGGAGGTAAAAAAAAATCAAATTATGCACGCCGGCCGCACCCCCACCCTTCACTCTTCTTAAGTTTCGACACAAGATTGATGCCTGCGCTCGCAGGTGAAGGGTGTGCTGTACCACGAGGCGACGCACGTGTGGCAGTGGATAGACCACTACGGCGAAAAAACCGGGCTCTTCGAGGGGATCGCCGACTACGTGCGGCTCAAGGCCGACCTCGCGCCGACGCACTGGCGCCCGCAGGGGAGCGGCGACCGTTGGGACGAGGGGTACGACATGACGGCCAAGTTCCTGGACTACTGCGACTCGCTCAAGGCCGGGTTCGTGGCGGAGTGAACGGCAAGCTCAAGGACGGCTACAGCGACGACTACTTCGTGCAGATCCTGGGGAAGAGCGTGGACCAGCTCTGGAACGACTACAAGGCCAAGTACCCCCAGCCCCAGGGCTGATCGATCCATGCAGATATACGTAAAATGCATGCAGTTTGTTGTTGTATGTGTACCGTTCTACGTCTACATACTGATAAAGTATACTTGTATTACTACACAGTTTATGTACTGCCTGGAATGGAATAAATCAGTGTTGGCACGGTGTGTGTGTTAACGAATTGACAAGACAAATGGACCGTCTATAGATCAGGTCATCGGTTGCCTGAAATACATCGAACATCGGCCTGGGACGTGAGGATTTATTCCTTTGTTTAGTCTAGCGTTTTTACACTGTTGATCATTGTTAATCACTGTACTAATGAAGCAGGCCCGGGGCTTGGTGCTAGCCTGGCTCCACCCCTGGACAGGGAGACCACTCCACGAACACTTACGTCGGATAGCCGCCATCCAACGCTGCCCGCGTTCATTTTAAACATTTTTTCAACAAAACGGGTGAAATCTATGCAAACACAGCGGATTTCATATAAACCAGATGAAAACATTTACATTTCGGATATATTTTTAACTAAAAACAATACATGAGTAAGATAAAACTAGTTTACTGCCGGCACCGGCGGATATCCATTCCGACGACATGGATACCCTTGACTAGTTTACTGCCGGCCGCGGCGGATCTCCATTGTCGTCCCCATGTCCGACAATCGTGAGCTCGGAGGTATATGCTTCAGCGCAAAGGGTGGCTCGCTTCCTCACTGCTCATCGGAGTGGAACAGTCGGCTGATGCTTCAGCCAGAGGGAAAGTGTCCCTACGCTGTACGGATCAGGGTTGGTTTTTGGGTACGGATCAGGGTTTGTCCACCTGAAACACATCAAATCCATGGATCAAAATCAACAAAACTTCATTAAACCAACAAATCAAAAAATAAATTGGTATGACTATTTTTAAAATTGGGCAAAAACACACAAAATTGGGGCTAGAAGATGAAGAGGGAGACTCCAAAGTGTGAATCAACCTTGGCTTTGATCCAAGATGATGTAGCGTGGAACCCTAATTGGTTGATCTTTTCACACTTTGAGGGGGGAAAGAGAGGCAAATCAAGAGAAGCACAAGATGAACACTCAAATAGACAAGATCCAATCACAGATGTGCTAAATCCACATACACAAGATGAGATACAAAATCCAAAATCAACACAAGAGGATACAAAGGGTAGCTAGTTCATCCCAATCCTTAAGGAGCGAGTTCTTGAATCCTTGGAGGATCTTCCCACAAGGGGGTCCTCAATCCACTAGGGGATTTTCTCACATGGAAGTCTTGGACTCCATGGGTGTAGGTAGTGGATGAGCAAAACTAAATCTCCAATCTGAGCTATCACTTTGCTAACCCTAAAATATAGGTAGGAGACGAGTATTTACAGTCTAGGGAAGTGAAGGGGTACATGGTCATCGGCCCGAGTTGCTGTGCGCAGACAGGCATCTGACTTCCGGACATTACCGGTCGTCAGGTGTCTCGCGAGATACCGGATGTCCGGTAAGGATCTGACATCAGGCGTTTCGGCTCTATTGAGGTGTCGTCGGATTTCCATACAATGTAGGACGTCCGGGGCGTCGGTTGTCCGGAAGGCTTCGATTTTCTAACATTTTGGTATTGGACACGTGGCACCAATCGTCCGGAGGCTATCGGTCGTCCGATCGTTGGAGGACGTTGGACGCACAATACATGTCGGTCATCCAGCTGCTGTAGGTATCGTCAGCTGGGCCTTCCGTCTGGTTGTTCCTCAGTTCGCCGGACGTTCGGAACCGTTCGGTCATCCGGTGGCTGTGAGTTTCTGCCATCTGTTCCTTATGGTTCTTGCGCTCGGTGTCCTCGCCATCTTGTCCATTTGCCATAGCTGTTCCATGGCCTTCTTCCAAGTACCTGGTCAAACACAAGGTCTCCGCTTGAGGTAGTAGCCATGTCTCGCATGAAGAATGAGTAAGTTCGAAGAGGAGCAAGTTCACCTCGACTTCGATAGACCTTGCACGAGCTCTAATCATTAGTCCACATGGTGTCTTGGGATATGAAGGTACGTCCATGGGGATGACTGTACAATCTTCCGCATCACCCTCCTCCTCTCCCTCCGCCGCCGGCGGGGGACGCTGTCGGGCTAAGCCTAGAGACCAATGGCGGTGGCGAAGGAGTCCCTATCTCCCGCATCGTAGGGGTGCTGCGGGGCCATAAAACATGTGGAGGCGCGGCCGATCCATTCTAGGCGGCGCGGCGATGGCAGCGGCAGGCAGCGGCGCGTGATACGTCTCCAACGTATCTATAATTATTGATTATTACATGTTATTATAGTACCAATCTTGGATGTTTTATATGTAATTATTTATCTTTTTTGGGACTAACCAATTAACTTAGTGCCAAGTGGCAGTTGCTATTTTTTTGCCTATTTTTTGTTTTCCAAGAAATCAGTACCAACGAAGTACAATTACCATGAAGTTTTTTGACAATTTTTTCTGGACATAAAAGACACTAGAATCTTCGGGAGGAAGTCAAAAGACGAAGGGGTGGCCACGAGCCACCAGGGCGCGCCCAGGGGGTAGTCCGGCCTTGGTGCCTCGTGGGCCCCTCATAGCACCGTTTGACCTAATTCCGCCTCTATAAATTCTCTAAAATCAGGAAATCAACAGAGAGCCATCCAAAACACTTTTTTTGCTGCCGCAAGTTTCTGTTCTCGCGAGATCCCATCTGGAGGCCTTTTCTGGTAGTCTGCCAGAGGGGGAATCAATCACGGAGGGCTTCTACATCAACCTTGTTGCCCCTCCGATGATGCGTGAGTAGTTTACCACAGACCTTTGGGTCCATAGATAGTAGCTAGATGGCATCTTCTCTCTCTCTCTCTCTCTTTGATCTTCAATACAATGTTCTACTCGATGTTCTTGGAGATCCATTTGATGTAATCCTTTTTTCCGGTGTGTTTGTTGGGATCCGATAAATTGTGGGTTTATGATCATATTATCCACGAATATTATTGGAGTTTTCTCTGAACTCTTTTATGCATGATTGTTATAGCTTCGTACTTCTCTCCGATCTAACCGTTTGGTTTGGCAAATTAGATTGATTTATCTTGCAATGGGAGAGGTGCTTTGTGATAGGTTCGATCTTGCGGTGCTTAATCCCAGTGACAGAAGGGGACATGACACGTATTTGTATTGTTTCCATTAAGGATAAAACGATCGGGTTTATTCATATTAATTGGATTTATTTTGTCTACATCATGTCATCTTGCTTAAGGCGTTACTCCGTTCTTTATAAACTTAATACTCTAGATGCATGCTGGATAGCGGTCGATGTGTGGAGTAGTAGTAGCAGATGTAGGCAGGAGTCAGTCTACTTGTTTCGGACGTGATGCCTATATACATGATCATTGCCTTGGATATCGTTATGATTATTCTCTTTTCTATCAGTTGCCCAACAGTAATTTGTTTACCCATCATATGCGATGTTCAAGAGAGAAGACTCTAGTGAAAAATATGGCCCCTCGGTCTATCTTTGTCATATATTAAAATACAAAAATATTTTGCTGCAATTTATTTACCTTTATTTTATTTTGTGTTTTTGTTATCTATCTATCACTACAAGATTTGATCCTTGCAATTAACCGCCAAGGGATTGACAACCCCTTCTTTGCGTTGGGTGCAAGTATTTGTTATTTTGTGTGTAGGTACTGCTAACGAGGTGTTGCGTAGTTATCCTACTGGATTGATAACCTTGATTCTTAACTGAGGGAAATACTTATATCTACTGTGCTACATCATGCATCCTTTCTTCTTCGAGGAAATCCCAACGCAGCTCACGAGTAGCAGCGCGGCGATGATGTCTACTACACAACTTGTTCTTGTAGACTCATGTTGGGCCTCCAAGCGCAGAGTTTTGTAGGACAGTAGCAAATTTCCCTCAAGTGGATGACCTAAGGTTTATCAATCCGTGGGAGGCGTAGGATGAAGATCGTGTCTCTTAAACAACCCTGCAACCAAATAGTTAAAAGTCTCTTCTGTCCCCAACACACCAAATATAATGGTAAATTGTATAGGTGCACTAGTTCGGCGAAGAGATGGTGATAAAAGTCTATTAATGGTAGTAGATATTGATTTTTGTAATAGGAACAATAAAAAACAGCAAGGTAGCAATTGATAAAATGGAGCACAACAGTATTGCAATGCTTAAAAATGAGGCCTGTTCGTACTTTCGCTACTACAATCTCTCAACAATGCTAATCTAATTGGGTCATATAACCATCCCTCAACGTGTGATGAAGAATCACTCCAAAGTTCCTATCTAGCGGAGAACATAAGACAAAATTATTTGTAGGGTACGAAACCACCTCAAATTTATTCTTTCTGTTTGATTTATTCAAGAGTTCGTACTAAAATAACGCAAAGTTATTCTTTCCGTTTGATCTATCCAAGAGTTCATACTAAAATAACACCATATGATACGCATCAACCAACTCTAATATGACCTAGATACTCCAATGTCACCACAAGTATCCATGAGTTAATTATACGATAAGCATTAAACAATTTGAGATTTATAATACTCGATCCAACACAAAGAATCTCAAAGAGTGCCCCAATATTTCTACCGGAGAAACAAAGACGAGAACGTGCATCAACTCCTATGCATAGATTACCCCAATGTCACCTCGGGAATCCCCGAGTTGAGTGCCAAAACACATATCAAGTGAATCAATATGATACCCCATTTTCACCACGGCGATTCATAGCAAGACATACATCAAGTGTTCTCAAATCCATAAAAGTATTCAATCCGATAAGAACGAAGTCTCAAAGGGAAAACTCAATTCATCACAACAAGATAGAGAGGGAGAAACACCATAAAACTTATCATGTTAAAGTAGCAACCAATTCACATGTTAAGGTTCAAACAATGAATTCTCTTGAAACTCAACAACCTATATTCTTTGTCACCAAACAATTGCAATTCAACTTATCCAACAGAGTCTAAGTAAGAGCTCCACATACTCAATCATCATATAGTCTTCCATGATTTCTAGTACACAAAGCATATTCTTAGAACAAATGGCATCCATCGAACACAGAGAAAGATAGGGGCTTAATATTTTGCCTCCCGGCTCATTTATCAAAGAGATAATTGTCAACAATAATAATTCATGATCAAATATATTTGACTGGTCATATGTGCCTAGATCTTTCCCCACCACATGATGCTTGCCAACTAGAGAATAATTGAGGTTGAAATGAGAATGCATTCTATTGACTCTTGCATAAAAGTAAATACTGAAAAGTAAAAGATAGGCCCTTCGCAGACGGAAGCAGAGGTTGTCATGCGGTTTTTATTTGGATGCCAAAGCTCTTAATGCAAAGGAATGTCACATTATATTGCCCCTTATGATAGCAACCTTTATTATGCAGTCCATCGCTTTTATTACTTTGCCATCACAAGTTCGTACAATTCGCATTTTTCCCTTACAATAAAAGGTCAGACATATTTAGGAGCAATTTTTATTGCTTTATGGACCGATGACAGGTTACTTGAAGGATCTTATTCAATCCATAGGTAGGTATGGTGGACACTCATGGCGAGAAATTGGGTTTAAGGGTTTTTGGATGCACAGGTAGTATATCTGCTTGGTACGATTTTTTGGCTAGGATGCACAGGTAGTATATCTACTTGGTACGAATTTTTGGCTAGCAAAAGATCCTAGGCAAACACCACATGTTGGAGGATCCATGACAATATAGCTTCTATGCAAATATACACAACCGTAACTCATTACGTTGTCTTCCTTGTCCAACTTCAACTAATTTGCTCAAGTTTGAAAATAATTAATGGGTATTCACAATCATAGAAGATATCCAAGATAATATATTTGTATGTGAAAGTTCTCTTTCTTATACTAATCATTCATGAATTGCTTGTATGACCAATATTGTGATTGTCAAGCTTCAAAAGATTTCACTTTCTAAACCCAATGTGAAGCTACTACTAGGCATAATATGAACATATGATTTCAACTTCATGATATTCAATTCATTCAACAAGTTACTCGTAGGATATAAGTATAGCACAAGAGTAAAAGGCAAACTACTCCAAAAAGATATAAGTGAAGTTCAAACAAGTAGTTAAATAAATGGGTAGCGATTTGAGGACTCTCTCTTATTTAAAAACTTTCAGATCTAAATATTTTATTAAAACAGCAAGGAAAAAAACAAAATGACATTCCAAGAATAGCATAACTCATGTGGAGAAGCAAAGACTTAGGCTCAACTGATACTAACCGATAGTTGTTGATGAAGAAAGGTGGGATGCCTACCGGGGCATCCCCAAGCTTAGATGCTTGAGACTTCTTGAAATATTATCTTGGGATGCCTTGGGTATCCCCAAGTTTGAGATTTTGTGTCCCCTTAATTTCTTTTATATCACGGTTTCCCTAAATCTTAAAAACTTCTTCCACATAAAACTGAACAAGAACTCGTGAGATAAGTTAGTATAAATCAATGCAAAAACCTTATCATTCTCTACTGTAGCAAATCACTAAAATTATTATTCAACATTGCATACTAAATGCCTGTGCATATTTAATACTCCTATCCTCAAATAGAATCATTAAACAAGCAAACATATGCAAACAATGCAAACATAACAGCAGTCTATCAGAACAGTATAGTCTGTAAAGAGTGCAAGAATATTAATACTTCTGTAACTCAAATTTTTCTAAAATTTTAGAAAAACTGTAGAATTCATCATAGCTTATTTTTTCAAAAAAAAAATCAACATTTTATCACATTCTGACTTTTCTCGGGAATTTTTGCAACAACGATAAACTTTCTGTTTTGAAACAGCAACCCATATACTTGCAAAGTAAGCATGGTGAAGGCTATCCTAGCCACTTTTATTGAAATAAAAGATGAAAAACATTACTCTAAATAACAGCAAGCAAATCCTAATAAAATATGACGCTCCAAGGAAAACACATATCATGTGACGAATGAAAATATAGCTCAAAGTAAGGTTATCGATAATGTTGGAGACGAAAGAGGGGATGCCTTCCGGGGCATCCCCAAGCTTAGTTGCTTGGATCTTCCTTAACATTACCTTGGGGGTTCCTTGGGCATCCCCAAGCTTAGGGTCTTGTCACTTCTTATTCTCCTCATATCGATATCTCACCCAAAACTTGAAAGCTTCGATCACACAAAACTTAATGGAACTTCGTGAGATAGGTTAGTATGATAAAGAGCAAACCATTCACTTTTGGTACTGTCAAAGACAAGATTCATAATGGCTCGCACACAATGCCTACTGTACCATATCATTTCCACAATTTATAAGCCATAGAAACAAGAAAACAAGTAAACTATGCATTGAAAACAGAATCTGTCAAAAACAGAATAGTCTGTAATGATCTGGACAACTACTATACTTCTACAACTCCAAAAATTCTGAAAAATTAGGACAACATAGATAATTTGTATATAAATCATCTGTAAACAATTCAGAATTTTATCACGTTCCTGTGAGTTTAAACAATTCTGTTACTAGAAGCAGAAGTTCTGTTTTTGCACAGAATCAAGTCAACTATCATCCACACTATCCCAAAAGATTTACTTGGGACTTTATTGAAACAAAAGTAATAAAACATGATTAATACAGTAGCTTAATTATGTGAACATACAAAAACATTAGGTAACAGTGTTGGATTATTAAACATTAGGTGTTTTCCTTACTTGGACAAGCCTCCCACTTATGATTAACCCCTCTGGCAAGCATCCACAACTACGAAAGAAGAACTAAGATAAATCTAACCATAGCATGAAACATGTGGATCCAAATCAGCCCCTTACGAAGCAACACATAAACTAGGGTTTAACCTTCTGTCTCTCTAGCAACCCATCATCTACTTATTACTTCCCAATGCCTTCCCCTAGGCCCAAACAATGGTGAAGTGTCATGTAGTCAACGTTCACATAACACCACTAGAGGAAAGACAACATACATCTCATCAAAATATCGAACGAATACGAAATTCACGTGCTTACTTATAACAAGACTTCTCCCATGTCCTCAGGAACAAATGTAACTACTCACAAAGCATATTCACGTTCATAATCAGAGGATTATTAATTATCATTAAGGATCTGAACATATGATCTTCCACCGAATAAACCAACTAGCATCGACTACAAGGAGTAATCAACACTACTAGCAACCCATAGGTACCAATCTGAGGTTTTGAGACAAAGATCGGATACAAGAGATGAACTAGGGTTTGGAGAGGAGATGGTGCTGGTGAAGATGTTGATGGAGATTGACCCCCTCTCGATGAGAGGATCATTGGTGATGACGATGGCTTAGATTTCCCCCTCCGGGAGGGAAGTTTCCCCGGTAGAACAGCTCCGTCGGAGCCCTAGATTGGTTCTACCCAAATTCCGCCTCGAGATGGCGGCGCTTCGTCCCAAAAGCTCTCTTATGATTTTTTTTTCTAGGTCAAAACCCTTCATATGGTAGAAGATGGGTACCAGAGGCCTGCCGGGTGGCCCACAAGCCACAGGGGCGTGCCCAGGCGGGTAGGGCGCGCTCCCAGGCTTATGGCCTCCTGGTGGGTCCCCTATGGTATTTTCTTCACCCAATATTTTTTTATATATTCCAATATTTCTCCGTAAATTTTCAGGACTTTTGGAGTTGTGCAAAATAAGTCTCTCAGATTTGCTCCTTTTCCAGTCTAGAATTCCATCTGCCGGTATTCTCCCTCTTCATGTAAACCTTGTAAAATAAGAGAGAAAAGGCATAAGTATTGTACCATAATGTGTAATAACAGCCCATAATGAAATAAATATCAATATAAAAGCATGATGCAAATGGACGTATCAATTCGCCCAAGCTTAGACCTTGCTTGTCCTCAAGTGAAAGCCGAAATCGATAATCATGTCCACATGTTTAGAGATAGAGGTGTCGATTAACTAAAATACGAACATGAAGGCATCATGATCATCTTTAGAACAGCAACATATTGTTATATAACTTCTCATGCTAAAGGAACAATTCGTTCACAAGGTAAAGTATGAAACAAGAACTTATTGGAAACTAACAAACTATGATCTCTGTCATTGAAGCAATTACAATTTATCATAACGTAAGAAAGAGTCAATATAAGAGCTTTTCAGCAAGTTCACGTACTCAACCATCATTTAGTCTTTCACAATTGCTAACACTCACATGATACTTATGAGATCAAAGTTTCAATCGGGCAAAGAGAAAGATAGGGGCTTATGGTTTCACCTCCCAACTTTTTTCCTCAAGGGTAATGTCAACAATAATAGCTTATGAATATCTATATCCGCGTGGATATATATATTTGGATCTTCCCCCAACATAAAGTGCTTGCCAAAAAGAAAAATTGTAAAAAGGAATAGGTGAAGATCACCATGACTCTTGTATAAAGGTAGGAGGTAAAAGTAAAAGATAGGCCCTTCGCAGAGGGAAGCAGAAGTTATCATGCGCTTTTATGGTTGGATGCACAAAATCTTAATGCAAAAGAACGTCACTTTATATTGCCTCTTCTGAGAAAGAACTTTATTATGCAGTCCGTCCCTTTTATTTCTTCCATATAACAAGTTTGTATAAAGCTTATTTTCTTCACACTAATAGATCATACATATTTAGAGAGCAATTTTTATTGCTTGCACCGATAACAACTTACTTGAAGGATCTTACTCAATCCATAGGTAGGTATGGTGGACTCTCATGTCAAAACTAGGTTAAGGGATGTTTGGATGCACAAGTAGTATCTCTACTTGGTGCAAAAAATTTGGCTAGCATAAGAGGGAAAGCAAGCTCAACATGTTGGAGGATCCATAATAATATAACTTCTATTCAGATATAAAGAAACATAACCCATTATGTTGTCTTCCTTGTCCAACATCAACATTTTAGCATATAATATTTTATTGAGTGCTCACAATCATAAAAGATGTCCAAGATAGTATATTTATATGTGAGACCTCTCTTTCTTTATTACTTCCTATTAATTGCAACAATGACCAAAACTATGTTTGTCAACTAACAACAAGTTTCATGCGACATACTTCTTATATGTGAAGTCGTCACTTCCCGTAAGATCATTATATAATCTTTTATTTCTTTTATTATGTTTCTTTTTCTCATGATCATAGCAAGAAAACAAAGCCCTCCACTCAAAAATAATCTTTATTATATATCTCTTGGACTCGATTACATAGAGGGAACTCAAAGCAAAACTCAAAACTAGATCATACTAAAAACTTTATTCTACCAAACCGAGATATAACCAAAAGGATCAAACTAAGAAAAACGATAAAGTTAAAGATGTGATGGTGATACGATACCGGGACACCTCCCCCGAGCATGGAACAAGCCAAGGGGAGTGCCCATACCAATGTATTTATGTCTCTTTCTTCGGAGGTGGTGATGATGGAGTTGTTGATGATGAAAGAATCTTATCCTCCGTCTTCCAAGGCATAGGTTTGCCATCGTAAAAAGATGAACGAGTCTCCGGGATCCTCAAATCTACAGCCCAACTCATCTTCTTAAATCTGTATTCATACTCACAGTTTTGGTTTTGCAGGTCATAGATCTGGGCTTGGAGATGCTTGATTCTCTCATGAAGCTTGAAGATAGCCTCTTCGACGTTCTTGGCGTCCAGCTTGTGGTCACGGGTAAACTCCATGATCATCAAGTGATTGGTGTTGAGTCCATGTTCCACCATCCCTTGGCACTTGAATACTTGCTGCTCCATTGCTTCGAGCATTGCCTCCATGCTTCCGGCGGCCCTTCAACATCGCGGATGTGCAGCACCCCCTCACGCATCTCAATGGTTTGAGGGTGTTGCAGCACCTCCACGAGGTAAGGGTTGATGACCTTCTCAAAAAACTTGTCCTTGGTGGCGCTTGGAGACGTCATGGCGATCTAGAACAGTCAGAAAAACAACTCGAAACAAGAACAGAAGATTATGTCATGGTACGGTGGTCAAAACCTTCGGGAGATTATATAATGAATTTTTACCGACCAAAAGAAGTGTTCCACAAGAAAACAGAGTTCGGAAGGTACACGAGCTGGCCACAAGCCACAGGGGCGCGCCCAGGGGGTAGGGCGCGCCCTCCCGGCTTGTCTCCTCCTCGTGCACCTTTCGGACTACTTCTTATTTTTCTAATTTTTCAAATATTCCAAAACAGAGAAAATTGACGTTGGAAAAGTTTTGGAGTCGGTTTACTTACCGTACAACATACATATTCCTTTTCGGAGTGTGAAATGCTCTGGAAAATTTCCCTTATGTACTCCTCCAGTGTTAGGGTATTAATTATATTGTTTTCAACATTTATGGGAGTACCTGAGATATAATGTTTGATCTCTGCCGATTTACCACCTTCGGGTTATTACCTTCGGCGTTGTTAATTTTGATGCCACCGGAACGATAAACTTCCTCGACAATGTAGGGACCTTCCCATTTAGAGAGAAGCTTTCCTGCAAAAAAAATTAAACGAGAGTTGTATAGCAAGACAAGGTCACCTACATTAAATTCACGCTTTTGTATCCTTTTGTCATGCTATCTTTTAACTTTTTCTTTGAACAACTTGGTATTCTCATAGGCTTGGGTTCTCCATTCATCTAGTGAGCTAATGTCAAATAACCTCTTTTCACCGGCAAGTTTGAAATCATAGTTTAGCCCTTTAATTGTCCAATAAGCTTTATGTTCTAGTTCAAGAGGTAAGTGACATGCTTTTCCATAAACCATTTTATATAGAGAGATACCCATAGGGTTTTTATAAGCAGTTCTATAAGCCCATAGTGCATCATCAAGTTTCTTAGACCAATTATTTCTAGATCTATTAACGGTATTTTGTAAGATCAATTTAATTTCTCTATTGCTTAATTCTACTTAACCACTAGAGTGAGGATGATATGGAGATGCAATTCCATGGTTGACATCATATTTAGCAAGCAACTTACGGAAAGCACCATGAATAAAGTGTGAACCACCATCAGTCATTAAATATCACTCCAAACCTCGGAAAAATAACTTCTTTAAGCATTTTAATGGAAGTGTTACGATCAGCACTACTAGTTGAAATAGCTTCTACCCACTTAGTAACATAATAAAAAACAACCAAGATATGTGTATACCCATTGGAGGAAGGAAAAGGCCCCATATAATCAAAGCCCCAAACATCAAATGGTTCAATAACAAGTGAATAATTCATAGGCATTTCCTGACGTCTACTAATATTACCAATTCTATTGCATTCATCACAAGACAAGACATACTTATGAGCATCTTTGAAGAGAGTAGGCCAATAAAAAATGGATTGTAATACCTTGTGTGCAGTTCTATCTCCAGCATGGTGTCCTCCATAAGCCTCGGTGTGACACTTGCGTAGGAATTGTTCCTGTTCATGCTTAGGTATACAACGTCTAATAACACCATCTACTCCTTCTTTATAAAGGTGTGAGTCATCCCAAAAGTAATGTCTTAAATCATAGATTTTTTTTATTTTGCTCCAATGTGAAACTAGGTGGTATAAATTTACCAACAACGTGATTAGCATAATCAGCATCCCATGGAGCATTACGAGAAGCATTTATGACAGCTAATTGTTCATCTGGAAAGCTATCATCAATAGGCAGTGGGTCATCAAGAACATTCTCTAACCTAGACAAGTTATCTGCTATAGGGTTCTCAGCACCCTTTCTATCAATAATATGCAAATCAAATTCTTGCAGCAAAAGAACCCATCTAATAAGTCTAGGTTTAGCATCTTTCTATTTCATAAGGTATTTAATAGCATCATGATCGGTGTGAACGGTTACTTTAGAATCAACAATATAAGGTCTAAACTTATCACAAGCAAAGACAACTGCTAACAGTTCTTTTTCAGTAGTAGCATAATTTCTTTGAGCATTGTCTAGAGTTTTGCTAGCATAATGAATAACATTCAATTTCTTATGAAGTCTTTGTCCTAGAACATCACCAATAGCATAATCACTAGCATCACACATAATTTCAAAGATTAGGTTCCAATCAGGTGGTTGAACAATTGGTGCAGAAATCAAGGCTTTCTTAAGTATTTCAAATACTACTACATAATCATCATCAAAAACAAAAGGAACATCTTTTTGCACGAGATTAGTGAGAGGCCTAGAAATTTTAGAGAAGTCTTTAATAAACCTCCTATAGAAACCAGCATGAACAAGGAAACTTCTTATACCTTTTATATCTTTATGACACGATATTTTTTTAATAGCATCAACTTTAGCTTTATCAACTTCAATACCTCTTTCGAAGATTTTATGCCCCAAAAAACAATACCTTCATTAACCACAAAGTGGCACTTCTCCCAATTCAAGACAAGATTAGTTTCTTCACATCTCTACAAAACTCGATCAAGGTTGCTTAAGCAATCATCAAAAGAAGTTCCGTAAATGGAGAAATCACCCATGAAAACCTCAACATTATTTTCACAAAAGTCAGAGAATATAGCAGTCATACATCTTCCAAAGGTAGCAGGTGCATTACGTAAACCAAAAGGCATACGTCTATAAGCAAAGGTACCGAAAGGGCAAGTAGAAGTAGTCTTTTCTTGATCCTATTTTGACACAGGTATTTGAGAAAAACCAGAATAACCATCTAGAAAGCAGAAGTGTGTATGTTTTGATAGTCTTTCTAGCATTTGATCAATAAAAGGTAAAGGATAATGATGATCTTTCCTAGTAGCTTTATTCAACTTTCTAAAATCAATAACCATTCTATAACCTGTAACAATTCTTTGTGGAATCAATTCATTCTTATCATTGGGAACAACAGTAATACCTCCCTTCTCAGGGACACAATGAACAGGACTTACCCATCTACTATCAACAATAGGATAGATTATACCTGCCTCAAGAAGCTTTAGTATTTCATTTCTCACCACTCTATCATCTTAGGATTTAACCATAGTTGGTGATCAACAACCGGTTTAGCATCAGGCTCCATATTAACTTAGTGCTAACATAGAGTGGGACTAATGGCCCTAAGATCATCAAGAGTATATCCAATTGCGGCACGGTGCTTCCTTAGAGTTTGCAATAATTTCTTTTCTTCATGCTCTGAAAGGTTAGCACTAATAATAACAGGATATATCTTCTTTTCATCAAGATAAACATATTTCAGAGTATCAGGTAATTGTTTAAGCTCAAACATGGGATCACCCTTGGGTGGAGGAGGATCCCCGAGAATCTCAATAGGCAAGTTGTGTTTCAAAACAGGCATTTGGTTAAAGAATATTTCATCTAATTCCTTCCTTTCATTCATAAACATATCATTTTCATGGTCTAGCAAATGTTGTTCTAAAGGATTAGTAGGAGGCATAGCAATAGAAGCAAGACCAATAATTTCATCTTTACTAGGCAATTCTTTGTCATGGGGTTGTCTACGGAATTTAGAGAAATTAAATTCATGAGAGACATCCCCAAAACTTATAGTAACAGTTTCTTTCTCATAATCTATCTTAGTATTAACAGTGTTCAAGAAAGGTCTACCAAATATAGTGGGACAAAAATCATCTTGTGGGGAACCAAGAACAAGAAAATCAGTAGGGTATTTTATTTTCCCACAGAAGATTTAAACATCTCTAACAATCCCAATTGGTGATATGCTATCTCTAGTAGCAAGCTTGATAGTAACATCAACATCTTCTATTTCAGCAAGTGCAATATCATTCATAATTTCTTGATATAAAGTAAAGGGAATTGCACTCACACTAGCACCGACATCACATAATCTATGATAACAATGATCCCCTATTTTAACGAAAACAACAGGCATGCCAACAACAGGTCTATGCTTATCTTTAATATCAGGCCTAGCAATTCTAGCAGCTTCATCACAGAAATAAATAACATGCCCATCAATATTATCGACCAAGAGATCTTTAACCATAGCAATACTAGATTCAACTTTAATTTGTTCAAGGGGTGTAGGTGTTCTAGTATAACTCTTTCGAACCATAGCTGGAGCTTTAGCATGTTCCTTTATTCTAACAGGGAAAGGTGGTTTCTCAATATAAGCAGTAGGAACAACAGGATCAACATTAAGTAATAGTTTCTTCTTCAACTTTAATAGGTTCAACTACTTTCACTTCAATGGGAGGATGATATTTAAACCACTTCTCCTTGGGGAGATCAACATGAGTAGCAAATGATTCACAAAAGGAAGCTACTATCTCAGATTTAAGTCCATATTTAGTGCTAAATTCACGAAAAGCATCGGTATCCATAAAAGATTTAACACAATCAAACTTAAGGTTTGTACCTGACTCCTTACCTTCGTAGAGCTCCCAATCTTCAGAGTTGCCTTTAATTCTTTCCAATAAATCCGATTTGAATTAAATAGTCTTCTTCATAAAAGAACCAGTACAAGAAGGATCGTGCATGGATCGATCATCATGAGAAAGCCGGGCATAAAAATTCTGAATAATAATTTCTCTTAAGAGCTCGAGATTGGGGCATGAATTTAACATTGACTTAAGCCTCCCCCAAGCTTGAGCAATACTTTCTCCTTCACGACGCCAAAAATTATAAATATAATTCCGATCACGATGAACTAGAGCATAGGATAAAACTTCTGATAAAATTCCAATTTCAATCGGTTGTAATTCCAAGTCCCAATATCATCGCATAGCCCATACCATGTCAATGCCTTCTAATACGTCTCCAACGTATCTATAATATTTTATTGTTCCATGCTATTATATTATCTGTTTTGGATGTTTTATATGCATTAATATGCTATGATTTTTGGGACTAACCTATTAACCTAGAGCCTAGTGCCAGTTCCTGTTTTTTCCTTGTTTTAGAGTTTTGCAGAAAAGGAATACCAAACGGAGTCCAAACGGAATAAAACTTTCGCGATGATTTTTCTTGGACCAGAAGACACCCAGGAGACTTGGAGTGCAAGTCAGAAGAGCCAAGAGGCGAACACAAGGGTGGAGGGCTGCCCAGGGGGCGGGGCGGGCCCCCCAACCTTGCGGGCCCCTCGGTGACCTACTGATACGTCCATTTTGCATCATGCTTTTATATCGATATTTATTGCATTATGGGCTGTTATTACACGTTATGACACAATACTTATACCTATTCTCTCTTATTTTGCAAGGTTTATATGAAGAGGGAGAATGCCGACAGCTGGAATTCTGGGCTGGAAAAGGAGCAAATATTGGAGACCTATTGTACACAACCCCAAAAGTCTTGAAACTTCATGGAAGTCATTTTTGGAATTTATAAAAAATACTGAGCAAAGAAAATACCAGAGAGGGCCCACACCCTGGCCACGAAGGTGGGGGCGCGTCCCTGCCTCATGGGCCCCCTGGCAGGCCTCCGGTGCCCATCTTCTGCTATATGAAGTCTTTCGTCCGAGAAAAAAATCATAAGCAAGCTTTCGGGAAGAAACTCCGCCGCCACGAGGCGGAACCTTGGCGGAACCAATCTAGGGCTCCGGTAGAGCTGTTCTGCCGGGGAAACTTCCCTCCGGGAGGGGGAAATCATCGTCAACGTCATCACCAATGATCCTCTCATTGGGAGGGGTCAATCTTCATCAACATCTTCACCAACACCATCTCCTCTCAAACCCTAGTTCATCTCTTGTATCCAATCTTTGTCCCAAAGCCTCAGATTGGTGCGTGTGGGTTGCTAGTAGTGTTGATTACTCCTTGTAGCTGATGCTAGTTGGTTTATTTGGTGGAAGATCATATGTTCAGATCCTATATGCATATTAATACTCCTCTGATTATGAACATGAATATGATTTGTGAGTAGTTATGTTTGTTCCTGAGGACATGGGAGAAGTCTTGCTATTAGAAGTCATGTGAATTTGGTATCCGTTCGATATTTTGATGAGATGTATGTTGTCACTTCTCTAGTGGTGTTATGTGAACGTCGACTACATGACACTTCACCATTATTTGGGCCTAGAGGAAGGCATTGGGAAGTAATAAGTAGATGATGGGTTGCTAGAGTGATAGAAGCTTAAACCCTAGTTTATGAGTTGCTTCGTAAGGGGCTGATTTGGATCCATATGTTTCATGCTATGGTTAGGTTTACCTTAATACTTCTTTTGTAGTTGCGGATGCTTGCAATAGGAGTTAATCATAAGTGGGATGCTTGACCAAGTAAGGACAGCACCCAAGCACCGGTCCACCCACATATCAAATTATCAAAGTACCGAACACGAATCATATGAACGTGATGAAAACTAGCTTGACGATAATTCCCATGTGTCCTCGGGAGCGCTTTTCTCTATATAAGAAATTGTCCAGGCTTGTCCTTTGCTACAAAAAGGATTGGGACACCTTGCTGCACTTTATTTACACTTGTTACTTGTTATTCGTTACAAATTACCTTATCACAAAACTATCTGTTATCGATAATTTCAGTGCTTGCAGAGAATACCTTGCTGAAAACTGCTTATGATTTCCTTCTGCTCCTCGTTGGGTTCGACACTCTTACTTATGGGAAGGACTACGATAGATTCCCTATACTTCTGTGTCATCACCTCCTAACCTAGATCTTCCTCCTATATATTCTCATATACCCCAAAAACTTCTAGGGGAGCCACAAAACCACTTTTCCACCGCCGCAACCTTCTGTACCCGTGAGATCCCATCTTGGGGCCTTTTCCGGCATCCTGACGGAGGAAGACTGGATCACGGAGGGCTTATACATCAACACCATTGCCTCTCCGATGAAGCGTGAGTAGTTTACCACAGACCCACGGGTCCCTAGCTAGTAGCTAGATGGCTTCTTCTCTCTCTCTTTGATTCTCAATACAAAGTTCTCCTCGATATTCTTGGAGATCTAATCGATGTAATACTCTTTTGCGGTGTGTTTGCCGAGATCCGATGAATTGTAGATTTATGATCAACTTATCTATGATTATTATTTGAATCTTCTCTGAATTCTTATATGCATGATTTGATATCTTTGCAAGTCTCTTCGAACTATCGTTTTGGTTTGGCCAACTAGATTGGTTTTTCTTGCAATGAGGGAAGTGCCTAGCTTTGGGTTCAATCTTGCGGTGCTCGATCCTAGTGACAGAAGGGGAACCGACACGTACTGTATTGTTGCCATCGAGGATAAAAAGATGGGGTTTTCATCATATTGCTTGAGTTAATTCCTCTACATCATGTCATGTTGCTTAAGGCGTTACTCCGTTCTTTATGAACTTAATACTCTAGATGCATGCTGGATAGCAGTCGATGTGTGGAGTAATAGTAGTAGATGCAGAATCGTTTCGGTCTACTTGACACGGACGTGATGCCTATGTTCATGATCATTGCCTTAGATATCGTCATAATTTTGCGCTTTTCTATCAATTGCTCGGCAGCATTTATTCACCCATCGTAATAATTTCTATCTCAAGAGAAGCCTCTAGTGAAACATATGGCCCCCGGGTCTATTTTCCATCATATAAGTTTCCGATCTACACTTTTAGTTTCCTATTTACTTTCTTTGCAATCTTTTACATTCCGATCCATAAACCAAAAATACCAAAAACATTACTTTGCCGTTTATCTATCTCTATCAGATCTCATGTTGGAAATAACCGAGAAGGGATTGACAACCCCTTTATTGCGATGGGTGCAAGTTGGTGTTTTTTTGTACAGGTATTCAGTGGCTTGCGCGTTGTCTCCTACTGGATTGATACCTTTGTTCTCAAAAATGAGGGAAATACTTAATCTACTTTGCTGCATCACCCTTTCCTCTTCAAGGGAAAAACCAACGCAAGCTCAAGAGGTAGCACCTTCTCCTTCAAAGATAAAGGGAAGACCTTCTTCTTGACCTCATCCCAAACTTCATCCACATAGATTAGATGCATATCAGGATGTAATGTTCCATCTCCTGCATAAGTATTAGCTAGCAGTTTCTCTATCATACCCGAAGGAATTTCATAATAAATATTTTTAGTAGGTTCAGTAGATTGAGGAGCAACTCTTTGCTCTTCCAATCGGGGTGAAGATACCCCGAACAAACCCCTCAAAGGATTATTTTCCATAGCAACAGGTGGTAGTAAATTTCAGCACACTATATAAATGTTTCCTTACCAAATTCCACTTACCAAAGGCGCTTCACTCCCCGGCAACAGCGCCAGAAAAGAGTCTTGATGACCCACAAGTATATGGGGTCTATCATAGTCCTTTTGATAAGTAAGAGTGTCAAACCCAACAAGGAGCAGAAAGAAATGACAAGCGGTTTTCAGCAAGGTATTCTCTGCACGCACTGAAATTATCGGTCACAGATAGTTTTGTGATAGGATAATTCGTAACGGCTAACAAGTAACAAGTGTAACAAAGGTGCAGAAAGGTGGCCCAATCCTTTTTGTAGCAAAGGACAAGCCTGGACGAACTCTTATATAAAGCAAAGCGCTCCCGAGGACACATGGGAATTACTGGCAAGCTAGTTTTCATCATGCTCATATGATTCGCGTTCGTTACTTTGATAATTTGATATGTGGGTGGACCGGTGCTTGGCTGCTATCCTTACTTGGAAAAGACTCCCACTTATGCTTAACCCCTCTCGCAAGCATTCGCAACTACGAAAGAAGAATTAAGATAAATCTAACCATAGCATGAAACATGTGGATCCAAATCAGCCCCTTATGTAGGAACGCATAAACTAGGGTTTAAGCTTCTATAACTCTGGCAACCCATTATCTACCTATTACTTCCCAGTACCTTCACCTAGGCCCAAACAATGCTGAAGTGTCATGTAGTTGACGTTCAAATAATACCACTAGAGGAAAGACAACATACATCTAATGAAAATATCGAACGAATACCAAATTCACATGATTAATTATAACAAGACTTCTCCCATGTCCTCAGAAACAAACATAACTACTCACAAAGCATATTCATGTTCATAATCAGAGGGGTATTAATTATCACTAAAGATATGAACATATGATCTTCCACTGAATAAACCAAATAGCATCAACTACAAGGAGTAATCAACACTACTAGCAACCCACAGGTACCAATCTGAGGTTTTGAGACAATGAACGGATACAAGAGATGAACTAGGGTTTGGAGAGGATATGGTGCTGGTGAAGATGTTGATGGAGATTGACGCTCTCTCGATGAGAGGATCATTGGTGATGACGATGGCTTCGATTCCCCTTCTGGGAGGGAAGTTTCCTCAGCAGAATAGCTCCGCCGAAGCCCTAGATTTGTACTGCCCAAGTTCCGCCTCGAGACGGCGGCGCTTCGTCCCAAAAGCTCTCTTAGAATTTTTTCCAGGTCAAAATCCTTCATATAGCAGAAGATGGGCACCGGAGGCCTGCGAGGTGGCCCAGCCACAGGGGCGGGCCCAGGGGGTAGGGTGTGCCCCCCAGGCTTGTGGCCTCCTGGTGGGTTCCCTCTAGTATTTTCTTTTCCCAATATTTTTTATATATTCCAAAATAATTCTCTGTAAATTTTCAGGACTTTTGGAGTTGTGCAGAATAGGTGAGGGAGTCCTGGATTAGGGGGTGTCCGGATAGCCGGACTATACCTTCAGCCGGACTCCTGGACTATGAAGATACAAGATTGAAGACTTCGTCCCGTGTCCATAAGGGACTTTCCTTAGCGTGGAAGGCAAGCTTGGCGATACGGATATGTAGATCTCCTACCATTTTTTTAAGGGTTGGACAGTAGGAAAGACTCCTACTACTTTAGTATATTACCAAGAGTGCCAAAGCACGTGTGTACAGTGTTACATTACATATGGACAAAGCCCAGCAAGCACCCCCGCGCAGGGGGGAGCATCACTGGTGATCTAAGCGAGGGGAGTCAAGTACAGCGGCAACTATTTGTTTTTTATGGTCAAGGACTCTATTGCTAATATTAGCAAAGTCCTTTCTAAACCTAGTCTTCCAGGATGACAATGAGGGGGCTACTTGGCGAAAGTAGTTATTGTTTCGCTCCTTCCAAAGGCTCCAAGCGGCCACCAAGAATATATCCATGATCATGGGGTGGTTGTGCAAAGTTTTGAGGTGTACCATCATGTCCAATCTATTTCCATTCATGGGCCAGGATATATTGAGCTCGTCCCAACACGCACACTAAAAGTGCATCTGTAGAAGAGGTGTTCCACCGTTTCTTGAACGTGCTGCCCACAGAGTAAACAGTCAAGGTTGTCCCCAATGTTGTAATGCCTCCTTCTGAGCATATTCCTTGTGCTGAGACGATCAGATAAAAGGAACCAACCAAAGACCTTGAGCTTGGGAACACACCGCGCCTTCCACAGCCAGTTAAAAGCTTCATGTGCAGATATATCTCTCAAGAAAAAGGCGTAGTAAGCAGTTGTATTGAATTCAGCTGCCCCCAGACACAGGACCAGGTGTCATTTGTGTCACGCACCCCAAGGTGTCTCACATGTTGCTGTAGGGCCTTCAACTCATCATGCGCCTGGAGTGAGAGAGGTAAGTGAAAGCCTTGCTCCAGACTAGAAATGTTGAGAAACTGTTTGACCGAGGCATCTTCCGTGGTGGTGTAAGAGAATGCACGGGGGTAAGTATCAGCAGCAATGCCATCACACCAGTCGTCCTTCCAAAAAGGAGCTGAGTCACCCAATCCAAGAGTCACCTTCGAGACCCCCTGTACACTGGCATAAGTTTGAGGAGTTCCCGCCACCAGAAGGAACCACAAGGTGTTGCAGCATGCGGGACAGCGGTGGAATAGTAGGAGTCCCACAGGAGGTTCACCCAAGGCTTATCAATTTTATTGTAGAATTTGTGGAGCAGCTTGAGAAGCATTGCGTCGTTCTGGACCTTGAGATTAAGTACACCAAGGCCGCCACTCTGTTTTGGTCTGCAAATCATGTCCCAGGCTGCAAGGGAGTTGCATTTGTCTCCATCCTCAGTTTTTCTGATCCACAAGGCATGACGCCGTATTTTATCCAGTTGTTCAATGATTTTTGGCGGTAGACGTAGGGTACCCATTGGGTAAATAGCCAGAGAAGTGACCAGGGAGTTCATCAGAGCCAATTTTCGTGTACGACATCAGCGACATGACAGCAGTGATCCTACCTTCCGCTTTGCAAATCCACGGAGTGAGATCAGCAACATTAGGTTTAGTGGTGCCAAGCGGTAGCCCGAGGTACGTAAAAGGCATTTGCGCACAAGTACAACCAAAGATGGCTGCAATATCTTGGAGTGTATCATCTGGGGTGTTAATCGGCACCAAGGTGGACTTATTGAAGTTAATGTGTAGGCCCACAGAATCTGCATAATCCTCAAGAATCTGTTTCATTCATATTGCTTGCGTCTGACAAGCAGGCATGACAATGATTGTGTCGTCAGCGTATTGAATAACTGGGAAGCTTTTATCGCGATAGGCAGGTATCGGGAGTTGAAGCTGGTTGTCATTGAGAGCCTCGTTTATAGCTGTTTGAAGCAAATCTGCAGCAAGGACAAAGATTAGCGGTGACAATGGGTCCCCTTGCCGCACTCCGCATTTGCACCAAAAGTTTTTGCCAGGGACCCCATTGAGGAGGACAGAAGATTTTCCAGAGGTGGATATACATTCGAACCAGCTAATCCATTTCTCGTTAAACCCCATGCTTCGCATGATCATGACGATGGCTGAATGCTGAACTGTGTCGAAGGCCTTAGCAAAATCCAGCTTAAGGAGGACGATCGGGCGCTTAGAGTCCTGGCATTGATGTATATATTCGAACGCCCAAGCTAAACAGTCATTGATAGAGCGCCCTTTAAGAAAACCGTACTGGTTGCGATGCACAATCTGAAGGATGATCCGTTGTAAACAGTTAGCCAGAAGCTTGGTGATCAATTTGAGGCAGCAGTTAAGCAATGTAATCGACCTAAAATCATTGACTGTCTCAGGAGCACGTTTCTTGGGGATCAGGGTGATGTAGCCATAATTGAGGCTCTCCAGATTGAGGTTGCCTTTATGAAAGTCGTCAAGCAGTCGGTAGAAGTCACTTTTAATAATTGGCCAGCAAGCTTTCATGAATGCTCCGTTGAACCCATCCGGGCCAGGCGCTCTATCAGGTGGCATCTCATTAATCACATCATCAATCTCTCTTGGTGTGAAGGGGATAGTGAGAGCATCAAAGTCCACCTGTGAGTGCAGCATCTGTGAGAGATTAAATTTCATCTTCGGTGGTTTGGAAGCACCCAAACGCTGAAGGCTTGAAAGAGGATTGACTCCTTCCCCAAATGGTCCTCAACCTCAGCACCGTCACTTGTTTTCAAGCTAGAGATAAAATTCTTTCTGTATCGTTCGGTTGCTATGGCTTGAAAGAATTTGGAGTTTTCGTCTCCAAACTTAATCCAATGAATGGTGCATCTCTTTTTCCAATACTCTTTCTGATGTTGCAGTAATCTTAACAGGTGACGCTTGAGTATATTTCGAAAGTTAGTTTCAGGGATCGTGAGGGTGCGGCGATCCGCAATGTGATCTAATTCGAGCAGGGCTTTGTTGGTGTTTTCCAGAGCAATTTTGACTCTAGAAGTTGTCTTGCTCCAAGTAATCAGATCATGTCTGAGGTTTTTGAGTTTCTGACAAAGATTAGACGCCGCATTAGCTGTTTTGCCAAACTTCAGAGGCCTGTTCCAAGCTTGAGTCATGACGTCCATAAATCCAGGGTGAGCAATCCAGAAAGTTTCAAATCTGAAAACTTTGCTTTTGGGTATGGAGGTTTGAATCACAACCGAGCAGGGGGTGTGGTAAGACACCGGTCGGCCCAGGGGATTGATCATGGTATTCGGGAAAGAGGATGTCCAATTTAGCGTCGTAAAGAACCAATCAATTTGCTCGAGCAGAGGGTTTTGCTGCATGTTGGACCATGTATATTTTCTGCCTTTGATTGGTAACTCGGTTAATCGTTGTTCACGTATAAAATCATTAAACGTGAACATATCTTGAATGTTACCACCAGGTTTATTTCTATTGTCGGGGGAACGGATGTAATTGAAATCACCAAGTAAAAGTCAGTCCTCGTTGGAGGGGATATCTATGTCAAACAACCAGGAGGTAAAACTGTCGCGTTGCTCATCCTGACACGGGCCGTAAATATTAACTAGCTTCCAGGAGTGGGAAGAGATCGTGGATTTGAATTCAACACCTAACGCAAACTGCTCATGAATGAAAATCTGGCCCGAGAAAGCACTGCTACACCAGATAGTTATGATACCTCCAGAAGCACCAAGGGAGGGAATAAAAGCGAAAGCATCAAAGCGCGGGGGGCAAATAGACTTAAGGATGCTAGCATTAAAGTCTTGCATTTTTTATTCTTGAAGACAAATGATCGAACAACCAGAAGTGTTGATCGCATTGGATAGAGCTAATTGTTTCTTAGGAGAGTTCAAGCCACGAATATTCCAGCAAAGTACGTTCCAATTATGCAAAAGTACCATAAAGAACGCAGGGTAGAGACTTTAGGTCGATGAAGCAGATCCATCAACGCCCTTGGAGAGCACCTCTAAGGTGAGTTCGTCTGCAGGAATGGCGCAGAGATGAGTACAAATGTTCTGGATGGTTGCAATGTCCGTCGGAGGTGGTGAGTCTTCATTCTCAACCTGCAGAGAAGGATTAGATGAAGTGTTCTCCTTGGACGGAGCCGAAGGAACAGTCCTGGGCTTCACTTTGGACTTGGTGGCGCGCGAGTCCAGCGTCCGGGTTGTGCGGAAGCCATCGTACTTGTTGTTTCTGGTGCTGCGGCGAAGAGGGGCAGTTCACACTGGGGCTATCTTTTTACCTTTGCGGTCCTCCAAAAGCAGACACAGGCCTGATGAGGCTGATGCAAAGTTTGTACAGGCAGGTGGCTCATGCACAATTGGCGGCATAACAGTGTTCTCAGTGCTTGCATTGTGGACCACAGCCACCGGTTCAGTTGCATCCTCAGACAGAGTAGATGAATCCGTGATAATCTCTCCCATAGCAGGTGCAGATAGATCAGACACCCGAACTACAGACACGTCCAAAGCAGAGCTCTCCAAGGGGCATAACTGAAGATCATCAGAGCGATTATGCTAGGAGTCCGGAGGGGTGAGAGCATCATCCTCAAAATGCGTCACCTCCTGAATCTGAACAACAGAAGAGGGCAGAAGTTGTGCAATTTGGTTGAACTGAAGACCATTTTCATCAGACAGAACGTGAATCTCAACATGCACCGCAGCAGGGCGTACACCATACGCTGAACGCCAAGGTCCCATGTTCGCCAGGAAAGGGCGTAGAGCCTGATATATGGAAGCATTGAGCTGTTGATGCGGAACGGGATCAGCAAGCAGGAGGGACAGCAGACGATCACCCTAGGGTGTGAATATCCACATAGATTGAAAGTTGATCCTCCAGGGTAGGCTGGACAGGTGTTGCGACCGCGGGTGCCACCACAATCAAAACCTGGGAAGAATCATCCGAGCTAGATTCATCAGAAATAGTGATGGAGTCGTTCCAGGCATCAGCTGCATTATCAGAATTATTGTTCGCTGGAAGAATACCATCCTGAACCTGCAGTCCCTGTGCAGCAAGCCAAGCTTGAAAATTCATGAGGTGCGGTGGCATCACCGGAGGCTGCGGCACCGCAGGCGGAGTCTCAGGCCAAGCCTCCCAAGCAGCCAAGTTCTGGTTTGGGATCTCACCATGTCCAGCAGGAGCAGCATTAGGAGGTGCGGCATTCTGCACAAACCAATTGTCTACCTGTTGTTGATATAGCTGCTCGGCCGTAAGATCTGGGCAAAACTGAGGATGGGGATTGCCGTCAGGGGGAGGTGGCTCCTCACCGGCCGAGGGAACTTCAGGCAGCAGAGCATTGCAATCGCTACTACGCAAAATCGTCACATGCACCGTCCAACAATCTCTAGCTCCCCCTAGCTGCCAAACCACAAAACTTTTGGCTACAAGACGCAGACTGATGAGTTGAGCCTTGATTAACATGAACCTTCTGTCCTGCCTAGGGTTGTACCAAGTAATCAAAGATCCAAAACCACCCAGAGCCTTGGTAATGTAATAATCGGTCTGGTAGTCGTATGGAAATCCAAAGAACATGAGCCAGACCGCCGGACCAAAAGTAGTGGTGTGCCTATTGAGTGCTTCGTTGTGAGGAACAAAGGTGATAAGCAAATCTTCCTCTTCTAATTCCAGGGGAGTAGCCACAGCAGAGTCACAAAGAAACGAATCCGCAAACCCAAAAATCCCAATGCCCCAAGGATGATCGCTTTCTTCAGTAGTAAAGAGATGAGCTTCATGGAGCAAACCTAGAACAGCTTCACGGACGGCTGCACGGCGGTGCAGGGGAACATATCTGCTAGCTTCAGCGATTGCTAGGAAATCGTGATTCAGGGGAGGGATTGGACCAACTACCATCCCACTGCACACCACACGATCCGCGGGTCCAGGCTCTACAGCAAAGCCCGGAGGAAGGAATGGAACAGGGTTCAGTGGGTAGTTGGCCATGGTGGATGCGAGGGGCGAGTGTGGCAGTGCCGGAGAGGCAGAGCAGGATGGAGGTGGTGGCAGGGCGGAGATACTGACGCAGGCCGAAGCCGTTTGGGAACTCGAGGCAGAATGGGTAGCGTCAGGGGTAGATTTGGTAAGCCCAGTAATCTTAGGGACCCACTTCCATCTCGCGTGCCATCGTTTGGAGTAGCAGGATTGAGCCACGTGGCTATAGGCCCCACAATAGTTACATCGGACCGTGGTGGGAGGCCTTGACCGAGCCAGCATAGGAAAAGCAGAAGGAGCCTCAGAATCCGGAGAATTAATGCAGTTTCCATGGAGTTGAGAATTGATGCCAGATTTTGTGCGATGGGTAATCCGCAAAGGGCAATTAATCAGCTTGTGATCAGGTGTGGAGCAATAAATGCAAATAACCCTGTTATGGCAAGAGAAACGACTGTGTCCCCATTGCAGGCAGCGCGAGCACAAATTGGCCCAATTATTGGCGAGGAGCGAGATTTCCTGTTTTGTATAGCTTGCTTGGGCCAGATCAGCTTTGTGTTGGGCCGACAGAGTAGGAGGCCACAATTTGTGGGGTGGCGCATATTTGAAGGCCGAGGCTAAAAAACTCTGTGGAATGGTCGGATATGGTGTCTTAATGAGGCATTTAAAGGCGCCTAACTGCAGAAAGGAAGGCCTTTGGCCATCCTCAAATTTTGCCTGCACCAGATAATCATTCATTAAACGTAGCCTATCTTCAGAAGGCGCAATTTTCGTAGGCGCATGATGACCAGCATTAAAGGATCCAAATTTGATATTTTGAATTTTTGAATCAATCTGCGGCCGAGGATGAAGCACCTCGACACTCGAGGAAGAAGCTTCAGCATGATGAGCATTGGAGAAAACCATATTCTTGATAGGATGTAGCTCAAATTTGCTAAGCTCTTTAAGCGAGGCTTGGTCCAAAACGCATGTATGATCGATAGAACGCAGACAGGAGGAGATTGACATAGGCTTACGAGCCGAGATCAGAAGTAATTCCTCATCAGCGTGCTAGGAGTAGTTCGCCAGATGGCTACGGTTGAAACGGCCATTGAACAAATGAAAGTGGCAAATGAAATCCGGCCAAACCCGATCTTTGAGCCCATAGATGAAATGACCAAATTTATTATTAGCCACCGAGAAGCGAAAAACCCAAGGATTGAGTTGAACCACTTTGAAACCAGTACTAAGACCACCAAGACAGCATTGCAAGGCTAAGCCCACCGACTCAACAGTCAAGGGGAAAGAAGCAGAGGAAAAGGTGACCACAAGGAAGAATTCCTTGGTGTCACGGGAGGGGGAAAAGTGCACCGTAGATCCAAATTTCTTCCTCACCTGATCGGCCAGGGCAATGCCAGGAGAAAAATCCCAGTGAAGCAAGCCCTCCATACCTTAAAATTTCACTAGAGATCGCCATGGGAGAGGTTGGAGCAGGTGTAACCCTAGCCCTCTCCGGTGTCTATATAAACCGGAGGGTTTTAGTCCGTAGGACACAACAACAATCATACCATAGGCTAGCTTCTAGGGTCTAGCCTCCTTAATCTCGTGGTAGATTAACTCTTGTACTAGCCATATCATCAATATTAATCAAGCAGGAGTAGGGTTTTACCTCCACCGAGAGGGCCCAAACCTGGGTAATTACATCGTGCCCCTTGTCTCCTGTTACCATCCGCCTATACGCACAGTTCGGGACCCCCTACCTGAGATCCGCCGGTTTTGACACCGACATTGGTGCTTTCATTGAGAGTTCCTCTGTGCTGTCGCCATCAGGTAGGATGCCTCGTCCCGTCTTTAAAGACGGCACCATTGCTAAAGGAGCTTTGGCTGTCGGCCAAACTCTCCGGCTAGGTGGTTTTCTTATGACCGCCTGTTCGGCTGCTGCGCCAACGATGACCTCTCGGGTCATCGAAAGCAATCTTCACGTTAGCTCAGAACTCGCCGAGCAGTTAGATCCAATGGAGCTCTCTTCCCTAAACGAGCTCTTGGATCGCATCGCCGCCCTGGGAGTCGCTACAGACTATGACCAGATTGGGCCTAAACTCGATTTGAGAGAGATTAACTCTCCCCAGGTCACCCATCACGTTGTCGTGGTAGAGGGACAATGCGGCGACCCTTCATCTATCTTAAGGACTAGCTATGTCCGGATTCCCGATCCCTCCAAGCCGGATACCCGCGGAGGGGAGGACATCACTCAAGGCCTGAACTTAGAGTCAGGCGACGGGCTAGATTCATTGGACAACATCCAAGAATCCAAACTTCCGAGTTCGGAAACTCCTTGGCCTCTAAGTCTCAGATTGGGTGAGGTTTCGGATTTAATTCCACCCACCCACCCGAACAAAAGCAATCTATCCCAAATTAGGCAAAAGCCCGGAGAAACAGTACATCATTACTGGGCCAGATTCCTCCTGGTTATGAACAGGATAAAGGACTGTCGCGAGGAAGACGCAATCACATTCTTCTGCAATAATTGCATGGACAAGGGAATCCTCAACGCCATAAGTCGCCATGATATTACACGCTTCGCTGACTTGGCGTCCATAGTACGAAAGTACTGTGCGATGGAAAGCGCCTGGAAAACCGAAATAAAATTTTGGGACAATCTGGCCCGGAATACAAACCCAGTCCAAAATAAAAGGGTGCATCATCGCCAGACACCCGGGTTAAACACCAAAAAGCAAAAACCCTCCACAGGGCATGGAACCGTACTGGAAGGATGGCTTAATGGACCCTGTAAAATTCATAGTACAGAGGGCGCCACACCAACTCATAGCCTTAGAGCATGTTGGATACTCCGGTAGGTGGCCAAAATTGGCGAAGATCTTCTAATTCTAGAAGCCACAGAAAGCCACCCCAGGGACACCCGTACGGTATTCACAGTCTTCGAGACTTTCGCATCAAACAATATGCGAAAAAGAACACTCCGCAACCTTGCCGAAGTCTACCAAGTAGCAACAATAAACCCATGGAGTGACACGGCTATTACTTTTAATGCCAGTGATGAACCAAAATTCCAAACAGCCCGAGCACCAGCCGCATTGGTCCTCAGTCCAATAGTGGACGGCTTTCGCCTTACCAAGGTACTCATGGATGGAGGCAGCGGATTGAACCTCATTTGTGAGGAAACCCTTCAAAAAATGGAAATAGACTAGAACCGCATTGAGCGAAGCAACACAACCTTTAGAGGAATAATCCCCAGTCGGGAAGCGCGCTATACAGGAAAAATCACACTAGATGTGGTATTCGGCACGCCGGATAATTACAGGTCCGAAGAGGTCACGTTCCAAGTGGCTCCGTTCAGTAGCGGATACCACGCTCTGCTAGGGCGGGAAGAGTTTACAATCTTCCAAGCAATACCCCATTACGGGTACATGAAGCTCAAGATGCCCGGGCCTAACAGAATCATCGCTCTCGCTAGTGATCCGGACATAGCACTCCGCACCGAAAATAAGACAGCCGCACTGGCCCTTGAGGCACTATTCAAAGCCCTAGCGGCTGAGGAACTGACTGCGCTGCGCTCCACGGTGAACAGGGACGATGTGATACTCGACAAAAGATCCAAGTCCACCTCCTTTAAACCCTGATATAGACGCCGCACTGCGAGAGTTCCTACATGAGAACTGGAACATTTTCGCCTGGCACCCTTCAGACATGCCAGGAATCCCACGCAGGCTGGCCGAACACAGCTTAAACATCCTAAAAGGATTCAAGCACATCAAACAGGCTCTTCGGCGTTTTTCCAAACCTAAGCGACAGGCCATGGGAGAGGAACTAGCCAAGCTATTGGAGGCCGGATTCATCAGAGATATAAAACATCCGGACTGGCTAGCAAACCTGGTGATGGTGCCAAAGAAGGACAAATCCTGGTGCCTGTGCGTCGATTTTAAAGACCTTAACAAGGCTTGCCCAAAGGATTCTTTCCCCATCCCCCGCATCGATCAAATTATCGACGCTACCGCAGGACACAATTTGTTTTGTTTCCTCGACGCATACTCCGGCTACCATCAAATCAAGATGGCAGAGTCAGACCAAGCCGCAACGGCATTCATCACACCATACGGCCCATTCTGCTTCAACACAATGCCCTTTGGGCTCAAAAACGCCGGCGCAACATATCAACGCATGATTCAGACATGTCTGGCAAACCAGATCGGCAAAACAGTGGAGGCATACATAGATGACGTGGTCGTTAAAACAAGACATGTCGAATCTCTAGTGGACGACTTGAGGCTAACATTCGATAACCTCCGAACATACGACATCAAGCTCAACCCGGAAAAATGCGTTTTCGGTGTTCCAGCCAGAAAGCTCTTGGGCTTCATTGTATCCGGTAGAGGAATTGAAGCAAATCCAGCCAAGATTCGAGCCCTATCACAATTGGATATCCCGAAGGACCTCAAACAAATACAAAAATTAACCGGATGCGTGGCGGCTCTAAGCCGCTTTATCTCCCGCTTGGGAGAAAAGGCCTTACCCCTTTACCGCCTCCTTTGGAGCACCGAACACTTCGAGTGGACGGATGCAGCCACGGCCGGACTCGACGAAATAAAAGCCATCTTGGCAACAAACCCAGTCCTGGACGCGCCAAACATTGGCGAACCAATGCTATTATACATTGCAGCAACCCATCAGGTCATAAGCGCAGTGCTCGTCGTCGAACGAGAAACGGACGGACACAAATTCCCCCTTCAAAAGCCGGTCTACTATGTGTCCACCGTCCTTACTCCGTGCAAGTCACGGTACCCGCATTATCAAAAGATTGCGTACGCGGTATTTATGGCATCCCGAAAGCTGCGACACTACTTTCAAGAGTGTTCAATAACAGTAGCCTCGAAAGTACCACTTAACGATATTATAAACAACAGCGACGCGACGGGCCGGATTGCAAAATGGGCCATTGAGCTCCTCCCGTTCGACATAACTTACAAGCCACGGCGAGCTATCAAGTCGCAAGTTTTGGCCGACTTCGTCGCAGAATGGACGGAGGCTGAACTCCCTAAAGAGTACTGCACATATTCAAACTGGGTCATGCACTTCGACGGCTCCAAAATGTTGGCCGGTCTAGGGGCTGGCATCGTTTTGACGTCCCCCACAGGAGACACAGTTCAATATGTACTCCAGATAATGTACACAGACTCCAACAATGCAGCCGAATATGAGGCCCTTTTACATGGTCTCCGGATGGCAGTATCCATGGGCATTCAACGCCTAGAGGTGAGCGGGGACTCGAACCTCGCATTATCCCAAATAAATGGAGATTTCGACACCAAGGATCCAAAATGGAAGCTTATCACAACGCCGTCCTAAAAATGACAGCTCGGTTCGAAGGACTCGAATTTCACCATATAGCCAGGGAAAATAATCAGGCGACAGATGTCCTGGCACGCATCGGCGCAAAACGCGATGTAGTCCCCCCCAACATCTTCTTGGAAAGGTTGTTCAAGCCATCCGTAGTATGGGAAGGGGAACCCGGCAATAACAGACCGGACCCAACCGCACTGCCCGATACCGAACACTCTAACATAGTTGGAGGCTCTGCCAATGAAATAACACCTTCAGCCCACGTAATAATGGCCGTCATCGCCCCGTGGACAGAACCATTCATCGCCTACCTTACTAGGCAGGAACTCCCCGAGGACCAAAATGAGGCACGCTGCATAGTGCGGCGATCTAAAGCCTATAAAGTCCATGAAGGAGAGCTTTATAAGAAAAGCACTACCGGAGTCCTTCAAAGGTGTATCTCCGAAGAGGAAGGGCGGAACCTTCTGGATGAAATTCATGCCGGACTCGGCGGTCATCACGCTGCAGATCGGTCCCTTGTAAGCAAGGCCTTCCATACAGGCTTTTATTGGCCGACGGCCGGGCAGATGCTCAGGACTTAGTCCAACGATGCGTCGGTTGCCAGCTTTTTGCAAACCAAAGCCATATGCCACCCACCGCCCTCCAAACTATCCCCATCACTTGGCCCTTCGCGGTCTGGGGGCTTGACATGGTTGGACCCCTTAAAGGCGGAACCCATAAGAAAAAAATACTTACTGGTCATGGTGGATAAATTCACCAAATGGATAGAAGCCAAGCCTGTTAAGACGGCCGAATCCGGACCGGTGATAGACTTTATATCCGGGATTGTACACCGTTACGGCGTCCCCCACAGCATCATCATTGATAACGGCACAAACTTTACGGCTGACGAGGTCAAACTTTGGTGCAAAAACATGGGCATCAAGCTTGATTATGCTTCCGTCTATCACCCACAAACTAACGGCCAGGTCGAACGTGAAAATGGTCTTATCATGAGTGGCATCAAATCTAGATTAGTGCGGTCCCTTAAGGAATCCAATACGCACTGGGTAGAGGAGCTCGACTCCGTACTCTGGGGGCTGCGGACCACGCCAAATCGCACCACCAGATACACACCATTCTTCATGGTGTACGGCGCAGAGGCAGTTTTGCCCCGCGACATAATTCATGGCTCACCTCGAGTGCGCATGTACGAAGAAAGAGAAGCCGAGCTCGATCGGCAGGACAGTTTTGACGCCTTGGAGGAGGAGCGCGACGTGGAAAAAGCCCGTTCCGCATTCTATCAACAGTAGGCTCGAAGATACTAAAGTAGAGAAGTACGGGCCAAAATTTACAACGTTGGCGAATTAGTTCTACGCCTGTCGGACAAGAAAAAGGACAAACTCAAGCCCAAGTGGGAAGGTCCCTTCATAATTGACCGAGTCCTGACTAGTGGAGCGTACCGCCTGCGAGATGCATCGGATAACCGACTCGAGCCGAACCCATGGAACGCAGCTCGTCTCCGAAGATTCTATGCCTAGCGCCGGACTCTGTGTTCGTCTCCTTCCTCTGTCCATTTTTTATATACTTTCTGTCTTGCATTTCTCTCCTTCTCCCCTCCCTTTTTCTTATAGCCTTTAAAGGCTCATCAAGTGACGCGCTATCCGCGCTCATTAAACCTGGGGGCTTCTTTAAACAGAAGCTTATTTATACGGGCTTCATGCCCAACCCATGTGTCACACTTCCGCATGTACCTTTTATTCACCATTATATGCATCGATATGACTTAAGTTTTGGCCAAGCTGGGTTGCCTGGCTCCTGTGCTTACCCCTACGTTCCCGATTGTTCGGCTAGGTGGTAAAGGGAGCACCTCTGCGATTGTTACTGCCGGGTCAGCCAGATGTGTACCTCAGACTGGGTGAAGCCGAAAGTTAGCGTTCTTAAGGGAATATTCGGTCGGTGAACTAAAGATGATTTTTTATCTTATTTATCTACACGCCCCCAGATGTTTTTCCTGCGTCTCTTTTCGCAGAACGGACATGCACCTTAGGGCATGCCTCCCAGGGAAAGGAACCCCTAACGGAACTATTCTCCCTGGAAGATGTTTCTTACTAACCATGTAATATAACATAACTAGTTGGGCACTTGTCTGTTAAAGCACTAATGACCCCTACGTCTGGTCTCCATGCATACCCCGGTTCTTATATAACCGCGAGGGTATTCGGACACACTCCGGACCGTCAGGTCCCGAGGTTGAAGCGAAAAGTTCGGCCATGACAAACGATCTACAATCCGGCTAGAAGGAATTACACATGTCAATTAAAATTACATAGTCAATCTGACTGATTGTATTCCTCTTCAATACCATCTAACAGGCTGTCTAGTTTACAGTCCTGTTGGGAATACTTTGTGGCCAATTCTACTTGGCCGTATACTAAGCTCACAGGGATCTCCTTCCCATCGGGCCCCACAGGTCCGACCTCGGCCATGTGGTTTGGGTCAGCCTTCGTGTACCACGTCTTCACCATGGCCCAGGCCTCCCTGGCGCCTTGATGATAGGCCGATATCTTCCACAATCGGAAGCGCCGCCGCGCTCCCTTCAGCTTCTCTACAAGCTCTCCAAGGCCTTCGGGCATGGAGACGGATGGCCACAAGGCCTGGTCGACGCCTTGCATCACCTGCCGAACTCGCTCGTGCAGTTGTGAGAGCTCGGGAAGAAGGTCACCCATAGAACCGGGCATTTCCTCTGCAAGACAACATGTTAGCATACCTATAGACATTACTCTGTTAGTTGACTTCCTCGCTGAACTTTTTTTTCAAAGTTCGTTTAAGCACTTACTAAATATGCCGCGTCGAAGCCGCTGATTCTCCTTAACGGAGTTTGACAGCTGGGCGCGAACATCCTTCAGTTCCACGCCCAGCTTGGTGTTGGCATCTTGGAGATCGTTCTTCTCCCGCCTCACCTTTGTCAGCACGCTCTCCCTAGCCTTCAGCTAGCGTAGGAGTTGTTGCTTTTCCGGATCTAATCCGACGCCATATGCAATTTCATTTGTCAGATTTTCACCCACGCCGCACTTTGCAAAATACTTATCTTTCGAAGCGTATACTATTGGGGAACGTAGTAATTTCAAAAAAATTCCTACGCACACGCAAGATCATGGTGATGCATAGCAACGAGAGGGGAGAGTGTTGTCTACGTACCCTCGTAGACCGAAGCGGAAGCGTTGACACAACGTAGAGGAAGTAGTCGTACGTCCTCCTCGCGATCCGACCGATCCCAGCGCCGTTACTCCGGCGCCTCCAAGTTCTTGACACACGTACAGCACGATGACGTTCTCCGGGCTCCGATCCAGCAAAGCTATCGGGGAAGAGTTTCGTCAGCACGATAGCGTGGTGACGATCTTGATGTGTTACCGACGCAGGGCTTCAGCTAAGCACTACAACGATATGACCGAGGTGGAATATGGTGGAGGGGGGCACCGCACACGGCTAAGGAACGATCTCAAGGATCAACTTGTGTGTTCTAGGGTGCCCCCCTGCCCCCGTATATAAAGGAGCAAGGGGGGAGGCCGGCCGGCCCTTGTGGCGCGCGCCAGGAGGAGGAGTCCTCCTCCTAGTAGGAGTAGGACTCCCTCTTTCCTACTCCTACTAGGAGGGGGAAAGGAAGGGGGAGAGGGAGAAGGAAAGGGGGGCGCCGCCCCCCTCTCCTAGTCCAATTCGGACCAGAGGGGGAGGGGGCGCGTGTCCCACCCTGGCCGCCCCTCTCTCTCTCCACTAAGGACCATGTGGCCCAATAATTCTCCCGGGGGGGTTCCGGTAACCCTCCGGCACTCCGGTATTATCTGAAACCACTCGAAGCCATTCCGATGTCCGAACATAGCCGTCCAATATATCAATCTTTACGTCTCGACCATTCCGAGACTCCTCGTCATGTCCGTGATCACATTCGGGACTCCGAACTCCTTCGGTACATCAAAATGCATAAACTCATAATAACTGTCATCGTAACCTTAAGCGTGCGGACCCTACGGTTCGAGAATAATGTAGACATGACCGAGACACGTCTCCGGTCAATAACCAATAGTGGGACCTGGATGCCCATATTGGCTCCTACATATTCTGCGAAGATCTTTATCGGTCAGACCGCATAACAACATACGTCGTTCCCTTTGTCATCGGTATGTTACTTGCCCGAGATTCGATCATCGGTATCCAATACCTAGTTCAATCTCGTTACCGGCAAGTCTCTTTACTCGTTCCGTAATACATCATCCCGCAACCAACTCGTTGGTTGCAATGCTTGCAAGGCTTATGTGATGTGCATTACCGAGAATGCCCTGAGATACCTCTCCGACATTCGGAGTGACAAATCCTAATCTCGAAATACGCCAACCCAACAAATACTTTCGGAGACACCTGTAGAGCACCTTTATAATCACCCAGTTACGTTGTGACGTTTGGTAGCACACAAAGTGTTCCTACGGTAAACGGGAGTTGCATAATCTCATAGTCAAAGGAACATGTATAAGTCATGAACAAAAGCAATAGCAACATACTAAACGATCGAGTGCTAAGCTATTAGAATGGGTCATGTCAATCAGATCATTCAACTAATGATGTGACCTTGTTAATCAAATGACAACTCCTTTGTCTATGGTTAGGAAACTTAACCATCTTTGATTAACAAGCTAGTCAAGTAGAGGCATACTAGTGACACTCTGTTTGTCTATATATCCACACATGTATTATGTTTCCGGTTAATACAATTCTAGCATGAATAATAAACATTTATCATGATATGTAAGGAAATAAATAATAACTTTATTATTGCCTCTAGGGCATATTTCCTTCAGTCTCCCACTTGCACTAGAGTCAATAATCTAGATTACACAGTAATGATTCTAACACCCATGGAGTCTTGGTGCTGATCATGTTTTGCCCGTGGAAGAGGCTTAGTCAACGGGTCTGCTACATTCAGATCTGTATGTATCTTGCAAATCTCTATGTCTCCCACCTGGACCAAGTCCCGGATGGAATTGAAGCGTCTCTTGATGTGCTTTGTTCTCTTGTGATGGATTCCTTCGCCAAGGCAATTTCTCCAGTATTGTCACAAAAGATTTTCATTGGACCCGATGCACTAGGTATGACACCTAGATCGGATATGAACTCCTTCATCCAGACTCCTTCATTCGCTGCTTCCGAAGCAGCTATGTACTCCGCTTCACATGTAGATCCCGCCACGACGCTTTGTTTAGAACTGCACCAACTGACAGCTCCACCGTTTAATGTAAATACATATCTGGTTTGCGATTTCGAATCGTCCGGATCAGTGTCAAAGCTTGCATCAACGTAACCCTTTACGATGAGCTCTTTGTCACCTCCATACACGAGAAACATTTCCTTAGTCCTTTTCAGGTACTTCAGGATATTCTTGACCGCTGTCCAGTGATCCACTCCTGGATTACTTTGGTACCTCCCTGCTAAACTTATAGCAAGGCACACATCAGGTCTGGTACATAGCATTGCATACATGATAGAGCCTATGGCTGAAGCATAGGGAACATCTTTCATCTTCTCTCTATCTTCTGCAGTGGTCGGGCATTGAGTCTGACTCAACTTCACACCTTGTAATACAGGCAAGAACCCTTTCTTCGCTTGATCCATTTTGAACTTCTTCAAAATCTTGTCAAGGTATGTGCTTTGTGAAAGTCCAATTAAGCGTCTTGATCTATCTCTATAGATCTTAATGCCCAATATGTAAGCAGCTTCACCGAGGTCTTTCATTGAAAAACTCTTATTCAAATATCCCTTTATGCTATCCACAAATTCTATATCATTTCCAATCAGTAATATGTCATCTACATATAATATCAGAAATGCTACAGAGATCCCACTCACTTTCTTGTAAATACAGGCTTCTCCAAAAGTCTGTATAAACCCAAATGCTTTGATCACACTATCAAAACGTTTATTCCAACTCCGAGATGCTTGCACCAGTCCATAAATGGATCGCTGGAGTTTGCATACTTTGTTAGCTCCCTTTGGATCGATAAAACCTTCTGGTTGCATCATATACAACTCTTCTTCCAGAAACCTATTCAGGAATGCAGTCTTTACATCCATTTGCCAAATTTCATAATCATAAAATGCGGCAATTGCTAACATGATTCGGACAGACTTAAGCATCGCTACGGGTGAGAAGGTCTCATCGTAGTCAATCCCTTGAACCTGTCGAAACCCCTTTGCGACAAGTCGAGCTTTGTAGATAGTAACATTACCGTCGGCGTCAGTCTTCTTCTTCAAGATCCACTTGTTCTCTATTGCTTGCCGACCCTCGGGCAAGTCAACCAAAGTCCACACTTTGTTTTCATACATGGATCCCATCTCAGATTTCATGGCTTCCAGCCATTTTGCAGAATCTGGGCTCACCATCGCTTCTTCATAGTTCGTAGGTTCGTCATGATCTAGTAGCATGATTTCCAGAATGGGATTGCCGTACCACTCTGGTGTGGATCTTACTCTGGTTGATCTACGAGGTTCTATAGTAACTTGATCTGAAGTTTCATGATCAATATCATTATCTTCCTCACTAATTGGTGTAGGTGCTACAGAAACAGATTTCTGTGATGTACTACTTTCCAATAAGGGAGCAGGTACAGTTACCTCATCAAGTTCTACTTTCCTCCCACTCACTTCTTTCGAGAGAAACTCCTTTTCTAGAAAGACTCCGAATTTAGCAACAAAAGTCTTGCCTTCGGATCTGTGATAGAAGGTGTATCCAACAGTTTCTTTTGGATATCCTATGAAGACACATTTTTTTGATTTGGGTTCGAGCTTATCAGGTTGATTCTTTTTCACATAAGCATTGCAGCCCCAAACTTTAAGAAACGACAACTTTGGTTTCTTGCTAAACCATAGTTCATAAGGCGTCGTCTCAATGGATTTTGACGGTGTCCTATTTAACGTGAATGCGGCTGTCTCTAGAGCATAACCCCAAAACGATAGCGGTAAATCTGTAAGAGACATCATAGATCGCACCATATCTAGTAAAGTACGATTACGACGTTCGGACACACCATTACGTTGTGGTGTTCCGGGTGGCGTGAGTTGCGAAACTATTCCGCATTGTTTCAAATGTAAACCAAACTCGTAACTCAAATATTCTCCTCCATGATTAGATCGTAGAAACTTTATTTTCTTGTTACGATGATTTTCAACTTCACTCTGAAATTCTTTGAACTTTTCAAATGTTTCAGACTTGTGTTTCATTAAGTAGACATAACCATATCTGCTTAAATCATCTGTGAAGGTGAGAAAATAACGATATCCGCCACGAGCCTCAATGTTCATTGGACCACATACATCTGTATGTATGATCTCCAATAAATCTGTTGCTCTCTCCATTGTACCGGAGAACGGTGTTTTTGGTCATCTTGCCCATGAGGCACGATTCGCAAGTGCCAAGTGATTTATAATCAAGTGGCTCCAAAATTCCATCAGTATGGAGTTTCTTCATGCGCTTTATACCGATATGACCTAAACGGCAGTGCCACAAATAAGTTGCACTATCATTATCAACTCTGCATCTTTTGGCTTTAATACTATGAATATGTGTATCACTACTATCGAGATTCATCAAAAATAGACCACTCTTCAAGGGTGCATGACCATAAAAGATATTACTCATATAAATAGAACAACCATTATTCTCCGATTTAAATGAATAACCGTCTCGCATCAAACAAGATCCAGATATAATGTTCATGCTCAACGCTGGCACCAAATAACAATTATTCAGGTCTAATACTAATCCCGAAGGTAGATGTAGAGGTAGCATGACGACCGCGATCACATCAACTTTGGAACCATTTCCCACGCGCATCGTCACCTCGTCCTTAACCAATCTTCGCTTAATCCGTAGTCCCTGTTTCGAGTTGCAAATATTAGCAACAGAACCAGTATCAAATACTCAGGTGCTACTGCGAGCATTAGTAAGGTACACATCAATAACATGTATATCACATATACCTTTGTTCACCTTGCCATCCTTCTTATCCGCCAAATACTTGGGGCAGTTCCGCTTCCAGTGACCAGTCTGCTTGCAGTAGAAGCACTCAGTTTCAGGTTTAGGTCCAGACTTGGGTTTCTTCTCTTGAGCAGCAACTTGTTTGCTGTTCTTCTTGAAGTTCCCCTTCTTCTTCCCTTTGCCCTTCTTCTTGAAACTAGTGGTCTTATTGACCATCAACACTTGATGCTCCTTCTTGATTTCTACCTCCGCAGCCTTTAGCATTGCGAAGAGCTCGGGCATAGTCTTATCTATCCCTTGCATATTATAGTTCATCATGAAGCCTTTGTAGCTTGGTGGCAGTGATTGAAGAATTCTGTCAATGACACAATCATCCGGAAGATTAACTCCCAGTTGACTCAAGTGATTGTAATACCCAGACATTCTGAGTATGTGCTCATTGACGGACCCATTCTCTTCCATCTTGCAGCTATAGAACTTATTGGAGACCTCATATCTCTCAATCCGGGCATTCTGTTGGAATATCAACTTCAACTCCTGAAACATCTCATATGCTCCATGGTTCTCAAACCGTCGTTGAAGTCCCGGTTCTAAGCCGTAAAGCATGGCACACTGAACTATCGAGTAGTCATCAGCTTTGCTCTGCCAGACGTTCATAACATCTGGTGTTGCTCCAGCAGCAGGCCTGGCACCTAGCGGTGCATCCAGGACGTAATTCTTCTGTGCAGCAATGAGGATAATCCTCAAGTTACGGACCCAGTCCGTGTAATTGCTACCATCATCTTTCAACTTTGCTTTCTCAAGGACCGTATTAAAATTCAACGGAACAACAGCACGAGCCATCTATCTACAATCAACATAAACAAGCAAGATACTATCAGGGACTAAGTTCATGATAAATTCAAGTTCAATTAATCATATTACTTAAGAACTCCCACTTAGATAGACATCTCTCTAATCCTCTAAGTGATCACGTGATCCAAATCAACTAAACCATGTCCGATCATCACGTGAGATGGAGTAGTTTCAATGGTGAACATCACTATGTTGATCATATCTACTATATGATTCACGCTCGACCTTTCGGTCTCCGTGTTCCGAGGCCATATCTGTTATATGCTAGGCTCGTCAAGTTAAACCTGAGTATTCCGCGTGTGCAACTGTTTTGCACCCGTTGTATTTGAATGTAGAGCCTATCACACCCGATCATCACGTGGTGTCTCAGCATGAAGAACTTTCGCAACGGTGCATACTCAGGGAGAACACTATTACTATGATAATTTAGTGAGAGATCATCTTATAATGCTACCGTCAATCAAAGCAGGATAAGATGCATAAAAAGATAAACATCACATGCAATCAATATAAGTGATATGATATGGCCATCATCATCTTGTGCTTGTGATCTCCATCTCCGCAGCACCGTCATGATCACCATCGTCACTGGCGCGACACCTTGATCTTCATCGTAGCATCGTTGTCGTCTCGCCAATCTTATGCTTCTACGACTATCGCTACCGCTTAGTGATAAAGTAAAGCATTACAGGGCGATTGCATTGCATACAATAAAGCGACAACCATACGGCTCCTGCCGGTTGCCGATAACTCGGTTACAAAACATGATCATCTCATACAAAAAAATATAGCATCATGTCTTGACCATATCACATCACAACATGCCCTGCAAAAACAAGTTAGACGTCCTCTACTTTGTTTGTTGCATATTTTACGTGGCTGCTACGGGCTTTAAGCAAGAACCAATCTCACCTACGCATCAAAACCACAACGATAGTTTGTCAAATAGACTCCGTTTTAACCTTCTCAAGGACCGGGCGTAGCCATACTCGGTTCAACTAAAGTTGGAGAAACTGACACCCGCCAGCCACCTGTGTGCAAAGCACGGCGGTAGAACCAGTCTCGCGTAAGCGTACGCATAATGTCGGTCCGGGCCGCTTCATCCAACAATACCGCCGAACCAAAGTATGACATGCTAGTAGCCAGCATGACTTGTATCGTCCACAACTCACTTGTGTTCTACTCGTGCAAAACATCAAACCATAAAAACTTGGCTCGGATGCCACTGTTGGGGAACGTAGTAATTTCAAAAAAATTCCTACGCACACGCAAGATCATGGTGATGCATAGCAACGAGAGGGGAGAGTGTTGTCTACGTACCCTCGTAGACCGAAGCGGAAGCGTTGACACAACATAGAGGAAGTAGTCATACGTCCTCCTCGCGATCCGACCGATCCCAGCGCCGTTACTCCGGCGCCTCCGAGTTCTTGACACACGTACAGCACGATGACGTTCTCCGGGCTCCGATCCAGCAAAGCTCTCGGGGAAGAGTTTCGTCAGCACGACGGCGTGGTGACGATCTTGATGTGTTACCGACGCAGGGCTTCAGCTAAGCACTACAACGATATGACCGAGGTGGAATATGGTGGAGGGGGGCACCGCACACGGCTAAGGAACGATCTCAAGGATCAACTTGTGTGTTCTAGGGTGCCCCCCTGCCCCCGTATATAAAGGAGCAAGGGAGGAGGCCGGCTGGCCCTTGTGGCGCGCGCCAGGAGGAGGAGTCCTCCTCCTAGTAGGAGTAGGACTCCCTCTTTCCTACTCCTACTAGGAGGGGGAAAGGAAGGGGGAGAGGGAGAAGGAAAGGGGGGCGCCGCCCCCCCTCTCCTAGTCCAATTCGGACCAGAGGGGGAGGGGGCGCGCGGCCCACCCTGGACGCCCCTCTCTCTCCACTAAGGCCCATGTGGCCCAATAATTCTCCCGGGGGGGTTCTGGTAACCCTCCGGCACTCCGGTATTATCCGAAACCACTCGGAACCATTCCGATGTCCGAACATAGCCATCCAATATATCAATCTTTACGTCTCGACCATTCCGAGACTCCTCGTCATGTCCGTGATCACATCCGGGACTCTGAACTCCTTCGGTACATCAAAATGCATAAACTCATAATAACTGTCATCGTAACCTTAAGCGTGCGGACCCTACGGTTCAAGAATAATGTAGACATGACTGAGACACGTCTCCGGTCAATAACCAATAGCGGGACCTGGATGCGCATATTGGCTCCTACATATTCTGCGAAGATCTTTATCGGTCAGACCGCATAACAACATACGTCGTTCCCTTTGTCATCGGTATGTTACTTGCCCGAGATTCGATCGTCGGTATCCAATACCTAGTTCAATCTCGTTACCGGCAAGTCTCTTTACTCGTTCCGTAATACATCATCCCGCAACCAACTCGTTGGTTGCAATGCTTGCAAGGCTTATGTGATGTGCATTACCGAGAAGGCCCTGAGATACCTCTCCGACATTCGGAGTGACAAATCCTAATCTCGAAATACGCCAACCCAACAAATACTTTCGGAGACACCTATAGAGCACCTTTATAATCACCCAGTTACGTTGTGACGTTTGGTAGCACACAAAGTGTTCCTACGGTAAACGGGAGTTGCATAATCTCATAGTCAAAGGAACATGTATAAGTCATGAACAAAAGCAATAGCAACATACTAAACGATCGGGTGCTAAGCTATTGGAATGGGTCATATCAATCAGATCATTCAACTAATAATGTGACCTTGTTAATCAAATGACAACTCCTTTGTCTATGGTTAGGAAACTTAACCATCTTTGATTAACAAGCTAGTCAAGTAGAGGCATACTAGTGACACTCTGTTTGTCTATATATCCACACATGTATTATGTTTCCGGTTAATACAATTCTAGCATGAATAATAAACATTTATCATGATATGTAAGGAAATAAATAATAACTTTATTATTGCCTCTAGGGCATATTTCCTTCATATACTACCAAAGGGGGTCTCCTTGGGCTCCCCTGCCGCGGCTAGTGCGGCCTCAAGTTGGGCTTTGCACTCTTCCAGTGCCTGGAACAGTAGGGTATTCTTTTCTATAGGAACCTACATAACAGATGATCCTTAAATCAGCTATTCTAACTGTTTCAAGTCTCGGGGGTTACTGGTATATATATATATATATATATATATATATATATATATATATATATATATATATATATATATATATATATATATATATAATTACCCAAATTTTCTTACCCGTATGTCTTTTACATATTGCTCCGCGGCTCTGGCTAGACCATTTTGAGCGGCACGGAGGTACGCATCTCCCGAATCGAAGGCATCCAATGCCTCTTGGGAGAAACAAGCGTCGCGAAGAACTGTCCGGCGACGCCTGTGGTTCATGGCACTCTTCACCTCAGAATTGGTGGCAGACAACCTGTCCGCATCCTCTGTCGGAGGAGCGTCCGGTGCGCACCTTGTGTTCGCCTCTGCTTCCGGACCAGGCTGTGGAGCCTGGCTGGTAGAGGCACGATTGGCAACCTCTCCGGATATAGTCCGGCGAGGTCTCTTCGTCCTGAAGAGAGCACGAGCGTTAATATGCATTGAAGGAGTAACACCTGGGAATAAGATGGCGTGCTATACCTTTGCGTCGGCGTTTCAGTCCAGACCGTACTTCTTTTCAGCCCGCGGGGCCTTGCCGCCCCTCGTTGGCTAGTCGCCGCAGGATCGGCCTCCCGTCTCAAGGACCTCCCCTGCAAAGCACGGTTGTTATACGGAATCAAAATCACGCGAGGATGGATCCCTTTTCAAGGTGCTGGGACTTCGGTCTTAGTTACCTGTGAGGCGGGGAATAGCCTGGGGTAATCGGCCGTAATGGCCACCAAGGCGTTGTCCTTGCTCAATTGATGAAACACCCCATCAATCAGCTCCACAGATAAGTCCGGATCCTCTTGGGAGGCCGGGTCGAGGGACCGTCCCGGATCCTCGGGTTGTGGAGGAGGGCTGTTTATTTCCTTAACAGTCTGGCGCAGTTCCTGCGTTGAAGTCGTTAGACTAAATATTTGACGATGGGAATATAAAACAGATGGGCAAGTAAAAGTGTCCGCTTACCCAACTTGGGGGATTGTACATAGAAAATCCACCCTGCGGGTTGACGCAGAGAAATTCCTCCTCTTCTCCCTTGTACAAAGCGGACAAGATCTTTATTAGAGCGGCAGCCGAATCCGGCCCCTTACGGCCGTGGCAGGTGGCGTCGTCCTCCCCGTTGAAGTCCCACATGGGGTGGCCTCTATACTGAAGCGACTGCACCCCCCGCATGATGCATGCGGCCATGACACCGATCATGGTCAGTCCGGAATGAGCTAACAATCTTATCCGTCCCATCAGGTAAAGAACGTCCTTGTCACTTTCCCTCTGAGGGCTACGTGGACGCCAGCTTAGGCGCTTCTTTAGGGGAGCATAGTCGAACTCAGGAAGGCCGATCCGGACAGGGTCCGGCAGCGGGACGTCTTCTATATAAAACCATTCCGAGGGCCAGTCCTCTAACGCCTTCTTTGGGGTTCCGGATAGATATCCGGTCCCGGCGATGCGCCACACTTTGTCTCTGTCCACTTGATATATTGACCCCTTCTAAGAACGGGGCACAAGGCAGAATAGCCTTTCCCACAGCGCGAAATGAGCCTCGCAGCCCAAAAACAGCTCGCAAAGGGCTACGAAGCCCGCGATGTGCAATATGGAGGCAGGCGTGAGGTTGTGCAGCTGGAGGCCATAGAACTCCAGGAGCCCCCGGAGAAACGGATGAATTGGAAATCCGAGCCCTCTTATTAAATAAGGGACAAGGCATACCCGCTCTCCTTTGGAGGGATTGGGGGCGCTCTCTACTTGCTCTCCGCCATTATAGGTGGCAAGTCCGGCTCGAACCAGGACCATATAGGCCGGGGGGAGAAATCCCTTGGTCTGGAGCATCACTAGCTCACTATGCGGGATGGAGAATATCTCCCAATCTCCAGGCTGAGGGCTGGAAGGGCGAGAGGAGGAGCTGCGGCGGCCGGCCATGATAGAATGGACCTCTGTCGGATACGCTCTGATGAATACTCGTGGAGGGGAGAAGATGTGGTTTGGATCTAAATCCCCGTCCCTTTAAATAGGCAGCTCATTTACGCGGCTAGGGGTGTGAATGTAAAAACACCCTGACTTTTCGTATTCGTTTGACACGTGGAAGACGACCATTATTGGGCATAGAAGCCAAGGAGCGCTACATTTACAAAGAGCCGGACATTATTCAACAGGTACATGGAATTTGAAGGAGAACCCGCCTTGTAATGCCGAAGACAATTTGCGCGCCGGACTCATCGTCATTGAAGCCTGGTTCGGGGGCTACTGAGGGAGTCCTGGATTAGGGGGTGTCCGGATAGCCGGACTATACCTTCGGCCGGACTCCTGGACTATGAAGATACAAGATTGAAGACTTCGTCCCGTGTCCAGAAGGGACTTTCCTTGGCGTGGAAGGCAAGCTTGGCGATACGGATATGTAGATCTCCTACCATTGTAACCGACTCTGTGTAACCCTAGCCCTCTCCGGTGTCTATATAAACCGGAGGGTTTTAGTCTGTAGGACACAACAACAATCGTACCATAGGCTAGCTTCTAGGGTCGAGCCTCCTTGATCTCGTGGTAGATTTACTCTTGTACTGCCCATATCATCAATATTAATCAAGCAGGAGTAGGGTTTTACCTCCATCGAGAGGGCCCGAACCTGGGTAAATACATCGTGCCCCATGTCTCCTGTTACCATCCGCCTAGACGCATAATTCAGGATCCCCTACCCGAGATCCGTCGGTTTTGACACCGACAATAGGTCTCTCAGATTTGATCCTTTTCCAGTCCAGAATTCCAGCTGCCGGCATTCTCCCTCTTCATGAAAACCTTGTAAAATAAGAGAGAGAGAGAGAGAGAGAGAGAGAGAAAAGGCACAAGTATTGTACCATAATGTGTAATAACAGCCCATAATGCAATAAATATCATATAAAAGCATGATGCAAAATGGACGTATCAGCTACCTTGTTGCATACTATTTGGTTTTACCGTTACTTGCTCATTACAAATTATCTTTATATCAAACTACTCGTTACTTATAATTTTAGTGCTTGCAGAGAATACCTTGCTGAAAACCACTTGTCATTTTCTTCTACTCCTTGCTGGGACACCCTTACTTATCAATAGGACTACGATTGATCCTCTATACTTGTGGGTTATCAAGGCTCTTTTCTGGCGCTGTTTCCGGGGAGTGAAGCGCTCTCGGTATGTGGAAATTGGTAAGGAAAAATCATTACTACGTGCTGAAATTTATTTTCACTTATTACTATGGAGAACAATCCTTTGAGGTGTTTGTTCGGGACTTCGGGGTATTTTCACCTCGACTGGAACCACAATTAGTTGCCCCTCAACCTATTGCACCTACTGAAAATATTGTCTATGAAATTCCTTCGGGTATGATAGAACAACTGCTAGCTAATCCTTATGCAGGAGATGGAACCGAACATCCTGATATACACTTGATATATGTGGATGAAATTTGTGGATTATTTAAGCTTGCAGGTTTACCCGGAGATGAAGCTAAGAATAAGGTTTTCCCTTTATCTTTGAAGGGAAAAGCATTTTCATGGTATAAGCTATGCAATGATATTGGATCTTGGAATTGGAATCGCACCAAAAAATTTATCCTATGCATCTAGTTCATCGTGATCGGAATTATATGTATAATTTTTGGCCTCCAGAAGGAGAACGTATCGCTCTATCTTGGGGGAGGCTTAATTCAGTGTTATATTGATGCCCCAATCATGAGCTCTCAAGAGAAATTATTGTTCAGAATTTTTATGCTCGACTTTCTCATGATGATCGATCCATGCACGATACTTCTTGTACTAGTTATTTTATGAAGAAGATTATTTAATTCAGGTGGGATCTTTTAGAAAGAATTAAACGCAACTCTGAAGATTTGAACTCGAAAAAGGTAAAGAGTCAGGTATTAAGCTTGAATTTGATTGTAATAAATCTTGTATGAATATCGATGCTTTTCAAAAGTTTAGCACTAAATATGGACTTGACTCAGAGATAGTGGCCTCTTTTTGTGAATCATTTGCTACTCATGTTGATCTCCCCAAGGAGAAGTGGTGTAAATATCACTCACCTATAAAATAAGGAATTAAAGAACCAATAATAGCTAAAGATGAAACTATTATTTACAATGTTGATCCAATTGTACCTACTGCTTACATTGAAAACCCACCTTTTCGGTAAGGATAAAGGAACATGCTAAGGTTTTAACCATGGTCAATAAAAGTAATATTAGAGCACCTAAAACTGCGGAACAAATCAAAGTAGAACCTAGCGTTGCTATGGTTAAGGATCTCTTAGTAGAAAATATAGATGGGCATGTTATTTACTTCTGTAATGAAGCTACTAGAATTGCTAAACCCAATGAGAAAGATAAACATATATAGACCTCTTGTTGGCATGCATGTTGTCTTAGTTAAAATAGGAGATCCTTATTATCATGGTTTATGTGACTTAGGTGCTAGCGTGAGTGCTACTCCTTTTACCTTATATCAAGAAATTATGAATGATATAGCACCTGCTGAAATAGAAGACATAGATGTTACACTTAAACTTGCTAATAGAGACACCATCACACCATTTGGGATTGTTAGAGATGTTGAAGTCTTGTGTGGGAAAATAAAATACCCTACTAATTTTCTTGTTCTTGGTTCCCCACAAGATGACTTTTGTCCATTATCTTTGGTAGACTTTCTTGAACACCAATAATGCTAAAATAGATTTTGAGAAACAAACCGTTGGTGTTAGTTTTGTTGATGAGTCTCATGAATTTAATTTTTCTAAGTTTAGTAGAAAACATCATAAGAAAGAATTGCCTAGTAAGGATGAAATAATTGGTCTTGCTTCTATTTCCATGCCTCCTACTGATCCACTAAAACAATATTTGCTAGACCATGAAAATGATATGCATATTCATGAAAGAAATGAGATAGATAAAATTTTCTTTGAACAACGACCTCTGCTTAAACACAATTTGTCTATTGAAACTCTAGGAGGTCCTCTCCACCTAAGGGTGATCCTATATTTGAATTAAAACAATTGCTAGACACTTTGAAATATGCTTATCTTGATGAGAAAAATATATATCCTGTTGTTGTTAGTGCTAACCTTTCAGAACATGAAGAAGAAAGATTATTGAAAATTCTGAAGAAGCATCGAGCCGCTATTGGGTATACTCTTGATGATCTTAAGGGCATTAGTCCTGCTCTCTGTCAGCACAAGATTAATATGGAGCCTGATGCTAAATCCGTTGTTGATCACCAACGACGTTTGAATCCTAAAATGAAAGAAGTGGTAAGAACTGAAATACTGAAGATTCTGGATGTAGGTATAATCTATCTCATAGCTGATAGTAGATGGGTAAGTCCCTTTCATTGTGTCCCTAAGAAGGGAGGTATTACTGTTGTTCCTAATGATAAAAATGAACAAATTCCACAAAGAATTGTTACTGGCTATAGAATGGTGATTGATTTTAGAAAATTAAATAAAGCAACTAGAAAAGATCATTACCCTTTGTATTTCATTGATCAAATGTTAGAAAGATTATCTAAGCACACACACTTTTGTTTTCTCGATGGATATTCTGGTTTTTCTCAAATACCCGTTTCACAACATGATCAAGAGGAAACCACCATTACTTGTCCTTTTGGAACTTATGCTTATAGACGTATGTGTTTTGGTTTATGCAATGGACCTACTACCTTTCAAAGATGTATGCCTGCTATATTCCTTGATTTGTGTGAAAAGATTGTTGAGATTTTCATGGATAATTTTTACTTTTACGGAACTTCTTTTGATGATTGCTGAAGCAACCTTGATCGAGTTCTGCAAAGATGTGTGCAGACTAATCTTGGCTTGAATTGGGAGAAGTGCCACTTTATGGTTAATTAAGGTATTATTTTGGGGCATAAAATTTATGAATGAGGTATTGAAGCGGATAAAGCTAAAGTTGATGCAATTGAGAAAATGCCATGTCCGAGAGATATTAAAGATATTTGTAGTTTTCTTGGTCATGCTGGTTTCTATAGGAGATTTATTGAAGACTTCCCTAAATTTCTAGGCCTCTCACAAATCTTTTACAAAAGGATGTTCCATTTGTTTTTTATGATGATTGTGTAGAAGCCGTTGAAACACTTAAGAAAGCATTAATTTCTGTAACTATTGTTCAACCACCTGATTGGAACTTGCCTTTTGAATTATGTGTGATGCTAGTGATTATGTTGTTGGTGTTGTTTTAGGACAAAGAGTTGATAAGAAATTAAATGTTATCCATTATGCTATTAAACTCTAGACACTGCCCAAAGAAATTATGCTACTATTGAAAAAGAATTTTTAGCAATAGTGTTTGCTTGTGATAAATTCAGATCTTACATTGTCAATTCTAAAGTTATTGCTCACACTGATCATGCTGCTATTAAATATCTTATGGAAAAGGAAGATGCTAAAACTAGACTCATTAGGTGGGTTCTCCTGTTACAAGAATTTGATTTACATATCACTGATAGAAAAGGAGCTGAGAACCCTGTGGCTGATAACTTTGCTAGGTTAGAAAATACTCTTGATGACCCACAACCTATTAATGATAGTTTTCCTGAGGAGCAATTAGCTGCAATAAATGTTTCTCAAAACACTCATTGGTATGCTAACTATGCTAACTATATTGTTGCTAAATATATACCACCTAGCTTCACTTACCAACAAAAGAAAAAATTCTTCTATGATTTATGATATTACTTTTGGGATGACCCACATCTTTATAAAGGAGTAGATGGTATTATTAGACGTTGTGTACCTGAGCATGAACAGGGACAAATCCTACGAAAATGTCACTCCGAAGCTTGCGGAGGGCATCATGCGGGAGATGGAACTTCTCACAATGTATTGCAATCTGGTTTATATTGGCCTACTCTCTTCAAGGATGCCCGTAAGTTTGTTTCTTGTGATGAATGTCAAAAAATTGGTAATATTGGTAAGCGTCGGGAAATGCCTATTGATTATTCTCTTGCTGTTGAACCATTTGATGTTTGGGGTTTTGATTACATGGGACCTTTTCCTTCCTCTAATGGGTATACACATATTTCTGTTGTCGTTCATTATGTTACTAAGTGGGTAGAAGCTATTCCAACTAGTAGTTCTGATCACGACACTGAAAGTGCAATCATACCCTTACATCAAGTTTTGATGTTGATGACGATGTACATGTTGGGGACTAACTATTTTCGTTAAGTGAATCTCGGGTGTTAGTGCCCGATTCATCAAAAGTGTGTGGATCATGAACATACAGAGTTGAATTTACTCAAGGAAGAAGTATCAAAAAGATTGCATATCTGTTTTCCTTGAGTATAGGATCCTGCACTATTAAGAGGGGATCGGTAGGGTTAGTAAAAGACTTGCTCATGCCGCTAAATCCCTTCCTTAAATCTTTTGGATCTATCAAAATATTCCTTGCTTATGTTCTGCCGCTGGGTTTGCCGGATGTCTGGGCCACTTGCCGGATATCCGGCCCACACGCCGGATATCTGGACCCTACTATCCAGGGAGCACTTTTGTGTTGGGTCTTACTTCCGGATGTCCAGCCTCCATGCCGGATGTCTGGGCTCTCCATGCTCCCCAGATTTCCGGGCCCAAGCCAGTTTGTCTGGTTGTGCTATCCAAGGAGCGGTTCAGCGCTATGAACTCGCCAGATGTCTGGCCATCTTACCGGATGCCCAGGTCTTCCTATCTCGCCGGATGTCCAGGCTTTGCCCCGGATGTCCGGCCCCTATGCTTTATCCTCTGTTTTCTGCTTCACGTCACTAGAGCTACGCTAGGCCGGATATCCGGCCCCTATCCCGGATGTCCGGCCTACCCTGTCACTTACATTACAACGGCCATATTTTCACCCACACTATATATAGCCCTCTTCCCCCAAGGGACAGGGTTGACCATTCACTTTGAGCTAATCCTAGAACACATTTCACTCACTCACTCACTCTCTCTCTCTCTCTCTCTCTCTCTCACTCTCCTACACCAAATCTTACATCCCTAAGGGATCTGAGAGCATTTGAGAGAAGTTGTCCACCCAAGTGATAGATCCACTCCTCCCCCTTCTTTGCACCAAAGGAATTCGTGATTTGAAAAAGTCTTGAGCTTTTCCCCATCGTTCTTGTTACTCTTGGAGGTTGGAGACTCCTAGGCAGTAGGAGTCTTTCAGAGAGGAATCGACCATTGTGATTACCCCCGGAAAGTTTGTGAGGGTTTGGAGACCACCCCAAGGTCTACCACTAGTGGTTGAGAAACGCCTTTGTGGTGTTGTCTCAAAGGGAGAATAGGGTGAGCCTTCGTGGCGTTGGTGTGCCTTCATGGTAACATCCACCTCTGTAACGGTGACATAGCTTCCCTCCAAGGAAGTGAACATCGGCTTACATCCTCATCTCTCGGAGTTGCGGTTATTCCTAACCCTAACTCTCTACTTGTGGTTACTTGTCTCTTAGTATTTACTTATATCATATTGTGCTTTATCTCTCACTTACTTGTGTTATGTGTTTACCTTGCTTAGCTCTTAGCATCTTTCGTGCAATTGTTAGGCTAAACTTCATATTCCGCATTATTGCCTAAAATTGCTAAGTAACAATTAAAATATGTAATTGTACCTATTCACCCCCCTCTAGGTCCATCTCGATCCTTTCAATTGGTATCAGAGCCTCGTGCTCTATTCTTTTGGCTTAACCGCCCAAGAGCAAGATGAAACCCGATGGGACTCCCCTTGTTGCAGATCCGAAGGAGGCGGGCAATGCTTGTTCGAAAGTCAAGTCCTTCACTTCTGAGGATCTGGAACGGGCCCTTGCTAAGCAAAAGGAGGAGCAAGATGCTTCTCTTGAGGCCTTGGTCCAAATTAGGCTAGCCACATTGACCATGATGCTCGCCGCTTTCGGGTGGTGCGGCCTCGAGGCCAACTGTGCCTACTCCTTCACTTGGCCAACAACCTCCAAGCAATGATCAAACTAGTGTTCCATGGTTGTATGCTAGACCTCAAGTTAAGAAACCTTAGTATAATCCTGGAGGAAAACCTCCTTTGCTTGATGACAGTTCTGATTTTGCTTTGTGGAGAGTTGGTATGCAGAACCATCTTAGGTACGCCAATGATGAAATGTTGGACATTCTGGAGCATGGATACAACCCTGTTGACCCAAAGAATCTCCCTCCAAGGGAAACTTATGACAAGCATCTCAACGACACCACAATCATGTGCATAAGAAAAGGAATGAATGATAAGCAAATGAGACCTTACATACACATCACAAGTGCCAAGGAATTGTGGGATAGCATTGTGAGGACCAAGACCGGTACTTCCACTCTCCGGCTTGCTCAATATGAAATTGCCAAGGGTCAATTGCAAAACTTTTGTATGGAGAAAGGTAAATCCCCCAAGCAGCTCCTTGAGCGTCTCATGACTCTCACCCCCGGTATCGAGTCTTGTGATTGTGACAAGACACAAGATGGATTCAACTTGACTAAGCGATTTCTTGTGGACAAGTTGCTTCATGCTCTTGCTCCATATCATCATCAAATGGTGTGGGACATAAGAAAACACCATGGATTCAAGGAAATGACTCCGGATGACATCATATCCACTTTCCAACTATTTGAAGAGTCAAAGGAAAATGCTACAAAACATCTTGCCATGCATGGAACCTCAACATGAAAAATCAATCTTGCATTGAAGGCCAAGCATGTATATGAAGAAGAGCAAAGTGAAGAAGAAGAAGAAGAAGAAGAAGAAGAAGAAGAAGAAGAAGAAGATGATGATGATGATGATGACGAGGATGAAGATGGTGATGAGATTGACTCCAACGAGAGCCCTTCATATGAAGACATTTCCCTCTTTGTCGGGAAAATTCAAGGGAAGTTCTAGAAGGTGAAAGTGAGAAAATGCTACAACTGTGAAGAAACCAACCACTTCTCCAATGATTTCCCTTATGAGAAGAGAGAAGATAAACCAAGGTTTCCCAAGACCTTTCCCAAGAAGAAGTTGCCAAATCCTTTGAATGCCAAGCTCAAGAAGAGAGACGGGAAAGCAATGATTGCTCATGAAGAATCCGATCCGGATGATGTTAGTGGTGTTGCCAGAGTAGCCCAAGATTCTAAAAACACTTTGAGGCTAGTCAACAAGAGTGGTGTACATGAAAAACTACAAGGGCAACGCTCACAAGTGCCTACTGGCAAAGGCCGTGGTAGAAGATGGAGAGTATCAAAACTCTCCTGACAAGGTCAAGGTAACCCCATGATCAAACCCTCCTCTTTTCACTCCTTCTACTCCTAGTGATGAGTATCTTGATGCGGAGGATAATTATGATGTTAATGATATAGATGACCCCATGTTTGCTAAATTAAATAAGCTCATGTGCTCCCTCAAAGGAAAGAAGCACACTATGTTTTGTATGCTTATGGAGATGGTGGGTAAGCACACCGTCACCATTAAGGAACTCGAAACCCTCGTAACCGAGGAAAAGGAAAAATATGAAATCCTTGAGAGGAAAGTCCAATATGAGGAAGCACGAAATGATGAAATATACTTGAAAATTGGTGCCAACATTGATGTTCATGCTAAAGATTTTGCCTCCTTGAAAAAGGCTAAGGACTCTTGCGAAGAGTTGATGAATGATAAAAGTAAGCTTGTGAAATCTCATGCTTATCTCTCTAAGGATTGTGAGCTTCTATCCGTGTCCCTCAAGACTAAGGAAGATGATCTCACCCTTCTTACAAAGAGTTTTGAGACACTCAAGCTTACTTATCTTGAAACTCTAGCCAACGCTTACTCTTCTCCTGTTATCAATGTTGATGCTTGTAATACTAACTCTAGTAGTAACCTAGCATCTATTCTTGAGGAGAATCGCTTTCTCAAGGCTCAACTCGAGAAAGGTCTCATGACATGTGATCAAGGACAAACAAACCTTAATGAGGTATTGAGCCAACACAATGAGGTGTTTGCCAAAGAGGGGCTCGGGTTTGACCCAAGCACAAGCAAGAAGAAGACGTCTTCTGAAAAGTGCACCACTCCTCTAAAAGAAACATTTGCACGAGAAGGGCACAAGGAGAAAGGTAAGGTTGTGAGTGGGAAGGCCACATGGGGCATGCCCACTCTCAAAAAGCCAAAAGAGTTCATGCCTCCATCCTATGTACTTCGGAAAACTAAGGATGGCAAAGTTTATGCAAAATTTGTTGGTCCTCGAAATGCATTCTGTTTTTATGCTATTTGGGTCCCTAAGACCCTTGTGACTAACTTGAGAGGTCCCATTGCAAAATGGGTGCCTCTAACCAAGTCATAATTGTGTGTAGGTTGCTTTCTCTGGTGGAGTAAAATAGGTGATCGATAGTGGATGTACCAATCATATGACCGGATATAGAAAATTGCTCTACGATTTCATGGAAGCTATTCAACATTTATGAGGATTATGTTTGGTGGAGGATCAAAAGGACAGGTACTTGGGTTGGGTAAGATGGCTATCACAAATGACATGTCTCCTGCAAATGTCATGCTTGTCCAATCCCTTAAATACCATTTGCTTTCCGTTCGCCAATTGGCTTCTGTTGGCTATGATACACTCTTTGGACTAACGGATGTGAAAGTCTTTAAGAGAGATACTCTCGAAGTGGCCTTTGTTGGAGAGTTGGATGGCAACCTTTACACGGTTGATTTCTCGAAAGAGAGCACATTCCATGCAACTTGTCTAATGGCCAAGGCCGACAAGGGGTGGCTATGGCATCGTTGGCTAGCCCATGTCGGCATGAGAAATCTTCAAGATATCTTAAAGGGTAATCACATCCTTGGACTAACAAATGTCTCCTTTGAGAAAGATCATGTGTGTAGTGCATGCATAGACAGGAAGCAACATCAATCAAAGCACCCACCCAAGAATATCGTGTCTACTTCAAGGCCTTTGGAGCTCCTTCATGTGGATCTTTTTGGGCCTCCTTCATGGGATAGTCTTGGTGGGAAAAAGTATGGACTTGTCATTGTTAATGATTACTCAAGATATACATGGGTGTTTTTCCTCAAGTCCAAGGACGAGACGAAGATCACCTTCATTGATTTTGCCAAGAAAGCACAACACAAGTTTGACAAAGAAATATTGGCAATAAGAAGTGATAATGGCTCCGAGTTCAAGAACTACACCTTGGAAGGATTTCTTAGTGATGAAGGGATTGAACATCAATATTTCGCACCATACATGCCTCACCAAAATGGTGTTGCAGAAAGGAAGAATTGTACACTTGTGGAGATGGCAAGGTCCATTTTGGATGAATACAAGTCGCCACATAGTTTTTAGGCCGAGGCTGTCAACACCACATGCTATGCATCAAACCGGTTCTTCCTCCTCACAATATTTGAAAAGACTCCATATGAGCTCCTAACCGGGAACAAGCCAAATGTTAAGTATTTTCGTGTATTTGGGTGCGAATGTTTCATCCTCAACAAAGGAGAGTAGTTAGGATCAATCCAAAACAACTGAGGGCATATTTGTTGGCTATGGATCAAACTCTCACGCCTATAGAGTCTAGAACAAATCCAATGGATGTGTTGTAGAAACTTGTGACGTGGTGTTTGATGAATTTAATGGATCCCATGGGGAGCAAGTTGATCTAAGTGATGTAGGTGAAGAGGATTCATCTCAAGATATTTTGTCTATGGGTGTTGGTGCTCTTCTTCCCATGGAACAAGAACCTCATGATGATGATGAAGAAGATGGAAGTTTCACACATCATCAAACCACGTCAACACCCATACCACCACAAGCTCCTATTGCTCAACCAATGCCCATAGTTCAAGAACAAGAAGATGATCAAGTCCCTCAACATGATCATCTTCATGAGCAAGATCATCACCTAGTGCAAGAACAAGAATGTGCAATCATTGATGATTAACCTCAACAAATGCAATATGAAGAAGAAGATCTTCCACCACACATTAATGATCCATATGTTGAGGATGTGGATGATGGACATGAAGTTGAACCTCGCTAAACCCTAACCTCCATCATGCCCCGTGTGGCCGGTCGTGTTGATGTTGATAAAATTATCACCGACATATCGGAAGGTAGAGTCACTTGTAAACAATTGACAAACTTTTGTGCTCACTTCTCATTTGTGTCTAGTGTTAAGCCTCTCAAGGCACAAGATGCATTGATGGACAATGATTGGCTCATTGCTATGCAAGAAGAGTTGAACAGCTTTGAACGCAACCAAGTGTGGTCATTAATCAAGAGGCCAACTACGGAATACAATATCATTTGAACAAAATGGATTTTCAAGAACAAGCAAGATGAGAATGGTGTAATCATCCGCAACAAGGAAAGGTTACTGGCACAAGGATACTCACAAGTTGAAGGTTTGGACTTTGGTGAGACCTTTGCTCCCTTTGCCCGTCTTGAATCTATTCGCATCTTACTTGCTTATGCCGCTTTCAAGGTTTTACATTACATCAAATGGATGTGAAGAGTGCTTTCCTCAACGGTCCTTGTCGGTGTCAAAACCGGCGGATCTCGGGTAGGGGGTCCCGAACTGTGCGTCTAGGCAGATGGTAACAGGAGACAAGGGACACGATGTTTTTACCCAGGTTCGGGCCCTCTCGATGGAGGTAAAACCCTACTCCTGCTTGATTAATATTGATGATATGGGTAGTACAAGAGTGGATCTACCACGAGATCAGAGAGGCTAAACCCTAGAAGCTAGCCTATGGTATGATTGTTGTTCTGAGGACTAAACCCTCCGGTTTATATAGACACCTGAGGGGGCTAGGGTTACACAGAGTCGGTTACAATGGGAGGAGATCTTCATATCCGTATTGCCAAGCTTGCCTTCCACGCCAAGGAAAGTCCCATCTGGACACGGGACGAAGTCTTCAATCTTGTATCTTCATAGTCCAACAGTCCGGCCAAAGGTTATAGTCCGGCTACCTGGACACCCCCTAATCCAGGACTCCCTTAGTAGCCCCTAAACCAGGCATCAATGGCGACGGGTCCGGCGCGCAGATTGTCTTCGGCATTGCAAGGCGGGTTCCTCCTCCGAATACTTCATAAAAGATTTTGAACACGAGGATCGTGTCCGGCTCTGCAAAACAAGTTCCACATACCATCGTAGAGAGAGAGTATTTTCACAAATCTAATCTGCTGATGTATTCTGTAGTGTGACTTCACACCACAGCCAAGCCTTCACTCGAATCGTTTTACTGTCCTACCTCAGCGCGCTTTGCGAGGTGGTTTCCTTGGCACGTCTTGTCAAAGCAGAGACCGTGTCCCCTTATCACGGGATTCTCATCAATACGGGCGTGGGTAACCCAACCGTGCCATTGATTACGGCGCTTGGGGGATAAGCGAGTTTTACCAGGCTGGTGGGGACGCATAGTTTTGTCTGCCCATATAAGGGGAAAAGGATTCACCCTTTCATCCACGCCTTCTTCCTCCTTTGCTCATCCATTTTCGCACACTCGAGCTCCAGCGCCCAAGTCCGCTTTTCCCACCTCAACCTTCTCCAACCATGTCCGGAGCGGGAGGCAGGTGGATGGTCTCCTCCGTCATGGAGGGACACATCAAGAGCTGAGGAGAGCCGGATACCTGCCCGACGACATCGCGCACCGGCTCCCAGATGAGGGGCAACTCATCCCCACCCCCAGGCCCCACGAGAGGGTAGTGTTCCTTACCCATTTCCTCCGCGGACTGGGATTCCCTCTCCACCCATTCGTCCGGGGGCTCATGTTCTACTACGTCCTGGATTTCCATGATCTGGCCCCGAAATTCATCCTCAACATCTCGGCGTTTATCGTCGTGTGCGAGGCCTTCCTCCGCATCAAACCCCACTTCGGCTTATGGCTGAAGACTTTCAATGTCAAGCCGAAGGTAGTCAGCGTCCGCCAGGCGGAGTGCGGAGGCGCCATGGTGGGCAAGATGCCCAACGTCACATGGCTCAAGGGCTCCTTCGTGGAGACCATAAAGGGGTGGCAATCGGGGTGGTTCAACATCGCCGAGCCGCGTGACCCTGAATGGGTAGCGGCCCCCGAGTTCCGATCTGGCATCTCTACGCGGCTCACCTCCTGGCAAGAGAAGGGCCTGTCCTGGGGTAGTTCGGGAGAGCTGACCGGACTCCAAACATGTATCCAAAACATGGTGAGCAAGAAGCTCAAACTCGTCAACGTAGTCCGGGTCATGCTCATTCGCCGGATCCTCCCGTGTCAACGACGGGCTTTCAACCTGTGGGAGTTCGACCCGGCCCAGCACCAAACTCTGAACAGACTCTTCGACACAACACACGAAGATGCCTGGAAGGTGATATTCAAGGGCACCGAGGTTCCCCCTCCCACTACTGAGGATCGCGGACTCTGCGCGAAGCGCCAAGCTAGTGCGGTAAGCTGTTTTACCTCTTATAGGATACTTGTTTTTCATAGTTTGACCCTATGCGGGATCTAAGCTCCCATACCTTTGACAGGACTGGCAGGAGACGGCCGGAAAGATCGACTGTCCGGTTCCTTTGCCCGAAGGCCCAGCAGACGCCCGCTTGGCGGAGCTGTTGGTTCCGGCGCCCTACGTGGTGCCGGAGAAGAAGGCCAAGAAGAAGGTCACGGGAACCCGAAAGAGTTCCCGGCGCCCGGTGGTGTCGGACTCGTCGTCCGATGACTCCGAGGCGCACTCCTCCCACGAAGACGAGGAGGAGGAAAGAGAGGTTTCTTCCCCAGCAGGGGGAGAAAAGAAAAGGAAGGCCGCCCCAACTGGGGAGGCCGGAGGGTCCAAGAAGGGAAGGACCCTTCCTCCGGACTACTCCACCAACGCCGCCGACAGCGAAGAGGAGTGGCCGCCCAGGGCCAAGCCCCTGGCGAAGTCGTAAGTATTCGGACACCAGAGTGACTCGTAGCGTTCCTTTATTGCACAGCTTCTCCTGACGCCGAATATAATTATGCAGCCCGCCCCGAGCCCGGCTCGACGTGTCATTGAGCGGTTCCTTGGGTTTGTCGGATGTGAACAACATTTCACTTCCGGCCGCCTCCTCCCCTGAACCTACGGATAATGCCGAGGTATTGTCTCAGGGGGTTCCCAACCGAGGGGAGGTAGGCCTGGGGGCACCTCAAGGCGACATCCCGGACTCTAGGCGCAAGGGGAGCAAGGCCCCCAAGGGCTCCAAGTCCGGCCCTGGGTCGGACACCGCACCGAAACCTTCAGTGGTTCCGGACTCCGGCAGGCGGCCCCCTACTAAGAAGGGCAAGCCCACCGCGCCGGTGACCTCCGTCCAACCGGAGGCACCGGATACCTTGCGGGAGGTGCTTAACGGCGCCTCCATCGACGAGGAGCACCGCACTATTATGAGTGCGGTGATCCAGAAAGTTCAGTCCGCCAAAAGCGGGTTGACTGAAGCATGTGCCAGCCTTTTAACAGGCTTTGAGGTATGTAAAGAATATACGAAAATATTACCGCATAGACAGTAGCCCCTGATGCTCTGTTTGGTGTTCACAAAGAAAAGCCGAATAGAGGATCTAATAATATTCGCAGGAGTCTAACATAATTACGTCGATATGCGTATGCAGGCTTCTCTGCTGTCCTCCGCCACACTGACTGCGAAGGTTAACGCGCTGAAGCAGAACCTTGAGCGGTCTGAGCAAGAGCTCGGCCTGGCGAAGAAGCATCTCGAGGAGAACCAAGGTACATAATGCCTTGTCCGTGTGTGTGTATATAAAAAAGATGCAGTTGCAAGAAATTACAGGATCGTTATTGGTGTGCTAGGGGCCACGACCGAGGTGGCGACCCTGAAGCAAGCACTTTCCGAGGCCGAAAAGAAGGCGGCCACGGAGCGCACCGAGCGGGAGAAACATGAGGCACAGGTTGGCGAGGTGCAGCAAGAGCTCCATGCTCTCGTGAAGAAGCATGGGACTTTGGAGCTGGACTCGAAGACTCGAGAGTCCGAGCTCTCCACGGCCCTCGAAAGCGCCAAGTCTGCCAAGGCCGAAGCCCAAAAAGCCCTCCAAGAAATTGAGGCGATGAAGAAGATAGCGGCGGGTAAGGCATTCTTTATGCAAAGCAAGCACGTGAAAGTGAATTACTTGTTACTTACCCGAGTCCGGAGCTCTCCAGGAGCATTCGCAGATTTGCCCCGTAGCTTGTCAGATGCCGCCGCCTACTACCGGGCCGAGGAAGGGAGCTCGACGGAGAAGGTGTTCTGGTCTCAGTATGCTGAGACCGGACACCCGTTGCCCTTGAGCGACTAGCTGAAGCAACTGGTCGAGCTTTATAGGGTGGCCGAACAGGCCATGAAGGGTCTCATAGTCCGGCTGTGTCCTGGAGAGGCTATGCCTGGGAGATAATTCGGGCTGGTGAGGCGGCTGGCGGATGTCTGTCCGTGGCTTGAAGTCATCAAGCGCTCGGTCTGCATCAAGGGCGCCCGTAGGGCGCTTGCCCATGCTAAAGTACACTGGGCAAGATGGATGCTGAGAAGCTGGTGAAGGACGGGCCACCGCAGGGCAAGGAGCATCGCCACCCCGAGATGTATTATGAGGGCGTCCTGAAGGGTGCCCGCCTTGTGGCGGATGAATGTTCCAAGGATGTAATATTTGAGTAAACTCGCTCGTGTTATCCTGTACGCTGGAAACTTGTTCATATGCGCTATGCAACGCTGGTATGAATTTAAAATATTACCTTCTATGCGGCCGTTTATTAAATCTGAGAGATGGCGAGTCGTTGGCTTCTGCCCCCGTGCCACGAGTGCTGGGGTGTTCGGGATAAACCTGAGCACTCTTTTTCCCATTCTTGGGTCCTTCAAGGGAGGTGCTCAGCACAACGAACAAGGCAATCGGACTATAATGCGTTATCACTCTCACTTAGCCAGAGAATTCTATAATTTTAAATTTCGGCGAAGCCCCTAGTGTTCGGAAGACCGAGTTTGGGGCGCTATACACGCCTAGGCCGGACAAAGTCGACTCCTCGCTCTAAGCGGCATAAGTCTTTAGGGACTCGAAACCTCTCGAACAGCGACCAGCTCTTGCCCTATCATGACAGTCAGTTTTAGCTTTCTCTACTGAGGTGCTTAGCCCAGCTGAACCGGGGCACAATCGCAGTAGTTCTCCCAGTGCTATCTTAGCCGATATAGCGGAACGTAAGGTACCAAAACATGGGAGCCGGGCAAACCCAACTATTTACCAAAGACATGATTCGGAGCTGATGCATATAATGCTATAAGTTCGGAGGGCCGCACTTGTGGAAGTGTTCGAACTTCTCACGCCGTATTATGGGGTGCTTGAGCCCCTGGCGTATTGGCCGTACCAAAGTGTATGGGTGCTAAATGTCATGACTATACATATATACATAAAAAGGAATGAATAGAGAATGCAGTAATAAGCTGAAGCTAAGCATTGTTTATTCGAAAAAGGTGCATTAAAAGCAGAATGATACAAATAGTGCGATAAGCAGGAGATGGGACTATTTGACATGTCCCCTCCGGGGGCGAGTTGCGGAACGGTATGTAAGACAGGTATTTTGCTTATTATAGAGACCACCTGGGAATTCTACCGTGCGACGTAGCTTTCTGCCTCCGTGGTTGTTGCATCGTGTGTTCGGCAATTGTACTGCCGAGCAGGTCTTCCGGAGAGTGGAGTCCTGAAAGAAAAAATTATGAAATAGGAAGCCCCTAGTGTGGTTGAGCCGTGTTTTGGGCGTGCCGTGGTCGTGCCCCTCCCCCTGTGCCCATGGTATTTTCAGAGCGTAATTATGTACGCGTAGCACTGATTTCGCCGTTTCGCGAGGGCTAGGGTTGGGGCCGCGTTGCTATGCTTGCTCGGAACGTGCCAGGAGGTCTTGTTGTAGGTTACTCCGGGCACGCTTGACGGTGTCCGGACGTTTTATCACCAAACTAGAGAATTGCCTTGAAAGGCTGCTTTGTACTTCCGCAGCGAGGGCCGCCGTGTGCTCCTCTGTTCGGAAAGAGCGTTCGATGTTTCCATTGACTGTGATGACTCCTCGAGGTCCTGGCATCTTGAGCTTGAGGTATGCGTATTGCGGCACCGCATTGAACTTTGCAAATGCGGTTCGCCCGAGCAGTGCGTGATAGCCACTGCGGAAAGGGACTATGTCGAAGATTAATTCCTCGCTTCGGAAATTATCTGGGGGTCCGAAGACCAGTTCAAGTGTAACTGAGCCTGTGCAGTTGGCCTCTACACCTGGTATGACGCTCTTAAAGGTCGTTTTTGTGGGTTTAATCCTTGAGGGATCTATGCCCATTTTGCACACTGTGTCCTGATAAAGCAGGTTCAGGCTGCTACCGCCGTCCATAAGGACTCGAGTGAGGTGAAATCCGTCAATGATTAGGTCTAGAACCAATGCAGCAAATCCGCCATGGCGGATACTAGTGGGGTGGTCCCTTCGACCGAGAGTGATCGGGCAGGAGGACCATGGGTTGAACTTTGGGGCGACTGGCTCCAACGCGTATACGTCGCTTAACGCACGCTTCCGCTCCCTCTTGGGGATGTGCGTTGCGTATATCATGGTCACTGTCCGCACTTGTGGGGGGGGGACCCTTCTGTCCTCTATTGTTCGGCGGCCGGGCATCCTCCTCGTCGTCGCTATGTAGCCCCTTGTCTCTGTTTTCGGCATTTAACTTGCCGGCCTGCTTGAACACCCAACAATCCCTGTTGGTGTGATTGGCTAGATTTTCGGGGGTGCCATGTATCTGACACGACCGATCGAGTATACGGTCCAAACTGGACGGGCCCGGAGTGCTTCTTTTGAATGGCTTTTTCCGCTGACCGGGCTTGGAGCCTCTGAATCCGGCATTAACTGTTGTATCCTCAGCATTGTCGTTGTTAATGCGGCGCTTGTGCTTGTTGCGACGTGACCTGCCATTGCTGTCCTTGGTATCCGAATTACCATGGTTCTTTGACATGTTATTGCTGCGAGCCAGCCAGCTGTCTTCTCCTGCGCAAAAGCGGGTCATGAGTGTCGTGAGGGCTGCCATAGATTTCGGCTTTTCCTGTCCAAGGTGCCGGGCAAGCCACTCGTCGCGGGTGTTATGCTTGAAAGCCGCTAGGGCCTCTGCGTCCGGACAGTCAACGATTTGATTTTTCTTGGTTAAGAACCGTGTCCAGAATTGTCTGGCCGATTCCTCTGGCTTCTGAATTATGTGGCTCAGGTCATCAGCGTATGGTGGTCGCACATAGGTGCCCTGGAAATTGTCGAGGAATGCGGCTTCCAGGTCTTCCCAACAACCAATGGATTCTGCTGGCAAGCTGTTAAGCCAATGCCGAGCTGGTCCTTTAAGCTTGAGTGGGAGGTATTTGATGGCGTGTAGATCGTCGCCACGGGCCATGTGGATATGAAGGAGGTAGTCCTCAATCCATACCGCAGGATCTGTCGTACCATCGTATGATTCAATATTTACGGGTTTGAAACCCTCTGGGATTTGATGATCCATTACCTCATCTGTGAAGCATAGCGGGTGTGCGACGCCTCTGTACTGGGCTATATCACGACGTAGCTCAAATGAGTTTTGTCTGCTGTGTTCGGCCCGGCCAGATTTACTTTTGTTGTATCCGGCGTGACGGTTATCGTCTCGTGTCGTGGGGCGCCCACGCGATCCGTAGATCGATCTTGTTTGCCTTGCTTTGTCCTCCAACATATCTCGCATGTCTAGCGCATTTCCCCGTGCCTTGGTATTTTTTTAGCGACGCCGGGGTGCGGCTTGAGTTTTAGGCCGAGAGGCTTCTCTGTCACGGCCACAAGGTGGCCGGTCAGCCGCGTCATGCGCTAGAGATGTAGGTTTAGATGCTTCCTCCTCTAATCGGGGTAGCAACCTGCGCTTTGGGTAGCTCTTGGAGAGGCGTTCGAGTTCGTGTTCCTCGGCCGCAAGGACTTCAGTCCATCTGTCGGCTAGCAAGTCTTGATCAGCTCTAAGCTGCTGCTTTTTTTTCTTAAGGCTACTCGCCGTGGCCATAAGCCTGCGCTTGAAGCGCTCTTACTCGATGGGATCCTCGGGCACGACAAATTCGTCATCGTCGAGGCTTGCCTCGTCTTCGGAGGGAGGCATGTAATTGTCATCCTCTTCCTCTCTATCTCCCGCTCTCTCAGGGGGGCTGGCTTCTCCATCCTCCTGCGTTGAATCTTGCTGGAGGGAGTTTTCTTCGGCACTATCTGGGGTGTTATTATCTCTTGTGCCGGTATCATTGTTTTTGCTTTGGCGGGACTTAGAGCGGCGCCGCTGATGCCGGCGCTTAGGTTGCTTCTTGGAGGGGTCATCCCCCACTGTTCCATCGCCATTCCCTTCTTTGGGTGTGTCCTCCATATATATGTCATATGACGAGGTGGCTTTCCAGTGCCCTATAGGCGCTGGTTCCTGTTCGCCTCCTACATCGTCGTCCATACCATCGATGTCCTCGGAGTCGAAGTCGAGCATGTAGGTCAAATCATCGATAGTGGCTATGAAGTGGGTGGTGGGTGGGCGTCGAATTTCTTCGTCGTCCGCATCCCCTGCCGGTCATAATCCGGCCAGGACTCTCCTGACAAAGAGAGAGACCTTAGTGAATTCAGAATGTCGCCAAAGGGCGAGTGCTGAAAGATATCGCAGCGGTGAACTCCATGATCGGCGCCCAATCGGATTCGATTGGCAAGGGCGCGGAGGGTTCAGAGTCCGGAGAAGAGTCCGGCAATGCGGAGTCACGGACCTCGCGAAGAGTAAGGCTGGTGTTTGGCTCGATCGCCGTTGAGGCTGCAGCCTCCGCGGCGGGGTCTAGCCACCCGCCCTCGGTCGGTGCAGTTGGCTCCGAATTAAAGGTCGGAGCAGATGCGGGTGCGGCCTCCAAGACACTGTTCGACGGCAGAGCTAAATCATGCCCATGGTGACAGTGCGGCGCACTCGGCAGGGGCTCGACTCCGTCGAAGATCAAGTCTCCGCGGATATCGGCCGTGTAGTTTAAGCTTCCAAACCTGACCTGATGGCCAGGGGCGTAGCTTTCAGTCTGCTCCAGATGGCCAAGCGAATTGGCCCGCAGTGCAAAGCCGCCGAATACAAAAATCTCTCCGGGGAGAAAAGTCTCACCCTGGACTGCATCGCTAATGATGATCGAAGGAGCCATCAAGCCTGATGATGATGACACAGAGGAACTCTCAATGAAAGCACCAATGTCGGTGTCAAAACTGGCAGATCTCGGGTAGGGGGTCCCGAACTGTGCGTCTAGGCGGATGGTAACAGGAGACAAGGGGCACGATGTTTTTACCCAGGTTCGGGCCCTCTCGATGGAGGTAAAACCCTACTCCTGCTTGATTAATATTGATGATATGGGTAGTACAAGAGTAAATCTACCACGAGATCAGAGAGGCCAAACCCTAGAAGCTAGCCTATGGTATGATTGTTGTTCTGCGGACTAAACCCTCCGGTTTATATAGACACCGGAGGGGGCTAGGGTTACACAGAGTCGGTTACAACGGGAGGAGATCTTCATATCCGTATTGCCAAGCTTGCCTTCCACACCAAGGAAAGTCCCATCCGGACACGGGACAAAGTCTTCAATCTTGTATCTTCATAGTCCAACAGTCCGGCCAAAGGTTATAGTCCGGTTGCCCGGACACCCCCTAATCCAGGACTCCCTCAGTCCTCTACAAGAAGAAGTATATGTATCAAACCACCTGGGTTCATTGATCCCGATCACAAAGACTATGTGTATAAACTTCATAAGGCTTTGTATGGCCTCAAACAAGCACCTCGTTCTTGGTATGATCATCTTAAGAAGTTTTTACTCGATGATGGTTTTGTGAGAGGGGTGATCGACCCCACTCTTTTTACTAAGAGGGACAAGGGTGATTTGATCTTATGCCAAATCTATGTAAATGATATCATTTTTGGTTCTCCTAACATTCATTTGTGCAAGAAGTTTGCGGCTTCCATGAACAAGAACTTTGAGATGTCACTCAATGTGGATTTGAAGTTCTTTCTCGGATTTCAAATCCAACAATTTCAAGAAGGAATTTTCTTGTCTCAAGCAAAGTACCTCAAGGATATTCTAGAGAAGTTTGGCATGTCGATGCTAGTCCATGTAAGACACCATTCCAACAAAAAATGTACTCACTGAAGACACAAATGGTATCCCTTTCGACCCATCTATTTACCGCTCTATGATTGGTTCATTGCTTTATCTTTGTGAATCTAGACCAGACATCATGTTCAGTGTATGCATGTGTGCTAGATTTCAAGCTTCCCCTAGGGAAAGTCATCATAAGGCGGTTAAGCATATTCTTAGATACCTTGTTCACACCCCAAAGTTGGGTCTATGGTACCCCAAGGATGCTAAGTTTGATCTCATTGGGTACACAGATGTGGATTGGGCTAGAGACAAAGTGGATCATAAGTCCACCTCCGGTGCATGTCAATTTCTTGGACACTCCTTGGTAAGTTGGTCCTCGAAGAAACAAAATTGTGTTCGCCTCTCCACCACCGAAGCCGAATACATTGCAACTGCCAGTTGTGCAACTCAATTACTATGGATGAGGCAAACTTTGAAGGATTACGGTATCACCTATAGACATGTGCCACTTCTATGTGATGATGAAAGTGCCATCAATATTGCTGAGAATCCCAAAGATCATACCCGCACCAACCACATTGATATTAGGTATCATTTCTTGAGATATCATGTGGAAAAGGGTGACATTGATATTGCTCATGTTGGCACAGATATGCAACTTGTAGACATTTTCACCAATCCATTGTATGAAGCAAGGTTGTGTCAACTTAGGCGTGAACTTGGTATCTTGGAGCTTGACAGCATTATGTGAAATCTAGTACCCATACATGCATGTACTTAATGTCTTGTCTTGATGTAGGCATATATTTAGGGCGGGGGGTTCAATTCATGAGTACTCTCACCCTACATAATGCATAAATAGAACAAACACTCTCAAAGTTGTCATGGTTTTTGAACTATGGTGCTTTAAATGATGGAGTCGTGACTATGTATCCAAAGTCGAAATCTTTGCGGTACCATGTCCCATATGCTCAAACATGGTGACTTCGGTCACCGCTCATGGAGTGCTTATATGAACCTTTCTTTCCTTAATGATTGTTGGGTTATTTTGCACATCTTAGTATGGCCATAGATTACTTAGGTTTTCATCTCTACAATCTCTAAATCTCCTTGGCGGAGTCATCAAAATATCACTATATGGCCCTTACAAAATCTCACTATATGGCCCTTACAAAAACTCCTTCTCCCTGATTGGTCTCTCTGCTCAGTTGCCGGACATCCGGCCCCTCCGCCGGACATCCAGGCCCGGGCAGAGTTTTTGCTGCTCAAACTTTCATCAAGCGCCTCCAGTGGCCGGACATTCAGGCCCTGGAATTGTGCTCTCTGACCCCTAGTCGCCGGATATCCGGGCTTGGCCCCCGGATGTCCGGCCCGTACGCGCATAGACACACAAAACAGGGGGGGCTCGAGATTTGGGGGAAGTTCCCCTTTCTTTCCCCTCACGCTCCCCCCATCTATCTCACATCGCCGCTGTCGCCGGGCTGTGCTCCGGCCCTGCCCCGGCCATCTCCTCCATCCTCCGGCCCCGATCTCCTGCCCACGCCCTCATCTCCTCCTGATCTACGCTTCCACCCAATCCATTTCTTAGCTTGCAGTGTGAACCACTCAGGAAGGACTGGTTCGGGTGTTGACTTGAGGGTCGGCCGCCGGAGTTCTTCATGGCGCGTACCAAGCAATGCGGTCCTCCTCCTTCCTCCCGGGGTATGGGTATGATCTGTTCATGCCTACTTCTTTGTTTGGCTCAACCATTCTAGGTTTTCGGTGATATCTCATGATTATCTTGATATATCTCTCTCTCTAGTGATTTGATGACACTTGCCTAGCCTAAATTCCTCTCTATGTACTTGGCTAATTAAACAACTTAACCATGGGCATGTCGATATTTTTGATCTACCACTTGGACTTGTCCTATGGTCATGTTCAAAAATGTTCACATTCCCACTGATTAATTGCTTTAACCTTGTTCATACCTTTTTGACTTCTTCTCATCGGCATCCCTATCGTGTATCCATTTCAGTCGATCACCAGCAAGGTTCCACCGACTCCGAGGAACATGCTCAACCTGGGAAGAAGAAGACCACCACCGGTCCTAAAAAGAAGCATCGGGGCACCATCACCGAGTCCGTCGGCCTCTGATCCGGACGATGAGGACTATGTTGGGGAGGAAGAAGTGGACATTGCTCCAAGACGCTCTCTTGGTCAGTCAAAGCCAGGCACTCGGAGTGCTCCTGTGCCTCAGGTCCATGGAGCTGTGATGCCCGTTGTCCATGGTCGTCGCATCTCAATGGAGCTTCCTTTCAGCGGGGACCGCCACACTCATGACTTCACCACCGTGGGGGCTGGTCCATATCTTGAGTTCCTACGGCATACCAACCCATATGAGATGGTGGCTGATGCCAAGCATCATTGTTTCTGAACTCGCATGTAGCAAGATCTTGACTCTAGCTTCGTCCACGGTCGTGGACTCGCTCTTCATAAATACCTGGATCTTCAGTTCATGCGTGATCATCCTGCCATGTTCCCTGACAACACGGTCAAGATCATTGATGATATGACTCTAGGTCAAGCAATGACCTTCAACTGTGATTGGAGTGAAGCTGCCATCCTTCAGTTCTATGCCACCTGCTTCTTTGGCCCAAATGCTACCTCTTGAGCATGCGTTGGTTTTCCCTTGAAGAGGAAAGGGTGATGCAGCAAAGTAGCGTAAGTATTTCCCTCAGTTTTTGAGAACCAAGATATCAATCCAGTAGGAGACTACACGCAAATCCCTATACCTGCACAAACAATTAAGAACCTTGCAACCAACGCGATAAAGGGGTTGTCAATCCCTTCACGGCCACTTGCAAAAGTGAGATCTGATAAAGATAATAAGATAAATATTTTTGGTATTTTTTGTTGTATGGATTGAAAATTAAAGATTGCAAAATAAACGGCGGCAGAAATAGCAAATTGATAGAAAAATAATATGATGTAAAATAGACCCGGGGGCATAGGTTTCACTAGTGGCTTCTCTCAAGATAGCGTGTATTACGGTGGGTGAACAAATTACTGCCGAGCAATTGATATAATAGTGCATAGTTATGATGATATCTAAGGCAATGATCATGAATATAGGCATCACATCGGTGTCAAGTAGATCGAAACGATTCTGCATCTACTACTATTACTCCACACATCGACCGCTATCCAGCATGCATCTAGAGTATTAAGTTCATAAGAACGGAGTAACGCATTAGGCAAGATGACATGATGTAGAGGGATAAACTGAAGCAATATGATATAAACCCCATCTTTTTATCCTCAATGGCAACAATACAATACGTGCCTTGCTGCCCCTGCTGTCACTGGGAAAGGACACCGCAAGATTGAACCCAAAGCTAAACACTTCTCCCATTGCAAGAAAGATCAATCTAGTAGGCCAAACTAAACCGATAATTCAGAGAGACTTGCGAAGATATCAAATCATGCATATAAGAATTCAGAGAAGAATCAAATAATATTCATAGATAACCAAGTTCATAAACCCACAATTCATCGGATCTCGACAACACACCGCAAAAACAGTTACATCGAATAGATCTCCAAGAGAATCGAGGAGAACTTTGTATTGAGATCCAAAGAGAGAGAAGAAGCCATCTAGCTAATAACTATGGACCCGAAGGTCTGTGGTAAACTACTCACGCATCATCGGAGAGGCCATGGTGTTGATGTAGAAGCCCTCCGTAATCGATTCCCCCTCCGGCAGATCGCCGGAAAAGGCCCCAAGATGGGATCTCATGGGTACAGAAGGTTGCGGCGGTGGAAAAGGTGTTTTGTGGCTCTCCCCGAAGGTTTCAGGGTATAAGAGTATATATAGGCGAAGGAAGTAGGTCGGTGGAGCTGCAAGGGGCCCACGAGGGTGGGGGCGCGCCCACCCCCTGGGGCGCGCCCTCCTGCCTCGTGGCCTCCTCGTGGCTTTCTTGACCTCCACTCCAAGTCTCCTGAATTGCGTTTGTTCCATAAACAATCCTCGCGAAGGTTTCATTCCGTTTGGACTCCGTTTGATATTCCTTTTCTGCGAAACACTGAAATAGGCAAAAAAACAGCAATTCGCACTGGGCTTTCGGCTAATAGGTTAGTCCCAAAAATAATATAAAAAGGTATATTAAAGCCCATTAAACATCCAAAATAGATAATATAATAGCATGGAACAATCAAAAGTTATAGATACGTTGGAGACGTATCAAGCATCCCCAAGCTTAATTCCTGCTCGTCCTCGAGTAGGTAAATGATAAAAACAAAATTTTTGATCTGGAATGCTTCCTAACATAGTTTTCAATGCAATTCTCTTTATTGTGGCATGAATGTTCAGATACAAAAGATTCAAGATAAAAGTTTAATATTGACATAAAAATAGTAATACTTCAAGCATACTAACCAAGAAATTATGTCTTATCAAAATAACATAGCCAAAGAAAGCTCATCCCTACAAAATCATATAGTTTGGCCATGCTTCATTTTCGTCACACAAAATGCTCCCATTATTCATAAACCCGATGACAAGTCGAGCAATTGGTTCATACTTTTTAACGCGCTTCAGCCTTTTCAACCCTTACGCAATACATGAGCGCAAGCCATGGATATAGCACTATAGGTGGAATAGCATATGATGATGGGGGTTATGTGAGAAGACAAAAGGAGAAAGTCTTACATTGACGCGGCCAATCAACGGGCTATGGAGTTGCCCATCAATTGATGTCAATGCGAGGAGTAGGGATTGCCATGCAACGGATGCACTAGAGCTATAAGTGTATGAAAGCTCAAACTAAAAACTAAGTGGGTGCGCATCCAACTTGCTTGCTCATGAAGACCTCGGGCATTTGAGGAAGCCCATCATTGGAATATACAAGCCAAGTTCTATAATGAAAGATTCCCACTAGTATATGAAAGTGACAAAATAAGAAACTCTCTATCATGAAGATCATGGTGCTATTTTTAAGCACAAGTGTGGAAAAAGGATAGTAACATTGCCCCTTCTCTCATTTTTTTTGTTTGGGCTTCTTTGGCCTCTTTTTTTATTTGGGCTTCTTTGGCCTCTTTTTTTAAATTGGTCTTTCCTCACATCGGACAATGCTCTAATAATGATGATCATCACACTTTTATTTACTCATAACTCAATGTTACAACTCGATAATAGAACAAAAATATGACTCTATGTGAATGCCTCCGGTGGTGTATCAGGATATGCGATGAATCAAGAGCGACATGTATGAAAGAATTACGAAAGTGGCTTTGCCACAAATACAATGTCAACTGCATCATCATGCAAAACTGTCATGATAGAGCGTGTCATAATAAATGGAACAATGGGAAGTTGCATGGCAATATATCTCGGAATGGCTATGGAAATGCCATAATAGGTAGGTATGGTGGCTGTTTTGAGGAAGATATAAGGAGGATTATGTGTGGTAGAGCGTATCGTATCACGGGCTTTGGATGCACCGGCGAAGTTGCACCAACTCTCAAGGTGAGAAAGGGCAATGCACGGTACCGTAGAGGCTAGTAAATTGCGGAAAGGTAAGAGTGCGTATGATCCATGGACTCACATTAGTCATAAAGAACTCATATACTTATTGCAAAAGTTTATTAGCCCTTGAAGTGAAGTACTACTATGCATGCCCCTAGAGGCATAGATTGGTAGGAAAAGACCATCGCTCGTACCCGACCGCCACTCATAAGGAAAGCACTCAAAGAATACCCCATGCTTCAAATTTGTCACACAACGTTTATCATACGTGCATGCTACGTGACTTACCAACTTTAACAGAAGTATTTATCAATTTCACAATTACCCAACTAGCATGATTCTAACATTACCACCTTTATATCTCCAAACCATTATCAAGTATCAAATTTATCATAGTATTTAATGCACTCTATATGAAAGTTTTTATCATACCCATCTTGAATGCCTATCATATTAGGACTAATTTTATGGCCAAAGAAAATTACCATGCTGTTCTAAAAGACTCTAAAAACAATATAAGTGAAGCATGAGAGATCAATAATTTCTATAAAATATAACCACCACCGTGCTCTAAAAAATATAAGTGAAGCACTAGAGCAAAATTATCTAGCTCAAAAGATATAAGTGAAGCACATAGACTATTCTAATAAATTCCGATTCATGTGTCTCTCTCTCAAAAGGTGTGTACATCAAGGATGATTGTGGTAAACTAAAAATCAAAGACTCAAATCATACAAGATGATCCAAGCAAAACACATATCATGTGGTGAATAAAAACAAAGCCTCAAGTAAAGTTACCGATAGACGAAGACGAAAGAGGGGATGCCTTCCGGGGCATCCCCAAGCTTAGGATTTTGGTTGTACTTGAATTTTACCTTGGGGTGCCTTGGGCGTCCCCAAGCTTAGGCTCTTGCCACTCCTTATTCCATAATCCATCAAATCTTTACCCAAAAACTTGAAAACTTCACAACACAAAACTCAAGAGAAAATCTCATGAGCTTCGTTATATAAGAAAACAAATCACCACCTTTAGGTATTGTAATGAGATCATTCTTTATTTATATTGGTGTTAAAACTACTGTATTCCAACTTCTCTATGGTTCATACCCCCCGATACTAGCCATAGATTCATCAAAATAAGCAAACAACACACGAAAAACAGAATCTGTCAAAAACAGAACAGTCTGAAGCAATCTGATTTGTTCGAATACTTCTGGAACTCCAAAAATCCTGAAAAACTAGGACAACCTGGACAATCTGTATTGATCTACTGCAAAAAGAATTAGCAATTTATCACGTTCTGGTGAATTTTAACAATTATTTTCGTGAGCGTAAATTTTCTGTCTTTTTCAGCAAGATCAAACAACTATCACCCAAGAAGATCCTATTGGTTCTACTTGACACGAACACTAATTAAAACATAAAACCACACCTAAACAGAGGCTAGATGAATTGTCTATTACTAAACAGAAACAAAAAGCAAGTAAGATAAAATTGGGTTGCCTCCCAACAAGCGCTATCGTTTAATGCCCCTAGCTAGGCATAAAAACAAGAATAGATCTAAGTATTGTCATCTTTGGTATGCAATCCATAAGTGGCTCTCATAATAGATTCATAAGGTAATTTAATTTTCTTCCTAGGAAAGTGTTCCATGCCTTTCCTTAATTGGAATTGGAATCTAATATTTCCTTCTTTCATATCAATAATTGCACCAATCGTTCTAAGGAAAGGTCTACCAAGAATAATAGGACATGTAGGATTGCAATCTATGTCAAGAACAATGAAATCTACGGGCACATAATTCCTATTTGCAACAATAAGAACATCATTAATCCTTCCCATAGGTTTCTTAATGGTAGAATCCGCAAGATGCAAATTTAGAGAACAATCATCAAATTCACGGAAACCTAGCACATCACAAAAAGTTTTGGGAATCGTGGAAACACTAGCACCCAAATCACATAAAGCATAGCATTCATGATCTTTAATCTTAATTTTAATAGTAGGTTCCCACTCATCATAAAGTTTTCTAGGGATAGAAACTTCTAATTCAAGCTTTTCTTCATATGATTGCATTAAAGCATCAACGATATGTCTGGTGAAGGCTTTATTTTGACTATAAGCATGAGTAGCATTTAACAGGGATTGCAACAAGGAAATACAATCTATTAAAGAAAATTATCATAATTAAATTCCTTGAAATCCAAAATAGTGGGTTCATTGCTATGTAAAGTTTTAACCTCTTCAATCCCACTTTTACCAATTTTTACATCAAGATCTAAAAACTCTGAATCATTGGTACGCCTTCTAACTAAAGTTGACTCATCTCCAGTCCCATCATTATCAAGATTCATATTGGAAAACAAAGATTTAATAGGAGACACATCGATCACTTTTAGATCTTCATTATTATTAGTATTATCTCCATCTTCCGGTTTAGCGGCCATCTTATTAACTAAGGTGGCTTGCTTATCCGAGATTCGGGCAATTAAGTTTTCAAGATGAGCAAACTGGGATTTCAAACCATAAAATTCTTTAGACATATCATCGAGCTCTTTATTCATGTACTCCATAAAACCCTTTTGTTCTTTAAGCTCGTTTCTGAAGAAATTATTGTGCTCAAATTGCAAAGACATAAAGATTCTAACATTGTTTTCAATTCCTTCCAACCTTCTAAGGTGAGGATCAACGCTTTTTGGAAAAGCCATCAAAGCAGAACGGGCACACTAACACCCAACAACCCAAGCAGCAAGCAAAAAGCGACGAATGAAAACGGGGAATAAAACGGCAAAGGTGAAGTGGGGGAGAGGAAAACGAGAGGCAAATGGCTAATAATGTAATGCGAGGGATAAGAGTTTGTGATGGGTACTTGGTGTGTCTTGACTTGTGCGTAGATCTCCCCGGCAAAGGCGCCAGAAATCCTTCTTGCTACCTCTTGAGCATGCGTTGGTTTTCACTTGAAGAGGAAAGGGTGATGCAGCAAAGTAGCATAAGTATTTCCCTCAGTTTTTGAGAACCAAGGTATCAATCCAGTAGGACACTACACGCGAATCCCTAATACTTGCACAAACAATTAAGAACCTTGCAACCAACGCGATAAAGGGGTTGTCAATCCCTTCACGGCCACTTGCAAAAGTGAGATATGATAAACATAATAAGATAAATATTTTTGGTATTTTTTGTTGTATAGATTGCAAAATAAACGGCGGCAGAAATAGCAAATTGATAGGAAAATAATATGATGTAAAATAGACCCGGGGGTGAACAAATTACTGCCGAGCAATTGATAGAATAGTGCATAGTTATGATGATATCTAAGGCAATGATCATGAATTTAGGCATCACGTCCGTGTCAAGTAGACCGAAACGATTCTTCATCTCACTACTAGGGAAAACCATAGTAGTAGCGCGGGTTTTGAGGCTATCAGCAGCGCGGGCAGGCGCGCTACCAATAAGGCGCTACAGCTAACTATTAGTAGTAGTGCGGTCAGTACCCGCGCTACTACTATGGACTATATCAGGAGCGCGTTTCCGAAACGCGCTACTATTAATTAGCTGTAGCGATTTCCTGGCCCCGCGCTACTGCTATATCTTTCATCATTTCCCCCCGGCTTCTTGCCCCATTTCAGCTTCAGTAAACTGCAATTTCCAGATACTAGGTACTACTAGATATCAATTTCATAAAGCATTATAGGTACTAGGTAGTACTCCCTCGATTCCAAATTACTCGTCGTGGTTTTAGTTCAAATTTGAACTAAAACCACGACGAGTAATTTGGAACGGAGGGATTACTAGATAACAATTTCATATATACTCAACATGCATCCTCAATTAGTACAAGGTGATATCGACGACGATCATCATATGTAGTTCTAGATGATATCGACGACGATCATCATATGTAGTTCTACATGATATCGACGACGATCATCATATGTAATTCTAGATGATATAGCCACACACACACACATATGTAGTTCTAGATGATATCGACGACGATCATCATCCTCAAGCCTGGGCGGTGGGTGTTCCTGATAGTAATTAGGATGGCCTATCCAACACGAAGATTCTTGCCAACAAGGAATCTCTTCCACCCAACCGAGTTTAAGTGTGTGCGACCGTCTGTGTCCATGCGGTAAGCACAGGTGGTGATGGAGCCCCTTGTGGTATGGCATAGTCCAGCTGAGCCTTCTTCATCAGGCTCGATACCACAACTCACAGATAGGTTCTTTGGCAATTTCTGAATAAGAAAAACATATCAATTAATAAATATCCTCGCACATACTCTTGCAAATATATTTCTATTAAGTCTAGATTTCTACACTATCAAAAGACACGGTACTACGCATTTGTACTAACTAATCATGAATTCTACTAATAAGTATATATGGATTATCTACACTATTAATAGTTCCTTGGATTCTACACTAATAGGAGCATGTGATCAGACTCTACACTAAAGCATATCATCGACTAGATTCCACAAAGCATATCATTGGACTCTACACTAAGCATATCATCGGATTCACTAAGCATATCATCGAATAATTTGCATTTGTAAGTATAACAATAAAGCATATATATATCATCAAATTACTACAGGCAGTACGTATAACATGCCATTTCATGCCGATCGACCATGGTACAAGTCAGGCGGGTCACGAATGGCACCCCGACAAAGTCATCACGTGGCGGAATTATGTCCCATAGGTTGCACACCTCCTCCTCGCTCAGCCTCATTCTTTGACATATGATGGCTTCATGAAGTGGGTTCTCATCATCTTCATCGAGTGGGTCCTCATTATCTTCATCATCTTCGTCATCTTCATCATCTTCGTCATCTTCCACCAGGTTGAGATAAATGACAGCCAGCTTGGGTCTTTCTGTTCTGAAGGAGAAGCTGATCAACTCACCACCAGTAAGACGCATGTAGGCAAGGAAACGGGCCCATCCATCTCCTCCAATCTGCGACATATTGCGTCCTTTCTCGGCCTCCATAGTGTATGCCCCCCCAGGAGCCTCAAATCTAATAGTGTCTCCTGTCAGCTTGTTGAATTTCAACCTCGCATTGCATGGGACGATCTATGTAAAAAAAGCAAAATGACACAATGCAATAATGCCAACACTAAAAATAAAATAGTTGTTACATTTCATCTAATTTCTTACTGTCGCATGACGAAAACTCGGCTGGAAGTAGATGCCGAACAGCTTGCCAGTTGCAAGGCTGCTGGCGCACCTTGACTTGCACAGTCAACATAGTGGTGGTGGTGGTGGCGCCATTTTCCTAAAGCAATATGAGCAAAGGATTAACGATTCACTCCACAGGAAAGAAAAATAGTAGCATGTGATATTTTTGGTTCTTCCGCGAGAAGCAATTTTATGGACAAAGCATTTCGGTGGCACCTATTGCCGAAAAAACTTTTCACAAATATCTACCAAATAAGGGTACCACCTACCAAGACATTTCATCTCATTTGGCCCCTAATGCCTAAGATAATTGATTAAGAAACAAGTGGCAAATTTAACTAAATTGGCACCTACATTTTGCCAAAAAATAACTTATTACAAAAAAACAAAAGCATCTACCTATCCATGTACAGAAAAAATAACAATAAAATGGTGCATACTAAATCAACTAGCCTACTAAATCCACTAGCATACTAAATCAACTATATCAAAATGTTCTAAATCAACTAAATCAACTAGCCTACTAAATCAACTAAATCAACTAGCCTACTAAATCAACTAAATCAAGATGTTCTAAATCAACTACATACTAAATCAACTAAATCAAAAAGTTCTAAATCAACTAGCCTACTAAATCAAAATGTAGCAGGGAGGGGGGGTTGTGGATGGAGGAGGGAGGAGGGAGAAGGAGGGGCGACTCGAGGAGGGAGAAGAGAGTAGGACGGAGGAGGAAGACGGAGCGAGGAGGGGCCAGCCAGCGGCGAGTGGAGGGAGGACGGAGGAGGAAGGCGGAGCGAGGAGGGGCCGGCCAGCGGCAACTAGAGGAAGGACGGAGGAGGAGGCCGGTACCGAGTCCAGCAAGGAGGAGGAGGTGGCGGCGGCACAGACCGGAGGAGGGGCGACGGGAGAGGACCGGCATGGGGGGTTGAGGGGGAGATCGAGTGAGTGTGAGTGTGAGTGGATCGGATAGATCGGAGAGTGGGGGATATAGAATGGCTTTGCAGTAGCGCGCTATAGCAAAAGTGTTGGCACACGCGGTACGCTGCGCTAGCGCCAAATAAAATTTTCTACCGCACACCTAAGATCATGCTGCTAGAAATAGATCACGGGATCAGGTTTACCACTAGACGCGCAGTCACGGTAGCGGAAGTAGAGTTGGTGATGCATGCGTGTAGTCGATCTCACAGCCCGTCTCCTCCTCGTGTTCCCGATCTCCCGCGAACAGTGAAGACCCGCGAACGGTGATCTCCCGCGAACGGCACCTCGCGGTTCCCTCGAACGGTTCGTCCAAGCACCGTAGATGCGATGCCTCCAAGGTATCCACACGTACGGGGGGGCAGCATCGAGCGGCAGACTGCTAGGTCCGGTCGCGCGGCATGGGCGTGGGGAGTGGTGGTGGCTAACCAGGGTTCGAAAAGATTAACCCTAAGTGGTGCACCCACTCCCCTTTATATAGACCTCCGAGGTGGGCTCAACACTTGAGCCCACTAGGAGTCCACATCCATTTTCCACTCGGATCCAATCCGAATGGGCTGCAGCCCCTTAAGTGTGCGACCCTATAGGTTCACGTACACATGGACACGACCAGAGTCGGTAGTTGGTAGCGGCTCCTAGCAGAACGTGCCAACTCCCATGTGAGCGTAAAGTCGTTTGACGAACCTCAACAATGTGGCATATGCAACATTCCTTTTGCCTCACGATATTTGTTGTCGAGATCAAGGCGAGTACTTGTCACCCTTGTGATAGCTCGACCTCTCTTCTCGAAACCATGATACAGATTCCCAAACTGGGTTAACACTTAACCCAAGTCGCATGGCCATGCTTTCCGAATCTGATCACTCGAGAGGGCCCAGAGAATATCTCTCCAAATAGGAGGGGCAAATCCCATCTTGGTCAACCATGTCTCGCGGCATGTCTCACGACTCACCCGAAAGCTACCTTTATAACTACCTAGTTACGGAGTAACGTTTGATAGACCCTAAGTGAGTCGATCCTCATCCCGAGAACATGTGAGGACCTCAGGTCTAGGACATGGCATAGACATTGTACTTGAGACTAACAGATGACAATCTCTCGCTGCGTCTCAAAGTGGGTCTGCCCGACTCGGTGATCTCCATCCCGAGTCCATACTATCGGTTTAGCATCTCCATGCACATGACTTGTGAAACATAGTCATCAACCGAGTCATATACTAGTCAAGGATATGTGTCCGCATAACCATATCAACTAGGGACCATTGGAACAATCATCATACAATACATAGTTCCACAAACAATTCACATACTTATTGATACATATCACTGATGATGTTCAAGGACAATACAAAGGACTCATGAATACATATGGAAATATCATCATCACATGATTGCCTCTAGGGCATATCTCCAACAGTCTCCCACTTGCACTAGAGTCAATCATTTAGGCACTGTATGCCCATGGAGCTCATGTGTGCCTCATGCTTCGGACGTGGGAGAGGCTTCGTCAATGGATCAGCAACATTTGCATCCGTGTGTACCTTGCATATGTTTACATCACCTCTTTCGACAATGTCGCGAATAAGGTTAAAACGCCTGAGTATGTGTTAGGTTTTATGATGGTTCCGTGGTTCCTTGACTTGCGCAATGGCACCACTATTATCAGAACAGAGGTCCAATGGATTAGACGCGCCCTCAACCACACCAAGATCAGAAATAAAATTCTTCACCCAAACACCTTGTTTTTGCAGCTTCGGAAGCCGCAATGTACTCGGCCTCTGTTGTAGAATCAGATACCGTATCTTGCTTGGAGCTCCTCCAGCTCACTACTCCTTCGTTCAGAATGAACACAAACCCAGATTGCGATCGACTATCATCCCTATCGGTTTGGAAACTAGCATCGGTGTAACTCTTTACAATGAGGTCATCTTCACCTCCATAAACCAGGAACATATCCTTAGTCCTTCTCAAGTACTTAAGGATATTCTTAACCGCTGTCTAGTGACTCTCACCTGGATCAGCCTGGTATCTTCCCACAACGCTAAGAGCAAAGCTAACATCGGGACAAGTACATACCATAGCGTACATGATGGACCCAACAGCCGAAGCATACGGAATCCCATCCATGCGTCTTCGCTCATCAGGAGTCGAAGGACTCTGAGTCTTGCTAAGACTAATGCCATGTGACATGGGCAAGAAACCCTTCTTGGCATCTTGCATGTTGAACCGCTTCAACACTTTGTCAATATATGCACTCTGGCTTAATCCAATAAGCCTTCTCGATCTATCTCTATAGATCTTGATTCCCAAAATATAAGCTGCTTCTCCCAAGTCCTTCATCGAAAAACTATTTTTCAATGAGTCCTTCACAGATTCAAGCATTTGAACATCATTTCCAATCAATAATATGTCATCCACATATAAGATCAGAAATGCAACTGAGCTCCCACTGACCTTCTTGAATACATAATGATCACAGTCGTTCTTGATGAAGCCAAACTCTTTGACCGCTTCATTAAAACGAATGTTCCAATTCCGAGATGCTTGACTTAATCCATAAATGGATCTCTCAAGCTTGCACACCGTGCTAGACTTCTTTGGATCGACAAAACCCTCGGGTTGTGTCATATACACATCTTCGGTTAAATTTCCATTAAGGAAAGCCGTTTTGACATCCATCTGCCATATCTCATAGTCGAAATCTGCTGCTATAGCAAGAATGATCTGAATTGATTTAGGCATCGCTACCGGTGAGTAAGTGTCATCGTAGTCAACTCCTTGAACTTGTCGATAACCTTTAGCGACAAGTCGAGCCTTATGGACTGTGACATTTCCGTCCATACCAGTTTTCTTCTTAAAGATCCACTTGCACTCAATGGCTCGAACGCCATCTGGCAGATCAACCAAGTTCCAAACTTGATTGTCATCCATGGACTTTAATTCGGATCTCATGGCCTCAAGCCATAACTCAGAATCAGGACTCTCCATCGCTTCCGCATACGTAGTCGGCTCGTTGTTCTCCAAGAACAACACATTGCAGTCATGCAAATTGCGTAACCTTTCCGACCTCCGTGGAACCGGTGTCGACTGCACTACGGGTTCCCTGACTAACTCCGGTGTGATAGTATCACCTACCGAAATGTCCCCGTGTGGTTCTCAAATTTCTTCTAGTCGGACCGTCCTCCCACTAGCCTTCCGATTGAGAAACTCTTTCTCAAGGAAAACTCCATGTCGAGCGACAAACACTTTGCCCTCTTCATGGTTGTAGAAGTAATATCCCAAGGTTTCCCTTGGATATCCCACGAATATGCACTTGTTCGATTTGGGTGTGAGCTTATCTGACTGGAGTCGCTTGACATATGCTTCACATCCCCAAATTTTTAGAAAAGACAAACTATGACTCTTCGCAGTCCATATCTCATATGGTGTCTTATGTACGGACTTAGATGGTACCCTGTTTAGTGTGAAAGTTGCAGTTTCTAGAGTGTATCCCCAAAATGACAAGGGTAAATCTGACTGACTCATCATCGATCGGACCATGTCCAACAGGGTCCAATTCCTCCGTTCTAACACACCATTTCTCTGTGGCATACTTGGAGGAGTCAGTTGTGGAACTATTCCACGACTCTTCAGATGATCATCAAACTCCTGGCTCATATACTCACCGCCACGATCATATCGTAGAAGCTTGATTTTCTTACCGAGTTGATTTTCCACTTCGTTCTGAAACTCCTTGAATTTTTCAAAAGTTTCTGACTTGTGCCTCATCAAGTAGACATATCCATATCTACTCAAGTCATCGGTAAAAGTCACGAAGTATTGGAAACCACCTCTGGCCCTCGTGCTCATTGGTCCACATACATCACTATGTATAAGTTCCAACAGCTCGGACGCCCTCTCGCAACTCTTTGCAAAAGGAGTCTTAGTCATCTTACCGAGTAGGCAAGACTCGCATGTCTCGAATGATTCAAACTCAAACAAAGTTAGAATTCCATCATCATGGAGCTTCTTCATGCGCTTTTGACTAATGTGTCCTAGTCGACAATGCCAGATGTAATCCGGATTTATGTCATTAGGCTTATGCCTCTTGACGTTTATGTTATAGACTGATTCACCTTCAAGATCTAGGATAAATAACCCATTCACAACGGGTCCAAAGCCATGAAACATATTATTCAAGTAAATAGAACAACCATTGTCCTTAATACTGAATTCATAACCTTGTCTCATCAAACATGAGGTAGAAATAATGTTTCGAATCAAAGCAGGAACATAATAACAATTATCAAGTTCCATTACAAATCCTGAAGGTAAATTAAGTTGCATAGTGTCGACGGCCAATGCAGCAACTCTTGCTTTATTCCCGACACGTATGTCGACTTCTCCTCTTGCGACATTCCTAGTTCTGCTTAGCCCCTGCATCGAGTTGCATATGTGAACAACCGATCTGGTATCATATACCCAAGAGCTACTAGAAACATCAGCAAGATAAATGTCTATAACATATACAACAAGTGTACCTGAAGAAGAAGTCATACTTCCAGTCTTCTTGCCCTTCTCGGCAAGACACTTGCTGCAGTTCCTTTTCCAGTGTCCGGATTCCTTGCAATGAAAGAAAATACTCCCCGAAGCCGTCCCTGACTTAGGCGCAGCGGCTGCAGTTGGAGTTGCCTCCTTCTCTTTGCCCTTTGCCTTAGCCCTTTTCTTGGACCAGCTCTTCTTGAACTTAGCCGAGTTCTGCGCCATCAACACTTGACGATGTGTACCTTTCTTGATATCCTGCTCTGCCACTTTGAGCATCCCATGCAATTCAGTGAGCTTCTTTTCCATCCCATGCATATGGTGGTTCGAGATGAACGGCCCATAGCTATCCGGAAGAGAACCCGGAATTGTATCTGTGGACAACTCATCCCCAAGTGGGAAACCCAGCCTATCTAGAGCTTGCATGTACCCGATCATCTTGATCACATGCGGGCTCAGTGGATCACCCTCTTTTAGCTTACAATCCATCAAGGATCGCCAGACGTTGAACCTTTCGGTCCTAGCCTGTATTTGAAACATGCTCTTAAGGTTCTCGATCATATCGAAAGCCTCAATATTTTTGAACTGCTGCTGCAGATCGGGCTCCATAGAAGCCAGCATGAGACAACTGATCTCATTTGATTCATCAACGAGTTTCTGGTAGGCATTTCTGGTTGTGGCATTAGCATTATCGGTAGGTTCCTCTGGAAGCGGATTCTCTAGAACTTGTTCCTTTTTCTCATGCCTAAGAACAATTCTCAGGTTTCTATACCAGGTGGTAAAGTTTGTTCCATTCAATTTATCTTTTTCCAGGATTGATTTCAACGCAAAAGGGGTAACTTGAGCAGGTGGTGCCATTGATCTACAACAGAAATATGCAAAACACTAAGACATGTATTCACAAAGAGTAATTCATATTAAACATTTTAATAAGATCATTACTCCCACTAAAATTAACATCCCTCAGTTGATACTTAGTGATTCAAGATCCAAGATCAACATGTCAACTAGTGAGCTTTTGCATCACCGCTAGAGGACAAGATCACTCGGTAAGCAACTCTTGCTAATCGTATCTCCATACGACTCTTGTTGTTGGGGACATCTCATGCCTCGCCAACTCCTATGCCTCGTAGCCCAAAACTGTTTTGATAGCCACGACAAGTCAACCAATGCTTCACGTGTAAGTGTCCGACACAAACCCATCACTTCAAGGAGATCTAGTGGCACCCTAATTTCATAGGCCCGCCAGTAAATATACTTGACATGTGAAGGTGCAGCAATTGGGGAGGCATTTGTACTTGACATTCTTTGAGGTATCACCCTACTTAAAACATCTACCATGCAAAAGAAGGGTGCATAAAAGGGATAAACTTTCACAGGCAGTTTATATATGTGTGATATATGGTATAGCCCTTTTCACAGCGCATGGTGATCTCCATCTCCACGTGCGCGGTCTGCCCATGCATGGTTGTCCTCGTGGTGATCTCCATCTCCCCGCCATGGTGTCAACTGCCAAGTGTTACATAAGATATTGTGCTATTAAAAACTAATAGCTACTGAAAGTAAATTACATTACATGGCTTCTGATGTTGACACGCAGGTCATTAATACAATAATGGGACAACCATATGGCTCCTGCCAGTTGCCGCACTCATGACACGCAGGTCATGAAACAATAATATACAAGCAACATACATGGGCAATACCAAATCACAGTCATTCCCTGCAAAAATGAGTCAGACGTTCTACCACCGAAGATAAAACCTCCTAAAACTCTATCTTCCAAGCGGATTTTGGCCTAGCCAGAAGCGCTGAAATCCAAATTTTCATTAGCTTCAGTTTGACAGGTCGTGGAGCAAAATCGGAGTTCGTATGCAAAAGTTATAGCTGTTTTACCGAGACCGTTCCAACAGATTTCAGCACCGCGGAAATCACATTTCCAAGGTGTTGATCTATGTTCCGATTCGATCAATCTCATTGATCTTCGCGTGCTGCATCCGGATTTATGTTCCACTGTCTACCCCGATGGCAGACAACCGACCGGTAGGGGTAAGTCGTGTCACGACCTCTGCATCACGATCACGGAAACAAGATCACGAAACCAACCTTCAACACTGACATGCGCGACCGATCTCATCGACCCGCACCTAAACCGATCTACATATCTCATATGCATATCATCGAATCTATCACCACACAGCGGAGGCTCTGATACCACTGTTGGCATACGCGATACGCTACGCTAGCGCCAAATAAAATTTTCTACTGCGCACCCAAGATCATCCTGCTGGAAATAGATCACGGGATCGGGTTCACCACTAGACGCGCAGTCACCGTAGCGGAAGTAGAGTTGGTGATGCGTGTAGTCGATCTCACAGCCCATCTCCTCCTCGTGTTCCCGATCTCCCGCGAACAGCGAAGACCCGCGAACGGTGATCTCCCACGAACGGCACCTCGCGGTTCCCTCGAATGGTTCATCCAAGCACCGCAGATGCGATGCCTCCAAGGTATCCACACGTACGGGAGGCAGCATCCAGCGGCGGACTGCTAGGTCCGGTCGCGCGGCATGGGCGTGGGGAGTGGTGGTGGCTAACCAGGGTTCGAAAAGATTAACCCTAAGTGGCGCGCCCACTCCCCTTTATATAGACCTCCGAGGTGGGCTCAACACTTGAGCCCACTAGGAGTCCACATCCATTTTCCACTCGGATCCAATCCGAATGGGCTGCAACCCCTTAAGTGTGCGACCCTATAGGTTCACGTACACATGGACACGACCAGAGTCGATAGTTGGTAGCGGCTCCTAGCAGAACGTGCCAACTCCCATGTGGGCGTAAAGTCGTTTGACGAACCTCAACAATGTGGCATATGCAACATTCCTTTTGCCTCACGATATTTGTTATCGAGCTCAAGGCGAGTACTTGTCACCCTTGTGATAGCTCGACCTCTCTTCTCGAAACCATGATACAGATTCCCAAACTGGGTTAACACTTAACCCAAGTCGCATGGCCATGCTTTCCGAATCTGATCACTCGAGAGGACCCAGAGAATATCTCTCCAAATAGGAGGGGCAAATCCCATCTTGGTCGACCATGTCTCGCGGCATGTCTCACGACTCACCCGAAAGCTACCTTTATAACTACCCAGTTACGGAGTAGAGTTTGATAGACCCTAAGTGAGTCGATCCTCATCCCGAGAACATGTGAGGACCTCAGGTCTAGGACATGGCATCGACATTGTACTTGAGACTAATAGATGACAATCTCTCGCTGCGTCTCAAAGTGGGTCTGCCCGACTCGGTGATCTCCATCCCGAGTCCATACTATCGGTTTAGCATCTCCATGCACATGACTTGTGAAACATAGTCATCAACTGAGTCATATACTAGTCAAGGATATGTGTCCGCATAACCTTATCAACTAGGGACCATCGGAACAATCATCATACAATACATAGTTCCACAAACAATTCACATACTTATTGATACATATCATTGATGATGTTCAAGGACAATACAAAGGACTCATGAATACATATGGAAATATCATCATCACATGATTGCCTCTAGGGCATATCTCCAACAAAAAGGCGCTACTGCTAAACGACCTAGCAATAGCGCCTTTCACAAAGAGCGCGCTACTGCTATGTGTCAGCATGTAAAAATAGACATCAAAAATAGATTGATCATCAATGATCTTTTTGTGTACAATCTGATTTGTCAATATGAGTCCTCACCAGTTTAGGAACTGGTGAAGACTCATATTGCGGCCACGAATTCTACACATAGAGTTCAATGAAGACCAAGTGCTTGTGGAAGTTTGAGAAGTAACATATTTAAGGTGGTACAAACTCTCTTCACGGAACGAGGTGGGACTAAATTTTTTAGTAAACTTAGTAGTAGCGGTTATTGTGTAAATGCGCTACTCCTATGGTCCGTAGCAGTAGCGCTCTTCATATTAATGCGTTGCTGCTAGAACTAGCCTCGCAGCGGCGTCCTGGCAATTATAGCAGTAGCGCATCTTAGAGGGGGCGCGCTACTGATACATTTATTTCACCAGCGAGTTTTGTGCGCGCGCTACTGCTAGTTAGCAGTAGCGCCTTATTTTAAAGCGCGCTGCTGGTAAGATTCTGTGTATAGGCTTTTCCCTAGTAGTGTCTACTACTATTACTCCACACATCAACCGCTATCCAGCATGCATCTAAAGTATTAAGTTCATAAGAACGGAGTAATGCATTAGGCAAGATGACATGATGTAGAGGGATAAACTCAAGGAATATGATATAAACCCCATCTTTTTATCCTCGATGGAAACAATACGTGCCTTGCTGCCCCTGCTGTCACTGGGAAAGGACACTGCAAGATTGAACACAAAGCTAAACACTTCTCCCATTGCAAGAAAGAACAATCTAGTAGGCCAAACTAAACAGATAATTCGGAGAGACTTGCAAAGATATCAAATCATGCATATAAGAATTCAAAGAAGAATCAAATAATATTTTATAGATAATCAAGTTCATAAACCCACAATTCATCGGATCTCGGCAAACACACCGCAAAAATAGTTACATCGAATAGATCTCCAAGAGAATCGAGGAGAACTTTGTATTGAGATCCAAAGAGAGAGAAGAAGCCATCTAGCTAATAACTATGGACCCGAAGGTTTGTGGTGAACTACTCACGCATCATTAGAGAGGCCATGGTGTTGATGTAGAAGCCCTCCGTGATCGATTCCTCCTCTGGCAGATCGCCGGAAAAGGCCCCAAGATGGGATCTCACGGGTACAGATGGTTGCGGCGGTGGAAAAGGTGTTTCGTGGCTCTCCCCGAAGGTTTCAGGGTATAAGAGTATATATAGGCGAAGGAAGTAGGTCGCTGGAGCTGCGTGATAACCCACAAGTATAGGGGGTCGCAACAGTTTTCGATAAGTAAGAGTGTCGAACCCAACGAGGAGCTAAAGGTAGAACAAATATTCCATCAAGTTCTATCGACCACCGATACAACTCTACGCACGCTTGACGTTCGCTTTACCTAGAACAAGTATAAAACTAGAAGTACTTTGTAGGAGTTTTTGGATAGGCTTGCAAGAAAATAAAAGCTAGGGGCTATTAAGGTAAAGAAACAACTAAAGTAAATATAGCGAGTGTGGAAAAGTGGTGGTAGGAGTTGCGAAGTTGTCCCTTAAGCAATTGACTACTTTACTAGACCGATAGCAAGTTTTATGTGGGAGAGGCCACTGCTAGCATGTCATCCCTTACTAGGAATTCTACGCACTTATGATTGGAATGATTAGCAAGCATCCGCAACTACTAATGTTCATTAAAGTAAAACCCAACCATAGCATTAAGATATAATGGTCCCCTTTCAATCCCGTATGCATCAATTTCTATGCTAGGCTGAAGCTTCTGTCACTCTTGCCCTTCAATACATAGTCCTATCAACATACAACTAACCCTAAGGTGTGTCCACGCGCGCGCTCATATGATGGGCACCAAAGGACAGCAACATAACCACAAGCAAATTAAATCAATCATAGCAATTCATCAACCACCGATAGGACAACGAAAATCTACTCAGACATCATAGGATGGCAACACATCATTGGATAATAATATGAAGCATAAAGCACCATGTTCAAGTAGAGGGTACAGTGGGTTGCGGGAGAGTGGACCGTTGTAGATAGAGGGGGGAAGGTGATGGAGATGTTGGTGAAGATGGCGGAGGTGTTGGTGAAGATCGCGGTGATGATGATGGCCCCCGGCGGCGTTCCAGCACCACCGGAAGCGAGTGGGAGAGAGCCCCCCTCCTTCTTCTTCTTCCTTGACCTTCTCCCTAGATGGGAGAAGGTTTTCCCCTCTGGTCCATGGTCTCCATGGCGTGGGAGGGGCGAGAGCCCCTCCGAGATTGGATCTGTCTCTCTGTCTCTCTCTGTTTCTGCGTTATGTTTTCTGGCCCTTCACCGTTTCTTAAATTCCCGGAGATCCGTAACTCCGTTTGGGCTGAATTTTGGACACGATATCTATCCGGATATTACTTTCTTGCGGCGAAAGAAGGGCTCCAGCCGCCTTACGGGGTGGCCACGAGGGTCAGGGGCGCGCCTGACACCCTGGGGCGCGCCCCCTACCTCGTGCCCCCCTCGGGCACCGTCTCACGATGATTCCACTTCCCAAAATTCTAAATATTCCAAAATAAATCTCCGTCAGTTTTTATTTCGTTTGGACTCCGTTTGGTATGTGTTTTCTGCGAAACAAAAAACATGCAACAAAAAGGAACTGGCACTGGGCACTGGATCAATATGTTAGTCCCAAAAATAGTATGAAAAGTTGCCAAAAAGTATATGAAAGTTGAATAATATTGGCATGGAACAATCAAAAATTATAGATACGACGGAGACGTATCACTGCGAGGGGCCCACGAGGGTGGGGTGCACGCCCATCCCCCTGGGGCGCGCCCTCATGCCTTGTGGCCTCCTTGTGGCTTTCTTGACCTCCACTCCAAGTCTCCTGGATTGCGTTTGTTCCAAAAACGATCCTCGCGAAGGTTTCATTCCGTTTGATATTCCTTTTTTGCGAAACACTGAAATAGGCAAAAAAATAGCAATTCGCACTGGGCTTTCGGTTAATAGGTTAGTCCCAAAAATAATATAAAAAGGTATATTAAAGCCCATTAAACATCCAAAACAGATAATATAATAGCATGGAACAATCAAAAATTATAGATACGTTGGAGACGTATCACCAAACAACACTCTCACGTGGATGACTGATGACACTATGCTGAGCATCACCTATGACCGTTTTGTTCAAATTTTGGGCTTCTCCGGTGTTGGACATCATATCCACAGTATGGATCCACAGTATAAGCCCAAAGGGGTTGATGCTTGCATGTCTCTTCTTAAGCCTATCACTCAGCTCACTCCAGAGGAACGTGAATATCCACCCAATGAGGTATCCATCTTTCGGTCTCCTTACTACATTGTGTGCTTCACACTCTCTATCCTAAGAAGGGAGATCGCTCAGGGCTCGCAACTATTGCATTGATTTGATGGTTCATATGCATGACACACCTACCGAGCCTCTTAACACAGCCCATTACATTTGGCATGAGATCTGTCTCTCCAGCTTTCTTCAGACGCGCACATTTCCTCATGCTCCATTCATTCAGGCACTGATTGATCACACTGCTCCTTCTGAGGTTGCTAAGACCATTGTGCATTCCATTTGGAAACCTCCTACTCATATGCGCATGGCAGCTCATGCACCATCGGTTGCACCTCGTCAGCCTAGGAAGCCTTCTGGTGGGTCTCAACCCACGGGTTCCTCCGTGCCTTCCTCCTCGACTGCGCCTCGTGGACGTCTTGCCTCGTTCTTGGGCGAGGCTCAGTCTGCTATTATGAAGGCTATCACTTTCAACTATCAGCAAAACCATGATGTTCAGAAGCGTCTCATCATCTCCAAGAACCACCTCAAGCAGCGCCTTCGCGACCGTGGGAGTCCCGTGAGTGATGGTGATCCTTTTCCTGCAGCACGGTCCTCTTCCACCTTCGGGTTCCCGTCTCGTGACGAGTACGCCGAGTTCTTCGAGGGCATTGCTGGTGATGATGACATCCGCCAGGAGTGATTTCAGTGTTGATTATTCTCATTCTTCGCCCCTTTTTGCATGTTGATGTCAAAGGGAGAGAAGTAGTATCTTAGGGTCATGCTATATGTTGCTATTTGTGTTCGCTATTATTCAAACTCTTTATGTATGCTACGTATGGTACTTAATCGTATGAGACTATGTTGTTATCCTTGTGTCTATGAGTTATTGTTGCACTGGGTTGTTCTTATGTTTGTTTCATGTATGCTTGTCCTACTTTCCTATCTTTTGAGCTACATATGCTACCATGCGAATTTGTGCAGTACATTCTAACATCTTATGCACTCAATGAGGGGGGCTAAAGCAAATAGGAACATATTTTGTATTATCCTCTCATGAATTACAATGCTAAATCCATTTATTTCATGTATGATACTATATGTATGATTGTCATCAACAAACAAAAAGGGGGAGATTGAAAGTGCAATCATGCCTTTACATCAAGTTTTGATGTTGATGACAATATACATGTAGGAGACTAACTATGTTCATCAAGTGAATCTCAGGTGTTAGTCCCCGGTTCATCAAAAGTGTGCGGATCATGAACATACGGAGTTGATTTTACTCAAGGAAGAAGTATCAAAAGGATTGCATATTTGTTTTTCTTGAGTATAGGATCCCGCACTATTAAGAGGGGATCGGTAGGGTTAGTAAAAGACTTTCTCATGCCACTAAATCCCTTCCTCAAATCTTTTGGATCTATCAAAACATTCCTTGCTTATGTTCTGCATCTGGGTTTGCCGGATGTCCAGGCTGCCAGCCGGATGTCCGGGCCACTTGCCGGATATCCGACCCGCATGCCGGATATTCGGACCCTACTATCCAGAGAGCACTTTGTGCTGGGTCTTACTTTCGGATGTTCGGCCTCCATGTCGGATGTCCCGGCTCTCCATGCTCCCTAGATTTTCGGCTTGTGCTATTCAGCGAGGGGTTCGACGCTGTGAACTCGTCGGATGTCCAGCCATCTTGCCGGATGTCCGGGTCTTCCTGTCTCACCGGATGTCCGGGCTTTGCCCCGGATGTCTGGCCCCTCCGCTTTGTCCTTTGTTTTCTGCTTCACGTCACTAGTGCTACGCTAGGTCGGATGTCTGGCCGCTGTCTTGGATGTCCGGCCTACCCTGTCAATTACACTACAACGGCCATATTTGCACCCACGCTATATATAGCCCTCTTCCCCCATTGGAGAGGGTTGACCATTCACTTTGAGCTAACCCTAGAACACATTTCACTCTCTCTCTCTCACTCTCCTACACCAAATCTTAGATCCCTAAGGGATTTGAGAGCATTTGAGAGAATGTGACACCCCCGATTCAATCGTACACTAATCATGCACGCAAATGTGTACGATCAAGATCAGGGACTCACGGGAAGATATCACAACACAACTCTACAAATAAAATAAGTCATACAAGCATCATAATACAAGCCAAGGGCCTCGAGGGCTCGAATACAAGTGCTCGATCATAGACGAGTCAGCGGAAGCAACAATATCTGAATACAGACATAAGTTAAACAAGTTGCCATAAGATGGCTAGCACAAACTGGGATACAGATCGAAAGAGGAGCAGGCCTCCTGCCTGGGATCCTCCTAAACTACTCCTGGTCGTCGTCAGCGGGTTGCACGTAGTAGTAGGCACCTCCAGTGTAGTAGCAATCGTCGTCGACGGTGGCGTCTAGCTCCTGGACTCCATCGTCTGGTCGCAGCAATCGGGTAGAGGTATGGGAAAAAGGGGGGAACAAAGCAACCGTGAGTACTCATCCAAAGTACTCGCAAGCAAGGAGCTACACTACATATGCATGGATATATGTGTAAAGGGCCATATTAGTGGACTGGACTGCAGAATGCCAGAATAAGAGGGGGATAGCTAGTCTTATCGAAGACTACGCTTCTGGTCGCTTCCGTCTTGCAGCAGGTAGAAGAGAGTAGACTGAAGTCCTCCAAGTAGCATCGTATAGCATAATCCTACCCGGCAATCCTCTCCTTGATGCCCTGTTAGAGAGCGATCACCGGGTTGTATCTGGCACTTGGAAGGGTGTGTTTTATTAAGTATCCAGTTCTAGTTGTCATAAGGTCAAGGTACAACTCCGGGTCGTCCTTTTATCGAGGGACACGGCTATTCGAATAGATAAACTTCCCTGCAGGGGTGCACCACATAACCCAACACGCTTGATCCCATTTGGCCGGACACACTTTCCTGGGTCATGTCCGGCCGCGGAAGATCAACACGTCGCAGCCCCACCGAGGCACAACAGAGAGGCCAGCACGCCGGTCTAAACCTAAGCGCACAGGGGTCTGGGCCCATCGCCCTTAGCACACCTGCACGTTGCGAGGGCGGCCGGAAGCAGACCTAGCAACCTCCAGTACAACGGAAGTCACGTTACGCGGTCCAATCTGGCGCGCGCCGCTCAGTCGCTGGCGTCACGAAGGCTTCGGCTGATACCACGACGTCGGGATACCCATAACTACTCCCGCGTAGATGGTTAGTGCGTATAGACCAAATGGCCAGACTCAGATCAAATACCCAGATCTCATTAAGCGTGTTAAGTATCCGCGAACGCCGACCAGGGCCAGGCCACCTCTCTCCTAGGTGGTCTCAACCTGCCCTGTCGCTCCGCCACAAAGTAACAGTCGGGGGCCGTCGGGAACCCAGGCCCACCTCTACCGGGATGGAGCCACCTGCCCCTTCAGCCCCCATCTTCGAACAGTATCACATGTAAGGTAACAGTGTAAAGTATATAGTATATGCCCGTGATCACCTCCCGAAGTGATCACGGCCCAGTAGTATAGCATGGCAGACGGACAAGAGTGTAGGGCCACTGATGGAACACTAGCATCATATACTAAGCATTAGGATAGCAGGTAAAGGTAACAACAGTAGTAGCAAGGACAGGCTATGCATCAGAATAGGATTAAAGTTAAGCAGTAACATGCTACACTACTCTAATGCAAGCAGTATAGAGGAGAAATAGGCGATATCTGGTGATCAAAGGGGGGGCTTGCCTGGTTGCTCTGGCAAGAAGGAGGTGTCGTCAACACCGTAGTCGTACTGGGGGTCGCCAGCAGCCTCGGGGTCTACCGGAAAGAAGTAACGGAGGAGGAACACAATAAATAACAGAGCAATCAAAGCATTACACAGCGTAATATAGCAATACGCAGTGCTAGAGGTGACCTAACGCAGTAGTAGGTGATACCGGCGAAGGGGAAAAACATCTCGGAAAGTATTCCCGGCGTTCCGCGTTTTCGAACAGGTGAACTGGAGGGGAAAAGTTGCGTGTTTACTATGCTAGGGATGTGTGGCAGACGAACGGGCTGCGTATGCGGATTCGTCTCGTCGTTCTGGGCAACTTTCATATACAAAATATTTTCATCCGAGTTACGGTTTATTTTATATGATTTTTCAAAGTTTTAAGGATTTTCTAAAATATTTCAATTCGAAATTTTATATCTAAATACTTTTGTCACATGGTGCTGTGCTAGCTGGTGTGTATTACAGGTGGGGCCATGGGTTGGACTGACCAAGTCAGTTTGACTGGTCAACAGTGGGTGTGGCCCACATGTCATTGTCACAAGTGTTAATAAAACAACTAACTAATTTTATCAAGGGGGAGTCCCACATGTCATTGGGAAGCAACTAATTTAACTAGTACTAGCCCCTAATCTAACTTAATCCTAATTAACTATGCCGGCCATTGGTACAGCCGTGCCTTACCTCCAGTGGCTATGCCACGGCTGTGTTGCCATGGCCAACACACAGGGGAGCAAAGGCAGCGTCCATGCCCATCCGCAACAGCAGCAAGCAGCATCGCATGAGCAGGAATAAGCAGCAATAGTATATCACGCACTAACGATGCAGTAGCAGCAGCATCGGGCAGCAACAGGGAGGAGGCGCGCTGGCGCTTGCGAGTAAGGGAAGCAGGGCACGACCCTAGGCGGCAGCAGGCACGAGCGGGGTTCAGGGGCATGAGCGTGGCCACGCGGTCGACGCGAGCGGCAGCAGCAAGTATGCAGGAGCAGTATTTCGCAAGGAACGGCAGCAACTCCGAGCACGCATGCTGGTATGTACACGTACGCGCGAGGTCGGATGTGCTCGGGGACGGCAAACGGCGACCGAATCGAGGCAGGGGAAGGAGGGATCCGGAGGAGTTGCTCACAGGTAGACCATTGGCGCGCTCGGGGAGGGTCGGGGTGGACCGGAGAGGCGGTGGTGATGGCGAGATGACGACGGCCGGACGAAGAAGACGAAGACTGCGTCGGCTACGCAGCTCCCCGCCTCGTTCCAGTGCCCTGAACGGACGCAGTAGAGCGATGCGAACCTCCAGGATGTGCTCCCGTACGCCGGAGAGGCCGGTGGACGCGTCAACAACGGCGAGGCAGCGGTGACCGCGTGAGCTTGCGAGCTCAAAATCGAGCCAGAGGAGAGGGGGGACGATGGGGATCGAGGAGGGGATGAACGAGGGCGAGCTAGGGTTTCTGGGGGACACCTTAGTAGGCCGAGGGGGGTTGCGGATGGCCGGCACGTGGCCCTGGAGCCATGGATGGCCGGCACGCACGGCTCTGCCTCTCCCCTGTGAGAGGTAGAGGAAAAGGCCGGCCAGTTGGGCTGGGCCTGGTACAGTAAAAGTACTGGGCTTAAGTTAACGGGGGGATTTCTCCTTTTTTTATCCTTTTCTGTTTTCCAATCTAGCTATTGTTTTCCTAAATAGTTTAGTGATCAAATGATATTTTTTTTATTATGAAAATTTCCACAAAAATGATATGTAATATTCTAGGGTTGCAGAAAAAGTAATGAGGGCATTCACAATTATTTGATTTTTGGTTTGAATTTAAATGTGTTGGATAGGTGTTGCTGGGTCTGTTTTACATACTTTAGGGGCATTTTAACCACACAAATAATGTTAGTTTCTACATGAAAATTATATAGTGATTATTTTCAACCCAACAAACATTTTTATTTTACCATTTAAAGAAATATTATTTTGACTTGAAATTTAAATTTGAATTTGACTTTGCCTTTTATTTAGGGGCAATGTACATAGTAATCATGATGACATGGCCACCATTAACATGGGATTACTGTAGCCTAATAACCCGAGTGTCACAGAGAAGTTGTCCACCTGACTTTGCCTTTTATTCAGGGGCAATGTACATAGTAATCATGATGACATGGCCACCATTAACATGGGATTACTGTAGCCTAATAACCCGAGTGTCACAGAGAAGTTGTCCACCTGACTTTGCCTTTTATTTAGGGGCAATGTACATAGTAATCATGATGACATGGCCACCATTAACATGGGATTACTGTAGCCTAATAACCCGAGTGTCACAGAGAAGTTGTCAACCCAAGTGATAGATCCACTCCTTCCCCTTCTTTTGCACCAAAGGAATTCGTGATTTGAGAAAGTCTTGAGCTTTTCCCCATTGTTCTTGTTACTCTTGTAGGTTGGAGACACCTAGGCGGTAGGAGTCTTTCAAAGAGGAATCAACCATTGTAATTACCCCCGGAAAGTTTGTGAGGGTTTGAAGACCACCCCAAAGTCTACCACTAGTGGTTGAGAAACGCCTTTGTGGTGTCTCAAAGGGAAAATAGGGTGAGACTTTGTGGTGTTTGTGTGCCTTCGTGGTAACATCCACCTCTCTAACGGTGACGTAGCTTCCCTCCAAGAAAGTGAACATCGGCTTACATCCTCGTCTCCCGGAGTTGCGATTATTCCTAACACTAACTCGCTACTTGTGGTTACTTGTCTCTTAGTCTTTACTTATACTAGTTGACCCGTTGCACCAAATGGCGCAGAGACCCGCTAAAGACATGTTGTCGATGAAAATAGTTTCATTTTGCAAGAACATATGGCAAGGACGAGCTAAATTAATGTTGGCGTTGAAAAGGAAATCCATGGGGTAACAAATTTAACCCGAGGGTCCTTAATAAAAAACAATGAAGGCTTGCTGTCAATAATAGGATGTATAATAACAGTACCTGTTGCGCCAGATGGCACATGGTCCCATTTCAAACCAAGAGCTATTTAAAAATAATTAACAATTTGGCAATAATAAGGATCCTCTTAATAATGAAAATTGAAAGAAACATAGCCTCAAACTATGTAACAGAGTTTTTAAAATGCAGGCATCCTCTAAACAATTCTGTTATGTGAGCTGGAACTTTGGAATCAAGGTCACGCTTTGTCCTTGCGCCGTTGGTAAACTGTGCCCTCCCACTACTCTGAATCCATAGCGTTTTGTCCCTCACAACCCCTTTATAGGTCAGATGCACTATAATTCCTTCATTTTTTAAAGGAGCTTAACAACCAATGCCTTGCACAACATTTTTCATCTCTTCATTGAGGCATGTTTATAGTTCCCACTCGTCTGCTCTGTTATGTTAGAAGGATGAACTCTCTATAGCCATCTCTTCTTTTTTTGAAGGGAACCGGACAAACAATGACCAATGCCAGGTTTATGAAATGTTGTACTGTAATAGAAGTGCAAACATGAAACGAGAAACCAATTGAAGAAACAAGGACTTTTTGGTCTGCTGGAATTTAAGGGCAGACTTGAAATGGAAGGTCAAACCAAGATTGACAAGTACCACATCACAAAAAAAAAGTTTATAACAGATATAGAAGTGACATAAATAAGTTTTTCAAGATTTACAATGAACTACATGATTTGGCTTCTTGCTCTAAAATAGAAATCTGCAGCACTAACTTGGTGAAAATCCCAGCAATTAAACGACAATGGACATATTTTCTACACTTCACTCCTTTGCGGCTTGTAGAGTCAAAGGGCTACGACCATCATTGCAGAAAAGGAAAAAATTAACAATAGTTCTTGCGTGAATGAGTCATCAGGTAATCATGTGAGTCTACTATATATAAACTATAGGCAAAATTCAACAACAAAGGTAACATGCGTAGTGAGAAACTGGATAACAGAAGGAATACTTTCAACCAAGTCTTCTAGAGGAACACATACTACGCCCAGGAACTTTTCACTGACGTAACAATGCAACTATTCATAGCAACAAAATTTATACAGAAAAGGGGGATACTCCTACTCAAACAACAACAACAACAAAGCCTTTAGTTCCAAACACTCCTACTCAACCTCCCTAAAATTTAACCGGATTTCATCTGATAACCTAGAGACCAGCTGGAGATTGAGCAATATTGGAATATACATATATATTTCAAACAAATTAATGAACTGGGATGAACGGATCTTAGAAGGATAGCCTCACTTGGGGCTTTGGAACTTGAGTATCTCCATGGCTAATCAAGGCTTAGAGAGGCAGCAGTTAAAGCATCAGTCGAGTTAAGGTATGCCGTTATCAATCCTTCTTTTAGTAATCTGAACACGACGTTAGTAATGCCAAGGCAAATACCTTGATACCCTGTTCATGGTCATCTCGTTACTGAAAAATAAATGTAAAACTGGCCTGCAAGATAAAAGCATTTCCCAGTACCTGAATGTACAACCTGGGATCGTCAGTGCTCTTAACATTCAGTTACTGGGAATACCGCTGGATGAAATTATAGTGCAAACTCCAGGTCTTATAAATTTTAATACATTCAACAACTAAGACTTTGAGCCATGAGATTATATGTCAATAGTTACATTTAAGCTTGTGAGAGCATAAATCAATCATAAAAAGGTAGAAAGAATAAGCTCCAGAACACAATAAGGGCTTAAACTACTTATTTGAAAACAGTGAAACAAATCATTAAATCTAACTAATTTTAAATGATCCAGTTTTAAGAATTAATATGGTACAGCTAAGAGAAGGCTACAAAATCATCAATCAAGAAGACTCTATATAAGATTGATAATTAGAGACAACTGTCACTGCTCGGTCACATACCGTGGTCGACATGAGCAATGACAGACATGTTATGGATAATTTTTTATCCACAATTCCACGGAGCTCCTCCGTTCTAAACCTCACCGTTTTGACTGCTTTTGAATGTCACACCAGGAATACCCTTCCTGCTCTAATAATAGCAAGCTATCAGAATCAAGCAATAATATAGTGTGAATAACTGAACATGGACAGTAATATATACTAACGATCCTTTAAAGTAATTATGACCACAGTTGTCTACTCAAAGCTCAAAAGTGCACTTAACAATCGTGTACAACAATTAGTTTTATACACTGCCACCAAAATATTTTAACCAACACTTCGACCAACAGCCCCGGTGAAGTGAAATATATAATTAATATGGTCAATCGAGCATATTATATTAATGTATTAGAACTAATAAAAGTGCACTGAGAAGGCAGCCATAAAGCAAGAACAACCACTGCTAAGGGCAATGGCGATCACAGTAATGAGAAAAAGTAACACATGGCAATAACAAAGAAACGTAATCCATTATGAAGAGAGGATGCAGGTGGAAAGAAACGTAATCCAAAAAATAAGACTAATATAGACAAGCCTCCAAAACTAATACTACTATTGACACACCTCTGACACTAAGACTATATATAGACAAGCCTCCAAAAGTAAGGCTAATGGAACACGAAGTAGTACCTCCTGCAATTTCTTCAATCTAATTCCTTTTGATTCTATGGGAAAAGGTTGCAACAAGAGGAATAGCCTGCAAAAATAGATAGATCAAATGTTGTACAAGTCAAAAAAAAGTTACTGCTAGCCATAGTGCATACATTCTATCTCTTATTGTACTTTTTGCAACATACTACAACTCAGAGCAGATACATGACATATCATGGTAATGCCACAATGGTTATTATCGACTGGAATCAGTTGTCCAGATTTTTACTGGTAAATCAATTCAGTTTACATGCAACTAACAAAATTTTATAGGGAAATGTTGTACTGATATCATGGTGGCGCAAGCATAGAAGTTGTTACAGAGTGGAAAGAACAGTCTAGATTTTCAGTACTGAATATGTCCGCCTAGCATCGCAAAAAGCTACAGTTAAGCCTCTCGCATGCTAATTATCTATGTTGAAGCCGGTAGAAAACCTACACTTACAATGGCACATGGAAAAACAATGGAATGTAGCTTTTTGCAATGCGAGAGGCTTAACTGTAGAAAACCTACACTTACAATGGCACGTAGAAAAACTACTGCAGTTGAAGGAATCACCGCCACCACAAAAGGCGAGAAAATAGAAGCTTCAGCTAGCACCGAGTCATAATATTATAGTAGATAGCTCCAAGAAGAAATAGATTATATGTACTTTGAGCTGCCACTAAGTTGTGAGTTGCTGTCTAGCGGCCACAACTTCCCTTTGAGCCGCCATAGCCACTGTTTCCACATGTGTAGGTTGCTGCTGCCAACAACTCTTATTTATCTGCACCCTCCTTTTTACAAAAGAATATAAGGTTTAGTGGTTTAAACATTTACTTCCTCAAATAGTCCAATACTAATTGCTTCAAACGACAAGTGCTATCTTTCAATCCCCCCTTCCTAGTCAAGAGGTAGATCATCACACTGGAACTGCTTTTGGGCTCATAGCCTAATGCTAGAGACAAGCAAAATTTGTTCTTGGTAAATTATCAGCAAACAACTGTGACATACCGCCTGAGCACTTCTACTGAGGGGCTCCAAACCCCAGGCCCCCAACTTCATTTTTGAATTTGAGTTCAGTAGCATGTCGTCATCCTCATGAGCACTCCCGTGCAGGTACATAAAGAAGAAAAACAGTGACACTTACATTAGGAAATACCTACAGGATCCATGTGTAGAGGTAGTGAGGCAATTGAAATTGGCCCAAAAGACATAACTTCAGTGCTGGAAGAGCCACACTGTCGACCACACTCTGAGTCTTGGCTGCTTGATCCATCCCATTGTGGTCGTCGGTGCTGATAGAAAGTTAGATAAAAATTGTGAACAAAAATAAGTAAAATCCCCTCTTCAGGACAAAGTAAAATAAGAACCTCTGCTACTCTAATGTACATCCATGCAACCAAAACTCTGAGAAATACTCATAGCAACACTGATCAACAGTTCTCGAAAGACATTCCAGATTTTTGAACAACTACAGGCCATTAAGTATTAACGATATCCAGAAGTTGTAAGCCCATGGTACTCCTACTATCTCACGACTAACTATATCCGAGCATTTATTCATAGATCATGCAACATTGACGAACAGAAGAAGGCAGGAGCAAGCGCGACAAATCCTACAAATGAAAGCGGAAAGACATCGGGAGCTTACTGGAACTGGATTCGAAGAGGAGAGGAGGCGGCGGCCGCTGAACTCGCCGCCAGCTACGGCGCAGCTGCCCCTCTCGACCGTGCGGGCCGCAGCAGAGGAGGCGGTGCGTCGGGCCGACCAGCGGCTGCAGTTGCTCCTGCTGCTCCGGCCAGTGGGCCTCCCTCCATGGCCGACACTGCCTCCTTGCTCCGGCTGTTCCGGCCGGCGAGCCTCCCTCTACAGCCGACCCCGTCCTCATTTTCCGCTGCACCAACCCCCGCCGTTTTCCCCCGCAGGCGCCGGCCTTCTGCCCAGATCCGACCCATGCGCCACCAACCTAAGCGATGGGTCGACGACGGCGTCCTTCCCTGCCTTGTACTCTCCCATCGGCCATGGATCCATGGTAGCTAGCCGGTGGAGGCGTCGGGGCAACCATGGGGAGCGGGAGGAATGGCGGCGACGAGCACGAACACGCAAGGAGAGGGAGATGGTTAGGGTTCGAGGAGGGAGGGAGGGTTGCGGCGTGCGAGCAAGGGGACTGGGCGAGGTTTTGAGGACACGGGCCCGCCAAACGTCACTACGCACGACACGGCCAACTGCTCCCCGTCTCTTCCAACGCAGGACGCGGGCAGCGCGTGACGCGACGCGTCAAGTGTGGTTCACCCGAGAAATTGCAACCCAGCCAATGGAGGATTCGATGAGCGGGACCAGGAGTAGCGGCGGCCCACCCGTCATCGTGTCAGCATAATCGCAGGTGCACAAGCCGGGTGCCCATGCTCCAGCCCACCCCTCAGGGCGTGTTTGGTTGGGTGCCTCGCACCTGGGTCGCACCAGGCATGCAAAAGCCGGCTCGTTTGGTTACCTGTGCGGCTGCCTCGGCCTGGCTGGACAGATGCAAAACGAGGCCTCTCAGCCAGGCTGAGAGGTACGCAAGAATCGGGCGTTTTCCGAATGCAGCCTCGCGCTTGCACCCGCGCCTTTACTTAAAACGAAGTGGTACATGACAATGACCCTGATATTGACTAGAATTACTTCAAAACTGCCACCGCAACTAACCTTATCTCTCTTTCCTTCCGACTCTCACGCACCAGATCGGATCGAGCATCCTAACCAATCCCCGCCGTCGCCGTCGGGAGCTCCCTTTTGTGCCGCCGGTCAGAGCTCCCTCGTCTGCAGCTACTCAAAGCTTCCCTGTCCGCGTCAACCCCGCCATCTGAGCTCCCTCTTTCGCCACCGTTCGGAGCTCCGTCGTCAGCTGCGACCCGTCGCCGGATGTCCGTACTCCTCTGCTCGCCGGCGCCTTGATGGTGAACGTGCATCCGATGTGTGTGCTTTCCAGGAGCTGCGTGGGAGAGGTGCGCCTGTGCCAGCTAGGCGAGACCGCCCGCGTTGGTGCCAGCTTGGTCTGGTAAAATTTCATCGCCGTCGTGCTTCAGGCAGCACCTAGTTGATTTCTCATTCAGTCTACCAAACAGTATCTCGTATTGGCCTGCCCCACAACATGCAGACAACCAAACATACATCTCAACGCAATTTTGCATCGGACTAGCCAGGCTTGACTCAGCCAGGATGATGGATACGATGCAGCGTGAGGCTGCGCGAGGAACCAAACACGTCAGCAACTGACGTGGGACGCAGCAACTCCCACGACGCATCACGCGGGCCTCGCACGAGGAGCCAAAAGCGGTTGACCGAGAAAACTCTAACCAACACCATGAGACATGCAGCCAGCACAGCCGACGAGCGGGACCAGGGAAAGCACCGGCCCACCCATCATTAGCAAAACACAGATGGGGTAGCAGAAACTGCGTGCAAACAGGGAACATCGCACAATCCGCGCCCGCGCAAGGGCAAAAAACATAAATTTGATCTTAGGACGAAATTATTTCACAAACTAAACTATGTTTGAAAGTATTTCACCCAGCTGACCTCTAATATGCAGCGCCCAACAGCAAGGCGCTACGCTCTTACTGTGCAGCGCCTAACACACAGGCGCCACACTGTGCAGCGCCTAGCTGTAAGGAGTTGCACAGTAGAGTGCAGCGCCTTACTGTTGGGAGCTGCACAAAAGGGTCAGCGGTGTGAAATATTTTCAAAAATAGTTTAGTTTGTGAAATACTTTCGCTTTGAGGTCAAATTTGTTAATTCTGCCCCGCGCAACGCCCACGACGCGGGCTTCGCGCGCACGCGGCGCAGCAGGAGAGGCTGGCCCGCGCACCCAAAATGTCGGCACCCAGCCAATCAAATCGAGCGCGAGCCCCACAAGTCATCCCCGCCCAGGATCTATCGTCCGGTCAAAACACAGAGGTCAATTTCCAGCGAAAATCGAACGACCAGGAACGGGAAAAAGACCGCGTTGACCAGGATCGGACGGCCATCGAAGGATGAAATCGGGGGAGGATTCTGGGGAGCGAGTTGGCTAGCCTCTGTATTGTTTTAAATCATACTGTGCTTGCTCTCTAACTTACTTGTTGTTACTTGTTTACCTTGCTTAGCTCTTAGTATCTTAAGTGCAATTGTTAGGCTAAACTTCATATTCCGCATTATTGCCTAAAATTGCTAAGTAACAATTAAAATTTGTAATTGTACCTATTCAACCCCCCCTTAGGTCCATCTCGGTCCTTTCAAACACCTCTATTAAAATGCTTAAGGAAGTTATTTTCCCAAGGTTTGGAGTCCCTAGATATTTAATGATCGATGGTTGTTCACACTTTATTCATGATGCTTTCCGTAAAATGCTTGATAAGTATGATGTTAAGCATAGAATTGCATCACCCTATCACCCTCAGTCTAGTGGTCAAGTTGAACTTAGCAATAGAGAAATAAAATTAATTTTACAAAAAATTGTCAAGAGGTACCGAAAGAATTAGTCTAAGAAATTAGATGATGCACTTTAGGCTTACAAAACAGCATATAAAAACCCTATGGGTACGTCTCGTTATAAAATGGTTTATGGAAAAGCTTGCCATTTGCCTCTTGAGTTAGAACATAAAGCATATTGGGAAATTAAAGAACTCAACTATGATTTCAAACTTGCTGTTGAAAAGAGGCTATTTGATCTTAGCTCACTAGATGAATGGAGAACCCAAGCTTATGAAAATAACAAATTATTCAAAAAAAGTTAAAAGATTGCATGATAAAAGAATCCAAAAGCGTGAGTTCAAAGTTGGGGAATATGTTCTTTTGTACAACTCTCATTTCAGATTCTTTGCAGGGAAACTTCTCTTCAAATGGAAAAGACCTTATGTTATCGAGGAGGTTTATCGATCTGGAGCTATCAAAATAAATAATGCCGAAGGTACTAACCCGAAGGTTGTTAATGGGAAAAGAACAAAACATTATATCTCAGGTACACCCATTAATGTTCAAAGAATATTATACAAACTATGATACCGGAAGAACACATAAAAGAAACCTTCCGAAATACTCCAGACCCGTGAAAAAAAAGAGGAGGTACATGATACGGTAAGTAAACGGACTCTGAATAATCCGCAAAAATATTTCCTGTCAGTTTTGGAATATATTAAAAATTAGGAAAATAGAAAACAACCAGGAAGGCAACCCTGGTGGGCACAAGACACCAGGGCTCGCCTAGCTTGCCAGGCGTGCCCAGGTGGGTTGTGCCCACCTCGGGTACCTTCCGGACTGCGTTTTTCTCCCGTTTGCTTGCTCCCCAAGATAAAATAATCTTTATATACCCCCGAACCTATTGACCACCGTATTGCGGAGAAATCTTTTGTTTCCTTTCTTGCTACTTTCTGTCAGATCTAGATCACCATGGCCGCTTCGAGGTCCTCAAAGGACAAGTTCTTCAAGAACGTCATCAACCCGTATTTGCAGGAGGTGATGCAGCACCCTCAAGCCATCGAGATGCGTGAGGGGGTGCTCCACATCCGTGACGTCCAGGGCCCCAAAAGGATGGGGACCGTGGATGCCAGGCTCGAAGCTATGGAATAGGAGGTGTTCAAGTGAAAGGGGATGGTGGAACGTGGACTCAATGCCAATCACCTCATGATCGCGGACTACACCCGTGATCTCAAGGTGGATGGAAAATCCATGAAGGACATCATCTTCGCTTTCAACGAGAAAATCAACTTTCTGCAAAGCCAAATCTATGATCTCCAAAACCAAGTCTTTGAATATGAGGCAAGGTTTAAAGGTATGAGTTTGGCTGCCAGTTCCAGGAACCGCCAGACTCACTCCTCCTCTTATGATGGTGAGCCTTTGCCATGGAAACCTGAAGATAAGATCAAGACTACTTCATCACCACTGCTACCTCTTGAGCTTGTGTTGGATTTTTACTTCAAGAGAAAAGAGTGATGCAACAAAGTAGAGTAAGTATTTCCCTCAGTTTTGATAACCAGGGTATCAATCCAGTAGGAGACAACGCACAAGCCACCAAATACCTGCACAAACAAACACCAACTTACACCTAACGCGATAAAGGGGTTGTCAATCCCTTCACGGTTATTTGTAAAGTGAGATCTGATATAGATGGATAAACGGTAAAGTCATATTTTTGGTATTTTTAGTTTATGGAATGGAAAGTAAAAGATTGCAAAGAAAGTAAATAGGAAACTAAAATTGTAGATCGGAAACTTATATGATGGGAAGTAGACCCGGGGGCCATAGGTTTCACTAGAGGCTTCTCTCAAGATAGAAAATATTACGGTGGGTGAACAAATTACTGCCGAGCAATTGATAGAAAAGCGCAAAGTTATGATGATATCTAAGGCAATGATCATGTATATAGGCATCACGTCCGTATCAAGTAGACTGACTCCCAGCTGCATCTACTACTATTAATCCACACATCGACCGCTATCCAGCATGCATCTAGAGTATTAAGTTCATAAAGAACAGAGTAACGCTTTAAGCAAGATCACATGATGTAGAGGAATTAACTCAAGCAATATGATGAAAACCCCATCTTTTTATCCTCGGTGGCAACAATACAATACGTGTCGGTTCCCCTTCTGTCACTAGGATCGAGCACCGCAAGATTGAACACAAAGCTAAGCAGTTCTCCAATTGCAAGAAAAATCAATCTAGTTGGCCAAACCAAATCGATAGTTTAAAGAGACTTGCAAATATATCAAATCATGCATATAAGAATTCAGAGGATATTCAAATAATATTCATAGATAAGTTGATCATAAATCCACAATTCATCGGATCTCGGCAAACACACCGCAAAAGAGTATTACATCGAATAGATCTCCAAGAACATTGAGGACAACTTTGTATTGAGAATAAAAGAGGGAGAAGAAGCCATCTAGCTACTAGCTATGGACCCATAGGTCTGTAGTAAACTACTCACGCTTCATCGGAGAGGCAATGGTGTTGATGTAGAAGCCCTCCGTGATCGAATCCCCCTCTGGCAGGACGCCGGAAAAGGCCCCTAGATGGGCTCTCACGGGTACAGAAGGTTCTGGCGGTGGAAAAGTGGCTTCATGCCTCTCCTGGAAGGTTTTGGGATATTTGGGAATATATAGGAAGAAGAAATAGGTCGGTAGAGTCACGAGGGGCCCACAAGGGTGGGATGCGCGCCCTCCGACCTTGTGGCCACCTCGTGGATTTCCTGACGTGCACTCCAAGCCCTCTGGATGTCTTCTGATCCAAGAAAAATCATCGCGAATGTTTCATTCCGTTTGGACTCCGTTTGGTATTCCTTTTCTGTGAAACTCTAAAACAAGGAAAAAAAACAGGAACTCGCACTGGGCTCTAGGTTAATAGGTTAGTCCCAAAAATCATATAAAATAGCATATTAATGCATGTAAAACATCCAAAACAGATAATATAATAGCATGGAATAAACAAAAATTATAGATACCTTGGAGACGTATCAAGCATCCCCAAGCTTAATTCCTGCTCATCCTCGAGTAGGTAACTGATAAAAACGGAATTTTTGATGTGGAATGCTACTTAACATATTTATCCATGTAATTCTCTTTATTGTGGCATGAATATTCAGATCCGTATGATTCAAAAAAAAGTTTGATATTGACATAAAAACAATAATACTTCAAGCATACTAACAAAATAATTATGTCTTCTCAAATAACATGGCCAAAGAAAGCTTATCCCTACAAAATCATATAGTCTGGCTATGCTCCATGTTCATCACACAAAATATTCAAATCACGCACAACCCCGATGACAAGCCAAGCAACTGTTTCATACTTTTAATGTTCTCAAACCTTTTCAACTTTCACGCAATACATGAGCGTGAGCCATGGACATATCACTATAGGTGGAATAGAAGGTGGTTGTGGAGAAGACAAAAAGAAGGAGATAGTCTCACATCAACTAGGCGTATCAACGGGCTATGGAGATGCCCATCAATAGATATCAATGTGAGTGAGTAGGGATTGTCATGCAACGAATGCACTAGAGCTATAAGTTTATGAAAGCTCAAAATGAAAACTAAGTGGGTGTGCATCCAACTTGCTTGCTCATGAAGACCTAGGACATTTTGAGGAAGCCCATCGTTGGAATATACAAGCCAAGTTCTATAATGAAAAAATTTCCACTAGTATATGAAAGTGACAATATTGGAGACTCTCTATCATGAAGATCATGGTGCTACTTTGAAGCACAAGTGTGGCAAAAGGATAGTAACATTGTTCCTTCTCTCTTTTTTTTCATTTTTTAGGCCTTCTCTTGTTTTGGCCTTTTCTCTCTTTTTTTATTTTTTTATTTCCTCACATGGGACAATGCTCTAATAATGAAGATCACCACACTTTTATTTACTTACAAATAAAAAATTACAACTCGATACTAGAACAAAATATGACTCGATGTGAATGCCTCCGGCGGTATACCGAGATGTGCAATGAATCAAGAGCGACATGTTTAAAAATGATGAACGGTGGCTTTGCCACAAATACGATGTCAATTACATGATCATGCATAGCAATATAACAATGGTGGAGCGTGTCATAATAAACGGAATGGTGGATAGTTGCATGGAAATATATCTCGGAATGGCTATGAAAATGACATAACAGGTAGGTATCGTGGCTGTTTTGAGGAAGGTCTAAGGTGGGTTATGGTACTGGCGAAATTTGCGCAGTACAAGAGTGGCTAGCAATGGTGAAAAGGTGAGAGTGCGTATAATCCATGGACTCAACATTAGTCATAAAGAACTCACATACTTATTGCAAAAATCTATTAATCATCAAAACGAAGTACTACACACATGCTCCTAGGGGGATAGATTGGTAGGAAAAGACCATCGCTCGTCCCCGACTGCCACTCATAAGGAAGACAATCAAAAAGTATCTCATACTCCAACTTCGTTACATAACGGTTCACCATACGTGCATGCTACGGGACTCACAAACCTTAACACAAGTATTTCTCAAATTCACAACTACTAACTAGCATGACTCTAATATCACCATCTTCATATCCCAAAACAATCATAAGGAATCAAACTTCTCATAGTATTTAATGCACTTTATATGAAAGTTTTTATTATATCCCTCTTGGATGCTTATCATATTAGGACAAATTTTATAACCAAAGCAAATTACCATGTTGTTTCTAAAGACTCTCAAAATAATATAAGTGAAGTACGAGAGTTAATCAATTTCTATAAAATAAAACCACCACCGTGCTCTAAAAGATATAAGTGAAGCACTAGAGCAAAATTGCCTAGCTCAAAAGATATAAGTGAAGCACATAGAGTATTCTAATAAATCACGATTCATATGTGTCTCTCTCAAAAGGTGTGTACAACAAGGATGACTGTGGCAACTAAAAAAGCAAAGACTCAAATCATACAAGATGCTCCAAGCAAAACACATATCATGTGGTGAATAAAAATATAGCCTCAAGTAAAGTTACCGATAGACGAAGACAAAAGAGGGGATGCCTTCCGGGGCATCCCCGAGCTTAGGCTCTTAGTATCCTTGAATATTACCTTGGGGTGCCTTGGGCATCCCCAAGCTTAGGCTCTCGCCACTGCTTATTCTATAGTCCATCAAATCCTTAACCAAAACTTGAAAACTTCACAACACAAAACTCAACAAAAAATCTCATAAGCTCCGTTAGTATAAGAAAATAAATCACCACTTTTGGTATTGTTGTGAACTCATTATTTATTTATATTGGTGTAATATCTACTGTATTCCAACTTTTGCATGGTTCATACCCCCCGATACTAGCCATAGATGCATCAAAATAAGCAAACAGCAAGCGAAAAACAGAATCTGTCAAAAATAGAACAGACTGTAGTAATCTAGATAGTTCGCATACTTCTGTAACTCCAAAAATCCTGAAAAAATAGGACAACAAGGCAATTTGTATATCAATCTACTTTAAAAATTCAGAATTTTTAGACGCTCCTGTGATTATTAAAAAATTTGGGACTGAGCGCATAAGTTTCTATTTTTCAACAAGATCAAATCAACTATTACCGTAAGCTATCCCAAAGGTCTTACTTGGCACAAACACTAATTAAAACACAAAACCACATCTAACCAGAGGCTAGATGAAATATTTATTGCAAAAAAGAACCTAAAAAGCAAAAACAAAAATAAAATTGGGTTGCCTCCCAATAAGCGTTATTGTTTAACGCCCTTAGCTAGGCATAAAACACGAATAGATCTAGGTGTTATCATCTTTGGCTTGCAATCTGTAAGTGGCTCTCATGATAGATTCATAAGGCAATTTAATTTTATTTCTAGGGAAGTGTTCCATGCCTTTCCTTAACAGAAATTGAAATATAATGTTTCCTTCTTTCATATCAATAATTGCACCAATTGTTCTAAGGAAATGTCTACCAAGAATAATAGGACATATAGGATTGCAATCTATATCAAGAACAATGAAATATACGGCCACATAATTCCTATTTGCAACAATAAGAACATCATTAATCCTTACCATAGGTTTCCTAATAGTGGAATCCGCAAGATGCAAATTTAAAGAACAATCATCAAATTCACGGAAACCTAACACATCACATAAAGTTTTTGGAATCGTGGAAACACTAGCACCCAAATCACACAAAGCATGGCATTCATAATCTTTAATCTTAATATTAATAGTAGGTTCCCACTCATCATAAAATTTTCTAGGAATAGAGACTTCCAATTCAAGCTTTTCTTCAAAAGATTGCATCATAGTATCAACGATATGTTTAGTAAAAGTTTTGTTTTGTTTATAAGCATGAGGAGAATTCAACATGGATTGCAACAAGGAAATAAAATCTATCAAATCACATTATCATAATTAAATTCCTTGAAATCCAAAAGAGTGGGTTCATTGCTATTTAAAGTTTTGACCTCTCCAATCCCACTTTTATCAATTTTTGCATCAAGATCTAAAAACTCTAAATCATTGGGACGCCTTCTAACTAAAGTTGACTCATCTCTAGTCCCATCTTTATCAAGATTTACATTGGAAAACAAAGATTCAATAGGAGTCACATCAATCACTTTAAGATCTTCATCCTTATTTTCACGGAAACTAGAAGAACACGCTTTTATAAACCAATCTTTTTTGCATGCATCTTAGCGGTTCTTTCTTTGCACTCATTGACACGTCCATTTTGCATCAGGTTTTCTTACTATTATTTATGATGTTTTTATCCACAATAATGTTTTTTTGAGTAATTCTAATGCCTTTTCTCTCATAATATGCAAGGTATACACAAAGAGGGAGAATTCCGGCAGCTGGAAATCTGGACCTGGAAAGCTACATCAGGCCACCTATTCTGCACAACTCCAAACAAGCTGAAACTTCACGGAGATTTTTTATCAAATATTTGAGGAATATTGGAGCAAATAACTACTAGAGGGGGCCCACCAGGTGGGTTGTGCTCACCAGGCCCACCTCCGGTGCCCATCTTATGGTATATAGGTCATTTTGACCTAGAAAAAAAATAAGGAGAGGACTTTCGGGAAGGAGCGCCGCCGTCTCGAGGAGGAACTTGGGCAGGAGCACTTTTTCCCTCTGGCGAAGCGATTCCGCCAGAGGAACTTCCCTCCCGGAGGGGAAATCATCGTCATCATCATCTTGGGGAGGGCAATCTCCACCAACATCTTCAACAAAAACATCTCATCTAAAAACCTAGTTCATCTCTTGTGTTCAATCTTGTTACCGGAACTATAGATTGGTGCTTGTGGGTGACTAGTAGTGTTGATTACATCTTGTAGTTGATTACTATATGGTTTATTTGGTGGAAGAATATATGTTCAGATCCAATATGCTATTTAATACCCCTTTGATTTTGAGCATGATTATTATTTGTGAGTAGTTACTTTTGTTATTGAGGTTATGGGAGAAATCATGTTGCAAGTAATCATGTGAACTTGATATGTGTTCGATATTTTGATAGTATGTATGTTGTGATTACCTTAGTGGTGTCATGTGAACGTCGACTACATGGCACTTCACCATATTTGGGCCTAAGGGAATGCATTGTGGAGTAGCAATTAGATGATGGGTTGCGAGAGTGACAAAAGCTTAAACCCCACTTTATGTGTTATTCCGTAAGGGACCGATTGGATCCAAAAGTTTAATGCTATGGTTAGAATTTATTCTTAATACTTTTCTCGTAGTTGCGGATGCTTGCGGGAGGGTTAATCACAAGTAGGAGGTTTGTTCAGGTAAGAACAACACCTAAGCATTGGTCCACCCACATATCAAATTATCAAAGTAGCAAACATAAATCAAACCAACATGGTGAAAGTGACTAGATGAAATTCCCGTGTACCCTCAAGAACACTTTGCTTATCATAAGAGACCATTTTGGCTTGTCCTTTGCCTCAAAAGGATTGGTATACCTTGCTACACTTTTGTTAACTATTGTTACTTGCTCATTACAAATTATCTTGCTATCAAACTACTCTGATTCTTATAATTTCATCACTTGCAGGCATTACCTTGCTGAAAACCACTTGTCATTTCCTTCTGCTCCTCGTTGGGTTCGACACTCTTACTTATCGAAAAGAGCTACGATTGATCCCCTATACTTGTGGGTCATTACTCACCAATGGAAATTCTCATAGCTTTGAGAGGCTCATTGATATCATGCTTGGGTGGAATAGATCTAAGTTTCAAAGAATCAACATCAAGAGAAATTATATCCACGTTCCTAGCCAAATCATTAATCTTAAGCAATTTTTCTTCAATCAAAACATTAAAATTGTTTTGCAAACTTATAAATTCTTTAACACTATTATCAAAATCAAAGGGCATCTTATTATAATTTCCATAAGAATTATTGTAGGAATTAGCATAATTATTATAGGAATTACTAGGAAACGGCCTAGGATTAAAATTACCTCTCACTACTGCAGGAGACTGCTAACGCGACACTACGATCACAGACCCTTTGCCGAAACTGTGTGCAATAGAATAATCGCAAACGGTGGTGTAAAAAATCGTCAAAAAAGGTGCAAAACGTTTGCGATGATGTATGCATCAAACACGGTTCAGGTTTTAGTTGCATGTGCGATGAAGGGCATACGGTTAATCCATTCAAACTGTCTGCGATGAGGCAGAACAACAGAAACGGGCAGCCATAATAATGTGTGTGCGATGCAGGACACATGGTTAATCCATTCAAACTATTTGCGATGAGGTAGAACAATATAAACGGGCAGCCATATCAATGTGTGTGCGATATACGGCATACGGTTAATTCGGACGAATTGTTTTCGATTAGGGAACACAACAGAAACGGTTCAACTTAACAAGATGTGTGTGATATGCCGCATACAGTTCACATGGATGAACTGTTTTCGATGAGCCAAAAGAACACAAACGAGTCGTGTAAACAAGATGTGTGTGATATGTGGCAAACAGTCGACTCGGATGAACTGTTTGCGATGAGAAATTACAACACAGACGGTCAATACAGTTACTTCATGTGTGATTCGGTGTGTACAAAAAACTTCAAAAAATGCAAATTAGTTGCTTGCGGTGGCTAGGAGTATCGCACATGATGCGTCTGTGAGTACTCGTGTGCGATGATTAGTATGTTACACATACGTTTCCTTATGTGAACATGTGTGTGAATTTGCAATATGGACAGTTAATATGCAAATTCCTTCTGGACATCGGGCACACGCTTAAACTCAATGAACTGTGTACGATACTAATACTTTCCATGAAAATTTATGAACTTGGGTAATAGCATTTGAGTAACATATATATAGTGGTTACACTATTCGACAAAAGGAGGATCTTCGTAACATGGTTTTGACAACCATATGGTCCATATCTACATGCTTAACATATTAACAACTATCACATTTTAAGAGGCTAAGGGCCAACAACCATATAGTTCATATCTACATACTTAACATATATAGTAATAGCTAGCACATTTTAAGAGGCTGAGGGCCAACAACCACAACTATCCACTGGAAGCAGCTTGATGACAGCGACTCGACATCTCGTCAATGAAAAGGAAGAGCCCTCCTATGCCTTGGTAGAGCAGGAGTAGAACAGTCTCTCCAATTTTCCAATATGGATGCATTGCCACGAGAAGCGAGAACTTGTTAATTTGAATGGTTCCATTTTTGCGGGAAATTCAATACCTTGCAACCACTTTGGCGTTATTAGCATGCACAAGTGTAAATCGACCACGCCGGGAAATCGATCCAGGAACGGCTACAGGGGGCAATTTCTGTTGACATGTAGAATAAAAAATAATTGTAACATATCGTTGAAGATATATATAGTTTATGAGCATCAACATTAAAATAAGACTTTTTACCAGCGCTTTGTGCACACAATTGGTCTTGTTCAGTGTGTGCACCATAGGTCCAATTAATCCCATACAAAATCCAGCGTTCATACAATGTGCTATCTCTGTCAGATTATCAACAAAGTTTATGACATGCTTCAAGTCCTTCCAATGAAATTTGGTACGCTTAGTAACATACATATCGTTCACTATGCATCCAACGTATCCTGCTTAAAAGGTGGAAAGGTATTATTTATTCAAAACATGGCAGAAGAATATATAGTGCGCATAAATTGGTAAACAAAATTTGTTACTGCCTAGGAACGGAGTCAGAATATGATATCACAATTGGTTGCTTAAATAGTGATCAATTGGTTGCTTAAATAGTAATATGACAGGATGGAGAAAGTTGAAAGGACACTAACCTTGATCAGACTTTGATCGGTTGATGACGTTGGGAAAGTAAACATCCATGTTAATTAGACCAGGCTGTGGTGCACGCACTAGAATTTTATTGCCAACTTTCAGCTCATAACACTTAGACATTTTTCTCCAAAGGTCCGTATTAAAATAGGAGTGACCATCTTTATCAAGTATTACGCTAACCGTCATTGTAAACCCATGTTGCGTTGTGAATATGACGTCCTGGGAGTCATCGACAAAGTAAAGCCCAAGATTTCCTTCTACTCCTGTTCTTGCAAAGCAAGGGATGTACTGCTTGAAATGAAAATTAAGATCGTAAATTAGATATATTGAAATAACCGAGCAAGATGCAAATATGGGAGTAACTGATAGAACATATCCATATATAGATGCAAGCAAAGTACAAAAATATAGAATTAAAAATAGATAATGTAACAAAGATTTGATGCAAATATATAGATAATGTAGCAACAGACGGTATATGTTCACAAATTTAGGCCATGCCGACCGTGGTAGGTTGAGATTGAACATATCGAGCGCTCCCTGAAGTCATCCGGAATGGTGAGATAGAACTTCGTTTCCGACTGTCCACGACCACAGTTGCCCGATTTGTGCTTGCACTGTGCACACATGAATGAACACCCACGAATCAGCTAGAACAAAAGTGATTCCACGGCAATTTCTGCCGGTTGATTAACAGCGACGGACGTACTGCGATAAGAGATGAGTGAATATTTCGCTAATTAAGTTGATTACCTTCTCCATGAGAAAAATCCCCGGCCCAATCCCGCAGAAAACCCCAGTCGACCAGAGTCTAGAATGTCGGTGCAGATAGGCGGCAGAAAGCGGTGGAGGCGAAATCCGGTGCCGTTTGGAGCGCGACCTACGGCCGCCGCCAACAGCCGTCGAGCTTAGGGTGCAGAGTTGCGGAGGAGTCCATGGCGAGTGAGTGGGGACGAAGTGGGCAAGGGTTTTCTTTTCCTTCTGCATGTGTGAGTGAACACACACAGTTCGCAGAGGCGATGGAGATGAACCGTGTGCGATAGTAAATCACCGAGATTGAATGGGAATCCAAATTTCCTTTGTCTTTAATCCATGAGTTTTTTTCTACGATGAACATAAACCATGCTAATCATCGTGTTCAAATTTAACACTTTTCCGGGTTCATTTACAATATTTAGGGGATTATGTGCATTTTGTAGGCATTAATGCACGTACTTCAAATTCAAACAATTGGTGCATGAAAGGGTGCACAAGAACGGTCTGGAAAAACCATACTCGTGGTATTTAGTAATTCCTCAAGCCTTTTACAAGGAATGGGCAGAGATTTCAATGGAGTCAACCACAAACACGTCATTTACTGGGTTATCAACTATAGAACAATGAAATATGTTCTTGAAAAACATGATGGCTGGCATGGTGCCATGGTATGGCCTCACCGTGCCCTGGTTAAAAGCTGAGAAGGTTTGATTTATGTCGTCATGCACGCCCTTCATAAATCGAACCATCACTGAGGAGGTTCAATGCTTTCGAGAGGGAAATCACCAAGATTGAAGGGGTATCCAAATTTCCGTCCTAGTTTGTCTTTCAATTTTTTTCCAACGATCAACATACCGCCTCAAATGAAACGTGTTCAAATTTGACATTTTCCCGAACTAATTTACCATATTTAGGGGTTTGTGTGCATTTTTAGGTATTAATTATGCACAAATTCGAACAATCAATGCATGAAAAGGTGCACAAGAACGGTCTGGAAAACCATGCTCGTGCTATACAAATAATGAAACACATGGTTGGAAAACATGACGCCTGGTGTGGTGCCATGGTATAGCCTCACCATGCCCCTGGTAAAAATTGGAGAATGTTTTCCTTATGTCGTGATGCGCACCTTTCATAAAATGAACCATCATCCGAGGAAGTTTCATGGTTTCGAGGGGAAAATCACTAAGATTGAAGGGGGATCCAAATTTCCTTTGTCCTTTGTCCACGAGTTTTTTTCTATGATGAGCATACAACCTGCAAATCACCGTGTTCAAATTTGGCACTTTTCCGGGTTCATTTGCCATATTTAGGGGATTATGTGCATTTCCTAGGCATTAATGTGCATAATTTAAGTTCAAACAATCGATGCATGAAAGGGTCCATAAGAACGGCCTAGAAAACCATGCTCGTGCCATTTAGTAAATTCTCATACCTTTTACAAGGAATGGACAGATATTTCGATGAAATGTGTGGCAATAGTCAACCATAAATGTTTGTTTGTTGGGTTTTCAACTATGGAAAAAATGAAATAAATGCTTAAAAAACATGACGCCTGGCATGGTGCCATGGTATGACCTCACCATGCCTTGGTAAAAATTTGAGAAGGTTTGGCTTATGTCGTCATGCACGCCCTTCATAAATCGAACGATCACCGAGGAAGTTACATGCTTTCGAGAGGGAAAATCCCCAAGATTGAAGGCGAATCCTAATTTCTGTCCTAGTTTGTCAGTCAGTTTTTTTTCAACAATCAACATACCGCCTCAAATGCAACGTGCCCAAATTTGACATTTTCCCAGGCTCATTTACAATATTTAGGGGATTATATGCATTTTCTAGGCATTAATGGACATAATTCAAATTCGAACAATCAGTGCATGAAAAGGTGCACAAGAACGTTCTGGAAAACCATGCCCGTGTTATTTAGCACATTTTCATGCCTTTTACAAGGAATTGGCAGATATCAATGTGTGGCAATAGTCAACCATAAACGCGTCGTTTACTCGGTTAACAACTATACAAAAAATGAAACACATGGTTGGAAAACATGACGCCTGGCTTGGTGCCATGGTATGGCCTCACCATGCCCTGGTAAAAATTGGAGAATGTTTTCCTTATGTCGTGATGCGTTCCTTTCATAAATTGAAGCATCACCGAGGAAGTTTCATGGTTTCAAAGGGGAAAGCACCAAGATTGAAGGGGGGGGTCCAAATTTCCTTTGTCCTTTGTCCACAAGTTTTTTCTACGATGAACATACAACCTGCAAATCATCGTGTTCAAATTTGGCACTTTTCCGGGTTCATTTGCCATATTTAGGGGATTATGTGCATTTCCTAGGCATTAATGCGAATAATTCAAGTTCAAACAATCGATGCATGAAAGGGTCCACAAGAACGGACTAGAAAACCATGCTCGTGCCATTTAGTAAATTCTCATGCCTTTTACAAGGAATGGACAGATATTTCGATGAAATGTGTGGCAATAGTCAACCACAAATATCTGTTTGTTGGGTTTTCAACTATAAAAAATAAATAAATGCTTAAAAAACATGACGCCTGGCATGGTGCCATGGTATGACCTCACCATGCCTTGGTAAAAAATTGAGAAGGTTTGGCTTATGTCGTCATGCACGCCCTTCATAAATCGAACCATCACCGAGGAAGTTCCATGCTTTCGAAAGGGAAACCCTCAAGATTGAAGGGGAATCCAAATTTTCTTCATTCTTTGCCCTGGAGTTTTTTTCTACGACGAACATAGACCCTGCAAATCACAGTGTTCAAATTTGGCATTTTTCCTGGCTTATTTACTATATTTAGGGGATTATGTGCATTTTCTAGGCATTTAGCGCATATAAATCCAATCCAGCTACAGGTGCACGGGTGTGATGTGAGGGACGTGGATTGCCGTTCGGTCGCGGAGCGTCCAACAGTGCACACGCGCTATTCGCGTGGCCGGGGTTCCGGCCAATCATAACGCAACGCACAATAGGCTCAGCGCACACTGTTTCTAGAAGCGACGGAGATGAACCGTGTGCGATAATGAATGAGCAAAATTGTAAGGGAAGCCAAATTTCTATTGTCGTTTGTGGTTGAGCTCTTGAATACCACCGCACTGTACGGCTGCCCGGCCCCTCCGTCCCAGAGCTCTCTCCAGGTGTCGTCCATGGCACCGCGGCGCATAGTAACTGGTAAGGAAGCGATGGCATCCCGCCGCGTCGCGTTCTTTGTCGCCCGCAACCACGCACATGGTAAGGAAGCAATGGCATCTCGTCGCGTCGAGTTCATCGCCGCCGGCGGCCAGACAGTTATATGGGTGAAATTTGAGGCTGTCATGGCCGAATGGGTGGTGGATCTAGAGGCGGCCAAAGCCGCACAGAAGGAGCGAAAAAGGCAGAAAGCTATCAAGAAAAGAGAGTCCCGCCGCCGCAAGAAAAAAGAGGCCGCACGCCGTGGTGAGGAGAGCTTGGCGGAGATCGAAGCATGGTGGGCTGCCTCCTACAAGGCCGGGAAGGAGAACGTCGGCGTCTGGCCAGCATACCCTGATGGCAACATGTAAGTAGTTTAAGTTTGTAGTATTAGAGCAAATTACCAGTAGTACTTTAAGTTTGTAGTATTAACGTACAATGTCGATAAGAGCATCCTTTGAGGGCTTTGAGTGTTGATTAGCATGTGTGCCCGTGTGCGTTTTTTTGCATTAATAATTAGAAGATCACAGAACACACGGTTTCTATGCCATATCCATCTACGTTTTTTGCGTTAATGACCCATAAGTCAGTTACCTGTGCGATATTTCCTAATAAACCAGGCGTACCATTGACCGAAAAAAATCAAGTACACGTGTACATTTTTTGGAGACGGGATCTGCCAACTTTCTTTTTCTCGCACACGAATATTTTACGCGCTTCGTCTGTGTCGTGTCTTCCCCCCGCCCAAGTTTCAAATTTCGCACCAAAATTTTCATTAGGCGCGTGATTTTAGAATTTATTCCTCCAACCACATCCCCTTCCCCTCAGTATCCCCCCTCCCTCGCACCTCCCCCTACCGGCATCCCAAACCACCGCCGCCGCAACCACAACTTCAACCACATCTACGTTCTGCTCGGATCCAGTCAGGTAACCTGACGATCTCTATCACGTCCCCGGCTTGATTGCTTAAATGGCGCCTGCGAAACATCCTCATGCCTCCAAATCCCCCCCGCCAGGAGCTGATGGCGGTCCATGGTGCGATGGCCGCTGTGCATGTTGACCCGGAGGAACACCTCGCCTCTGCTGCCGCCGCCGACATGGTGCAGGCTCTGGCCCAGATGAAGTCCCCTAGCGACTACACCCCAGGACTTAACAGGTAAGATCTGACCGGCTAAATCTTACCAATACCACTTGCAACAGCTATGATTTGTAAGGTTGATGTAGTAAGCATGTTCGTGCCTTGTTTATTTTAGTACTACACACTGTGTGATGTTCAAATATTACCGTGTCCAGCTCAATTTCACCAATACCAGCAACAAACTTACAATACATGACTCAGGATATCACTAGAGATGCTGCCCATTTGCTATTTTTAGTGGATGCTAACCCTGTTGCACTTAACAGGCCTGTCCATGTACTTACGCAGGGTCATAACGGCTGATGCTTCTGTTTCCCGTCGAGGTGAGCTGCATCCCATGTCTTACAGTATTTCACATAATTTGTGCAATTGCAGTTTAACTTCTACACATTTATTGGTTGCCTGTAGGTACACATGTCAGTGGCACTGATCCATGCTTCATCTTGGGCAGAGCTCGCCCAAAGTCAGCGATGGCAGAGGCGAGCTGTTCCTCCGGGTCGAAGCATGGATCAATACCTCTCAGGACTTACCAAGTATGTACTCACCAGTTCAATCTTACCAATACCAGTTGCAATTAATGGCTATGTTCTGTACGGTCGATGTATTAAGTATGTTCTATTAAACATGCCTAACACGTTTTTGCTACTATCCCTATCTTTTTATAGACATCTGGGCCATTCTCTGCTCTGGTAGCACTTGCCTTGTGATGTTTAACTATGCCAATTGTATTTTTATCAGTACCGGTTTCAATGTCTATTAAGCCTATTGCAATTAACTGTTGAATCCATTTTTAAACAGTTGCATTTCAATGGCTACAAACTTACAACACATGACTTAGGATGTTGTTAAGCCTGTTGCAATTAACATTTGTATCCATTTTTTAATCTGTCCATTTGCTACCATGCTACTCTCCGCAATGAAGATATACTAGAGATGATGCCCCATTTGTTATTGGTGGATGCTAACCCTGTTGTACTTAACATGCTTGTCCATGTACTTATGCAGGGTCATAACGGCCGATGTTGTTGTTTGCGTCAAGGTTAGCTACATCGCATGTCTTACAGTATTTCACATCATTTGTGCAATTGCAGTTTAACTTTTACCATTTACTGGTTGCCTGTAGGTACACATGTCAGTGGCACTGATCCACGCTTCTACCCGGAGGAACAGCTCGCCTCCACCGCCGCTGACTTTGGGCGGGCTCTGGCTAAGATGAGGTGCCCCAACAACTACCTCTCAGGACTTACCAAGTATGTACCAACCAGTTCAATCTTACCAATACCAGTTGAAATTAATGGCTATGTTTTGTACTGTCAATGTATTAAGCATGTTGTAGTAAACATGCCTAACACGTTTGAGCTATTTTCCCTACCTTTTTATAGACAACTGGGCCATTATCTGCTCTGGCAGCACCTGCCCTGTGATGTTTAACTCTGCCAACTGCATTTTTATCAGTACCTGTTTCAATGGCCATTAAGCCTGTTGCAATTAACAGTTGTATCCATTTTTAAAGAGTTGTATTTCACTGGCTACAAACTAACAAATCATGAATTAGGATGTTGTTAAGCTTGTTACAATTAACAGTTGTATCCATTTTTAATCCGTCCCTTTGCTACCGTGCTATTCTTTTGAAATGAAGATATCACTACAGATGCTGCCGTTTTATTACCATTTTCTATTTTTGGTGGATGTTAACCCTGTTGTAGTTAACATTGGATTTCCATGTACTTACACAGGGCTACAATGGGCGATGCTGTTGTTTGCCGTCGAGGTTAGCTGCATCCCATGTCTTATACACCATCTATTCCTAAATACAAGTATTTTTAGAGATTTGAATATAGACTACATAAGGAGCAAAATGAGTGAATCTAGATTCTAATCTAAACTATATCTATAATTCTATATACATCCGTATGTAGTTCATATTGAAATCTAAAAAAATACTTGTACTTAGGAACATAGGTAGTTGTATTTTACATCATTTGTGCAATCTCGGTTTAGCTTCTAACATTTACTGGTTGCTTGTAGGTACATGTATGAGGGGTACTGATCCACGCTTCGATCTCTTATGCGTATGGGGCAATGAGATATTCATGAACAAGCGTCAAGTGAGGAAACTAAGAAAGATTTTGTTAGGCAAAAGAAACGGGTGATTGGAATTAAGCTCTTTATTTACACTTTGTCGAAGACAACAGTGAACTTTAGGATGGTAAGTAATGTGTTGCCTTTTCCCCTGCCCACAACAAGTTACTCTATTAGACCTTAATATCTTATATTTTTCCTCTTTTCAGTGGTTTCCGAAGCTATTTAATGATGATTACCTTGCAAACTACATGACCGGAGTGGAGGCAACTAAGATTAAAGTATATAATTCATGCTACCATGATATTGCTCTAGAAGTCTTCCTGAAGGCGGTGAAGGGTGGGCAGGCGATCGTCACAAGGGGTTGGACAAAAGTGGTTCGTGCCTATGGCATGCAGGAAGGCACATTATGGGCATTCCGCTTCTTCAACACCGTCGGCAGTCAAAATGATTTACACTTGTCTCTTCACCTTTATCGCCTTTAAATACCGCGGTTCATCATAGTTAATTGCTGCCTAATCCTGTAATTATTGAACATATTATACTGCCAATTTTATTTATGGATTCGTTGTTGAACCATTGTGCTGAGAATTTGAATTGCACGTTTCGTATTTCAAAATTTCCAATTAGAATAATAAATTAAAGGCAAAAATAAAAATAGAACAGACGGTCATGAAACTTTGCAAACGGTTCTAGCAGTAAAAGCGCTTGCGATGGATAGTCCAATGCCACACAGTTTTCTACATAAAATCATGTGTGATGTAGTTAATCAAAGCAAACAGTTAACCAAGGCAGAGCGTGTGTGATAGTTACACCTTTCACACACGAGCGTATACATAAAACCGTGTGGGATGTACATCCAAACGGAAACGTTTTCCCTGGATTGACTGTGTGCGATGTACATAAGAACGAAAACGTATTCCTTGGATTGACTGTGTGTGATATACATACGAACGAAAATGTTTTTCTGGAATTCACCGTGTGGGATGTACATACCTACGGAAATGATTTCTGGGACTCACTGTGTGGGATGTACATACCTACAGAAATGATTTCTGGGCTTCACCGTGTGGGATGTACATACCTACGGAAATAATTGGGTTTCGATGCCTCGCCCGATCGCACACGGCCCCAGCCTGGGTCCTAGAAGGGCCTATCCCCGACGATTTCTGGGTCATGTGCGAAGGACACCCTATCGCACACACTCACTTGGTGATGGTTCCAAATGCCATCGCAGAAAGGGGTTTTAAACCGTTTATTTAGGACCGACGCGCACCAGTGTCTATACGCGTTATTACCAAAATTGTTCCTACCAACAAAATTCACATCCATAGATTCATTATTGTTTTCAATCAAACTAGACAAAGGCATATCATTAGGATCAATAGGAGCACTCTTGCTAGAAAATTATTTCATAAGCTCATCCATCTTTCCACTCAAAACACTAATCTCTTCAATTGCATACACTTTTTTACTAGTGGAAGATCTTTCGGTATGCCATTGAGAATAATTAACGATAATATTATCTAGGAGTTTAGTAGTCTCTCCTAAAGTAATTTCCATAGTGCCTCCCGCGGCCGAATTTAAAAGATTTCTAGAAGCAAAATTCAAGCCGGCATAAATTTTTTATATAATCATCCACGAAGTCAAACCATGAGTAGGGCAATTTCTAATCATCAATTTCATCCTCTACCAAGATTGTGCAACATGTTCATGATCAAGTTGCTTAAAATTCATAATATCATTCCTAAGGGAGATGATCTTAGCGGAAGGAAAATACTTGGAAATAAAAGCATCTTTACACTTGTTCCATGAACCAATACTATTTTTAGGCAAAGATGAAAACCAAGTTTTAGCACGATCTCAAAGCGAGAACGGAAATAGCTTTAATTTAACAATATCATTATCCACATCTTTTTTTCTTTTGCATGTCACACAAAGCAACGAAATTATTAAGATGGGATGCGGCATCTTCATTGGGAAGGCCGGAAAATTGATCTTTCATAACAAGATTCAGCAAAGGGTATTAATTTCACAAGATTCCGCATTAGTAGCGGGAGCAATTGGAGTACTAATAAAATCATTATTGTTGGTGTTGGAAAAGTCACACAATTTGGTATTCTCTTGAGCCATCGTGACAAGGCAAGCAATCCAACATATGAGCACACAAAAAGCAAGCAGACAAGACGAATGAAAGATGGGCGAAGAAAATGCAAATCTTTTCGAAAATCGTTTTAGAAGTGGGGGAGAGGAAAACGAGAGGTGAATGACAAATAATGTAATGCAAGGGATGAGAGTTTATGATGGGTACTTGGTATGTCTCGGCTTGACATAGATCTCCTCGGCAACGGCACCAGAAATTCTTCCTGCTACCTCTTGAACTTGCGTTGGTTTTTTCCTTGAAGAGGAAAGGGTGATGCATCAAAGTAGAGTAAGTATGTCCCTCAGTTTTGAGAACCAAGGTATCAATCCAGTAGGAGACAACGCACAAGCCACCGAATACCTGCACAAACAAACACGAACTTGCACCCAACGTGATAAAGGGGTTGTCAATCCCTTCACGGTTATTTGCAAAGTGAGATATGATATAGATGGATTTGTTATTTTTGGGTTATGGAACGGGAAGTAAAAGATTGCAAAGAAAGTAAATAGGAAACTAAAATTGTAGATCGGAAACTTATATGATGGAAAGTAGACCCGGGGGCCATAGGTTTCACTAGAGGCTTCTCTCAAGATAGAAAATATTATGGTGGGTGAACAAATTACTACCGAGTAATTGATAGAAAAGCGAAAAGTTATGACGATATCTAAGGCAATGATCATGTATATAGGCATCATGTCTGTATCAAGTAGACCGACTCCTGCCTACATCTACTACTATTAGTCCACACATCGACCGCTATCCAGCATGCATCTAGAGTATTAAGTTCATAAAGAATGGAGTAACGCTTTAAGCAAGATGACATGATGTAGAGGAATTAACTCAAGCAATATGATGAAAACCCCATCTTTTTATGAAAAAGGTTTTCCCTTTATCTTTGAAGGGAAAAGCATTGGCATGGTATAGACTATGCGATGATATTGGATCTTGGAATTGGAATCGTCTGAAATTGGAGTTCCACCAAAAAAATTATCCTATGCATCTATTTCATCGTGATCGGAATTATATATATAATTTTTTGCCTCGTGAAGGAGAAAGTATCGCTCTAGCTTGGGGGAGGCTTAAGTCAATGTTATATTCATGCCCCAATCATGAGCTCTCAAGAGAAATTATTATCCAGAATTTTTATGCTGGGTTTCTCATAATGATCAAACCATGCTTGATACTTCTTGTCCTGGTTCTTTTAGAAGAAGACTATTGAATTCCGGTGTGATCTTTTGGAAAGAATTAAATTCAACTCTGAAGATTGGGAACTCGGCGAAGGTAAAGAGTCAGGTATTAAACTTAAGTATGATTGTGTTAAATCTTTTGTGAATGACGATGCTTTTCAAAAGTTTAGCACTAAATATGGACTTGACTCTAAGATAGTAGCTTCCTTCTGTGAATCATTTGCTACTCATTTTGATCTCCCTAAAGAGAATTGGTTTAAATATCACCCAACTATTAAAGAAGAAATCAAAGAACCGGTGCCAGTTAAAGAAGAAACTGTACTTTACAATGTTGATCCAGTTGTTCCTTCTGCTTATATTGAAAACCCACCTTTCCCTGTTAGGATAAAGGAACATACTAAAGTTTCAACTGTGGTTAACAAAAGCTATATTAGAACACCTAAACCTAATGAACAAATCAAACTAGAACCTAGTATTGCTATGGTTAAAGATCTCTTGGAACAAGATATGGATGGGCATGTTATTTACTTCTGTGAAGAAGCTGCTAGAATTGCCAAACCTGATAAAAAAGATAAAATAGGAGATCACTGTTAGGATGGACATGTTGTTGGCATGCCCGTCATCTCAGTTAAAATAGGAGATCACTGTTATCATGGTTTTTGTGAAATAGGAGCTAGTGTGAGTGCTACTCCTTACACCTTATATCAAGAAATTATGAATGACATAGCACCCGAAGAGATAGAAGACATAGATGTTACTATTAAACTTACTAATAGAGACACTATATCACCAATTGGGATTGTTAGATATGTTTAAGTCTTGTGTGGGAAAATAAAATACCCTACTGATTTTCTTGTTCTTGGTTCCCCACAAGATGACTTTTGTCCCATTATCTTTGGTAGACCTTTCTTGAACACCGTTAACGCTAAAATAGATTGTGAGAAACAAACTGTCGGTGTTAGTTTTGGTGATGAATCTCATGAGTTTAATTTTTCCAAGTTTAGTAGAGAACTTCTTGAAAAATAATTGCCTAGTAAAGATGAATTAATTGGTCTTGCTTCTATTGTTGTGCCTCCTACTGATCCACTAGAACAATATTTGCTATACCATGAAAATGGTTTACATATGCATGAAAGAAATGAAATAGATAAGATTTTCTTTGAACAACGTCCTCTGCTTAAACACAATTTTCCTATTGAAACTCTAGGAGGTCCTCCTCCACCTAAAGGTGATCCTGTGTTTGAATTAAAACAATTGTCAGACACTTTGAAATAGGCTTATCTCGATGAAAGGAAGACATATCATGTTATTATTAGTGCTAACCTTCCAGAACATGAAGAAGAAAGATTACTGAAAGTTCTAAGGAAGCACCGAGCTACTATTGGATATACTCTTGATGATTTAAAGGGCATTAGTCCCACTCTATGTCAGCACAAAATTAATATGGAACCTGATGCTAAACCCGTTGTTGATCACCAACGTCGATTAAATCCGAAGATGAAAGAAGTGGTGAGAACGGAAATATTAAAACTTATGGAAGTAGGTATAATCTATCCCATAGCTGATAGTAGATGGGTAAGTCCTATTCATTGTCTCCCTAAGAAAGGAGGTATAACTGTTGTTCCTAATGATAAGAATGAACTTGTTCCACAAAGAATTGTTACAGGCTATAGAATGGTAATTCTTTAGAAAATTAAACAAAGCAACTAGAAAAGATCATTACCCTATGCCTTTTATTGATCAAATGCTTGAAAGATTATCTAAGCACACACATTTTTCTTCCTTGATGGATATTCTGGTTTTTCACAAATACCTGTTTCTCAACCTGATCAAGAAAAGACCACTTTTACTTGTCCCTTTGGAACTTATGCGTATAGACGTATGCCTTTTGGATTATGCCATGCACCTGCTACCTTTCAAAGATGTATGACTGCTATATTCTCTGACTTTTGTGAAAATATTGTTGAGGTTTTCGTGGATGACTTCTCTGTTTATGGGAAATCTTTTGATGATTGTTTAAGCAATCTTGATCGAGTTTTGCAGAGATGTGAACAAACAAATCTTGTCTTGAATTGGGAGAAGTGCCACTTTATGGTTAATAAGGGCATTGTCTTGGGTCATAAAATTTCTAAAAGAGTTATTGAAGTGGACAGAGCTAAGAGCATCTCCAGCCATGGCCCCAACAGGCCCTCCCCAGACATTTATGCCGCGCCGGCGCCCAAAAATCGGCCCGGTCACGCCCCCAGGAACCCGTTTTCGCCGGCTTGGGCCGAAATTGGTGTTGGCGGCCCACGCCGAACCCGGCACGCTGGGGGCACTCGGGGGCGCTGGGGCGAGGCGTTTTGGCGCGAAAACGTGGTGGGCCCGCCGAGTCAGCGACACGCGCCTCGTCTTCCCCAGAACGCCTCGATTTCCCATGGGGGAATCAATGGCATGGCTGCCACTGGTCAGCCTTGCCATTGATTCCTCACGGGCGGCGCGTCATGGGCTGCCTGGCACGACGACGCCTCCCCTTCCGGCACGCGTTCACATGGCGCCTGGGGCTATAAAAACCAGAGGCTTCCCTCGCCGCTGGCCACCCCGCCCGCCGAGCCCAAACCAGCCGTCGTCCCTCCCTTCCGCCGTCGAGCGCTGCCGCTCTCCCATTCCCTCCCCTTCCCCTCCTTCTCTCCATGGAGGAACGCTTCCCCGGCGACGCCGCGACGGCCAACGGCTTCGGCTGCCGCTCTCTCCAGGAGTTCGAACCGTGGCTACTCTTCGAGGCGAACATCCCGGCACCACCGGACATGCGCGTCGGGCCGACGGGGTGGAAGCTCAGCAACGGCGGCGTCCCCATCCCCCCCCCCCCCCCCGTGCCCGATGTCGACGCGCGCCCTGGCGTCTTCGCCTCCGAGGTCGACTGCGTGCGGTCGTCCTTGTGGGAGGAGCAGCGCACCCTGCCCCAGTACACTGCCGACAACAACGCCGCGTGGGCGTACTACTTCCAGCGGCGGCAGGCGCAACGTCTGGCGTCCACGAACGGGGCGCCGGTGGTTGGCGGCGTGAAGAACAGAGACGGGCGCCGCCTCTGGTGGGGCGTCCCCGGCCGAACCCTGCACGAGGTGATAGCGCACCTCGAGGGCAGTAACAACCCGCTGCTGGCGTACCCCGCCACGGCGGCGGCCGTGCCGGCCCCACGCTGGAGCGCCGGGCCATGGGTGCCCAGGATGTTCGACGGCTCCTCCTCCTCCCACTCTTCATCCTCCTCCCGCTCCTCCTCCCACTCTTCCGGCTCGCCGGCGCTCCTCGGCGTCAAGGCAGAGCCCACCACGGAGACACCACTCGGTCGGCGCACCCGCAACACCGGCATCGTCATCAACGAGGGCGGACGTCGTGCCTCCTCCTCGGCTCCTCCGCGTTTCTTCAAGCCAAAGACTGAACCGGGGCTCGCCGCCGTCAAGCCGGAATCGGGCCTCCCCGCCGTCAAGGAGGAGGCGCTCGACAACGACGCGGCCCTCAAATGGGCGCACGACGACTGGCTGCAGACGGAGAGGGAGCGCCAGTGCGCCGCCTTAGCACAGTTCGTAGCTCGTCACCGTGGTCGGGACGAGGGGGCATCATCGTCCTCGACCACAGCGACGACGACGATGTGCCGCCACCGCCGGTCCGCCATGGAGACGACGCCGGGTAGGGGTCCAGCAGGGGCGGCCGCGCCAACAAGAAGGAGAAGGACGCCGACGCCGACGAGCACAGCAGCGATGTCGGTGACTTCGCCTCGCTGATTGACTTCTTCGCCCTGTAGATGCCTTTTTTTAATAATTTATGTAAAACGCCGAACATGTTGAATATTAAAATGTCAAGTTTGCCGGATTTTAGCCGAACTTTGCCGAATTCATATTTTTAAAATAAAAAAAAGCATCTGGGGTGACCCTGGGGCGAGCGGCTGGAAACGCGCTCGCCCCCGCGACGATTTTAGCGTTGGCTCGCCCCCAGGGGGCGCGTAAAATCGCCGCCTGGGGGGCCAACGGCTGGAGATGCTCTAAGGTTGATGCAATTGAGAAAATGCCATGTCCTAAAGATATAAAAGGTATTCGTAGTTTCTTAGGTCATGCTAGTTTCTATAGGAGATTTATCAAAGACTTTTCTAACTAGGCCTCTTACGAGTCTTTTGCAAAAGTATATTCCTTTTGTTTTTTATGATGATTGTTTAGAAGCCTTTGAAACACTCAAGAAAGCCTTAATTTATCCACCTATTGTTCAACCACCTGATTGGAACTTTCCTTTTGAAATTATGTATGATGCTAGTGATTATGTTGTTGGTGTTGTTCTAGGACAAAGAATTGATAAGAAATTGAATGTTATTCATTATGCTAGTAAAACTCTAGACAGTGCTCAACGAAACTATGCTACTACTAAAAAAGAATTCTTAGCAGTGGTGTTTGCTTGTGATAAATTTAGGCCTTATATTGTTGATTCCAAAGTAATTGTTCACACCGATCATGCTGCTATTAAATATCTTATGGAAAAGAAAGATGCTAAACCTAGACTTATTAGATGGGTTCTCTTGTTACAAGAATTTGATTTACATATCATTGATAGAAAAGGAGCTGAGAACCCCATAGCTGATAAATTATCTAGGCTTGAAAATTTGCCTGATGACCCACTACCTATTAATGATAGTTTTCCTGATGAGCAGTTAACTGCAATAAATGTTGCTCATAGTACTCCTTGGTATGCTGACTATGCTAGTTACATTGTTGCTAAATATTTACTACCTAGCTTTACTTACCAACAAAAGAAAAAATTCTTCTATGATTTAAGACATTACTTTTGGGATGACCCACATCTTTACAAAGAAGGAGTAGATGGTATTATTAGACGTTGTGTACCTGAGCATGAACAGGGACAAATCCTACGGAAATGTCACTCTGAAGCTTATGGAGGGCATCATGCTGGAGATAGAACTGCTCATAAGGTATTGCAATCTGGATTTTATTGGCCTACTCTCTTCAAGGATGCCCGTAAGTTCGTCTTAACTTGTGATGAATGTCAAAGAATAGGTAATATCGGTAAGCGTCAAGAAATGACTATGAACTATTCACTTGCTGTTGAACCATTTGATGTTTGGGGATTTGATTACATGGGACCTTTTCCTTCCTCTAATGGGTATACACATATTTTGGTTGTTGATTATGTTATTAAATGGGTAGAAGCTATTCCAAGCAGTAGTGCTGATCACAACACCTCTATTAAAATGCTTAAGGAAGTTATTTTTCCAAGGTTTGGAGTCCCTAGATATTTAAGGACTGATGGTGGTTCACACTTTATTCATGGTGCTTTCCGTAAAATGCTTGCCAAGTATGATGTTAACCATAGAATTGCATCACCTTATCATCCTCAGTCTAGTGGTCAAGTTGAACTTAGCAATAGAGAAATAAAATTAATTTTGCAAAAGATTGTCAATAGGTCCTGGAAGAATTGGTTTAAGAAATCAGATGATGCACTTTGGGCTTATAGAACAACATATAAAAATCCTATGGGTATGTCTCCTTATAAAATGGTTTATGGAAAAGCTTGTCATTTGCCTCTTGAGTTAGAACATAAAGCATATTTGGTCATCAAAGAGCTCAACTATGATTTCAAACTTGCTGGTGGAAAGAGGTTGTTTAATATTACTCATTAGATGAATGGAGAACCCAAGATTATGAAAATGCAAAATTATTCAAAGAAAAAGTTAAAATATGGCATGACAAAAGAATCCAAAAGTGTGAGTTTAAAGTCGGAGAATATGTTCTTTTGTGCAACTCTCGTTTCAGATTCTTTGCAGGAAAACTCCTCTCAAAATGGGAAGGCCCATATGTTATCGAGGAGGTTTATCGGTCTAGAGCCATCAAACTAAATAATGCCGAAGGTACTAACTCGAAGGTTGTCAATGGGCAGCGAATAAAACATTATATCTCAGGTACGCCCAGTAATGTTGAAAGTAATAGTATCCAAACTTTGACACCGGAAGAACACATAAAAGAGTCCTTCTGGAACACTCCAGAATCGTGAAAATAAGGAGGTACGTGATACAGTAAGTAAACGGACTCCGAAAAATCCGCAAAATTATTTCTTGTCAGTTTTGGAATATTTAGAAAAATAGGAAAATAAAAACTTCCAGGAAGCGTACCCTGGTGAGCACAAGACACCAGGGCGCGCCAGGCAAGCCTGGCGCGCCCAGGTGGGTAGTGCCCACCTGGGACACCTTCCGGACATTTTTCTACAGCTTGCTTGTTTCCCAAGATAAAAAATCTATATATACTCCCCGAACCTGTTAATCATTGTATCGCGGATAAATCCTCTGTTCTCTTTTCTTGCTGTTTTCTGCGCAGTTTTGAAAATATGTTGTCCCAAGACTCCGATGGAGAGAGTTATGTCTCACATCTCATTGCTGACCCAAAGACCTATGGGGATCTATCTCCTTATGGTCGAACTACAGATGACGAGGAGGATGCCCACTTGATGAGGATCGATGATTCAAGCTCGGAGGAGGAAGATGTTCCTCTACCTCAACCTGGGGATATGCACGTGGAGTTCAACAAGTCAAGTCTCCCTAAAAGAGCTAACTGGTCTAAAAACCAATCTATTCCTTCTCGTGTTCGGCAGAAAAGCAAAGGGGATATATGTGCCAAGATCTTGAAACTAGAGTTGGAAGTCGATGATTTCAAGGAGGAAATTGCTCTCCTCAACAACAATATGAAAAAGTTGAAGGCACAATTGTAATCACCACCATCATCTTCTTCACCACCAAAGGAGAATTGAGTATCGGGTGTGGGCACTCCCCTTGGCTTCCGCCAAGCTTGGGGGAGGTGCCCCGGTATCGTATCATCCCATTATATTTTTGCCTTTACTTATTTTAGTTCAATCTTTTGCTTTAGATGAATAAAAGTTTAGTTCAATCTTTTCTTCTTTGAGAGCTTGCTTAGTGATCTATCCTTGTAATCATGTGAAAGATATATAATAAAGTTTAGTTTGAGTTTTTGCTTTATTTATTTTCATGTTGCAAATAAAAGAAAGGAAATAAATAAAAGGAAAGAAATAATCAAAAAGATCATATACTAATCTTATGGCAGGTGATGACTGATAACCCAAAAGTATAGGGAATCAATTGTAGCCTCTTTAGTAAGAGTGTCGAACCCAATGAGGAGCTAAAGGTAGAACAAATATTCCCTCAAGTTTTATTGACCACCGATACAACTCTACGCACGCTTAACGTTCGCTTAACCTAAAACAAGTATGAAACTAGAAGTACTTTGTAGGTGTTGTTGGATAGGTTTGCAAGATAATAAAGAGCACGTAAGTAAAATCTAGGGCTTGTTTAGATAAAGACACAATAAAGTTAGTATAGCGAGTGTGGAAAAGTGGTGGTAGGAGTTGCGAAATTGTCCCTAAGCAATTGACTACTTTACTAGACCGATAGCAAGTTTTATGTGGGGGAGGCCACTGCTAACATGTCATCCCTGACTTGCAATTCTATGCACTTATGATTAGAACTATTAGCAAGCATCCGCAGCTACTAACGTTCATTAAGGTAAAACCCAACCATAGCATTAAGATATATTGGTCCCCCTTCAATCCCGTATGCATCAATTTCTATGCTAGGTTGAAGCTTCTATCACTCTTGCCCTCCAATACATAGTCCTATAAACATACAACTAATCCTATGGTGTGATCCACGTGCGCGCTCATATGAAGGGCACCAAAGGACAGCAACATAACCACAAGCAAATTAAATCAATCATAGCAATTCGTCACCACCGATAGGACAACGAAAATCTACTCAGACATCATAGGATGGCAACACATCATTGGATAATAATATGAAGCATAAAGCACCATGTTCAAGTAGAGGGTACAACGGGTTGTGGAGAGTGGACCGCTGTAGATAGATGGTGGAAGGTGATGAAGATGTTGGTGAAGATGACGGAGGTGTTGGTGTAGATTGCGGTGATGATGATGGCCCCGGCGGTGTTCCGGCGCCACCGGGAGAGAGGGGGAGAGAGCCCCCCTTCTTCTTCTTCTTGGACCTTATCCCTAGATGGGAGAAGGGTTTCCCCTCTAGTCCTTGGCTTCCCTGGCATGGGAGGGGCGATAGCCCCTCCGAGATTGGATCTGCCTCTCTCTGTTTCTGTGTTCCAGATTCTGGCCTTTCACCGTTTCTTATATTCCCGGAGATCCATAACTCCGATTGGGATGAAATTTGGACATGATTTTTATCTGGATATTGGATTTCTTGCGGCGAAAGAAGGGCACCAACCGCCTTACGAGGTGGCCACGGGGGTCAGGGGCACGCCCCCCAGCCTCGTGGCCCCCTCGGGCATCGTCTCGCGTTGATTCTTCTTCCCAAAAATCACATATATTCCAAAAAAATCTCCATAAATTTTTATCCCGTTTGGACTCCATTTGATATGGATTTTCTGCGAAACAAAAAACATGCAACAAACAGGAACTGGCACTGGGCTCTAGATCAATATGTTAGTCCCAAAAATAGCATAAAAAGTTGCCAAAAGTATATGAAAGTTGTATAATATTGGCATGGAACAATCAAAAATTATAGATACGACGGAGACGTATCAATGACACCACATAAGGAAAAGTATAAGTAGAAAATTTTATTAGAGATTGACAAACGTAGCATTAGTCAATGATGCAACTCATGAAAGTATTAATAAGGGAAGAGAAGATTCACATATAAATATACTATCCTAGAAATCTTTTGTGATTGTGAGCCCTCATCAAAATATTATATGCCAAAATTGTTGATGTTGGACAAGGAAGACAACTTAATGGTTTATGTTTGTTTATATTCACATAGAAGTCATATTGCCATAGATCCTTTAACATGTGGTGCTTGCCCCCTATCTTTGCTAGCCAAAAGATCCTCACTAAGTAGAGATACTACTTGTGCATCCAAAACCCCTTAAACCCAAATCTTATTTTCAAGTGTCCACCATACCTATCTAGGGATTGAGCAAGATACCTCAAGTAAGTTGTCATCGGTGCAAAAAGGAAATAAAAATTGCTTCTAAATGTGTGAGATCATTTAGTGTAAGAGAAAATTGAGCATTGCATGAACTTGTGATAGTGAAGAATAAAAGCGACAGACTGCATAATAAAGGTCGCTGTCACAAGGGGCAATGCAACATGACGTTCTTTTGCACTAAGGGGTTGAGCATACAAACAAATAAGCGCATGGCAACCTCTGCTTCCCTCTGCGAAGGGCCTATCTTTTACTTTTATGCAAAGAGTCAAAGTTTTCCTTCTATTCCTTTTTATTTTTCCACTTTGGAAAGCATCATGCGGTGAGGAAAGATCTAGGCACATATGTCCAGTTGAATATAGATAGCATGAATTATTATTGTTGACATCACCCTTGAGGTGAATACATTAGGAGGCGAAACTATAAGCCCCTATCTTTCTATGTGTCCGGTTGAAACGTTTTGCTCATGTGTACGCGGTGAGTGTTAGCAATCATAGAAGACTATTTGATGGTTGAGTATGTGGACTTGCCTAAAGGCTCCCATACATGACCCTTCCAGAAAAGATGATGAATTGTAGTTGCAAAGTTGACTGAGAACATAGTTTGTTGGTTTTTAATAGAGTTTTTGCTTTATACTTCAATAGTGTGATGAATTGTCACTTATTCATGAGAATTCTATGATAAGAGTCTTATGTTTAAGTTTGTTGCTGTTATAATAATCAACACGATGCTTCTATGTCTGTATTTTGTTTTTATGGGCACCTCTCTCTCTAAGCATGTGGACATGTTTTTCGATTTCGGTTTTCGCTTGAGGACAAGCGAGGTCTAAGCTCAGGGGAGCTGATACGTCCATTTTGCATCATGTTTTCTTACTGTTATTTATGATGTTTTTATCCATAATGCTTTTTGGAGTAATTATAATGCCTTTTCTCTCATAATATGCAAGGTATACACAAAGAGGGAGAATTCCGGCAACTGAAAATCTGGACCTGGAAAAACTACGTCAGGCCACCTATTCTGCACAACTCCAAACAAGCTGAAACTTCACAGAGTTTTTTTATCAAATATTTGAGGAATATTGGAGCAAATAACTACCAGAGGGGGGCACCAGGTGGGCACAACCCACCTGGGCACGCCAGGCTCCCTGGCGCGCCCTGGTGGGTTGTGCTCACCAGGCCCACGTCTGGTGCCCATCTTCTGGTATATAGGTCATTTGACCTAGAAAAAATAAGGAGAGGACTTTCAGGGATGGAGCGCAAGCATCTCGAGGCGGAACTTCGGCAGGAGCACTTTTGTCTTCCGGCAGAGCGATTCCGCCGGGGGAACTTCCCTCCCGGAGGGGGAAATCATCGTCATCATCATCACCAACAACTCTCCCATCTTGGCGAGGGCAATCTCCATCAACATCTTCAACAGCACCATCTCATCTCAAACCCTAGTTCATCTCTTGTGTTCAATCTTGTCACCGGAACTATAGATTGGTGCTTGTGGGTGACTAGTAGTGTTGATTACATCATGTAGTTGATTACTATATGGTTTATTTGGTGGAAGAATATATGTTCAGATCCAATATGCTATTTAATACCCCTTTGATTTTGAGCATGATTATTATTTGTGAGTAGTTACTTTTGTTCTTGAGGTCACGGGAGAAAGCATGTTGTAAGTAATCATGTGAACTTGATATGTGTTCGATATTTTGATAGTATATATGTTGTGATTCCCTTAGTGGTGTCATGTGAACATTGATTACAGACACTTCACCATATTTGGGCCTAAGGGAATGCATTGTGGAGTAGCAATTAGATGATGGGTTGCAAGAGAGACAGAAGCTTAAACCCCAGTTTATGCGCTATTCCGTAAGGGACCGATTGGATCCAAAAGTTTAATGCTATGGTTAGAATTTATTCTTAATACTTTTCTCGTAGTTGCGGATGCTTGCGGGAGGGTTAATCATAAGTAGGAGGTTTGTTCAAGTAAGAACAACACCTAAGCACCGATCCACCCACATATCAAATTATCAAAGTAGTGAACATAAATCAAACCAACATGATGAAAGTGACTAGATGAAATTCCCGTGTACCCTCAAGAACACGTTGCTTATCATGAGAGACTGTTTTGGCATGTCCTTTGCCTCAAAAGGATTGGGCTACCTTGCTACACTTTTGTTAACTACCGTTACTTGCTCGTTACAAATTACCTTGCTATCAAACTACTCTACTACTTATAATTTCAGCACTTGCAGGCATTACCTTGCTGAAAACCACTTGTCATTTCCTTCTGCTCCTCGTTGGGTTCGACACTCTTACTTATCGAAAAGAGCTACAATTGATCCCCTATACTTGTGGGTCATCACTCATCAATGGAAATTCTCATAGCTTTGAGAGACTCATTGATATCATGCTTGGGTGGAATAGATCTAAGTTTCAAAGAATCAACATCAAGAGAAATTCTATCCGCGTTCCTAGCCAAATCATCAATCTTAAGCATTTTTTCTTCAATCAAAGCATCAAAATTCTATTGCGAATTTATAAATTCTTTAACACTATTATCAAAATCTGAGGACATCTATTATAATTTCCATAAGAATTATTGTAGTAATTAGCATAATTATTATAGGAATTACTAGGAAACGGCCTAGGATTAAAATTACCTCTATACGCGTTATTACCAAAATTGTTCCTACCAACAAAATTCACACCCATAGATTCATTATTGTTTTCAATCAAACTAGACAAAGGCATATCATTAGGATCAATAGGAGCACTCTTGCTAGCAAATTATTTCATAAGCTCATCCATATTTCCACTCAAAACATTAATCTCTTCAATTGCATACACTTTTTTACTAGTGGAAGATCTTTCGGTATGCCATTGAGAATAATTAACGATAGTATTATCTAGGAGTTTAGTAGTCTCTCCTAAAGTAATTTCCATAAAAGTGTCCCCCCGCGGCCGAATCTGAAAGATTTCTAGAAGCAAAATTCAAGCCGGCATAAAATTTATGTATAATCATCCACAAAGTCCAACCATGAGTAGGGCAATTTCTAATCATTAATTTCATCCTCTACCAAGATTGTGCAACATGTTCATGATCAAGTTGCTTAAAATTCATAATATCGTTCCTAAGGGAGATGATCTTAGCGGGAGGAAAATACTTGGAAATAAAAGCATCTTTACACTTGTTCCATGAATCAATACTATTTTTAGGCAAAGATGAAAACCAAGTTTTAGCACGATCTCAAAGCGAGAACAGAAATAGCTTTAATTTAACAATATCATTATCCACATCTTTTTTCTTTTGCATGTCACACAAATCAACGAAATTATTAAGATGGGATGCGGCATCTTCAAGTGGAAGGCCGGAAAATTGATCTTTCATAACAAGATTCGGCAAAGGGTATTAATTTCAGAAGATTCCGCATTTGTAGCGGGAGCAATCGTAGTACTAATAAAGTCATTATGGTTGGTGTTGGAAAAGTCACACAATTTGGTATTCTCTTGAGCCATCGTGACAAAGCAAGCAATCCAACACATGAGCCCACAAAAAGCAAGAGGACAAGATGAACGAAAGAGGGGCGAAGAAAAGGCAAATCTTTTCGAAAATCATTTTAGAAGTGGGGGAGAGGAAAACGAGAGGCGAATGTCAAATAATGTAATGTGAGGGATGAGAGTTTATGATGGGTACTTGGTATGTCTCGGCTTGGCATAGATCTCCCCGGCAACGGCGCCAGAAATTCTTCCTACTACCTCTTGAGCTTGCGTTGGTTTTTCCCTTGAAGAGGAAAGGGTGATGCAACAAAGTAGAGTAAGTATTTCCCTCAGTTTTGAGAACAAAGGTATCAATCCAGTAGGAGACAACGCACAAGCCACCGAATACCTGCACAAACAAAAACCAACTTGCACCCAACGCGATAAAGGGGTTGTCAATCCCTTCATGGTTATTTTCAAAGTGAGATCTGGTATAGATGGATAAACAGTAAAGTCATATTTTTGGTATTTTTGGGTTATGGAACGGGAAGTAAAAGATTGCAAAGAAACTAAATAGGAAACCAAAATTGTAGATCGGAAACTTATATGATGGAAAGTAGACCCGGGGGCCATGGGTTTCACTAGAGGCTTCTCTCAAGATAGAAAACATTACGGTGGGTGAACAAATTACTGCCGAGCAATTGATAGAAAAGGGCAAAGTTATGACGATATCTAAGGCAATGATCATGTATATAGGCATCATGTCTGTATCAAGTAGACCGACTCCTGCCCGCATCTACTACTATTACTCCACACATTGACCGCTATCCAGCATGCATCTAAGTATTAAGTTCATAAAGAACGGAGTAACGCTTTAAGCAAGATGACATGATGTAGAGGGATTAACTCAAGCAATATGAAGAAAAACTCATCTTTTATCCTTGATGGCAACAATACAATACGTGTCGGTTCCCCTTCTATAACTAGGATTGAGCACCGCAAGATTGAACCCAAAGCTAAGCACTTCTTCCATTGCAATAAAAACCAATCTAGTTGGCCAAACCAAATCGATAGTTCGAATAGACTTGCAAAGATATCAAATCATGCATATAAGAATTCAGAGGAGATTCAAATAATATTCATAGATAAGCTGGTCATAAATCCACAATTCATCGGGTCTCGGCAAACACACCGCAAAAGAGTATTTCATCGAATAGATCTCCAAGAACATCGAGGAGAACTTTGTATTGAGAATCAAAGAGAGAGAAGAAGCCATCTAGCTACAAGCTATGGACCCATAGGTCTGTAGTAAACTACTCACGCTTCATCGGAGAGGCAATGGTGTTGATGTACAAGCCCTCTGTGATTGAATCCCCCTCCGGCAGGACGCCGGAAAAGGCCCCTAGATGGAATCTCACGGGTACAGAAGGTTGCGGCGGTGGAAAAGTGGTTTCGTGGCTCTCCTAGAAGGTTTTGGGATATTTGAGAATATATAGGCGGAAGAAATAGGTCGGTGGAGTCACAAGGGGCTCATAAGGGTGGGGGTGCGCCCTACCCCCCTGGGCGCGCCCTCCAGCCTTGTGGCTGCCTCGTGGCTTTCCTGACGTGCACTCAAAGCCCTCTGGATGTCTTATGGTCCAAGAAAAATTATCGCGTAAGTTTCATTCCGTCTGGACTCCGTTTGGTAATCCTTTTCTGTGAAACTCTAAAACAAGGAAAGAATAGGAACTGGCACTGGGCTCTAGGTTAATAGATTAGTCCCAAAAATCATATAAAATAGCATATTAATGCATATAAAACATACAAAATAGATAATATAATAGCATGGAACAATAAAAAATTATAGATACGTTGCAGACGTATTAACCACCACCTTCTTCATCACCAAAGGAGACTTGAGTATCGGGTATGCGCACTCCCCTTCGCTTGTGCCAAGCTTGGGGGAGGTGCCCCGGTATCGTATCACCATCGCTATCTTTTGCCTTTACTTATCTTAGTTCAATCCTCAGTTATCTTTTCCTTTAGTTGAATAAATATATAGTTCGATCTTTCTTCGAGTGTTTGCTTAGTGACCTATCTATCCTTGCAATCGTGTGCGAGATATATAATAAAGTTTAGTTTGAGTTTTGCTTTCTTTACTTTCATGTTCAATAAAAAGAAAGGAAATAAATGGAAAAGATCAAATGTTAATCTTATGGTAAGTAATGACATCACATAAGGGAAGAGAAGATTCATATGCAAATACACTATCTTGGACATGTTTTATGATTGTGAGCCCTTGATACGTCCATTTTGCATCATGCTTTTATATCAATATTTATTGCAGTACGGGCTGTTATTACACATTATGTCACAATACTTATGCCTATTCTCTCTTATTTTACAAGGTTTACATAAGGAGGGAGAATGCCGGCAGCTGGAATTCTGGACTGGAAAAGGAGCAAATATTAGAGACATATTATGCACAACTCCAAAAGTCCTGAAACTCCATGAAAGTTATTCTTGCAAATAATAAAAAATATTGAGAGAAAGAAATACCAGAGGGGGCCCACACCCTGGCCACGAGGGTGGGGGGCACGCCCAGTTGGGGAACGTTGCAGAAAATTAAAATTTTTCCTACGGTTTCACCAAGATCCATCTATGAGTTCATCTAGCAACGAGTCATGGGAGAGAGAGATTGCATCTACATACCACTTTGTAGATCGCGAGCGGAAGCGTTCAACGAACGGGGATGAAGTAGTCGTACACACCGTGATCCAAATCACCGGAGATCCTAGCACCGAAAGCACGGCACCTCCGCGTTCAACACACGTACGGTCAGCGTAACATCTCCTTCTTCTTGATCCAGCAAGGGGGAAGGAGAGGTTGATGAAGATCCAGCAGCACGACGGCGTGGTGGTGGATGCAGCAGAACTCCGGCAGGGCTTCGCTAAGCAACTACGGGAGGAGGAGGAGGTGTTGCAGGGAGGAGGGAGGCGCCAGGGCTTATGGGTGCGGCCACCCCTCCCTCCCCTCCCTTTATATAGGCGCATGAGAGGGGGGAGGGCGCAGCCTTGCCCCTTCCTCCAAGGAAGGGGTGCGGCCAAGGGGGGGAGGAGTCCATCCTCCCCAAGGCACCTCGGAGGTGCCTTCCCCTCTTTGGACTCTTCCCTCTCCAAGTCTTCTTGGCGCATGGGCCTCTTGGGGCTGGTGCCCTTGGCCCATATAGGCCAGGGCGCACCCCCTATAGCCCATGTGGCCCCCCGGGGCAGGTGGACCCCCCGGTGGACCCCCGGACCCCTTTCGGCACTCCCGGTACAATACCGATAAAGTGTGAAACTTTTCCGGCGACCAAAACAGGACTTCCTATATATAAATCTTTACCTCCGGACCATTCCGGAACTCCTCGTGACATCCAGGATCTCATCCGGGACTCCGAACAACATTCGTTTTGCTGCATACTCATATTCATACAACCCTAGCGTCACCGAACCTTAAGTGTGTATACCCTACGGGTTCGGGAGACATGCAGACATGACCGAGACGACTCTCGGGCAATAACCAATAGCGGGATCTGGATACCCATGTTGGCTCCCACATGCTCCACGATGATCTCATCGGATGAACCACGATGTCGAGGATTCAATTAATCCCGTATACGATTCCCTTTGTCAATCGGTATTTTACTTGCCCGAGATTTGATCGTCGGTATCCCAATACCTCGTTCAATCTCGTTACCGGCAAGTCACTTTTCTCGTACCGTAATGCATGATCCCGTGATCAAACACTTTGATCACATTGAGCTCATTATGATGATGCATTTCCGAGAGGGCCCGGTGATACCTCTCCGTTAAGCGGAGTGACAAATCCCAGTCTCGATCCATGTCAACCCAACAGACACTTTCAGAGATACCCGTAGTATACCTTTATAGTCACCCAGTTACGTTGTGACGTTTGGCACACCCAAAGCACTCCTACGGTATACGGGAGTTACACGATCTCATGGTCTAAGGAAAGGATACTTGACATTGGAAAACTCTAGCAAACGAACTAAGCGATCTTATGCTATGTTTAGGATTGGGTCTTGTCCATCACATCATTCCCCTAATGATGTGATCCCGTTATCGATGACATCTAATGTCCATAGTCAGGAAACCATGACTATCTGTCGATCAACGAGCTAGTCAACTAGAGGCTCACTAGGGACATATTTGTTGTCTGTTATTCACACATGTATTACGATTTCCGGATAACACAATTATAGCACGAATAAAGACAATTATCATGAATAAGGAAATATAATAATAATGCTTTTATTATTGCCTCTAGGGCATATTTCCAACAGTCTCCCACTTGCACTAGAGTCAATAATCTAGTTACATTGTGATGAATCAAACACCCATAGAGTTCTGGTGCTGATCATGTTTTGCCTTAGGGAGAGGTTTAGTCAACGGATCTGCGACATTCAGATCCGTGTGCACTTTACAAATCTCTATGTCTCCATCTTGAACATTTTCACGAATGGAGTTGAAGCGACGCTTGATGTGCCTGGTCTTCTTGTGAAATCTGGGCTCCTTTGCAAGTGCAATAGCTCCAGTGTTGTCACAGAAGAGTTTGATTGGCCCCGACGCATTGGGTATGACTCCGAGGTCGGTGATGAACTCCTTCACCCAAATTGCTTCATGTGCTGCCTCCGAGGCTGCCATGTACTCCGCTTCACATGTAGATCCCGCCACGACGCTTTGCTTGCAACTACACCAGCTTACTGCCCCACCATTCAAAATATACACGTATCCGGTTTGTGACTTAGAGTCATCCAGATCTGTGTCGAAGCTAGCGTCGACGTAACCCTTTACGACAAACTCTTCGTCACCTCCATAAATGAGAAACATTTCCTTGGTCCTTTTCAGGTACTTCTGGATATTCTTGACCGCTGTCCAGTGTTCCTTGTCGGGATTGCTTTGGTACCTTCCTACCAAACTTACGGCAAGGTTTACATCAGGTTTGGTACACAGCATGGCATACATAATAGAACCTATGGCTGAGGCATAGGGGATGACACTCATCTCTTCTATATCTTCTGCCGTGGTCGGACATTGAGCTGAACTCAATTTCACACCTTGTAACAAAGGTAAGAACCCTTTCTTAGATTGATCCATATTGAACTTCTTCAATATTTTATCAAGGTATGTGCTTTGTGAAAGACCTATGAGGCGTCTCGATCTATCTCTATAGATCTTGATGCCTAATATATAAGCAGCTTCTCCAAGGTCCTTCATTGAAAAACTCTTATTCAAGTAGGCCTTAATGTTGTCCAAGAGTTCTATATCATTTCCCATCGAAAGTATGTCGTCTACAAATAATATGAGGAATGCTATAGAGCTCCCACTCACTTTCTTGTAAACACAGGCTTCTCCATAAGTCTGTGTAAACCCAAATGCTTTGATCATCTCATCAAAGCGAATGTTCCAACTCCGAGATGCTTGCACCAGCCCATAAATCGAGCGTTGGAGCTTGCACACCTTGTCAGCATTCTTAGGATCGACAAAACCTTCCGGCTGCATCATATACAATTCTTCCTTAAGGAAACCATTAAGGAATGCCGTTTTGACGTCCATTTGCCATATTTCATAATCGTAGAATGCGGCAATTGCTAACATGATTCGGACGGACTTCAGCTTCGCTACTGGTGAGAAAGTCTCATCGTAATCAACCCCTTGAACTTGTCGATAACCCTTAGCGACAAGCCGAGCTTTATAGATGGTCACATTACCATCCGCGTCTGTCTTCTTCTTAAAGATCCATTTATTTTCTATGGCTCGCCGTTCAACGGGCAAGTCAGTCAAAGTCCATACTTCGTTTTCATACATGGATCCTATCTCGGATTTCATGGCTTCCAGCCATTTGTCAGAATCCGGGCCCGCCATTGCTTCCTCATAGTTCGAAGGTTCACCGTTGTCTAACAACATGATTTCCAAGACAGGGTTGCCGTACCACTCTGGTGTGGAACGTGTCCTTGTGGACCTTCGAATTTCAGTAGGAGCTTGATTACAAGTATCTTGATCATCATCATTAATTTCCTCTCTAGTCGGTGCAGGCACCTCAGAAACGTTTTCTTGAGTTTCGCCATTTTCCGGTTCAAGAGGTAACACTTCATCAAGTTCTACTTTCCTCCCACTTACTTCTTTCGAGAGAAACTCTTTCTCTAGAAAGGATCCATTCTTGGCAACAAAGATCTTGCCTTCGGATCTGAGGTATAAGGTATACCCAACAGCTTCTTTAGGGTATCCTATGAAGACGCATTTTTCCGACTTGGGTTCGAGCTTTTCAGGTTGAAGTTTCTTGACATAAGCATCACATCCCCAAACTTTTAGAAACGACAGCTTAGGTTTCTTCCCAAACCATAATTCATACGGTGTCGTCTCAACGGATTTCGACGGAGCCCTATTTAAAGTGAATGCGGCAGTCTCTAAAGCATAGCCCCAAAAAGATAGCGGTAAGTCAGTAAGAGACATCATAGATCGCACCATATCTAATAGAGTGCGATTACGACGTTCGGACACACCATTACGCTGAGGTGTTCCAGGCGGCGTGAGTTGTGAAACTATTCCACATTTTCTTAAGTGTGTGCCAAATTCGTGACTCAAGTATTCTCCTCCACGATCTGATCGTAGAAACTTGATCTTTCTTTCACGTTGATTTTCAACCTCACTCTGAAATTCCTTGAACTTTTCAAAGGTCTCAGACTTGTGTTTCATTAAGTAGACATACCCATATCTACTCAAGTCATCAGTGAGGGTGAGAACATAACGATAGCCACCGCGAGCCTCAACACTCATTGGACCGCACACATCGGTATGTATGATTTCCAATAAGTTGGTTGCTCGCTCCATTGTTCCTGAGAATGGAGTCTTGGTCATTTTACCCATGAGGCATGGTTCGCACGTGTCAAATGATTCATAATCAAGAGAATCTAAAAATCCATCTGCATGGAGCTTCTTCATGCGTTTGACACCTATGTGACCAAGGCGGCAGTGCCACAAATATGTGGGACTATTGTTATCAACTTTAACTCTTTTGGTATTCACACTATGAATATGTGTATCATCACGTACGAGATTCATTAAGAATAAACCATTAACCATCGGAGCATGACTATAAAACATATCTCTCATATAAATAGAACAACCATTATTCTCGGATTTAAATGAGTAGCCATCTCAAATTAAACGAGATCCAGACACAATGTTCATGCTCAAACTTGGCACTAAATAACAATTATTGAGGTTTAAAACTAATCCCGTAGGTAAATGTAGAGGCAGCGTGCCGACGGCGATCACATCGACCTTGGAACCATTCCCGACGCGCATCGTCACCTCGTCCTTCGCCAGTCTCCGTTTATTCCGCAGCTCCTGCTTTGAGTTACAAATGTGAGCAACTGCACCGGTATTAAATACCCAAGAGCTACTACGAGTACTGGTAAGGTACACATAAATTACATGTATATCACATATACCTTTGGTTTTGCCGGCCTTCTTATCCGCTAAGTATTTGGGGCAGTTCCGCTTCCAGTGACCACTTCCCTTGCAATAAAAACACTCAGTCTCGGGCTTGGGTCCATGCTTTGGCTTCTTCCCGGCAACTTGCTTACCGGGCGCGGCAACTTCCTTGCCGTCCTTCTTGAAGTTCTTTTTACCCTTGCCCTTCTTGAACTTAGTGGTTTTATTCACCATCAACACTTGATGCTCCTTCTTGATTTCTACCTCTGCTGATTTCAGCATAGCATATACCTCAGGAATGGTCTTTACCATCCCCTGCATATTGTAGTTCATCACAAAGCTCTTGTAGCTAGGTGGAAGCGACTGGAGGATTCTGTCAATGACCGCTTCATCCGGGAGATTAACTTCCAGTTGAGTCAAGCGGTTGTGCAACCCAGACATTTTGAGTATGTGTTCACTGACAGAGCCATTTTCCTCCATCTTACAGCTAAAGAATTTGTCGGAGACTTCATATCTCTCGACCCGGGCATGAGCTTGGAAAACCATTTTCAGCTCTTCGAACATCTCATATGCTCCATGTCTCTCAAAACGCTTTTGGAGCCCCGGCTCTAAGCTGTAAAGCATGCCGCACTGAACGAGGGAGTAATCATCACAGCGTGACTGCCAAGCGTTCATAACGTCTTGTTCTGCAGGGAGAATAGGTGCGTCACCCAGCGGTGCTCGTAGGACATAATCTTTCTTGGCAGCTATGAGGATGATCCTCAGGTTCCGGACCCAGTCCGTATAGTTGCTACCATCGTCTTTCAGCTTGGTTTTCTCTAGGAACGCGTTGAAGTTGAGGACTACGTTGGCCATTTGATCTACAAGACATATTGTAAATATTTAGACTAAGTTCATGATAATAAAGTTCATTTAATCAAATTATTTAATGAACTCCCACTTAGATAGACATCCCTCTTCTAGTCATCTAAGTATTACATGATCCGAGTCAACTAGGCCGTGTCCGATCATCACGTGAGACGGACTAGTCAACATCGGTGAACATCTTCATGTTGATCGTATCTTCTATACGACTCATGCTCGACCTTTCGGTCTTCTGTGTTCCGAGGCCATGTCTGTACATGCTAGGCTCGTCAAGTCAACCTAAGTGTTTTGCGTGTGTAAATCTGTCTTACACCCGTTGTATGTGAACGTTAGAATCTATCACACCCGATCATCACGTGGTGCTTCGAAACAACGAACTGTCGCAACGGTGCACAGTTAGGGGGAACACTTTCTTGAAATTATTATGAGGGATCATCTTATTTACTACCGTCATTCTAAGTAAACAAGATGCAAAACATGATAAACATCACATGCAATCAAATAATAAACGTGACATGATATGGCCAATATCACATAGCTCCTTCGATCTCCATCTTGGGGCTCCATGATCATCTTGTCACCGGCTTGACACCATGATCTTCATCATCATGATCTTCATCATCGTGTCTCCATGAAGTTGCTCGCCAACTATTACTTCTACTACTATGGCTAACGCGTTTAGCAATAAAGTAAAGTAATTTACATGGCGTTTCTCAATGACACGCAGGTCATACAAAATTAAAGACAACTCCTATGGCTCCTGCCGGTTGTCATACTCATCGACATGCAAGTCGTGATTCCTATTACAATAGCATGAACATCTCATACATCACATATAGATCATTCATCATACATCACAACTTTGGCCATATCATATCACAAAGCACTTGCTGCAAAAACAAGTTAGACGTCCTCTAATTGTTGTTGCAAGTTCTTTACGTGGCTGAATTAGGGTTCTAGCAAGAACGTCTTCTTACCTACGTGAAAACCACAACGTGATTTGTCAACTTCTATTTACCCTTCATAAGGACCCTTTTCATCGAATCCGCTCCAACTAAAGTGGGAGAGACAGACACCCGCCAGCCACCTTATGCAACTAGTGCATGTTAGTCGGAGGAACCGGCCTCACGTAAGCGTACGTGTAAGGTTGGTCCGGGCCGCTTCATCCCACAATACCGTTGAAGCAAGATAAGACTAGTAGCGGCAAGAAGAGTTGACAACATCTACGCCCACAACAAATTGTGTTCTACTCGTGCAATAGAGAACTACGCATAGACTTAGCTCATGATGCCACTGTTGGGGAACGTTGCAGAAAATTAAAATTTTTCCTACGGTTTCACCAAGATCCATCTATGAGTTCATCTAGCAACGAGTCATGGGAGAGAGAGATTGCATCTACATACCAGTTTGTAGATCGCGAGCGGAAGCGTTCAACGAACGGGTATGAAGTAGTCATACACACCGTGATCCAAATCACCGGAGATCCTAGCACCGAAAGCACGGCACCTCCACGTTCAACACACGTACGGTCAGCATAACGTCTCCTTCTTCTTGATCCAGCAAGGGGGAAGGAGAGGTTGATGAAGATCCAGCAGCACGACGGCGTGGTGGTGGATGCAGCAGAACTCCGGCAGGGCTTCGCTAAGCAACTACGGGAGGAGGAGGAGGTGTTGCAGGGAGGAGGGAGGCGCCAGGGCTTATGGGTGCGGCCACCCCTCCCTCCCCTCCCTTTATATAGGCGCATGAGAGGGGGGAGGGCGCAGCCTTGCCCCTTCCTCCAAGGAAGGGGTGCGGCCAAGGGGGGAAGGAGTCCATCCTCCCCAAGGCACCTCGGAGGTGCCTTCCCTCTTTGGACTCTTCCCTCTCCAAGTCTTCTTGGCGCATGGGCCTCTTGGGGCTAGTGCCCTTGGCCCATATAGGCCAGGGCGCACCCCCTATAGCCCATGTGGCCCCCCGGGGCAGGTGGACCCCCCCGATGGACCCCCGGACCCCTTTCGGCACTCCCGGTACAATACCGATAAAGTGTGAAACTTTTCCGGCGACCAAAACAGGACTTCCTATATATAAATCTTTACCTCCGGACCATTCCGGAACTCCTCGTGACATCCAGGATCTCATCCGGGACTCCGAACAACATTCGTTTTGCTGCATACTCATATTCATACAACCCTAGCGTCACCGAACCTTAAGTGTGTAGACCCTACGGGTTCGGGAGACATGCAGACATGACCGAGACGACTCTCGGGCAATAACCAATAGCAGGATCTGGATACCCATGTTGGCTCCCACATGCTCCACGATGATCTCATCGGATGAACCACGATGTCGAGGATTCAATTAATCCCGTATACGATTCCCTTTGTCAATCGGTATTTTACTTGCCCGAGATTTGATCGTCGGTATCCCAATACCTCGTTCAATCTCGTTACCGGCAAGTCACTTTTCTCGTACCGTAATGCATGATCCCGTGATCAAACACTTTGATCACATTGAGCTCATTATGATGATGCATTTCCGAGAGGGCCCGGTGATACCTCTCCGTTAAGCGGAGTGACAAATCCCAGTCTCGATCCATGTCAACCCAACAGACACTTTCAGAGATACCCGTAGTATACCTTTATAGTCACCCAGTTACGTTGTGACGTTTGGCACACCCAAAGCACTCCTACGGTATACGGGAGTTACACGATCTCATGGTCTAAGGAAAGGATACTTGACATTGGAAAACTCTAGCAAACGAACTAAGCGATCTTATGCTATGTTTAGGATTGGGTCTTGTCCATCACATCATTCCCCTAATGATGTGATCCCGTTATCGATGACATCCAATGTCCATAGTCAGGAAACCATGACTATCTGTCGATCAACGAGCTAGTCAACTAGAGGCTCACTAGGGACATATTTGTTGTCTGTTATTCACACATGTATTACGATTTCCGGATAACACAATTATAGCACGAATAAAGACAATTATCATGAATAAGGAAATATAATAATAATGCTTTTATTATTGCCTCTAGGGCATATTTCCAACATGCCCTACCCCCTGGGTGCGCCCCCTGCCTCGTGGGCCCCCTGTTGGCCCTCCGGTGCCCATCTTCTGCTATATGAAGTCTTTCGTCCGAAGAAAAATCATAAGCAAGCTTTCGGGACAAGACTCCGCCGCCATGAGGGGGAACCTTGGCGGAACCAATCTAGGGCTCTGGCAGAGCTGTTCTGCCGGGGACACTTCCCTCCGGGAGGGGGAAATCATCGCCATCGTCATCACCAATGCTCCTCTCATCGGGAGAGGGCCAATCTCCATCAACATCTTCACCAGCACCATCTCCTCTCAAACCCTAGTTCATCTCTTGTATCCAATTCTTGTCTCTAAGTCTAGGATTGGTACCTGTAGGTTGCTAGTAGTGTTGATTACTCCTTGTAGTTGATGCTAGTTGGTTTATTTGGTGGAAACTCATATGTTCAGATCCTATATGCATATTAATACTCCTCTGATTATGAACATGAATATGTTTTGTGAATAGTTACGTTTGTTCCTGAGGACATGGGAGAAGTCTTGCTATGAGTAGTCATGTGAATTTGGTATTCGTTCGACATTTTGATGAGATGTATGTTGTCTCTCCTCTAGTGGTGTTATGTGAACGTCGACTACATGACACTTCACCATTATTTGGTCCTAGAGGAAGGCATTGGGAAGTAATAAGTAGATGATGGGTTGCTAGAGTGACAAAAGCTTAAACCCTAGTTTATGCGTTGCTTCGTAAGGGGCTGATTTGGATCCACTTGTTTCATGCTATGGTTAGGTTTACCTTAATACTTCTTTTGTAGTTGCAGATGCTTGCAATAGGGGTTAATCATAAGTGGGATGCTTGTCCAAGTAAAGACAGCACCCAAGCACTGGTCCACCCACATATCAAATTATAATAGTACTGAACGCGAATCATATGAACGTGATGAAAACTAGCTTGACGATAATTCCCATGTGTCCTCGGGAGCGCTTTTTTCTATATAAGAGTTTGTACAGGCTTGTCCTTTGCTACAAAAAGGATTGGGCCACCTTGCTGCACTTTATTTACTTTTCTTACTCGTTGCTCGATACAATTTATCTTATCACAAAATTATCTGTTACCTCTAATTTCAGTGCTTGCAGAGAATACCTTGCTGAAAACCGCTTATAATTTCCTTCTGCTCCTCGTTGGGTTCGACACTCTTACTTATCGAAGGGACTACGATAGATCCCCTATACTTGTGGGTCATCAAGACTCTTTTCTGGCGCCGTTGCCGGGGAGTGAAGCGCCTTTGGTAGGTGGTATTTGGTAAGGAAAAATTTATATAGTGTGCTGAAATTTGCTGTCACTTGTTACTATGGAAAGTAATCCCCTGAGGGGCTTGTTCGGGGAATCTTCACCCCGACCAGTAGAGCAAAGAGTTGCTCCTCAACCTACTAAACCTACTGAAAATGAAAATGTCTACTTTGAAATTCCTTCGGGTATGGTAGATAAACTGCTAGCTAATCCTTTTGCAGGAGATGGAACATTACATCCTGATGAGCACCTAATATATGTGGATGAAGTTTGTGGATTATTTAAGCTTGCAGGTATGCCCGATGATGTTATCAAGAAGAATGTCTTCCCTTTATCTTTGAAGGGAGATGCATTTACGTGGTATAGGCTATGTGATGATATGGGGTCATGGAACTACAAACGATTGAAATTGGAATTTCATCAGAAGTTTTATCCTATGCATCTTGTTCATCGTGATCATAATTATATATAATTTATGGCCTCGCAAAGGAGAAAGCATCGCTCAAGCTTGGGGGAGGCTTAAATCAATGTTATATTCATGCCCCAATCATGAGCTCTCAAGAGAAATGATTATTCAAAAAAATTATGCTCGGCTTTCTGATAACAATCGCACCATGCTCGATAGTTCTTGTGCTGGCTCTTTTATGATGAAGACTAATGAATTCAAATGGGATTTATTGGAAAGAATTAAACGCAACTCTGAAGATTGGGACCTCGACGAAGGTAAGGAGTCAGGTATGACACCTAAGTTTGATTGTGTTAAATCTTTTATGGATACCGATGTTTTCCGTAAATTTAGCACTAAATATGGACTTGACTCTGAGATAGTAGCTTCTTTCTGTGAATCTTTTGCTACTCATGTTGATCTCCCTAAGGAGAAGATGTTTAAATATCATGCTCCCATAGAAGTAAAAGTAGATGCACCTATTAAAGTTGAAGAACAGACTATCACTTATAATGATCCTATTGTTCCTACTACTTATGTAGAGAAACCACCTTTTCCTTTTAGAATAAAGGATCATGCTAAAGCTTCAACTATGGTTCGTAAAAGCAATATTAGAACTTATACACCTCCTGAGCAAGTTAAAGTTGAACTTAATATTGCTATTGTTAAAAATCTCTTGGCTGATAATATTGATGGGCATGTTATTTATTTCTGTGATGAAACTGCTAGAATTGCTAAACCTTGTGCTAAAGATAAACATAGACCTGTGGTAGGCATGCCTGTTATTTCTGTTAAAATAGGAGATCATTGTTATCATGGCTTGTGTGATATGGGTGCTAGTGCTAGTGCAATACCTATTGACTTATACAAAGAAATTATGCATGACATTGCACCTGCTGAGTTAGAAGATATTGATGTCACAATTAAACTTGCCAATAGAGATACTATTTCACCAATTGGGATTGTTAGAGATGTTGAAGTCTTGTGTGGGAAAAATAAATATCCTGCTGATTTTCTTGTTCTTGGTTCCCCACAAGATAGCTTTTGTCCCACTATATTTGGTAGACCCTTCTTAAACACTGTTAATGCTAGGATAGACTGCGAAAAGGATGTTGTTACTATTGGTCTAGGTGATATGTCTCATGTGTTTAATTTCTCTAAATTTCGTAGACAACGCCGTAAAGAGGAATTGCCTAGTAAAGATGAAATTATTGGTCTTTCTTCTATCGCCGTACCTCCTAGTGATCCTTTAGAACAATATTTGCTAGACCATGAAAATGATATGTTTATGAATTAAAGAAGGGAAATAGATGAGGTGTTCTTTAAACAGGGTCCTATTCTGAAACACAACTTGCCTGTTGAAATCTTAGGGGATCCTCCTCCATCCAAGGGTGATCCCGTGTTTGAGCTTAAACCATTGCCTGATACTCTTAAATATGCTTATCTTGATGAAAACGAGATATATCCTGTTATTATTAGTGCTAACCTTTCAGAGAAGGAAGAAGAAAAATTATTGAAAACTTTGAAGAAGCACCGTGCTGCTATTGGATATACTCTTGATGATCTTAAGGGCATTAGTCCCACTCTATGTCAACACAAAATAAATTTGGAGAAAGATGCCAAACCAGTTATTGATCATCAATGACGGCTGAGTCCTAAAATGAAAGAAGTGGTAAGAAAGGAAATACCAAAGATCCTTGAGGTAGGTATAATTTATCCCGTTGCTGGTAGTCAGTGGGTAAGTCATGTCCATTGTGTCCCTAAGAAGGGAGGTATTACTGTCATTCCTAATGATAAAGATGAATTGATTCCGCAAAGAATTATTACAGTTATAGGATGGTAATTGATTTCCACAAATTAAATAAGGCTACTAAAAAATATCATTACCCCTTACCCTTTATTGATCAAATGCTAGAAAGATTATCCAAACATACACAATTTTGCTTTCTAGACGGTTATTCTGGTTTCTCTCAAATACATGTGTCAGCTGATGATCAAGCTAAGACCACTTTTACCTGCACTTTCGGTACCTTTGCTTATAGATGTATGCCTTTTGGTTTATGTAATGCACCTGCTACCTTTCAAAGATGCATGATGGCTATATTTTCTGATTTTTGTGAAAAGATTTGTGAGGTTTTCATGGACGATTTCTCCATCTATGGATCCTCTTTTGATGATTGCTTAAGCAACCTTGATTGAGTTTTGCAGATATGTGAAGAAACTAACCTTGTCTTGAATTGGGAAAAGTGCCACTTTATGGTTAATGAAGTTATTGTCTTGGGGCATAAAATTTCTGAAAGGGGCATTGAAGTTGATAAAGCTAAAGTTGATGCTATTGAAAAGATGCCATGTCCCAAGGACATCAAAGATATAAGAAGTTTCCTTGGTCACGCCGGATTTTGTAGGAGGTTCATTCAGGACTTCTCAAAAATTTCTCGGCCTCTGACTAATTTATTACAAAAAGATATACCATTTGACTTTGATGATGATTGTGTAGAAGCATTTGAAATACTTAAGAAAGCATTGATTTCTGCACCTATTATTCAGCCACCTGATTGGAATTTACCCTTTGAAATTATGTGTGATGCTGGTGATTATGTTGTAGGTGCTGTTCTAGGGCAAAGAGTTGATAAGAAATTAAATGTTATTCAATATGCTAGTAAAACTCTAGACAATACCCAGAGAAATTATGCTACTACTGAAAAAGAATTTTTAGCAGTTGTATTTGCTTGTGATAAGTTCAGACCTTATATTGTTGATTCTAAAGTAACTATTCACACTCATCATGTTGCTATTAAATATCTTATGGAAAAGAAAGATGCTAAACCTAGACTTATTAGATGGGTTCTCTTGCTAGAAGAATTTGATTTGCATATTATTGATAGAAAGGGAGCTGAGAACCCCGTTGCAGACAACTTGTCTAGGTTAGAAACTGTGCTTGATGACCCACTACCTATTGATGATAGCTTTCCTGATGAACAATTAAATGTCATAAATGCTGCTCATACTACTCCATGGTATGCTGGTTACGCTAATTACATTGTTGCTAAATTTATACCACCTAGTTTCACATACCAGCAAAAGAAAAAGTTTTTCTATGATTTAAGACATTACTTTTGGGATGACCCACATCTTTATAAATAAGGAGTAGATGGTGTCATTAGACGTTGTGTACCTGAGCATGAACAGGAACAGATCCTACGCAAGTGTCACTCCGAAGCTTATGGGGGACACCACGCTGGAGATAGAACTGCACATAAGGTATTGCAATCCGGTTTTTATTGGCCTACTCTCTTCAAGGATGCCCGTAAGTTTGTCTTATCTTGTGATGAATTTCAAAGAATTGGTAATATTAGTAGACGTCAAGAAATGCCTATGAATTATTCACTTGTTATTGAACCATTTGATGTTTAGGGCTTTGATTATATGGGACCTTTTCCTGCCTCTAATGGGTATACACATATTTTACTTGATGTTGATTACGTTACTAAGTGGGTAGAAGTTATTCCAACTAGTAGTGCTGATCATAATACCTCTATTAAGATGCTTAAAGAAGTTATTTTTCCAAGGTTTGGAGTCCTTAGATATTTAATGACTGATGGTGCTCCACACTTTATTCATGGTGCTTTCCGTAAAATGCTTGCCAAGTATGATGTTAATCATAGAATTGCATCTCCTTATCATCCACAGTCTAGTGGTCAAGTAGAATTGAGCAACAGAGAGCTCAAGTTAATTTTGCAGAAGACTGTTAATAGATCTAGAAATAATTGGTCCAAGAAACTTGATGATGCATTATGGGCCTACAGAACTGCATATAAAAATCCTATGGGTATGTCTCCGTATAAAATGGTTTATGGAAAAGCATGTCACTTACCTCTCGAACTAGAACATAAGGCATACTGGGCTATTAAAGACCTCAATTATGATTTCAAACTTGCCGGTGAGAAGAGGTTATTTGACATTAGCTCACTTGATGAATGGAGAACCCAAGCCTATGAGAATGCCAAATTGTTCAAAGAAAATGTTAAAAGATGGCATGACAAAAGAATACAAAAGCGTGAGTTTAATGTAGGTGATTATGTATTGCTATACAACTCTCCTCTAAGATTTTTTGCAGGAAAACTTCTCTCTAAATGGGAAGGTCCTTACGTTATCGAGGAGGTCTATCGTTCCGGTGCCATAAAAATCAACAACTTCGAAGGCACAAATCCGAAGGTGGTGAACGGTCAAAGAATCAAACATTATATCTCAGGTAATCTTATAAATGTTGAAACCAATGTTATTGAAACCGTAACCCCGGAGGAATACATAAGGGACACTTTCCGGAGCGTTTCAGACTCCGAAAAGGAATAGGTATGTGGTACGGTAAGTAAACCGACTCCAAAACAGTTCTAATGGCAATTTTTCTCCGTTTTGGAATATTTAGAAAAATAGAAAAATAAGAAGCAGTCCGGGAAGGACACGAGGGCTCCACGAGGGTGGAGGGCGCGCCCCCTGCCTCGTGGGCACCTCGTGCGCTCTCCGGACTCCATTTTCTTGCACGTTACGTATTTTGGTTGGTAAAAATTCATTATATAATCTCCCGAAGGTTTTGACCACCGTATCACGCAATTATCCTCTATTCTTGTTTCGAGCTGTTTTGTGTCAGGGTTGTCAAGGCCACGCATCATGTCGTCCCCTTCCTCCAACAATGGTGACAACGATGCTTGGCTAATGAAGATAGAGCTGAAGAGGGAAGAACCTATGGAGATCAACAAGGATGAAGGGATCAAGAAGGCCATGGAGGACCAAGTTCCGACAACAGAAGACATCCTTCAACTTGATCACAATCTTCTTACCCCAACTGAGATTGAAGCTTTCAAGATGATTGAGTTAGCTCGTATACAAAACAAGTATCTTACACGTGAAAATATTTTGTTGAAGTAGCATATCGTTGCACTCAAGGGCATTATCCGCAAGTTGGAGGACCTCCTATGCTCGATGTGCGACTACCCATCATCACCACCATCTTCTTCACCAACAAAGGAGACATAATCACATGGGTATGGGGACTCCCCTTGGCAACTGCCAATCTTGGGGGAGGTGCCCCGGTATCGTATCACCATCACACTCCTATTTTACCGTTTTTCTTAGTTCGATCCTTTTAGTAATATCTTGATCTAGTAGAATAAAGTTTTTGGTATGATCTAGTTTTGAGTTTTGCTTTATGATCCCTTTATGTAATCGAGTCCGTGAGCTATATAATAAAGATTAGTGTTGAGTCAAGGGCTTGATTATCTTGCTATGATCTTGAGTGAATAAAAGAAAAGAGAAAAGAATAAAAAGAAACAAAGAGATCATATTGATCTTATGAAGAGTAATGACTCCACATAGAAAGAGTATGATGATTAAAAATTGTTGAGAGTTGACAAACATAGCTTTGGTCATCGTTGCAATTAATAGGAAGTAATAAAGAGAGAGAGGTTTCACATATAAATATACTATCTTGGACATCTTTTATGATTGGGAGCACTCATTAAAATATGACATGCTAAAGAGTTGATGTTGGACAAGGAAGACAACGTAATGGGTTATGTTTTCTTATATCTGAAATAAAGTATATTTTCATGGATCATCCAACATGTTGAGCTTGCCTTTCCCCCTCATGCTAGCCAAATTCTTTGCACCAAGTAGAGATACTACTTGTGCTTCCAAATACCCTTAAAACCAGTTTTGCCATGAGAGTCCACCATATCTACCTATGGATTGAGTAAGATCCTTCAAGTAAGTTGTCATCGGTGCAAGCAATAAAAATTGCTCTCTAAATATGTATGATTTATTGGTGTGGAGGAAATAAGCTTTATACGATCTTGTGATGTGGAAGAAATAAAAGCGACGGACTGCATAATAAAGGTCTATATCACAAGTGGCAATATAAAGTGACGTTCTTTCGCATTAAGATTTTGTGCGTCCAACCCTGAAAGCGCATGGCAACCTCAGCTTCCCTCTGCGAAGGGCCTATCCTTTATTATTAGCTTCTACCTTATGCAAGAGTCATGGTGATCTTCACCTTTCCTTTGTACATTTTATCCTTTGGCAAGCACAGTGTGTTGGAAAGATCCTGATATATATATATATATATATATATATATATATATATATATATATATATATATATATATATATATATATATATATATATATTTGGATGTAAGTTAACATGAGTTATTATTGTTGACATTACCCTTGAGGTAAAGGTTGGGAGGCGAAACTATAAGCCCCTATCTTTCTCTGTTTCCGATTAAAACTCCGTAATCACAAGTATTGCGTGAGTGTTAGCAATTGTGAAAGACTAAATGATAGTTGAGTATGTGGACTTGCTGAAAAGCTCTAACATAGACTCTTTCTGATGTTATGATAAATTGCAATTGCTTCAATGACTGAGATTATAGTTTGTTGGTTCTCAATAAAGTTTCTGATTCATACTTTGCATTGTGAATAGATTATTACTTGAGCATAAGAAATCATATGACAATATCCATATATGTTGTTGTTATAAGAATGATCATGATACCCTCATGTCCGTATTTTATTTTATCGACACCTCTACCTCTAAACATGTGGACATATTTATCGTTATTGGCTTTCGCTTGAGGACAAGCAAGGTCTAAGCTTGGGGGGAGTTGATACGTCCATTTTGCATCATGCTTTTATATCGATATTTATTGCATTATGGGCTGTTATTACACATTATGTCACAATACTTATGCCTATTCTCTCTTATTTTACAAGGTTTACATAAGGAGGGAGAATGCCGGCAGCTGGAATTCTGTACTGGAAAACGAGAAAATATTAGAGACCTATTCTGCACAACTCCAAAAGTCCTGAAACTCCATGAAAGTTATTCTTGGAAATAATAAAAAATACTGAGCGGAAGAAATACCAGAGGGGGCCCACACCCTGGCCACGAGGGTGGGGGGCGCGCCCTACCCCCTGAGCGCGCCCCCTACCTCGTGGGCCCCCTGTTGGCCCTCCGGTGCCCATCTTCTGCTATATGAAGTCTTTCGTCCGAAGAAAAATCATAAGAAAGCTTTCGGGACTAGACTCCGCCGCCACGAGGCGGAACCTTGGCGGAACCAATCTAGGGCTCTGGCGGAGCTGTTCTGCTGGAGACACTTCCCTCCGGGAGGGGGAAATCATCGCCATCGTCATCACCAACGATCCTCTCATTGGGAGGGGTCAATCTTCATCAACATCTTCACCAGCACCATCTCCTCTCAAACCCTAGTTCATCTCTTGTATCCAATTCTTGTCTCTAAGTCTAGGATTGGTACATGTAGGTTGCTAGTAGTGTTGATTACTCCTTGTAGTTGATGCTAGTTGGTTTATTTGGTGGACGATCATATGTTCAGATCCTATATGCATATTAATACTCCTCTGATTATGAACATGAATATGCTTTGTGGGTAGTTATGTTTGTTCCTGAGGACATGGGAGAAGTCTTGCTATTAGAAGTCATGTGAATTTGGTATCCGTTCGATATTTTGATGAGATGTATGTTGTCACTTCTCTAGTGGTGTTATGTGAACGTCGACTACATGACACTTCACCATTATTTGGGCCTAGAGGAAGGCATTGGGAAGTAATAAGTAGATGATGGGTTGCTAGAGTGACAGAAGCTTAAACCTAGTTTATGTGTTGCTTCATAAGGGGCTGATTTGGATCCACTTGTTTCATGCTATGGTTAGGTTTACCTTAATACTTCTTTTGTAGTTGCAGATGCTTGCAATAGGGGTTAATCATAAGTGGTATGCTTGTCCAAGTAAGGACAACACCCAAGCACCGGTCCACCCACATATCAAATTATCAAAGTACCGAACGTGAATCATATGAACGTGATGAAAACTAGCTTGACGATAATTCCCACTTGTCCTCGGGAGCGCTTTTTTCTATATAAGAGTTTGTCCAGGCTTGTCCTTTGCTACAAAAAGGATTGGGCCACCTTGCTGCACTTTATTTATTTTTTTTACTCGTTGCTCGATACAATTTATCTTATCACAAGACTATCTGTTACCTCTAATTTCAGTGCTTGCAGAGAATACCTTGCTAAAAACCGCTTATCATTTCCTTCTGCTCCTCGTTGGGTTCGACACTCTTACTTTTCGAAGGGACTACGATAGATCCCCTATACTTGTGGGTCATCAGCCCTCATCAAAATATTATATGCCAAAATTGTTGACGTTGGACAAGGAAGAAAATGTAATGATTTATGCTTGTTCATATTCACATAGAAGTTATATTGTCATAGATCCTTTAATATGTGGTTCTTTCCCCCCATCTTTGCTAGCCAAAAATCCGCACTAAGTAGAGATACTACTTGTGCATCAAAACCCTTAACCAAAATATTGTTTTGAGAGTCCACCATACCTACCTATGGATTGAGTAAGATCCTTCAAGTAAGTTGTCATTGGTGCAATAAGACAATAAAAATTGCTTCTAAATGTGTTAGATCATTTAGTGTAAGAGTGAGTGTTGTACGAACTTGTGATGGCAAAATAATAAAGGTGACAGACTGCATAATAAAGGTTGCTATCATAAGGGGCAATATAACGTGACATTCTTTTGCACTAAGAGATTGAGCATACAACCAAAAAGCGCATGGCAACCTCTGCTTCCCTCTGCGAAGGGCTTATCTTTTACTTTTATGTATTTACTTTTATGCAAGAGTCAAAGTATCTCTCTATTCCTTTTTATTTTTCTCTTTTGGCAAGAACCATGTGGTGAGGAAAGATCTAGGCACATATATCCAGTTGGATATGGGTGGGCATGAGTTATTATTGTTGACATCACCCTTGAGGTGAATACGTTGGGAGGCGAAACTATAAGCCCCTATCTTTCTACGTGTCTGGTTGAAACATTTTGCTCATGTGTATGCGGTGAGTGTTAGCAATCATAGAAGACTATATGATGGTTGAGTATGCGGACTTGCCAAAAGGCTCCGATACGTGACCCTTCCTGAAAATATGATGAATTGTAGTTGCAAAGTTGACTCAGAACATAGTTTGTTGGTTTTCAATAGAGTTTATGCTTTATACTTCGATGTTGCGATGAATTGTTACTTGTTCATGAGAAGTTTATGATAAATCTTATGTGATAAATGTTTTATAATAAAGGTTGTTGTTGTTATAATAATATACATGATGCTTCTATGTTCATATTTTGTTTTTATCAACACCTCTCTCTCTCTAAGCATGTGGACATGATTTTCGATTTTGGTTTTTGCTTGAGGAAAAACGAGGTCTAAGCTTGGGGGAGTGGATACGTCCATTTTGCATCATGTTTTCCTACTGTTATTTATGATGTTTTTATGCATAATAATGCTTTATGGAGTAATTCTAATGCCTTTTCTCTCATAACATGCAAGGTTCACACAAAGAGGGAGAATACCGGCATCTGGAATTCTGGACCTGAAAAGGCTACGTTAGGCCACGTATTCTGCACAACTCCAAATGAGCTAAAACTTCACGGAGAATTTTTATGGAATATTTAAGAATTACTAGAGCAAATAACTACCAGAGGGGGCCCACCATGTGGGCACAACCCACCTGGACGCGAGGTCCCCCAGGTGCGCCCTGGTGGGTTGTGCCCTTCTCGGCCCACCTCCGGTGCCCCTCTTCTGGCATATAAGTCATTTTACCCTAGAGAAAATAAAGAGAGGACTTTCGGGACGAAGCGCCGCCGTCTCGAGGCAGAACTTGGGCAGAGCACTTTTTTCCTCCGGTGAAGCGATTCCGTCGGGGGAACTTCCCTCCCGGAGGGGGAAATCATCGCATCATCATCACCAACAACTCCATCTTTGGGAGGGCAATATCCATCAACATCTTCAACAACACCATCTCCTCTCAAACCCTAGTTGAAAGGATCGAGAAGAGGTGTCTAGAGGGGGGTGATTAGACACTAAGTACCAAAAGTTGCAATTTTTATTTTCTTTAAGTTGAAGTGGAGTTCTGGCACAAGTTTAACAAAAACAATACATATCAAGCAAGCATGCAAAGAGTATATGAGCAGCGGAAAGTAAAGCATGCAACTTGCAAGAATGTAAAGGGAAGGGTTTGGAGGATTCAAACGCAATAGTAGACACAGATGTTTTTGTCGTGGTTCCGATAGGTGGTGCTATCATACATCCACGTTGATGGAGACTTCAACCCACGAAGGGTAACGGCTGCGCGAGTCCATGGAGGGCTCCACCCACGAAGGGTCCACGAAGAAGCAACCTTGTCTATCCCACCATGTTCGTCGCCCACGAAGGACTTGCCTCACTAGCGGTAGATCTTCACGAAGTAGGCGATCTCCTTGCCCTTACAAACTCCCTGGTTCAACTCCACAATCTTGTTGGAGGCTCCCAAGTGACACCTAGCCAATCTAGGAGACACCACTCTCCAAGAAGTAATAAATGGTGTGTTGATGATGAACTCCTTGCTCTTGTGCTTCAAATGATAGTCTCCCCAACACTCAACTCTCTCTCACAGGATTTGGATTTGGTGGAAACAAGATTTGAGTGGAAAGCAACTTGGGGAAGGCTAGAGATCAAGATTCATATGGTAGGAATGGAATATCTTGTCCTCAACACAAGTGTAGGTGGTTCTCTCTCAGAAAATGCAAGTTGGAAGTGTAGGTTCGTTCTGATGGCTCTCTCCACGAATGAAGAGGAGGTGGAGGGGTATATATAGCCTCCACACAATATCTAACCGTTACACACAACTTGCCAATCTCGGTGGGACCAAATTGATAAACTCGGTCTGACTGATTCAGCAAATCTAGTGACCGTTAGGATTTTCGGTGGGACCGACATGCAACTCGGTAGGACCGATATGGTTAGGGTTAGGGCATAACGTAATCTCAGTGAGACCGATTACACAAACTCGGTGAGACCGGATTGGTAATAAGCTAACTAGAGAGTTGGTCAGGTAAACTCGGTGGGACCAATTCGCTCATCTCGGTGAGACCGAAATGTTATGAAAAGGAAACAGAGAGTTTACATTGCAATCTCGGTAGGACTGATTACGCGAACTCGGTGAGGCCGATTTTGGTAATAGATTCATACAGAGAGATTGCAATCCCATCTCGGTGAGACTGAGATCCCTATCGGTGAGACCAACTTGCCTAGGGTTTGTGGCAGTGGCTATGACATCTGAACTCGGTGGCGCCGGATAGAAAGAATCGGTGGGGCCGAGTTTGACTTTTGGTTTAGGTCATATGTGGATGTGAGAAAGTAGTTGAGGGCTTTGGAGCATATCACTAAGCATTTTGAGCAAGAGCTCATTAAGCAACACCTCATCCCTCCTTGATAGTATTGGCTTTTCCTATAGACTCAATGTGATCTTGGATCACTAAAATAGAAAATGTAGAGTCATGAGCTTTGAGCTAGAGCCAATCCTTTGTCCTTAGCATCTTGAAGGGGTTCCACATCCTCTAGTCCATGCCACTTCATTGTTGAACTTATCTGAAACATACTAGATAAAAGTGTTAGTCCAACAAGAGATATGTTGACATTAATTACCAAAACCACCTAGGGAGCACTTGTGCTTTCACTAGTTCATCTCTTGTGTTCAATCTTTGTAGCATAACCTTAGATTGGTGCTCATGGGTGACTAGTAGTGTCGATTACATCTAGTAGTTGATTACTATATGGTTTATTTGGTGGAAGATTATATGTTCAGATCCATTATGCTATTTAATACCCCTCTGATCTTGAGCATGATTATCATTTGTGAGTAGTTACTTTTGTTCTTGAGGCCATGGGAGAAATTTTGTTGCAAGTAATCATGTGAACTTGATATGTGTTTGATATTTTGATGGTGTGTATTGTGTGATTCCCTTAGTGGTGTCATGTGAACGTCGACAACATGGCACTTCACCTTATTAGGGCCTAAGGGAATGCATTGTGGAGTAGTTATTAGATGATGGGTTGCAAGAGTGACAGAAGCTTAAACCCTAGTTTATGCGCTACTTCGTAAGGGACTTATTTGGATCCAAAAGTTTAATGTTATGGTTAGATTTTATATTAATACTTTTCTTGTAGTTGTGGATGCTTGCGAGGGGGTTAATCATAAGTAGGAGGTTTGTTCAAGTAAGAACATCACCTAAGCACCGGTCCACCCACATATCAAATTATTAAAGTAGCGAACACGAAACAAACCAACATGATGAAAGTGACTAGATGAAATTCCCGTGTACCTTCAAGAATGCTTTGCTTATCATAAGAGACCATTTTGGCCTGTCCTTTGCCACAAAAGGATTGGGCTACCTTGCTGCATATTATTTGTCGTTATCGTTACTTGCTCGTTACAAATTATCTTGCCATCAAACTACTCGTTACTTATAATTTCAGTGCTTGCAGAGAATACCTTGGTGAAAACCAGTTGTCATTTCCTTCTGCTCCTCGTTGGGTTCGACACTCTTACTTATCGAAAGGACTATGATCGACCCCCTATACTTGTGGGTCATCAGGGCCTTTAGTCCTGGTTGGAACCACCAACCGAGACTAAAGGGTTGGTCAGAGGGGTGGTGGGAGTTTAGTCCCACCTCGCCAAGCGAGTACCGCGATCACCAGTTTATAAGCCCGCCTACGTTATCCCTCCCGAGCTCCTCTCTAAAGCAGGCAACACATTGCCTTCTCCCTCTCTGCCCTGTGGGGCCTACTAAAAGTAGATATGTGTGCTTCGCAGTCCTGCATCCTGGCCCATATATAGTTGGATTTCTAGTCGTATGCAGGTCGTGGTGTGTGTATTCTCCTCCTGGTAGGCGGGCATTTTTTTATTTTTTTGCATATGTAATGTCAATTTTTTTACCTTCTTCAAATCACATTCTAATTTTTATACATACTCACTTATGTGTAATACACATGATTATCAAAGAATTTCAACAAAATATATGAAATTCTAAAAAATACTTTATGAATTTTTTTGCTATTAAAGTTTTTAACAAAAAATACTTTATGACAATTCTTTTTGCTATTAAATTTTTTAACAAAAAAAATACTTTGATAATTTTGGTTGCATAAATTTTATATAATTTTAAGTTAATATTATTTTGATCATAACTAGAGTTTTATAAAAGCTTTTTAGTTGATTCTTTTTGCTATTAGAGTTTTATAAAAGCTTTTTAGTTGATTATTATTTTTAATGTTTTTTTGAGCTAAATGATCCTGAAATTGAAAAGCACTACAAATGAAGAATATTATAAAATACTTTTGGTTAACCTAATAATGTTATATTTTCTTTTCTGTTAAGTAATTAGTTTAACCTAATACTTTTTGTTAACCTAATTTATTTTGATGCATAGACACACCGTGATTCAAAAAAGCCGACACCATTGTTCTATGTTAAGGAGATAGACCCTTACTACGAATCTTAAGAAGATTTGTAGTAAGAGTCCATATCCTTAACAAAGGATGCAATGATGTCAGAAGCATATCCCTTATGGACGACCCAGATATTTAAGGTGGTCGACTAGCTCGTCACTTGGCGAGGTGGGACTAAATACGAGTGTGAAAATATGCGGTAGGCCTTTAGTCCCGGTTGGTGCCACCAATCGGGACTAAAGCTAGGCTTTAGATTAGTATTTTCTATTTTTCATGCATTTAATGATTTTTTTAGCTAAATGACCCTGAAATTGAAAAGCACTACAAATGAACTCTGAAAAGGTTGAAACTTGGCATGGTATCATAATTTCACCCACATAGCATGTGCTAAAAAGTTGAGAGGGTTACTGCAAAAATTGGATGCACTTCATGTACAAACTGGACAATCTCTTTCGAAGTATCAGGGTTTCAGACGAAAACTCATCTATTACAAAGGGATTTCATTTTTTTACATGTAACTACAATGATATTCTAGATCAAAGCCATCATCAGAATAGTTATGGAGCATACCTATGGCTTTCAACCCAGAATCAAAGGTGCAAAATATTTGGCTATCTTGTATATGTCGAACAGTTACCTGAACAATCGTACCATCTGATATGTTGTCTTCACTAGAGAAAAAGTCTTCACCTTTTCTTCGTGTGTGTAGCTTGCTTATTGCGCCGTAACCATGGATAATCTTCATCATTTAACAAGATGTTTCGGTCCGTCTTCACTGTGAAGGGACGAATTTCATGAAACTTTTCGTAATCTTCTAACATGTTTGTCTTGTCCTCCACTCCCATGATGTTTCTTTTCCCTGAATGAACTATGCGGCGCTTTGTCTCATCGTATGATGTATTCGCCTCTTTAGTTTCTTTTTCTCGGTTTGGTAGACATGTCCTTCACATAGAAAACTTGCGCCACATCATTGGCTAGGCCGAATGGTTCGTCTATGTACCCAAGATTATTGAGATCCACTTTTGTCATTCTGTACTGCGGGTCTACCAGTACCCCGCCTCCTGTCAAATTGACCCATTTGCACCGAAACAAAGGGACCTTAAATTCACGTCCATAGTCAAGTTCTCGTATCTCCTCTATGTAACTGTAACGCCCCCGATTCAATCGTACACTAATCATGCACGCAAATGTGTACGATCAAGATCAGGGACTCACGGGAAAATATCACAACACAACTCTACAAATAAAATAAGTCATACAAGCATCATAATACAAGCCAGGGGCCTCGAGCGCTCGAATACAAGTGCTCGATCATAGACGAGTCAGCGGAAGCAACAATATCTGAGTACAGACATAAGTTAAACAAGTTTGCCTTAATAAGGCTAGCACAAATTGGGGATACAGATCGAACGAGGCGCAGGCCTCCTGCCTGGGATCCTCCTAACTACTCCTGGTCGTCGTCAGCAGGCAACACGTAGTAGTAGGCACCTCCGGGGTAGTAGTCGTCATCGAAGGTGGCGTCTGGATCCTGGGCTCCATCGTCTGGTCGCAGCAATCGGGTAGAGAAATGGGAAAAAGGGGGAACAAAGCAACCGTGAGTACTCATCCAAAGTACTCGCAAGCAAGGAGCTACACTACATATGCATGGGTATATGTGTAAAGGGCCATATCAGTGGACTGAACTGCAGAATGCCGGAATAAGAGGGGGATAGCTAATCCTGTCGAAGACTACGCTTCTGGCAGCCTCCGTCTTGCAGCATGTAGAAGAGAGTAGACTGAAGTCCTCCAAGTAGCATCACATAGCATAATCCTACTCGGCGATCTCCTCCTCGATGCCCTGTTAGAGAGCGATCACCGGGTTGTATCTGGCACTTGGAAGGGTGTGTTTTATTAAGTATCCGGTTCTAGTTGTCATAAGATCAAGGTACAACTCCGGGTCGTCCTTTTACCGAGGGACACGGCTATTCGAATAGATTAACTTCCCTGCAGGGGTGCACCACATAACCCAACACGCTTGATCCCATTTGGCCGGACACACTTTTCGGGGTCATGCCCGGCCGCGGAAGATCAACACGTCGCAGCCCCACCTAGGCACAACAGAGAGGTCTGCACGCCGGTCTAAACCTAAGCGCACAGGGGTCTGGGCCCATCGCTCTTAGCACACCTGCACGTTGCGAGGGCGGCCGAAAGCAGAACTAGCCCCCTTAATACAAGAGCAGGCTTACGTTCCAATCCGGCGCGCGCCGCTCAGTCGCTGACGTCACGAAGGCTTTGGCTGATACCACGATGCCGGGATACCCATAACTACTCCCGCATAGATGGTTAGTGCGTATAGACCAAATGGCCAGACTCAAATCAAATACCCAGATCTCATTAAGTGTGTTAAGTATCTGCGAACGCCGACCAGGGCCAGGCCACCTCTCTCCTAGGTGGTCTCAACCTGCCCTGTCGCTCCGCCACAAAGTAACAGACGGGGGCTGTCGGGAACCCAGGCCCACCACTACCTGGGTGGAACCACCTGCCCTTTCAGCCCCCATCTCCGAACAGTATCACAGGTAATGTAACAGTGTAAAGTATATAGTACATGCCCGTGATCACCTCCCGAAGTGATCACAGCCCAGTAGTATAGCATGGCAAACGGATAAGAGTGTAGGGCCACTGATGGAACACTAGCATCCTATACTAAGCAGTAAGATAGCAGGTAAGGGTAACAACTGTAGCAACAATGACTGGCTATGCAACAGAATAGGATAAACCGAAAGCAGTAACATGCTACACTACTCTAATGCAAGCAGTATAGAGAAGAATAGGCGATATGTGGTGATCAATGGGGGGGGCTTGCCTGGTTGCTCTGGTAAGAGAGAGGGGTCGTCAACTCCGTAGTCTTACTGGGTAGGAGCGGCGTCGGTCTCGGTGTCTAGCGAGAGAAAAGGTGGAGAAACAATAAATATTTAAGAAATCAGATGCATAGCGATGCACGACATGACAAGTATCGGTGTTAGGGGTGCCCTAACGCGGTATGAGGTGATACCGGTGAAGGGGAAAAACATCCGGGAAAGTATCCCCGGTCTTTCGCGTTTTCGGGCAGAGGAGCCGGAGGGGGAAAGTTGCGAGTTTGATATGTTAGGGGTGCGTGGCGGACCAACGGGCTACGTATCCGGGTTCGTCTCGTCGTTCTAAGCAACTTTCATGTTGAAAATATTTTAATCCGAGTTAAGGATTAAAAGATATGATTTTCTAAACATTTTATTAATTTCTGGAATTTAATTAATCATTTAATTAATTCGAAAATGAATTAATGACATCAGCATGATGTCATGCTGACGTCAGCAGTCAACAGAGTTGACTGGTCAACCTGACCAGTGGGTCCCACTGGTCAGAGACACATGTTAATTATCCAAATTTTAATTAATCTAATCAGAATTAATTAGGGGGTGGGCCCCACTGTCATTGATTGATTAATTTACTAACAGTTAATTAGGTTAATCTCATTATGATTAATTAACTTAATTAATTCCTTAATTAATTAATTAAATTATTTATTTATTTATTATTATTATTATTTTTTATAAACTTTTTTGTTTTTCTTTTTTACAGAAAAAAGGGTGGGTGTGGGGGCCCCGCTGGGCAGTGGCCCATGAGGGTTAAGCGGGCGACGGGCAAGCGGGTTAACGGGCGAGCGCCCGTGCGAGGGCACGGGACATCAGGGGCGCCGGCGAGGCCGTGGCCTCGGTGAGGCCAGCAGGGGGCGCCGGCATGGCGCGGCCGATAGCCACGGCCAACGGAGCAGGCGTGGCGGCGGGGGCGTGGCGAGGCACGACGCGGTGCAGCCGGGTGAAGCGGCACGAGGCTGCAGCAGCAGGCGTGTAGCAGCTGCGGGAAGGGGGCAGAAGCATGCAGTGCAAGCGGGAGGCACCAGGCGGCGCTGGGGGGGAAGGCGCGGTGGCGTGGGGCATGCGACGCACGAGGCCACCACGGGCGGGCGACGCAAGAGCGGTGCAGGCGCGAGCGCGCGCGCGCTTCGTCGCGGGCAGGTGCGGGGCACGGCCAGCGCGTGTGGACGGCGAGTGCAGGGTGGTGCTAGCGAGCGCGCGCGTGCACGTCGGCGCGAGGGAGTAGAGACGGGCAGAGCGGCGGCGTGTGGTGACCGTGCGGAGCAGAGGGAGGCGGGGCCTCACCACGATTTGCAGGGTCGGGGGCAGCGGGGGTTGAGGTGGGGAGACGGGGACGATGCACGTAGGGGAGGCAGACCGATGAGGGCGCGCCGGCGAATTCCAGGCTGGGAGGGGTTCCGGTGAGGCAGCGACGTGCGTTGGCGTCGGTGGCCTCCTCCCTGCGGCGGCGATGGATGACGGTGACGGCGGCGCAGCGTCGGGGCGGCGAGGGCGCGGTCACCCCGATCCCGATCTGGATCGGGGGAGCGAGGGGGAGCGAGTGGGGCGAGTGGGGTGGACGGCTAGGGTTGGTCTGGGGGGAGTGGGGGGTTAAGGCAGCGGGGTGGGCCGGCTAGGCCAGGCGGGCTGGCCGGCCAGCTCGGCCAGTGGGTCGTGGGAGGGGGGTTCCCTCATTTTTTTGTTTTGTTTAGTTTTTGCAGTTTCTTTTCTTTTTTATTTATTTTCTTTTCTATTTTAATTCAATTTAAAATATCTATGCATTTTATAAAACTGTATCTTCTACACCATACTTATCTATGTAATATTTAGTACAAACCGAACATTTTTATTTTAATGTTTGAAAACTTTTATTGTTTTCCTGTAATTAAATTTTGAATTTGTTTCAGTTTTTGAATTATCTAGGGTTTATCAAGAGTAACCGAGGTGACGTGGCATCATTAGCGGGGGATCACTGTAGCTTAATTATCCGGGCGTCACAATTCTCCTCCACTACAAGAAATCTCGTCCCGAGATTTAGGAGGCGTAAGGGGGGAAGAAGATTCTAGTTACGAAATTCTAGTGAGTGTTCTCGGTCTTAATTGCTCTTTCCAAAGTAGTTGATCCCTTTTTGGTGATGTCTTCATTTCTCTGCTCCAGGTCATCATGATGAAGTGGCCATCCTTCCTTCGGAGTCTTCATCATACTAACGAAAGATTAAGGGGGTATACAGGAAGAATGGACCTCTGCAGGGTAGACTATCTGGTAGACAACAACGAGGAAGGTGGCGGAAAGTAACTCTCGAATTGAAATTTAAGACAATATCGAGAGCAAAGCAAGAAGGTGCAAAATAGAAGTTTCAAGCGCATAGGCAATCGTTCGTTGGCTGAAGCGAAGTGTGAAAGGGGTTCAGAGCAATGGGAATAAGTATTGCGCCTGATACCAGATTGATGATCTAATCGGAAGGTGGCTCGTGAATTACACACGAGGCCACGCATGAGGAATAACTTTGGGAACAGGGGGTGTACAGGAGAGTCAGGTTTCGATCATGAGGAACTGTGGGTTATGGGCCCACCATGTGGGTTAAAAGCAGGAAGGGCGGTGACATCTTGCACGGGCATGAAAGCAAGGCATGTCAGAGGATAGTCTGTCGGTTAGGTCGGCAACAACATCGGTACCAAGGGCGAGGGACGGAGAGAACCATTTTCCTGCTCGTTGAACGAGGCGGACCAATAGGAAAAATTCTCGTCCATCGGTGGTTACCGGAATACTATCATCAAAAGCAACAGGGTCTTACTGACACAGTTGTACACCAAGGTGTTTTGCATAAGCAGAAGAATACTACTGCGTATATAATATAGATTACAATAAGGGTTAGGCAAACCAATGGAAAGGAAAGGTGATTACCAGGTTTAATCAGAACAATGGGGAGAAAAATGTGTATACACACATATTTCAGGGGCATATCCCTCCCAAGGACAAGCGGGGCATGATATCCATGACATGATAGAAAGTAGAGAACCATTGACGTAAAGGGAGAGGAATTTCGTGACATTATCCATACGATGATGTTTGGATAATTTGATTAAGAAAATTTAGCATTGTGCTTCAAGTGTTCTTATCGATGATAGGAGTACCACATGCATGCTTCGAGATAGCACTGACATGGTCTTCAAGCAAAGGTCGGACTTCGGATACACGAAGGATCCATTAGGATAAACTTATTAAACAAGGCATTCAATTTCCTCATGGAAAAATGGTTAACCTCGTTAAAAGAAAACTATAACAATAGGTCCTCTGGCCAGGTGTACTCGGCATGACACCACCTTACCGGGTCATATAACGACCAATGTTATAACTCTTGAAAATATGTTCCCACCATCATATCTGACCGAGGTGCAGATCTAATTGGTGTCATGATACCTCAGACTCAGGTTGTCTGAGAAGAAAAGGTGCAACACAAATAGTCGAAATGACATTGCAAGATTCTCGGGAAATGAACCATGGGAGAGGGTTCCTGGAATAATAGTTCATCATTAAACCAAGGAGGGGATGAGAAGGTGGCTGATGGGCTCAGCGACAATTCATCGAGAATTTCAAACGGATGGCTTTCCACAATAATGTGAACAAGAAGATGACACTACTCAATTCAAATGATATAATGTTGTATGCTCTAGGAAAACATACACCATCAATCATAGTTGAAGGTGTGCCCGAAGTATGAGCTTAGGCAGCAAGATCAATGTTAGAGTGACGATTCAATAACCAGCAGTCTAAGATCGAACTGTCGATCGTTAACTTCAAAGCAATAGGGTTGCTAGAAGTACAGAACTCAAACAACATTGTTAGCATATTGGTATCCTGGTTAAAACAACATGGGGACCAAGGAAGAATGGTGATGGCGAGAAGTATCATCATATCGAGAATTTCTAAGAGGTGGCGAAATTCTCATGACATTACTGACACAAAAGATGGCAATACTCCAAGGTAAAGAAGAACAATTGTTGGATAGCATGGATCTCAAGGTATAACACAAAACACTAACAAGTTTGTGTTGAGCGGAAGGCAATAAAGTGGTCGATGATAACACAATCATCGAGGGGCAAGGATGGTATTTCCCATCATGAATTCGATTCGGACTTGGAAGAAGGCATATCATTGTTGGCGATGATCACGACACATTTGTCGAGAGTTTTCCTGAAGATGTAATCGATCGGCGATGACATCAAGTCAAATGAATGATGGAGCGAAAGGTTATTGGAACCACGGTTACAACACAACTCGAAATCAAGCTTGTTGTTTAAGGTGAAAGGGTATGACGAGGAAGATCGACGTAAGCTTAGCTATCGTTGCGAATTGTGCTCCCGGAAGAAGGAACATATAGTACACTTAAAATTAGCACTATCATGATATAGCCGAGCAGGCTAGGAATGACGTGACCGAGTTCAAACTCGTAAGTAATGAAGGTTACTAGGAGTTGTTGAATCGCAGTGTGGACTCGATTCAGTTGCCGGTGTCCTTGAGGGGTTCTAACAATTCAGAACCCGTTGGAAAAATGGAATCGGCAAGAATAATAGTTGATGAAGAACTCTTAAGAAGTTATGTAGTTCTGTGGTATTCTTGAGATACCAGAGTGTAATGCTCGACGGTAGATCAAAGTAAGGGTTGGACAGGTGCAATGATCTGCAGAAGACAAGTACTTCAACTTGTCCGAGAAATGGTATTTAAAAGGAGGACATGACCGGATCAACGATTGCAAAATGCCAGATCCTAGATATAATATAAACTTATACCAAGGAAATATTTATTTGAAGAGAAGCTTTGATGATAAGATCTACATCGTGTCCATGGGCATGAACACAAAGTTCAAGGTCGACTCCCACTTCTTCAATGAATAACCTTTCATTTTACTTCTCGCTTTTGATGAAGCTATAGTGTAGAAATTTTACCTGGCAAAACAACAGAAGAGTATGACTCGTGAAAACTTTCGAGTTCACACATATTAAGGAAGGCATAGGTTCAACCCGTTAGGGTATCGTGGAAACATATACCACAAGCTTCAATAGTAAATACCACAAGCTCTAAATCAGAGCATGGTTGGTCAATCAGAGGATAGGATTTACCAATGGAGAAAGAACTTCCAAAGGAATTGAATATGAAGGATGCTATCGGATAAAATCCAACAAAGGATCTGCCGGTCCATAACAGAGCTGATGTGAGCATCGGCACACAACCAGAGGAAGTAACAATGCAAAGGCATTGGATTATGGAAACAACTAACTAACCCAGAGCTCAAATGCAAAGGAATTTATGATTTTCAAATCAAGGGATCAGAAGCAATGTTCTGATTAGGGATGGATAAGTATAATAGCCTTAGGGGTACAAGCGACGACATTTGGATTTGTTGAGAACCATCTCATGTTTAAAATGACGTCTGAGCCGGAAAGATAATTTAAAAGGATCAACTGATGATTGCGTGCATTCGCACTCATGTTGAATCAAAGGGATCAAAATGACGGTGCCTAAGGATACTAATGAATTTTGCCAGACATATGGAAAGCATCCATAATGCAAGCAGACAAGTATTTGTAGAGCAATAAGGCTACAAGGATTTTCGGAGGATTTAATAGTATTTCAAAGACTTTTGTGAAACACATGAATAACTGGGGGATGAGCGGATACTCGATAAGTGCGAGAATTATCCGTATGGGTATTCAGGTGACAATGAACAGCAAGGCACTAAGCTCAAAGGATTATTGAAACAACGACGAGTATTTCGGGGTATCTTGTAATAACAAGACCAGCTGGGGATGAATGTAAGAATGACAACTGCAAGTAGTTATCATAAGGGTTGAGGGTAGAAGGGAAATTGTAAATGCGATGAACACAAGTTCTCGGGTTAATAGCGGAGAGTATCTTCAGGGTCTTCTGGTGCAGCAGACGATCATCAATAGCAAGGGGCTCTCCGGGTGAAAGTGATAACGAGATCCTAATGTTAGATTTAGCAAAATCATTTAAACCCGAATAGAAGAGAGGTCAGAGTCCCAGAGTATAGGTCGAGGAATAAAAGATACTACTACCACCCAATGGCGACGTGGGCCCATGGGCCACACAGCCATGTTAGCAAAATAGTTTTCATCGACCAGACTCAACTTCGGCCAAGGAGTTGGAAAGGGGGATTCCTACAGGCAGTCGGCTCTGATACCAACTTGTAACGCCCCCGGTTCAATCGTACACTAATCATCCACGCAAATGTGTACGATCAAGATCAGAGACTCACGGGAAAATATCACAACACAACTCTACAAATAAAATAAGTCATACAAGCATCATAATACAAGCCAGGGGCCTCGAGGGCTTGAATACAAGTGATCCATCATAGACGAGTCAGCGGAAGCAACAATATCTGAGTACAGACATAAGTTAAACAAGTTTGCCTTAAGAAGGCTAGCACAAACTGGGGATACAGATCGAACGAGGCGCAGGCCTCCTGCCTGGGATCCTCCTAACTACTCCTGGTCGTCGTCAGCAGGCAGCACGTAGTAGTAGGCACCTCCGGGGTAGTAGTCGTCATCGAAGGTGGCGTCTGGATCCTGGGCTCCATCGTCTGGTCGTAGCAATCTGGTAGAGAAATGGGAAAAAGGGGAACAAAGCAACCGTGAGTACTCATCCAAAGTACTCGCAAGCAAGGAGCCACACTACATATGCATGGGTATATGTGTAAAGGGCCATATCAGTGGACTGAACTGCAGAATGCCGGAATAAGAGGGGGATAGATAATCATGTCGAAGACTACGCTTCTGGCAGCCTCCGTCTTGCAGCATGTAGAAGAGAGTAGACTGAAGTCCTCCAAGTAGCATCGCATAGCATAATCCTACTCGGCGATCTCCTCCTCGATGCCCTGTTAGAGAGCGATCACCGGGTTGTATCTGACACTTGGAAGGGTGTGTTTTATTAAGTATCCGGTACTAGCTGTCATAAGGTCAAGGTACAACTCCGGGTCGTCCTTTTACCGAGGGACACGGCTATTCGAATAGATTAACTTCCCTGCAGGGGTGCACCACATAACCCAACACGCTTGATCCCATTTGGCCGGACACACTTTTCGGGGTCATGCCCGGCCGCGGAAGATCAACACGTCGCAGCCCCACCTAGGCACAACAGAGAGGTCAGCACGCCGGTCTAAACCTAAGCGCACAGGGGTCTGGGCCCATCGCCCTTAGCACACCTGCACGTTGCGAGGGTGGCCGAAAGCAGAACTAGCCCCCTTAATACAAGAGCAGGCTTACGTTCCAATCCGGCGCGCGCCGCTCAGTCGCTGACGTCACGAAGGCTTCGGCTAATACCACGATGCCGGGATACCCATAACTACTCCCGCGTAGATGGTTAGTGCGTATAGACCAAATGGCCAGGCTCAAATCAAATACCCAGATCTCGTTAAGCGTGTTAAGTATCCGCGAACGCCGACCAGGGCTAGGCCACCTCTCTCCTAGGTGGTCTCAACCTGCCCTGTCGCTCCACCACAAAGTAACAGACGGGGGCCGTCGGGAACCCAGGCCCACCACTACCTGGGTGGAACCACCTGCCCCTTCAGCCCCCATCTCCGAACAGTATCACAGGTAATGTAACAGTGTAAAGTATATAGTATATGCCCGTGATCACCTCCCGAAGTGATCACGGCCCAGTAGTATAGCATGGCAGATGGACAAGAGTGTAGGGCCACTGATGGAACACTAGCATCCTATACTAAGCAGTAGGATAGCAGGTAAGGGTAACAACTGTAGCAACAATGACAGGCTATGCAACAGAATAGGATAAACCGAAAGCAGTAACATGCTACACTACTCTAATGCAAGCAGTATAGAGAAGAATAGGCGATATGTGGTGATCAATGGGGGGGGGGCTTGCCTGGTTGCTCTGGTAAGAGAGAGGGGTCGTCAACTCCATAGTCGTACTGGGTAACAGCGGCGTCGGTCTCGGTGTCTAGCGAGAGAAAAGGGGGAGAAACAATAAATATTTAAGCAATCAGATGCATAGCGATGCACGACATGACAAGTATCGGTGTTAGGGGTGCCCTAACACGGTATGAGGTGATACCGGTGAAGGGGGAAAACATCCGGGAAAGTATCCCCGGTGTTTCGCGTTTTCGGGCAGAGGAGCCGGAGGGGGAAAGTTGCGAGTTTGATATGTTAGGGGTGCGTGGCTGACGAACGGGTTGCGTATCCGAGTTCGTCTCGTCGTTCTAAGCAACTTTAATGTTGAAAATATTTTAATCCGAGTTAAGGATTAAAAGATATGATTTTCTAAACATTTTATTAATTTCTGGAATTTAATTCATGCTGACGTCAGCAGTCAACAGAGTTGACTGGTCAACCTGACCAGTGGGTCCCACTGGTCAGAGACACATGTTAATTATCCAAATTTTAATTAATCTAATCAGAATTAATTAGGGGTGGGCCCCACTGTCATTGATTGATTAATTTACTAACAGTTAATTAGGTTAATCTCATTATGATTAATTAACTTAATTAATTCCTTAATTAATTAATTAAATTATTTATTTATTTACTTATTTATTTATTATTATTATTTTTATAAACTTTTTCTGTTTTTCTTTTTTACAGAAAAAAGGGGGTGTGGGGGCCCCATTGGGAAGTGGCCCACGGGGGTTAAGCGGGCGACGGGCAAGCGGGTTAACGAGCGAGCGCCCGTGCGAGGGCACGGGACCTCAGGGCCGCCGGCGAGGCCGTAGCCCGGCGCAGTGGAGCGAGGCCGTGGCCTCGGTGAGGCCAGCAGGGGGCGCCGGCACAGCGCGGCCGACGGCCACGGCCAGCTGAGCAGGCGTGGCGAGGCACGACGCGGTGCTGCCGGGCGAAGCGGTGCGAGGCTGCAGTTTCAGCCGTGTAGCAGCTGCGGGAAGGGGGGCAGAAGCACGCAGTTCAAGCGGGAGGCACCAGGCGGCGCTGGGGGGAAGGCGCGGTGGCGCGGGGCATGCGACGCACGAGGCCACCACGGGCGGGCGACGCAAGAGCGGTGCAGGCGCGCGAGCGCGCGCGCGCTTCATCGCGGGCAGGTGCGGGGCACGGCCAGCGCGTGTGGACGGCGAGTGCATGGGGTGCTAGCGAGCGCGCGCGTGCACGTCGGCGCGAGGGAGTAGCGGCGGGCAGAGCGGCGGCGTGCGGTGACCGTGCGGAGCAGAGGGAGGCGGGGCCTCACCACGATTTGCAGGGTCGGAGGCAGCGGGGGTTGAGGTGGGGAGACGGGGACGATGCGCGTAGGGGAGGCAGACCGGTGAGGGCGCGCCAGCGAAGTCCAGGCGGGGAGGGGTTCCGGTGAGGCGGCGATGTGCGTTGGCGTCGGTGGCCTCCTCCCTGCGGCGGCGATGGATGACGGTGACGGGGGCGCAGCGTCGGGGCGGCGAGGGCGCGGTCACCCCGATCCCGATCTGGATCGGGGGAGCGAGTGGGGCGAGTGGGATGGACGTCTAGGGTTGGACTGGGGGGAAGTGGGGGGTTAAGGCGGCGGGGTGGGCCGGCTGGGCCAGGCGGGCTGGCCGGCCAGCTCAGCCAGTGGGTCGTGGGAGGGGGGTTCCCTCATTTTTTTGTTTAGTTTAGTTTTTGCAGTTTCTTTTCTTTTTTTATTTATTTTCTTTTTTGTTTTAATTCAATTTAAAATATCTATGCATTTTATAAAACTGTATCTTCTACACCATAATTATCTATGTAATATTTAGTACAAACCGAACATTTTTATTTTAATGTTTGAAAACTTTTATTGTTTTCCTGTAATTAAATTTTGAATTTGTTTCGGTTTTTGAATTATCTAGGGTTTATCAACAGTAACCGAGGTGACGTGGCATCATTAGCGGGGGATCACTGTAACTTAATTATCCGGGCGTCACAGTAACCATAATATGTGTCCTTTGCCCCATTGGTGTTTGTTGCATCAAAGCGGACACCACTGTTTTGGTTCGTGCTCTTTTTATCTTGGGTAATCGTGTAAAATGTATTCCCATTTATCTCGTACCCTTGGTAAGTCAATACAGTCAAAGATGGTGTCCTCGCCAACAAGTATAACTCATCTCCAACAATGTTGTTACCCATGAGATGTGTTTGCAACCAATAGCCGAAAGTCCCGACGTGTTCATGTGTAATCCAGTCGTCAGACTGCTCCGGGTGTTTGATGCGTAGAATATTCTTGTGTTCATTGATATACGGGGTCACCAAGGTAGAATTCTGTAGAACTGTGTAGTGAGCTTGCGCCCAAGAATGCCCGTCCCTACATATTATTGAATCCGCTCCTAGCGTGCCTTTTCCACTTAGTCTCCCCTCATGCCGCGATTGAGGAACACCAATCGACTTAAGATCAAGAATAAAGTCAACACAAAATGCAATGACCTCCTCTGTTTCATGGCCCTTGGAGATGCTTCCTTCTTGCCTAGCACGGTTATGAACATATTTCTTTAAGACACCCATGAACCTCTCAAAGGGGAACATATTGTGTAGAAATACAGGCCCCAAAATGGTAATCTCGTCGAATAGGTGAACTAGGACATGCGTCATAATATTTAAGAAGGATGGTGGGAACACCAACTCGAAACTGACAAGACATTGGACCAAATCATTCTGTAACCTTGGTAGGATTTCTGGATCGATTACCTTCTAAGAAATTGCATTGAGGAATGCACATAGCTTCAGAATGATTAATCGAACATTTTTTGGTAGAAGCTCCCTCAGTGCAACCAGAAGCAGTTGCGTCATAATCATGTGGCAGCCATGAGACTTTAGGTTCTGGATTTTTTTTCTATGGGACATTTATTATTCTCTTTATATTCGACAAGAAGCCAGACGCGACCTTGATACTGAGCAAGCATTCAAAAAACATTCCCTTCTCTGCTTTGGTAAGAGCATAGCTGGCAGGACCTTTGGATGCATGTCATCTTTTTTGTTCACACGTTGCTGGTCCTCCTGTGCCTCCGGTGTATCTTTTGTCTTCCCATACACGCCCAAGAAGCCTAGCAGGTTCACGCAAACACTCTTCGTCACGTGCATCATGCCGATTGCAGAGCGGACCTCTAGGTCCTTCCAATAGGGTAGATCCCAAAATATAGATTTCTTCTTCCACATGGGTGCGTGTCCCTCAGCATCATTCGGAAAAGATTGTCCGCCAGGACCCTTTCCAAAGATTACTTGTAAATCCTTGACCATATCAAGTATATCATCACGAGTACGAAGGACAGGCTTCTTCCGGTGATCTGCCTCGCCTTTGAAATGCTTGAACTTCTTTCTTAAGGCATGCTTGGTCGGAAGGAATCGACGTTGTCCCAGATACACATTCTTCTTGCATTTTTCCAAATATATACTTTCATTCTCATGTAAACAGTGTGTGCATGCCTTGTATCCCTTGTTTGTTTGTCCTGAAAAGGTTACTAAGAGCAGGCCAATCCTTGATGGTTACAAGCAGCAATGCTCGTAGGTCAAATTCCTGCTATTTGTGCTCATCCCACACACGTACACCTTTTTTATCCCACAACTGTAAAAGTACTTCAACTAATGGCCTTAGGTACACATCAATGTCGTTGCCGGGTTGCTTAGGGCCTTGGATAAGCACTGGCATCATAATGAACTTTCGCTTCATGCACAACGAAGGAGGATGATTATACATACATAGAGTCATGGGCCAGGTGCTATGATTGTTGCTCTCCTCCCCAAAAGGATTAATGCCATCTGCCCTTAAACCAAACTATAAGTTCCTTGCGTCACCTGCAAAGTCCCCCCACTTTCTCCCGATTTTTCTCCATTGTGACCCATCAGCGGGTACCCTCAACTTCCTGTCTTTCTTACGGTCTTATTTGTGCCATCGCAACAACTTGGCATGCTCTTTTTTCCTGAACAGACATTTACCATGGTATTATAGGAGCATACCACATCACCTTGGTAGGAACCCTATTCCTGGGGCGCTCGCCCTCCACATCACCAGGGTCATCTCGTCTGATCTTATACCGCAATGCACCGCATACCGAGCATGCATTCAAATTCTCGTACCCTCACCACAGTAGAGGATGCAGCCATTAGGGAATGCATGTATCTTTTGCACCTCTAATCCTAGAGGGCATAGAACCTTCTTTGCTTCATACGTATTGTTAGGCAATTCGTTATCCTTTGGAAGCTTCTTCTTCATTATTTTTAGTAGAGAACCAAATCCCTTGTCAGATATACCATTCTCTGCCTTCCATTGTAGCAATTCCAGTGTAGTGTCGAGCCTTGTGCTGACATCTTCACAATTTGGGTACAACCCTTTTTCGTGATCCTCTAACATGCGCTCGAACTTCAACTTCTCCCTTTCACTTTCGCATCCTCTCTGTGCATCAACAATGACCCGGCGAAGATCATCATTAGGCACATCTGGTGCCTCTTGATCTTCAGCTTCCCCCCTCTTCTTTAGCAGTATCACCGTATTCAGGGAACATAGGATAGTTGTCATCATCCTCTTCTTCTTCGTTGTCTTCCATCATAACCCCTCTTTCTCCATGTTTGGTCCAAACATTATAGTGTGGCATAAAACCCTTCTCAAGCAGGTGCAAGTGAAGGGTTTTCGAGGAAGAGTAATCCTTCGTATTCCCACAGACAGTATATGGACAATACATAAAATCATTCTTCTTGTATGCCTCAGCCACTTCGAGAAAATTATGCAGGCCCGTAATGTAGTCGGAGGTGCGTCATTCACCATACATCCATTGTCGGTTCATTTGCATGCATTATATAATTAAGTGTATCAAAAACCATTACAGAACATCATGAATAGAGAAATGACCAAATTAATACAGGTTCATCATCACATTATAACCAAACGAAAGTAGTGATCAAATGTTATTACTGAAAAATAAATACATATAATTCTCACAGAACAACATATAGCTCTCAAGAGCATCTAATTAAAACATACATTGCAACTAACATACAACTATGTAAAACATTTAAATGCAACAACAAATGTGATCAAAACCCCAACTAAGGTAACAATTGATCCAATGGCATAGTGATACCAAGCCTCATTATCAATGGCATATTTTCTAATCTTTCTAATCTTCAAGTGCATTGCATCCATCTGGGTCTTGTGATCATCGACGACATCGGCAACATGCAACTCCAATTTCATCTTCTCCTCTTCAATTATTTTCATTTTTCCTTTCAAATAATTGTTTTCTTTTTCAACTAAATTTAACCTCTCGACAAGAGGGTCGGTTGGAATTTCCGATTCACATACCTCCTAGATTAAAACATCTATGTCATGTTGGTCGGCATAATCACCATAAGCACTAAATGAAACAAATAGTTATAAAAGATAATATACCACATCCGAATCATAGACCGGACGAGAGCCAACAGGGGCGGATACCAAAACCATGCCACTATATAATAACAAACAATAATAAAAGTAGTAAAATTATACAAGTAGCTATCTAAAACATACACATAAGAAAAAAAATCTTTTAAAAAGAAGATAAGAACAAGAGCCTCACCACGGTGGTGCCGACGACGAGATCGGCGCGGGCGATCGACGGCAGTGAGGACGGGGACCGGACAACACCCTACACATGTGCAAACTCTAAGAAGTTAATTTGAGCTCGTGCATCTAAATCAAATGAACTCGCACACACACTCCTCCACTAAAACACACAAACCACTCTACATCTAGATCATTTGAAAATGAGCTAAACTAGCAGTGAGAGATGAAAGGATGAAGTTGCTAACCTTTTAGAACACTTGTGTAGTTTGTGCACCGCCAAACCTAGACAAATCTTGGGGAAAATGTAGCTTGGAGAGGAGAAAGCTTAAGTGTGGCTCGGGCATTTCATCAAACACCTCATGTGCATAGGAGGTAAGAACAGATCGGCACACACCTCCCACACGCCGACGGGCCAAAAAACAGAGGAGTGAGCGAGCAGGGGCGAGCATATATATATGCACTTTTTTAGTCCCGGTTCGTGTCTAGAACCGGGACTGAAGACTGACCTTTAGTCCCGGTTAGTCCCGGTTCCAGACACCAAGCGGGACTAAAGGGGTTGCGCTAGGAGCGAGGCCCTTTAGTCCCGGTTGGTGGCTGGAATCGGGACTAAAGGTCCCAGCCGAACCGGGACTGGTGCCTGTCGAGGCCCGGCCGGCGTCCTGGCCGCTCGAACCGGGACTGATGCTCCCATTAATCCCGGTTCGTAACACAACCGGGACTGATACTCTGATCTGGCAAAAACCAAAGCCCTGTTTTCTACTAGTGTGCATACAACATTTATCCTCAGTTTTACTCCCTCCGCCCTATAATACAAGAGCGTCTTTGACACTACACTAGTATAAAAACGCTCTTATATTATGGGACGGAGCGAGTAGTTTTTATCCTAATAAAAGTGCACATCGCGAACTAACATGTGGTTGGATGGTTAGAGGGACGATGGTATCCCCAGCCCATCAGGGTTCCAAGTCCTGGTGCTCGCATTATTCCTAGATTTATTAGAATTTTCGGTGATACGCATTAAATGGGAGGAGACGTTCTCGTCGACGACGAGGCACCTATGGTGACTTCATAAATCTCAAGATGATATGCCGGCTCAGTCTCTCGAAGGTGCTCATAGGGGTAGGGTGTGCGTGCACACGTTCATAAGAGTGAGTGTATGCGCATATATATAAGCGTTTGCGTACCTATTATGTTAAAAAAATACTAGTGCACATCTAAAACTTCAATTCCTACGGGTAAGTTATAACTCATCGTTGCAACCATGCAAGAATTTCGTCCTAATTAGCAAGGGAAACACTTACGATCAGACGTCTGATTTTCTTCCAAACGTCAGACCAAACTTCTTTCGTTGATTTCCTTCGAATCCCACGGTCGAGAGGCTCCTCATTTTCCCTGTTCCAACGCCGCGCTTTAGCCCAACCTAGAAAAATACCAGGCCCCATGATCCCCGTAATCTCGCACCTCCCTCCCCCAATCCCCTCCTGTTTCCTCACCCATCAATAGAGCATGGCGTTCTCCACCCCTTTGCCCAATGAGACCATCTCCCCGTCGATCCCTGCCGCCAATTATCCTTCTCTCCCGTTGCCACAACATCGGAGCATCGTGGCCGATCCAGGCGACCACGGTGGTCTTCACCAGCAGTCGTTGTTGTCCAGCATTGTCTTGATTTATTGATTAGGTCGTACTAGGTTTGTGAGTTGCCAAATTGATTTTTGATTCATTCCTGCGATTCGTTGTGATTAGTTTTTTAATTTTATTTTGATGATAGTGCTTGCCGGTGATTGTGGAGATGAAGCTAAAGCAGTGTGCCACCGGCTTGCCATTGGTACCAATATGAACCCAACGTAACAACAGATATCATCTCCCTAATCTTAATATTACAGAACATGGACGAGGAGTATGACAGGGAGGATGTCGCTCATCCAATCTCGCTGGCGTGTTAGCCCTTACTCTAGCTGAGTACTCCCTCCGTCCACGAATAAGTGTACTTCTATCTTTTGCCCTGAGTCAAAGTTTTACAAATTTGACCAACTATATAGAAAACAGCAATAACATATGTGACATCAAATTGATATATAATGAAAGTACATTTCAAAATGGATCTAGTGATACTAATTCAGTGTCATAAATGCCTGCATGCTGCTCCTAGTGGACGCAACGACACTGACGCACCGTTACCTTGCTATGTGCTCCTCCTCGGAGGCGTCCCTCTACACAATGCCCTTGTTCAGGTAGGTGTCATCTCTGATGCTTCCTGTCAGTGATGAACAAAGTTCCTCGACTGATTGACTACGCATGCAAGAGTGGTGATATCATGCTGCGCTCACAAATACAATGCTTCAGTGTTGTATGTATTTAATTTTTTCAGTGATGATGTATGTGCTTCCTTCGGCTTAGTTCGATGGGCGTGTTTCTGTATCATATGTGGCATGTTTCTGTTGTATACACAATATGCTTCCAAGTATCCCACATGTTTTCTTCTTCAGTAGACGACTTCGGCAATGCTTTGGTACTTTTTTGTTCCTGCTTCAACATATCAAACTATGCTTCTATGGCTCATTGGGACATAAAATGCATCAGTTGGAACCAGTCTGTTTTTTTGGAAGCAATCTACGTTACTGCTTCAGTAATTATGCATGTTTGTCTTGAAAGCAATCTCATTGGCCATGAAAGCAAAATATATTTCTTTGGAAGCAAATTATATTCTCTGTTGACACTTTGGAAGCAATGTACTTTTTTTTTCTTTTGGCATGAAGGGTGGACATGGTAGTCAGAGTGTACGTGGTAGCCAGAGTGACTAGCTACAGTGGGGGCTCTGGGGCTGTTGAGCCTAGTAGAATTTTTTTCTTTCTTTGCAAACAATTTCATAATTTGTATGAACCATGTGTAGTTATGACTGGATTTTTTCTTCTTTTCGATGGGATTACCTTGGAAGCAAATGTCTAGTTAATGAAAACAAGATCGTGAAGATTCTGAAACATATGGAATAGTTTCTGTTTTGATGGAATCAAGTGTGGAACAGTTCTCTATTTGCCTAGTTTATGGAAGAAAGATCGTGATGCTTCTTGAAATAATTTTATTTCTTTGATGAAGCCGGTTTCAAAGCGATCCTCTAGTCGCCTAGTCGGTTGATGCAATATCGCGATGCTTATGAAACAAAATATCACGTTGGTTACACAGGGCATAAATTTCAAATACATCGAAGCAGATTTCACCCATGACAGAAGCAAATTCTTCAATGAACGGAAACATATATTTTTTATTTTTATAGCATGAATGGAAACCTAGATTATAATTACAAAAAAAGATGGAAGCATGTATCAGTTGCATCTGATGTAAATTTATATAACATTGATTACAAGTTTCGCTTCCCTAGGAAGCATGCCGCAGATTGCTTTCTTAATCCAAGGAACAAGAATGCATCTCAACCAAATTATCTCACGTAATTAGTGGCCCACATAAGGTCGTGATTTGCGGAAGATGTTTAAGGTAGTTTACCCAGGCTAGTTTTAAGGGGCCAACAGCCACATCAGATCAATCAGATCACATATTATCGTAGGGCTCAGGACTAGTCTCATGGGAAGCAAGGCATCAGTAGTGTGATGCCGAGTGCTGCTCAGTTAGGCCTTGTACAATGGTGGGTGCTTATGTCAGATGCTTACAGGAAAAAGACTAGCGTTGCGTCGCAAATAAACGTGGTCTCGCAATGTAGAGGCGCTAGTCGGAGGTGCTTCGGTTGTGTTAACGTTGGCGTAGCACCTGGCCTGGCACCCGTTCTCTCCAACACTCGGATGCTACACAACTAAAATAACGCTCGCGGCCCAGCTCCTTCACTAAAATAACGCTCACTCGCTCAGCTACCTCCTCACGCCATCCTTGATACGTCTCCAACGTATCCATAATTTTTTATTGTTTCATGCTATTGTATTATCTATTTTGGATGTTTTATATGCATTAATATATTGTTTTATATTATTTTTGGGACTAACCTATTAACCTAGAGCCTAGTGCCAATTCCTGTTTTTTTTCCTATTTTTGAGTTTCACAGAAAAGGAATACCAAACGGAGTCCAAATGGAATAAAACCTTTGCGATGATTTTTCTTGGACCAGAAGACAACCAGGAGACTTGGAGATGAAGTCGGAGGAGCCACGAGGCGGCCACAAGGACGGAGGGCGCGCCCCCACCCTTGTGGGCCCCTCGTGCACCCCCTAACCTAATTCTTGCGCCTATATATTCTCATATATCCCCAAACCAACAGAGGCTTCCATGAAAACACTTTTCCACCGTCGCAACCTTCTGTACCCGTGAGATCCCATCTAGGAACCTCTCCCGGCACCCTGCCGGAGGGGGATTCGATCACGGAGGGCTTCTACATCAACTCTATTGCCCTTCCGATGAAGCATGAGTAGTTAACCACAGACCTACGGGTCCATAGCTAGTAGCTAGATGGCTTCTTCTCTCTCTTTCATTCTCAATACCGTGTTCTCCTCGATGTTCTTGGAGATCTATTCGTACTTTTTTGCGGTGTGTTTGCCGAGATCCAATGAATTATGGATTTATGATCAGCTTATCTATGAATATTATTTGAATCTTCTCTGAATTCTTTTATGCATGATTTGATATCTTTGTAATTCTCTTCGAACTATCGGTTTGGTTTGGCCAACTAGATTGGTTTTCCTTGCAATGGGAGAAGTGCTTAGCTTTGGGTTCAATCTTGCGGTGTCTTTTCCCAATGACAGTAGTGTAACGCCCCGGATGCAACTTTCCATATTCGTAACTCCAACTCTTGCCTTTTCCGAAGATGTGATATGTTTTTTTCCTCCGTGGTTGGGTTTTTGTCTGTTGTTTTGCTTTTGTTCATGTCATGCATATCATCTCATTGCATCATTTGCATTACATCATGTCTTCATGCAACCCTTTTATAACTCAGTTAAATAAATGGCATGGATCTTTGATCCATTTAAATCGAGGGAATTCACATGGTGATTCTCTTTAAAACATATTCCCTCGATATTTAGGGAGCTATAAAATAATATTCCATTAATTTGGAATTTATCACAACACACGTGCATGTTAAATCACGTGGCCTTTCCTTCTTCAAGTTTTGAGTCTCTAACCTTGCCTATAATTATTTTCCCACTTTTCGAAGCCCTTCCCAAATGTTCAACATTTTTTGGACACTTCCGAATCCTACTCCGTGTTCAAACAATTTGAATTAAATTCAAATGCATTGAATTCAAACCTTGCAATCTTGCCACTACCATTTTTCTTGGAACAAGCTCATTTTTATGAGTCCGAGAAAAATACCCTCCTGCTCAAGCTCCACCCCTAACCTCTCTTTCTTTCTTTCTTATCTCTATTTTGTTTTTTTTCATTAGAGGGAGAGAGCAGAGAGCTAGCCCAGCCGACCTCTTGGGCCTGTCCATCTAGGCCGGCCCATTTGCGCAGCTAGCCCAGCCGCGCCTAACCCTAGCTGCCCCGATCCTCTCCTCTCGTTCCCCATTTCCCTCCCGAGCGCCATCTTCTCCTCCTCGCTCGACCCCCCTCTCCCTCGCTCGTCCCGATCCCCATCTCACTCTCTCCCTTTCGATCCCCCGCCTCCTTCTCGCCGAACCCTCGTCGCCCGAGCGCTCGAGGAGAGGAGCTCCTCGAGCACCTGCGCCCGCATCCGCCGTCCTCCGCGTCGTCTTCGTCGAGCGCCAGTAGCTCAGCCCCTGCCTCTCCTCGTGCGCGACCCCGCCAGCCCCGTTTCGCCTCGCCCCGCCCGGAACCGGTGGTCCTCGTCGCGGATCCGCCGTCCCTGCCGCCAAGTTCGCCGGAGTGCCACCAGGCCGCTGTTTCCCTGCCTCGCCCTCGGCGCCTCGTCCCCGAGCTCCGAGTTTGCCGCCGCCTTGCTCCTCCCTCACCCGTCTATCAGGAACGCCATGGCTGCCGCCCCATGGAGTCCCACCGGCCTGGACCCGGCCGGGAAGCAGATGAGCCCCATGCGTGCTTCCTGCCGCTGACTTCCACCATCGCCTCCTGGCTGCTGCCCACCCAAGGCCCTGGTGTTGCTTCGTTTTGGATCGTCAAGACCGTGGGTGCCAAGTTCCTCTTCCGGAGTCGTCAAGTGCACGAGGACCCCAATCCCGAGAACGACTACCACACCGGAACACCAAGTACATGGATACACCAAGTTCCGCTTCGTACGTGTACGATTACACCCAGTGATGCGACAAGTACCCCGACAATGTGTTCATCTACACCGCCAAGACCGGACCGACAAGTACCCCGACGTCGTGTGTACCACTACCGTTGCCCCGAAGACGTTGGATTCTTCAAATACCTCTCCGAAAACGAACGTGAACCCCTACTTCCACTACCGCCACGAGAACAACTACTTCCTCTACGACTCGAACCGCTCGAGAATGCTCCCTTGGAAGGTATAACCACCGAGACGACGCCCGTGAACGATTGCTTGTGTGTTGTATGAGATGCTCGAGTTTTGCACCGTGTCCGAAATTGTCGCTTGCACGTTCCTCCTCGTTTGCCATGCCGTCGTCCCGTGGGAACCCGGTTACCGGGATCACCCCACCATCCTTGCACGTCACGCTCTCGTCACTTTCCCTTTTGCACCGGCATCTCAATCGAGTTACCGGAACCGGAATGTTGTCATGGCATCATTTCCGTTTCGTTGTCGTGGCACCCCTTTCTTCCACCACGGTGACAAATGCTTCTTAATGCTCTTGTCAACTTTTAATAATAATTGCATAAAACTTGAAATTGCCATCCGCATCATGATAACAACATTTAAAATGCTTAAAATTGTTGTTTGCATTTATTTTGCTAAATGCCATGTTAAAATGATTTATTCCATAACTAAATAACCGTAACTCGGAATTTAATAAACTTTATATGTAAATGGGGTAGGAAAATGCCTAGTTTAACATGGTGCACTTTATTTTACTGTTTAACAACATTAAAATTGTGTATAGGGCAGAACAGTACCAAACCTAATATATGCATATGAGGAGTTTCCGGACTCGTTGTTTTGTTGTTCCGGCCTCATTTAAACTTGCCTAGATATGTAGTATTCATTTGCTTCACCCTCTTGCCATGTTTAACAACATTTAATATTGTTGGGTACATAAACGGGAGAAAACTAAATATTTGATGTGGTGTTTCGTCAATATGCAACTCGTTGCATATTGAGCTCCACTTAATTTGTAGTGTTGTTTGTGGCATTTGCCATATTGCCATGAATCATTAAACCGGACATGCATCATACTTGATTGTGCATCATGCCATGTTTATGTGTTGGTTGTTTACTATGTTGTTTGTTTCTTTCCGGGTTGTTTCTCTCGTTAGCTTCGGTTTCGTTCCGGAGTTGTGAGGATTCGTTCGACTACGTCCGTTTGTCTTCTTCATGGACTCGTTCTTCTTCCTTGCGGGATTTCAGGCAAGATGACCATACCCTCGAAATCACTTCTATCTTTGCTTGCTAGTTGCTCGCTCTTTTGCTATGCCTATGCTGCGATACCTACCACTTGCTTATCATGCCTCCCATATTGTTAAACCAAGCCTCTAACCCACCTTGTCCTAGCAAACCATTGTATGGCTATGTTACCGCTTTGCTCAGCCCCTCTTATAGCGTTGTTAGTTGCAGGTGAAGATTGGAGCTTGTTCCTTGTTGGAACATGGATAGTTTGTTGGGATATCACAATATCTCTTATTTAATTAATGCATCTATATACTTGGTAAAGGGTGGAAGGCTCGGCCTTATGCCTGGTGTTTTGTTCCACTCTTGCCGCCCTAGTTTCCGTCATATCGGTATTATGTTCCCGGATTTTGCGTCCCTAACGCGGTCGGGTGATTTATGGGACCCCCTTGACAGTTCGCTTTGAATAAGACTCCTCCAGCAAGGCCCAACATTGGTTTTACCATTTGCCTCACACATGCCCTTTTTCCCTTGGGTTTCCGAAGCCCAAGGTTCATCTTTATTTTAGCCCCCCCGGGCCAGTGCTTCTCTAAGTGCTGGTCCAAACCGAGCGATGTCCGGCGCCCCCTAGGCAATTAGGGTCTATGCCAACCCGACGTCTTGCTCATCCGGTGTGCCCTGAGAACGAGGTATGTGCAGCTCCTATCGGGATTTGTCGGCACATTCGGGCGGCTTTGCTGGTCTTGTTTTATTACTGTCGAAATGTCTTGTAGCCGGGATTCCGAGACTGATCGGGTCTTCCCGGGGAGAAGGAATATCCTTCGTTGATCGCGAGAGCTTATCATGGGCTAAGTTGGGACACCCCTGCAGGGTTTGAACTTTCGAAAGCCGTGCCCGCGGTTATGTGGCAGATGGGAATTTGTTAATGTCCGGTTGTAGAAAACCCGAAGTTGATCTTAATTAAAATACATCAACCGCGTGTGTAACCGTGATGGTCTCTTCTCGGCGGAGTCCGGGAAGTGAACACGGTGTTGGAGTTATGCTTGACGTAGGTTGTTCTAGGATCACTTCTTGATCATAGTTGTTCGACCGTGCTTTTGCCTCCTCTTCTCGCTCTCTTTTGCGTATGGTAGCCACCATATATGCTAGTCGCTTGTTGCAGCTCCACCTCATTATCCCATCCTTCCTATAAGCTTAAATAGTCTTGATCTCGCGGGTGTGAGATTGCTGAGTCCCCGTGACTCACAGATACTTCCAAAACCAGTTTGCAGGTGCCGATAAAACCGTGCAGGTGACGCATCCGAGCTCAAGGAGGAGCTCGATGAAGATCTTGTTCATTGTGTTGTTTTGTTCCAGTTGATCAGTAGTGGAGCCCAGTTGGGACGATCGGGGACCTGTGTAGCATTTGGGGTAGTCTTCTTTTATTTTGGTTCCGTAGTCAGACCTTGATTGTATCTGGTTGATGTAATGCTTTATTCATGTATTGTGTGAAGTGGCGATTGTAAGCCAACTATGTATCTCTTTCCCTTATGTATTACATGGGTTGTGTGAAGATTACCTCACTTGCGACATTGCTTTCAATGCGGTTATGCCTCTAAGTCGTGCTTCGACACGTGGGAGATATAGCCGCATCGAGGGCATTTCAAGTAGGGGCAGCAAGGCACGTATTGTATTGTTGCCATCAAGGATAAAAAGATGGAGTTTTCATCATATTGCTTGAGTTAATTCCTCTACATCATGTCATCTTGCTTAATGCGTTACTCTGTTCTTTATGAACTTAATACTCTAGATGCATGTTGGATGGCGGTCGATGTGTGGAGTAATAGTAGATGCAGAATCGTTTCGGTCTACTTGACACGGACGTGATGCCTATATTCATGATCATTGCCTTAGATATAGTCATAACTTTTTGCTTTTCTATCATTTGCTCGGCGGTAATTTGTTCACCCACCGTATTATTTTCTATCTTGAGGGAAGCCTCTAGTAAAACCTATGGCCCCCGGGTCTATTTTCCATCATATAAGTTTTCGATCTACTATTTTGCAATCTTTTACTTTCCGATCTATAAACCAAAAATACCAAAACTATTTACTTTACCGTTTATCTACCTCTATCAGATCTCACTTTTGCAAGTAACTGTGAAGGGATTGACAACGCTTTATCGCGTTGGGTGCAAGTTGTTTGATTGTTTGTGTAGGTTTTGGTGACTTGTGTGTTGACTCCTACTGGATTGATACCTTGGTTCTCAAACTGAGGGAAATACTTTGTGTGTGGTTCGTTGATTCGCTCTTCTGGCAGGGATGTGACTGGTGGCTGCTGTCGGGTGTGGGAGGGAAGACGAGAAGGGTGTGAAGGGGGAGGTAGCTGCTAGAGCTCTGCCGGAGCGAGGTTGATTTGGTGTTGCATTTTCAGCTAGTAGCTCAATTTGTGCATCTGTGTCTACCACATGGAGAGGCTTCCTTTGCTGTTGTTGTTTCCCAACGTGCTCTAATTCTTGATCTTTGTACGGCCTAAACATCAATATTTATTCTATCATATTTGCTATCCTTTCAGGTCTGGGGATGGGGTTGCTGGATGAAGGCAGGAGCTGACAAAGTGATGTAGGGTGAGTACTTGATCCTCTGCTATATATTTCAGTGTGGTGGAAAAACTGGATTTCTGGACCATAGAGTTGATTGCTTGATCATTCGTAGATTATATAGTTTTCCCTGCCTGCTTATACTTAGTTGCCATGTCATATGTTGCATACTTTAGATCATCTGTTCATGTTCATCTCATCAGAAGCTACTAGAGCTTTTACTACAGACTAGGATTTGTGAAGTGACATGTCTCATTGATTTGATCTGATTCATACAGCTGGTCTAATTTATTTTGACATGCAGATGAAAGGACAAGGTGATTTTGCTTATCTCATCTATCATTTGGCAAAAATAAAACATCGATGTCCACTAAAACGAGCTGTCACTAGAAGTACACTTATCCAAAAGAAATAGAAAAAATGGTACCATTAACTGAACTACTAATTCAACCTTATTTCAACCTACAATCGCCTAGAATGCTATCAAATTATGCATCATTGTCTTATCACTGGGAAGTTGATCCAGTTCCAGTGGGGCTCATTCCTTAGCACACTCCATGAGTTCAGATCTATGAAGGACTTGTTTGTTTCCGACTTGTACAGATCAAGTGCTCTAGACACTAATTCATCACCAGATCAGCCATTAATGTACAAATCTCTCACCCTACGCCACATGCTATGAAATAGGACGATTCTATGATTCAGCTTATACCAGTGTCGCTTGCATTAGATTGTCTGCCTCCGTCATTCATGAAGACTGTTTTCGTTGAAACCGTCGGCGATTTGGTTCCACAAATCCTCTAAATTTCCATCGATAGCCTGAATTGAGTTGTTTAACCACGCAAAGATCTGCATGTTGGACATACTACAGTAATTAAGAAAAATTATAGAAACCAACCGTTGTAGATAGTGAAAACAACCTCTTACCACTCGTGCATCTTCTTCTTCAGTCCATTGCATGTGTATGCTTCTGTTCACAATTGCACCTTCAGGATCCATTTTCTTAGATGAAAGTGGGTTATGTGTGTACTCGTTAAATGCCATGCTATTTATAGAGTTTTGACAATTAGTATCTCAACCACCACGGTTGTTATGTTGCATGTGCATGGACTTATTCCCTAGGTGATCTAGTTAGGCAATTGAATTGGTCCATGGCCGTATAGCAAGATATTGCATGGTTGTTATCTTGGATGTGCATGGACTTATCCCCTGGGTGGAAGCATGCAAGTGGTGTCATAGACCATTTCAGCCATGATTGAGATAATAGCATTCTACACGATAGATTGAAACAACAAAAAATATATTTATTTTGTTTCTTCAAATAAATTATTTCACAAACAAATCAAAGCTTTAAAAGGAAACACATTACACAAATATGACATAACTAAACTATATATTAAACACTCTTGCATCATATAGCTAATTGTTGTGCTAGTCCTACTGAGATTTATCCCAAATATGCTGAATTAGATCACGCTTGAGACATCGGTGAGTGGCTCTATCATGAACAGAATTATTCCTCTCCAGTAAATTGGCGAAACCATCAATAGGACCATGCTCGTGTTGTACCGGTGCTACAGGATGTCGTCCTTGGTCATAACTATAGTCATGGGCACCACTATAGTTACCTCTTTCATCCTCTACTATCATGTTATGAAGTATTGATGCATGCATACATGATGTTGGCAAGGGTAGAGCGATGCCAATAATTGGCTGCATAACGTAGAATCGCAAATCGAGCTTGTAAAATCCCAAAAGCTCTTACCACATCCTTTCTAGCTCCTTCTTGCTTCTTACTATATAATCTGTCCTTCTCACTTTGGGCTAGAGGAATATTTTTCACAAATGCCGCCCATTCTAGATATATTCCGTCTACTAGGTAGTACCCCATGTTGTATTGCCATTGGTTAACTATGAACTGAACTGGTGGTGCTCGTCCCTCCAATACCTCTTGTGATGCAACAGCCTCAAGAATAACCGTAGAGAATCCATAGTCTCCTCGAGTGAATTGACCCTTCCATGCAACTGGGCAATTCTTCCATTCCTAGTGCATGCAGTCGAGGCTTCCCAACATTCCTAGAAAGCCATGCGCCTCCCCCATTTGGAGCAATCGTTGAATGTCCGCTGGTGTAGGTCTTCGAAGATATTCTACACCAAATACTTCATTTATTCCTTGAAAGAAGTTATTTAGGCAATCTAATGCTGTTGATGCACCGATGCGGAATAAATCATCAACTCCGTCAGTGACGCATCCAGTCGCCAACATCCGAATAGCCATTGAGCAGTTTTGCTGAGGGGAGAACCCTATGTGGCCTACAACATCGCTTCTCTGCGTGAAAAATGGTGACCAATTTTCAAGAGCTTCAACGATGCGCCTAAATACATGCTTTCTCATTCGGTTCATGTGTTGATCCAATCAGGATAAGTAACCAACACAACAAGTTCAGTTGAGATGAGAACTAGAGAGAAAGTAGTACCGGCGACGGAACATGGCTTCAGTGTATGTCGGTACTTCTGAGAAGTAGTCTTTAATGAGACGAGCATTGCCTGCCACAAGTCCTCGATCAAGGTACCTCCTTTTACCGTTGCACCAGCGCCGCCGCTGACTGGGGCCCAAAACTTGAGCGTCTATTTGAGCACCAATTGTGCGAGCAAAACGCTCATCGAAATCCTCATCCATCTGCTGCGCACTGGGATCTTCGAAGACGCTGTCATCAGATGCACTATTGCTGGAGGAAGACATGTGTGTTTGAGATTTAGGAGGATTTGTATGAATGGATCTGATAACATGTTGTTAGTCTGTTTCTCACGTCTAGTAAGTTTGTTCGGTTGTTTCTCATGTATTGTTAGGTTGTTAGCCATCTCCTCCAAAATCTCAACCTCTTTATTACTTCAAAAAGTCAATCTCAACTACTTCCTGAACCTGTACATGAGTGGGAGTAGGAGTGCACGCATGTACATGGAAATCCACAAAAAGTTTGTATGCACAAGACAATAAAAATTGCCAAAAATTCCTCAAGAAATAATGGTAAAGTAACAGAGACTTTATTCTTCAATGCTTTTTATTACAAAAATTAAGAATGAAAAACAAAAATCTAATTACATTATTTCTGTTGATCTGAACAAAGAACAAAAGAACTGATGACTACGGCTCAGCTGTTGTATCCTGAACCAATCACTTCATCGTGGAAAAATTCTAGCGCCCTCTCATGTTCCGCCCTTTGAAAGTCAGACATTACAGCTGTGTTGGCCATCAACGGTCCAATGTAATTCTCCATACTGGCTTGTTTGCTTATTATTGCGGTCCTCTCCCGTGCTTCGGCTGCAGCATGTTTATCCTTGTAGACCTAAAGCTGGGCATCGTGTATCTTCTCTTGTGTGGAGGCTCGTAGGACATTTGTATCATAATACAATTGCATGTCATCATGAGAAAGACCTGAAGAAAATTCAGATGGACTTTTACCTTTTTCGTTCCTTTTGTCCTGGCCTTGTTTCTTCTTGAATCTCATGTGCTACCTCATTATCATCAGGTGCGCCCGTTTTCTCCTCTGCATATATCCTTGTCCACTTTCGATGTTGCCGTAGCTCTCTCCATAGATTTCCCAATGTGAAAGATTGCTTCTACTCGGACTTGTACATGTCATGAGCTTTATTCATGAGTTGGTCATCAGATTGAACACTCACGTACACTTCCTTGAGCCTAGACCATATGGCGTTAAACAACACAATATTGCAGTTCATCTTTCCCCAATGGTCTTTGCAGTTGACGGCCTTCCCCCTCCGATCTGCATGACTATTGTTGTTGTACTCTTTGGTTATATCTTTCCAATAAACTTCACCTTTCTTTGCATTTCCGTCGATTGAACCGATAGGGTTTTTTAACCAAGCACTTATCTACACATTCAATGCACTACATTATAAACAATTGTAATGGAGAAGTTAACATAAAAATAGTAGATAACATAAAGAAATAGTTACCAATCATATGTTATCCTCTTTGGTCCATGGTAGTCTCTTGCTACACCTATCTTCGTCGTTGTTGTCCTCCCGTCCATCTCCATCCCCTCCAACACCTATATTACTGTAATTCCCACCATAGCCAGCCTCATATGCAGTTGATTCATCATTCATCAAATCCATGTAGGAGATATGAGAATCCATGATCTTCTGCAAAGAGAGAGGTTGTACAAACAATTATGAGAAGTATCATATATATATATAAAGAGTCTAAACCAACACAACTTCTTCGCATGTTGCATGTAAAAATATTTGACCGCTTCTCAGTGTTGCATATAGCAAGTCTTGTGGTCAGTATTAACTTGAAAAGGTCCTTTCCCTTGCAGCTTGGTCAATATTGATCTTTTACTTCTGAGTAGATGGTGACACTTCCCATGGCAGCCAGCACATGCAATGGTCTATGCCACTCGTGAGCGTATGGGATGCATCACTGGCCAACAGGTAACTATTTTTAGTTCTTGACATGCAAACCATTTTGTTAGTCCCTCTAGGATTTATCTGTAAACTCTTTTTTTAATTAACCCACAAGCACCTCCAAAGAAAACTGCATGATTGACCCCTTCCGGAAGGAGAGATTTGTTACAACTGGATTTGACTAATTAACAAACTTCTTTCGCAACAATCAAATTAATTTATTTTTGATACATGGCACATGTAGTTCCTCTCTTCTGCTATATAGTGCCTGCAGCATATTGACTTTTGCTTATGTCGTCAATTAATACTAGGGATTTGGGAGATGACGACGCATCGATTGAAGGGCAGGAGCAAGCAAACGATTTTCTGGTCAGATCTATGTCCAAAGTGAAAATCCATGTACAGTGATGTAGATGAAAGAGCTGGTCAGCTGCTCACGTGAAGAAGCTCTGCTTCTCACATGGAGGCACTGCTTTTTTTTCTCTGGCACCTTGAGAAAAAAACAAGCTGGTCAGCTGCTTTTTTCACGTGAGCAGCTGACCAGCTCTTTCATCTACATCACTATACATGGCTTTCCACTGTGGACATAGATCTGACCAGAGAATCGTTTGCTTGCTCATGCCATTCAATCGATGCCTCGTCATCTCCCAAATCACTAGTATTAATTGACGACATAAGCAAAAGTCAATGTGATGCAGGCACTATATAGCAGAAGAGAGGAAGTACATGTGCCATGTATCAAAAATAAATTCATTTGATTGTTGCGAAAAGAAGTTTGTTAATTAGTCAAATCCAGTTGTAAGAAATCTCTCCTTCCAGAAGGGGTCAATCATGCAGTTTTCTTTGGAGGTGGTTGTGGGTTTATTAAAGAAAAGAGTTTACAGATAAATCCTAGAGGGACTAGCGAATGAGCATCTGAGCTAACAAAATTGGTTTGCATGTCAAGAACTAAAAACAATTACCTGTTGACCAATGATGCATCCCATACGCTCACGAGTGGCATAGACCATTGCATGTGCTGGCTGCCATGGGAAGTGTCACCATCCGCTCAGAAGTAAAAGATCAATATTGACCAAGCTGGAAGGGAAAGGACCTTTTCAAGTTAATATTGACCACAAGACTTGCTATATGCAACACTGAGAAGCGGTCAAATATTTTTACATGCAACATGCGAAGAAGTTGTGTTGGTTCAGACTCTTTATATATATGCTACTTCTCATAATTGTTTGTGTAGACTCTCTCTTTGTAGAAGATCATGGATTCTCATATCTCCTACATGGATTTGATGAATGATGAGTCAGCTGCATATGAGGCTGGCTATGGTGGGAATTACAGTAATATAGGTGTTGGAGGGGATGGAGATGGACGGGAGGACAACAACGACGAAGATAGGAGTAGCAAGAGACTACCATGGACCGAAGAGGATAACATACAATTGGTAACTATTTCTTTATGTTATCTATTATTTTTATGTTAACTTCTCCATTATAATTGTTTATAATGTAGTGAATTGAATTTGTAGATAAGTGCATGGTTAAACAACTCTGTCGGTTCAATCGACGGAAATGCAAAGAAAGGTGAAGTTTATTGGAAAGATGTAACCAAAGAGTACAACAACAATAGTCACGCAGATCGGAGGAGGAAGGCCATCAACTGCAAAGACCATTGGGGAAAGATGAACCGCAAGATTGTGTTGTTTAACGACATATGGTCTAGGCTCAAGGAAGTGTACGTGAGTGGTCAATCTGATGAACAACTCATGAATAAAGCTCGTGACATGTACAAGTCTGAGTAGAAGCAATCTTTCACATTGGGAAATCTATGAAGAGAGCTACGGCAACATCCAAAGTGGACAAGGATATATGCAGAGGAGAAAACGGGCGCACTTGATGATAATGATGTAGCACATGAGATTCAAGAAGAAACAAGGCCACCATGGAGAAATACTGTGAAGGACAAAAGGAATGGAAAAGGTAAAAGTCCATCTGAATTTTCTTCAGGTCTTTCTCATGATGACATGCAATTCTATTTATGATACAAATGTCCTATGAGCCTCCACACAAGAGAAGATACACGATGCCCAGCTTCAGGTCTACAAGGATAAACGTGCTGCAGCCGAAGCACAGGAGAGGACCGCAATAATAAGCAAAGAATATGCCAGTATGTAGAAGTACATGGAACTATTGATGGCCAACACAGCTGTAATGTCTGACTTTCAAAGGGCGGAACATGATAGGGCGCTAGAATTTTTCCGCGATAAAGTGATGGGTTCAGGATACATCAGCTGAGCCGTAGTCATCATTTCTTTTGTTCTTTGTTTAGATCAACAAAAATAATGTAATTAGATTTTTGTTTTTCATTCTTCATTTTTGTAATAAAAAAATTGAAGAATAAAGTCTCTGTTACTTTACCATTACTTCTTGAGGAATTTTTGGCAATTTTTATTGTCTTGTGCACACAAACTTTTTGTGGATCTCCCTGTACATGCGCGCACTCCTACTCCACTCACGTACAGGTTCAGGAAGTAGTTGAGATTGACTTTTTGAAGTAATAAAGAGGTTGAGATTTTGGAGGAGACGGCTAACAACCTAACAATACATGTGAAACAACAGAAGAAACTTACTAGACGTGAGAAACAGACTAACAACATGTTATCAGATCCATTCATATGAATCCTCCTAAATCTCAAACACATGTGTCTTCCTTCAGTGATAGTGCATCCGATGACAACGTCTTTGAAGATCCATTGCGCAGCAGATGGATGAGGATTTTGATGAGCGTTTTGCCAACACAACTGATGCTCAAATCGAAGCTCAAGTTTTGGGCCCCAGTCAGCGGCGGCGGCGGTACAACGGTAAAAGGAGGTACCTTGACCAAGAACGTGTGGCAGGCAATGCTTGTCTCATTAAAGACTACTTCTCATAAGTACCAACATACACTGAAGCCATGTTCCGTCATCGGTACTACTTTCTCTCTAGTTCTCATCTCAACTGAACTTGTTGTGTTGGTTACTTATCCTGATTGGATCAACACAGGAACCAAATGAGAAATCATGTATTTAGGCGCATCGTTGAAGCTCTTGAAAATTTGTCTCCATTTTTCACGTAGAGAAGCGATGTTGTAGGCCACATAGGGTTCTTCCCTCTGCAAAAGTGCTCGATGGTTATTCGGATGTTGGCGACTGGATGCGTTGCTGATGGAGTTGATGATTTATTCCGCATTGGTGCATCAACAACATTAGATTGCCAAAAGAACTTCGTGCAAGGAATAAAGGAAGTATTTGGTGCAGAATATTTCGTAGACCTACACCAGCGGACATTCAACGATTGCTCCAAATGGGGGAGGCGCATGGCTTTCTAGGAATGTTGGGAAGCCTCGATTGCATGCACTAGGAATTGAAAAATTGCCCAGTTGGATGGAAGGGTCAATTCACTCGAGGAGACTATGGAGTCTCTACGGTTATGCTTGAGGATGTTGCATCACAAGACACTTGGATATGGCATTCATTTTTTGGGGTTACTGGATCAAATAATGACCTAAACGTCTTGAATCAGTCACCACTATTCACTGAGGTTTTGGAGGGACGAGCACCACCAGTTCAGTTCATAGTTAACCAACGGCAATACAACTTGGGGTAATACCTAGTAGACGGAATATATCTAGAATGGGCGGCATTTGTGAAAAATATTCCTCTAGCCCAAAGTGAGAAGGACAGATTATATAGTAAGAAGCAAGAAGGAGCTAGAAAGGATGTGGTAAGAGCTTTTGGGATTTTACAAGCTCGATTTGCGATTCTACGTTATGCAGCCAATTATTGGCATCGCTCTACCCTTGCCAACATCATATATGCGTGCATTATACTGCATAACATGATAGTAGAGGATGAAAGAGGTAACTATAGTGGTGCCCATGACTATAATTATGACCAAGGACGACATCCTGTAGCACCGGTACAGCACGAGCATGGTCCTATTGATGGTTTCGCCAATTTACTGGAGAGGAATAATTATGTTCATGATAGAGCCACTCACCGGTGTCTCAAGCGTGCTCTAATTCAGCATATTTGGGATAAATCTCAGCAGGACCAGCACAACAATTAGCTATATGATGCAAGCATGTTCAATTTATAGTTTAGTTATGTCATATTTGTGTAATGTGTTTCCTTTTAAAGCTTTGATTGGTCTCTGAAATAAGTTATTTGAAGAAATAAAATAAAGATATTTTTCGTTGTTTCAATCTATCGTGTAGAATGCTATTATCTCGGCCATGGCTAAAATGGTCTATAGCACCACTTGCATGCTTCCACCCAGGGGATAAGTCCATGCACATGCAAGATAACTATCATGCAATATCTTGCTATACGGCCAGGGACCAATTCAATTGCCTAACTAGATCACCTAGGGAATAAGTCCATGCACATGCAACATAACAACTGTGGTGGTTGAGATACTAGTTGTCAACACTATAAATAGCAGGGCGTTTAACCAGTACACGCATAACCCACTTTCATCCAAGAAAATGGATCCTGAAGGTGCAATAGCGAACGGAAGCATACACTTGCAATGGACTAAAGAAGAAGATGTATGATTGGTAAGAGGTTGTTTTCACTATCTACAACGGTTGGTTTCTATAACTGTTCTTAATTACTGTAGTATGTCCAACATGAAAATCTTTGCGTGGTTAAACAACTCAATTAAGGCTATTGATGAAAATTTAGAGGATTTGTGGAACCAAATCGCCCACGACTTCAACGAAAATAGTCTTCATGAACGACGGAGGCAGACAATCCAGTGCAAGCGACACTGGTATAAGCTAAATCATAGAATTGTCCTACTTCATAGCATGTGGCGTAGGGTGAGAGATTTGTACATTAATGGCAGATCTAGTGATGAATTAGTGCCTAGAGCACTTCATCTGTACAAGTCAGAAACAAACAAGTCCTTCATAGATCTGAACTCATGGAGTGTGCTAAGGAATGAGCCCCACTGGAACTGGATCAACTTCCCAGTGATAAGACAATGATGCATAATTTGATAGCATTCTAGGCGATTGTAGGTTGAAATAAGGTTGAATCAGTAGTTCAGTTAATGGTACCATTTTTTCTATTTCTTTTGGATAAGTGTACTTCTAGTGACAGCTCGTTTCAGTGGACATCGATGTTTTATTTTCGCCAAGTGATAGATGAGATAAGCAAAATCACCTTGTTCTTTCATCTGCATGTCCGAATAAATTAGACCAACTGTATGAATCAGATCAAATCAATGAGACATGTCACTTCACAAATCCTAGTCTGTGGTAAAAGCTCTAGTAGCTTCTGATGAGATGAACATGAACAGATGATCTAAAGTATGCAACATATGACATGGCAACTAAGTACAAGCAGACAGGGAAAACTATATAATCTACGAATGATCAAATAATCAACTCTATGGTCCAGAAATCCAGTTTTTTCCACCACATGAAATATATAGCAGAGGATCAAGTACTCACCCTGCAGCACTTTGCCAGCTGCTCCTCCCTTCATCCAGCAACCCCATCCCTAGACCTGAAAGGATAGAAAATAGGATAGATAAATATTGATGTTTAGGCCGAACAAAGATCAAGAATTAGAACACATTGGAAAACAACAGCAGCAAGGGAAGCCTCTCCATGTGGCAGACACAGATGCACAAATCGAGCTACTAGCTGAAAACGCAACACCAAATCGACCTCGCTCCGGCAGCGACCTCGCCCTCCACACCCTTCTCGTCTTCCCTCCCACGCCTGGCAGCAGCTAGCAGTCACATCCCTGCCGGAAGAGCGAATCAACGAACCACACATACTCACCTCAGGTAGAAGACGGATCCTGCTCCCCTATGCAAACGGCTCGTCGAGAATCACCTGGACCAGGTCCTTCACCTCCAGCATGACCCAGCACGACTCCTCCCGAGCGCCGGCTGCATCCTCGAGCACCGCTTGGACCTCCGCCCATTGGACTCTCGCGGTTGCGCCACCGGCGAAGCAGCGCCGAGCATCTTGAGGAAGAAGTCGCGCCATGGGAGCAGTGAAGGAAGGGGCGGAGTTATGCTTCGGAATCGGCGTTGTTACGGAGTTGCCATCGGCGTGATTTGGGGAGTATTGTGTGTGGTCAGGATACAGAAGGCGATGAGAGGATAGCGTGAGGAGGGAGCTGAGCGAGTGAGCGTTATTTAGTGGAGGAGTTGGGCTGCAAGCGTTATTTTAGTTGTGTAGCATACCAACGTTGGAGAGAACGGGTGCCAGGCCAGGTGCTACGCCAATTTTAACACAACTGAAGCACCTCTGACTAGCGCCTCTGCATTGCGAGACCACGTTTATTTATGACGCAACGCTAGTCTTTTTGCTATAAGCACCTGGCATAAGAACCCACCATTGTACAAGGCCTTCAACGCACGTGACCGCCTAAGAGGCATGCCAGCACCCCAGCCACTAAGGTTCAATTTAGACTAAAAACATGCTCACTTATGATTATTGATCGCATCTACTCCCTCGCTCGATGTTATTACAATAAATTTACGAGTATCGTTGGCGTCTTATATTATAGTAGGACAGAGAAAGTAATTGAGAACAATAACCAGAATAATTGTTCTAACCACAATAAAAATCAATACCAGACGTACACTGAATCCATGGCGCTAATCCAACTCCGTCATCGAATCACAGCACCTGATCAATCATTGTCGATCTCTGGGCTCTAGGCCTCTGCGTAGGCGTAGGTGAGGCCGCACTTGCCTCGGGCGTGGCGGTCGGCGTGCGCCGCCATGTAGGTCCCGGCGTCGCAGTCCGGGTTGGGGCACTCCTTACGCAGCCTCTCGACCTTGCCCGTCGCATCGTCCACCCTGTAGTAGCCCAGCACGGCGAGCGGGGCCTTCTCGCGCTGGTGCTTGACCTTCTTGGGCGTCGAGTAGGTCTTCTTCTTGTGCTTCTTGGCGCCGCCGCGGAGGCGCAGGACTAGGTGCAGCGTCGACTCCTTCTGGATGTTGTAGTCGGCCAGTGTGCGCCCGTCCTCCAGCCGCTTCCTGGCGAAGATGAGCCGCTACTGGTCCGGTGGGATCCCCTCCCTGTCCTGGATCTTGGCCTTCACGTTGTTGATCGTGTCCGATGACTCCACCTCCAGTGTGATCGTCTTCCCCATCAGCATCTTCACGAAGATTTGCATCTCGCCTTCGCTTGCCGAGATTTACGACATGTTGCGTCGGCGGCGGCGTGGATTGGGATTTGGGAGTTTGGTTGGTTAACAGTGTCGGGCCCCTGGGGGATGAGGTTATATGTAAGCCTGGTTTGTTTGATTGGTCGTCCGATACGCAACGGACGCTTGTGATCAAGCGGGTCTGAACCGATTTCCGAAACTTGTTGCAAACAAACTGCTGCTTTATCGACTCACCAGTATCAACAACCCTCCTTGATGTGTCCATCTTCATTGAAAACTCAAGCTGTAAAGCATACGCATTGTAGTGTTCTTTGGCGCCTTCCAAAATGTCAAACCTCATGCCAATGTAAGGTTCCCTAGGCTGTGACCAAGCTTCATCATCATTCTCACCTCCCAAGCATGTCAATGCATTTCCAACAGTCCCTCAGTATCACCTGCAGCACTTGTGCCATCAAGGATGCGCGCATCTGTCTCTGCTGCTTCTGTTCCAGGGTTAGTTCTACCACTCGCGGCTCCCCCAGCATTAAGGGAGTGCTCACCCGTATTCATTGTTTCTGCCACGGGTTTGCCAACATTTTGCGTGACCATAGGATTAGGAGATTCCGCAACAAACTCAGCATGCTTAGCGGATGCTCCGCTGTGTGTAAAATGCAGGACCTCCAATATCATTGCTGGCAGGAATTTGCAATTCAGGGTTATTGTCTTCTGGCAGCTCATTTAGGCCAATCATCTCCATCCTACACATTTTTTCAAACCAGAGAAGCGAGCAAGTTTCGTTGGATGAGGCAACCAACTAACACACTGTCCGTAGGCGACATTTTTAGTAACAGCAAGTATATGATTTTCTTTAATCACGGAATCAACATGAAAAAGTGACACAAGTTGTTACAAACTAGTATATTCAAGTTTCTTTTTGAAGTATATGAGCAGTAGCCATAGTTTATAAATGACTGTATTTTTACAGTGGTTGCCTATGATTTGTTTTAGGCAACTGTTGTCAATACAGCAGTTTCCTATGATTGCTTTAGGCAACTGCTGTATTGACAGTAGTTGCCTACATGAGCTTGTTGGCGAGTGTATTTTACAACCCGATGTTTTTTCAGTAGTTTAATGATCAATTTATGTTATTTTGCTTTTTCTAAATGCCTGCAGGATACAACTGATTTTGTACGTTTTCAAGGCCCGATGAATTCATGGGAAAAGGATGTTTTCTTTTCGAAGTGTTTTTAGCATCGACAGGCAAAGCCAATATTAGCGACTTCCAGAGTAGCTTATTGTATGTCCCAGAAAATTTATATACCAGTACTAGAAGTAGCTGGGGTGACAGATTCTTCATGTTCAATACTTTGTTTGTACGTAAATTCGTACCATTAACATCATAACCACCTGTGTTTCTGGCCTCTTCTTTTTTCTCGTTGAACTATCTTAACGCGTTGGAGTCCCCAAGGGTTCATGTGTTTCATGTGTTTCTTTTGTGGATGAACCCTTCTTTGCAAGAGCAACCTAAATTTCTTCACGGGGAGTACAATTGATAGGAAGCAATGTTCGGTCAATTCTCCAAGGCAAATGTTCAGTCCATTCTCCAAGGTAATGTCCGCTTACAAATTTTTTGGTATTTCACATTGTACCTATGTTTTTTTCTGAACACACAAATTGCGCATAGTATTTATCAGTATTTGACATCTAATGATTTCCCTTTTTTTGCACCAAATTTTACCAGTTTTGCTTCAAACCACCACACTAGTTGCCTAAAACAAGCAGAGAAGTTGCTTAAAAGAATGGGTTTTTTTGTTTAGTTCACCGGCACCCGCAGTTACTAAGGTTGCTAAGTTATAGCTACACTGATTGCTTGAAGTCAACATGGTACTCTTTCTTAGTACATGGCTTGTCTTATTTATTTGATTTCCCACACCCGTCGGTTGCTTAACACAGTCATAATAGTTGCCTAAAACAATCACACGAGTTGCTTACAGCAGGGTTATTAGTATCAGTGCTTTGCCCAGATCATATGGTTACTGATATGAACCACAGTTTTTTCCACGAAAGAACCATGCTTTTTATTGCTTAAAAACTGCAGCAATTCTTGCTTAAAACCCTAGGATTTTTTGCTTAAGAAATAACCACAACAGATGCTTCAGTAACCCACATGAGAAAGGGAGATGCAACACGGTTGTGTATAAACTTGTAAGAAAGTAAAGAAAAGAGTCAAAAGAATGCAGGAAAGAACCCACAGTGCAAGGCGAAATAGGTGTTTCTGATTTTAGATGGAAGAATTGAGCAAACCTGACCTCCTTTGTGTGTTTTTGCTTTCTGTTCTGAGTTTTGTCCGTCAATTCGGATCTGCCGACTAGCCCTTGTGCCGCCATTGCAAGGAGAAGGAAGCTTTTTGGATTTTGGGAAGGGAGAAACCTAACTTGGTGGAGAAGATGGGTACGCGGGGGGTTTTGGTATGGTCAGAAGAAGGGGACGATTTTGGGAGGGAGAGGAAGCACGTGAGGTGAGGAAGGACCAGGGTTGTAGCTTAGTTTCCCTTTTTGTCAAGGGAGACCAAAAGTTTCTTTTTTCTAGCCAGCTGCAAGGGGATGCTAGGGAGCAGTCGGCCGCTCCCTAGCCGCGTCCGATTAAAAAAGGCCGCCCGTGGGCCCGCGGTCGTCATTAATAAAGATTCAGGCCGAAATTGGTCCGCACTGACGTGTTTTAGGAATGGCTCGACGTGTTGCGCCAGCACTTTTATCCGGGGCGACCCAAACGGACGGCGGCGGACGAAATGGGTCGCCGCCTTGGAGTTGCTCTTAGATCGAATTCCAGCCGCTGGATTCTCACGATTTGGTCTTTCCGGGCCTCTGATTACCGCTCCATGCTCAAGCCCAAACAGAGCATCTGATCTGACAAAGGGATACTGCCTGCTAGTCCCTCCGACTATAGTAAGTGTCGCCAATCAGGTCACGATGCATACCAAAGCACATTCCAATTCAGACTAAAACATGCTTACTGATGACTAATTGAGAAAATTATCCAGAATAATTGTTCTAACCACAAATATCCATTGAAAAATTTATTACCAGACGTACACTGAATCCATGGCGCCAATCCAACTCCGTCACTGAATCACCACCTGGTCAATCACTGTCGATCTCTGGGCTCTGGGCCTCCGCGTAGGCGTAGGTGAGGCCGCACTTGCCGCAGGCGTGGCGGTCTGCGTGCGCCGCCATGAAGGTCCCGGCGCCGCAGTCCGGGTTGGGGCACTCCTTGCGCAGCCTCTCGACCTTGCCCGTCGCGTCGTCCACCCTGTAGTAGCCGAGCACGGCGAGCGGGGTCTTCTCGCGCTCGTGCTTGACCTTCTTGGGCGTCGAGTAGGTCTTCTTCTTGCGCTTCTTGGCGCCGCCGCGGAGGCGGAGGACCAGGTGCAGCGTCGACTCCTTCTGGATGTTGTAGTCGGCCAGCGTGCGCCCGTCCTCCAGCTGCTTCCCGGCGAAGATGAGCCGCTGCTGGTCCGGCGGGATCCCCTCCTTGTCCTGGATCTTGGCCTTCACGTTGTCGATCGTGTCCGACGACTCCACCTCCAGCGTGATCGTCTTCCCCGTCAGCGTCTTCACGAAGATCTGCATCTCGCCCTCGTTCGCCGAGATTTACGACCTGTTGCGGCGGCGGCGGCGGCGGCGGCGGCGGCGTGGATTGGGATTTGAGAGTTTGGTTGGTTGACGGTGTCGCGCCCCTGGGGGATGAGGTTATATGTAAGCCTGGTTCGTTTGATTGGCCGTCCGATCCGCGACGGACGCCTGTGATCGAGCGGGTCTGAACCGACTCATGAACGAGCCGGACACGGCAAGGACCCTGAGACGGAGACCAGACCAGGAAGTAAAACCAAAGCGGCGCACGCGACGCCTGAAACGAGGAGAGGAGGGAGAGCCGGTGAAGCGCGCGGCGAGCGGAGGCAGAGGGGCGCCGCGTTCGCCCGCTGAGAGAGGCGATGTCGTCCATCGGCTCCTCCAACATCGGCTTCCAGGTCCGTCCCTCGCTTGGTTTCTTCCCCTGCCCATCCATTCTTCCCCGCCCACGCTGGGGATTAGGGTTTGATGTTTTGTTGCCTTGCGTATGCCTGATGGTCGTGTGTTCTTGGGTTGCTGCAGCTGCTGAAGAAGTCCGGGTGGAAGGAGGGCACCGGCCTCGGTGCGCAGGAGCAGGTCTGTGTCCCTATTCTCTTTTCTCTTCTCCCCGATCAAGATCTCATCTGTCCATTTTCACCCAATCCGTATGTTAGTTTTAGGGATAATTGTGTTAGTTGTAGCATGGTACTCCCAAAGCGAGGTTTAGTTCTCCTCGTTTTTCTATTCTTGGTACTAGATTATATGATCCATTGTGAATCAAATTGTTCTGTGTTTCTCCAAGTGTTGTAAGTGTCTTATTACTGGTCTTTGAGATCAATTCGAATCAAATTGTCTCATATTGTGGACTTAACAAAATGATAAAGGGCGTGCTGAAATTAGTTTGGTTTCTGGGTAATGATCACAGTCGGAAAAGTAAAGCTAAATGCTTGAATTTGTTAACTGAACAACTTACCTTTGCTTCTTGTATAATCTTGTTCAGTTCACAAGCTCAGGAGTAACTGTCTAACTGAACACATCCATGGGCTTTAAATTAAATAACAAATGCATGGTTGGCCGTCTGCTATATATATAACAAATCGTGATTACACACTTGGTAGAAGCCGGCTTGTTGCTTATAGTTGCCTAGTTACTCATGTATTATTTCTGTTTGTGTACTCACTTATTCAAATTGTCTGTGAAACAGGGGCGGTTGGAACCAGTAGAAACTCGTGTCAAGAACAACAAACGCGGTTTAGGTTCCAAAGAACCCAAGCCAAAGCCAAAGGTTGAGGATGATGTTGAAACAGCTCCTAGTAAAAGACCCAAGGTGAGCAAAGCATTCTTGTTGACTTGATTCCAAGAACTGTTTTGTTGTAGTTCATAGGTTCTGCTGATTTTCACAAAATTTGTTTACTACTCCCTCCGTTCACTATTATAAGATGTTCTAACTTTTTTCTCAATTGGATGTATATAGACACGTTTTAGTGTGTTTGTTCACTCATTTCAATCTGTATGTAGCCATATTGAAATATCCAAAACGTCTTATAATATTGAACAGAGGGAGTACTATTTTTTATTACAGATTCTTTGTGTGGTACTGTTGAAAAAAGTGTATGTGTTTATATATAGTTAAATTAAACTAACGCAACACGTTATATTGGATGCTCGTCAAATTCTTTCTGCAGAGTATTTGTAAGGTTTAGAAGATAATACTGATGTGTCCTTTGTATATTTCTGCATCTCGAAACAGCGTACTTGTAGTCATCACTGATCTGACTTTCTTTTTTCACCAATGATCTGACTTAATGCCACAAATATGTTGCTATTGTCAGCAGGATGCGCCGGCAACGAAGAAGGCAAAGTTGGCCGCAAAGAGGATACGGAAGATGCAGGAAGAGGAGAAGAAAGCACAAGAGAGGGAATTCGAAATTGCTTTCTTCAGGGAATTTTGGCCTGATAATGTATAAACAACAAACCTGACAGCGTTGCACCCGTTGGCATCAGCTGATAATGCCATTGTACAGCTTATCGATGCTTCTGCAGTTTGCAACTGCTGTTCACTGTTTCTGTCTTTGTTCTGGTCCAAGTGTTACATTTATTCAGTTGTAGATGTTTGTGCCCTGCAGAAATATGTTGCAACTTATAACAGACGTTCTTTGATTGAAGAAAATGTCACTTGGGTTTTCTACTACTGCTGGGGTAATATTAGGCACTAGCACCTTTGAGGTGTACCAGTGCACCAGGCAACGAAAAACACATTTAAAAGCTGTGACTAGAGATGAACATCTATACCATGTCATAAAATCTAAGGTCTGAATTCAATTCACAAATTGACAGACAAAAAGGCAAAATATGGTGTAATGTAAAAAAAAAGGGCAAAACATGAGAGTTGATTCTCACAAAAAATGATGGTATTTAAATTTTAGGAGCGAAGGATTTGGTGCCACATGAGATGCCCTATTTTCATTGGTAAAAAAAATTAGTTGATTTTGCAGGAAGCTTTATTTGATTTGAGTTGGTTAATTTGTTACTCGGTAACAAGGAGTAATATACTAATGTACCATACTACTCCTGTACTACATAGTATCATAAGTTAGTATATCTTAGGTTATTAATTATCATGTACTCCGTCCTAAAATAAATGTCTGAAAGTAGTACAACATCTGTATCAATATGATATCATATTCTCACTTTCCCCATTTAATTGTATGCCATATCATCAAAAATCTAGTTGGCATGCTTGATACACATTCTCTTTCTCCATTTAATTGTGTGCCACATCATAAAAAGGGTCTAGTTGGCATACTGTTTATATGATACTACCGTTACGACCAGCCTTACACAACAAACCACATTTATTACAAAAGGACCTGCAGTGACTCCGGTACATGACCAAGAGGCCAAAAGCGCAAAGGAGAAACAGAAAATGATTTCAGTATGGTTTGAAAGAATGCAGCAGAAAACTGTCACCTTGTGGTGTCAAATCTGTCTATACAAATACTTATGCATGTCAGGATTATGCGTTGCTTCTCAAAACCATGCCTAGCTACAACAGCAGCTATTGGCGCCACAGCACCGCGTCTGGCAGGAGCTCGACTCTGCTGGCTACCTAACAAAAAAGTGCCTCTTCCCATCATCATCCCCTCTAGAACGCCAACTCTTCTTCCTCTTGACCTGCTGTTTGAGGCAACGTGCCTGCCGTCGCCGCATCCCGAAGGTCCTCAGCCTTCTCGGCACTGATGTCGAGTAAATACTGCAACCTTGACAGCTTATCCTGCTTCGGAATGCTCTTCATGTACACACAGTACAGGTCGTCAAGCTCTCGCGGAGTGGGCCATGACAAAGGCTTCGAAGCAGGCACAGCAGCATCACATGCGAGCAGGTCGTTCAGTGATGAAATCTGCATCAGATATGAAGCAATGAAAATTTTCACCACAAACTTCAAGAAATCTGCAGGAGTATAACCTAGCAGATGTTATTATACCTATATCTCTAGGAGCAATTATGTAAATTTAACAAAACAAGCAGACAGGAGGCACACGGTACGTACCACACCATCTCTCTTCTTCTGCCGAAGCAAAGCAACAGCCTGGACAAGGGCGTTCTCCAACCTAACCTTCGCAATGTCCTGAACAATCGACCTGGCCTTCTCAGCACTTATGATAAGATCAGCTGGCATCTTTACATACACTTCCTCTTCATCAAATTCACCTGTGCCTGATGAGAATATCTCCTCAGCACACTTTTTGTAAATGGTTTCTCGCAACGGTTCTGAAATCAAGCTGTCCAGCTCGAAATTTGCGTCTTTCAATCCTCGGACCTGCTGTATACCAATCTGTCCTCGCGATATAGATGCTTCAATTGCACTAGACAACTTTGTCGTTGTGATGCTCTTAATGATTTTCTGTGCATGCTCAGATGGCAAACCAACCTGCTTCTGTATCGTTGCAAGCTGGTCAGCCTTGGATTCTGTCAACTTCCCATCAGCTAGAACCACTTCAGCCTGTTGCACAAATGCTTTTTCTGCCAGCTTAATGTGGACATCTTGAGCTTCTTTGGCGGTTAAACCAAGTATGCGCCCCAATTGCTTTAGCATTAAATACTCTGAATCGTCTTTCTTCGAGGAGATTGCTGTCCCGAATGAAACATTAGTAGTCTCACCAGTGATACAGAACATCAAATATGTTTGATACAGCTCAGCTCTATCTCTCAATGGAAGATCATCCTTGAGGGTTATCTCTTTCTGACTTGACTTGCCCAGCTTTTCTTTTAGATCTTTATCAGGCCTTGTCTTCTTCAATGTTTCTAGTGATTCCCATTCATAGTCCTCATCCTCTCCCTCAGATTCAGTCGTTTCAGGTTCTGAGGTCGCACTTGATGTTGCAGGTTCAGCAGTTGTTAGCTCCCCTTTAATGTCAGCCAGAAGCTCACTTACAACAACTGTGTTGAAGGAAATTAACTTCTTCAATTCTTTTGCCTGTTCAATGCGATTCCCAGCTGCTTTTGCTTTCTGAATGTAGTTCAGGAATAATTTCCGTACCTGCCATTTGAATTTGGCAATACAGAAATTAATTGGATCTGCAGTTGGAATATACCAAAAGATATATATAGTAGTAGTTTCTACAGAAGAATATAGGCCAATCTATATAGCCTAATTTTTTAGGTAAGAGGCATACTGCTTTACTAAAGATGGTCATAGCAGCCTCCTTTTTCAAGTTTAGACTCTGTGCTGCTTTCCTAACTGCCTCTCGTCTATCAGCGTTGTATCCATCAACTGACAAAATTGCTTCCTTGACAACCTGCAATGTCCTAAAAAGGGTAAGAATACATTTACACAGAACAGGCCATCAACTTTGCTGAACTAATGCAGATCTGGAATTTAACCTAAAATTATGCAGTGTGTTAATGAAAGGCACAATAAAATACATCACCTTTTCAAACAATTGACCGCAGATGTCAGTATGAGCAGCATCAACAGTTTCTTGAGGAATGCAGAGACGCACTTGGAATGCCATCAAAGCTTCTGTTTCATCCTTGCTCAGCTCTCCGTCAGCTACAAACTGCTGAAGCTTCTGTCTGTAAATGTCTGAAGTATGAAGCGGCATTAATACGCGCTGATAATCATAAATACAAAGGCAGTAATTTTAGCCATATCATATTTGTCTTTCTTTCCTACTCCCTCCGATCCATAATAAGTGTCGTGGTTTTGGTTTAAATTTGAACTAAAACCATGAAACTTATTATGGATCGGAGGGAGTAGTAAAAATCCACAACTGCTCGTACAACACAAGAACAGCAATGTATAACAAGATTAAGTAAATGCAGTCAGTTCCCTTGCTGCATATTACTTCCTATAGTCAATGTAAAATGTTGGCAACTAAAATAATAAGCAGCAGTATCAGCCCACAGCTAATGCCTGATGATTGTATAATGAATAATTGTGTGTACTGATGCAGCAAAAGGATATAGGATACCATATAGAACCTAGTTAAACCAGATTCTCAATCTGACTCGTGATTTTCCAAAATGGTATGCATCTTGCTAGCAAGAGAAGGATTAAACTGTAGCAAATATAGAGCTACGCTGTAAAACTAGAAGCAAGTGACAACGTGGTACCTTCATGCATCTTGCTAGCAAGTTCAGGATCAAACTGTAGCTCTTCGCACAGATTTTGGAGGAACGATGCTTTGCTAGGAGCTGCAGCCAAATCAGTGTTAAAGGATTTTGCAAGTCTCTTTCTGTATGCTTGAGATTTGACATCTGAGATGATTGCTTCTGCTTCACGCTTCCCCAGTCCAAATATATTTCTCAGATCATTCAAAGGAGTAAGCTGGAATTTTTAATCACAGAAAGATTTATCTTGTTAAAGGCTTAGTTGTTGTTGTTGTTGTAAAGATTTATCTTGTTAAGATGCTACCATATGTTTTTAGACTCAATGGTCAGAGAGCATGGGCAAAAATATAAGACAGTTCATGTTGAAAAAACAAAATTGTCAGCCCGATGTGATAAAATTGCTAGGTTATGTACTCCCTCCGTCCCATAATGTAAGACGTTTTTTGACACTACACTAGAGTCAAAAAACGTCTTACATTATGAGACAGAGGGAGTACTTCTCAAATTATTTTATCTTGATTAAAGCAACCTTTACAGAACAATGACAACAAATCAAAGTACTACTCCCTCCGTCCTATAATGTAAGACGCTTTTTAATACTAGTGTAGTGTCAAAAAAAAACGTCTTACATTATGGGACGGAGGGAGTAGTTATTATCTATCGTGACTGTTCCCAGTTACTCCCTCCGTTCCTTTATATAAGGTGCATTAATTTGTTGGCATGAATCGGCATAAACTCTAGTTGAATCAGAGTATATGTTCTCTCTTTTGTCAAAAATTGCTGGTCTGATCAAGGGCTTGGTATTAAATTCATGCGAACAAGAAAATACTATTGATGTGTTACTGATAGTAGCCCTAGGCCACACAGGTTATTCCTTAACAACAGTAACAGGTACCGCTTGAGTTTCTTTAGTTCAGCATCTAACATGATGTGAACTACAAAACAGAAGATGTGTGACATAGATGGGCGTGGAGTTACTGTTCATCCCGGGTGCAAACACTTTCAGACTACTGTTGTGTTGTCTGTGATCCAAATATGTCAATAGACTAACTGACTAAATTCGTCCACACAAAGTCCAGACTGTATTTTCCAAATACTACAGCCTTGCAAACTTGCACTGGTCTACTTAAATTAATATGCTTCACAATAATAGGTCAATAGACTAACTTTGTCCACATAAAAAATAACTTCGTCAACAAAAAATCCAGACTGTATTTTCCAAATCCTACAACCTTGCAAACTTGCACTGGTCTACTTAAATCAATATGCTTCACAATAATAGGTATCTATGTTAACCATTTCAAAAGAAACCTACAGAATTATTGATTACTTATTTTAGCTTGTCATCTGATATGGAGCATCAGCTAATTAAACAAAATGTGAATAACATGTGATCACCTTCTCATTATCAACAGGTCCATCTGAAAGTACATCTGTTGCATAGGCCCTATAGAGTGTCTTTAGATCACCAGCCCTCCTATCATGATCAAGCTCTCCCGCTATGCAATCCATGCAGAAGAACCAATAAGAATTCATAAGGACAGCCCACCTCATCAACATATGAATTCAAAAATCTTCACTAACTTACCTAATGAAATAGGTCCAAGCCCACGTGCAAATCGATCGCCTTGAGGGTGCTTGCTCAGTACAGTTAGCAGGCTATTAAATGCAAGGACACACTTTACTTCCTCAATAACCTGTGTTGGGCTATTCCTGCAGGCAGTGATAATATGGTTCAGTCCTGATGAGGTAAAAATTTGAGCATTCTGTATTGATAAGATCCAAAAAATAAAGCATAGCAAGATTCAGAGGGTTTACACTTCTTGACAGAGATACATGTATTTGCTAATAACTGAACAACGAAAACAAATGGGGCTTCTTGGAAAAGTATTTCTCAAACTTCCTTGGGAGTGCAGATAGCTCAGTTTTCGTAATAGTAGAAAAATATTATTTGCTAATTAATATTAAAGCAGATCAATCAACCAAACATACCCTAGTCTCCCTTATAAACAGCATGATGCGTACAATAATACAGCTAAGATTTTTAACTGGAGGTTGAGTTTATATGTTATTCTTCATGATATTAAAATAATACTGAAAGCTTGCAACTCGAACAAGCCAGCAAACACTGATAACATCACTTGCTCATGAGGTGGAAAGCCTCTCTTGTTGTGGAGGGAGGAGAAATAAATTTTATCGTTGCTAGTTATGAAGTACTTTCCACAAATATAATATCAGAGGAAATTCTAATGTACAAAATACCTATATGTCGGCTTTAACAAAAATATATGTTCTCTTTTCTTAAAACCATCAGATTAGCAGTTAATACATTTATGTTTTCATGGAAATTGTCAAATAATGAAATCAGCCAGCAGGTTTGCAAGAGGCTTCATACGTGGCTTTGTTACGCAACTTCAAGATGTCTAAAGCTGATGAAATGTTTTCTTGAATCAACTTCTTCGCATGTTCCCTGAACATGTCAGCAGCAATCTGCCAAAATATAAATATCAGCACATTTTACAACAGAATATGCTTAGATTGACGTCATCTGCCATGTCTTGCCATACTTAGATCAATGTCAACAATCAAATAGAAACCTGTATGAATCAAATAGAAACCTGTATGGCGTCCAAGATACTATCCTTAGATTTATGCTATTTGGATATAGGTGACAAGATGCCCCAAGAACTGATGAAATGATGCTAAAGCAACCCAGCAGTAAATCTCCAGAGAGAAGGATTACCTCGTCAGAAAGTTTACACGCAAGTTGGGCTCTCCTTACTTCAATGAGAGTGCCTATGTCCAGACCTAGAGAAACAGAATATGTCCAGGTGAGAACATTCATGGAATGCAACAAGTAATTAGTATACAGGGGATATCCTTGCTATCTACCCTGATCGACAAACCTTGTAAGCACGACATGACCTAAGAATGGAACTAATGCCTACAAATATTTCAGCGGTACCTCTACCAATAGACTTGAGCTGTATCGCGTACAAATTTTTGGCATTGTCCCGCATAGCAATGTCGATCTGCCAAAAGATTATGAAAATGTAACAAAACAACCATGATGTCAAATAAGACAGAGACACACAGAAACTATGCACCAAAGTAACAAGAGATGAGCAAGCATTTCAAAAGACATGCTCTATGAGAAAAAAAAACATCTGACTTCTGTGAATGTGCGATCTGTACATGTTAAAGCAATCTACATCTTCATCTTTATCAGCACAAAAGATCTTCCCTTTCAACTACTACATTCAGCCTGAAACAATTTTTATAGCCATATGCTACTCAAACTTTATAAGGTTGATCATGCTAGTCAAGAAACAGAGGCACTAAACATGTACAGTCAGTCTGTCTATTTTTGGTACAAGTAACAATGAACGTGTCATAGTGCATCACATTACATTGCATACATTATTTTGCAGGGAGAATTTTCACACCAGTAGATCATGTATGTCTCGCAGACTGATATGCACGACCAATAAGGGCAACAAATTTGTAATCATAGTACATACATAGATACTAAAATTGGCCGTGACAAAATGAGCATGCAAAGATCACCTATTGCATTATGAAGGGTGAAACACTGGCTTCGGGAGGTCTCTTACAGTAACAACGTAGTTAGAAAATGGGTGCAATTACACTACAAAGTTTAGCAAAAACAACAAACACCATAATGGAGGTAACGTTCTGCTTTCTCCATGAGATGAAATCATAAAACAGAAAAATGGCATGCACAAAGGTAAAACAATGTATACTAATGTACCTGCGAATCAGTGATCCCAGAAAGATACCATGAAATCATAAACAGAGACATGCCATGCACAAAGGTAAAACAATGTATATTAATGTACCTGAGAATCAGTGATGCCGAAAAGACGTTTCCATGGAAGTAGGAAGGCTGATGCGTCTCCAAAGACAAGATTTGACACATATATCAGCTTTTGAAATGCCTAAGAAATATTTCCATGGTTACTGTTAGGAACTACAGACGGTTTTAAGTATCCATGTATTTACTTCCAAGCAGAAACAATTACCCGCCGCTGTTCAATGTCAGCATCACGGTCCCTTGTTTCCAACCTCTCTCTGTATAAGCGTCTACCAATCTATTGAAATGGGCAAAGTGGAAGGCATAAGCAGGCAGAGGGAAAATAGTGCAATTGTGAAAACAGTGACTAAAGATAATACAAACATCTGAAAACAATACGGGATACCAAGATGTAACAAAAAAAAGGCTTGGATCACGAGGGAATACCTCCATGTGCATATTTGCAGCATCTACATCATCGAGTCCAAGGCCTCTTTTAAATTTTGCAATGACCTCAACTTCATCACCTTTGAGATCTTCATCTCCTGGAGGAAGTACTGAGTAAAGAAAGCTGCAGGAGAAAAAGAAGATAGGAGAAAGAATGAGCAAATGACAAATGTTCAGGAGCGTGAAACCACGTGAAGCTCAAATATCACATTGCAAAATTGGTACGATGTGGATAGTGTTAGATTTCTAAAGACGGTAAATGTTCAACACCAATGTGAATTTAGAAGTGCTTATCAAAAAGGTACTCCCTCCGTTCCATAATTCTTGTTGTGGTTTCAGTTCAAATTTGAACTAAAACCACGACAAGAATTTGAAACGGAGGGAGTAGTACATTCAAGAACTGAGTTAACTGAATGCAATACCAAAGAATCGTACGAAATTTTTGAGTTGAATCGTGCTCATGTGCATATGTGCGAGCCTACCAATGTATAAATTGGTAGATTTGCCATATGAAAATAATATGAGTGAATAGGCATCAACATTCACAGTACTTCCACCATTATAATAGATCCGTACCATTTACAGAAATATTATGGTACAAACTTCAATATTGCATGCTGTTGTTTATAAATTGTCAGAACTGGCCCCCTTTTTGGGACAGGAGGGGGTGATTGCTAAGAGAGGTGCAGCCATGTACTAGAAAATATGGTAGTGCAAATACTCCCATCCAAGAGTAAGATTGCATAGAATCCAGTATTTATCTGGTCGTTCTGTGCATACATGTTTTCACAATCATCATGGAAAACAACTGAACATCACGTGTATCAAGAGGTTTACCTGCCATACAAGTCACAGAGCTCTGTTTTGAAGGCTGCATCTTGTGTACTAACTCCATATCTAAAAATAAATAAGAGAAGGATAAGATAATGCAGAAAGAGCAATGCATTCAATACTTCCTTGCAAGTTCACATCACCCTAAAAAGATCATACGTCTCCTCCGTGTTACATTTAACGATAGCCCCAATTATATATTTCATCTTTTACAGAAAAAGCATACACCACAATGCTGCTAGTACCCCTAACAGGTTTGGAGTTTCAGAAGTAAATGGATTTGCACGAACCACATTGCAAGCCTAAATTTGATACAAGAAAAAACGAGCACAACAAAATGTTGAGATGATCAAATAGCTGGTATAATCTACTTTAGTGATCTAAGCGCTCTTATATTTCTTTATGGAGGGAGTATTTCAAAAAAAACATATCTAAGCGCTCTTATATTTCTTTATGGAAGGAGTATTTCAAAAAAAAACATACTTATATAGCTGATATAAACGACGCAAGCATACAACGAAGGCAGCAACTACGAGGCAATCCAAACTCACTTGTTCGCGATGGCCTCCACCTCGCTGGCCTCCAGCTTGGTGGGGTCGTCATGGCCAGCGACGTAGTTGTGCAACCCGACAGCGGCGACCTCTGGCACTACAGAGTTCACCGCGACGGCAGCCGCGACGCTGGCCCCACCAAGCACGGCCGCGCCCGCAAACGCCGCGGCCCGGTTGCCGCCGCCGGCGCGGAGCCCGATGCCGTAGCCCGCCGCCAACGCCGCGGCGGCGACCGCGAGCTCCGCCGCCGTCCGTGCGACCGGCGGCAGCGTCTCCACGAGCGGCTGCACGCCGGTGAGCTCCCTCCGCCCCCCGAACACCTGCCCACTCCGGCCGCCGAACACCTCCTCGTCCCGGTCCGCGGCGTCGCCCTCCCCCTCCCCCGAGGCCGCCACGCGGCGAGACCGCCGGCTCCGGAGGCGGGCGAAGGCGGTGCGCTTCCGTGGCGGGAAGCGGAGGAGGGGCAATGGTTTGAGCGGGGCGAAGAGGAGCGGGGAGGCGGCGGCGCGGGGTAAGGGCCTCGCAGAGACGAGGGAGAGCTCCATTGTAAGATCTCGCCTGGACGGACGGCGGCGGCGGCGGCGGCGGCGGGCGGAGGGGCGGAGGAGGAGGGGCGGGGCGAAGGGTGTGGATAGCGTTGCGACGATGGGGATTGGTGGGGGCGGTCGGGGCGGAGCAACGCCTGGGGGGCTCGGGCGGCTGGCTGGGCAAAGGGGTGGGACGAAGGGCCGAATTTAGGGGCAAGGCAAGCACAATGTCTCCTTTTTCTTTTGTTTTTCTTTTCTTCTTCTTTTGATTTTGAGGATTAAGGAAACCGGAAACCGGAAACCGGAAGTGGTTACAATGTGATACAACTGCTCGTAAGAAAACCCAAAACACTGTTCGCTAACATAGTACCATCACACTCGTTATAATTAAGGCATTGTCCCCCTAGAGGTTTCGTGAAACTCAATGTTGACGCCTCTTTTGATCATGACATGCTGAAGGGTACGATGGGGGCGGTTTTGCGAGACGACAAAGGTAGGTTTATTGCAGGAGGAAATGAAAATGTAGAGAATGATTTGGTGCATCGATAATTGATTGATCGTACACTAGGCACATATATATAGGTACAAGGGGTGCGATCGGTATCTTGTCTCCTAAGATACACGTACATACAGAGGGAGACAGATACTACAGGTACTGCATACAAAACCCGGACCTACGTACATGTACACATGTTCAACCCCCCCCCCCCCCCCCCCCCCCCCCCGCAGTCAAAGCGTCGCCGGTGACGCAAAGACTGGACCGAAACCCCTCAAACGTCGAGGTGGGAAGTCCCTTCGTCATCACATCGGCGAACTGTTGATCGGTGGGCACATGTAGAACACGAACACGACCAAGTGCGACGTGCTCCCGGACAAAGTGGATGTCGAGCTCGATGTGCTTCGTCCGTCAGTGATGGACGGGGTTGGCAGCGAGGTACACCGCAGAGACGTTATCACAGTAGACAATCGTCGCCTTGGTGACCTCACATAGCAACTCCTGGAGTAGCTGTCGTAGCCAGGAACACTCCGCGACGGCATTGGCCACGGCCCGATACTCGGCCTCGGCGCTCGATCGTGAGACCGTGGGTTGTCGTTTAGACGACCACGAAAACAGAGAGGGCCCGAGGTAGACGCAGTAGCCGGAGGTGGAGCGTCGAGTGTCGGGACACCCAGCCCAGTCGGCGTCGGAGTAGGCGACAAGGCTGGTGTTGGGGAACGTAGTAATTTCAAAAAAATTCCTACGCACACGCAAGATCATGGTGATGCATAGCAACGAGAGGGGAGAGTGTTGTCTACGTACCCTCGTAGACCGAAGCGGAAGCGTTGACACAACGTAGAGGAAATAGTCGTACGTCCTCCTCGCGATCCGACCGATCCCAGCGCCGTTACTCCGGCGCCTCCGAGTTCTTGACACACGTACAACACGATGGCGTTCTCCGGGCTCCGATCCAGCAAAGCTCTCGGGGAAGAGTTTCGTCAGCACGACGGCGTGGTGACGATCTTGATGTGTTACCGACGCAGGGCTTCGGCTAAGCACTACAACGATATGACCGAGGTGGAATATGGTGGAGGGGGGCACCGCACACGGCTAAGGAACGATCTCAAGGATCAACTTGTGTGTTCTAGGGTGCCCCCCTGCCCCCGTATATAAAGGTGCAAGGGGGGAGGCCGGCCGGCCCTTGTGGCGCGCGCCAGGAGGAGGAGTCCTCCTCCTAGTAGGAGTAGGACTCCCTCTTTCCTACTCCTACTAGGAGGGGGAAAGGAAGGGGGAGAGGGAGAAGGAAAGGGGGGCGCCGCCCCCCTCTCCTAGTCCAATTCGGACCAGAGGGGGAGGGGGTGCGCGGCCCACCCTGGCCGCCCCTCTCTCTCTCCACTAAGGCCCATGTGGCCCAATAATTCTCCCGGGGGGGTTCCGGTAACCCTCCGGCACTCCGGTATTATCCGAAACCACTCGGAACCATTCCGATGTCCGAACATAGCCGTCCAATATATCAATCTTTACGTCTCGACCATTCCGAGACTCCTCGTCATGTCCGTGATCACATCCGGGACTCCGAACTCCTTCGGTACATCAAAATGCATAAACTCATAATATCTGTCATCGTAACCTTAAGCGTGCGGACCCTACGGTTCGAGAATAATGTAGACATGACCGAGACACGTCTCCGGTCAATAACCAATAGCGGGCCCTGGATGCCCATATTGGCTCCTACATATTCTGCGAAGATCTTTATCGGTCAGACCGCATAACAACATACGTCGTTCCTTTTGTCATCGGTATGTTACTTGCCCGAGATTCGATCATCGGTATCCAATACCTAGTTCAATCTCGTTACCGGCAAGTCTCTTTACTCGTTCCGTAATACATCATCCCGCAACCAACTCATTGGTTGCAATGCTTGCAAGGCTTATGTGATGTGCATTACCGAGAAGGCCCTGAGATACCTCTCCGACATTTGGAGTGACAAATCCTAATCTCGAAATACGCCAACCCAACAAATACTTTCGGAGACACCTGTAGAGCACCTTTATAATCACCCAGTTACGTTGTGACGTTTGGTAGCACACAAAGTGTTCCTACGATAAACGGGAGTTGCATAATCTCATAGTCAAAGGAACATGTATAAGTCATGAACAAAAGCAATAGCAACATACTAAACGATCGGGTGCTAAGCTATTGGAATGGGTCATGTCAATCAGATCATTCAACTAATGATGTGACCTTGTTAATCAAATGACAACTCCTTTGTCTATGGTTAGGAAACTTAACCATCTTTGATTAACAAGCTAGTCAAGTAGAGGCATACTAGTGACACTCTGTTTGTCTATATATCCACACATGTATTATGTTTCCGGTTAATACAATTCTAGCATGAATAATAAACATTTATCATGATATGTAAGGAAATAAATAATAACTTTATTATTGCCTCTAGGGCATATTTCCTTCAGCTGGTGTCTGGCGAGGCCGTCAGGGTGAGACCCATGGCTGTGGTGCCACGTATGTACCGAAGTATACGTTTCACGAGAGATCAATGGGTGTCACTAGGAGCGTGCATGTGAAGACACACCTGCTGGACAGCATACTGAATGTCCGGACGCGTCAGTGTGAGGTACTGAAGCGCACCGACAATGGAGCGGTAGAAGGGAGCGTCGGACGCCGGAGAGCCCTCAACGGCGGACACCTTAGCCTTCGTATCGACAGGCGCGGGAGCAGGCTTGCAATTAAGCATACCCGCTCGCTCCAGAAGCTCGTAGGCGTACTTCTGCTGATGCAGGAAGAAGCCAGTAGCCCGGCGCACAACCTCGATCCCGAGGAAGTAGTGGAGAGCCCCCAAGTCCTTGAGGGCGAACTCGGCGCCAAGGCGAGCTGTGATCTGCTGAAGAAGCGCTGGCGAGGACGCAGTCAGGATGATGTCGTCGACGTACAATAGGAGGTACGCGGTGGTGTGGCCCTGGTGGTAGACGAACAGGGAGGCATCGGACCGTGTGGACCGGAACCCCTGTTGCTGAAGGAAGGCCGCGATCCGCTGGTACCAGGCCCGAGGAGCCTGCTTCAACCCGTAGAGAGAACGGGAGAGCAAGCACACGTGGTCCGGATAGTCGGCGTCGACGAAACCAGTCGGCTACTGGCAGAACACCTGCTCGTCGAGATGGCCATGCAAGAAAGCGTTAGACACATCGAGCTGGTGAACGGGCCAAGCGCGAGAAACAGCAAGCTGGAGAACAGCGCGAATCATGCCCGGTTTAACAACCGGGGCGAAGGTGTCGGTGAAGTCCACGCCGGCACGCTGGCGAAAGCCACGCACCACCCAACGCGCCTTGTAGTGCTCAAGAGAACCGTCGGGGCGAGTCTTATGGCGGAAGACCCACTTGCCAGTGATGACGTTGGCACGGGGTGGCCGCGGGACAAGCTGCCACGTACGGTTGCGCTGCAGGGCGTCAAACTCCTCACGCATCGCAGCTAGCCAGTTCGGATCCCGAAGGGCTGCGCGAGCGGAGGTGGGGAGCGGTGACGGCGTCGAGGTGGAAGCCGCGCATGCATATTTGTCCGACGAGTAGCGCGTGCTGGGACGCAGAGTCCCAGTCCGAGCCCGAGTGACCACACCGGTGAGAGGTGCAGCCGCGGCGACGGGAGCCGCCAAGGGAGCCGCGACGACGGGGGCCGCGACGGGGGCCGCGACGTCGTGGGCGGCGACGGGTGCCGCGGAGGCAGCCGAGGAGGCCGCGGCAGGGGCCACAGCACCAGGGGCCGCGGAGGTCGCGGCGTCGGGAGCCGTGGCAGAGGCCGCAGCGCCTGGGGCCGAAGAGGCCGCGACGTCGGGAGCCGCAGCAGGGGCCGCAGCGCCTGGGGCTGAGGAGGCCGCGGCGTCGGGGGCCACAGCAGAGGCTACAGAGCTCAGGGTTGCCGGCGCGGGGAGCGCGGGCAAGGCCAGACCCGAGGCGCGGGCGGGCGGTCTGCCAGAGGTGGAGGCAGGGACGTACCGCGCCGCAGGAGACTCCAAAGGTGACGGTACCTGCTGAAACGGGAACACGAGCTCATCAAAGTACACATGCCATGAAGTGAAAACGCGGTGGGAGACTGGATCATAGCACCGGTAACCTTTGGTGTTGGGAGGATAGCCTTGGAAGATGCAAGGAAGGGACCGAGGCGCGAGTTTGTGAGGAGCGGTGGACGCGGTGCTAGGATAACAGAGACACCCGAAAATGCGAAGGCCATCATAAGATGGAACGGCACCGAAGAGGAGCTGGTGAGGAGTGTAGTTCCAGCGGGAACGACATGGGCGAATGTTAATGAGGAGGCTGGCGGTCGCGAGCGCGTCAGGCCAGAACCTAGCAGGCACATAGGAGTGGAAGAGCAATGTGCGGATACAGTCATTAAGCATGCGACGGACGCGCTCGGCGCGACCGTTCTGCTGAGACGTGTAGGGGCAGGTAAGGCGAAAGATGGTGCCGTGGGACGCAAGTAAATTGCGGACGGCGACGTTGTCAAACTCCTTGTCGTTGTCGGTTTGCAAGGCGAGAATGGGACGACCAAACTGTGTGGTGACATAGGAATAAATGGCGGTGAGTGTGGCAAGTGTTGGGGAACATAGCAATTTCAAAAAAAATTCCTACGCACACGCAAGATCATGGTGATGCATAGCAACGAGAGGGGAGAGAGTTGTCTACGTACCCTCGTAGACCGAAGCGGAAGCGTTGACACAACGTAGAGGAAGTAGTTGTACGTCCTCCTCGCGATCCGACCGATCCCAGCGCCGTTACTCCGGCGCCTCCGAGTTCTTGACACATGTACATCACGATGACGTTCTCCAGGCTCCGATCCAGCAAAGCTCTCGGGGAAGAGTTTCGTCAGCACGACGGCGTGGTGACGATCTTGATGTGTTACCGACGCAGGGCTTTGGCTAAGCACTGCAACGATATGACCGAGGTGGAATATGGTGGAGGGGGGCACCGCACACGGCTAAGGAACGATCTCAAGGATCAACTTGTGTGTTCTAGGGTGCCCCCTGCCCCCGTATATAAAGGTGCAAGGGGGGAGGCCGGCCGGCCCTTGTGGCGCGCGCCAGGAGGAGGAGTCCTCCTCCTAGTAGGAGTAGGACTCCCTCTTTCCTACTCCTACTAGGAGGGGGAAAGGAAGGGGGAGAGGGAGAAGGAAAGGGGGGCGCCGCCCCCCCTCTCCTAGTCCAATTCGGACCAGAGGGGGAGGGGGCGCGCGGCCCACCCTGGCCGCCCCTCTCTCTCTCCACTAAGGCCCATGTGGCCCAATAATTCTTTCGGGGGGGTTCCGGTAACCCTCCGGCACTCCGGTATTATCCGAAACCACTCGGAACCATTCCGATGTCCGAACATAGCCGTCCAATATATCAATCTTTACGTCTCGACCATTCCTAGACTCCTCGTCATGTCCGTGATCACATCCGGGACTCCGAACTCCTTCGGTACATCAAAATGCATAAACTCATAATAACTGTCATCGTAACCTTAAGCGTGCGGACCCTACGGTTCGAGAATAATGTAGACATGACCGAGACACGTCTCCGGTCAATAACCAATAGCCGGACCTGGATGCCCATATTGGCTCCTACATATTCTGCGAAGATCTTTATCGGCCAGACCGCATAACAACATACGTCGTTCCTTTTGTCATCGGTATGTTACTTGCCCGAGATTCGATCGTCGGTATCCAATACCTAGTTCAATCTCGTTACCGGCAAGTCTCTTTACTCGTTCCGTAATACATCATCCCGCAACTAACTCATTAGTTGCAATGCTTGCAAGGCTTATGTGATGTGCATTACCGAGAAGGCCCTGAGATACCTCTCCGACATTCGGAGTGACAAATCCTAATCTTGAAATACGCCAACCCAACAAATACTTTCGGAGACACCTGTAGAGCACCTTTATAATCACCCAGTTACGTTGTGACGTTTGGTAGCACACAAAGTGTTCCTACGGTAAACGGGAGTTGCATAATCTCATAGTCATAGGAACATGTATAAGTCATGGATAAAAGCAATAGCAGCATACTAAACGATCGGGTGCTAAGCTAATGGAATGGGTCATGTCAATCAGATCATTCAACTAATGATGTGATCCCATTAATCAAATAACAACTCTTTGTTCATGGTTAGGAAACATAACCATCTTTGATTAACGAGCTAGTCAAGTAGAGGCATACTAGTGACACTCTGTTTGTCTATGTATTCACACATGTATTATGTTTCTGGTTAATACAATTCTAGCATGAATAATAAACATTTATCATGATATAAGGAAATAAATAATAACTTTATTATTGCCTCTAGGGCATATTTCCTTCAGTCTCCCACTTGCACTAGAGTCAATAATCTAGTTCACATCGCCATGTGATTTAATAGCAATAGTTCACATCACCATGTGATTAACACCCATAGTTCACATCGCCATGTGACCAACATCCAAAAGGGTTTACTAGATCCAGTAATCTAGTTCACATCGCTATGTGATTAACACCCAAAGAGTACTAAGGTGTGATCATGTTTTGCTTGTGAGATAATCTTAGTTAACGGGTCTTTCACATTTAGATCCGTTATGTATTTTGCAATTTTCTATGTCTACAATGCTCTGTACGGAGCTACTCTAGCTAATTGCTCCCACTTTCAATATGTATCTAGATCGAGACTTAGAGTCATCCAGATCGGTGTCAAAACTTGCATCGACGCAACCCTTTATGACGAACCTTTTTTCACCTCCATAATCGAGAAACATATCCTTATTCCACTAAGGATAACTTTGACCGTTGTCCAGTGATCTACTCCTAGATCACCATTGTTCTCCCTTGCTTAACTCAGTGTAGGGTATACAATAGATCTGGTAAATAGCATGGCATACTTTATAGAACCTATGGTCTAGGCATAGGGAATGACTTTCATTCTCTTTCTATCTTCTGCTGTGGTCGGGCTTTGAGTCTTACTCAATTTCACACCTTATAACACAGGAAAGAACTCTTTCTTTGACTATTCCATTTTGAACTACTTCAAAATCTTGTCAAGGTATGTACTCATTGAAAAAAAAACTTATCAAGCGTCTTGATCTATCTCTATAGATCTTGATACTCAATATGTAAGCAGCTTCACCGAGGTCTTTCTTTGAAAAACTCCTTTCAAACACTCCTTTATGCTTTGCAGAATAATTCTACATTATTTCCGATCAACAATATGTCATTTACATATATTTATCAGAAATGCTGTAGTGCTCCCACTCACTTTCTTGTAAATACAGGCTTCACCGCAAGTCTGTATAAAACTAGATGCTTTGATCAACTCATCAAAGCGTATATTCCAACTCCGAGATGCTTGCACCAGTCCATAGATGAATCGCTGGAGCTTGCATATTTTGTTAACACCTTTAGGATCGACAAAACCTTCTAGTTGCATCGCATACAACTCTTCTTTAATAAATCCATTAAGGAATGCAGTTTTGTTTATCCATTTGCCGTATTTCATAAAATGCGGCAATTGCTAACATGATTCGGACAGACTTAAGCATAGATACGAGTGAGAAACTCTTATCGTAGTCAACACCTTGAACTTGTCGAAAACCCTTTTTGCGACAATTCTAGCTTTGTAGATAGTAACACTACTATCATCGTCCGTCTTCCTCTTGAAGATCCATTTATTCTTAATTGCTTGCCGATCATCGGGCAAGTCAACCAAAGTCCAAACTTTGTTCTCATACATGGATCATATCTCAGATTTCATGGCCTCAAACCATTTCGCGGAATCTAGGCTCATCATCGCTTCCTCATAGTTCGCAAGTTCATCATGGTCTAGTAACATGACTTCCAGAACAGGATTACCGTACCACTCTGGTGCGGATCTTACTCTGGTTTACTTACGAGATTCGGTAGTAACTTGATCTTGAAGTTACATGATCATTATCATTAGCTTCCTTATTAATTGGTGTAGTAGTCACAAGAACAGATTTCTGTGATGAACTACTTTCCAATAAGGGAGAAGGTACAATTACCTTATCAAGTTTTCTACTTTCCTCCCACTCACTTCTTTCGAGAGAAACTCCTTCTCTGGAAAGGATCCTGTAACGCCCCGGACCTGTTGCGCCAGGTGTCCGCCAGTTATTCGTCGTCGTTGCCATGTCATTTGCTTGCGTGTCGCCCTTTGCCATGTCATCATCTGCATTTCATATCATGTCATCATGTGCATCGCATTTGCATACGGGTTCGTTTCATGCATCCGAGCATTTTCCCCGTTGTCCGTTTTGCAATCCGGCGCTCCTATGTTCCCCGGCGTCCCCTTTTACCTTTTTCCGTGTGCGGGTATTACACCTTCTCGGAATGGACCGAGGCTTGACATGTGGCCTTGGTATAGCACCGGTAGACCGCCTGTCAAGTTTCGGGTCATTCGGAGGTCGTTTGATACTCCAATGGTTAACCGGGTAACCGTGAAGGCCTCTTTTGGTGCAGCCCAACACCCCTTCATTTTGGCCCAAAACCCACCTAAGTCACTCCCATCTTCTCGGTCGTTCGATCACGATCGCGTGGCCGAAAACCGCACTCCATTTGGAGCTTCCTAGCCCCCTCTACCTATATAAACACCTCCCCTCCCGAAATTCGCGGTGCAACCCTAGTCTTCTTCATCCTCGCGTCGCCGGACGTGTCCAACCCGCAGCCGGACATGTCCGCCTCGCCCTCCACCTCACTCCATCCAATCCGGGAGCGCCACGTCAGCCGCCGCCGCGCCCGCGCCCAATCAGACGCTGCCACCTCAGCCCGCCGGCCCCCCTCCTCTCTCCTCCACCGCCGTGGCCCGCGGGGCCCGAGGCCGGCCCGCCCGGGCCCGCGCGCGCGCCCCGCGCCTGCGCCGCCGCCCCGCCGCCCGCGGGCGCGCCCCGCACCGCGCCGCTTCGCTCCGTCGCCATCGCCGGCGCGCCGCCCGCCGCCGCCTCCCGCGCGCCGCCTTGCTCCGCCCCGCCACCTTGCTCGCCCGCCTCCGCCGGCTTCCTCCGCCGCCCGAGCTCGCCGCCATCCCGTGCCTCGCTCCGCCGCCGCGGATCCCCGCCGTCCCCGCTGCCCCGGAGGTCGCCCGCCGCCGCCCGAGCGCCGCGCCACTCCGCTGGCCGCCGCCTCCGCCCCTCCCGCGCCCGGATCCGCCGTCACCGGCCATCTCCCTCCTCTCCGGCGACTACTCCGGCGAAGGTTGACTTTTCTCCGTTGTCCCGAAATTCGTCCAAGTCCTTTTCTGTCAATATTTTTGTCACATGTTCATCATGCCATAACTCTCTGCATGTAGCTCCGTTTCGTGCGTATAATATGTCAAATTGTTCGACTCGAGGAGTACATCATTTCATCTCATTGCATCATTTTCATTTGAGGTCATCTTGATGCCCGAAATGCTGCTAGAAGAGGGCTATGTGATGTTAGTTTCTGATTCTTATCAGAACATGCACATTTGTCATTTTTGCCATGATTGATGTGTGTATCCTATGGAGTTGAGTCCTACATGTGTTTTGTAATATGCCATGCCATCTTTCCAGAGATTTATGCCATGTATTTTTGTGATCTTTGTGGTGACTAGCACAAGCATGCAAACTAGGGTACTTAATGTTGCTGATTTCAGAGACTTAGTATTTTCACCAAGTCCCTGCCTGCTGTTATTTTTATGCCTTGTGTTCATGTTGTTTCAGAGAGATCTATGCCTCTTTTGAGCATGATCATTAAGAGTGTTTTGAGCATATGGATTTGCTCTATCCATCCATGCCTTTGTTTGTATTTATGGAGTGCCATAGCTTGAGTCAATCGAGCTCTACTTTTGCTATAAATTGTTGCTGGCAGATTGTTTACATGTTATTCGATTTTGCCAAGCTTGTTGTAGTTGATCCTTGCATGCTATGATGTTGTTCTTGCCATGTCTAGCTTCTATGCCATGTCTTCTTGATGTATGTATGCCTGGTTTATCATGCAATGCTCTGTAGTGAGTGCATCGAGCTCGTGAACATGCCTACTTGTTATCTGTTTTGACATGTCCAGTTTTCTGCTAAGTCTGAAACCTGTAACGAAACTTGCTTAATTAACATGTGTGTTATCATATATTCTGATCCCTTTTGGTTTATGGTCAGTAAGGGACTTTTGTTAACTGATTTGATTAGATTCATGCCATGCCTTACTTTGCTACGTCCTGATCATGTAGCATGTTGTTTTATTGCTCTAAACATGTCATCCTGATGTTAATCTCTGGCATGTTAGTATTTTCACTAAGTCTGAGAACCTGTTATCTTTTGCACTTTTGCCATGCTTGTTTGAACCTGTTATGATGTGATTTAGCCGTAGCTCAGTGTTCATCTTTTGTCAAGCATCTTCAGTAAATTACTGTCATATGCTTTGTTGATATGTTTGGGTGCAGCAGCTTAGTTTCTTGTTGCTTGCTAAGTAGCATCATGCTGTTAATGGCAGATTATCGTCATTCTTGTATTGCTTGTCATTTGCAAACCGTGCATCCGATTCCGGTGATCTTTATATCGATTTCAACCGAAATCAACTCACCTTTCCAGTGGCATACTTGGTTTGCCAAGATTATGCTTTGTTCATCCTTTTTCCTTCCGGAGCATGCATATGCATTGCATACCACATCTCGCATATCATGCCATGTTTATGTGTTGGTTGTTTACTTTGTTGTTTGCTTCTTTCCGGTGTTGCTTCTTCGGGTTAGTTCTGATAACATTGCGATTGTGAGGATTCATTCGTCTTCGTCCGTTTGTCTTCTTCATGGACTCGTTCTTCTTCCTAGCGGGATCTCAGGCAAGATGACCATACCCTCGAAATCACTTCTATCTTTGCCTGCTAGATTGCTCGCTCTTTTGCTATGCTTTTGCTGCGATACCTACCACTCGCTTATCATGCCTCCTATATTGTTAAACCAAGCCTCTAACCCACCTTGTCCTAGCAAACCGTTGTTTGGCTATGTTACCGCTTTGCTCAGCCCCTCTTATAGCGTTGTTAGTTGCAGGTGAAGATGAAGTTTGTTCCTTGTTGGAACATGGAGATGTTGTTCCTTGTTTGAACATGTTCACTTGTTGGGATATCACAATATATCTTATTTAATTAATGCATCTATATACCTGGTAAAGGGTGGAAGGCTCGGCCTTATGCCTGGTGTTTTGTTCCACTCTTGCCGCCCTAGTTTCCGTCATATCGGTGTTATGTTCCCGGATTTTGCGTCCCTAACGCGGTCGGGTGATTTATGGGACCCCCTTGACAGTTCGCTTTGAATAAGACTCTTCCAGCAAGGTCCAACCTTGGTTTTACCATTTGCCTACCACCTACCCTTTTCCCTTGGGTCTGATCAATCCGAGGGTCATCTTTATTTAGCCCCCGGGCCAATGCTTGTCTAAGTGTTGGTCCGAACCGAGCAGCCTGCGGGGCCCCCTCGGGGAAACTCGAGGCCTGGTTTTACTCGTAGCTTGACTTATCCGGTGTTGCCCTGAGAACAAGATATGTGCAGCTCCTATCAGGATGTCGGCGCATCGGGCGGCTTTGCTGGACTTGTTTTATTGCTGTCGAAATGTCTTGTAGCCGGGATTCCGAGACTGATCGGGTCTTCCCGGGGAGAAGGAATATCCTTCGCTGATCGCGAGAGCTTATCATGGGCTAAGTTGGGACACCCCTGCAGGGTTTGAACTTTCGAAAGCCGTGCCCGCGGTTATGTGGCAGATGGGAATTTGTTAATGTCCGGTTGTAGAAAACCCGAAGTTGATCTTAACTAAAATACACCAACCGCGTGTGTGACCGTGATGGTCTCTTCTCGGCGGGGTCCGGGAAGTGAACACGGTTGTTGGAGTTATGTTTGACGTAAGTAGTACAGGATCACTTTTTGATCATAGTTATTCGACCGTGCTTTGCCTTCTCTTCTCGCTCTCAGTTGCGTATGTTAGCCACCATATATGCTAGTCGCTTGCTGCAGCTCCACCTCATACCTTTTACCCTACCTTTAAGCTTAAATAGTCTTGATCTCGCGGGTGTGAGATTGCTGAGTCCTCGTGACTCACCAGATACTTCCAAAACCAGTTTGCAGGTGCCGATGAATCCGTGCAGGTGACGCACCCGAGCTCAAGGAGGAGTTCGATGGAGATCTTGCCCTTTATGTCGTTTCGTTCTAGTCGATCAGTAGTGGAGCCCAGTTGGGTTCGATCGTGGACCTTTGTCGCTTTTGGGGTTTCTTCTTTTATTTTGGTTCCGTAGTCGGGCCCTGATTGTAACTGTATGATGTAATGTTCTATTCATGTATTTGTGTGAAGTGGCGATTGTAAGCCAACTATGTATCTCTTTCCCTTATGTATTACATGGGTTGTGTGAAGATTACCTCACTTGCGACATTGCTTTCAATGCGGTTATGCCTCTAAGTCGTGCTTCGACACGTGGGAGATATAGCCGCATCGAGGGCGTTACAGATCCATTCTCAGCAACGAATATCTTGCCTTCGGATCTGTGATAGAAGGTGTACCCAACTGTCTTCTTTGGGTATCCTATGAAGACATATTTCTCCGATTTGGGTTTGAGCTTATCAGGATGAAACTTTTTCATATAAGCATCACAACCCCAAACTTTAAGACAAGACAACTTTGGTTTCTTGCCAAACCATAGTTCATACGGTGTCGTCTCAACGGATTTTGATGGTGCCCTATTTAACGTGAATGCAGCTGTCTCTAATGCATAACCCCAAAACAATAGTGGTAAATCGGTAAGAAACATCATAGATTGCACTATATCCAATAAAGTACGGTTATGACGTTCGGACACACCATTATGCTGTGGTGTTCCACGTGGCGCGAGTAGTGAAACTATTTCACATTGTTTTAACTGAAGGCCAAACTCGTAACTCAAATATTTTACCTCTGCGATCATATCGTAGAAACTTTTATTTTCTTGTTACGATGATTCTCTACTTCACTCTGAAATTCTTTGAACTTTTCAAATGTTTCAGACTTATGTTTCATCAAGTAGATATACCCATATCTGCTCAAATCATCTGTGAAGTTCTGAAAATAATGATACTTGTCGCGAGCCTTAATATTCATCGGACCACATACATCAGTATGTATGATTTCCAACAAATCTGTTGCTCGCTCCATTGTTCCGGAGAACGGCGTTTTAGTCATCTTGCCCATAAGGCATGGTTCGCAAGCATCAAGTGATTCATAATCAAGTGATTCCAAAAGTCCATCAGCATGGAGTTTCTTCATGCGCTTTACACCAATATGACCTAAACGGCAGTGCCACAAACAAGTTGCACTATCATTATTAACTTTGCATATTTTGGCTTCAATATTATGAATATGTGTATCACTACGATCGGGATCCAACAAACCATTTTCGTTGGTGTGTATGACCATAGAAGGTTTTACTCATGTAAACAGAACAACAATTGTTCTCTAACTTAAATGAATAACCGTATTGCAATAAACATGATCAAATCATATTCATGCTCAACGCAAACACCAAATAACACTTATTTAGTTTCAACACTAATCCCGAAAGTATAGGGAGTGTGCGATGATGATCATATCAATCTTGGAATCACTTCCAACACACATCGTCACTTCACCCTCAACTAGTCTCTGTTTATTCTGCAACTCCCGTTTCGAGTTACTAATCTTAGCAACTGAACCAGCATCAAATGCCGAGGGGTTGCTATAAACACTAGTAAAGTACACATCAATAACATGTATATCCAATATACCTTTGTTCACTTTGCCATCCTTCTTATCCACCAATCACTTGGGGTAGTTCCGCTTCCAGTGACCAGTCCCTTTGCAGTAGAAGCACTCAGTCTCAGGCTTAGGTCCAGACTTGGGCTTCTTCACTTGAGCAGCAACTTGCTTGCTGTTCTTCTTGAAGTTCCCCCTTTTTTCCTTTGCCCTTTTCTTGAAACTAGTGATCTTGTCAACCATCAACACTTGATGCTCTTTCTTGATTTCTACCTTCATCGATTTCATCGTCATGAAAAGCTCGGGAGTCGTTTTTTGTCATCCCTTGCATACTATAGTTTATCACGAAGTTCTACTAACTTGGTGATGGTGACTAGAGAATTCTGTCAATCACTATCTTATCTGGAAGATTAACTCCCACTTGATTCAAGCGATTGTAGTACTCAGACAATCTGAGCACATGCTCACTAGTTGAGTGATTCTCCTCCATCTTTTAGCTATAGAACTTGTTGGAGACTTCATATCTCTCAACTCGGGTATTTGCTTGAAATATTAACTTCAACTCCTGGAACATCTCATATGGTCCATGACGTTCAAAACGTCTTTGAAGTCCCGATTCTAAGCCGTTAAGCATGGTGCACTTAAACCATCGAGTAGTCATCATATTGAGCTAGCCGAACGTTCATAACGTCTGCATCTGCTCCTGCAATAGGTCCGTCACCTAGCGGTGCATCAAGGACATAATTCTTCTGTGCAGCAATGAGGATAAACCTCAGATCACGGATCCAATCCGCATCATTGCTACTAACATCTTTCAACACAATTTTCTCTAGGAACATATAAAAACATAGGGAAGCAACAACGCGAGCTATTGATCTACAACATAGATATGCTAATACTACCAGGACTAAGTTCATGATAAATTAAAGTTCAATTAATCATATTACTTAAGAACTCCCACTTAGATAGACATCTCTCTAATCCTCTAAGTGATCACGTGATCCAAATCAACTAAACCATGTCCGATCATCACGTGAGATGGAGTAGTTTCAATGGTGAACATCACTATGTTGATCATATCTACTATATGATTCACGCTCGACCTTTCGATCTCCGTGTTCCGAGGCCATATCTGTTATATGCTAGACTCGTCAAGTTAAACCTGAGTATTCCGTGCGTGCAACTGTTTTGCACCCGTTGTATTTGAACGTAGAGCCTATCACACCCGATCATCACGTGGTGTCTCAGCACGAAGAACTTTCGCAACGGTGCATACTCAGGGAGAACACTATTACTATGATAATTTAGTGAGAGATCATCTTATAATGCTACCGTCAATCAAAGCAAGATAAGATGCATAAAAAGATAAACATCACATGCAATCAATATATGTGACATGATATGGCCATCATCATCTTGTGCTTTTGATCTCCATCTCCAAAGCATCCTCATGATCTCCATCGTCACCGGCATGACACCATGATCTCCATCATCTTGATCTATATCAATGTGTCGTCACATGGTCGTCTCGCCAACAATTGCTCTTGCAACTATTGCTATCGCATAGCGATAAAGTAAAGCAATTATTTGGCACTTGCATCTTATGCATAGAGAGACAACCATAAGGCTTTTTCCAGTTGCCGATAACTTCAACAAAACATGATCATCTCATACAACAACTTATATCTCATCACGTCTTGACCATATCACATCACAACATGCCCTGCAAAAACAAGTTAGACGTCCTCTACTTTGTTTGTTGCAAATTTTACGTGGCTGCTACGGGCTTAAGCAAGAACCAATCTCACCTACGCATCAAAACCACAACGATAGTTTGTCAAATAGACTCCGTTTTAACCTTCTCAAGGACCGGGCGTAGCCATACTCGGTTCAACTAAAGTTGGAGAAACTGACACCCGCCAGCCACCTGTGTGCAAAGCACGGCGGTAGAACCAGTCTCGCGTAAGCGTACGCGTAATGTCGGTCCGGGCCGCTTCATCCAACAATACCGCCGAACCAAAGTATGACATGCTGGTAGGCAGTATGACTTATATCGTCCACAACTCACTTGTGTTCTACTCGTGCATAACATCAAACCATAAAAACCTAGGCTCGGATGCCACTGTTGGGGAACGTAGTAATTTTGAAAAAAATTCCTACGCACACGCAAGATCATGGTGATGCATAGCAACGAGAGGGGAGAGTGTTGTCTACGTACCCTCGTAGACCGAAGCGGAAGTGTTGACACAACGTAGAGGAAGTAGTTGTACGTCCTCCTCGCGATCCGCCCGATCCCAGCGCCGTTACTCCGGCGCCTCCGAGTTCTTGACACACGTACAACACGATGACGTTCTCCGGGCTCCGATCCAGCAAAGCTCTCGGGGAAGAGTTTCGTCAGCACGACGGCGTGGTGACGATCTTGATGTGTTACCGACGCAGGGCTTTGGCTAAGCACTGCAACGATATGACCGAGGTGGAATATGGTGGAGGGGGGCACCGCACACGGCTAAGGAACGATCTCAAGGATCAACTTGTGTGTTCTAGGGTGCCCCCCTGCCCCCGTATATAAAGGAGCAAGGGGGGAGGCCGGCCGGCCCTTGTGGTGCGCGCCAGGAGGAGGAGTCCTCCTCCTAGTAGGAGTAGGACTCCCTCTTTCCTACTCCTACTAGGAGGGGGAAGGGAAGGGGGAGAGGGAGAAGGAAAGGGGGGCGCCGCCCCCCCTCTCCTAGTCCAATTCGGACCAGAGGGGGAGGGGGCGCGCGGCCCACCCTGGCCGCCCCTCTCTCTCTCTCCACTAAGGCCCATGTGGCCCAATAATTCTCCCGGGGGGTTCCGGTAACCCTCCGGCACTCCGGTATTATCCGAAACCACTCGGAACCATTCCGATGTCCGAACATAGCCGTCCAATATATCAATCTTTATGTCTCGACCATTCCGAGACTCCTCGTCATGTCCGTGATCACATCCGGGACTCCGAACTCCTTCGGTACATCAAAATGCATAAACTCATAATAACTGTCATCGTAACCTTAAGCGTGCGGACCCTACGGTTCGAGAATAATGTAGACATGACCGAGACACGTCTACGCCAACCCAACAAATACTTTCGGAGACACCTGTAGAGCACCTTTATAATCACCCAGTTACGTTGTGACGTTTGGTAGCACACAAAGTGTTCCTACGGTAAACGGGAGTTGCATAATCTCATAGTCATAGGAACATGTATAAGTCATGGATAAAAGCAATAGCAGCATACTAAACAATCGGGTGCTAAGCTAATGGAATGGGTCATGTCAATCAGATCATTCAACTAATGATGTGATCCCGTTAATCAAATAACAACTCTTTGTTCATGGTTAGGAAACATAACCATCTTTGATTAACGAGCTAGTCAAGTAGAGGCATACTAATGACACTCTGTTTGTCTATGTATTCACACATGTATTATGTTTCCGGTTAATACAATTCTAGCATGAATAATAAACATTTATCATGATATAAGGAAATAAATAATAACTTTATTATTGCCTCTAGGGCATATTTCCTTCAGCAAGAGCATCGGACTTGCGACGGAGGGGGAATGTCCACACATAATGAGTAAAATCATCCAATATCACCAGATAGTATAAGTAGCCCGTGTTGCTAGCAACCGGGGACGTCCAAACATCACTATGCAATAACTGAAACGGAAAGGTGGAAATGTTTGCAGACTCGCTAAAGGGAAGACAAACGTGCTTGCCAAGACGGCAAGCCTCACAAGTGTGATCGTCGACCTTATTACATGAGAAAGAAAAACTTTGAAGAATCTGACGCATGACGGTGGAGTTGGGATGACCGAGACGGGCATGCCAAAGATCGACACTGGCGGCGAAGGCGACGGGGCGACGAGTGGTGGTGGCGCCGGAGGGATGCACTGGATAAAGCTCGTCCGGGCTATCACATCGGTGGAGCACCATCCGTGTACGGGCGTCCTTCACAGAAAAACCGATATCGTCAAATTCAACGGTTATAGGATTCTCATGAGCAAGACGACGAACGGAAACAAGATTAGTGGCTAAATCAGGAGATACAAGAACATTAGACATATGCACATGAGTGGAAGTAGAAGGAAAAGACATATGAACGACATGAGTAATGGGGAGGGAGGAGCCGTTACCAAGGGTGATACGGGTGGGAGTATGAACGGGAGTGGCAGAGGTGAGGTTACCGGGATGAGCAGTCATGTGAGCAGTGGCGCCCGAGTCCATGTACCAGTCACCACCGCCACCATAGGAGCTCGGTGATGGGGCGGAGTGCAGCGCAGCGAGCAAGGCTGGATCCCACGGCGGCGGCGCCTAAGGAGGGTAGAACCCTCCATAGGCCGGCGCCGGAGCGGGCCCAAGACCCGGAGCGGCGGCAGCGCCGTAGGTGGGCGCGGCCCCAAAGGCCGGCGCGGCAGCGCCGTAAGCCGGTGCGGGCCCGTAGGCGGGCACCGGCGGGGGGCAGCTCCATAGCCGCTGTAGGGAGCGGCGTTCTGCGCGGCGAAGAGGGCCTGGTGGCCCGCCGGACGGGGCCCAAGGATGCCCGGAACCGGAGCCCGAGGGACCGGCATGGAGTACGCGTGAACGTCGCCAGTCCACGGGTTGGTGCCGCATGTCCATGGCGGGGTCGCCTGCTGCTGTTGACGAGCCCCCCCCGGCGCCTGTTGCTGCTTGCGGCCACCCCCGCGACGGTTGCCGCGACGCCCGCCACCCGGCTGCTGGGGGGCAGCGGGAGGGGCGGGAGGCGCGGGCGGGAGGGGGAAGTACCCCGGAGGCGGTGGTGGCGGCGGCTGCTGGCGCGGCGCAGGTGGGGCGATCGGTGGGGCGCCGCGAGAGGTGCCGGCGGCGAGGGCGTGGTGCTGCACACGCTTCTTGACCCCCTTCATCCGGCGCTCCTCCAACCGCAAGTACGCCACAAACTTGGGGAAGGAGGGCTCCGGCATCAAGGTGAGGTTGGAGGCGGCGTTGCCAAAGTCCTCGTTGAGGCCGGCGGTGAGCGTGCTGAGGAGGAGGTCGTCGTCCACCTTGGCTCCAATGTCGCGGAGCTCGTCCGCCAACGTTTTCAGGCGGCGGCAGTGGTCATCAATGGACTGGTCATCTTGGTGATAGTCAAAAAATTCCCGCTGCAAAAAAAACGCGGCGCTGAAGCTTGTTGTCGGTGAAGAGGCCGTTCAGCTTGACCCACAGGGCACGGGCGTCTCGCCGGCGCTAACGACCGTGTGGAACAAGTCCCTGGAGATGGTGATGAAGAACCACCGGATGATGGTGGCGTCGATCGCGGTCCACTCGGCGTCGTCCGCCATGGTGCGGGAGTCCACGGTGCCATCCACGTGATCCACGAGATTGTTCTTGCGGAAGAGCAGCGTGAAGTACGTCTTCCACGCGAAGTACGTGGAGTTGGAGGCGTCGAGGGTCACGGGGACGCGTGCATGGACGTTGATATCGCGGATCTCAGCAGGGTCGACGGCGAGGGGGTTGGAGTAGATGGAGGCGTTGGAAGACATGGCGATGGGATCGGCGGCGGCGCGGCTAGGGTTAGCGGCGCGGCGGCAGGAGAAAGGCAACGCGCGGGAGGAGATGGCGCGGCGTGGAGGGGAGGGGGCGCACGAGTAGGAGATGGCGCGCGGGGAGGAGGAGGAGTAGCGGCGGCGTGGGGCGGCGGCGGCGGCGGCGGAAGATCGCGGCGGCGGCGGCGGCCCGGGGCGGCGGCTAGGGTTTAGCGGAAGCGGTAGGATCGACTTGCGATAGATACCATGTAGAGAATGATTTGGTGCATCGATAATTGATTGATCGTGCACTAGGCACATATATATAGGTACAAGGAGTGCTGCCGGTATCTTGTCTCCTAAGATACACGTACATACAGAGGGAGACAGATACTACAGGTACTGCATACAAAACCCGAACCTACGTACATGTACACATGTTCAACAGAAAAGATTGACCATTGTGCGATGTTCTGATGGCAGAAGCTTTAGCCCTCAAATTTGACTAACACTAGCACAAAGGGCAGGGTGCAATCGCCTAATCATCAACTCAGATAATCTGGAGGTGATTGAGATCATGCAGGATGGAGGACAGTCAACGGGTGCGGCAGCGGAAATTTTCGATGACTGCTTCCATTACGTATGTGATTTTATCGTGATTAGATTCGAACATTGTAATAGAGAGGCAAATAGAGTAGCACATGAACTTGCTAAGTTAGCTAGATTTTCTTCAATTTCAGATTGGTACGAGGAGCCTATCAATGAAATTGCACTCTTCCTCACAAACGATGTATTGGTTATTTCTAATGAATAAAGTTTCGTTTTATTTCAAAAAGAAAACCACGAGTTTTGTAAAGATGGTAAAAGAGCATGATAAAAGCCTTCAAAGATGAATGTATGCTTTCCTTTAGATCTCCCGGGGCGTCATGTTGACAAGATAAATGACAAGTCTTATGTTGTTCATTCCTGGTGCATAAGTAATATTAATGTTACAAATATCATCTGGGTTGGTAGCTTGTTGCTTTCACTTTTACCTCCTTGAGACTTGTATGCCATTGTAATAATTTGGAATATGTCTAAAGTGAGAGGGTTGTTCCCATTCGTTATTTTCAAAACAAACAATAAAGGTAAAAAGGGCCGTCGTTACAAAGATATGGGATCTACTCCCTCCGTTCCCAAATACTTGTCTTTCTAACCATCTCAAATGGTTACAACATACGGATGTATGTAGACATATTTTAGAGGGTAGGTTCATTCATTTTGCTTTGTATGTGGTCATTTGTTGAAATCTCTAGAAAGACAAGTATTTAGGAACGGAGGGAGTAGTAAGCTAAGCTAATTGGGTTATGCGGATAGTCTCGCTGAGCACGGATAATCATCACACGGATCTTGCCCTGCGATACAAACCAAAAACGGAACTTAATTAGCCCCTGAGTTTTGGGAGGCTATAAACTTTGGGTTTCTGAACCTCTCGGATGAGCTTTGTGGGCAAAGCTCACCGAACAAGCATCATTTGTGTTATATGTACTGTTTTCACTGAATCAATAGGATCGAAAAGGCAAAAATTCAACAGTCAATGCAAAAAATCAAGGGAAATGCTACACAGGTGAAGTAGCGCATGTCAACCGCCTCTACCGCCATCAGATTTGTTTTTGATCGAACGACTCATAGCCATCTTCACCCTATCGTAACTTGGCCCTCGTTGAAATCCGTTCAACCACAATAAGGGGTCTGTTGCAAACCTTGAGTCATCATCCATTCGTTCCTGCCGCCCCGTGCTCGTGTCGCCGCTCGCAGTGAGACGCCACACCCCGCATTCTTTTTTTCTTCTCCTCATCTTCCTCTTCTCCTCTCTCTCCCTCTAACCTCACAGCCTCTTTGTAGGTTGAGACCATGGCGCCCACTCTGTCCGAGCTCGTGCGGAAGGGCACGCTTCACCGCCACTCGCCGACCAGCACCACTTCACCTGTCGCGCTTCTTCTCCACCCAACGTCGTCAGCCTGCAAGCCTTTGCAACCATCTTCAGCACCCCCGGTGTCGCTCGTGTCAGGCGTTCGTCTCTGATGCCGACAGGCCTTGGGAGCCCGAGCCGCCGCCCGTTCATCCTCACTGTTGGGATCTCGAGCAGCGATGACCGACACAGATGAATCTTTTGCAACAGCGGTGGCGAACGATGGTGGTGCTCAACGGCAGCAATATATACAAGCTTTTGCAACAACGACGACGAATGACGATGGTGCTCACGGTGACAGTGTGCCGGCTAAGGGACCTCTCGACTCACGACCTGGTGGGCTGGGTTGAGGACTCCTTGTTGGTTCCGACCTGGGCCACATCGGGCGTCCCATGGCGTATAATCAAAAGGTTCTAGGACTTTACGTACATGACAAGATGTTCGAGCCGTGTAGGACTATGCCTCCCTATACATAATCGACTAGGATCTTGTACCCTACGACCCCCTGGTACCTATATAAGCCTGGCTCATAGAAACCACAAGATAGATATTTACAAATCTCTTGATAGACATGTGTACTATGTACTCACTCGAACGCAATAAATTCAAGCAGGACACGGGGTATTATCTCCTCGAAGAGCCCGAACCTAGGTAAAATCCATGTGTCCCTGTTACCTTCGTTTCAAGACATCTAGCTTAGGTTTAGATTCCGTCAAGCCATGCTGACTTTTTTGCAACATCACCTTGTTGCAAAGAAAGATTTCTGCAACATCAGCTATGTTGCAAAGTGGTGCTAAACATGTGACGGCATTTTTGCAACATCACCTCTATTGCAAAGTTTTTTGTAACATCATCCATATTACCCCCTCCGTTTTTATTTCCTCCGCATATTAGGTTTGTCTAAAGTCGAACTTTATATACTTTCAACAAGTTTGTAGAACAATATATTAGCATACACACTACCAAATCAATACAATTGAATTCATCATTGCATATATTTTCACATAATATATATTTGTTACTGTAAATGTTCATCTTGTTTTCTACAAACTTGGTCAAATTTTACGAAGTTTGACTTTAGCCCAAAATAATATGCAGAGTAAATAAAAAAGAAGGGAGTACAAAAGTTTTTGCAACATCACCATTTGTTGCAATGGTAAAGGGCGTTTGTCCACTTGATGGCACCAAATTCGATGGCTCGCAACCCGGCCGGTCTTCTAAAAAGATCAGTTGGCGAACGCGTAGCACGCCTCGTGAATCAAACAACTCTAGAAGTTCGACACAGTCACCGAGCTAAAGCACTTATGGATGGTAATTGACATCATGTCGCTCTTTCATGGTTGTGTTTTTTTTCTTGTTTGTGATCTTCAGTAGCTTTGGTGCACAAAGCCGAAGTACCCCACCCCTCGATCCATGGCAGAATCATGCTAGAACAAAGTCTCACCACCTATCACCCCGCACATGTCATATTATCGTGAATAATCTGAGGAGAACCATCAGACGAGCAGTCTATCCAAGTTGGGTGCGATGTTTCTTAGCTCGAGCTCAAATGAACTTGGATGGATAGTATGTCCAAAAAAACTGAAAAAAAATATGAAATTTCTTGGAGCAAAACTTTGATTTTTTTTAAGTGCTTGCAAAGTTTCATCATGAAATGACATTCTTACAAGTCGTGGCAAAAACAAAATCAACACTCCAAAATGCTTTGAAAATGCTTTTGGAAGTCGTGGCACAAACTTCCCCGTTTCTTTATGATGAATTACTAGCTTCCTCTGTGGGTTCCCGCCACATTAGGTGGCTTGGGAATGGGGTTCTCACAGGGACGTTGTGGATGATTCGCAACAAGTTTGCGATTGAACGCTCCCCGCTGCGGCGGTCTATTGTCGCTATCTACAAATTATGTATTTTTTTGCAGATGTGAAAGCTGCTTAGCCGTGGACCGGAGTGCGGCGCCACCGACTATCTCACTGTAGGTCTCAAATCCTTGGCTCTCCGATTGGCGCCTCCACTTCCTTCTCCGCCGCCGAACCAGGACTTGAGCTGGTGCCCTCAGTAGAACCCTTTGTGTGCTACCTGATTGTGTGCACTTTGGTGTGGTGTTGGTACCTTGCTGAAACTTGGTTGTGGTTGTGACGATTTGTTTTATATGTAAAGCGGGATGAAAGCTTTTTTTTTGTAAAAAAATAGCATTTTTGAAGCATCAATTTTGTTTTTATTTTCGGCCACGATTTCCACGTTTGTCATTCCACGATGAAACTTTGTAAACAATCAAAACATTTTTTTTTATGTTTGCACAGAAAAAATCAGATATTTTTATTTTTATTTTCAAAAAAATTCTGATTTTACTGTTCATCATGAGCTCATTTGAGCTCGCGAGCAGAGAGAACTTTTGATACAAGTTAGTCTACTAGGACCACAATCATTGCGCACGAAGCGCTCAACCAAAATGCTCAAGATCATCATTTTCTAGAACCTAAATTTTATATTTTAGCGTAATTTTGAGCCTTGAAGTTGCTCAGGGCATTAAGTTGTATTCTACTCCTTCCGCTTCAAAATAAGTGTCACCAATTTAGCACAACTTTGTACTAAATCAGCGACACTTATTTTGGGACGGAAGGAGTACTTGGCTAGAAAGTGGTCACTGTTAGGAAATCTCATAGTTGTCCCCCTTTCGCCTCAGTGCATGTTTTTATTACAACGGGTGGAAAGCACAAGTTAGAACATGAATTGCTGTGGGAAACTTACAAGTTGTTACAATTGTTTTTTGGTTTAGCTATACTTATATGATGTGTACTGTTTACATGATTATTGGTATATGCAGTTTCTGGAGAAGGCATGTTTCTTTTTTGTTCACGAAATTCTTTTACTCTCTCCGTTCCTAAATATTTGTCTTTCTAGATATTTCCACAAATGACTACATACGGAGCAAAATGAATGAATCTACACTCTAAAATATGTCTACATACATCCGTATGTGGTAGCCATTTGAAATGTCTAGAAAGACAAATATTTAGGAACGGAGGGAGTACTTGGTAACTGGCAGAAATACAAAATGCTAGCACGCAACAATTCCGAATGGCATTGTTTTCTCTCTGGTTATTTCCATGCAACAAAGAAAACGGTCTTCCTGAACAAATAGTAGCACAACTTTTTACTGTGTAGCGATGCACACGCACGAGCATCATCATGCTGGCACTTGAGATTTAACATCTGACATTACTCCTTCTATGATTGCTTCTGCCTCACGCTTCCCAAGCCCAAATATATTCCTCAGCTCATTCAACGGACCAAGCTGCATTGTTGTCATTCACAGAAAGATTTCTGTTAAGATGCTACCCCCGCAAAACACATTACCATATTCAGTAGAAAAAAGTATGGGAATGGTCATAAGATGATTTTGAACAATCAAAACCATGAACCGTTTGAATACACATACCAAGTTGGCAAGTTGTGTATAGCAGTTTGAGTAGCAATGAACAATAGCAAGGTTTGAAGATAGTTCAATTGGGTAAAGCTAATCAATCTACCATGTTCGCTCCCATATAACCGACAGAAATAGCTCGGTACAATCGCAGAGATGCATCATCAGGAAATAGCATTGCATGTGAGGCTGAGGTCACATGTCATTGACACATTGACAATATACTCCAATTTAAGTGCTTTTGAAAAGAAGAGAATTATTCAAGTGATAAGTGGGGGTCTAATCAAGTAGGGTTATGTAAACTCAAGCTAACTGATCTAATGCTAGACATAATTCACAGTTGTATTTGACACTAAGCATAATTTACCGCAGTTTCTTAATGGGCACGATCTTGATACTCAAACAAATGAAACATGATTTTTCAGCCGTTATTATTTCTTAACAACAGCTCAACACCTAACATATTATCTCCTAATTACTTACCAGTTACCATTAAGGTTGTGAAATATATAGAAAAATAAAACACAGTACAAGATAGAGCCTGTTTGTGTATACAGCAGTTTCTACAGCACCATCATTTACTGTACAAACCACTTGATCTAAGATTACCTAGTCTGGAATGCTCAAAATTCAATGGATTAATTATGTCCACACAAAATCCAGACTATTTTGAAGATTCCCAGCCTCTTGCTAACTAGCCCTACTCAACTTAAATCAAGAAAATTCGCAACAGTTGTGTTTATTCGAATTGGTCATTTCATAGGCCTACAGAACTAGCGATGCCTTATTTCAGGTTAACATTTCAAAAGGAGCATCAAATTAATTAAATAAATGCGTAGAATGTGGAATCACCTTCTCATCATCAAGACGTCCATCTGAAAGTACTTCTGTTGTATAGGCCGCATAGAGTATCTTTAGATCACCAACCATTTTATCATGATCAAAATCTCCAGCTATGCAAGACATTCACAAGAACCAATCTTAAGCAAGGTCCAACCAATCACATATGAATTGAAAAAACTTTACAACTTTAATCACCTAACGAGATAGGTCCAAGCCCACGTGCAAATCGGTCGCCTTGAGGAAACTTGCCTAGAACTGTTAGCAACTTATTGAATGCAAGGATACTATTCACCTCATTAATGACCTCTGTGGGAATGTTCCTGTAATCAGAGATCATATGGTTTAGTATCAAGGCAAAGAAGTGTTTATGTTCTACATCGATGCATAGAAAGATTCAGATGGATTGACCACTTCTCCAACGGGAGCATCTATTTGATAGATATTGGTCAAGAAAAGCCCATGCAGTTTCGTACAAAGTATATTGTTGATATTCTCACATTGTTATGGCGCTGCTAGAAGGAGGGCGTGAGAGGGCCGGCCGGGGGCCTTTTTGCCCACGGCCGGGCAAGAGGGAAGGGATTTTCTTCTTAATTCTTGCTTCATTAGATTGATACATCTCCTCTCTTTATATAAAGAGGTTTATTTGACTCCCAAGCAAGGCTTACTTGACCCCTAAGCAAGCGACCCTTATCTCTAATTAACCCTAAGACTAACGGGCTGTACCACCAGAGCAGGCCATTAGGCCCATTACGTACTCTAACACTACACCCCACCTGGACATGCAGCTTGTCCTCGAGCTGCAGCCTAACCAACTTATAACCATGACTCGACGCAACACAAACCTAACACCTAAAAACAAGCCTTTTACATCTTGGCTTGTTTTATTACTCTCAACCTGAAATGAACTGGGACGCTTTATTTTGAACCCCTTAACAAAAAGTGGACACCATCCGCATGTCAGATGTGCACGTGTACAACCACATGGATCCCATGGACACCACCAGAACAAAAGGAGTGCATGTTTATGGCCACCTGGAAGTGGTCGCAAGAGCGACCAGCAGAGGCGCCCTCGCGGCGGCCGGCGGCGGAATGTAGTGGTGCTACGCGGTGTGCTCCTGTCGGTGACACCCTGCCTTCTCCCCGCCGGACGACTGTTGGTCTACACCGCACAGGGAAGAATGGAGGGCTTGCGATGGAGAATGACGAGGAGGGGTGCGCCCCCCAACCGCCGATGTCGCAGACTTTGAGGTCGCTGCCCGCGGGAAAAACAACATGCCCGCCGCCCGTGGGGGAAACCGTATGCCCAAGATCCCCGATGCAGCGGACAAGATCGAGGTCCTTTGCGCAGCGAAGGGCAATTTGGAGGAGCGGCAACTGCAGACCACACATCTCCCACACACGCCGACGCGCTAGGAGGCCGCGCGCAGCAGCCTGCAGCCTCAACACCGCCGACACGTGGCGGGTAGTGATCCAAGCCGGAAACGGTGAAGGTGACGGCGGGAACTTGATCTGCTGGATGGGGACGCCCTGGGGAAGCGGCGATGGCGACGGCGGGAACACGATCTGGTGGATCGGGACTCCCGCCGGCGCGTTCGATGCGGGGCCGGAGCTGACCGGCGGTGGCTGCTGCAGCGGAGGCCGCCAGGAGCAGCGGCTGCCACTGCAGCCAGGGCGGGGCGGTGGTGGCGGTGGATGGCAGCTGCAGCGGCCCGGCGAGCGCGGCGGGGACGCTCTGGGGCAGCAGCTGCGGCGGAGGCCGCCAAGAGCGGCGGCTGCCACTGCAGCCAGGGCGGGGCGGTGGATGGCAGCTGCAGCGGCCCGGCGAGCGCGGCGGAGGCCGCCTGGTGCGGCGGCTGCCATGGCAGCCACGGCGGCGCGGTGGCGGCGATGGGCGGCGCAGCCGGGTGCGGCCCGTAGGACCCGGCCAAGAACAGGCGGATCTCCTGGACCGCCTGGGTTAGGTCCCGCAGCGCCCCGGACGCCTCCTCCGGGGTGAGGACGGCGGGGGCGGGCGCGACGGAGGATCCCGGCGCGGGCAGGAGCGGGGCGACGGTCGTGGTGGTCGCCGGAGGCGACGAGGTGACCGGCAGCGGAAGAGACGGGTTGGGCGGCGGTGAAGACATGATCGAACCGAAGCTAGCTGATACCAAATTGTTATGGCGCTGCTAGAAGGAGGGCGCGAGAGGACCGGCCGGAGGCCTTTTTGTCCACGGCCGGGCAAGAGGGAAGGGATTTCCTTCTTAATTCTTGCTTCATTAGATTGATACATCTCCTCTCTTTATATTGAGAGGTTTATTTGACTCCCAAGCAAGGCTTACTTGACCCCTAAGCAAGCGACCTTTATCTCTAATTAACCCTAAGACTAACGGGCTATAACGCCAGCCCAAGCCATTAAGCCCATTACGTACTCTAACACACATTCCCTTGGAAGGAAGATGGCTCATTTTTCTCACTAATAGTTAAATACCACCAAGTAGTGAAGGCAGAAATATCCATGAAATTTAAGCCTATATCAACTTTTTTCGAAAAGGAAATCACTTCTATCAACTGGTTTGAGTACATATGTTATTGCTTGTGATAGACAAAACAACACTGAAAGCTCGGCAAGAGGGAAGGGATTTCCTTCTTAATTCTTGCTTCATTAGATTGATACATCTCCTCTCTTTATATAGAGAGGTTTATTTGACTCCCAATCAAGGCTTACTTGACCCCTAAGCAAGCGACCTTTATCTCTAATTAACTCTAAGACTAACGGGCTATACCGCCAGCACAGGCCATTAGCCCCATTACGTACTCTAACAGCTTGCAACTCCAACAAGAACAAGACTGGCCTATGCGTGGGAAGGTGGCATGTGATGGATGACTGTTATGACCGGCATATTAGGGGCTTAGCCCAGTGAGCTGTGGCCCAAGTTATCTTATCAATATTAGGGGCTTAGCCCAATTAACTTATCGTTATTAGGATCGTTTGCTTAGGAGTCAAGTAAACCTCTCTATATAAGGAGAGGAGATGTATCAATCTAATCAAGCAAGAAGTAATCATTATTTGCTCGGCTTCCCGAAGGGAGCCGGGAGACCTAACCCTAGCCGCCTCTTGCACCGCCGCCGCCTCTTCTTCATCGCGCCACGGCGCCCAGCCGCCGGCAGCCGCGATCGCATCTCCGTCAAACCTCCCCCTTCCCGTACAACCTACGCCCTAGACCGCTGCCTCTCTCCACCGCGCCGCTGGCTCTCCCCTCCGCGCCGCTGGACTCCACCGCCGACGCCTCCACCGGCCAGACGCCGCCACCCTCCACCGCGCCGCCCGTCGCCATCTACTTGCCGGCGGAGATGACCGGGATCCTCAACGACCTTGTCACCATCGTCCAGGGCATACGCCTCTACCTGGCCGGGCCCTACGGGTAGCCGCCGCCCTTGCAGCCGGCCGCCGCGACCGGGCTAGCCGCCCTGCCCTGGTACGCGGCCACCACGGCATCGATCGGGCCTCTACACCACCACTGGCCCGGTCAGCCGCCGTCGCCCCCCACTGGCCGCAGTGGCCGGCTCCGGCGCTTGTCGCGCCCCCGACGCCTCCCGCCCCACCACCGGCCGCTGTCGCGCCTCGATGGCCACAGTGGCCGGCCATGGCCCTCGCTGCGCCCTCGACGCCTCCCGGGTCCGGGCAGCCGCAGACCCAGCTGCCGGCCCTACCGCCGCCCGCTGCCGCGCCTCAATGGCCACAGTGGCCGGCCCCGGCCCTCGCTGCGCCACCCATGCCGCCCGGGTCCGTGCCACCGCCGCTGCCGGCCCCGCCCCCGCCCAACACGGGGCCCGGGTCACCCATGCAGGGAGGCGTACCGATCAAGCAAGTGAGCTTCCCGCCACCACCGTCCCCAATACCGGCCTGGCTGACCGGATCATCACCGCCACTCGTCTACACGTCGGCTGGAGACCCGCCGGCACCCACTCTGCAGTTCGGCGATCCCTCCGGCTCGGCGGGGCACTTCACGGGCCGCGGCCATGCTGACCGGGCGCCCCAATCCTCGCTGCTTCGCACCTCCGAGCCAGTCGGCCACGGTGCTCTGACTCAGACACCGCTGCGGTTTGCCAAACTGGACTTCGCCACTTATGACGGCACGGAGGATCCCCTCAACTGGCTCAACCAGTGCGAGCAGTTCTTTCGCGGGCAGCGCACCCTCGCCTCGGAGCATACCTGGCTCGCCTCTTACCACCTCCGCGGCGCGACACAGACCTGGTACTACAGCCTCGAGCAGGACGAGGGCAACATGCCCCCTTGGGAGTGCTTCCGCGAGCTCTGCCTCCTTCGTTTTAGGCCACCGATCCGCGGGAGCCGCCTGGCAGAGCTAGGACGCCTTCCCTTCACCTCCACGGTTCAGGACTTCGCCGGCCGTTTCCAGGCCCTAGCATGCCACGCGTCGAGCGTGACGGCGCAGCAGCGGGCCGACCTCTTCGTCGGTGGACTTCCGAATCACATCCGCGTGGACGTGGAGCTTCGGGGACCCCAGGATCTCCAGACGGCCATGTACTACGCCAGCGCGTTTGAGCGCCGCGCGGTGGCCATCCAGCAGGAATCACCGTCCCGGGCCGCTAGGTCGCTACCCTGGCCGGATGTTCCCGCGCAGGCTCGACCTGCTCAGACTTCCGCGGCACCCCTCGCCGCGACCGCGGCGCGCCCGTTCCGCCGGCTCACCTCGGCCGAGCTACTCGAGCGTCGCCGCCAAGGGTTGTGCTTCAACTGTGACGAGCTCTACACGCCCGGTCACGTCTGCCCGCGACTCTTCTACCTGGAGGCTGCAGACTACATTCCGGAGGACGCCGGCGCCGCCGACCTGGCCGCTCCAGCTGTCACGAAGGTGTTTGACGCTGGTTGATCACCTAGAGGAGTTCAGAAAGCGCTTCCCCACCTTACAGCTCGAGGACGAGCTGTTTGTGCAGGCGGGGAGAAGTGTTATGACCGGCATATTAGGGGCTTAGCCCTGGGAGTTGTGGCCCAAGTTATCTTATCATTATTAGGGGCTTAGCCCAATTATCTTATCGTTATTAGGATTGTTTGCTTGGGAGTCAAGTAAACCTCTCTATATAAGGAGAGGAGATGTATCAATCTAATCAAGCAAGAAGCAATCATTATTTGCTCGGCTTCCCGAAGGGAGCCGGGAGACCTAACCCTAGCCGCCTCTTGCACCGCCGCCGCCTCTTCTTCATCGCGCCACGGCGCCCCGCCGCCGGCAGCCGCGATCGCATCTCCGTCAAACCTCCCCCTTCCCGTACAACCTACGCCCTAGACCAGGTAGGATCCTAGCTTCTACCAATGACTTCTTGCTGTTAACAAGGGAGAAAAATATGTTGTTCCTAATTGCTACATACAATCTACTTTCCTCAATTATATATCACTCAGAAGTTACAACAAATTAAAAACCTGCATCAGTTTAAATAAGAAACGCCATTTTTCTTAAAAGCATTATATTATGGGTAACATAAATTCAAGTTTTCATGTTCTCGTAAAAAAAAATCAGGTTTTTGCAGATAAGTATGTCTCATACCCTGCACTGGTATTGGACTTCAATATGGATAAAGCAGATGAAATGTTTTCTTGAATCAACTTCTTCGCATGCTCCTTGAACATGTCAGCAGCAACCTGCAAAAAATTCAAATATTCAGATATGCTACACCACAACATGCTTAGATTGACAACAATTAAATATAGGAAGGGAGCTGCTACGCGAGCCAGCGGATCTCGCTCCATTGAGGGGCCGAACGTGTCGTTCCCCATTGCAACAGAGGCAATGTTGCAGAAACCTTGCAACAGAGGTAATGTTGCAGTTTTTTTTGCAACAGGATCCTTGCTGCAGAAACATTTTGCAAAAAACAAGCATGTGCGGCTAGCAGCTGCGTCCGTCGCTATTGCAACATAGTCCTTGTTGCAAAAAAAGGCCGCCATGCTGACAGATTCTCGCGAGTACCGGCAGCAATCGACAGCACATAGCACTCTCACGAGGTCGCGTCCCTCCACTCCTTCCTTCCCTCCGATTTAACTCACAACCACATGGCCACGTGTCAGCAAAGGAGGGGGTGGACATGAGAGCGCGATCAGCCTGCTGAAAGGTAACATTTCCCATATTTGAATCACTTTTATGTTGTCTGTTGTCTAAGGCTCAATTTGCGGTTGCTGAAGTATGATGTGTTGTGCTTATTCTGCAATCTGCTGCAGAAAATTAGCAGCCTAACTCTTGACGGCTGTACACAGTACATACCTTTCCTTTTTTTTTCAAATTGTACAGTACATACTTAGATTTTATGCTATTTGGATATAAGTGACGTTATGCCCCAAGTACCGGTGAAGATGAAAAAACAAATAAAGCCAATTGAGCAGTAAAATTGTGACAAGAAAAGGGTTACCTCATCAAAAAGTTTATATGCAAGTTGTACTCTCCTCACTTCAATGAGCGTGCCTATGTCAAGACCTAGAGAAATATCATATGTCAGAGATGAGAAATGCAAAAAATAAATAAATCATGTAATCAGTATGATAACAGAAGGTACCATTCCTATCTTCCCTACTCTAAGTCTAATCTACTTGACAATGTTATACCTTGTAAGCACAATATGACTTAAGAATGGAACTAATGCCTACAAAAGAGCGTGTTTAAACGATACCTCTTCCAATAGACTTGAGCTCTAATGCGTATAGAATTTTGGCATTCTCCCGCATAGCAATATCGATCTGCCAAAATATCATGACAATGAACAACTACTATGCCAAACAAGACATGCAGAAATACAGATACTTGCACCAGAGTAATTAGGAATGAAAAGTTCAAAAGATATGCTCTGAACTACTAGCAAAAAGGTCTCTTGAGACATATGAATGTGCAATATGTACATATTTCAGCCTTTCAGAAAATCTATGTCCTCGTCTTCGTCAACACAAAGCTATTTGCTTTTAACTACTACTATCATTTTTATTTGACATGTAAATTGGCCATGACAAAATTATGTGGGCATGTTTGTAGCAAAAGAATTCATTATTATTACAATTTTATATTTTGTGACAGGTAGTCTAGCACGCATGTTGAACGAAAGGAGTATTTCATTTCCAATACTTGTAACCTAAATTAGTGGCACCGAGAGTTTGGAATTCCAGGCAAAACCGTCGGCCTCCGTTCACGACTTGCATCACGAACGGCACAACACTAAGCAATGAGCATGCTAAGCATGATTTGAGAGGCCTCTCAAGGTGGCAAATTTAATAAAATGGGAGCAATTACATGCCAAATTTGACTGCAACATTAAAAAAAATACCATAATGGTGGTGGCATTCTGCTTTCTTGATAAGACTAAGTCACAGAACTGAGGCATGCTATGCATAGTGGTAAATTATTGACCATTATCTTATACTAATGTACCTGATAGTCCGTGATCCCGAAAAGATGTTTCCATGGAAGTATGAACTCTGATGCATCTCCGAAGACAAGATTTGACACAAATATTAACTTTTGGAATGCCTATGAAATATTTCCCATAGTTAAACAGAATTAGAAAGCAGTTTTAGGTATCCATTGTGCATAATTACTTCCAAGCAGAGTCACTTACATCGAGTCTCTCTCTGTATAAGCGTCTACCAATCTATTACAGCGAGCAAAGTGAGACGCGTAAGGCGATGGGAGAAAACAGAGTAAATGTGAAAATGGTGAGTAAAGTCATAAGAACACCTGATATAGATACTAAGATATAGAAGTGCTTGGATCATGAGGCAATACCGCCATGTGCATATTTGCAGCATCCACATCATCGAGTCCAAGAGCTTTTTTAAACTTTTTAATAGCTTCAACCTCAGTACCTTTGAGAGCTTCATGTCCTGGAGGAAGTACTGAGTAAACAAAGCTGCGGAAAGAATGGATAGGATAAAGTATAAGCGAATGGCTAATGTTCATCAATGGCCAGATTGTTAAGATGTGAACTATATGTAGGTGATGTTTTCATTTTACTTCTAAAAGGGGGCAATGCATGCTATATAAAAGCAGCAAATTAAGTGCTTTATCATTACCACAGGACCAAATAAAGTAATCGAATTACTCCTATATAAGTAAAGAAGCAAGTGTGTTAGCATTGTGCAATATAGGTTGCTTGAAATTAGTAAGTGGCTAAGGGCCACAGCAAGAAGCCTCGCTTGTATAGTAGGATAAAGGCGGTAACAGGGCACACAGAGTGGTGAATGCCAACAATGCCATCCAATACTGTCATTGCCTCATTGGCCCATTAAGAGTTACAATACTCAGCAACTTGCTCAAGCAACAATTACTTGTATCTGAAATTCTGAACCAAAGATGTTTCCAGGTACCAAATTTCCCGAGGGTTTTTACAGGCAACAACAGCTATAAATTAAATTGATGGCTTTGAAAAAAAAACTTGTGTTAAATTATCAAACTATTTGACAAAACATACAAAAGCAGTTCAAGGGAATATCCTGTGCACACAGAAGTGTCGTTATGAAATATGTGCAGTTAAAGCTTGCATCCTTGAACCAAAAATCGCTGCTGTACTTAAAGCCAATATTTATCTGTAGTCTTGCACACACCATGTTCACAATCGTGGAAAACAACTGAACAATTTCAGAGGTGTCAAGAGGGAGGCTCACCTGGCATACAGGTCACAGAGTTCTGATTTGAATGCTGCATCTTGTGTACTGACTCCATATCTGAAACAAAACAAATGATAAGCTAATGGACTAACTCCATTTTGTGTAGTAACAAAGAATTCAAGTTTCAAAACTGGACTAAAACACTTAAGAAAATGCTTTTTATGGAAGAAGAAGAAGAAGAAACTTGATGTAATCACACGGCCGCTAATACACACAAGTGAAGAGCAAAACCAATGCAGCAACTATAGGGCGGCATTCCAGACTCACTTGCTCGCGATGGCCGCCACCTCACTAGCCTCCAGCGCGGTGGGGTCGTCAGAGCCTGCGACGTAGTTGTGGAGCCCCACGGCGGCGACCTCCGGCACGACGGAGTTCACAGCGGCGGCCCCCGCAAGGGTGGCCGCCCCGAGCACGGCCGCGCCCGCGACGGCCGTGGTCCGCGTGCCGCCGTAGCGTGTTCCGAGGGTGTAACCCCCTGCCGCCGCCGCGGCAACGACCGCGAGCTCCAACACCGCCCGCCCCGCGGGCGGCAATGCCTCCACCAGCGGCTGCACGCCCGTGAGCTCCTTCCGGCCGCCGAACACCTCCTCCCCCTTGGACGCCGCGGCGACGCAGCGGAACCGCCGGCCGCGGGGGCGGCTCCGCGTGGCGGAGGGGAGGAGCGGGGAGGAGGAGACGGCGGCCGCGGCGGCGCGGGGCGAGGCCTTGGCGGAGACGAGTGAGAGCTCCATTGCTAGCTTGGGCGATCACGGCTGCCCGGGACAATATATGGTGGCGGTGTGTTTCCATGAGCGGAGCCTAGCAACATCATATGGTTGCGCGGTTGAATAGATGGAACGATGGGTGAGTTTGCGGTTTCGAGGTGCGGCTCGCGGATTTGGAGGCTCGGGGCCAGGCAATATGTGTCCGATATGCCACTACTCCGTACCTTATGCAGTTCACATACTTTTTTTCTTATTACTCCCTCCGTCCCGGTGTATAAGTCATTCGCGTAGTTTTAGGTTGACAATTTAACTATCTAAATATGTATTATATGTGACAAAAAATATATATTTAGAAACTACATCCGTGTAGAAATCTAGTGATATACTTTTCATGACATATAACACATATTTAATTTCTCAAATCGATGACCTAGAACTACGCGAATGACTTATACACCGAGACGGAGGTAGTAGTAGGAGGAGTATTTATTTATTGGTGAATATACTCATATTTTTCATTGAATTAATCGAAAATGCAGTGGATAAAACATGATCAATACAATAGGCATGATTATTTGACTAGAGAAAATACCAATCAAACTAACCATGTGATGTCATCGACAAGATCAAGCTGGCTCTGGTGGAGGAGCGGCGGACAGCGGCGTGTCTGTAGCTCGTTCCGGCGGCAGTAGTAGTCGTTATGTGGTCCCGGAATCTTGATGTAATTTTATTATGGTTGAGATGCTTTGTACTCCCGCTCACTAAAAAAATACACTTCCGTGATGATACGTGTTTGTCACAGTAGGTCGCGTTTTTTGTCATGCATGTATATCCATGACGAATTTATGACAGAATCAAGATAGTCATACCTGTGCTGTCGTAGAAGTGTTCCATGACATTATCAAAATTATCATCACGGAAGTGTCCACTTCCATGACGATAAATCACGCGTCACAGAAGTGCTTTCGTCAAGGGTGACCGACACGTGGCATCCACCGTAACGGAACGTCGTTAAGCTATCGGGTCGGATTTTGGATCCGATAACCCGTTAACAGCCCTGACCAATAGTAAATTTCGACGTGTAAAATTCTGATTGGCCGAAGGGAATACCTGTCAGCTCGTCAGTGGGCCAGATATCGCCCGTCCATTGGAGAAGACATGCCTATGATACGTCGACACGTGGTTGGGCCCAACAGAGGCCCATATAGGTTAAAAAGGCCGGCCCAGTCAAAGGCCCGTAGAACTTAATCAGCTACTAGTGGGCCAGCTCAATAACGGCCTGCTTAATAAAGGCCCATTTACGGCCCGAAGCCAGATCTAACCCGTTAATTGTTCGCCCAATATTTGGGCCCATTTACGGCCCGAAGCCAGATCTGGCCCGTTAATTGTTCGCCCAATATTTGGGCCCATTTGCGGCCCGAAGCCAGATCTGGCCCGTTAATTGTTCGCCGAATATTTGGGCCCAACTACAACTCAGTGACTTTCAGCCTGTTAGAGGCCTGATGTAGACATGGGTCCATTTCAGCCCGGTGTGACTTTCGGCCTGGGAATGGCCCGTGCTGCCCATGGGTCATATATGGTCCGACGGGACATCGGGCCCACTAACGGCCCGTGCTAAAGGTGGCAACAGTTAAACCCAACGTGACTTTGGGCATGTTAAATGCCTGTCGCGTAATTCGGCCCGTTGATGCCTGTGCTAAGCTTTCGGCCTCTTAAAAGGCCCATGATATCAGTGGGCCAACTAAGGCCCGAGATATGTTTCGGCCTGGTAACGGCCCGTGAGCTAACTGGGCCCAAAACGGCCCGGTCTACATTTCGGCCTGCTGAAGGCCCGTCGACGACTAGTGAAAATTGAGGCTCAACATGCATTTTGGCCTGCTAAAGGCCCGTGGTTTCATCTCGGCCATAACAGGCCAGTACAATATCCAGCCTGTTAATGGCCCAACGCTACCTGGGCCAAACTAAGCGTTGGGTCGACAAAAGGCCCAACTAAAATATAGGTCGGTGTAAGTTTGGGCCTGGCACAATGTGTGAAGGCCCCAATCATTCGGGCCCAAGAAAGACGCATGCCGGCCCAATTGTGGCCCGCTAAAAACCTGGCCCGATAGAGTCGAATGTTTCGGTCCGGTCGATTACATCTGATTTTTTTTCAGATAGTGAATGATGGCAGTAACTAGTAGGAATTAAGAACAAACCTACTCTATACAATAAAGAAATTACGACATAGTAACTAGGATTTAAGGTATATTACATCCACTGGGCATCGAAGTTCGCCACCAGTGATCATAAAGCGCAACGAAGAAGCAGATTACAAAAACTGGGCACCATTGCAGCGTAACAAAATAATACTGAACCGAGACCACTTCCAAGACAGTTCAAGAAAGGTTAGCCTTGCGGGGGAACTGCTGCGCAAGCTGCTGAGCAAGGCTGTGAGACCGGCCTAGCATGTTGGTCATAGCTTCCAGGTGTAGCTGTTTAGCGATGATGTTCTCTTTGGTGTTCTCCGCAATCTTTCTTAGAGATAGGACTTCAAGTCGAAGTTGAGTTGCAGAATGCCTTTCTGCTAGAACTTGGGACTGAAGAAGTCGAACTGATTCAGACAATGAATTATGTGAGCTTGTCTGACTGTTAGTCTCAAGTAACTTGAACACTGCATCAAGACAAGACTTTGGGGTTGTCTCGCTATCTTCAAGATGTTTTGCCTTCTTTGCTGCAATATATGTTGGGTTTGTCTCATAGCCTTCAGCAGACTTGTGCATGCCATCAGGCATATCACCCTGAAACAAAGCAGAGAGATGACAGGTTTTGCACGTGTATAAAGAAAGATGATAACTGTTCTGTCAATTCTATCCAATTTCAAATTAGAAAATAAAGAGTAAGTTCAAAATATCAATAGCATAATTTGGCATTGTTCATAATGCGGGGAGCTTCACCACACTACTGGATTACCATGTCAACATAACAAGCATAGATGAAGGGCAAAGAAAATCATTGTATCTATTTTGGATAATGTGCATGGCATGTTGTTCATATCATCAGCCACATCAGTAAGATAAAACAGGAGATGACAAGGTGGAAACGTGGGCTGCTTCACCACACACTGGATTATAGATCCACAAAAACAAGCATACATATAGGGAGTATTAAGTAATGTGCATGGTATGAATAAGGAATTTGGTTTTACAAGTAAAACTTAGAACTTACGGTTCTTACGAACATGCATTTTGGTAGAAACAGCAAACTAAACAGTAGTAAACGATAGAGAGTATGAGCAAATTAAACAGCAGTTGAGGATAAAGGCTTTAGAAGGATTGACTTACATTAACAGTTAACACCGGCTTTATAATGCCCTTCTCCATGTCAAGGGAAGGATAACTCAAGAATTTCAGCACAGAATCTTCTTCATAAGCATTACCTGTACTCTACATTTTGTAGAGAGTAATTATAGATATGATAATACTGGAAGGGATAGAGGATAATGAAGATAAGATGCAGATTGATGCTACATAATCAACTACCAATCCCTGGAAGTACAAGCGTTACAGGACAAAATGTACTGACAAGAGCAATGGGCCACACTTCTGCACTGGCATTGTCTGTGTATTCTACTTGTTGGTAAGATTAAATATAGATCTGATCTTTTTTAGTAAATGGTGGGCGAGGGAGATAAGATGCAGAATGCTACAAAATGAACCAATCCATCTTCCCATAATACAAGAGTGTTTTGAACACTGGTGTACTGTACAAAACGTTCTTATATTATGGGACGGAGGGAGTAGCTGTTAATGTAAGTACAGTGATAGACCACATTCAGTCCTTACAAGAGGACTGCAGAGCTAAACCTCTTCAAAAGCATTGGGTTGATTCTAAATTTATGTAAGAGTCCATACGGATCTTATAATGTCCACCAAATGGACGATTACGAGGCTAACATGTGCAGTGATGCTACATAATCAAATAGCTATGAAAGTAAGTATGGTCATACAGGGTAAGAGGTACTCACAAGAGCAATGCAATGTGCAGTATAGTTGCGAGATTATGTGGTCCCTTGAGAACGAATGTTCTTCTGCTAACAGTTTTCGTACATCAAGCTTGGGCCCGAGGATCGCCTGGTCAGAGATGAGATGGTGATCGGTCCGGTGCCACCACTCCGCCATGATTTCTTGGCCATTGCCGAGGTGAACCGCTTCGTCCCTTTCCATCAGAAGGCTCTGCTTCGTTACACCATTGAAGGTTTGCTCCACGAGTCCAATTTCTTCCCCACTGAAGTAGATGACTACCCGCTCGGGATTGGTATCTTTGGTTTCGTGGATTCTGTCGTTAGAGACACTGTAGTGGGTACTACTTTTGAGCTCGATGAGGATGATGATAATCTGGGTACTGCTGTTTCCTTTGTTCCTCATGATGCTGCTATCAATATGCGCCAAACTGGCTTTGGTCCTCAGGTCTGGTTGTTATACATTGGATTTCCCCATGATTATCAAACTTCGCGCTACATCCATAAGTCTGTCGATAAGTTTGGGGAACTTATCACTTGGAATAACCCAAGGGGGGACAGGAAATTTGTTCTGATCAAAGCAAGAGTTATTAGCTTGCGCCGGGTGCCAAATTTTTTTGTTATGCATCAGCTCGGTGGTGAGCGCCGATGCTGGACTGTGTGTGTCACGATCTTGCGTAGCAGTGACTGGAATGCCCATATCCCGGATGTGCCGCCTGCAGATATTGAGCCACCGCCTGATGATGGGATTCCACATCCCCTTTTTGGTGACAATCTCACTCCGGAGCAGATGTATCAGGCCCAATTACACAATTGGCTTGCGCAGAACGCTGCGCCAAACATGCCTCATGCAGAACCGCAACACAATGCTCCTCAGGGACACGATGTTCACTTCCAGGCAGCATGGGGTGATTGGCCACCGTCGCCGCCTCCTGCTCTGTACAATTTTCAGGCTTGGCTGACGGCTGAGGGTCTGCAAGTGCAAGATGGGATTTTGCCCGCTAATAACCTCCAGGATAGCCCAGGGACAGCCTGGAATGATTCCATCTCAGCTTTCAGCAGTTCTGATTCCAGTGCCACTGTCTCGGATAGTTATGTCTTGGTGCCCAGCAACATCTTCAGCAATCTTATTATGGGCGAAAGCTCGACTGCACATGTGGCTTCTAGCCCGGCCACTCAGCCCAATGCTTTGGATATTCAGATCTCTCTTTCTGCTACTGGTTTTCACTTTAACATGTCTGCTCAAGGGACCATACTCAGCTCGATGATGATCAATGAAGGTTTTCCTATTGTCAGGCTTAACACCTTCCTCAGGGCTGCAATCATGCATATAGTGGCATCTTATGGACCTTGGAGATCTGGATATGGCCTCAGGGATGCTCGAGTGGAGTTTAAAGTGGCAATTACTGAAGAAGAGGGAGTGCTAACTGTTACTGAAGCCACCAAGACCACAACTCTGCATAACTCCAATGCTGCTATTGTGGAGCAAATGCCCATGGAAGCTGATCTCCCACTGCTTGATCTGAATGAGGGTGCCTCAATGGCTCCTTTGAGTGCCTCTCCACCTTGCATGGTGCACTTACCCGACCAGATGGGTCCGACTGCTTCCTCTGAATTGTGTTCCCTGGTGCCTGCAACGATTGCTGATTCTGATGACCTGCATGTACCTGAACCTGTGGTCAACACTCACCATGGAAAAGCTCCTGTTCCCGAATCCTCTGCTAACCTGCGCAGGAGCACTCGCAAGAACAAATATGATGGATTCAAAGTCCCGTCTCTCTCGGAAACAAAGATCAGGGCCTCTAAGGTGAAACCTAGGGTTGTTCCCTCTGCTGTCACCATAACTGAACTGTCTGATGAAGCAGAAGTGCCACCTCCCACCCCGCTCCCCGTCATTCAGCACATTGGCAATGTTATGTGTGGGATCCCTGCTGCGGAACTATCGGAAGAGAAGCTCCTGGCTAGCAAGGAAGCAGGGTCATCTTCTGATGCGGCCTGATCTCCTTTTATATCCTTATTATGCCTCTTTTGGTTAGTTGGAATGTTCTATGCTGGAATGTACGTGGGCTAAACTCTGAAGCCAAACAGCTTGCACTTTCTAATACAATCAACTCTAGTGGTTGCGCAGTTATTTGCTTGCAGGAAACGAAAAAACAATCTTTTGATAGTGCTTTCATTAAATCCTGTTGCCCAAGAAGATTTGATAAGTTTGATTTTGTCCCCTCCCGGGGTGCATCTGGCGGGATTGCCACCATTTGGAATAGTTCGGTTTTCACGGCTACTACAGTGGCCTCTGAAGAATTTGCACTCGTAACTCGTTTTCACTCTACCCAGTCGGCGCAATCTTGGACCTTAGTTAATGTGTATGGGCCATGCCAAGGGGACCTCAGAAATAATTTCATTGCCTGGTTATTTTCACTCGATATACCTCCTAACGAAGATTGGCTCTTATGTGGAGATTTTAATTTCATTAGAGGCCCTGACAATCGTAACAAACCAGGTGGACATTTTGGAAATATGATAACTTTTAATGATTTCATCAGATCATAGGCCCTAATTGAACTTCCCATCAAAGGTCGAACTTACACATGGAGTAACATGCAATCTGATCCCCTCCTCGAGCAAATTGACTGGTTCTTCACTAGTAACAATTAGACCAGCTCCTACCGAAACACACTGGTTAAACCCCTTGTCAGACCGGTCTCAGATCACATTCCTTGTGTCATTAATATTGAAACAAAAATCCCACGCTCCAAAATGTTCAGATTTGAATCTTATTGGATCCATCACCCGGGGTTCATTGAAACTGTGAAAAGAGCTTGGGCCATACCTGTGAACTCTACAAACATGGCGACAAATCTCTGCAAAAAGCTCAAGCACCTTCGACATGAACTAAAAAGTTGGAGTAAGAACATTTCTAAGTTATCCATTGCTATTGAGAACACTAACAGGGCACTTCTAGAAATTGATGGTTTGGAAAACAGGAGGCTCCTCACGACGCCGGAAGAAAATTTCAGAATGATTCTCAAGAACCATTTATTACGGCTACTGTCCTACCAAAAGCTTTATTGGAAGAAACGCTGCACGGTTCGCTGGGTGCAATTCGGCGATGAAAACTCCAAATTTTTTCAAGCCATGGCGTCCGAACGATATCGCAGCAATAACATAGCCTCCCTCACGACTGAATCTGGCTTCTGTGCTGAGGATCATGCAAGCAAAGAAGCGATCATTTTTCAGACTTCCAAAGATCGTCTTGGCACGAAAACCAGACACGACATGAAATTTGACTTGCCCAGAATTATCAAAAAGATTGATGGCCTCGATGAACTCACAGTACCTTTTACCATGGCTGAAATCGACCAGGTTATCAAAACAATGCCTGCGGACAGGGCCCCGGGGCCTGATGGGTTTACTGGCGTTTTCCTGAAAACTTGTTGGGAAATAATCAAGGAGGACTTCTATAAGCTTTGCAACCAATTCTTCGAGGGCAACATTAACTTAGAGAGCATTAATGAAGGACTAATCACTCTCATCCCAAAGGTCCAAGCGCCGTCAACAATTAATGACTACAGGCCGATCACTCTTCTTAATTGTTGCCTCAAGGTAATTACAAAGCTCCTGGCCAACCGTTTGCAAAGGCTCATGCTCAAAATCGTACACCGCAACCAATATGGTTTCCTAAAAGGGCGCACGATCCAAGATTGCCTAGCATGGGCCTTCGAATACATCTACCAATGCCAATCTTCCAAAAAAGAAATTGTCCCGTTAAAACTAGATTTTGCTAAAGCCTTCGACACCATTGATCATGATGCAATGATAGAGATCATGCGAAATATGGGCTTTAACGATAAGTGGATTGGTTGGATTCAATGCATCTTTGCCTCGGGAAAATCGGCTGTCCTCCTCAATGGCGTCCCGGGAAGACAATTTCATTGCAAATGCCGGGTCCGCCAAGGTGACCCTCTGTCCCCTCTAATCTTTGTCCTAGCGGCTGATTTATTACAAGCGGCTATCAATGATGCTTTTGCCAAAGACCTCATCAAGTTACCCTTTCCATGCGCTACACAAAAGGACTACCCGGTCATTCAATATGCGGACGACACGATTCTTGCAATGTCAGCTTGTCCTTTGCAGGTGACTACTATCAAAAATATTCTGTCGGATTACGCCGCCTCTATTGGTCTTAAAATCAATTTTCATAAATCCACACTTATACCGATTAACTGTGATGAGGCACTATATATCGAACTGGCGAATATTTTTGGTTGCGTGGTGGGAAAGATGCCCTTTACCTACCTAGGCCTTCCTTTGGGGACTACTAAACCTACAATTCATGATCTCATGCCTTTGGTCTGTCGATTAGAAAGAAGACTCTCAACAACACTGAATATGATCTCATATGGTGGCAAATTATCTCTGCTCAACTCGGTCATCACCTCGCTCCTAATCTACGCTATGTGTACACTTAAACTCCCAGCTGGAATCATTGAACTCCTTGACAAGATTCGCCACAAATGTTTATGGACAAAGAAAGCTGATCAAGGTGACAAGTGCACCTCACTGGCCGCTTGGGACATGGTTTGCAAGCCTAAGAAATGTGGTGGGTTGGGGGTTCTCAACCTCAAAATCTAGAACGAAGCCTTGCTTCTCAAGTTTCTTCATAAGTTCTACAATCACTGGGACTTGCCCTGGGTTGAGCTGATTTGGAATACTTACTACACCTCCAAGATACCCCATGCTGCCGATTCTTGTGGCTCCTTCTGGTGGCGAGATATCTCCAAGCTCATGCCCACATATAGAGGAATCACGACGATCATTGTGAATCATGGAGTAACCACTCTCTTCTGGAAAGACATGTGGCTGGGAGAGATCCTGGCTGAAACCCACCCACGTGCATTCTCGTTTGCTAAAGATGAAGACATCTCGGTCTGTGAGTTCCTAGGGGCCACCAGCTTGCAGGAAACATTCAATTTGCCACTTTCGGAGCAAGCCCATGCAGAGACCAGAAATCTGCAAAACCTTACCCTGGATGTTCAACTGGCTAGCCAACCAACACACGATGATTGGATATACACCTGGGGGTCCACCCATTTCGCAGCCAACAAATTTTATGAGTTTTTCTTCAGAGATGTCCAAGCTCACCATGCCTACTCATGGTTATGGAAGTCCAAATCAACTATGAAGATCAAAGTCTTTGGATGGCTACTTCTATCTGACAGGCTAAACACCAGAAATATGCTCAAACGGCGTCACTTTAACATTGGCAACACGTTTGGTTGTCTTCTGTGCCCAACTTGCATGGATGAAATGGTGGAGCATCTTTTCTTTGAATGCCCTTTTAGTTTAAATTGCTGGGCCAAGCTTGGAATGCAAGGTTCTACTCAAGGGAATAGACTGGATTGGGTGGAAGCAGCCAAGACCTCATGGAATAGGCCATTATTTGTGGAAATCCTACTACAATCTGCTTGGAGTATTTGGAAGGAAAGGAACAACAAGCACTTCAGAGGGATTATCCCTTCCACAAACTCCTGGCTCTCTAGACTTAAAGAAGACCTATCCCTCCTTACTTATAGGGTGGGAGATAAGAATAAACCCTTTTTGCTTTCCTACTTAGCTACTTTGTAATTTAGCTCTTCACCTCCCCCCCTCCCCACCCACAAAGTGGGATGGCCTTGTAACATACAAACCATGTACAGTTGCTGATTCTTTAATTTAATTGCAGTAGGAGCCTCTCCTACTGTTTCAGGGTTAAAAAAACAGTTTTCGTACAAGTGAGACATTAAGGCAAATGCAGAAATGTAGTTCAAATTGTGATGTGATATCATAGACAGTACCTTACGCTGCAGTCGAGACCAATGTGTAACAGGATTATTCTAGTCACCGTCGGATAAATGTAGCACCGGAGACTTTATAGAAATTTCGTTCAGAGGCTTGCCATCGAAGTGCGCTTGCCTCAGGTAGGAACGATACTTCATCAACGAGTGCTTGAAAAGCGCAACCAACCCTTGCTCGTCATCACAATCCAGTTTGCTCCTCGCCTATTTAAAAGAATGAAATCTTGTGTCTCTTGTTAGCAGAAACATATGCAGTAATGCGGAGGAAGACTGGAAATTGTTATGTGTCTGCGGTATAATCTTTCCATGAAGGAAAGATGCGCACAAAGTTCCTGACAACAACATAAGTTTCGTCTTCTAAACTGGGAAGAAATGGAACAGGGGTCCTATTTGCTGCAGTTGGGGCTCTCTCTGGTTCGAAAAGGGATTTGGCAACTGGATTTGGTGTACTCTTTGCTGGAATGGGGGTTTTGCGTCGTACAACTGGTGCTATGTCAACTGGCATAATCATACTGTTTGCTGAAGTTGGGGTATGCTGAGTTGGGGCATCAGAAATGACCAGTGTAGTAGGGCTAGAGTCTGCTAGAGTTGGGGTATTTTGTGGGTCAGGTGATATTGCAACTACACCTAATGGGCTATTTGATTTATCAGGTGCCACTACCTTTTCCAAATACTTTGCTTGTGCTCCTCCACGATCAGCAATCGCCCTCTTCCTTTTGAACGTCTGATACACAAGAACAGCATTTGAATGGATAAATATGGTATGATGACAGATGGAATATGTACTGAAAATGGATAGGCAGGGCGTATTCACATACACAACGTGTAAACTAAGCTAATGTCAGTTCAACAAAGTAGAAGCAATGCAAAGCATCAGTTGCAAGATATGTGCGAGCAATGTAACCTTGGAAAGTTAGAGCAAGTACCTTGATGGGTGAATAAGATGGGGCATCTTCCTCTGACTCCTCCACTAGGGAGCTACATTGACTTAGGTCTCCCTCTAGCTCAGAATCACTGTTATGATCATATTCTGAGCATGAATCTGTAGGTGGAGAGCATTTGCATTGCATTGCATCCAGACTTGATTTTAGTCCCTTAATGCCAAGTTTGACAGCCATGGCATTGTTCTGCTTTATTCTTTCATGCGCGCAAGCTCATAATCATTATGATGCTGTTCAGAATCTGAGATTCATGAAAACATAAAAAGTAGTCAGATTATCTATGGAATGCATTGCGGATTCAACTCGGAGAGTGTCTCCCTATAAACCCCTGCATATGCAAAGTTCACCTCCTCAACCGTGCTGACCAGACCACACACAGAAATACAAACCCCTTATCTCTCTATAACAGGCAGGCACACATTTCAAAACTGAAGTAGGAACATTAGAATCATATGGAATTCATATTTGAACAAATAAACTAAGCAATTATGAGTGGCGTAATGTTTAGCTTCAAGGGTGGAGTGTTGGTAGTGCGACACAAAGCAAGTAGGCAGATTGTATTCCATGTAAAAAGATCGAAACCTATGTAAAAGCTGGAAATGACACTTTCTTTCTATACAATGCAGTGTTCGTTACCCACACATGATGGAAGAGATCACATAAAGAAATACTATTCACTCATGTCTACGGTTCCAGTATTTAGAAACAGGATGGTCCACCCTAAAAGAATATTGACAACAAATATGACAAGGCAAGCATAGATGTAGTGAATCAATCATTTACTTGTGAGCTTACTAGGACAAGTATGCAGAATTGTAACTGCAGTAAGAGACCGTCCAAAATCTGAATGAAGAAGTTTGTCTAGCACTTATTGTTTGCAACAAATCGACGTGAATAATTGGATATTATATCGAATGAGTAAGAAAGACAAGTAAAATTGTCAACAAACCTGGCTTGCAGTAGTAATCTGGGTCAATGTCACTACGACCAACAATCCAAAATGACTAGTTTCTGTTCCGAGGGCCGGAATTTTGAAAACCCTGTGAACTTTAGAGGTACTAAAGATTACCGAAATACATCTGAACCATTAAGTGTAGGTAGCACTGAGCACACAATGAACCCTAATGACAGCTATGCCTAATGAGTAATGAATCAATTAGAAAATGGGTGATGAGGAGTGGCTGCTGAGTGTTGAGGACGTATCTCAGGATAAATCGGGTTGGCTTGGTGGGTGCTGCACGCCTGAGCCCTGAACGGACTGGGAAGGTAGGCACGGCGGCGCGCCCGAGCAGCGGTGACGCTGTTGGGCAAGCGGCTCCTGGCCTCCTGTTAGTCCGGCGTCTCCTCCTAGAGTCATGCCGTCCGGGGATGGCAAGTCGCCGGCGAGGCAGGCGGCTGGGGGCGAGTAGAGATCGGAAGCGCGCAGCAGAACAGAGGGGAATCGGGGCCTAGGACGACCCAAAATCCCAGGGTGGGCCGGCCCACCGTGGGCACCCTGTAGAGATACACACCCGAGCGGCGAACATGCATTTTCGAAACTAATTTAGGAACATTTAGCTGACCAATTAAACAACTCTGTTTTAATAATATCAGATTCGCATTTGAACAACTAAGCGTGTTTAGCTTGATGGGTGGAGCAATGTTATTATGACACGAAGCACGTATTCTGATCGTATAGTGATCATAAAAGGGGGAAACTCTAAGCATATTTTTTTTAGCAAAAGAGGGTTTCCCCTCCGATTTCTATTAAAGAAACCACCACGGAACCAACATGATCAATTAAACCCTAAGCATGATCAATTAAACCGTATTATGGCTGTGCCATGACAGATTTAAAGCTGCAAACCGGAGAAATGATATTTAGCATCCATTGTTTGCTTCGAACTAAGAACTAAATTCTAAGAGCTGAAAAGAAAGTAGAGTAACCAAGTTAAGATCTATTTTCTGGTTGAGATCAAAAAGTTGAGGAGATATGAAGTACCACCTCTCTTGCGGCGCCGTGTAGGCATCGGGGGTGCGATGGTTGTCGGTGGTGTTGAAGCAGATCTGCGATGGTAGACGGGTGCATCGGGGGATAAGTCCCGTTGCGGTGGAAGAGAAGGTCGTGTGAGCGGCCCCGGCAAAGAGGACGACATCGCTGATGAAGCGAGAGGACGCGATGCAAGGCTATTGGTCCGTCGCCGTGGATAAGAAACGTCCATCTCTAGCAGTGGATGGCGCGGTCTTGGTAGGCGCTCTGGCATGGTGGAGGACGGTGGCGATGGATGTGGTGGAGGACGGCAGCGATGGATGGGGTTGCGGACGGAGGCTGGTGTGGGGATGGGGTGTTCTAGCGCGGACGGTGTATGAATGGGAAAATGGAGGGAGAGGTACGGGGAACCATGTTTTTGGGACGCGCCTGTCTGAAATATGGGAAAGTTACGAACTTAGCCCCCGTTTTAAATTTGGACGTCTCGTCGGTTGGGGATAGGACGGTAATCTCGCATCTCGCCGATATTTGCCCAAAGCGATTTCGGGCGAGGAGAGGGTGGTTGGCGCCCATGGTTGGCGCCCACGGTATATGAACGGGGCTGCCAGGTAGGGCGGTTGTGTCACGTCTGAGTAAAGTTACAAACCTGCCCCTATTAAAAATATTTGCCTACATCGATTTCGGCCGAGTCGAGTTTGTTTTGCCGCCCACCGTGTATGAATGGGGAATGGAGGGAGAAACAGAGGTCTTTCGGACGAGCTTGAATCAAATGAGTTTTGCCGCCCATGTTTGACGCCCACCGTGTCGGAATGGGCTCAGAGGCGGTCGTGTCACGTCTAATTGAAGTTACTAACCTACCCCTATTTAGAGCAGTGGAAATCGGGCCGATGGATTGTCCGTGTAATGGGTAGACAGTAATTTCCATCTCCCAAACACTTGGCTTCGGGCATCCGACGTGGGAGTGGACATTTCCCTGCTTCTTTCGAATTTTGGGACAATAAGCATCCACGTTTACCCTGGCAACTAAATTCGAATCCATTTTGTATTCCTATATGAATCTTTATAAATCATTCATGTGTTTTTATATATCTTCAAAAGGACGACAAAGATGTATTCCACTGTCATATATGAATATGGTTTACAAATGCCGATACTCAAATTCAGAAACTAGAATCCAGTGTAAGGTGAATTCGAATATTTGGAACACTTCATGTCCAACTCAAATGTCACACGCAGCATAATGTCTACTCCCATTTAGATATGTACACAAGCGATGTATCAAGATTCAAATACCGAGTCAATCAACCAAGAATGTACAGAACTAACAGACATATAAACACTTATAGAGTATATGGATTAATAATATCAACTAACATACATAAGCCAGGCCGTTGTACTTTTTTTGGCTACAACAACATCCTTTTTTTAGCCAGCATCTTGGCCCTTTCCAATGCGTGCCACTTATGGTCCATCTATACTACTACTATTGCTGAATGCACATTCAACCCGATTGGCATATTTGTAGGTCTGGCACAGCAATCCAAATGAAATGTCTCTGAGTCTTATCAATTAATACAGACTTGTGCTCAAATAAAATTACAAATCAAAAAACAAAACAAAAACAATTATTACATGATCTATAAAACAAATGGTTTGATTGATTACATGAACAGACAACACAAAGGTTATTCAACTATGGAAAGAACATTTCACCTATGATTTACCAAGTAGGAATTTAATTTCCTTTTTTCCTTCAGGACCTTAACAATCTGGTCAGTCTCAGCTTGCTTTGTTTTGAAATCCACCAAATATTTAATGGTTGTCTTGAGTACTGCTTGTGATTGTGTTGTTTGCTTCCTCAACATGTCAACTTCATCTCTAAGTGCAGAAGCAGAATCTCTTTCTACCACTAGTTTAGCCTCTAGAGCATCAATAGTTGGCAATTCATAATGCACGATTGGGCCGGTGCCACTGTTGTGGGATGATGCAACGTCCATGGGGACCTCACTCTTTGATTTTGGGCTAACGTGTTTTGCCATTAAAGTTCCGATTGGATTCAGAAAAGTTGAAGTGAGCAAATCATCTCAACTGAGAGTTATAACAGCAAACCAGTTAAACAAACAAGGAATTAAAGAGTTTCAATTGGATGCTGAAAAGTAGTTATTAACATCATTGTAACCCGCTGTTGCAGCAGCAAAGCAGTTAAACAAACAAGTAGATATTTAAGTTAAGGCAAACAGGTAATTCTTAACAGTAAGTATCAGACACATAAATAGGCGCAGTCTATAATATGATTTACAGGCTGTGCCATTATGTAATCAGTAGCAAACTAAGTTAAGCCAAGCAACGTAATTAAACAATTTTGCAATAAGTGGCTAACTAAAATTCCGAGAAGCAGGTAACTGAACTTACGCTAGTTCTTTGTACAGGCACACTGCAACTTCTTTTTCGCTTACAAGGTTGTACGAAGGAGTCCATGGCATCAATTGCTTAGATACGCAGTCCCAATACTTCTTTCTTCCCACACGGCATGGGTAAGTCGAATGGTTAATCTGGTAAGATGGTGCGTCCTTGATATGTTATATGAGGACGTGTAGTCAGACTAGTTGTAGCCAAACACATCACACTGGCTTTTACTGTATATTTCATGCGATTACTTTTGGCATATCAAGATCTAAGCAATCTACAATAGGATGAAAAGACTGGCATCCTTCACATTATTGGCGAACTCAATTCATAGAAACAAGCAATTCAACCATTCTGTGGATAAATCAAAAGCGCAATTGGAATATTTTTCACTATCCAATCATACACGCAAAAGGGGTGATGCCACCATAAGGGCTGGTGTGGGCGGCCGCCTCAGGTGGCTGGAAAGTGTGCACCTAGTTTGAGTCATCCAGGTTGGCCCATGCTAGTTTTGTTCGTCCCAACGCACGAGCAGGCAATGTAAAAAATGAAGAAAAATGTTTCAATTTGGATGGGCCAATAACAAAAGTGCAAGGCATGCCCTATAGCAGGCTTGCGGCCCAAACGAGCGCCTCCCATATCGATCGACAGCAGGAAAAATCCCAATTCATTCGCTCCAGCCTCCAGTCTGGTTCGCTCCTAACCTAGCCGCCGCTGGACAGACCGACACAGCACTTCCTCGTGTCCTCGTTGGAGGGCGGTTGCCGGGCTTCAAGCGAACGGAAGGACAAGAAGATGAAGATCCAACCTTGGGTGTAGCCTGCGTGGGAGGCAGCGGCGGCAGCACGGGCATGGCATTGAGCTTGCGCAAACGGACAGTCGTAGCTTGCAAGAGTAGCATGCGCAATGAGCAGGTACATCACATCCCTGATTATATCTAATTCAACTCTTCAATTTCTGGCCAATAGTTAAACCTGACGGTGTTGTAAAACTGCTTGTATGTAGGGAATCTATGAGAAAATGAAACCAATTTCTACTTATTTTATAACTCCCCCAATCAATACTGAACTGACTGAATCTGATGTATCTAATCAAGTTTCCGGTGCAAACATACAAGCTCCTGAAGTGTCTAATGAACAGACTGCTAATGAAGGATTTGATGCAAACATTTTACATGCTCCTGGTGATGAACATATAGTGTCTAATGAGGGATCTAATGCAAGCATTTTGCAAGCTCATTGAAGGATTTAGTGTCTAATGATGATCTACTATGTTGAGAGAGATAGAGATTTGCAGTCATTGATGACAAGCAAATTATAGTGCATTTTCATAGCTTGAGGAAACGTCGAGGCCATCTATCAGAAAGTCCCCGTATCATGACAACATAGCATAAATACTTTTCTAATCAGTTGTTTGAAACTATTGGCATACTTGTGCAGGATAGATATATTAATATGCAGTTTGCGCACTGGTTATACGTGCAATTACACTTCGATATTTTAAGCCAGAGAATGAATAATTCAAGCAGGTACAAACCATGTTTGTAGTCCTTGTACACCATGTTGCATTTTGTGTTTTTTGGTGCTTGCATCATTTAGTGTTTATAATCTGAACTATTTGGATCATTAGCTGATTTTCAAAGTGCATGTAGCTTCACATTTCTCAAGTTATGTTGATTTCCGGAGTGCAAGTGCCTTCGTATTTTTTAAGTTAAATGTTCGCCCCTGGTAACTTGAATTCGTGGATCAGCCATTGCACACAAATCATACACGAATGCCAGTACGAATTAAATGAAATGCGGGGACTTACGCTAGCTCGTTGTACAGGCTCACTGCAGCTCTGCTTGCGCTTGGGATGTTCCATGTACAAGTCCATGTTACCACTTGCTTGGATGTGCATGCCTTGTGCTCCTTGCATCCCACTCTGCATTTTTGACATGGCGAATGGTTGATCAAATAAGAGGAATCGACCTTGATGTTGTACCAGAGGACAGATACTTGCAAGGTTATACGCGTGTGCAGGATGTGTACCAGTTCCCGTAGCGCCGTCATGCTTCGCTAAAAAATGGATTTGCTTGTTTCAGATGATGTCTCCAGAAGAAATAAGAGTTAAAGTCAGAGTTGCATAGGCGTGTAAGCTAAGAGAGCAGTGGAAGGATATCCAAACATCGTCGGAATAGTGCACGAGGGAGTGATGTGTGGATACCTAGTTCGGGCCGACGTTTGGGCATGCTCGCCTAGCTAGAGTGCAGGTCACTTCAGAGCCGTTGAGGGTGATGCGCTGGCGTTGGCTGGCCGCGCACGGATGCAGATCTTGAGTGGCAGCGGAGCGCTACGATGCGGTGGACGAGACCGTTGGTGAAGTCCCAACGGCCTCGAGGGGCGGAGGTGCGATGATGTGCTCGGTGAAGTAGCCCCGGTGAGCTGGGAGACGACGTCGGTGAAGCGCACCTGATGCGGTGGAACTCGGTGTCTGTGAGGCACGTCGGTTGCGGTGGCCGACGTTGTCGGTAGAGCACCCGGTGCGGTGGACGAGGGCGTAGATGAGGTAGCTTCAGTGCGGTGGTGAAGCGCGACCGTCGTCTTTGTCGTCGTCATCCGGCACAGAGGTGGGGAATGGTGGGGAAAGAGACGAGACGAGGGGCGATTCGAGGGTTGGCGGCGAATTAGGGATTTGAGCAATCTGGGCGCGGAAGGGGATGGTGGAGAAGAGAGATTTTGCGGGGCTGGAATTGGGGCCACCAGATATTTCAATCCGAAACATGGAAGCGCAAAATTATATTGTCGTCGTCCTTTTTTAGGGGGGAGGGGGGTGGGTGGCTGGGTGCTACGCGTTCGTCCGACACACACGACCACCCCGACAGGACTATGCTTCGGTGTCTTAAGGCACCTGCCTTTGTGTCCATGACATGTGGGCCCAACAGGTGGCTGGCCCACATGTCAGTGACCCAAAGGCAGTTGCCTTTAAGGCACCGAAGCAGCGGCCACCCCGACACGACCCTGGTCTGCCTGGTGCGCCTACATTTGAGAATGCAAACGAATCTTCATTCATTTGCAAACGAATATGTATGTATTACCATGCCCGTGTTTTCCTTGCAATAATTGGTCATTCGAAACGAGATACTCCATCCGTTCATTTTGTAAGTCGTTTCAAACAACTTAAAATGAACTGTTTTACACATTGTCTGAAATGTCTTCAAGGTCTTATAAAAGTGAATAGAGGGAGTACTATAAATTAATTAATGAGGAGTTATTTGAAAAAAATCGAAACGGTACCCACGCTAACATGGATTAGAGTGTGGGTCACATAATTAGTTATTTGAATTAGAGTGTGTGTCACGTAGTTAGTTATTTGAATTAGAGTGTGTGTCACGTAGCGATCTCCAATTCTAATGTGGATTTCGCATTTCACTGCATCCACGCTACTTTTTCTTAATACAAATTCATATGTATATGATGAACACCATGGTAGTGAGAAAACTTTTGGATGGATTCAAACATATGACCTACAAAATAGCACAACAAACTGAGTCAATGTCAACTTTTCGAAACTTAGTATGGCACGAATTCGAAATAATTACCCGTATGCCTGGTCCTCGGTTCAAATCTTACAATGTACACCGAATTGAAACGTCGATATTAAGTCTCGTACTATGTACATTCAAATGTTGTTTCTAGCCCCCCCGCACAAACGCTACATACTTTCTGTATCGGTCAACCTTCCTCTCCTAACCACCTTAGGAAGCTATCGATTTCCAACACACGTTCATTCTTTCTCTCCATGTTTCGATCCCTAAGTCTCTCAACTACACAATCCCTTTTTCCACTCTGTTACCAAATGTATTTACCTCACACACCCGCCATTGCACCCCATGCCAAGCTCTCTCTCTCTCCCCCCTCTCCCTCTCACCCTCCTGCTCTAAATACATGCATTGCCTATCTAGCCCCCCAACCTCTCGTGCGCACGCACGCACATTGTATATTTAGGTCACTCACTCGAGACTGTCTCGCTCTTTCTTCCGCACGGCGGGCCACACTCGCTCAATCTCGTTCTCTTTATCCGAGTCTCATCTAACCTCATTTTCTTTCACACACAAATGATATATCTCCCTGTTCGGGCCTCGATCGACACACTCTATACTCTCTCACGCAGATTGTCTATCTAGGTCAGTCCATCCAAGCCGCCGCCACTCTTTCGACCTCATGGTGCGCCATGCTCACTCAATCTCTCTCTCTATCTCTCTCTATCTCTCTCTCTCTCTATGTATGTCTCGATTGACCCTTGCTCTTTCTCGGACAAAAACGATATATCACCATGTTTGAGCCCAATTCGACCTATTCACATTGTATACTCTCTCACGCACATCGTCGATCTAGGTCACTCTCTCCAACCCGTCTCACTCTTTCGATCGCACGACGACCCTATGTGATCGGTTGACCTTGCTTCCTCCCACGCACAAAATTTATCTACACGTCTGTGACTGGATCATCTCTCAAGCTCTATCTTACAGCCCTCACCCTTGCCAAAAAGCTCAATCGGACAATATCTCTCCAGAGCATATATATTTGTTCAATGAATGTCGGACCACACTCACTTTGTCTCTCAATTGACCTCGCTTTCTCGCACTGTATCTTCCACGCGTTGAAGCTACTACCTCTCCATCCCTCGCAATGCTGGAGCTATTTACATTGTGAGGGGCACTCCAACCTTGGATTAATTTGTGTAGGCATTTATTCCGGTCGGTTTAGATTATATTTTCGTAGCATTCGGCCCACAACTACTCCGAACACCGTTGCAACCCACGCAACTCCCCTAGTTGATTTCCCTCTGGCTCGGTCATCGCTCTCTCGCACGTCCTTTCTCGCCTTCAACGTCGCACCATGGTATTATTGAAAAAACTATGTTGTTCTCTTTAATTATTATAAATAAGCTACAAAACTACACACCGATAGTCTACTTGGAATGGAACAATTTCGACCCACAAATTAAAGTGCTACAAACTACACACCGAGGGCCCACATGTGATGAAACAAATTTGGAACCATATACAAATTTAAAAATAAAGGACCAGGATCAAACATGCGACCGGGCCTTCAAGCCGCACGTCAATAGGCAACATATGTAGAATAGCAATGTTTGTTGTACCCCCTTTGTTCACGTAATGTTTTTATATTACCACAGCCTAATTAATGGATAACATGTAATATTATTTTTAGTACTATTCGCTTTCACTTACTGGTGGGTTCCATGTGTGCTCTCTCTCTCCTCTCCTTCTGCGTTTAGACGCACGGGCAAACAGGAAGAACTCGCGGGCGATGTTGCCATTGACCATATCTGAACGCGTTCACAAGTCACGGCACCAGTTTCACGTACTACCAGCACTAGTCAGTGTGTACGTGCAATGCACGTTAATTTGGAAGTATATTAAGTGCATGCGGATATTAACTACTAGGATATTATTTGCGTGTTTTCATGTGATTAGCACTATTTTTGGCATGAAATTAACTGCACGCTGAACGTGTTGAGCGCTCGACATTGAAGCAATCTAGGTCGTTGGATGACAAGGAATACATGTGGCTTGATGACGTTTTATATTTAATTTGATACGGCTCTAGCAGAACATTCAGTCGATCAAACCATACATTTCGTTCAGTCTGACTCCGACTTTAAACTATACGACGATCGATATAAAATAAACGGAAATGATAAAAGTTCGGATTTTAAGCATGGCAATCCGAACGTTTTTCATGGAAAATTTAGATTACGCGGCGGCGGCGACGGCGTCTCGCGGTGGGAAGTGGCTCCTCTGTCGTGCTCTGTGTGTCGTCGGGCCACTGACCGATGGCGACGGTGGCGTCTTGTGCCGTTGTTGGCGTACTCCTGGACGTTGGCCTAGCTTCAAGGAAGGCCAAAATATTCTGGACTTCGGAGCGAGTCAACTGGCGGGAGGAGGCGACTGGCGTTGGTGCAAGGAAGCGGTCGACGGCGGCCATCCATGCCGCTGAGGGGGGCACTGGCACTCGCGCAGGGACATGCGTTGTCAACGGCGCGGTGGAGACATTCGTGTGCACGGGCACCGGCACGAGCGCGCACGTCAGTGCACGCGCAGACGCATGCGCTGGCAGGTGCACGGGCACCAGCACGGGCGTGCGCGTCAGTGCACGCGCAGGCGCATGCGCTGGCAGGTGCACGGGCGCGTGAAAGTCGGCGGAGACCTCATGGAACCCCGTGGGATCAAGCTCGGCGACAATGTGCGGCTCCCAGCCCATCAATGCCACGGGGATGGGCGCTGGCGCAGTCAGGGCGACGGGAGCCGAAACGGGAGCGAGGACAGGCGCGGCGTCTTCCCGCAAGGCCAGTTCAAGATCGTCCCAAAGCGCCTTATGTTCTTGAGACTCTGGCTGGGTGTCTTCCTCAGGAAACTGGAACACTAAGGGCAGACCATCGCGATACGGCATGGTGTACGTTTAGGTCAGGCTAGTTGGAGGTAGACGACAGGAGAATCGGAGAGGAAGAGAGAGGATTGTAGCGATACCGGGTAGTGCGGGGTTGATTTTAAACTGCGGCGCCGGTGACATTAAAAGTGGGAGCAGTTGGGACGACGGTGGGCGGCGGAGCCTGGTCAAAGGGCTCGCCTCCCGGTGAGCCTGCACAGCGGTCTGCTCGCACGCCTTCCTAACAGCCGGCGCAGTGGTTTGCTCGCACGCCTCCCGTCGACTCACACGCTTGCTCGGACGGCACCTGCCGATGAGAAGCGGGGACTCGTGGCGGCACGTAAACGCCCACGGTTTCCAATAGTGAAAGTGTTCGCCTTAACGTGACAGGTCTTTGTTCCAAAATACCTTGGCTCTTCATTTGTGCAACTTGTCATAAGCAGCTTGTCTCAAATTCAAGAAAAAACTTACGAAGTAATATTTGTGCCATATCACGTGACCATGCTTAGTTTCAAGAATTTATGCTCACTTTTGGATTTTCTGAAATTTAAGATCCAGGATTCGAAACAATATCATAACCTGCATCATGCAATAAATTTTCAAGCCGTACATCTGTCCTGTTGCATTTCTTAAGAAAGGATTTGGTCAAACATTTTGCTTAGTTAGACTTCAGACAAGTTATATATGCAAAGTAAAAGGATAACCCCTCCGTACCAGTGCATTGCCTGATATATTAACTCAAGTACTAGGCATGAACAAACAGGCTCAATTATGTGCTCATCCTGGTGTAGTAGTAGTGGTACTAGGCAATGAAGTTGACGGATGACCTTGACAAGCGGCGATCGAGGGAATTGAACCGTGCTCGGCACGGTAGGTAACGTTGTCTATTTACTAAAGCATCCCTCCATTCTTCATCGGTAGTCATTATGGACCAGGGACATGAGGGGAATTTACTAGGGCTAGAATTCTGGCCACCAGATATTTCGACTTGAAACACTGAGACTCGACTGGTTGGGGTTGCCTAATGTGCGTACCACGCACGCCACCGAAGGACACGAGCCCGGTTTTTTTTAGGATCAACATGAGCCAAGGTCTGGCTGGTACGCCGTTGGGTCCTGCCATTCGAGAATACGAAAGGAACCTTTTAAATTGCCGGACAAATCTATGTGTATTACAATACCTATATTTTCCTTCCAAATACTAATCTCAACGTGGTAATTGATTTATGACGAGTTGCTGAATTAGAGTGAGTTTGTGATATAGTGATCTCAACGTGGATTTCACATTTCATGGTATCCCTAGTAAGTTTTCCAATGCAAATTCAAATTTAAAAGATGAACAATATGGAGGTGAGAAAACTTTGTATGTATCAAGCATATGACCACACACACAGAGACACACACGCACGAACACAACAACAATCCAATAAGTATAGTGCATCTATTTTTCCAAACCATGCATGTATGACACGAATTCAAAAATACTCCTTCTGTTCCTAAATATTAGTATTTTAGAGAGTTCAGCAAGTGACTACATACGGACCAAAATGAGTGAATCTAGACTCTAAAATATGTCTATATACATCCGTATGTGCCAGTCCATTTGAAGCCTCTAAAAAGACTAATATTTAGGAACGAAGGGAGTAAAATGTAAGACATCCATGGTCCTTAGTTCAATATTTAAAATGAACATGAAACTGAAACATGAATATTAAGTCTAGTACTACAGTACATGCAAATGTTGTGTTTAGGCGGAGCTATGATTGTCGGGGGTCAACCCCTCGACCTTAGATAAAATTGTGGAGCTCTCTTTAGGGTTGTTTAGATTATATTTATCCCCACCCTCCCAACCACTGATTGGTTGTGCACCCCCACCCCTCCTCCCCGGGAGAATATCATGTGCCCCCATACCTTAGATGCTATATGCCGATACGAGTTGCTTGGAGCTTGTAGATCTGAGATATAGCAGCTCACATGATGTGCCTTAATATTTTTGCAGGAAACCTTGATGAGTTTGAGAATTGCACACAATTTGTACAAAAACTACTTAGATGCCCTTTGATCCCATATCCAACGACCTCGAAGCTCGTATCACCGTAGCATCTAAGATGAAGGAGGGCATGATATTCTCCTGTATGTAAGAGTATCATGTTCTACCACACCTTAGATGCTTTGGTGATACAAGCTCTTCGGAGGCGTTGGATTTGTGACCCAACACCTCCTCGGTGGTTTGAATGGTTTTTTGCAGAAAAGCCCCAAAAGAGTTCGGCCACTGCTTACAAGCACAAAGACTGCTCAGATGCCATTGGATCTCAGATCAAACGACCTCCAAGCTTGTATCACCGTAGCATCCAAGCTGCGATAGCACCTTATGTTTTCTCGCACGGGAGAGTATGAGGTGCTCGCGCACCGTAGATTCTATGGTGATACGAGTTCACTGAGATCTAACGGCCCATAGTAGGAGGTTTGAATGTTTTTGCAATATACGGCTGATAGAGTTTGGGAAATGCGCAGAAAGTACAAGTACTACGCATGTGCCATCTGATCACTGATCATACGACCTAGATGCTCATATCACCGTAGCGGGCAATTAAGCTACGGGGAGCACCTAATATGAGCACCGGGGAGCCGTTGGATCAAAGATGCAGCGGCACACACGAGGTCTGAATGTTTTATTTGAAAAAAAACCTTTGGAGAGTTTGAAAATTGCGCATAATTACAAAGACTACTCCCAAACCATTGGATCTTACTTCCAACGGTGTAAAAACTCGTATCACCATAGTATCTAAGCTGCAGGGTGGATGTGATATTCTATGCCGATGTCATTTTTGTTCATAAACTTGCAAAATACGTGTAACTCGTGCCGTTACTTGTCTAACCGCGCAAAGTGTTTGTTCAAAAAAACCATCCTACACTGAAATATCGGAACAACACACGGGGGTCCCACTTGTCATTAATCAAATTTGGACCTAAAACTAACAAATCTGAAAGACGAGATTCGAACTGGCAACCTGGACTACAAAGCGTAAGTCGATAGCCTGAAAAAACGAACGGTTGTTGGCTTTGTCCCATAACTTGATTTTATACAGTACTTGCGTTGAGTAGAGTAGAGGGAGTGCCTCGTCAACACGTGCATGACCGTTGTCTCACTTACTGGTGGGTCCCAGGTCTGCAATCTCAATCTCTCTTCTCTCCATCGTCTAACCTTTGCACGGGCACACACGAAGAGCGGCGCTAGCTTGCCGTGGTGTTATTACAACTAAAAAAAAGCTTAGAAAATAGAAGAATCGCCTAGAACAAGAGACCTTGTGGCTGGTCGAGACGGAGCTAACCACATCTATCCTCCATGCCACATTTGCATGATGAAGCTATGTGGCTAGTGGGGTGTTTTCGACCGACTGGCTGGGTCCCGAGGTCGAACCATAGGTACTACGTATAATACAGTATATTTTTACACGCACATTTTTCCTCCGTGCCAAGACGTGGCACACCCTACCGCGCGGTTTCGGGGTCCTCCCGGGTGGTGCACACATATATTCTTCTTGACATGGGACGCCCTACCGCGCGTTTTCTGGGTCCTCCTCGGTCGTAGCGCCAAAGCAAGTAAATGAGTCATCAAATCACGAAAGACCACCTTTCCCGCCGAGTACATCAGTGAAGCACGGTGGCTAGCTAGTTGGGCTAGTTCGACCGATTAGCTAGGCTGCCGCCACATTTGTTTTTTCACCCCTTTTTTTATCTACTTGCCGGCAGGTAAATTTAAATATCCACCGCGACGTTGCTCTGGTGTTTGGGTGCGGCAGGATTTTTATTTTTTTGATTGACGGGAGCAGGCGCGACAGGATTTTTAATTTTTTGATTGACGGGAGCAGGCGCGGCAACAATTAGTCACGATGACTCCGCCTATAAAAACCCACTGCTCCCTGATGTGAGAAGTCGTCGACTGGTGTTTTACCGTGGTGAAAACCAAAAGATTCCCCGCTCCCTCCGCCTTCCCGTAGATTGCATTGCCTTTCAGCCGTTTCGCCCCCTTTGCTTCCTCTCCCCATTTCTTCCACCTGGTGCCATGGCGGCGCAGCAGATCACGGAGTCCGAGGTGAGGCGCCTGACACAGGAGCTCCATGCCAAGGATGCGGAGCTCAGGGCCAAGGACGTGGAGCTCCGTGAGCTCAAGGAGGAGAGGAGTGCCATGCTCCTCCGTTATGTGCGTGAGTTCACGGAGCTTCAAAAGCGGCAGGCGTCCACCACAAAGATGCTTGAGGCGTCAGTGGCGTTGCTACAGAAAGCGGGAGATACGATAGGCCGTCAGGGGAGCCGGCTGGAGCGCGAGCGGGCCGATCGTGACGAGGTCTAGGATCGCCTCAGCCACTTGGTGAACCAAGTTGCCACGCACGTGTTGCGGCTGCGAGATGCCTACCGTTGTGCCAGCGCGACGATGCCGGCCGTCGTGCTAAACCCGTTCAACCACTCGGTCGACTTCAATGAGTTGCGGCTTCCTGACCTGGTCTCCTTCTTCACCTATATCTCCGAGGAGCTGAGGGGTATCCGCGCGATGGTGGGGGCTGAGCTGGACAAGGAGGGGTTGCGGGCTGCCATCGCCGTTGCCGGGCGAATCCTTTCAGGGCTCCGTCACCGGAATCCATTCGTGCCATTAGACGCCGTCTTTGATGAGCTGGCTCCCGTCGACCGGGAGCGGGCTCTGCGGGCGGTTGCACCCTGCATCACCAACGTCATGCGCCTCGAGAACCAGAGGGACTTCGGTGGTGTTTAGGCGCCCTTTGCATGGGCATGTCCATGTCTCGGCGCAACATGACCGTTGGATCATACTCAGACGGTGCAGATCAGTCACTGTAGAACAAAGCGTGTGGGTGTGTTTGGTTGCATTCTCATCTCAATATAGTTGTTTCCTCTTCGTGTATTTTTGTCAACCTACTAGTGTGGACTCATGCACCCTTCATGCACTCTGCCAAACACCCAAAAGAGGGTTGAGAAGGGAACTTTTGCTCCCATCCCATGCACCCTTCATACACCCTGCCTAACACTATTCGTGCTTCATATGGTTCATGTTTCGTGGAGTACTGTAGCACCGTACTCTCCGTGCGCTGTGGACCTAGTTCTGTTAACATTGATCTCACCGTTCATTCTCGACTGGACAGTCAAAAAAGCGGTACTATATTACACTAGTAAGTTGCACGTGCTTTGCACGCTAACCTGTAAAGCATGCGCTTGATTGATGGATTATCCATGGAGCACATTGGAGAGTTTTATATGTTCGCATTTGGAAGCTCACCTCCAATGCTTGCTACTCCACTGTCTCAGCTTCCAATGCCCATTTTCTTGTTTTGCCTTCGTCTTTGATCAAGCTCACAGTTTCGAAAGCTTGGGCACCTTCGAAGTGCAATTTTTTTGCTTGGCAAATGATAAATTGTAAAAAGAGGATAGCCTAATTGTAGCTTTTGCCATCTTTGCAAATGTCACATGGAGACCTTGGGACACATCCTATTCCAATCAAAATATTCACAAAGAATTTGGTGCATGATTAAAGATTGGCTTGGAAAAAAGGACCTCGACCCCCGAAATTGGCATCATTCAACCCCACCCACCTTTGGTGGACCAAAGCAGTCGAGTCAAATGAGCAACCAAACGATGCCATGGCTTATCTTCTTAAGCGCTTGTCATGGGAGATTTTGAATGAGGAATGCTCGAGTTTTTCGCAATTTTGCATCTTTGCCTACGTCTGTATTTGGAAATATCAAGAGAGAGGCTAGGTTGTGGTATATCACCGGGGTGAAACACTTAGGGGAAATCATTCCTGGAGAGTAGTTTTTTTTGTGAATTTCCTCGAGAGTAATCTGTTTGCTCCTTTTTGAATACAACCTTGTATGTGCTCTTTACTCCTTGCTCATTTAATGAAAAGGCAAAGCTTTAGCCTTCCTTAATAAAACCTTTACCATCTAAAATACTTCATTACTTCCTAAATATAAGTCTTTTTAGATATTTCAATGTGGACTACATACGGAGCAAAATGAGTGATTGTACACTCTAAAATATGTCCATATACATCCGTATGTAGTTTTTATTGGATTATCTAAAAAAGACTTATATTTAGGAGCGGAGGTAGTATGAGATGGTGAGCATATTAGAATAATGTGAAGCATCTATTTATTTTCTTCTATGTTTATGGATTGGTAGAAATCTCTCTCTTTGCTTAGAAAAATATGACTTGTACACGCTAGCTAGATTAATTGCCCGCATACCCTTTTTCTACGGCGGGTGAATCGTAGTACTCCTTTTTTTGACATCAAAATCGTAGTGCTCCTAGTGATGTGACAAGACAGTTACCGGCTCGGTCAAGCTAAAAAAATCCATCCATTGGGACCGGCCAGACCGCAGATGGGTAAGTTTCTAGAACAGCCTTCTAGCTTCTATATTTTTTAAGGGAAATATTGTATAGCTTCTACGTGGTTCTCACAGCTGGGTTAGTGTGGACCCGTGACTCACGGCAGGAGAGGCGAATCCGGCACATGCTAGCCGTTGGATAGATAGCGCTGACGATTGATGAACGGTAGATGTCAACGTAATGTGGGAAATCAACAGCTCCAAGCACCTCAAAAGCGTTTTGGTGGGAAGCTGGGAGAGAAGTGGTAAATCCAAATTCAAAACTGCTACACTATAGTAGTAGAGATAGAGATATAGGAGTAGTTGACATGCGCACAACATCATTTGTTATCGTCATATCTTACTACACTAGCAACAAGATTGTGTAGTACTGACGTATGAACCACTGCACATGCCTAGTAGTGGCTGCCGTGTTTCGCACTCCTCCGTCGTAAGAGTGGAAATGCTTGCTATAATCATTTTTTCTTCAGAAAAATAGTGGTCACGCTCTACCGTGCGGATCCTCCTCCAACCATGCACTAAATTACTCACTTTCACCGACGTGTGGGACAGCCAGCACTTGGGTCCACCAGCCATGCACTAAATTACTCCATAGTAGAGTGACGGTAGACTACCCTGATCGAACCGCTGCAGTAATGCCCAATGAGCCGTCAAATCACAAAACCCCCTCCTTTCCAGCAGTAAGTTGGACGGACGAAGCAACCATCATTTCACTCTTCTCTCTCAGCTTCCTCTCTTGAAGAAAACCCCCACTCGCTTCGCTTCTCCCTCATATCGTTCCTCCTTTCACTCTTCTCTCTCAGCTTCCTCTCTTGGATGGACGCTGGAGCACCGACCGACGTGATGTCTATGGCTCTGGCCAAAACCGTCGAGGCTCATGGTACGAAGAAGCGCAAGCACCCCGCCGAGACTACCGCAGACAAGCTCAAAGCCATCGCCCTGTCCAAGCCCCCCTCTCCGGGATCCTTCATTAAGCAAGTCCAGGTAATGTCTCTTGTTGACGATCTTTTTCTCGATTTTAATGGTGTTTTTTCATCTAACACGCAGTACTAGTACTGGTAGTACAACTTTATGGGAGATCTTGCATGTGATTTTAGTGTGCCAAATGACGGTTCTAAATTCCTCTTTTGACCATAACATGCGAGAGGTTGACACTGATTTCTTATAGATTACTTTCAACTACTCCCTCTGTCCCAAATTTCTTGTCTTAGATTTGTCTAGATACGGATGTATCTAATACTAAAATGTGACTTGATACATCCGAATCTAGACAAATCTAAGACAAGAATTTTGGGGCGGAGGGAGTACTTTATGAACATCAATGCTACCTTTTAAGAGGGTATATTTGCCTCAGTAACTTGTGTTATGGATATTGCATGTAATCCCTCTGCTCTCATGCCTTTGAAGACATGTTCTAGTGTCTTTGTTCACTCATTTCTGTGCGTATATGTAGTCATATATGGAGTATAATATCGAAAATCATCGTATATTTCTGAACGGAGGTAGTAATAAAATATGGTTTCTGTTTGAATTAGAACCAGGTCCGCGGTGGAGATGAAGTTCTCAAAGTCATGCCTTGTGAACTGGAAGACCTAATGATGAGTTCTACTACTGAACTATCCAGCTGCTGTGTCCTTGTCGCCATGTGTCCTGAACTAGTGTTTTCCTGTAGCATTGTTGTCAGGCGTGTTCTCGAGGCTATACTTGACCACAACAATTTCCTGGCTGTGCCTTCGATTACGAAGGGTGTGGTTCTTGTAAAGCTTCCCAACAAATCTGATGCGGCCTGTGTTCATCATCATGTTTATGAGTGGAAAGACCACTCTGTTAGGTTCTCCAAGGTTGGCAAGATGGTGATGGTGCATGTAGACATCTCACACGACGTCCATGGCCTAGTCAGTTATGCGGGGTTCATCCCGTAGGTCGGTGGCAAGAAATAGTCTACAGAGTTTAGTTAGTGCAACTTTGCTTGTCTGTAGTAAGTACTATTGTTCAGTACTTGATTTGTGTTTGTGAACCCTGTATTGTTTATTAGTACTTCCGCTTTTGGTGTGTGAACGGTCTATGTTATTGTCTATGTTAATGTCTATCCACTCAATTCAGTCTCTATATTTTGAAGTATCTAGATCATATTTTTTGTGAGGACGGTTTATCAATTATGGTTACACTCCAATATCTGTATGCATTGCAGGGTTTATCGCACCCACCAGGATTTCCAGTCCCATGGATGTTCAGTCCATACGATTTGTCACGACCTTTGGACTGTCCTGCTTGTGGGAGTAGGCGGGGCCCCTGCATGCCACGCGTAGTTGGACGATCAATCTTCTGTTTAGTACTTCAACATAGTGATTTCCTGGTAAGGATTCACTCGTGTCACATCAAGTAAATCTTATTGATTTACTGTCTAAATCTTATTGATTTAATGTCATGTTTTCTTTCTTTTCTTGCAATTTTATGATGCAGGTTTTGCCATGTGACATTCATCACAGAATAAACCGTTTGGTTTGCTCTACGATGTCTATTTTTGCAGGTCTCACTTCTTATGTCGTGTCAGTAATGAAGGCACTGTCCATCACTTATATTACTGGAAAAAATTGGATCAGTCTGTTGTTTGAGTACAAGCTGAATTCCTATGATGAACTGCAGTTTGGTTTGACAAAAGCGCCACAATTAGTCCTTCTCGCGTTTAAAAGAAATGAAAAAAAAATTGGATCACGATCACGGATCCTAGTCAAGTTAGGAAGCTGATCATAGCAGACCAGACACGATAGCCGCTGTCTCGCACAAATCGAGCATGGGTAGTTGCTCTAGCACTGACAGCGGCAGCAGCTCAGTCTGATCCAGCTGAGGATTGGGCACCGACCGCGTCAGCGGATCAGTCTGATCTACCGGAGGATCGGGTATCGACACCAGCACCTGCTCCGACACCGGCACCAGCTCTACAAGGAGCACCATCTACGGTAGCAGCAGCGGCTTCGGCGCCTGCACCAACACTTGCACTTGCATCTGCTCCGGCCCGTGGAGTTGCACCGGAAACAGACTGGGCTGCAGTTCGCACTTCATATACCGAAGTCCTTACAAAAACCGACATGTCCACCTTCTTGGTAAGCATTGGCCGCCCAAGTGCTTCGTTCTTTTTTTCTTTCCATGTTGTTTCACATGATTCACTGTGTTGATCTAACTATTTGGGTATGTCTTCTTATTTGCAAACAGATAATTCCTAGAGCAACGAGGGAGTCGTTCAACAATCCGGGCGACCGTGGCCAAGTTTCTCTTACCATGCGCAGCCTTGGTGTGAATGAACCTGCTCAATATACCGTAAGTACATAGGATGGTCGCATGATGATTGATGCTAAAGGATGGTCAAGGTTCAAATCTAAATCATATCTTGAGGTAGGGGATGATGTCAAAATAGAACTTTCTCGGCAAGGAGAGCTGGTCCAAATCAACTTTGAAATTCTTCAGTAGCATCACGCAACTGCCGAACTGATATATCCTCCGAGAGATTTTGATGTAATAATCTGGCATGGTGAAACAAGTGTCCTGTGTGTATAAGTAGTACGGCAGTATTATTTATCACATGGTATATCGTTGATAGAATTTCAACTCTGATTGCTGGTTAGGAACTGTCGTTCGATTTCATTCCAACAGCTGTCGTGCTTTATTCAATTTTGTGTATTCGCCTTGCGACAGCATCTAAAACCAGCGCCGTACCGATCGCTTGCAATATGAAAAGCGCTGAGGTAGAACACATGGCCCCCAAACATGCAGGGTCGGCCTGCGGCCCAAAGTCCAGAACCGTGAGCCTATGTGAGTATTACTAGCAAAGATGGTCGTGCGTTGCAACGGGAGATAAAAAAATAGCACATTGTGTCGACTAGATCACAACATGTTCCCCTAGCACACGCCAACATACAACATCAATTGGCATCTCGACAAATCATGACAAAGCGAACCGAACAGACCACGCAACACAACAAAGAGGGCAGCCAATATGCTGTGCACTTGTGAAAGTAAAAGCAAAAGAGAAAACACATGAAACTAATGGCAAGCAACTAAAAGTACTTTCATGATTTAGAATAATTATATGGTAAAACATCATACACAAAATCAAAGAAAAATGAATTACCTTTGACTCTGTTAGAATTAGTAGAAAAAAGAATGTAGCACTGCAATAACACGCTCCAAGGCAAGTAACAACATTTAACATACTTATTTCTCCTTAGTACTTGTACTGCTCAAGAAAGAATTCTTTCAAAGACAAAACATGCCACTTTAGTACCAAGATTTGTGCTCAAAGAGGCAAGCATTCAATTGCAAAGACGCAACATGGATAAATACCTTCACTCTTCCAAGTAGTTCATCATATCTCTGATGTCCTCGCAAAAATCCTTTTCTACAGTTGAAAGGACCCCTTATTTCAGTGTTCAATCTCATTAACTGCTGAATTATACAAATAACATGTAAGGTTTTATCTCTCCTGATTAAAGCATTGACAATAAAATCTGGAATATCTCCTTATTTGCAAGAATCTAATGCAACTCAAGCATGTCCAATACACTCGTAATACTAAATCCATTTTCTCCTTCTGACTCAAAGATTAAGAAGTATAAGATAGCATGAGGCTGAAGGAATCAACACGACATTGCACCGTTGCACGATAGAAATATACATTGATTTGTGGAGGTGGCCAGCTTGTAAATACATCTGGATAATCAAACGAACAGTTAACTCACGGCCTTGTTATCATCCAGCAAGAGCAACAACGATTCGCCTAATTGGCCTTGGCCGCGCATGTGAGAATCTGCAAGTATGGGTTGAGAAGGAGCAGCATCAATCAGCAAGAGCCAGCATGAACAAATTCGCTGCAATCTCACATGCCTGTATAAACAGATCCGACTTGAACTTGAGGACAATTTTTTAAAAACCACAAAATCTGGTGTTAGTATTGCTGAAAAACACATGCACGTACACGAATGTTGCTCCTTGATTGATTCCTATGGATGGATGCACATGAAAAAAAAGACAACGATACTTGCCGAACAACAACACAGGTACATAGAAAACCCAGATCCAACGAATGCGGCTGCACGTGGGTGAAGACAATTTGGTTCTATATCTTCAGGCCAAGCAACTCTGTGTTCTTATCTCTCTGGCTCTCTGCCCAAATCTCTCGGCGTGGAGCCGTGGACTTTGGCGAAGCAGCAGCACCACACACGCACGCGCTCACCTCGCCACCCCGTTCCAGAGCCTCCGTACACACAACCCCGCCACCGTCACCCCTGGCCAGCGTTGTCTAGCTTTGCTCCACACGGCCGTCGCGTAGCCGTCGGCGGGAGGGACTGAGGCACTGTCCTAGGTGTCATGGTAGCCAGCTTCATGGTGGGCTCGATGGAGCACGGGCGATCTAGATGGGCACGGCGAGCGGCACCATGGGGGCTGAGCGAGAAGTACGACGAGAAAGTACCGCAGAGGGGATCAATCAAGGACGCCCATGCAACTGCCGCTCCATCCGCTAACGCAACTACTGATGCGGCCGTGCACAGCCGTGGCTACCATCTGATCTCGCAAACGCTCGAGCCATTGCAGCCGCCGCTCGGGCTGTCATCCTCGTTAGCTTGGGCGGACCGTCGCGAAGACGGAGGCAGCGGCGAGCGGATGGGTGGAGGGGTGACAGCGGGCTGGCTGTAGCGGGGGCGGCAGTGGATCCGCAGCGGCGAGCAGGGGCGGCGTCGGGCTGTAGCGGAGGCAACGGCAACGCGGGCTGTAGCGGCGGCGCCGGATCCGCTCGTGAGAAGGAGAGGAGAACAACAACGCAGCGGGGGAGATAGATTAGTACCACCTTGGATATAGAAAATAAATATAGACATGTTGAAAAAGGAAAAACTAAAAGCGTAAATTTATGGAAAGAAGCGTATTGTGACGGTGAACCCACGGAGTCAATCCGTACTTTATTATTAGGGAAAGATATTCTCAGCTGAACCCCCATAAAAAAAGATGAACCCCCATAATGCCCGTGCGTTGCAGAGGGAGTATATTTCTCGACAAGTGAGCCTGTGATATAAAAGATTTGTATATTTCTTTACAGAGGGAGTATCTCTCTGTCAAAAAATATATTTATGTGTAACTACTTACTCCTGTCTTTCTACTTCCTTTCGCTGATATGTGGGGCAACCCGCAACGAGGTCCACGTGCCATATGCACAAATTAGAGTGCACAACTTCACGGTAGACACACCCCGGTCGTAGCGCCGCAGTAATGCCCAATGAGCCATCAAATCACAACCCCCCTTTCCAGCTTTAGCAGTAAGCTGGACGGACGAAGCGACAATATTTCACTAGGCCTGAATCCCCTTCTCCCTCGCCTGCTTGTTCAGAGAAAACCCCCTCTCGGTGATTTCATAGGGTTTTCTCATGGAGAACCAGGTACGAATTCTTCATCCATCCCCGATAAATCCAAGTCCCTTGGTCGCAGGTAATCCTAGGATGGCAGCCGCCGCCGTTGATGCATTTTTCTTCCTACTAAATCTAGTGTGTTTCATTTGCAGTGCCCAAAGTGCGAGTACCCTACAGGTTTCTGCGCCCTCGGCAAGACGCCACACTTGTTCCTTCTCATCGTAACACAACATTTTGAAATGCGCATAGTATGTTCCTAGAATCCTCTTTTCTATCCGGGAGGGTGGGGTTTTTTTTGAACATGCTGTATTCTCATATTATTTTTCCTACAGTGTATTATTTGCTCTGCCAGAACACATGTACTCAAGATGCTCGGCCTTGCCATAACTGAATACACTAGTTTAATGGTCACAGTGAAGACAAGCCATGGATATAAGTTCCGAGTTGGGTTCATGAACCAATAAGATCGCTGCTTTTTTTATGGCCGAACTTGGATAAACTTTCTCAAGTGTTACGGACTGAAAGTTGGCGCCCAAATGTTGATGGAAATAGCAGAACCTGGTCTCATCTTCACTGCGATCTTCCACCCCGACGTCGTTCCAATTGTTCATCCATGTTAATTTTGTATCTGGTTCTTGCTTGTTGCCTCGATTACTTTAATCGACCTATTCTGTCTAACTAATCACAATTTAACTTTAGAAGTAGCAACGAATCTCTCACGAAGATGCTACTTCTAACTAATATTTTTTTATAATTGGTGGCACGTGTAGGTTTTTTCAGAGTTAAGCAGTCTGCTCGTTTGTTACTCTGTAATAACTCGGCTGTTACTAATGGCACTGAAGTTGACTGGATCGACATCCACAAGTTCCTACACTTTATTGATCGTCTTGAGGTCCTTGTGGGGCGTTTCAATGGTGGAAGGCCACGTGGGATATGTGTGCCACTGTTGCACTCGTTGAACAGGTCCAACTGTGTCGAGAAACTTATGGTACGAGCTGTTTTCTGTTATATATGTTGTTCATAAACTATTGCTTATACACAGTTTTACAGCTGTGATCTTCTTGAAACAGGAACTACCGAGTTCTATTGTTCCTATACAGATGCCTGACCATGGTCGGGTCAGACTTGCACTTGGTCACAGCATGATGTTTATGTCGACCTACTCAATTCCCCTTGGAGGTGAAAATATACTTATTCGTGGGTGGTCTCAAATAATGAAGGCCCGTCCATCTTGGAGAATAGGACAGAAGATTATGTTCATGCTTTTCCATGGCTCTAAAGCGAATATCCTGTTTATTAACCACGTTGCGAGATGAAGTCGCTTTCAGAAGGTTGTGGATGCGCAGGGTGGCGCCTGCGCCTTGTCCTAGGGCTTGGAGGCCTCACCCTTGGTTAACTGTAGGCAAAGTAGCACTGTTCTAGGCGTGCTTTGTACGGTTGAACCTGTATAAGTACTCATACTCCTTACAGCTTTGGTTGTTAAGTGCCCCTGCTGGTTTCAGTTAAGGTTGTTAAGTACTCCTGCTGCTTTTACAGTCTGTCGTGTTTCTTCAGTCCTGTCTTCCTCCAGCCGCCAAAACCAAACCAGCGCCGGCGGGGCCGCCTGCTTCCGCCTCCCATGGCTGGCTGCGCCTCAGCGCATGCATCGCTGCCCCACCGTCTCCTAAATCGTTAATGCTGACGTCCTCCGCGCGCTTTCGTGCGCTCGTCGCGGCGCCGCCCTCTCGCATTGTCAACATGGTTAACAAACAACATGAATCGGCAGAAGTACGTGGAGAGGATGATAGTAGGGGCCCAACACGTCAGCGTATGGAAAAATAAAATGCTTCCTCCTAGTGTTTTCCTGACATCTGGGACCCACGACATTGTGAGCGTATATAGTCAATAGACAAGAGAACAACACAAGATCGGCTGACACCTGGGACGTAGCTACTCGAGAAGTATTTTTTTTGTTTGGTATTGTTGAGATGGAGCAGGGTTTGAACTGGGCTGTGGCCCGTCTAGCCCAGGCTTATATTTTATGTTCACCATGTGACCAGCCCAGCTATTTTTCTTTGTGAAAATGAGCCCAGTTTATTTTTCTGAAGAATACCCAATCCAGGCCTACTTATTTTTCTATGCCCTGATGGGCTGCAACTCTTTCAAGACGCCTGCAAATCTTGAAAGTAATATGAAATGGGTTGTAAATATAAAAACAGATGACAAATTGGCAATTACTTTATAATTTCTGAATTTTTTCACATTTTCAGATTCCTATTTCACTGGGCATCAACCTAATTTAAATATATCTTTAAAGTACTTTAAATCTGGCTCGACATTTCGGTATTAAAAATAGTTTGGAACCCACAGAAATATGCGAAATTGGCCCTGGCCAACCAAAAAAAATGACTGCAATAAATTGCATAAGAAGTTGCCATGAGCTATATATAAATTATTAAAAAAAGAGGGAGTGGTGTGACTTGTGGGCCTGTTTAGTTGACGCGTATGCAAGATTTTTTTTAGTTATTATATACGTCAACAAACGATTCTAGTAGACGTAACCGTTGGATGTCAATCCAACGGCCGTCGTGTTTCTTCAATCTTTGATCTTCTTGCTCCAGCCGCCAAAGCAGCGCCGGCGGGACCACCTACTCCCGCCTCCCTTGGCCGGCTGTGCTGCCGCGCAGGCCTCAGCGCCCCATACTACTCCCTCCGCTGGCTAGGGCATCCCTCTACTCACCGACACCCCCTGTTATTCTGTGGCAACGGCAGCCTCACACCGCAGCCGAACCGGTGAACCCTCGTACTCCTCTCCGCGCAGGCTTCCACTGCCGCGTCTTCCCCGGCTCCGCGTCGTCCCCTTCCTAGGCCTCGCCGTCGTCCACCGCCGTGGTGCTCTCGGCGCGGCGTGGTCAATGTGGTCAACGACCGACTTCCATCGGAAGAGTACTGTACGTGGAGAGGCTGACAGCTGGGTCCACGTCAGCCGCAAGGAAGTGCCTCCTTATTACGCGGAAAATAATTATTCCTCTACCTGACAGCAGGGACCCACCGGACGGGCCACCAGTATTTCGTGAAAAAAAAGCGTTTCCCCCTTACTGCTAGGACCCACAGGACGGGCCATCGTATTTTGCGAAAAAAACATTCGCCCCGCTGTGAGCTCGGACCCACCGGAAGTGCCTCCTTATTACGCACAAAAATGAATACCCCCTGTTAGCTGGGATCCACCTTGGTGGGAGGCTGACTTGTGGGCCTACTAAGTTGACTGAGACGGAGGCCTTTGTCAACTTTAGTCAATATATGAACGATTCTAGCTCCAGTGACCGTACGATGTCCATCCAATGGCCGTAGTGCTTCTTCAACCTCTGGTCTTCTTGCTCCAGCCACCTAAAGCAGCGCCGGTCGTGCCGCCTGCTCCTGTCGCCCATGGCCGGCTGTGATGCCGCAGAGGCCTCACAGCCCCCTACTACTCCCACCGATGGCCAGGCCATCCCTCTACGCACCCACACCCCCTGTTATTCTGCGGCAACGACAACCTCACACCGCAGCCGGACGAGTGAACCCTCATACTCCTCTACGCATGGGCATCCGTTGCCGCGTCTTCCCCGGCTCCGCGTCGTCCCCTTCCTCGGCCTCACCGTCGTCCACCGCCTTGGTGCTCTCGGTGCGGCGTGGTCAACGTGGTCAAGGAATGGCTTCCATCAGACGTGGATTGTATGTGGAGAGGCTGACAACTGGGTCCATGGCCGCAGAAAGGAAGTGCCTCCTTATTACGCGCAAAATAATTATTCCTCCACCTGACAGCGGGGACCCATCGGACGGGCCACCGTATTTTGCGAAAAAAATGTTTCCCCCTGACTGCTGGGACCCACCAGCTACATCTTCGTATGCAAGGAAGTGCGTCCGAAAAAACGATTCGCCCCCCTGACTGCTGGGCACCCACCAGCTACATCTTCACACGCAAGGAAGTGCGTCCGAGAAAAAAACGATTCGCCCCCCTGACTGCTGGGACCCACCAGCTACATCTTCGCACGCAAGGAAGTGCGTCTGGGCAAAAAAAAAACGATTCCCCCCTGACTGCTGGGACCCAGCAGCTACACCTTCGCACGTAAGGAAGTGCGTCGGGACAAAAAAAATGATTCGCCCCCCTGACTGCTGGGACCCACCAGCTACATCTTCGCAGGCAAGGAAGTGCCTGATAGTCGGGACCCACCTGGTCGATGTTGGGGAACGTAGTAATTTCAAAAAAAATTCTACGCACATGCAAGATCATGGTGATGCATAGCAACGAGAGGGGAGAGTGTTGTCCACGTACCCTCGTAGACCGAAACAGAAGCGTTGACGCAACGTAGAGGAAGTAGTCGTACATCTTCCCGATCCGACCGATCCAAGCACCGAATGGACGATACCTCCGAGTTCAGCACACGCTCAGCTCGATGACGATCCCCGGACTCCGATCCAGCAGGGTGTCGGGGATGAGTTCCGTCAGCACGACGGCGTGGTGACGATGATGATGTTCTACCGACGCAGGGCTTCGCCTAAGCACCGCAACGATATGACCGAGGTGGAATATGGTGGAGGAAGGCACCGCACACGACTAAGGAATGATCACGAAGATCAACTTGTGTGTCTATGGGGTGCCCCCCTGCCCCCGTATATAAAGGAGCAAGGGGGAGGAGGCCGGCCCTAGGAGGGGCGCGCTAGGGAGTAGGATTCCTACTCCTAGTTGGAGTAGGTTTCCTCCTTTCCTAGTCCAACTAGGAGAAGGGGGGAAAGGGGGGAAGAGGGGAAGGAAGGGAGAGAGGGGCCGCGCCCCAAGCCCCTTGTTCATTTCGGAATGGGCTTGGGAGGGGCGCGCGCCACCTCCTGGTCCTTCCCACTAAGGCCCATTGCTTCTTCCTCGTATTCCCGTAACTCCCCGGTACCTCCGAAAATACCCGAATCACTCGGAACCTTTCCGATGTCCGAATATAGTCGTCCAATATATCGATCTTTACGTCTCGACCATTTCGAGACTCCTCGTCATGTCACCGATCTCATCCGGGACTCCGAACTCCTTAGGTACATCAAAACTCATAAACTCATAATGAAACTATCATCGTAACGTTAAGCGTGCGGACCCTACGGTTCGAGAACAATGTAGACATGACCGAGACACGTCTCCGGTCAATAACCAATAGCGGAACCTGGATGCTCATATTGGCTCCTACATATTCTACGAAGATCTTTATCGGTCAGACCGCATAACAACATACGTTGCTCCCTTTGTCATCGGTATGTTACTTGCCCGAGATTCGATCATCGGTATCTCAATATCTAGTTCAATCTCGTTACCGGCAAGTCTCTTTACTCGTTCCGTAATACATCATCTCGCAACTAACTCATTAGTTGCAATGCTTGCAAGGCCTATGTGATGTGCATTACTGAGAGGGTCCAGAGATACCTCTCCGACAATCGGAGTGACAAATCCTAATCTCGAAATACGCCAACCCAACATGTACCTTTGGAGACACATGTAGAGCTCCTTTATAATCACCCAGTTACGTTGTGACGTTTGGTAGCACATAAAGTGTTCCTCCGGCAAATGGGAGTTGCATAATCTCATAGTCATAGGAACATGTATAAGTCATGAAGAAAGCAATAGCAACATACTAAACGATCGGGTGCTAAGCTAATGGAATGGGTCATGTCAATCAGATCATTCACCTAATGATGTGATCCCGTTAGTCAAATAACAACTTTTTGTCTATGGTTAGGAAACATAACCATCTTTTATTAACGAGCTAGACAAGTAGAGGCATACTAGTGACACTCTCTTTGTCTATGTATTCACACATGTATTATGTTTCCGGTTCATACAATTCTAGCATGAATAATAAACATTTTTCATGAAATAAGAAAATAAATAATAACTTTATTATTGCCTCTAGGGCATATTTCCTTCGGTCTCCCACTTGCACTAGAGTCAATAATCTAGTTCACATTGCCATGTGATTTAACACCAATAGTTCACATCATCATGTGATTAACACCCATAGTTCACATCGTTATGTGACCAACACTCAAAGGGTTTACTAGAGTCAATAATCTAGTTCACATCGCTATGTGTTTAACACCCAAAGAGTACTAAGGTGTGATCATGTTTTGCCTGTGAGAGAAGTTTAGTCAACGGGTCTGCCATATTCAGATCCGTATGTATTTTGCAAATTTCTATGTCAACAATGCTCTGCACGGAGCTACTTTAGCTAATTGCTCCCACTTTCAATATGTATCCAGATTGAGACTTAGAGTCATCAGGATCAGTGTCAAAACTTGCATCGATGTAACCCTTTACGGCGAACCTTTTTGTCACCTCCATAATCGAGAAACATATCCTTATTCCACTAAAAATAATTTTGACCGATGTCCAGTGATCTACTCCTAGATCACTATTGTACTCCCTTGCCAAAATCAGTGTAGGGTATACAATAGATCTGGTACACAGCATGGCATACTTTATAGAACCTATGGCTGAGGCATAGGGAATGACTTTCATTCTCCTTCTATCTTCTGCCGTGGTCGGGCTTTGAGTCTTACTCAATTTCACACCTTGTAACACAGGCAAGAACTCTTTCTTTGACTGTTCCATTTTGAACTACTTCAAAATCTTGTCAAGGTATGTACTCATTGAAAAAACTTATCAAGCATCTTGCTCTATCTCTATAGATCTTGATGCTCAATATGTAAGCAGCTTCACCGAGGTCTTTCTTTGAAAAACTCTTTTCAAACACTCCTTTATGCTTTGCAGAATAATTCTACATTATTTCCGATCAACAATATGTCATTCACATATACTTATCAGAAATGTTGTAGTGCTCCCACTCACTTTCTTGTAAATACAGGCTTCACCACAAGTCTGTATAAAACTATATGCTTTGATCAACTTATCAAAGCGTGTATATTCCAAGTCCGAGATGCTTGCACCAGTCCATAGATGGATTGCTGGAGCTTGCATATTTTGTTAACACCTTTAGGATTGACAAAACCTTCTGGTTGCATCATATACAACTCTTCTTTAAGAAATCCATTAAGGAGTGCAGTTTTGTTATCCATTTGCCAGATTTCATAAAATGCGGCAATTGCTAACATGATTCAGACAGACTTAAGCATAGATACGAGTGAGAAACTCTCATCGTAGTCAACACCTTGAACTTGTCGAAAACCTTTTGCGACAATTCTAGCTTTGTAGATAGTAACACTACTATCAGCGTCCGTCTTCCTCTTGAAGATCCATTTATTTTCTATGGCTTGCCGATCATCGGGCAAATCCATCAAAGTCCATACTTTGTTCTCATACATGGATCATATCTCAGATTTCATGGCCTCAAACAATTTTGTGGAATCTGGGCTCATCATCGCTTCCTCATAGTTCGCAAGTTCGTCATGGTCTAGTAACATGACTTCCAGAACAGGATTACCGTACCACTCTGGTGCGGATCTCACTCTGGTTTACCTACGAGATTTGGTAGTAACTTGATCTGAAGTTACATGATCATCATCATTAGCTTCCTCACTAATTGGTGTAGTAGTCACAGAAACAGATTTCTGTGATAAACTACTTTCCAATAAGGGAGAAGGTACAATTACCTTATCAAGTTCTACTTTCCTCCTACTCACTTCTTTCGAGAGAAACTCCTTCTCTAGAAAGTTTCCGAATTTAGCAACAAAAGTCTTGCCTTCGGATCTGTGATAGAAGGTGTATCCAATAGTTTCCTTTGGATATCCTATGAAGACACATTTCTCCGATTTGGGTTCGAGCTTATCAGGTTGAAGTTTTTTCACATAAGCATCGCAGCCCCAAACTTTAAGAAACGACAACTTTGGTTTCTTTCCAAACCATAGTTCATAAGGTGTCGTCTCAACGGATTTTGATGGTACCCCTTTTTAACGTGAATGTAGCTGTCTTTAATGCATGACCCCAAAACGATAGTGGTAAATCGGTAAGAAACATCATAGATTGTACTATATCCAATAAAGTACGGTTATGACGTTCGGACACACCATTATGCTGTGGTGTTCCAGGTATCGTGAGTAGTGAAACTATTTCACATTGTTTTAATTGAAGACCAAACTCATAACTCAAATATTCGTCTCCGCGATCAGATCGTAGAAACTTTATTTTCTTGTCACGATGATTTTCCACTTCACTCTGAAATTCTCTGAACTTTTCAAATGTTTCAGACTTATGTTTCATCAAGTAGATATACCCATATCTGCTCAAATCATCTGTGAAGGTTAGAAAATAATGATACCTGCTGCAAGCCTTAATATTCATCGGCCACATACATCAGTATGTATGATTTCCAACAAATCTGTCGCTTGCTCCATTGTTCCGGAGAACGGCGTTTTAGTCATCTTGCCCAAAAGACATGGTTCGCAAGCATCAAGTGATTCATAATCAAGTGATTCCAAAAGCCCATCAGCATGGAGTTTCTTATGCGCTTTACACCAATATGACCTAAACGGCAGTGCCACAAATAAGTTGCACTATCATTATTAACTTTGCATCTTTTGGTTTCAATATTATGAATATGTGTATCACTATGATCGAGATCCAACGAACCATTTTCATTGGGTGTGTAACCATATAAGGTTTTATTCATGTAAACAGAACAACAATTTATTCTCTTACTTAAATGAATAACCATATTGTAATAAACATGATCAAATCATATTCATGCTTAACACCAAATAACAGTTATTTAGGTTCCACACTAATCTCGAAAGTATAGGGAGTGTGCGATGATGATCATATCAATCTTGGAACCACTTCCAACTCTCATCGTCATTTCACCCTTAACTAGTCTCTGTTCATTTTGCAACTCCCGTTTCGAGTTACTAATCTTAGCAACTGAACTTGTACCAAATACTGAGGGGTTGCTATGAACACTAGTAAAGTACACATAAATAACATATATATCAAATATACCTTTGTTTACTTTGCCATCCTTTCTTATCCACCAAATACTTGGGGTAGTTCCGCTTCCAGTGACCAATCCCTTTGCAGTAGAAGCACTTAGTCTCAGGCTTTAGGACCAGACTTGGGTTTCTTCACTTGAGCAGCAACTTGCTTGCCGTTCTTCTTGAAGTTCCCCTTCTTCCTTTTGCCCTTTTCTTGAAACTAGTGGTCTTGTCTACCATCAACACTTGATGTTTTTCTTGATTTCTACCTTCGTCGATTTTAGCATCACGAAGAGCTTGGGAATCGTTTCCGTTATCCCTTTCATATTATAGTTCATCACGAAGTTCTACTAACTTGGTGATGGTGACTAGAGAATTCTGTCAATTACTATCTTATCTGGAAGATTAACTCCCACTCGATTCAAGCGATTGTAGTACCCAGACAATCTGAGCACATGCTCACTAGTTGAGCGATTCTCCTCCATCTTTTAGCTATAGAACTTGTTGGATACTTCATATCTCTCAACTCGGGTATTTGCTTGAAATATTAACTTCAACTCCTGGAACATCTCATATGGTCCATGATGTTCAAAACGTCTTTGAAGTCCCGATTCTAAGCCGTTAAGCATGGTGCACTAAACTATCAAGTAGTCATCATATTGAGCTAGCCAAACGTTCATAACATCTGCATCTGCTCCTGCAATAGGTCTGTCACCTAGCGGTGCATCAAGGACATAATTCTTCTATGCAGCAATGAGGATAAACCTCAGATCACGGATCCAATCCGCATCATTGCTACTAACATCTTTCAACATAATTTTCTCTAGGAACATATCAAAATAAACATATGAAAGCAACAACGCGAGCTATTGATCTACAACATAGATATGCTAATACTACCAGGACTAAGTTCATGATAAATTAAAGTTCAATTAATCGTATTACTTAAGAACTCCCACTTAGAAAGACATCCCTCTAATCTTCAAAGTGATCACGTGATCCAAATCAACTAAACCATAACCGATCATCACGTGAAATGGAGTAGTTTTCAATGGTGAACATCGCTATGTTGATCATATCTACTATATGATTCACGCTCGACCTTTCGGTCTCAGTGTTCCGAGGCCATATCTGCATATGCTAGACTCGTCAAGTTTAACCTGAGTATTCTGCGTGTGCAAAAACTGGCTTGCACCCGTTGTAGATGGACGTAGAGCTTATCACACCCGATCATCACGTGGTGTTTGGGCACGACGAACTTTGGCAACGGTGCGTACTCAGGGAGAACACTTTTATCTTGAAATTTAGTGAGAGATCATCTTATAATGCTACCGTCAATCAAAGCAAGATAAGATGCATAAAAGATAAACATCACATGCAATCAATATAAGTGATATGATATGGCCATCATCATCTTGTGCTTGTGATCTCCATCTCTGAAGCACCGTCATGATCACCATCGTCACCGACGTGACACCTTGATCTCCATCTTAGCATCGTTGTCGTCTCGCCAATCTTATGCTTCTACGACTATCGCTACCGCTTAGTGATAAAGTAAAGCATTACAGGGCGATTGCATTGCATACAATAAAGCGACAACCATATGGCTCCTGCCAGTTGCCGATAACTCGGTTACAAAACATGATCATCTCATACAATAAAATTTAGCATCATGCCTTGACCATATCACATCACAACATGCCCTGCAAAAACAAGTTAGACATCCTCTACTTTGTTTGTTGCAAGTTTTACGTGGCTGCTACGGGCTTAAGCAAGAACCAATCTTACCTACGCATCAAAACCACAACGATAGTTTGTCAAGTTGGTGCTGTTTTAACCTTCGCAAGGACCGGGCGTAGCCACACTCGGTTCAACTAAAGTTGGAGAAACCGACACCCGCCAGCCACCTGTGTGCAAAGCACGGCGGTGGAACCAGTCTCGCGTAAGCGTACGCGTAATGTCGGTCCGGGCCACTTCATCCAACAATACCGCCGAACCAAAGTATGACATGCTGGTAAGCAGTATGACTTATATCGCCCACAACTCACTTGTGTTCTACTCGTGCATATAACATCAAACCATAAAACCTAGGCTCGGATGCCACTGTTGGGGAACGTAGTAATTTCGAAAAAAATTCTACGCACATGCAAGATCATGGTGATGCATAGCAATGAGAGGGAAGAGTGTTGTCCACATACCCTCGTAGACCGAAACGGAAGCGTTGACACAACGTAGAGGATGTAGTCGTACGTCTTCCCGATCCGACCGATCCAAGCACCGAACGGATGGCACCTCCGAGTTCAGCACACGTTCAGCTCGATGACGATCCCCGGACTCCGATCCAGCAGGGTGTCGGGGATGAGTTTCATCAGCATGACGGCGTGGTGACGATGATGATGTTCTACCGACGCAGGGCTTTGCCTAAGCACCGCAACGATATGATCGAGGTGGAATATGGTGGAGGAGGGCACCGCACACGGCTAAGGAACGATCACGAAGATCAACTTCTGTGTCTATGGGGTGCCCCCCTGCCCCCGTATATAAAGGAGCAAGGGGGAGGAGGCCGGCCCTAGGAGGGGCGCGCCAGGGAGTAGGATTCCTACTCCTAGTTGGAGTAGGTTTCCTCCTTTCCTAGTCCAACTAGGAGAAGGGGGGAAAGGGGGGAAGAGGGGAAGGAAGGGAGAGAGGGGCCGCGCCCCAAGCCCCTTGTTCAATTAGGACTGGGCTTGGGAGGGGCGCGCGCCACCTCCTGGTCCTTCCCACTAAGGCCCATTGCTTCTTCCTCGTATTCCCATAACTCCCCGGTACCTCCAAAAATTCCCGAATCACTTGGAACATTTTCGATGTCCGAATATAGTCGTCCAATATATCGATCTTTACGTCTCGACAATTTCGAGACTCCTCGTCATGTCCCCGATCTCATCCGGGACTCCGAACTCCTTAGGTACATCAAAACTCATAAACTCATAATGAAACTGTCATCGTAACATTAAGCGTGCGGACCCTACGGTTCGAGAACAATGTAGACATGACCGAGACACGTCTCCGGTCAATAACCAATAGCGGAACCTGGATGCTCATATTGGCTCCTACATATTCTACGAAGATCTTTATCGGTCAGACCGCATAACAACATACGTTGTTCTCTTTGTCATCGGTATGTTACTTGCCCGAGATTCGATCGTCGGTATCTCAATACCTAGTTCAATCTCGTTACCGACAAGTCTCTTTACTCGTTCCGTAATACATCATCTCGCAACTAACTCATTAGTTGCAATGCTTGCAAGGCTTATGTGATGTGCATTACCGAGAGGGCCCAGAGATACCTCTCCGACAATCGGAGTGACAAATCCTAATCTCGAAATACGCCAACCCAACATGTACCTTTGGAGACACATGTAGAGCTCCTTTATAATCACCCAGTTACGTTGTGACATTTGGTAGCACACAATGTGTTCCTCCGGCAAACGGGAGTTGCATAATCTCATAGTCATAGGAACATGTATAAGTCATGAAGAAAGCAATAGCAACATACTAAACGATCGGGTGCTAAGTTAATGGAATGGGTCATGTCAATCAGATCATTCACCTAATGATGTGATCTCGTTAATCAAATAACAACTCTTTGTCTATGGTTACGAAACATAACCATCTTTGATTAACGAGCTAGACAAGTAGAGGCATACTAGTGACACTTTGTTTGTCTATGTATTCACACATGTATTATGTTTCCGGTTAATATAATTCTAGCATGAATAATAAACATTTATCATGAAATAAGGAAATAAATAATAACTTTATTATTGCCTCTAGGGCATATTTCCTTCAGTCGAAGCGTACGTAGCGTTGTCATTCTGGACGCGAACGTGTACGTACATATATACTGGTCGATGTAGAGGCGCGCACGTGTCGTAGTAGAGGCGCGTACGTGTCGTAGTAGAGGCGCGCACGTAGCATGTACACGTACGTACAGCGGCCAGGGTGCAAGAAAGAAAATACGGCCACGTACGTACATACGGGCAGGGTCTCGAACGCCTACTCGCGCATACGTACGGCCAGGGCTCGTGTACATGGCTGGGTCAGAACGGAGAAACAGCGCCGTCGTCGTGTTCATGGGGAGGCAATGGAATGCGTCGTGTTCATGGGGAGGCAACGGAATGCGTCGTGTTCATGGGGAGTCAACGGAATGCGTCGTGTTCATCGGGAGGCAACGAAACGCGTGGGAGCCAACCGGCTAGGCCGGGACGGAATGCGTGGTCGTGTTCATCGGGAGGGCTTGGACGGAATAGGCGATGGAAACGAGGCCTGGCGTAGCGCAGAACGGAGGAAACGGCCTTGTGTTCGACCGGCCACGTTCGAAACGGGATCCTGTTCGTCGGGAGGGGTCTAGCGTACCGCAAAATGGAGGAAATGGACCTCCTACGGTCGAAACGGGGGTCCTGTTGATCGGGAGGGGTGTGGCGTACCGCAAAACGGACGAAACGGACCTCCTACGGCCGAAACGGGGGTCCTGTTGATCGGGAGGGGTGTGGCGTACCGCAAAACAGATGAAACGGACCTCCTACGATCAAAACGGGGGTCCTGTTCATCGGGAGGGGTCTGGCGTACCGCAAAACGGGACTCCACGGGATACTGTTCATCTCCACCGTCGACCTCCTCCAGCCTCCATGGGCTACCGTCAACCTCCTCCAGCCTCCACGGGCTCCTGTTCATCCAGCCTCCACCGCGCGCTACTCCACCGGCTACTGTTCAACCATCCCTCACCGTCTACTGTTCATCCAGCCCTCCACACCACGGGGTCCTGTTCAACCACCCCTCCACGGGCACCCCTCCATCGTCTACTGTTCATCCAGCCCTCCACCACACCACGGGGTCATGTTCATCCAGAAGCAACACCACCACTCACTGTTCATCCCAGAGGCAGCATCGATCGGCTTCAGTTAGCAGCAGTAGCGAAGGAATCGCTCGATCGGGTTCAGTTAACAGCCATCGATCGATCGCTCGGGTTCAGTAACGCGTAGCCTGCAGTGCAATCACTCGGGTTCAGTTAGAGTCCAACGCCTCACTCGGGTTCAGTTAGAGCCAATGCCTCGCACACACGCACATACGTGTACGAGAGAAACGCGCATCGCTCGGCCCCCGACCTCCCACCGTAACCGGGAACTCCCCAAAATTTTCCTCCCCCTTGCTTCTACCACGGCTTTTTCCATCATGGATGGCCCAAAGAGTGTCATGCAGCTGCGTCTCCGGCCCGCCCAGGACGAAAAGCCCATTTTCTGTCATGATTTTTTGTCATAGAAGTAGGATCCCACCACATCTATGATGATACCGGGTTTTGTCACAATTATTGTCATAGAAGTGTCATATATATGACAGAAAAAAATTCATTCTGCCCAAAATGTCACGGATGTGTCTTTTTTTGTAGTGGGTGAACTTTTATAATAGATTTGAAAAGCTAAACATGTGATTTCATGTGATGTCTAGGATAAAATAACTTGTTTGTGTCAGATTGCAAGTCGCGGTAACCCATAATCTGTGACAAAGGGATACAAACACATATGATGTGGTGGAAGAAGATGTGTTTGCAATATCATCAAATGCCATGTCATCAAAGCAAACTTCGACGTCGAGGGAGTGGCCGTCGTTGGGAGTAATCGTGCGCAACCACTTCGTGATCACCTATGGGTTCACAAGAGGCGTGGTTTTGAATGTATGTTACCCCACTTAGTGGGTGTACGTCGCAAAATGAGATGAAAAAGTGGTAGATGACACAAAGCTCTGAAACAGGGTGGCATGTAATCAAAAGTTCACAAGGTCACTCTTATTCAACTGTGATGGTATCTATTGTTACGAGTTATGCTTCCATCTTTCACTTTGTTATGATGGCCTGCTTGTCGAACTTCAAGGAAACAGTGTCACCATCAAGTGTAAACACATAATCACTTGTGACCTTAACTAATGAGCATCAGATATCCAGTTTGAATCACTATAACCCTCCAGCATCCTTCTGTATCAGATGTAGTGAAGCTTAGTTTGCTTTGTTAGGTTATGTAATGGTTGGGCACTCCTAGAACTTTGGCAGAATGTTTTTTACCAATAGTAAAAAATGCCTCAATAGTATGTTAATAGGGTTTATGGGTATATGGTCAAGGATATGGTATTAATTATATCTAAAAAAACATACTGTCAACCCTAAAAGCCTAAACATTTGTTACATGTTAGGTAATTATGAGGCACTTCTATAACTCTAAAAAAAGAATTGGATTTGGCATGAAAATACTCGAAATAAGACAATATGTTATGTGCTTTAGAGCATGGCAATATGAAATATCGTAATATCCAAATATTGCATTTGTTACCTAAAAGCCTAAACTATAAACCCTAAATATGGTATATGGTTTAGATCATGCTCTAACAAAATATTTTCATGTACAATGCAATGTTTCCTTTAAAATAGATATTATTTTTATAATCATTATTGGTTCATAAATCCAAATATAAACTATTTATATTCCTCCACAAATTTATGAAACTTTGGGGGAATGATCTTTGTACACACGTCATCTAGTAAAAATATTGACTTCATTTGAAGTAGGAAAATATCAGTTTACTATTTTAAGGAATGTCCTTTTTGTGCCATCACAAAGCAACTACTATTTATGTTATACTGTTACATCCCAAATCATTCATGGACCTCCCCCTAGGCATACTTTGTCATGATACACAGAGACATGATTTTGCTAGTACAAAGTTTGACGAGAGCATCCAAAGTCTGTTTTTTTTCCTAGTTGGCACTCTTATGAGCCAAGTATACCCCCCCCATCCCTTTGATATGAGGATTTGGCACATTGTCGGAAATATGCCCTAGAGGCAATAATATTGTATTATTATATTTCCATTTTCATAATTAAGAGTTCATATTTCATGTTATAACTGTTATGGTCCTGGAATATGCGATTCAGTGGAAAACTCATATGCACGAATCGGATGATAAACAATAAATATGCTACTTGTCTTGCCTCTAAGACCGGTTGGTGATCATGTTTTCCGGATCTTAGGATATCTCTAAGTATAACGATAATCCTAAACCAACATTGAGACTGTGATGTTAGAAGAACGATCATATAGAATCGACCCAAACTTGTTTGTTATACTTTGAGATAATATCGTCTGAAATCAATTGTTATAACATGAAGTGTTGACATGGGTTTTAGTCCCTTAGACCATGAGAGTATCGTAGTCACTTACTACCGTACGGTGGACTTTAGGGTTGCTCAAACGTCATCTGTAACACGGTGATCATAACGTCAACTTACAGGTTCATCAGAAAGTTTGACAAGGGACTAGATAGCTCGAGAGTGGAATTTGCTCCTCCGATGATGGAGAGACTTCTTAGGGCCCTCTTGGTGTGACGACATCCATCATCGTCTGGCCAGACACAGGTTACTATGTCACGAGGATGCCGGAACACTTTAATGAGAAAGAAGAACAGAACCTGTAACAAGGATGATGGTATAGTGAGCATGTGTATGACTCAGGAGGATACCGATGCATCTCGGATTTTGTAACGAATCATGAAGAAAAGGGAACATCACATGATAACCAAAGGTTCACTCAAATACCATTCGTGTAACCATAGGGATCAATATGGGCGTCCACGGTTCCGCTATCAGTCATTAAGGGAAGGGGTTTCGTTCATGTATATGTTTTACCGAACCTATGAGGTCACAAGCTTAAGGTAACCACGACATGTTTAGTGTTAGTAGGATGAGAGTATCGAGGATTTATTTGTGGAATTGTTTCATTAATATTCAAAATAGTTTTGAGAGGAACCGGAAGCGTTTCAGAGGTCATCGTAAGGGTTTCGGAGTTTATCGGGCAATACCGGCTATTCCTGATAAATAATATATAGGTGTAAAATGTTTCCAGTGATGTTAAATTGATAAAAAAAGACTCTAATAATTGTTAGGAGGCTTTTATATTTAATTTAATATCAAGGGGCCTTAAAAGGCCAAGTGGTGGAAGGAGAATTGGGTCACCATGGCCCAATAGGGAGGCGCCCCACTTTTCCAAATGGGAGGCCGAATTGGAGTGGGGGAGTAATCCTCCTCCCCCCTTTGTCCGACGCACCAAGGAGGGGTTTCCCTCCTTGTGTGGCAGACCCTCCTCTCCCACAACCTATATATATATATCAGAGGCTTTTGTGCTATTTGGATATACAAGTTTTGGAGCCTCCACTAGTTGTAGTTGGTCCTAGATGATCAATTCGAGCTTGACCTAGATCCTATAATCCTCATAATTAGAAGCCCAATGTGGTTCTAATCTCCTCCCTTTAATTCTCCGGCGACGATTAGCTCTAGACGGCGGATCATGGAGACCGTACGCTTGCAACCAAGTAGAGAGGTCATGCTTTCAGTCTTCTGTTCGAGGGATCGTTCATGGCGGTTTCACGAGATTGAGGTACTACAAGTATGATCTACACCGACTCGTCTACTTCTGCTGCTACTCAGAGTCGGTAACAATCGTGATCCAAACCGTTTATGCATCTTCATATTGTTCCTGGGTGATCGTAGGGAGAATTGTTTTTGTTTTTTATTATGTTTGCCAACAATGTCATCATGAGCAGTTCTATGAATGGATGCAGATTTCGATCTAGATCACATGTGGATGTGACGGTTTAATGTTCTTTCTATGCTTCCCTCGAGTGTTGCTTCGGTCCAGTTCATTGGCGGCATGATGTGGTGATAACCCACAAGTATAGGGGATCAATTGTAGGCTCTTTCGATAAGTAAGAGTGTCGAACCCAACGAGGAGCTAAAGGTAGAACAAATATTCCCTCAAGTTCTATCGACCACCGGATACATCTCTACGCATGCTTGACGTTTGCTTTACCTATAACAAGTAGAAAACTAGAAGTACTTTGTAGGTGTTTTTGGATGGGTTTGCAAGATAATAAAGAGCACGTAAATAAAAAGTAGGGGCTGTTTAGATAAAGACACAATAAAGTTAGTATAGCGAGTGTGGAAAAGTGGTGGTAGGAGTTGCGAAATTGTTCCTAAGCAATTGGCTACGTTACTAGACCGATAGCAAGTTTTATGTGGGAGAGGCCACTGCTAGGATGTCATCCCTGACTTGGAATTCTATGCACTTATGATTGGAACTATTAGCAAGCATCCGCAACTACTAACGTTCATTAAGGTAAAACCCAACCATAGCATTAAGATATATTGGTCCCCCTTCAATCCTGTATGCATCAATTTCTATGCTAGGTTGAAGCTTCTCACTCTTGCCCTCCAATGCATAGTCCTATCAACATACAACTAACCCTATGGTGTGATCCACGCGCGCGCTCATATGATGGGCACCAAAGGATAGCAACATAACCACAAGCAAATTAAACCAATCATAGCAATTCACCAATTACCGATAGGACAACGAAAATCTACTCAGACATCATAGGATGGCAACACATCATTGGATAATAATATGAAGCATAAAGCACCATGTTCAAGTACACAGCGGGTTGCAGGAGAGTGAACTGCTGTAGATAGTTGGGGGAAGGTGATGGAGATGTGATGTCTACTATGCAACCTTCTTCTTGTAGACGTTGTTGGGCCTCCAAGTGAACAGGTTTGTAGGACAGTAGCAAATTTCCCTCAAGTGGATGACCTAAGGTTTATCAATCCGTGGGAGGTGTAGGATGAAGATGGTCTCTCTCAAACAACCCTGCAACCAGAGAGTCTCTTGTTTCCCCAACACACCCAATACAATGGTAAATTGTATAGGTGCACTAGTTTGGCGAAGAGATGGTGATACAAGTGCAATATGGATGGTACATATAGATTTTTGTAATCTGAAAATATAAAAACAACAAGGTAACTAATGATAAAAGTGAGGTAAACGGTATTGCAATGCTAGGAAACAAGGCCTAGGGTTCATACTTTCACTAGTGCAAGTTCTCTCAATAATAATAACATAATAGGATCATATAACTATCCCTCAACATGCAACAAAGAGTCACTCCAAAGTCACTAATAGCGGAGAACAAACGAAAAGATTATGGTAGGGTACGAAACCACCTCAAAGTTATCCTTTCTGATCGATCTATTCAAGAGTCCGTAGTAAAATAACACGTAGCTATTCTTTCCGTTCAATCTATCATATAGTTCGTACTAGAATAACACCTTAAGATACAAATCAACCAAAACCCTAATGTCACCTAGATACTCCAATGTCACATCAAGTATCCGTGGGTATGATTATACGATATGCATCACACAATCTCAGATTCATCTATTCAACCAACACAAAGTACTTCAAAGAGTGCCCCAAAGTTTCTACCGGAGAGTCAAGACGAAAAACGTGTGCCAACCCCTATGCATAGGTTCATGGGCGGAACCCGCAAGTTGATCACCAAAACATACATCAAGTGGATCACGTGATATCCCATTGTCACCACAGATAAGCACGGCAAGACATACATCAAGTGTTCTCAAATCCTTAAAGACTCAATCCGATAAGATAACTTCAAAGGGAAAAACTCAATCCATTACAAGAGAGTAGAGGGGGAGAAACATCATAAGATCCAACTATAATAGCAAAGCTTGTGATACATCAAGATCGTATCACCTCAAGAACACAAGAGAGAGAGAGAGATCAAACACATGGCTACTGGTACATACCCTCAACCCCGAGGGTGAACTACTCCCTCCTCGTCATGGAGAGCGCCGGGATGATGAAGATGTCCACCGGTGAGGGATGCCCCCTCCGGCAGGGTGCCAGAACAGGTTCCCGATTGGTTTTTGGTGGCTACCGAGGCTTGTGGCGGCGGAACTCCCGATCTATTCTGTTCCCCAATGTTTTTAGGGTATATGGACATATATAGGCGAAAGAAGTCGGTCAGGGGAGCCACAAGGGGCCCACGAGGGTGGGGGTGCACCCAGGGGGGCAGGCGCGCCTGCCTGCCTCGTGGCCACCTTGTTGCTTCCCTGACGTACACTCCAAGTCTCCTGGATTGCTTCCGTTCCAAAAATAACTCTCCCGAAGGTTTCATTCCGTTTGGACTCCGTTTGATATTCCTTTTCTTCGAAACACTGAAGCAAGGGAAAAAACAGGAACTGGCACTGGGCTCTGGGTTAATAGGTTAGTCCCAAAAATAATATAAAAGTGTAAAATAAAGCCCATAAACACCCAAAACAGATAATATAATAGCATGGAACAATAAAAAATTATAGATACATTGGTGACGTATCAAGATGTTGGTGAAGATGACGGAGGTGTTGGTGTAGATTGCAGTGATGATGATGGTCCAGGCGGCGTTCCGGCGCCACCGGAAGCGAGGGGGAGAGAGCCCCCCTCCTCCTTCTTCTTCTTTGACCTTCTCCTATATGGGAGAAGGGTTTCCCCTCTGGTCCATGGCCTCCATGGCGGCCGAGGGGCGAGAGCCCCTTCGAGATTGGATCTGTCTCTCTGTTTCTGCGTTCTCTGATTCTACCCTTTCACCATTTCTTTTATAACCGGAGATCCGTAACTCCGATTGGGCTGAATTTTGGACACGATCTCTATCCCGATATTAGCTTTCTTGCGGCAAAAGAAGGGCTCCAACCGCCTTACGGGGTGGCCACAAGGGTCCAGAGCGCGCCTGACCCCTGGGGCGTGCCCCCTGCCTCGTGGCCCCCTCGGGCATCGTCTCGCGTTGATTCTTCTTCCCAAAAATCATAAATATTCCAAAAAAATCTCCGTCAGTTTTTATCCCGTTTGGACTTCGTTTGGTATGGGTTTTCTGCGAAATAAAAAACATGCAACAGACAGGAACTGGCACTGGGCACTAGATCAATATGTTAGTCCCAAAAATAGTATAAAAAGTTGCCAAAAGTATATGAAAGTTGTATAATATTGGCATGGAACAATAAAAAATTATAGATACGACGGAGACGGATCAACATCCCCAAGCTTAATTCCTGCTCGTCCTCGAGTAGGCAAGTGATAAAAAAGATAATTTTTGATGTGGAATGCTACCTAGCATAATCTTGATCACATAATCTAATCATGGCATGAATATTAAGACACGAGTGATTCAAAGCAATAGTCTATCATTTGACATTAAGACAATAATACTTCAAGCATACTAACCAAGCAATTATGTCCTCTCAAAATAACATAGCCAAAGAAAGCTCATCCCTACAAAATCATATAGTTTGGCCATGCTTCATTTCTTTCACACAAAATGCTCCCATCATGCACAACCCCGATGACAAGCCGAGCAATTGGTTCATACTTTTTAACGAGCCTCAGCCTTTTCAACCCTCACGCCATGGATATAACACTATGGGTGAAATAGAATATGATGATGGAGGTTTGTGTGAGAAGACAAAAAAGGAGAAAGTCTCACATCGACTCGGCTAATCAACGGGCTATGAAGATGCCCATCAATTGATGTCAATGTGAGTAGGGATTGCCATGCAACGGATGCACTAGCGCTATAAGTATATGAAAGCTCAAACTGAAACTAAGTGGGTGTGCATCCAACTTGCTTGCTCATGAAGACCTAGGGCATTTGAGGAAGCCCATCGTTGGAATATACAAGCCAAGTTCTATAATGAAAATCCCCACTAGTATATGAAAGTGATAACTCAAGATACTCTCTATATGAAGAACATGGTGTTGCTCTGAAGCACAAGTGTGGTAAAATGATAGTAACATTGTCCCTTCTCTCTTTTTCTCTCATTTTTTCTTTTTTTTCTTTTTCTTTTTTTTCTTTTTTGGTGGGCTTCTTTGGCCTCTTTTTTTATTTGGGCTTCTTTGGCCTCTTTTATTTTGATAACCTCACATGGGACAATGTTCTAATAATGATGATCATCACACTTTTATTTACTTACAACTCAATATTACAACTCGATGTCTAGAACAAAGTATGACTCTATATGAATGCCTCTGGCGGTGTACCGGGATGTGCAATGATCTAGCGTAGCAATGACATCAAAAAACGGACAAGCCATGAAAACATCATGCTAGCTATCTTACGATCATGCAAAGCAATATAACAATAAATGCTCAAGTCATGTATATGATGATGATGGAAGCTGCATGGCAATATATCTCGGAATGGCTATGGAAATGCCATGATAGGTAGGTATGGTGGCTGTTTTGAGGAAGATATAAGGAGGCTTATGTGTGATAGAGCGTATCGTATCACGGGGTTTGGATGCTGATAACCCACAAGTATAGGGGATCGCAACAGTTTTCGAGGGTAGAGTATTCAATCCAAATTTATTGATTCGACACAAGGGGAGCCAAAAAATATTCTTAAGTATTAGCAGTTGAGTTGTCAATTCAACAACACCTGGATAACTTAATATATTTAGTAGCAAAGTAGTATGATAGTAGCGATAACGGTGGCAAAAGTAACAGTGATAGTTTTGTAGTAATTGTAAAAGTAGCAACGGTAAAGTAAGTAAGCGAAGAAAAATATGTGAAAAGCTCGTAGGCATTGTATCGGTGATGGATGATTATGTCGGATGCGATTATTCATGCAACAGTTATAACATAGGGTGACACAAAACTAGCTCCAATTCTTTAATGTAATGTAGGCATGTATTCCGAATATAGTCATACGTGCTTATGGAAAAGAACTTGGATGACATCTTTTGTCCTACCCTCCCGTGGCAGCGGGGTCCTACTGGAAACTAAGGGATATTAAGGCCTCCTTTTAATAGAGTACCGGACCAAAGCATTAACACATAGTGAATACATGAACTCCTCAAACTATGATCATCACCGGGAGTGGTCCCGATTATTGTCACTTCGGGGTTGCCGGATCATAACACATAGTAGGTAACTATTGACTTGCAAGATAGGATAAAGAACTCACATATATTCATGAAAACATAATAGGTTCAGATATGAAATCATGGCACTCGGGCCCTGGTGACAAGCATTAAGCATAGCAAAGTCATAGCAACATCAATCTCAGAACATAGTGGATACTAGGGATCAAACCCTAACAAAACTAACTTGATTACATGATAAATCTCATCCAACCCATCTTCGTCCAGCAAGCCTATGGTGGAATTACTCATGCACGGCGGTGAGCATCATGAAATTGGTGATGGAGGATGGTTGATGATGACGACGACGACGGATCGCCCTCTCCGAAGCCCCGAACGGACTCCAGATTAGCCCTCCCGAGAGAGATTAGGGCTTGGCGGCGGCTCCGTATCGTAAAACGTGATGAATCCTTCTCTCTGATTTTTTTCTCCCCGAACATGAATATATAGAGTTGGAGTTGAGGTCAGTGGAGCACCAGGGGGCCCACGAGGCAGGGGGGCGCGCCAAGGGGGGCAGGCGCGCCCCTCCCTCGTGGACAGGGTGTGGGCCCCTGGCCTTAATTCTTTCGCCAGTATTTTTTATTATTTCCAAAAATAATCTCCATGAAGTTTCAGGTCATTCCGAGAACTTTTGTTTCTGCACAAAAATAACACCATGGCAATTCTGCTGAGAACAGTGTCAGTCCGGGTTAGTTCCATTCAAATCATGCAAGATAGAGTCCAAAACAAGGGTAAAAGTGTTTGGAAAAGTAGATACGGCGGAGACGTATCAACTCCCCCAGGCTTAAACCTTTGCTTGTCCTCAAGCAACTCAGTTGATAAACTGAAAGTGATAAAGAAAAACTTTTACAAACACTGTTTGCTCTTGTTGTTGTAAATATGTAAAGCCAGCATTCAAGTTTTCAATAAATATTATGACTAACCATATTCACAATAACACTTAGGTCTCATATTCCTCAAAAAAAACACTTAGGTCTCATGTTTACTCATATCAATGGCATAATCAACTAGCGAGCAATAATAATAAATCTCGGATGACAACACTTTCTCAAAACAATCATAATATGATATAACAAGATGGTATCTCGCTAGCCCTTTCTGAGACCGCAAAACATAAATGCAGAGCACCTCTGAAGATCAAGGTCTGACTAAATATTGTAATTCATGGTAAAAGAGATCCATTCATAGTCATACTCAATATAAATTAATAGTAATGGATGCAAATGACAGCGGTGCTCTCCAGCTGGTGCTTTTTAATAAGAGGGTGATGACTCAACATAAAGGTAAATAGATAGGCCCTTCGCAGAGGGAAGCAGGGATTTGTAGAGGTGCCAGAGCTCGATTTTAAAATAGAGATACATAATATTTTGGGTGGTATACTTTCATTGTCAACATAACAACCGAGGGATCTCGATATCTTCCATGCTACACACATTATAGACGGTTCCCAAACAGAATGGTAAAGTTTATACTCCTCCACCACCAACAAGCACACTCCACGGCTGGTCCAAAACAACGGGTACCGTCCAACTAACGACAATCCTGGGGGAGTTTTGTTTGCAATTATTTTGATTTGATTTTCTTAAAGCATGGGATTGGGCATCCCGGTGACCAGCCATTTTCTCGTGAGTGAGGAGCGGAGTCCACTCCTCTTGAGAATAACCCGCCTAGCATGGAAGATACAGACAGCCCTAGTTGATACATGAGCTATTCGAGCATACAAACTGAATTTCATTTGAAGGTTTAGAGTTTGGCACATACAAATTTACTTGGAACGGCAGGTAGATACCGCATATAGGAAGGTATAGTGGACTCATATTTAATAACTTTGGGTTTTATGGAATTGGATGCACAAGCAGTATTCCCGCTTAGTACAAGTGAAGGCTAGAAAAAGACTGGGAAGCGACCAGCTAGAGAGTGACAACAGTCATGAACATGCATTAAAATTAATAAACATTGAGTGCAAGCATGAGTAGGATATAATCCACCATGAACATAAATATCGTGGAGGCTATGTTGATTTTGTTTCAACTACATGTGTGAACATGTGCCAAGTCGAGTCACTCAAATCATTCAAAGGAGGATACCACCCTACTATACCACATCACAATCATTTTAATAGCATGTTGGCACGCAAGATAAACCATTATAAACTCCTAGCTAATTAAGCATGGCATAAGCAACTATAATCTCTAATTGTCATTGCAAACATGTTTATTCATAATAGGCTGAATCAGGAACGATGAACTAATCAAATTTACAAAAACAAGAGAGGTCGAGTTCATACCAGCTTCTCTCATCTCAATCAGTCCATCATATATCGTCATTATTGCCTTTCACTCGCACGACCGAACGATGATAATAATAATAGTGCACGTGCATTGGACTAAGGTGGAATCTGCAAGCATTCAATAAACAGGAGAAGACAAGGCAATATGGGCTCTTGGTTAAATCAACAATAATGCATATAAGAGCCACTTCAACATTTTCATTATGGTCTTCTCCTCTTGACCCCCAAAGAACAAGAAAATAAATAAAACTATTTCCACGGGAAAGCTCCCAACAAGCAAAAGAAGAACATGAAATATTTTGTGTTTTCTTTTAATTAATACTACCACAAGCAAGAAAGTAAACTAGCTAATAGCTACTACTAATTTTTTTGTTTTTCTTAAGGTTTTTCAAACACACAAGAAGAAAGCATAAAAAGGAAAATAAACTAGCATGGATATTACAGTGAAAAAGTATGAGCACCGACAACTAGCATGAGTGTGTGAACATAAGTGTAATGTCGGTGAGAAATATGTATTCCCCCAAGCTTAGGCTTTTAGCCTAAGTTGGTCTATGGCCACGGCTGGCCTGGCGGATATCCGAAGTTGTAACTGGGGTCGTACTGAGATGGAGCCTCGGGTTGCCACTAGTTGGCAATCTCCTCCGGATCCCATTGGTAAACAGACTGTCGTGAAGGATCAAATTGTGGTTCCGGCTCTGGCTCTGTAGCTGGTGTGGAGTTTTGGTAGGCGTGAATGACCTCCGGCGGAACAAGGTACTTGCCTGCAGATAAGTCAAACAAAGAAGGGGCCGACAAAGTAATAATCTCAGGGCGAATTTTATCAAATATCAGTTTGTACTTAAGCGTCTTTTCCCTATTCTTAACGATAAAATCATGTGCTACCATACTTTTATAGTCTAGAAAACCCGGGGGCAGCAATTTTTCTTCTTTCTCATAATGCCTAATAGGTATATTAAAATGTGCAGCGAGGCACGAGGCGAAGATACCTCCCAAGATGGGGCCCTTCGTACGGTTAAAATTTAACCGGTTTGCAACAATAGTGCCCATACTAAATGTGTCATCACGGAATAAGGCATGGCACAAAATAACAATATCAGGGGCACTAAGGTTGCCACAGTTTTCGCGACCAATTAAGCATCTACTAGCAAATAATGCAAAGTAACGTAGAACAGGAAAGTGTATGCTAGTAATTCTTGCGTCAGAAACCTTCCTCGTTTCCCCTACAGCTATTGTATCAATAAACCCCTCCACATTGTCACGATGTGGTCCTCTACGCTGCCCGAAAAGGGCAACTTGCAAACCTCACAAAATTCATAGAGGGACATCTCCTTATACTCATCATATAAATAGAAATCCACCGAAGGTGGTGACCTCCTAGCATGGAAGTGAAAATTTTGCACAAAAATATTAGTGAGTAGGAGATACTGTTCACGTTGGTCGTGGAGGAAGTCGGCGAGGCCTGCGTTCTCAGCCAACTCATAAAAATCATCATAAATCCCGGCTGCTCTCAAGAACTCATCACAAGGCCATTCACACGGCCGAACCTCCGTGGTGCGAGGGAGATTATATTTGGGCCTCTTATCTTCTTCACTTTTCTTATCCTTCGAGCTTCGGCTCGAAGAGCCGCTCAAAAATCTCTTCATTGTTTTCTAAAAATTTCTGAAATTTTTAGTAACTTCAAATAAAAGTGAACCAAGCTCAACAAAATTGATAGCAACTACTCCCACAAGTGCCTAGAGACTATATCATGCATTAGAACTACTTGGGACCATATAAATTTGACATGCATGCTTAAGAATAGGGTCACCTAGGCAGCAAAAATTTGCAATGAATAAAGCACTAGAACAAAAACTAATTGGACCATTGGAGGAGTCACATACCAAAGAACAATCCCCCAAAGCAGTTTTGTGAATGTTGCTTTGAGCAAGGAGATCGAAAATCGCAGCAAAATGAGCTAGAACTCGTGTTTGAGCTGGCTGGTGATTTTTTGGGAGGAAGAAGGAGTGTGTGGTGGCTGGAATAAGTGGAGGGGAGCCACCATGGGCCCACGAGGTAGGGGGCGCACCCAGGGGGTGGGCGCGCCCTGGACCCTCGTGGCTAGGTGCTTGCTCCCCCTGCTGTGTTCTCAGTGCCAGATATTCTCAAATATTCCAGAAAAAATCATATTTCAATTTCGGGGCATTTAGAGAACTTTTATTTTCGGGGTAATTTTTTTATTGCACAGATAATTCAGAAAACAGACAGAAAATACTATTTTTACTTTACTTAATCTAAATAACAGAAAGTAAAAGGAGGGTACAGAAGGTTGTGCTTTCTAATTTCATCCATCTCATGCTCATCAAAAGGAATCCACTAACAAGGTTGATCAAGTCTTGTTAACAAACTCTTTTCGAATAACATGAAACCGGAGAAATTTCAAATAACACTAAGTTACCTCAACGAGGATATGCACATCCCTAATAATAAGAATATCATATCTCTTCTTGACAGTAGGAAGAGGAAATTCAAAACCTCCAAAAATAATCGATGGAATTTTTCCAATAGAGTTTATACTGTGGACTTGAGGTTGTTTCCTTAGAAAGTGTACCGTATGCTCATTACTATTAACATGAAAAGTGACATTGCCTTTGTTGCAATCAATAACAGCTCCTGCAGTATTCAAAAAGCGTCTTCCAAGAATAATAGACATGCTATCGTCCTCGGGAATATCAAGAATAACAAAGTCTGTTAAAATAGTAACGTTTGCAACCACAACAGGCACATCCTCACAAACACTAACAGGTATAGCAGTTGATTTATCGGCCATTTGCAAAGATATTTCAGTAGGTGTCAACTTATTCAAATCAAGTCTACGATATAAAGAGAGAGGCATAACACTAACACCGGCTCCAAGATCACATAAAGCAGTTTTAACATAGTTTCTTTTAATGGAGCATGGTATAGTTGGTACCCCTGGATCTCCTAGTTTCTTAGGTATTCCACCCTTCAAAGTGTAATTAGCAAGCATGGTGGAAATTTCAACTTCCGGTATCTTTCTTTTATTTGTAACAATATGTTTCATATACTTGGCATAAGGATTCATTTTAAGCATATCAGTTAAACGCATACGCAAAAAGATAGGTCTAATCATTTCAGCAAAGCGCTCAAAATCCTCATCATCCTTTCTCTTGGATGGTTTGGGAGGAAAAGGCATGGGTTTCTGAACCCCTGGCTCTCTTTCTTTACCGTACCTTCTAGCAACAAAGTCTCTCTTATCATAACCTTGATTCTTTGATTGTGGGTTATCAAGATCAACAGCAGGTTCAATTTTTACATCATTGTTATTTCTAGGTTGAGCATCAACATGAACATCATCATTAACATTATCACTAGGTTCATGTTCATCACCAGATTGTGTTTCAGCATCAGAAATAGAAATATCATTGGGATTCTCAGGTGTGTCAATAACAGGTTCACTAGAAGCATGCAAAGTCCTATCATTTTTCTTTTTCTTCCTTTTAGAAGGACTAGGTGCATCAACAATAGTTCTCTAAGAATCTTGCCCAATTCTCTTAGGGTGGCCCTCAGGATACAAAGGTTCCTGAGTCATTTTACCCCCTCTAGTCATAACTCTAACAACATTATCATTCTTCTTCTTTTTTAATTCATTGAGCAAATCATTCTGAGCTTTAAGCACTTGTTCTACTTGAGTGGTAACCATAGAAGCATGTTTACTAATGAGTTTAAGTTCACCTTTAACTTTAGACATATAATCACTCAAGTGTTCAATCATATAAGCATTGCGTTTTACTTGTCTACCAAAATAAGCATTGAAGTCTTCTTGCTTAACCATAAAATTATCAAACTCATCTAAGCATTGGCTAGCAAACTTAGTAGGAGGGATTTCAGCTTTATCATGTCTATAGAGAGAATTTACCTTTACTACCTGTGTTGGGTTATCAAGACCATGTATTTCACATGCGACAAATTAAGACCATGTATTTCTTCAATAGGAGGTAAATTCTTAACATCTTCAGCTTTTATACCATTTTCTTTCATAGATTTCTTTGCCTCTTGCATATCTTCAGGACTGAGAAATAGAACACCCCTTTTCTTCGGAGTTGGTTCAGGAAGTGTTCAATTATTTTCATTTGTCAACATATTATTCAATAGAATTTTAGCTTGATCGACTGTTCTTTCCCTGAAAACACAACCAGCACAACTATCCAGGTGGTCTCTGGAAGCATCGGTTAGTCCATTATAAAAGATATCAAGTATTTCATTTTTCTTGAGAGGATGATCAGGCAAAGCATTAAGTAATTGGAGAAGCCTCCCCCAAGCTTGTGGGAGACTCTCTTATTCAATTAGAACAAAATTATATATATATATATCCCTTAAAGCAGCTTGTTTCTTATGAGTAGGGAAATATTTAGCAGAGAAGTAATAAATCATATCCTGGGGACTATGCACACAACCAGGATCAAGAGAATTAAACCAAGTCTTAGCATCACCCTTTAATGAGAACGAAAATAATTTAAGGATATAGTAGTAGCGATTTTTCTCATCATTAGTGAATAGGGTGGTTATATCATTTAATTTAGTAATATGTGCCACAACAGTTTCATATTCATAGCCATAGAAAGGAAAAGATTCAACCAGAGTAATTATCTTAGGATCAACAGAGATCATAATCCTTATCAGTAACAAAGATAGGTGAAGTAGCATAAGCAGGATCATATTTCATTCTAGCATTCAAAGATTTTTCTTTCAGCTTAACTAATAATTTCTTAAGATCAGTCCTATCATTGCAAGCAAGAAAGTCTCTAGCACTTTCTTCATCCATAACATAACCCTCAGGCACAACAGGCAATTCATATCTAGGGGGAGAATCTTCATCATCACTTTCATCAATATTATCAGTTTCAATAATTTCATTCTCTCTAGCCCTAGCAAGTTGTTCATCAAGAAATTCACCTAGTGGCACAGTAGTATCAAGCATAGAAGTAGTTTCATCATAAGTATCATGCATAGCAGAAGTGGCATCATCAATAACATGCGACATATCAGAATTAATAGCAGAAGCAGGTTTAGGTGTCGCAAGCTTACTCAAAACAGAAGGTGAGTCAAGTGCAGAGCTAGATGGCAGTTCCTTACCTCCCCTCGTAGTTGAGGGATAAATTTTGGTTTTCTCGTCTTTCAAGTTCCTCATAGTGATCAGCAGATATAAATCCCAAGTGACTCAAAGAATAGAGCTATGCTCCCCAGCAACGGCGCCAGAAAATAGTCTTGAGGGTAGAGTATTCAACCCAAATTTATTGATTCGGCACAAGGGGAGCCAATGAATATTCTCAAGTATTAGCAGTTGAGTTGTCAATTCAACCACACCTGGATAACTTAATATCTGCAGCAAAGTATTTAGTAGCAAAGTAGTATGATAGTAGCGGTAACGGTGGCAAAAGTAACAATGATAGTTTTGTAGTAATTGTAACAGTAGCAACAGTAAAGTAACTAAGCGAAGAACAATATGTGAAAAGCTCGTAGGCATTGGATCGATGATGGATGATTATGTCGGATGCGGTTATTCATGCAACAGTTATAACATAGGGTGACACAGAACTAGCTCCAATTCATCAATGTAGTGTAGGCATGTATTTCGAATATAGTCATACGTGCTTATGGAAAAGAACTTGCATGACATCTTTTGTCCTACCCTCTCATGGCAGCGGGGTCCTATTGTAAACTAAGGGATATTAAGGCCTCCTTTTAATAGAGTATCGGACCAAAGAATTAACACATAGTGAATACATGAACTCCTCAAACTATGGTCATTGTCGGTGTCAAAACCGGCGGATCTCGGGTAGGGGGTCCCGAACTGTGCGTCTAGGCGGATGGTAACAGGAGACAAGGGACACGATGTTTTTACCCAGGTTCGGGCCCTCTCGATGGAGGTAAAACCCTACTCCTGCTTGATTAATATTGATGATATGGGTAGTACAAGAGTGGATCTACCATGAGACCAGAGAGGCTAAACCCTAGAAGCTAGCCTATGGTATGATTATTGTTGTCCTACGGACTAAACCCTCCGGTTTAAATAGACATCGGAGGGGGCTAGGGTTACACAGAGTCGGTTACAATGGGAGGAGATCTACATATCCGTATTGCCAAGCTTGCCTTCCACGCCAAGGAAAGTCCCATACGGACACAGGACGAAGTCTTCAATCTTGTATCTTCATAGTCCAACAGTCCGGCCAAAGGTTATAGTCCGGCTGTACGGACACCCCCTAATGCAGGACTCCCTCAGTAGCCCCTGAACCAGGCTGCAATGACGACGAGTCCGGCGCGCAGATTGTCTTCGGCATTGCAAGGCGGGTTCCTCCTCCGAATACTTCATAGAAGATTTTGAACACGAGGACCGTGTCCGGCTTTGCACAATAAGCTCCACATACCACCGTAGAGAGAGAGTAACATCTTCACAAATATAATCTGCTGACATATCCTGTAGCGTGATGTCACACCCGGCCAAGTGTTTATTCTCCCCACCTCAGCGTGTTTCGCGAGGCGGCTTCCTTGGCACGTCTTGTCGAAGCAGAGATCGTGTCCCCTTTATTTACGGGATCCTCATCATTACGGACATGGGTAACCCAGTCGTGTCCGTTGGTATATCCCCCCGATCAAAGGTAAGTCCCAAACGGTCACGGGGAGGGCTCTTGGTATTCAACCTCTTATCAAGAGACCAAGGCTTTACTCCTTTCTTTCGATCTCAATCGAATCTGCCTCCCGCCTTGAGTTCCAACACCCAAGGCTCCAGATTTAGGCGCTTCAGACCTTCGATGATGTCCGGTTCCGACCTTCAAGGCTGATGGATGCCTTCCTCCGTCATGGAGGAAGACGTACTAAAGCTGAGGGAGGCCAGGTATTTGACCGGCGAAATCCCGCATAGGTTGCCCGCTCAAGGGCAGGTTATTCCCACTCCCAAGCCTGGTGAGAGTGTCGTATTCATGTCTCACTTCCTCCGAGGGCTAGGCTTTGCGCAGGATCCCTTCGTGAGGGGGCTCATGTTCTATTATGGGCTGGACTTCCATGACTTAGCTCTGGAGTCTATCCTCCACATTTCATCGTTCATCGTCGTGTGCGAAGCCTTCCTCTGTATTACCCCTCACTTCGGACTGTGGCTCAAGACCTTTAAAGTAGAGCCGAAGATGATCAAGGGACAGCACGCAGAGTGTGGAGGTGCTGTAATAAGCAAGAACGCTGACGCTCCATGGCCCGAGGGCTCTTTTCAAGAGGAGTCCAGCTTATGGCAACAAGAGTGGTTTTATATCACAACTCCCAGGGGCACCAAGTGGGTGGCGCCGGCTGCTTTCCGCTCGGGTCCCCCGCCCCGACTATCTTCATGGGTCAATAAGGGGCTGGACTGGGGGCCAGCAAAGGATGTGACCCTACTGCAGAGCCGCATCCGAGATCTCCTGGAAAGAGACATCAGTCTGGTCGTGGTGACGCAGGTCATGTTAATTCACCGAGCCCTGCCCTGCAAACGTCGCCCCCTCCGCCTATGGGAGTTCACTCCGGAGGGACCGCGAGCTCTCCAACATTTTATGGGCGCGACGCCTGCGGAGATGTACAAATTGTTCTTCGGACCACAAGTAGTGTGTCCGGACTCTACTGAGGACGCAGGTCTGAGCTGCAAACGTCCGGATACTCAAGTAAGTAGCCATGTGCCCGGACACGCCATCCATTCATTTATCACAACATCGCCCTTAAAAGAGTTGTTCTTGAAACATGAGTGGATAGCGAAGGCGAAGTTAATCAGGTGTCTGGCCCCCCTTCATGAGACCTCGCCAGATCCCGTGTTAACCAGGATGCTGGAGATTGCGCCTTCGGAAGAAAACGAAGGGGGGAACAAGGAAGCTACTGCCTCCGCAAAGGAGGCTGTCTGGAAAGGAGGAATCGAGAATTCCTCTCCTCAGGGGAAGAAGAGGATCGCCTCTGAAGATCCGGAGACCGTGATCTCAAAGCGGGGGAAAAAGTCTTCGCCAGAGGGTCCTGTGCCGGGGGATACCTTGGCCATACTATGCCCTCAAGGGGATCATCCCTCCACTGAGCCGTAAGTAAAAAGGGTGTTTAAAAAATGAGAGAAATCCTTGCTTTATTTCTGAGGAAAATAACCGAAAATTTACCTTGTAGTTCGAATCTTAGCCCTTCTCAACAGAGCTCGTCTTCGGGGGATCTTCTTCCGGAGATGATGGAGAGCGGAATGCCTCCCCCTGCCATACCGCCTTACGAGGCGGGCGACCCTGAGGTATCGTCGCAGAGGGTTTCCCCTAATCCGGCAGGGCCGGAAGGCAGTCATATGGCCCCCGAAGCCCTCCGTGTCCGGCCTTCGAAAAAAGCAATCGAACGAGTCCGGCACCACCTGGTGCACGGTCGGAGGTACTGAAGGATCTGCTAGGGCGAGTGTCTATCTCAGAGGAGCATCGTACGTTGATGGATACGGTACTTGAAAGGATTTCGTCCGCGGAGAGCGGGTTGCATGAAGCTGTCAGGAGTTTACTGACAGGTTTTGAGGTACGCAAAATGATGTACCTTTTGACAGTTCCACATATTTTAAGATGCGCCCTGTGTAGATAGTAGCCCCTGAGACTCTATGTGCTGTCGAAGGCGACGACACACAGAGGATCATAGTCCCAGGTATAATTTTGCCGCCTTCCTATGTAGGTGGCGAAGTGCCGGTGGCCAGCCAGACTGATGAATTTGCCGAGCTAAAGCGGCAACTTGACGTGACAGATGCCGACATCGGGCTTGTCAACAAGCGGCTTGACGAGGCACAAGGTATGTAATTTCTCCAGAGACACCTGGTAAGAGGAGCTTGATGCCAGTATCTTACAACGTGTGCGCTTGATGCAGATGGGGCTGTCGCCGTGGAGGACCTTCGGGCAGAGCTTGCCTGAGCCAAAGAGCAAGCCAGAAAAAGTGATGCGGCTGCCCTAAAGGCTATTGAGGAGCTAGAAGCCGAACAGGCTGCTCACTGCCGAAGCAAGAAGGAAATGGCCCAGATGGCTGTGAGGTTAAAGAACGCTGTTGACCGCTGCAAGCTTCTTCAAAAAGAAGATCGGGCGGAGCGGACAGACCTGGAGAAGGCCACTACGGCGACCAAGGATGCTCGTTCTGCGATGAGAGCAATGAAGGAGGAGCTGCGTCAAGCCGGAGATATCGCGGCTGGGAAGCCCTTTATGCTGCAGATGAAGTTCGGAGATCCTAAATATGCTCTGTTGGACTGGATGTGGAGTTCGGCGGACACATATCTGGATTTAGCGGCGAGTGCCGCTGATGCGGCCGAACACTTCCGAGATCAGAAAGACCGCGAAGTGGAAAAGCTATTCTGGTCACAGTTCAACAATCCAGAGCGTCCGCTTCCATTGACCGATCGTTTGGCCGAATGGGCCGAGCTGAATAGGTTGTCCGGACTTGCCATGAGGTATGTCGTGGATCATATGTGGCCGGAAAGGCCAAAGCCGAACAGTTATTTTAGCTTGGTGCAGCAGTTCCTTGGTGCAGTGTCGTATATCAACGTGATGAAGAGGTCAGCATGCATGGAGGGTGCGCGGATGGCCCTTGTCTGTGTCAAGACATACTGGGCGGAGATGGAGGCCACCGCCATTGCATCCCAAGATTCGGACGGAAGCCGAGTACCCGCCGAACACTACTTTCAAGAAGTTCTGGAGGGCGCTCGTTTAATAGAGACGCAGTGCTCGAAGGATATTATGTTCGAATAACATGTATTCTTGTTTAAAACAATATTTTGATGAAATGTAGAAGCTTTTTATACTTGTGCCTGCAAGAATTATAATACCTCCTTTGCGGCCGTTAATGTATATATGTATATAATCTGAAAGATGGCAGTCGTCGGCTTCAGCCCCCACGCATATAATGCAAGGGTGTTTGCAGAAGGCGCATTTTCACACTTGATCCAACGTCTTGGTCCATGAAGGAGGTGATAGCGCAGCGAACTAGGCAATCGGACTATAATGCTTTATCACTTTCACTTAGCCATAGGAGTTTGACAGTGGGGCTACTATATAGCCCCTGGTGGCACCGCGCTCGCCCGAATTCGGGGTGCGTGTGTGCCTGGCCGGGAAACGGCCCTTCGTTAATGCGGAGGAATCCCGAAGATTCCGATAGGTCATCGAGTGGTTGACCAGTCTCACGCTATATCATGACAGTCAGTTTTCGGCTTTCTCTACTGAGGTGCTCGCCTGGCTAAACCGGGGCACAATCGCAGTAGTTCTCCTGGTGCCACCTTAGCCGACAGAACGGAACGTAAGGCAGCAAAACACAGGAGCTGGGCAAACCCAACATTTGACCAAAGACATGATTCAGAGCTGATGCATATAAGGCCAAACTCGCGACGCCGAACACTCCCTAAGGTATTCGGTCTTTATGAAAACAGGCTGAACAGTGCCCTTTGTAATAAGCCCCTGGTGTACAGGTACGTGCAAAATTCTGACGTGGCCACAAGCTAAGACGCCAGCCTCCTTCTCGGTTATACTGAGAATCCGGGGGATGTGTATCAACAAGAGATAGTAAAAAAGGTTTACGCAGGGTCTTAATCTAAAAAGAATCCTTGGAACGGGTCCCTGCTGCACGTCTGCGCCTGTGTCTTCGTTGTGCCGTGTCCTGGACGGGTGTAGCACGGTGTTCATCTGTAAAAGAGAGGAACTTAGTTGAAAAAATAGTCGTGCGAAATGTATGTTATACTAAATAAACAAAGTATAATTCAAGATGGGTAAAATTGAGCCTTATTGTCGCTTATTTTACATACGTGGAGCCCCTTGTATGGGGGTGTAGGGCTATTAAACCTTTATCAATTATATGTTTGCACCGGACTCGTCTAACCGTGTCCGTGGTCCTAACGACCTGTTAGATGCTTTGGTTGGTGAAGTCGTTTTAATGTGTGGCTGCCAAGGCAGTCGCACAGTCTTCCGCGTGCGAGGAGGGCTCAGTATTTCCCTTCAATGACATGATGCCTCGTGGGCTGGGCATCTTAAGCGTGAGAGACGCATAATGCGGTATTGCGTTGAAGCGGGCGAAAGCTTCGCGTCCCAGTAGTGCTTGATAACCGCTTTGAAACGGAGCGATGTGGAAGGTCAGCTTTTCGCTATGGAAGTTGTCGGGGGAGCCGAACATAACTTCTAGTAGGAGGGAGCCCGTGCAATGGGCTTCTGGGCCTGGCGTTACTCCTTTAAAGGAAGTATTGCTATGGCTAATTTTTGTTGGATCCATCTCCATTTTGCGGACTGTGTCCTGATATATCAGGTTTAAACCACTGCCGCCGTCCATCAGGACTCGTGTAAAGTGGAATCCATCAATTATCGGGTCTAACACCAAGGCAGCCCAGGCTGCGTGCCGGATACTTCCGGAGTAATCCTGATGGTCGAAGGTGATCGGTTTTGACAACCAGTGGCGAGACTCCTTTGTGATAGGCTGCATGGCGCGTATCTCTGTGGGCGCCACTTCGTTTCTCCCTTTTGTCACGTTTAGTATGTTTACTGTTTTGACTTCTTGTGGGAATTTCTTTTGTTCCCCAGTGCTTTGTTTGTGGGGTTCATCATCATCCTCACTTGGTGTATCCAGCCCCTTGTGTTCGGTGTTGAGTTTCCCGGATTGCTTGAGGACCCAACATTCTCTGTGGGTATGATTTGCAGGCTTCCCGGGGGTGCTGTGGATTTGACATATCTTGTCCAGGATTTTGTTTAGGTTAGAAAATTCGTCCCTGTTATCCTTGAGGGGCAGCTTTTGCTGACGCTGCCGAGAGCTTTTGAATCCGACGTTAACTGTCGTGCTCTTCGGGCTGTTTCCCTTATTCCGGCGCTGGTCTTTGCTGCGTCGTGGCTTCCCGTTTCCATCCCTGATTTCGGATGTACTTGGGTCGCTAGTGCTGCATCTTGCCAACCAGCTGTCGTCTCACGCGCAAAAGTGGGTCATGAGGCTTGTTAATGCGGCCATTGTCCTTGGCTTTTCTTGGCCGAGGTGTCTGGCGAGCCATTCGTCTCGAACGCTATGTTTGAAAGCTGCTAAGGCTTCGGCGTCCGGACAGTCGACTATCTGGTTCTTTTTAGTAAGAAATCTATTCCAGAACTTTCGGGCTGACTCTCCGGGTTGTTGAGTTATATGACTTAAATCGTCTGCATCCGGTGGTCGGACATAGGTCCCTTGAAAATTTGCCCGAAAAGCGTCCTCGATCTCTTCCCAACTTCCAATGGTGTTTTCAGGAAGGCCTTTAAGCCAATGCAGGGCTGGCCCTTTGAGCTTGAGGGGTAGGTACTTTATGGCGTGGAGGTCGTCTCCTCCGGCCATGTGGATATGGAGGATGTAGTCCTCAATCCAGACCCCAGGGTCTGTCGTTCCGTCGTATGCCTCTATGTTTACGGGTTTGAATCCCGCTGGAAATTCATGGTGCAACACCTCATCGGTGAAACATAGGGGGTGTTCGGCACCCCTGTATTTGGGTGTGCCATGGCGTTCGGATATTTGTTGTGTTGCATCGCTTGCTAGAGCGTGCTTTCTTGGCCCATAGATAGATCTGGTTGGGCCATCTTTTTGATGCGAGTCCTCGTGTGGCTCGTGTGCTGGCTTGTGTGTGGCGTCATTTGCCGCTCTATGTTGGCCGTGAGGTCGTCTATCCGACCGGATGGCTGCTTTGTTTTTTGAATGCGGGTGCTCTAAGGCCTCTTCATCAAATTCCGGTAGTAGCTTTCGCTTCGGGTAGCTCTTTGTGTGGCGACTGCCGCCATATTTGTCTGCGGTGTTGAGTACTTTGCTCCATCTGATTCTGAGTGCATCTTCCGCAGTCTTGAGCTTCCGCTTCTGCTTTTTCAGGCTACGCGCAGTGGCGATGAGCCTTTTGTGGAGGTTCTTCTGCTCCAGGAACATGTCCGGCGTGAGGTCGTCCGGACTGTTATCTTTGCCGGGGACGGGTTGTTCGGTTTGGTTGTCCAAGTTGCCTTGTTCGGACGGTTGCTCGATGCCATGTTCATCGTCCGCCAGCTCGCCCTGCTCTATAGCTGGGTCTGCATGACCGCTGTCTCTCTCGAGGCGGGGTTTAGAACGGCGCTTACGCCGCCGCTTTGACTGCTTTTCGAAGGAACGATCCTTCGTTGTGTCCTCCCGTTCCTCATCGCCGTTTCCTTTGGGCGTGTCCACCATGTATACATCATAGGATGAGGTGGCTGTCCAGTGCCCTGTAGGCGCTGGTTCCTGTTCGTCTCCTACATCGTCGTCCATACCATCGATGTTTTTGGAGTCGAAGTCGAGCATGTCTGTCAAGTCATCGATAGTGGCTATGAAGTGGGTGGTGGGTGGGCATCGAATTTCTTCGTCGTCCGCATCCCAATCCTGCCGGTCGTAATCTGGCCAGGACTCTCCTGACAAAGAGAGAGCCCTTAGTGAATTCAGTATGTCGCCGAAGGGCGAGTGCTGAAAGATATCCGTGGCAGTGAACTCCATGATCGACGCCCAATCGGATTTGATTGGCATGGCAGGGGAGCGGAGGGTTCAGAGTTCGGAGGAGAGTCCGGCAATGTGGGGTCACAGGCCTCGCGAAGAGTAAGGCTGGTGTTTGGCTCGATCGCCTTTGAGGCTGCGGCCTCCGCGGCGGGGTCTAACCACCCGCCCTCGAATGGCGCAGTTGGCTCCAAATTAAAGGTCGGAGCGGATGCAGGTGCGGTCTCCAGGACACTGTTCGGCAGCAGAGCTAAATCATGCCCATCGTGACAGTGCGACGCGCTCGGCTGTGGCTCGAATCCGTCGAAGATCAAGTCTCCACGGATGTCGACCGTGTAGTTCAAACTTCCAAATCTGACCTGATGGCCAGGGGCGTAGCTTTCAATCTGCTCCAGATGGCCAAGCGAATTAGCCCGCAGTGCAAAGCCACCGAACATGAAGATCTGTTCGGGGAGAAAGGTCTCACCCTGGACTGCATCACTGTTGATGATCGGAGGAGCCATCGGGCCTAAAGATGACGACACAGAGGAACTCTCAATGAAAGCACCAATGTCGGTGTCAAAACCGGCGGATCTCGGGTAGGGGGTCCCGAACTGTGCGTCTAGGCGGATGGTAACATGAGACAAGGGACACGATGTTTTTACCCACGTTCGGGCCCTCTCGATGGAGGTAAAACCCTACTCCTGCTTGATTAATATTGACGATATGGGTAGTACAAGAGTGAATCTACCACCAGACCAGAGAGGCTAAACCCTAGAAGCTAGCCTATGGTATGATTATTGTTGTCCTACGGACTAAACCCTCTGGTTTATATAGACACCGGAGGGGGCTAGGGTTACACAGAGTCGGTTACAATGGGAGGAGATCGACATATCCGTATTGCCAAGCTTGCCTTCCATGCCAAGGAAAGTCCCATCCGGACACAGGACGAAGTCTTCAATCTTGTATCTTCATAGTCCAACAGTCCGGCCAAAGGTTATAGCCCGGCTGTCCGGACACCCCCTAATCCAGGACTCAGTCATCACCGGGAGTGGTCCCGATTATTGTCACTTCGGGCTTGCCGGATCGTAACACATAGTAGGTGACTATTTACTTGCAAGATAGGATCAATAACTCACATATATTCATGAAAACATAATAGATTCAGATCTGAAATCATGGCACTCGGGCCCTAGTGACAAGCATTAAGCATAGCAAAGTCATAGCAACATCAATCTCAGAACATAGTGGATACTAGGGATCAAACCCTAACAAAATAACTCGATTACATGATAAATCTCATCCAACCCATCACGGTCCAGCAAGCCTACGATGGAATTACTCACGCACGGCGGTGAGCATCATGAAATTGGTGATGGAGGATGGTTGATGATGACGACGGCGACGGATCCCGCTCTCCGGAGCCCCGAACAGACTCCAGATCAGCCCTCGCGAGAGAGATTAGGGCTTATCAGCGGCTCCATATCGTAAAACGCGACGAATCCTTCTCTCTGATTTTTTTTCTCCCCGAACGTGAATATATAGAGTTGGAGTTGAGGTCGGTGGAGCACCAGGGGCCCACGAGGCAGGGGGCACGCCCAGGGGGCAGGCGCGCCCCCCACCCTCGTGGATAGGGTGCGGGCCCCCTGGCCTTAATTCTTTCGCCAATATTTTTTTATTATTTCCAAAAATAATCTCCGTGAAGTTTCAGGTCATTCCGAGAACTTTTGTTTCTGCACAAAAATAACACCATGGCAATTCTGCTGAAAACAGCGTCAGTCCGGGTTAGTTCCATTCAAATCATGCAAGTTAGAGTCCAAAACAAGGGCAAAAGTGTTTGGAAAAGTAGATACGACGGAGATGTATCAGATGCACCAGCAAAGTTTGCACCAACTCTCAAGGTGAGAAAGGGAAATGCACGGTACCGAAGAGGCTAGCAATGATGGAAGGGTGAGAGTGCGTATAATCCATGGACTCACATTAGTCATAAAGAACTCATATACTTATTGCAAAAGTTTATTAGCCCTCAAAGCAAAGTACTACTACGCATGCCCCTAGGGGGATAGTTTGGTAGGAAAATACCATCGCTCGTCCCCGACCGCCACTCATAAGGATAGCAATCAAAGAACACCCCATGCTTCAAATTTGTCACACAGCGTTTACCATACGTGCATGCTGCGGGACTCGCAAACCTCAACACAAGTATTTCTCAATTTCACAATTACTCAACTAGCATGACTCTAATATAACCACCTTTATATCGCAAAACTATTTCAAGGAATCAAACATATCATATTTAGTGATCTACAAGTTTTATGTAGGATTTTATGACTAACCATGTGAATGACCAATTCCTGTCATCTCTCTAAATAGATATAAGTGAAGCAAGAGAGTTTAATTCTTTCTACAAAAATATGCCCACGCTCTAACAAATATAAGTGAAGCAAAAGAGCATTCTACAAATGGCGGTTTTCTATGTGAAGAGAAACAGGCAATCCAAACCTCAAATGATATAAGTGAAGCACATGAAGCATTCTATAAAGCCATACTCAAAAGTTATAAGTGAAGTGCAAAGAGCATTCTATAAATCAACCAAGGACTATCTCATACCAGCATGGTGCATAAAAGAAAATTGAAAACTAATTGCAAAAGACGCTCCAAGATTTGCACATATCACATGAACGAAACGAATCCGAAAACATATCGATACTTGTTGAAGAAAGATGGGATGCCTTCCGGGCATCCCCAAGCTTAGACGCTTGAGTCTCCTTGAATATTTACTTGGGGTGCCTTGGGCATCCCCAAGCTTGAGCTCTTGCCTCTCCTTCTTCTCCTCACATCAAGACATCCTCGATCTTCGAACACTTCATCCACATAAAACTCAACAGAAAGCTCGGTAAGATCCGTTAGTATAATAAAGCAAATCATTACTCTAAGTACTGTTGCAAACCAATTAATATTTTGTTTTTGCATTTTAGATACTGTAATATAACTTTTCCATGGCTTAATCCACTGATAAAAATCGATAGTTTCATCAAAACAAGCAAACTATGCATCAAAAACAGAATCTGTCTTAAACAGGGAAGTCTGTAGTAATATGAACATTCACCATACCTATGGTACTCCAAAAATTCTGCCAAAATTATTAAAAATAAACAATTTGTATATAAATACAGTGAAAAAAGTTTCAGAACCGTTTTACATTCCAGTAAAAAATGTAAAATCTCACACTACAGCCAAAGTTTCTGTCCTGCACCGCACAAACCAACAAGTAATCTAAAACATCCTAAAGGCAAACCTTGGCATATTATTTTTATAATACAATGGAATTGTACAAGGGGATAATTATTTTTGTTGAAAATTTTCTGTAATCAAGATTCACAAAGTTTCCGTGAGCATGAACAAAGTTCAAGGAGCTCCCCCACTTTAACCATGCTTGTCTTTCTCACTTTCACTTTCCTTTCTGAAAAAGTTTTGGGTTCCCCTCTTTATTTTTTTATTTTTAAACTATATGAAAGCACTCAACAGAAATAAATGACTCTCTAAAACTTCCGGGTTGAATATTAAAAAAAAACTTCCGGGTTGTCTCCCTGGCAGCGCTTTCTTTAAAGCCATTAAGCTAGGCATATAGTGCTCAAGTAATGGATCCACCCGGATCCCAAGGTATATAAAAGCCAATTTAAATTAACAATGATTTGTAATTTAGTAGTGAGCACAAATTAACATATATCATGTAATGACGAAGTCTAACTTTCTTCCTATGCATCGGCATGTCATAAAAGAACAATTAATGCACACAAAGTAAAGGTCAATACTTAGCATAAGCAGTTTCTTGCAATTTTATCATATTGGAAACATGGAGAGGCGGAGATGTAGTTCCTCTCTCATAATAATTGCAAGTAGGAGCAGCAAGCACATGCAAATTATATTCATCAAATTCATCATGTGCAGTAGTAAAACGCAACCCATCAATATAATCCTTAATAAGGGAAACTTCTCCGATATAGTGTAGTCGGGAGAATTCAAAAAGCGAATAGGACTATCATGCGTGGGTGCAATAGCAACAATTTCATGTTTAACATAAGGAACTATAGCAAGTTCATCTCCATAAGCATAATTCATATTGGAATCTTGGCCACAAGCATAGCAAGCATCATCAAAAAGGGATATTTCAAATGAGTCAACGGGATCATAACAATCATCCTTCGGTAAGAACAAAGGGACATTAAACAATGTATGAGTTCAAGAGTTACTCTTATTAGAAGGTGGGCATGGGTGATTAATCCGATCTTCCTCCAAATGTTCTTCGCTCTCCTCATCATCTTTTTCATCCAATGAGCTCACAGTTTCATCAATTTCTTCTTCCATAGACTCCTGCAAAATATTAGTCTCTTCTTGGACAGTGGAGGAGTCCTCAATATATGGTTTAACATAGGAATTAGAAGCATAATTATCATAACAATATTTAAGTATGGCAAAATTTTCAGATTTGTAAAGAGTAGCATCATACTTTTCAATCAAAGAAGCAATTTCATAAGCACCCTTAAAAGCAACAAATTCTTCAATTTGTTGAACATCATAGTAATTATAAACACCCTTAGCATACGAAGATACGATTCCATTATCGCTAAACTCACATTGGTAGGGAAGGTGTTTCTTAGGGTTTTCAAAACAACAAGTAACATCATATATTTCACATAAATTCCAAGCATAGCACTGCAAACGATGAATTTGATACAGTAAAAGTTCCCCTTTTTGAGATAAGCGGTGTCGGTGTCAAAACCGGCGGATCTCGGGTAGGGGGTCCCGAACTGTGCGTCTAGGCGGATGGTAACAGGAGACAAGGGACACGATGTTTTTACCTAGGTTCGGGCCCTCTCAATGGAGGTAAAACCCTACTCCTACTTGATTGATCTTGATGATATGAGTATTACAAGAGTTGATCTACCACAAGATCAGAGAGGCTAAACCCTACAAGCTAGCCAATGGTATGATTGTTGTTCTTCGTCCTACGGACTAAACCCTCCGGTTTATATAGAAACCGGAGGGGGCTAGGGTTACATAGAGTCGGTTACAAGGAAGGAGATCTACATATCCGTATTGCCAAGCTTGCCTTCCACGCCAAGGAGAGTCCCATCCGGACACGGGACGAAGTCTTCAATCTTGTATCTTCATAGTCCAACTGTCCGTCCAAAGGTTATAGTCCGGCTGTCCGGATACCCCCTAATCCAGGACTCCCTCAGTAGCCCCTGAACCAGGCTTCAATGACGATGAGTCCGGCGCACAGATTGTCTTTGGCATTGCAAGGCGGGTTCCTCCTCCGAATACTTCATAGAAGATTTTGAACACGAGGATCGTGTTCGGCTCTGCAAAACAAGTTCCACATACCACCGTAGAGAGAATAATATTTCCACAAATCTAATCTGCTGACGTATCCCGTAGTGTGACATCACACCATAGCCAAGCCTTTATTCGAATCGTTTTTTACAACCAACCTCAGCGCGTTTCGCGAGGCGGTTTCCTTGGCACGTCTTGTCGAAGCAGAGATCGTGTCCCCTTATTGCGGGATTCTCATCAATACGGACGTGGGTAACCCAACCACGCCATTGATTACGGCGCTTGGGGGATAAGCGAGTTTTATCAGGCTGGTGGGGACGTATAGTTTCGTCCGCCCATATAAAGGGATAATGATTCACCTTTTTCTACCCACGCCTTCTTCCTCCTTGCTCATCCATTCTCGCGCACTCGAGCTCCAGCGCCCAAGTCCACATTCTCTTCCTCAACCTTCTCCAATCATGTCCGGAGCGGGAGGCAAGTGGATGGTCTCCTCCATCACGGAGGGACATATCAAAAAGCTGCGCGGGGCCAGATACTTAGCCGCGGATATCGCGCACCGGCTGCCAGCCGCGGGGCAGATCGTACCTACCCCGGAACCTTACGAAAGGGTGGTCTTCCTCACCCACTTCGTCCGCGGACTGGGGTTTCCCCTCCATCCATTCGTTCACAGCCTTATGTTCTATTATGGGCTGGACTTTCATGATCTGGCCCCAAATTTCATCCTCAACATCTCGGCGTTTATCATCGTGTGTGAGGCCTTCCTCCACATCTAGCCGCACTTCGGCCTATGGCTGAAAACCTTCAATGTCAAACCGAAGGTGGTGAGCGGCCAGCAGGCGGAGTGCGGAGGCGCCATGGTGGGCAAGATGCCCAACGTCACATGGCTTGAGGGCTCCTACATGGAGACCATAAAGGGGTGGCAATCGGGGTGGTTCTACATCACCGAGCCGCGCGACACCAGGTGGGTTGCGGCCCCCGAATTCCGATCCGGAATCCCCACGCGGCTCACCTCCTGGAAACAGAAGGGCCTGCTCTGGGGTAATCCGGTAGAGCTGATCGGACTCCAGACCTGCATACAGAATACGATAAATAGGAAGCTCAAGCTTGTCAACATAGTCCAGGTCATGCTCATCCGCCGGATCCTCCTGTGTCAACAACGGGCGTTCAATCTGTGGGAGTTCGACCCGGCCCAACACCATATTCTGAGCGAGCTCTTCGACACGACGCACAAGGACGTCTGGAAGGTGTTGTTTAAGAGTGTCGAGGTTCCCCCTCCCCTCACCGAGGATTGCGGGCTCAGCACGCAGCGCCAAGCCGGCGCGGTAAGCTATTTTATTACTTACAGGGTATTTATTCCCCAGTATAATCATATGCGGGATCTAAGCTCCCATACCTTTGACAGGAATGGCTGGAGACGGCCGAACAGATCGACTGCCCGACCCCTCTGCCCGAAGACCCAGCAGACGCTCGCTTAGCGGAGATGCTGGTTCCGTCACCTTACATGGTACCGGAGAAGAAGGCCAAGAAGAAGGCCACGGGAGCCCGAAAGAGTTCCCGGTGCCCGGTGGTATCGGACTCATCGTCCGATGACTTCGAGACGCACTCCTCCCACGAAGATGAGGAGTAGGAAAAAGAAGCTTCTTCCCCTCTAGCCGGGGGAGAAAAGAAAAGGAAGGTCGCCCCAACCGGGGAGGCCGGAGGGTCCAAGAAGGGAAGGACTTTCCTTCCGGACCATTCTACCACCGCCACCAACAGCGAAGACAAGTGGCCACCCAGGGCGAAGCCCCTGGCGAAGTCATAAGTATTCGGATGCCAGAGTAACTCATAGCGTACCTTTATTGCACAACTTCTCCTAACGCCGAATATAATCATGCAGTCTGCCCCAAGCCCGCGTCGACGTATCGTCGAGCGGTTCCTTGGATTCGTCGGATGTGAATAGCTTTTCACTTCCGACCGCCTCCTCTCCTCGCCCTACGGACAATGTTGAAGTATTGTCTCAAGGGGTTCCGAGCCAAGGGGAGGTAGTCCTGGAGGCGCCTCAAGGCAACCTTCCGGACTCCAGGCGCAAAGGGAGCAAGGCTCCCAAGGGCCCCAAGTTCGGCCCTCCGCCGAACACCGCGCCAGAACCTCCAGTGGTTCCGGACTCCGGCAGGCGGCCCCTGCCAAGAGGGGCAAGCCGTCAGTGCCGGTGACCTCCGTCCATCCGGAGGCACCGGACAATTTGCTGGAAGTGCTTAACGGCGCTTCCATCGACGGGGAGCACCGCACTATTATGAGTGCGGTGATCAAGAAGGTTCAGTCCGCCAAGAGCGGACTGACTGAAGCCTGTGCCAGCCTTCTAACAGGCTTCGAGGTAAGTATTTAAAATATAGGAAAATATTACCGCATAGACAGTAGCCCCTGATGCTCTGTTTGGTGTTCATCAAGAAAAGCCGAATAGAGGATCAAATGATATCTGCAGGAGTCTAATACAAGTATGTCTATATGCGTATGCAGGCTTCGTTGCTGACTTCTACTGCACTGACTGCGGAGGTCGCCGTACTGAAGCAAAACCTCGAGCGGTCCGAGGAAGAGCTCGGCCTTGCCAAGAGGCAGCTCGAGGAGAACAAAGGTAAGTAATACCTTGTGTATATATATATATAAAGATGTGGTTGCAAAAAATGATAGGATCATCATGGATATACCAGGGGCCACGACCGAGGTGGTGACCCTGAAGCAAGCGCTGTCCGAGGCCGAAAACAAAGCGGCCACGGAGCGCACCAAGCGGGAGAAGCAAGAGGCACGGGTGGGCGAGGTGCAGCAAGAGCTCCAGGCTCTCGTGAAGAAGCACGAGACTTTGGAGATTGACTCGAAGAGGCGATAGTCCGAGCTTGCCACGGCCCTTGAGAGTGCAAAGCATGCAAGGATGAAGCCCAAAAGGCCCTCCAGGAAATTGAGGCGATGAAGAAGATAGCGGCGGGTAAGGCATTCATTATGCAAAGCAAGCATGTGAAAGTAAATTACTTGTTACTTACCCGAGTCCGGAGCTCTCCAGGAGCATTCGCAGATTTGCCCCGCGGCGTGTCGGATGCCGCAAAGTACTACCGGGCCGAGGAAGGGAGCTCGACGGAGAAGGTGTTCTGGTCTCAGTATACTGAGGCCGAACACCCGGTGCCCTTAAGCGACCAGCTGAAGCAATTGGTCGAGCTCCATAAGGCGGCCGAACAGGCCATGAAGGGTCTTATAGTCCGGCTGTGGCCTGGAGAGGCCATGCCAGGGAGCTACTTCGGGCTGGTGAGGCGGCTTGTGGATGCATGTCCTTGGCTTGAGGTCATCAAGCGCTCTGTGTGCATCGAGGGTGCCCGCAGGGCGCTTGCGCGTGTTAAAGTACACTGGGCAAGATGGACGCTGAGAGCTGGTGAAGGAGGGACCACCGCAGGGCAAGGAGCATCGCCACCCCGAAATGTACTATGAGGGCGTCCTGAAGGGTGCCCGCCTTGTGGCGGATGAGTGTTCCAAAGATGTAATTTTTGAGTGAAGTTGCTCGTGTGATCCTGTATTTATGAAAATTTGTTTCATATGCGCTACGCAACGCTTGTCTGAATTTAAAATATTACCTTCTGTGCGACTGTTTATCAAATCTGAGAGATGGCTAGTCGTCGGCTTCTGCCCCCATGCCACGAGTGCTAGGGTGTTCGGGATAAACCTGAGCACTCTTTTTCCCATTCTTGGGTCCTTCGAGGGAGGTGCTCAGCGCAACGAACAAGGCAATCAGACTATAATGCTTTATCACTCTCACTTAGCCAGAGAATTCTATAATTTTAAATTTTGGCGAAGCCCCTGGTATTCGGAAGGCCGAATTCGGGGCGCTATACACGCCTAAGCCGGACAAAGCCGACTTCTCGCTCTAAGCGGCATAAGTCTTTAGGGACTCGACACCTCTCGAATAGCGACCGGCTCTCACCTTATCATGACAGTCAGTTTTAGCTTTCTCTACTGAGGTGCTTGCCCAGATGAACCGGGGCACAATCGCAGTAGTTCTCCCAGTGCTACCTTAGCCGATATAGCGGAACATAAGGTACCAAAACATGGGAGCCGCGCAAATCCAACTATTGACCCAAGACATGATTCGGAGCTGATGCTTATAATGCTATAAGTTCGGGGTGCCGCACTGTCGAAAGTGTTCAGACTTCTCACGCAGTATTATGGGGTATGCTTAAGCCCCTGGCATATTGGTCGTACCAGAGTGTACGGGTTCTGAATGTTATGAATGATCATATATATATAAAAGAAAGAACAAAGAATGCAGTAATAGACTAGTGCTATGCATTGTTTATTCAAAAAGGTGCATTGAAGCAGAATGATACAAGTAGTGCGATACGCAAAAAGTAGGACTATTTGACATGTCCCCTCCAAGGGCGAGCTGTGGAATGGCATTTAAAGTAGGTATTTTACTCGTTATCAGAGACCACCTGGGAGTTCCATGGTGCGACGTAGCTTTCTGCCTCCTTGGTTGTTGTATCTTGTATCCGGCAATCGTATTGCCGGAAGGGGTATCCAGAGAGAAAACTCCTGAAAGAGAGAGAAAATAACCAAACGGGAAGCCCCTAGTGCGGTTGAGCCGCGTTTTGAGGCGTGTCGTAGTTGTGCCCCCTCCCCCACCTATGCCCATGGTATTTTCAATGCGTAATTATGTACGCGTGGCATGGATTTTGCCGTTTGGCTAGGACTGGGGTGGGGGCTGCATTGCTATGCGAGCTCGGAACGTGCCAGGCGGCCTTGTTGCAGATTACTCCGGGCGCGCTTGACGGTGTCCAAGTGTTTGATAGCCGAACTGGTGAATTGCCTTGAGAGGCTACTTTGCGCTTCTGCAGCGAGGGCCGCAGTGTGCTCCTCTGTTCGGAGAGAACGCTCTGTGTTTCCATTGACTGTGATGACCCCCCGAGGTCCTGGCATCTTGATCTTGAGGTATGCTAATGCGGTACCACATTGAACTTTGCAAATGCAGTTCGCCCGAGCAGTGCATGATAGCCACTGCGGAACGGGACTATGTCGAAGATTAACTCCTCGCTTCGGAAATTATCCAGGGATCCGAAGACCACTTCTAGTGTGACTGAGCCTGTGCAGTGGGTCTCTACACCTGGAATGACGCCTTTGAAGGTCGTTTTTGTGGGTTTGATCCTTGAGGGGTCTATACCCATTTTGCGCACCGTGTCTTGATAAAGCAGGTTCAGGCTGCTGCCGCCGTCCATAAGGACTCGAGTGAGGTGGAATCCGTCGATGATTGGGTCTAGGACCAGTGCGGCGAATCCGCCATGCCGGATACTAGTGGGGTGGTCCCTGCGATTGAAGTTGATCGGATAGGAGGACCATGGGTTGAACATTGGGGCGACTGGCTCCAACGCATATACGTCCCTTAGCGCACGCTTCCGCTCCCTCTTGGGGATGTGGGTGGCGTATATCATGTTCACCGTCCGCACTTGTGGGGGGAACCTCTTCTGTCCTCCGGTGTTCGGCGGTCGGGGCTCCTCCTCGTCATCGCTATGTAGCCCCTTGTCCTTGTTTTCGACATTTAACTTGCCGGCCTGCTTGAACACCCAACATTCTCTGTTGGTATGGTTGGCTGGCTTTTCGGGGGTGTCGTGTATTTGACACGAGCGATCGAGTATACGGTCCAAACTGGACGGGCCCATAGTGCTTCTTTTGAATGGCTTTTTCCGCTGACCAGGTTTGGAGCCTCTGAATCCGGCATTGACTGCCGTATCTTCGGCGTTGTCGCTGTTGATGCGGCGCTTATGTTTGTTGCGACGTGACCTGCCGTTGCTATCCTTGGTATCCGAAGTACTAGGGTTTTTTGATATGCTATTGCTGCGAGCCAACTAGCTGTCCTCTCCCGCGCAAAAGTGGGTCATGAGTGTCGTGAGGGCTGCCATACATTTCAGCTTTTCCTGGCCAAGGTGTCGGGCGAGCCACTCGTCGCGGATGTTATGCTTAAAAGCTGCTAGGGCCTTTGCATCCGGACAGTCGACAATTTGATTTTTCTTGGTTAGGAACCGTGTCCAGAATTGCCTGGCCGATTCCTCCGGCTGTTGAATTATGTGGCTCAAGTCATCGGCATCTGGTGGTCGCACATAAGTGCCCTGGAAGTTGTCGAGGAATGCGGCTTCCAGATCTTCCCAACAGCCAATGGATTCTGCTGGCAGGCTGTTGAGCCAATGCCGAGCTGGTCCTTTGAGTTTGAGTGGGAGGTATTTGATGGCGTGTAGATCGTCACCACGGGCCATGTGGATGTAGAGGAGGTAGTCCTCGATCCATACCGCAGGATCCGTTGTACCGTCATATGATTCGATATTTACGGGTTTGAAACCCTTTGGGATTTGATGATCCATTACTTCATCTGTGAAGCATAGGGGGTGTGCGGCGCCTCTATACTAGGCTATGTCGTGACGCAGCTCAAATGAGTCTTGTCTGCTGTGTTTGGCCCGGCCGGATTTACTTTTACCGTATCCGGCGTGACAGTTATCGTCTCGCATAGAGGCGCACCCCCGTGATCCGTAGATCGATCTTGCATGCTTTGCTTTGTCCTCCAATACGTCTCGCAGGTCTAACGTATTTCCCCATGCCTTGACATTTTTATTTGAGTGGCGTCGGGGTGCGGGCTGAGCTTTTGGCTGAAATGCCTTTCTGTCGCAGCCACGAGGTGGCCGATCAGCCGCATCATACACTGGGGATGTAGGCTTTAATGCTTCCTCCTCTAATTGGGGTAGCAACATGCGCTTTGGGTAACTTTTGGAGGGGCGTTCGAGTTCATATTCCTCGGCTGCCAGGACTTCAGTCCATCTGTCAGCTAGCAAATCTTGATCAGCTCGAAGCTGCTGTTGCTTTTTCTTAAGGCTATTTGCTGTGGCCATAAGCCGGCGCTTGAAGCGCTCTTGCTCGATGGGATCCTCTGGCACTACAAATTCGTCATCGTCGAGGCTTGCCTTGTCTTCGGAGGGAGGCATGTAATTATCATCCTCTGCCTCTCCATCTGCCGCTCTCTCAGGAGGGCTGGCTTCTCCATCGTCCTGCTCTAAGTTTTGCTGGAGGGGATTGTCGCCATCTTCGGCACTGTTCGGAGTGCTATTATCTCCTGTGCCGGTATCACCACTTTTGCTTTGGCGAGATTTAGAGCGGCGCCGCTGACGTTGGCGCTTGTGTTGCTTCTTGGAAGGGTCATACTCCGCTGTCCCGTCGCCATTGCCTTATTTGGGTGTGTCCACCATATATATATCATATGATGAGGTGGTTGTCCAGTGCCCTGTGGGCAGTGGTTCCTGTTCGTCTCCTGCATCGTCGTCCATACCGTCGATGTCTTCGGAGTCGAAGTCGAGCATGTCGGTCAAATCATCGACAGTGGCTACTAAGTGGGTGGGTGGGTGGCAAATTTCTTCGTCATCCGCATCCCAATCCTGCCGGACATAGTCCGGCCAGGACTCTCCTGACAAGGAGAGAGACCTTAGTGAGTTCAGTATGTCTCCGAAGGGCGAGTGCTGAAAAATATCCGTGGAGGTGAACTCCATGATCGGCGCCCAATCGGATTCGACAGGCACGGGCGTCGGCGGGTCGGAGTCCGTGGCCGGAGAAGAATCCAACAGTTTGGAGTCACGGCTCTCGTGAAGGGTAAGGTTGGTGTTTGGCTCGATCGCCGCATAGAATGCGGCCTCCGTGGCGGGGTCTATCCACCCGTCCATGGATGGCGCAATTGGCTCCGGATTGAGGGTCGGAGCGGTTGCAGGTGCGATCTCCCGAACACTGTCCAACGGCAGAGCTAAATCATGTTCATCGTGACCGTGCGGCCCACTCGGCACGGGCTCAAATCCGTCAAAGATCAAGTCTCCGCGGATGTCGGCCGTGTAGTTTAAGCTTGCGAACCTGGCCTGGTGGCCAGGGGCGTAACTCTCGATCTACTCCAGATGGCCAAGCGAGTTAGCCCGCAGTACGAAGCCGCCGAATACAAAGATCTGTCCGGGGAGAAAAGTCTCACCCTGGACCGCATCGCTATCGATGATCGAAGGAGCCATCAAGCCTGATGACGACAACACAAAGGAACTCTTAATGAAAGCACCAATGTCGGTGTCAAAACCGGCGGATCTCGGGTAGGGGGTCCCGAACTTTGCGTCTAGGCGGATGGTAACAGGAGACAAGGGACACGATGTTTTTACCCAGGTTCGGGCCCTCTCGATGGAGGTAAAACCCTACTCCTGCTTGGTTGATCTTGATGATATGAGTATTACAAGAGTTGATCTACCACGAGATCAGAGAGGCTAAACCCTAGAAGCTAGCCTATGGTATGATTGTTGTTCTTCGTCCTACGGACTAAACCCTCCGGTTTATATAGACACCGGAGAGTCGGTTACAAGGAAGGAGATCTACATATCCGTATTGCCAAGCTTGCCTTCCACGCCAAGGAGAGTCCCATCCGGACACGGGACGAAGTCTTCAATATTGTATCTTCATAGTCCAACAATCCGGCCAAAGGTTATAGTCCGGTTGTCCGGATACCCCCTAATCCAGGACTCCCTCAAGCGGTGTTGCACATAACAAGCATGCTCATCTAAAGATTTGCCCTCAATTTTAAGCTAGTTGGGTTTCAGCACGAGCACAAAGGGATCCAAGATGATCCAAGTAAAAAGCTTTAGGAGTGTGATAGATTTTGAATGGTTCTTCATCCATTGGTGTAGTAGGTACAACTAATTTTTTTGGTATTTTGCATTTCCTACCCATAACTAAAGATAGAAAACAACTAAGAACAACAAATAGAAATTACTTAATGATAAAGCAAACAAGCACACACGAGAACATTCACCCCACGCTATAACTCCCCGGCAACGGCGCCAGAAAAAGGTCTTGATAACCCACAAGTATAGGGGATCAATTGTAGCCTCTTTCGAAAAGTAAGAGTGTCGAACCCAACGAGGAGCTAAAGGTAGAACAAATATTCCCTCAAGTTCTGTCGACCACCGATACAAGTCTACGCACGCTTGACGTTTGATTTACCTATAACAGGTATAAAACTAGAAGTACTTTGTAGGTGTTTTTGGATAGGTTTGCAAGATAATAAAGAGCACGTAAATAAAAAGTAGGGGCTGTTTAGATAAAGACACAATAAAGTTAGAAATTGTCCCTAAGCAATTGACTACGTTACTAGACCGATAGAAAGTTTTATGTGGGAGAGGCCACTGCTAGCATGTCATCCCTGACTTGGAATTCTATGCACTTATGATTGGAACTATTAGCAAGCATCCTCAACTACTAACGTTCGTTAAGGTAAAACCCAGCCATAGCATTAAGATATATTGGTCCCCCTTCAATCCCGTATGCATCAATTTCTATGCTAGGTTGAAGCTTCTGTCACTCTTGCCCTCCAATACATAGTCCTATCAACATACAACTAAATCTATGGTGTGATCCACGCGCGTGCTCATATGATGGGCACCAAAGGACAGCAACATAACCACAAGCAAATTAAACCAATCATAGCAATTCACCAACTACCGATAGGACAACGAAAATCTACTCAGACATCATAGGATGGCAACACATCATTGGATAATAATATGAAGCATAAAGCACCATGTTCAAGTAGAGGGTACAGCGGGTTGCTGGAGAGTGGACCGCTGTAGATAGATGGGGGAAGGTGATGGAGATGTTGGTGAAGATGACAGAGGTGTTGGTGTAGATTGCGGTGATGATGATGGTTCCGGCGGCGTTCCGACGCCACCGGAAGCAAGGGGGAGAGAGCCCCCCTCCTTCTTTTTCTTCCTTGACCTTCCCCCTAGATGGGAGAAGGGTTTCCCCTGTGGTCCATGGCCTCCATGGCGGCGGAGGGGCGAGAGCCCCTCCGAGATTGGATCTGTCTATCTGTCTCTCTCTGTTTCTGCGTTCTCTGATTCTGCCCTTTCACCGTTTCTTTTATAACCGGAGATCCGTAAGTCCGATTGGGCTAAATTTTGGACACAATCTCTATCCGGATATTAGCTTTCTTGCGGAGAAAGAAGGGACCAACCGCCTTACGGGGTGGCCACGAGGGTCCAGGGTGCGCCTGACCCCCTGGGGCGCGCCCCCTGCCTCGTGCCCTCCTCGGGCATCGTCTCGCGTTGATTCTTCTTCCCAAAAATCATAAATATTCCAAAAAAAATCTCCGTCAGTTTTTATCCCGTCTGGACTCTGTTTGATATGGGTTTTCTGCGAAACAAAAAACATGCAACAGACAGGAACTGGCAGTGGATCAATATGTTAGTCCCAAAAATAGTATAAAAAGTTGCCAAAAGTATATTAAAGTTGTATAATATTGGCATGGAACAATCAAAAATTATAAATATGACGGAGACGTATCATGTGGTTTGTACAAAGTTTTGACAATCGATCGGCTCTAGTTGTAGACAATCTATTAGCAGTTCTTTGGGCTTCATCATAGTCAAGAATAGTGAACCCGTTACAAACACAAGAGAGTGATGAAGATGAACAATCTTCTAGGGGGTCATGCATAATCGACGAAGTTTAGTGTGGGGCTAGAGATTTTTAATTAAGTATTTTCCCTCACACACCCCGAAAGTTAATTTAGCAAAAAGAATTATCGCCTTGATTGTGTATGTAGGTAGCTAGTGTCATCCGGAAACCCTAGAAGCCACGTAATTAAAATTTGTCAAATCGGTTATATGACGTCTAACTTGGTTTTGTAGGTTTGCATATGATGTGGTATAACCTTCGTCATGATAATGAGTTTATGTATGAGATGGTTATATGTTGTAATGTTAAGTGGCCTGCACGTCATGGCATGATGGCTGGAGCCACAAGATTGCCACTTTAATGTAGCAGATGTAGAGAGACATACCTTCCGTTATGCCCATACGTTGCTTTATCCACATCTAGTTGCAGAGTGACATTTGGTAACCCCAAAGTAACCATCCGGTATGTTAGTATACAATATTCTCACGGTCTAAACATAATCACGATGTGATCTTGGGGTAAGTAAAAGGTTGGGCCTATCCAACTCCATTGTTCTAATAAAAAGGCGTTCTCATTACTGATAGCATCCTAACAATGCTCATGACTAGGAAAACAAGATCATATACATGAGCTAGTCTTAGAGGCATGCTTAGGGATCATATCGGTGTTTATGTTTTCACACATGCAATTGATTTTTCCTCCAAATATCATATTCAAGAATCAATGCAATTATATCATAGAAATATAAACTTAATTATAAACAAAAATATAGCAATACATTTATTATTGCCTCTAGGGCATACTTCCAATACGCTGTTGGCTGGAGCTGCATTAGAGTGGTCGAAGCTAGGCAGGCCCAATCACCCCTGGTTGGCATGCACCTGCACGGCCTGAGGATCGATGCCAACGAGCTGGGCCTAGCCACAATCTATAGCTGGGCTACACTTGAGCTAGCTCGGAGGAGCAAAGGGCCTTTGTTAGGTATCACCCCAGTACGCAGTAGGAGATGAGGCATGATGCTGATGGGCCGAAGGCGCAACACCCTGCATATTAGCAAGTTGTGGATTTGAATTTTGTTTATGCTCGAGCAATGTCAACACCCAAGTGAGTTGTCTGCATAGGTATAGGGGTAACTGCTTGAGCTCCAGACGACGTACTATTGATACGTCTCCAACGTATCTATAATTTTTCATTGTTCCATGCTGTTATATTATCATTCTTGGATGTTTTATAATTATTTTATAGTCATTTTATATCATTTTTTGGTACTAACCTATTGACATAGTGCCAAGTGCCAGTTGTTGTTTTTGCATGTTTTTTACATCGTAGGTAATCAATATCAAACGGAGTCCAAACGCAGTGAAACTTTTTGTGGATTTTTTGGGACCAGAAGACATCCAATGGGCTGGAGAAGCGCAAGGGGGGGTGCTCCTAAAGGAAATATGCCATAGAGGCAATAATAAAGTTGTTATTTATATTTCCTTGTATCATGATAAATGTTTATTATTCATGCTAGAGTTGTATTAACCAAAAACTTAGTACATGTGTGAATACGTAGACAAACAGAGTGTCCCTAATATGCCTCTACTTGACTAGCTCGTTAATCAAAGATGGTTAAGTTTCCTGACCATAGACATGTGTTGTCATTTGATGAACGGGATCACATCATTAGAGAATGATGCGATGGACAAGACCATCCGTTAGCTTAGCATAATGATCGTTTAGTTTTATTGTTATTGCTTTCTTCATGACTTATACATGTTCCTCTGACTATGAGATAATGCAACTCAAGAATACTGGAGGAACACCTTGTGTGCTATCTGTTGGGGAACGTAGTATTTTTTAAAAAATCCAACAATCACGCAAGATCTATCTAGGAGAATCATAGCAATGAGCGGGGAGAGTGTGTCCACGCACCCTCGTAGACCGAAAACGGAAGCGTTAAGTAAAGCGGTTGATGTAGTCGAACGTCTTCCCGATCCAACCAATCAAGTACCAAACGCACGGCACCTCCATGATCCGCACACGTTCAACTCGGTGACGTCCCTCGAACTCTAGATCCAGCTGAGGCCGAGGGAGAGTTTCGTCAGCACGACGACGTGTTGACGGTGATGATGAAGTTACCGACGCAGGGCTTCACCTAAGCACTACGACAATATGACCAAGGTGGAAATCTGTGGAGGGGGGCACCGCACACGGCTAAGATATCAACTTGTGTGTCTACGGCGTGCCCCCTCCCCCGTATATAAAGGAGTGGAGGACGGGGCCGGCCGGCCTCATGGGGTGCGCCCCAAGGGGGGAATCCTACTCCTACTAGGAGTAGGTTCCCCCCTTTCCTAGTCAAACTAGGAGGGGAAGGAAAGGGAAGGGGAGAGAAGGGAAGGGGCGGCCCCCCTCCCAATTCAGATTGGGCTTGGGGGGACACGCCCCTCCACTTGGCCGCTAAAGCCCATGAAGGCCCATTAACCCCCTGGGGGATTCCGGTAACCCCCCGGTACTCCCGTAAATACCCGATACACCTCAAAACCATTCCAGTGTCCGAATATAGTCATCCAATATATCAATATCTATGTCTCGACCATTTAGAGACTCCTCGTCATGTTCGTGATCTCATCGGGACTCCGAACTACCTTCGGTACTTCAAAACACATAAACTCATAATACCGATCGTCATCGAACGTTAAGTGTGCGGACCCTATGGGTTTGAGAACTATGTAGACATGACCGAGACTCATCTCCAGACAATAACCAATAGAGGAACCTGGATGCTCAAAATGGTTCCTACATATTCTACGAAGATCTTTATCGGTCAAACCGCATAACAACATACGTTGTTCCCTTTGTCATCGGTATGTTACTTGCCCGAGATTCGATCGTCGGTATCATCATACCTAGTTCAATCTCGTTATTGGCAAGTCTCTTTACTCGTTCCGTAGTGCATCATCCCGCAACTAACTCACTAGTCACATTGCTTGCAAGGCTTATAGTGATGTACATTACCGAGAGGTCCCAGAGATACCTCTCCGACAATCGGAGTGACAAATCCTAATCTCGATCTATGTCAACTCAAAAAACACCATCGGAGACACCTGTAGAGCATCTTTATAATCACCCAGTTATGTTCTGACGTTTGATAGCACACTAAGTGTTCCTCCGGTATTCGAGAGTTGCATAATCTCATAGTCATAGGAACATGTATAAGTCATGAAGAAAGCAATAGCAATAAACTAAACGATCATAGCGCTAAGCTAACGGATGGGTCAAGTCAATCACATCATTCTCTAATGATGTGATCCCGTTCATCAAATCACAACTCATGTCTATGGCTAGGAAACTTAACCATCTTTGATTAACGACCTACTCAAGTAGAGGCATACTAGTGACACTCTGTTTGTCTATGCATTCACACATGTACTAAGTTTCCGATTAATACAATTCTAGCATGAATAATAAACATTTATCATGATATAAGGAAATATAAATAACAACTTTACTATTGCCTCTAGGGCTTATTTCCTTTAGTCTCCCACTTGCACTAGAGTCAATAATCTAGATTACAGAGTAATGATTCTAACACCCATGGAGTCTTGGTGCTGATCTTGTTTTGCTCGTGAGAGAGGCTTAGTTAACGGGTCTGCAACATTCAGATCCGTATGTATCTTGCAAATCCCTATGTCTCCCTCCTTGACTTGATCGCTGATGGAATTAAAGCGTCTCTTGATGTGCTTGGTTCTCTTGTGAAATCTGGATTCCTTTGCCAGGGCAATTGCACCAGTATTGTCACAAAAGATTTTCATTGGACCCGATGCACTAGGTATGACACCTAGATAGGATATGAACTCCTTCATCTAGGTTCCTTCATTTGCTGCTTCCGAAGCAGCTATGTACTCCGCTTCACACGTAGATCCCGCAACGACGCTCTGCTCGGAACTGCACCAACTTACAGCTCCTCCATTTAATAAAAATATGTATCCGGTTTGTGACTTAGAGTCATCCGGATCAGTTTCAAAGCTTGCATCGACGTAACCATTTACGACGAGCTCTTTATCACCTCCATAAATGAGAAACATATCCTTAGTCCTTTTTAGGTATTTTAGGATGTTCTTGACCGTTGTCCAGTGATCCACTCCTGGATTACTATGGTACCTCCCTGATAAACTAATAGCAAGGCACACATCAAGTATGGTACACAACATTGCATACATGATAGAATCTATGGCTGAACATAGGGAATGACTCTCATTTTCTCTCTATCTTCTGCAGTGGTCGGGCATTGAGTCTGACTCAACTTCACACCTTGTAACACAAACAAGAACCCTTTCTTTGCTTGATCCATTTTGAACTTCTTCAAAACTTTATCAAGGTATGTGCTTTCTGAAAGTCCAATTAAGCGTCTTGATCTATCTCTATAGATCTTGATGTCCAATATATAAGCAGCTTCATCGAGGTCTTTCATTGAAAAATTCTTATTCAAGTATCCTTTTATTGTATTCAGAAACTCAGTATCATTTCCGATCAACAATATGTCATCCACATATAATATCAGAAATGCTACAGAGCTCCCACTCACTTTCTTGTAAATACATGCTTCTCCAAAAGTCTGTATAAAACCATATGGTTTGATCACACTATAAAAGCGTATATTCCAACTCCGAGAGGCTTGCACAAGTCCATAAATGGATCGCTGGAGCTTGCACACTTTGTTAGCACCTTTTGGATCGACAAAACCTTCTGGTTGCATCATATACAACTCTTCTTTAAGATATCCATTAAGGAATGCAGTTTTGACATCCATTTGCCAAATTTCATAATCATAAAATGCGGCAATTGCTAACATGATTCAAACAGACTTAAGCATCATTACGGGTGAGAAGGTATCATCGTAGTCAACTCCTTGAACTTGTCGAAAACCTTTCGCAACAAGTCGATCTTTGTAGACAGTAACATTACCGTCAGCGTCAGTCTTCTTATTGAAGATCCATTTATTCTCTATGGCTTGCCGATCATCGGGCAAGTCAACCAAAGTCCACACTTTGTTCTCATACATGGATCCCATCTCAGATTTCATGGCCTCAAGCCATTTTGCGGAATCTTGGCTCATCATCGCTTCCTCATAGTTCGTAGGTTCGTCATGGTCAAGTAACATGAACTCCAGAACAGGATTACCGTACCACTCTGGTGTGGATCTTACTCTGGTTGACCTACGAGGTTCGGTAGTAACTTGATTAGAAGCTTCATGATCATCATCATCAGCTTCCTCGCTAATTGGTGTAGGAATCACTCAAGCTGATTTCTGTGATGAACTACTTTCGAATAAGGGAGCAGGTACAGTTACCTCATCAAGTTCTACTTTCCTCCCACTCACTTATTTTGAGAGAAACTCCTTCTCTAGAAAGGATCCATTCTTAGCAACGAATATCTTGCCTTCGGATTTGTGATAGAAGGTGTACCAATAGTCTCCTTTGGATATCCTATGAAGGCACATTTCTCTGATTTGGGTTCGAGCTTATCAGGTTGATGCTTTTTCACATAAGCATCGCAGCCCCAAACTTTAAGAAACGACAACTTTGGTTTCTTGCCAAACCATAATTCATATGGTGTCGTATCAACGGATTTAGATGGTGCCCTATTTAACGTGAATGCAGCCGTCTCTAAAGCATAACCCCAAAACGATAGCAGTAAATCAGTAAGAGACATCATAGATCGCACCATATCTAATAAAGTACGATTACGACGTTCAGACACAACCATTACGCTGTGGTGTTCCGGGTGGCGTGAGTTGCGAAACTATTCCGTATTGATTCAAATGAAGACCAAACTCGTAACTCAAATATTCTCCTCCACGATCAGATCGTAGAAACTTTATTTTCTTGTTACGATGATTTTCCACTTCACTCTGAAATTCTTTGAACTTTTCAAATGTTTCAGACTTATGTTTCATCAAGTAGATATACCCATATCTGCATAAATAATCTATGAAGGTCAGAAAATAACGATAACCGCCGCGAGCATCAACACTCATCGGACCGCATACATCAGTATGTATTATTTCCAACAAGTCTGTTGCTCGCTCCATTGTTCCGAAGAACGGAGTTTTAGTCATCTTGCCCATGAGGCATGGTTCGCAAGCATCAAGAGATTCATAATAAAGTGATTCCAAAAGCCCATCAGCATGGAGTTTCTTCATGCGTTTTACACCAATATGACCTAAACGGCAGTGTCACAAATAAGTTGCACCATCATTATTAACCTTGCATCTTTTGGCTTCAATATTATGAATATGTGTATCACCACTATCAAGATTTAGTAAAAATAGACCACTCATCAAGGGCGCATGACCATAAAAGATATTACTCATACAAATATAACAACCATTATTATCTGATTTAAATGATTAATCGTCTCGCATCAAACAAGATCAAAATATAATATTCATGCTTAACGCTGGCACCAAATAACAATTATTCAGATCTAAAACTAATCCTGAAGGTAGATGTAGAGGTAGCGTGCCGACGGCGATCACATCGACTTTGGAACCATTTCCCACGCGCATCGTCACCTCATCCTTAGCCGATCTTCGCTTAATCCGTAGCCCCTGTTTTGAGTTGAAATATTAGCAACAGAACCAGTATCAAATACCCATGCACTACTGCGAGCATTAGTAAGGTACACATCAATAACATGTATATCAAATATACCTTTCACTTTGCCATCCTTCTTTTCTGCCAAATACTTGGGGCAGTTACGCTTCCAGTGACAAGTCCCTTTGCAGTAAAAGCACCCAGTCTCAGGGTTAGGTCCAGACTTGGGCTTCTTCACTTGAGCAGAAACTTGCTTGGCGCTCTTCTTGAAGTTCCCCTTCTTCCCTTTGCCCTTCTTCTTGAAACTTGTGGGTTGACCATCAACACTTCATGCTCCTTCTTGATTTCCACCTCCGCAGCCTTTAACATCGTGAAGATCTCGGGAATTGTCTTATCCATCCCTTGCATATTATAGTTCATCATGAAGCTTTTCTAGCTTGGTGGCAGTGATTGAAGAACTCTGTCAATGACACTATCAACCGGAAGATTAACTCCCAGCTGAGTCAAGTGATTGTGATACCCAGAAATTCTGAGTATGTGCTCACTGACAGAACTATTCTCCTCCATTTTGCAGATGTAGAACTTATTGGAGACTTCATATCTCTCAATCCGGGCATTTTCTTGAAATATTAACTTCAACTCCTGGAACATCTCATATGCTCCATGACGTCCAAAATGTCGTTGAATTCCCGGTTCTAAGCCGTAAAGCATGGCACACTGAACTATCGAGTAGTCATCAGCTTTGCTCTATCAAGTGTTCATAACATCTGGAGTTGCTCCTGCAGCAGGTTTGGCACCTAGCGGTGCTTCCAGGATGCAATTCTTCTGTGCAGCAATGAGGATAATCCTCAAGTTACGGACCCAGTCCGTGTAGTTGCTACCATCATCTTTTAACTTAGCTTTCTCTAGCAACGGATTAAAATTCAACGAAACAGTAGCACGGGTCATTTGTCTACAACAACATAGACATGCAAAATATTATCAGGTACTAAGTTCATGATAAATTAAAGTTTAATTAATCATATTACTTAAGAACTCCCACTTAGATAGACATCCCTCTAATCATCTAAGTGATCACGTGATCCATATGAACTAAACCATGTCCGATCATCACGTGAGATGGAGTAGTTTTCCATGGTGAACATCACTATGTTGATCATATCTACTATATGATTCACGCTCGACCTTTCGGTCTCAATGTTCCGAGGCCATATCTGCATATGTTAGGCTCGTCAAGTTTAACCTGAGTATTCTGCATGTGCAAAACTGGTTGCACCCGTTGTATGTGAACGTAGAGCTTATCACACCTGATCATCACGTGGTGTCTCGGCACGACGAACTGTAGCAACGGTGCATACTCAGGGAGAACACTTGTACCTTGAAATTTAAGTGAGAGATCATCTTATAATGCTACCGCCGTACTAAGCAAAATAAGATGCATAAAGGATAAAGAGCACATGCAATCAATATAAGTGATATGATATGGCCATCATCATCTTGTGTCTTTGATCTCCATCTCCAAAGCACCGTCATGATCACCATCGTCACCGGCTTGACACCTTGATCTCCATCGAAGCATCGTTGTCGTCTTGCCAACTATTGCTTCTACGACTATCACTGCCGCTTAATGATAAAGTAAAGCAATTACATGGCGATTGCATTTCATACAATAAAGCAACAACCATATGGCTCCTGCCAATTGCCGATAATTGTTACAAAACATGATCATCTCATACAACAATGTATATATCATCACGTCTTGACCATATCACATCACAACAAGCCCTGCAAAAATGAGTTAGACGTCCTCTACTTTGTTGCTGCAAGTTTTACGTGGCTGCTACGGGCTTCTAGCAAGAACCGTTCTTACCTACGCATCAAACCCGCAATGATTTCTCGTCAAGTGTGCTGTTTTAACCTTATACAAGGACCGGGCATAGTCACACTCGATTCAACTAAAGTTGGAGAAACATACACCCACTAGCCTCCTGTGTGCAAAGCACGGAGGTAGAACCAGTCTAATGAACGTGGTCATGTAATGTAGGTCCGGGCCGCTTCATCTAACAATACCGCCGAATCAAAGTATGACATGCTGGTAAGCAGTATAACTATTATCGCCCACAACTGTTTGTGTTCTACTCGTGTATATAACATCTACGCATAGACCTGGCTCAGATGCCACTGTTGGGGAACGTAGTATTTCAAAAAAATTCCTACGATCACGCAAGATCTATCTAGGAGAAGCATAGCAACGAGGGAGGAGAGTGTGTCCACGTACCCTCGTAGACCAAAAGCGGAAGCGTTAAGTAACGTTGTTGATGTAGTCGAACGTCTTCGCGATCCAACCGATCAAGTACCGAACGCACGGCACCTCCGCGATCTGCACACGTTCAGCTCAGTGACATCCCTTGAACTCTAGATCCAGCTGAGGCCCAGGGAGAGTTTCGTCAGCATGACGGCGTGTTGACGGTGATGATGAAGTTACCGACGCAGGGCTTCGCCTAAGCACTATGACAATATGACCGAGGTGGAAATCCGTGGAGGGGGGCACCACACACGGCTAAGAAATGAACTTGTGTGCCTATGGGGTGCCCCCTCCCCCGTATATAAAGGAGTGGAGGAGGGGGCCGGCCGGCCTCATGGGGTGCGCCCCAAGGGGGGGGAATCCTACTCCTACTAGGAGTAGGTTCCCCCCTTTCCTAGTCCAACTAGGAGGGGAAGGCAAGGGAAGAGGGAGAGAAGGAAAGGGGGGCGGCCCCCCTCCCAATTCGCATTGGGCTTGAGGGGGCGCGTGCCTCCACTTGGCCTCCTCCTCCTCTCTTCCGCTAAAGCCCATGAAGGCCCATTAACTCCCCGGGGGGTTCCGGTAACCCCCGGGTACTCCGGTAAATACCCGATACACCTCGGAACCATTTCGGTGTCCGAGTATGGTCATCCAATATATCAATCTTTATGTCTCAACCATTTTGAGACTCCTCGTCATGTCTGTGATCTCTTCTGGGACTCTGAAGTACCTTCGGTACTTCAAAACACATAAACTCATAATACCGATCGTCATCGAACGTTAAGCGTGCGGACCCTACGGGTTCGAGAACTATGTAGACATGACTGAGACTCATCTCTGGTCAATAACCAATAGCGGCACCTCGATGCTCATATTGGTTCCTACATATTCTACGAAGATCTTTATCGGTCAAACCGCATAACAACATACGTTGTTCCCTTTGTCATCGGTATGTTACTTGCCCGAGATTCGATCGTCGGTATCATCATACCTAGTAAAGAGACTTGCCGGTAACGAGATTGAACTAGGTATGATGATACCAATGATCGAATCTCGGGCAAGTAACATACCGATGACAAAGGGAATGACGTATATTGTTATGCGGTTTGACCGATAAAGATCTTCGTAGAATATGTAGGAGCCAATATGAGCATCCAGGTTCTGCTATTGGTTATTGACCGGAGATGTGTATCGGTCATGTCTACATAGTTCTCGAACCAGTAGGGTCCGCACGCTTAACGTTCGATGACGATTTGTATTATGAGTTATGTGATTTGATGAGCGAAGTTTGTTCAGAGTCCCGGATGAGATCATGGACATGACGAGGAGTCTCGAAATGGTCGAGAGGTAAAGATTTATATATTGGAAGGTTGCATTTGGACACCGGAATGGTTCTGAGACGTTCGAGCATTTTTCCGGAGTACCGAGAGGTTACCGGAACCCCCCGGGGAAGTTAACGGGCCTTAGTGGGATTTAGTGGAGAGAGGGAAGAAGGGCCACAAGCTGGCGCGCGCCTCCTGCCTGCCCAAACCGAATTGGACTAGGGGTGGGGGCGCGACCCCATCCTTCATTCTCCTTCTCCCCTCCTTCCTTTCCCTCCGGTGGAAGAAAGGAAAGGGGGGGCGAATCCTACTTGGACTAGGAGACCAAGTAGGACTCCCCCTGGCGTGCCCAACCTAGCCGGCCTCCTCTCTCCCTCCCTCCTTTATATACGTTGCCAGGGGGCACCCCAATAGCACAACAGACAATCTCTTAGTCGTGTGCGGTGCCCCCTCCACAGTTCAACACCTCGGTCATATCGTCGTAGTGCTTAGGTGAAGCCCTGCGCCGGTAACTTCATCATCACCGTTGCCACTCCGTGATACGTCTCCATCTTATCTAGAATTTTTTTATTGTTCCATGCCAATATTCTCCAACTTTCATATACTTTTGGCAACTTATTATACTATTTTTGGGACTAACATATTGATCCAGTGCCAGTTCCTGTTTGTTGCATGTTTTTTGTTTCGCAGAAAATCCATATCAAACGGAGTCCAAACGGGATAAAAATGATGGAGATTTTTTTGAATATTTGTGATTTTTGGGAAGAAGAATCAACGCGATACGATGCCCGAGGGGGCCACGAGGCAGGGGGCGCGCCCTGGACCCTCGTGGCCACCCCGTTAGGCTGCTGGAGCCCTTCTTTCGCCGCAACAAAGCTAATTTCCGGATAGAGATTGTGTCCAAAATTCAGCCCAATCGGAGTTACGGATCTCCGGTTATAAAAGAAACGGTGAAAGGGCGGAATCCAGAAACAGAGAGAAACAGAGAGACTGATCCAATCTCGGAGGGGATCTCGCCCCTCCCATGCCATGGAGACCATGGACCAGAGGGGAAACCCTTCTACCATCTAGGGAGAAGGTCAAGGAAGACGAAGAAGGAGGGGGGCTCTCTCCCCCTCGCTTCCGGTGGCGCCGGAACGCCGTCGGGGCCATCACAATCACCGCGATCTTCACCAACAGCTCCATCATCTTCACCAACATCTCCATCACCTTCCCCCATCTATCTACACGGTGCACTCTCCCGCAACCCGCTGTACCCTCTACTTGAACATGGTGCTTTATGCTTCATATTATTATCCAATGATGTGTTGCCATCCTATGATGTTTGAGTAGATTTTCGTTGTCCTATCGGTAATTGGTGAATTGCTATGATTGGTTTAATTTGCTTGTGGTTATGTTGCTGTCCTTTGGTGCCCATCATATGAGCGCGCGCGTGGATCACACCATAGGGTTAGTTGTATGTTGATAGGACTATGTATTGGAGGGCAAGAGTGACAGAAGCTTCAACCTAGCATAGAAATTGATGCATACGGGGTTGAAGGGGGACCAATATATCTTAATGCTATGGTTGGGTTTTACCTTAATGAACGTTAGTAGTTGCAGATGTTTGCTAATAGTTCCAATCATAAGTGCATATAATTCCAAGTCAGGGATGACATGCTAGCAGTGGCATCTCCCACATAAAACTTGCTATCGGTCTAGTAAAGTAGTAAATTGCTTAGGGACAATTTCACAACTCCTACCACCACTTTTCCACACTCGCTATACTAACTTTATTGCTTCTTTACATAAACAGCCCCTACTTTTTATTTACATAATCTTTATTATCTTGCAAACCTGTCCCACAACACCTACAAAGTACTTCTAGTTTCATACTTGTTTTAGGTAAAGCGAATGTTAAGCGTGCGTAGAGTTGTATTGGTGGTCGATAGAGCTTGAGGGAATATTTGTTCTACCTTTAGCTCCTCATTGGGTTCGACACTCTTACTTATCGAAAGAGGCTACAATTGATTCCCTATACTTGTGGGTTATCAAGACCTTTTTCTGGCGCCGTTGCTGGGGGGCAATAGCGTGGGGTGAATATTCTCGCGTGTGCTTGTTTGCTTTATCACTAAGTAGTTTTTATTTTGTGCTCTTGTTTTCTATCTTTAGTTATGGGTAGGAAACGCAAAATACCAAAAAAATAGTTGTACCTACTATACCAATGGTTGAAGAACCATTCAAAATATATCACACTCCTAAAGCTTTTTACTTGGATCATCTTCGATCCCTTTGTGCTCGTGTTGAAACCCCAACTAGCTTAGTTGAGGGCAAATCTTTAGATGAGCATGCTTGTTATGTGCGGCACCGCTTATCTCAAAAAGGAGTACTTTTACCGGATCAAATTCATCATTTGCAGTGCTATGCTTGGAATTTATGTGAAATATATGATGTTACTTGTTTTTCTGAAAACCCTAAGAAACACCTTCCCTACCAATGTGAGTTTAGCGATAATGGAATCGTATCTTCGTATGCTAAGGGTGTTTATAATTACTATGATGTTCAACAAATTGAAGAATTTGTTGCTTTTAAGGGTGCTTATGAAATTGCTTCTTTGATTGAAAAGTATGATGCTACTCTTTACAAATCTGAAATTTTTGCCATACTTAAATATTGTTATGATAATTATGCTTCTATTGCCTATGTTAAACCATATATTGAGGACTCCTCCACTGTCCAAGAAGAGACTAATATTTTGCAGGAGTCTATGGAAGAAGAAATTGATGAAATTGTGAGCTCATTGGATGAAAAAGATGATGAGGAGAGCGAAGGACAAAAGGAGGAAGAGCGGATTAGCTACCCGTGCCCACCTTCTAATGAGAGTAACTCTTCAACTCATACATTGTTTAATTTCCCTTTGTGCTTACCGAAGGATGATTGCTATGATGATTGTTATGATCCCGTTGATTCTTTTGAAATATCCCTTTTTGATGATGCTTGCTATGCTTGTGGCCAAGATGCCAATATGAATTATGCTTATGGAGATGAACTTGCTATAGTTCCTTATGTTAAACATGAAATTGTTGCTATTGCACCCACACATGATAGTCCTATTATCTTTTTGAATTCTCCAAATTACACTATATCGTAGAAGTTTGTGCTTATTAAGGATTATATTAATGGGTTGCCTTTTACTATTGCACATGATGATTTTGATGAGTATAATATTCATGTGCTTGCTGCTCCTACTTGCAATTATTATGAGAGAGGAACTATATCTCCACCTCTCTATGTTTCCCACATGATAAAATTGCAAGAAACTGTCTATACTATGCATTGGCCTTTACTTTGTGTGCATGAATTGTTCTTCTATGACATGCTGATGCATAGGAAGAGAGTTAGACTTCTTTGTTGCATGATATATGTTACTTTGTGCTCACTACTAAATTACAAATCATTGTTAATTAAAATTGGCTTTGATATACCTTGGGATCCGGGTGGATCCATTACTTGAGCACTATATGCCTAGCTTAATGGCTTTAAAGAAAGCGCTGCCAGGGAGACAATCCGGAAGTTTTAGAGTCATTTATTTCTGTTGTGTGCTTTTATAAAGTTTAAAATAAAAATAATGTGCCAAGGTTTGCCTTTAGGATATTTACAATGCTTGTTGGTTTGTGCAGTGCAGGACAGAAACTTTGGCTGTAGTGCGGGATTTTACATTTTTTACTGGAACATCAAACAGTTCTGAAAATTTTTGCACTGTCTATACAAATTGTTTATTTTTCCTAATTTTGGAAGAATTTTTGGAATACCATAAGTATGGTGAATGTTCAGATTACTACAGACTGTCCTGTTTAAGACAGATTCTATTTTTGATGCATAGGTTGCTTGTTTTGATGAAACTATCGATTTCTATCAGTGGATTAAGCCATGGAAAAGTTATATTACAGTAGCTACAATGCTAAAACAAAATATGAATTGGTTTGCAACAGTACTGAGAGTAGTGATTTGCTTTATTATACTAACGGATCTTACCGAGCTTTTTGTTGAGTTTTGTGTGGATGAAGTGTTCGAAGATCGAGGATGTCTCGATGTGAGGAGAAGGAGGAGAGGCAAGATATAAAGCTTGGGGATGCCCAAGGCACCCCAAGTAAATATTCAAGGAGACTCAAGCGTCTAATCTTGGGGATGCCCCGGAAGGCATCCCATCTTTCTTCAACAACTATCGGTATGTTTTCGGATTCGTTTCGTTCGTGCGATATGTGCAAATCTTGGAGCGTCTTTTGCATTTAGTTTTCACTTTTCTTTTATGCACCATGCTGGTATGAGATAGTCCTTGGTTGATTTATAGAATGCTCTTTTCACTTCACTTATATCTTTTGAGTATTGCTTTATAGAATGCTTCATGTGCTTCAATTATATCATTTGAAGTTTGGATTGCCTGTTTCTCTTCACATAGAAAACCGCCATTTGTAGAATGCTCTTTTGCTTCACTTATACTTGTTAGAGCGTGGGCATATCTTTTTTAGAAAGAATTAAACTCTCTTGCTTCACTTATATCTATTTAGAGAGATGACCGGAATTGGTCATTCACATGGTTAGTCATAAAATCCTACATAAAACTTGTAGATCACTGAATATGATATGTTTGATTCCTTGCAATAGTTTTACGATATAAAGATGGTGATATTAGAGTCATGCTAGTGGGTAGTTGTGGATTGTAGAAATACTTGTGTTGAAGTTTGTGATTCCCGTAGCATGCACGTATGGTGAACTGCCATGTAACGAAGTTGGAGCATGAGGTATTTATTGATTGTCTTCCTTATGAGTGGCGGTCGGGGACGAGCGATGGTGTTTTCTTACCAATCTATCCCCCTAGGGGCATGCGTAGTAGTACTTTGCTTCGAGGGCTAATAAATTTTTGCAGTAAGTATATGAGTTCTTTATGACTAATGTGAGTCCATGGATTATACGCACTCTCACCCTTCCATCATTGCTAGCCTCTTCGGTACCGTGCATTGCCCTTTCTCACCTCGAGAGTTGGTGCAAACTTCGCCGGTACATCCAAACCCTGTGATACGATACGCTCTATCGCACATAAGCCTCATTATAGCTTCCTCAAAATAGCCACCATACCTACCTACCATGGCATTTCCATAGCCATTCCGAGATATATTGCCATGCAACTTCCATCATCATCATATACATGACTTGAGCATTTATTGTCATATTTGCTTTGCATGATCGTAAGATAGCTAGCATGATGTTTTCATGGCTTGTTCGTTTTTTGATGTCATTGCTATGCTAGATCATTGCACATCCCGGTAAACCGCCGGAGGCATTCATATAGAGTCATATCTTTGTTCTAGTATCGATTTGTAATATTGAGTTGTAAGTAAATAAAAGTGTGATGATCATCATTATTAGAGCATTGCCCCAAGAAAAACAAAAGAGAGGCCAAAGAAGCCTAAATAAAAAAAGGGGGGCCAAAGAAGCCCGCAAAAAATAGAAAAAAGGAAAAAAAGAGAAAAAGGGGCAATGTTACTATCCTTTTACCACACTTGTGCTTCAAAGTAGCACCATGTCCTTCATATAGAGAGTGTCTTGAGTTATCACTTTTATATACTAGTGGGAATTTTCATTATAGAACTTGGCTTGTATATTCCGATGATGGGCTTCCTCAAATGCCCGAGGTCTTCATGAGCAAGCAAGTTGGATGCACACCCACTTACTTTCTAGTTTGAGTTTTCATACACTTATAGCTCTTAGTGCATCCGTTGCATGGCAATCCCTACTCCTCACATTGACATCAATTGATGGGCATCTCCATAGCCCGTTGATTAGCCGCGTCGATGTGAGACTTTCTCCTTTTTGTCTTCTCCACACAACCTCCATCATCATATTCTATTCCACCCATAGTGCTATGTCCATGGCTTGCGCTCATGTATTGCGTGAGGGTTGAAAAGGCTGAAGCGCGTTAAAAAGTATGAACCAATTGCTCAGCTTGTCATCGGGGATGTGCATGATGTGAATATTTTGTGTGGTGAAGATGGAGCATAGCCAGACCATATGATTTTGTAGGGATAACTTTCTTTGGCCATGTTATTTTGAAAAGACATGATTGCTTTATTAGTATGCTTGAAGTATTATTGTCTTAATGTCAAATGATAGACTATTGCTTTGAATCACTGGTGTCTTAATATTCATGCCATGATTAGATTATGTGATCAAGATTATACTATGTAGCATTCCACATCAAAAATTATCTTTTTCGTCATTTACCTACTCGAGGACGAGCAGGAATTAAGCTTGGGGATGCTGATAGGTCTCCGTCATATCTATAATTTTTGATTGTTCCATGCCAATATTCTACATTTTTCATATACTTTTCGCAACGTTTTCTACTATTTTTGGGACTAACATATTGATCCAGTGCCGAGTGCCAGTTCCGGTTTGTTGCATGTTTTTTCTTTCGCAGAAAATCCATATCAAACGGAGTTCAAACGGGATAAAAACTGACGGAGATTTTTTTGGAATATTTGTGATTTCTGGGAAGAAGAATCAACGTGATACGATGGCCGAGGGGGCCACGAGGTAGGGGGGCGCACCCCAGGGGGCCAGGCACGCCTTGGACCCTCGTGGCCACCCCGTAAGGCGGTTGGAGCCCTTCTTTCGCCGCAAGAAAGCTATTTTCCGGATAGAGATCGTGTCCAAAATTCAGCCCAATCGGAGTTACGGATCTCCGGTTATAAGAGAAACGGTGAAAGGGCATAATCGGGAAGCAGAGAGAAACAGAGAGAGACAGAGAGACATATCCAATCTTGGAGGGGCTCTCGCCCCTCCCACGCCATGGAGACCATGGACCAGAGGGGAAACTCTTCTCCCATCTAGGGAGAAGGTCACGGAAGAAGAAGAAGGGGGGCTCTCTCCCCCTCGCTTCCGGTGGTGCCGGAACGCCGCCAGGGCCATCATCATCACCGCGATCTTCGCCAACACCTCCATCATCTTCACCAACATCTCCATCACCTTCCCCCATCTATCTATAGTGGTCCACTCTCCCGCAACCCGTTGTACCCTCTACTTGAACATGGTGCTTTATGCTTCATATTATTATCCAATGATGTGTTGCCATCCTATGATGTCTGAGTAGATTTTCGTTGTCCTATCGGTAATTGGTGAATTGCAATGATTGGTTTAATTTGCTTGTGGTTATGTTGCTGTCCTTTGGTGCCCATCATATGAGCGCACGCGTGGATCACACCATAGGGTTAGTTGTATGTTGATAGGACTATGTATTGGAGGGCAAGAGTGACAGAAGCTTCAACCTAGCATAGAAATTGATGCATACGGGATTGAAGGGGGACCAATATATCTTAATGCTATGGTTGGGTTTTACCTTAATGAATGTTAGTAGTTGCGGACACTTGCTAATAGTTCCAATCATAAGTGCATAGAATTCTAAGTCAGGGATGACATGCTAGCAGTGGCCTCTCCCACATAAAACTTTCTATCGGTCTAGTAAAGTAGTCAATTGCTTAGGACAATTTCAGAACTCCTACCAACACTTTTCCACACTCGCTATACTAACTTTATTGCTTCTTTACATAAACAGCCCCTACTTTTTATTTATGTACTCTTTATTATCTTGCAAACCTGTCCCACAACACCTACAAAGTACTTCTAGTTTCATACTTGTTTTAGGTAAAGCGAACGTTAAGCATGTGTAGAGTTGTATCGGTGGTCGATAGAACTTGAGGGAATATTTGTTCTACCTTTAGCTCCTCGTTGGGTTTAGGGACACTCTTACTTATCAAAAGAGGCTACAATTGATCCCCTATTCTTGTGGGTTATCACGTCGTCATGCTGACGGAACTCTCCCTCGTCCTCAACTGGATCAAGAGCTCTAGGTTCATCATCGTGCTGAACATGTGTTGAACACGAAGGTGTTGTACATTCGGTGCTTGGATCGGTTGGATCGTGAAGGCGTTCGGCTACATCAACCGCATAACTAAACGCTTCCGCTTTTGGTCTACGAGGGTACGTGGACACACTCTCCCCTCTCGTTGCTATGCATCTCCTAGATAGATCTTGCATGATCGTAGGAAATTTTTGAAATACTGCGTTCCCCAACAGTGGCATCCGAGCCAGGTCTATGTGTATATGTTATATGCACGAGTAGAACACAAAGAGTTGTGGGCAATAATAGTCATACTCCTTACCACCAACGTCTTACTTTGATTCAGCAGTATTGTTGGATGAAGCGGCCCGGACCGACATTACATGACCGCATTCATGAGACTGGTTCTACCGACGTGCTTCGCACACAGGTGGCTGGCGAGTGTGTGTTTCTCCAACTTTAGTTGAATCGAGTTTGACTATGGCCGGTCCTTGCTGAAGGTTAAAACAACACACTTGACGAAAAATCATTGTGGTTTTGATGCGTAGGTAAGAACGGTTCTTGCTAGAAGCCCGTAGCAGCCACGTAAAACTTGCAATAACAAAGTAGAGGACGTCTAACTTGTTTTTGCAGGGCATGTTGTGATGTGATATGGTCAAGACGTGATGAGATATAAATTGTTGTATGAGCTGATCATGTTTTGTAGAAGTTATCGGCAACTGGCGGGAGCCTTATGGCTGTCGCTTTATTGTAGGAAATTCGCCATGTAATTGCTTTACTTTATCACTAAGCGGTAGCGATAGTCGTAGAAGCAATAGTTGGCGAGACGATAATGATGCTACGATGGAGATCAAGGTGTCAAGCCGGTGATGATGGAGATCATGACGGTGCTCTGGAGATGGAGATCAAAGGCACAAGATGATGATGGCCGTATCATGTCACATATTTTGATTGCATGTGATGTTCGTCCTTTATGCATCTTATTTTGCTTAGTTTGGTGGTAGCATAAGAAGATGATCCCTCACAAAATTTCAAGGTACAAGTGTTCTCCCTGAGTATGCACCGTTGCTACAATTCATCGTGCTGAGACACCACGTGATGATCGGGTGTGATAAGCTCTACGTTCACATACAACGGGTGCAAGCCAGTTTTGCATGTGTAGAATACTCGGGTTAAACTTGACGAGCCTAGCATATGCAGATATGGCCTCGGAACACTAAGACCCAAAGGTCGAACGTGAATCATATAGTAGATATGATCAACATAGTGATGGTCACCATTGAAAACTACTCCATCTCACATGATGATCGGACATGGTTTAGTTGATATGGATCACGTGATCATTTAGATGACTAGAGGGGTGTCTATCTAAGTTGGGGTTCTTTAGTAATATTATTAATTGAACTTTAATTTATCATGAACTTAGCACCTGATAGTATTTGCATATCTATGTTGTTGTAGATCAATGGCCCGTGTTACCGTTCCCTTCAATTTTAATGCGTTCCTAGAGAAAGCTAAGTTGAAATATGATGGTAGCAACTACACGGACTGGGTCCGTAACTTGAGGATTATCCTCATTGCTGCACAGAAGAATTACGTCCCGGAAGCACCTCTAGGTGCAAGACCCGCTGCAGGAGCAACTCCACATGTTATGAACGTCTGGCAAAGCAAAGCTGATGACTACTCGATAGTTTAGTGTGCCATGCTTTACGGCTTAGAATCGGGACTTCAAAGACATTTTGAACATCATGGAGCATATGAGATGTTCCAGGAGTTGAAGTGAATGTTTCAAGCAAATGCCCAAGTTGAGAGATATGAAGTCTCCAACAAGCTCTACAGCTGCAAAATGGAGGAGAATAGTTCTGTGAGTGAACACATACTCAGAATGTCTGGGTATGACAACCACTTGACTCAGCTCGGAGTTAATCTTCCTGATGATAGTGTCATTGATAGAGTTCTTCAATCACTGCCACCAAGCTATAAAGGATTCGTGATGAACTATAATATGCAAGGGATGGAAAAGACAATTCCCGAGCTCTTCGCAATGCTTAAGGCTGTGGAGGTAGAAATCAAGAAGGAGCATCAAGTGTTGATGGTTAACAAGACCACTAGTTTCAAGAAAAAGGGCAAAGGGAAGAAGGGGAACTTCAAGAAGAACAGCAAGCCAGTTGCTGGTCAAGGGAAGAAATCCAAGTCTGGATCTAAGCCTGAGACTGAGTGCTTCTACTGCAAAGGGACTGGTCACTGGAAGCGAAACTGCCCCAAGTATTTGGCGGATAAGAAGGATGGCAAAGTGAAAGGTATATTAGATATACATGTTATTGATGTGTACCTTACTAATGCTCGTAGTAGCACCTAGGTATTTGATACTGGTTCTGTTGCTCATATTTGCAACTCGAAATAGGGGCTACGGATTAAAAGAAGATTGGCTAAGGATGAGGTGACGATGCACGTGGGAAATGGTTCCAAATTCGATGTGATCGCCGTCGGCATGCTACCTCTACATCTACCGTCGGGATTATTTTAGACCTAACTAATTGTTATTTGGTGCCAGCGTTGAGCATGAATATTATATCTGGATCTTGTTTGATGCGAGACGGTTATTCATTTAAATCAGAGAATAATGGTTGTTCTATTTATATGAGTAATATCTTTTATGGTCATGCACCCTTGATGAGTGGTCTATTTTTGTTGAATCTCAATTTGTAGTGATACAAATATTCATAATATTGAAGCCAAAAGATGCATGGTTAATAATGATAGTGCAACTTATTTGTGGCACTTCCATTTAGGTCATATTGGTGTAAAGTGCATGAAGAAACTCCATGTTGATGGGCTTTTGGAATCACTTGATGCTTGCAAACCATGCCTCATGGGCAAAATGACTAAGACTCCATTCTCCGAAACAATGAACCGAGCAACTGACTTATTGGAAATAATACATACTGATGTATGCGGTCCGATGAGTGTTGAGGCTCGCGGCGGGTATCATTATTTTCTGACCTTCACAGATGATTTAAGCAGATATGGGTATATCTACTGCTACCTCTTGAGCGTGCGTTGGTTTTCCCTTGAAGTGGAAAGGGTGATGAAGCAAAGTAGCGTAAGTATTTCCCTCAGTTTTTGAGAACCAAGGTATCAATCCAGTAGGAGACTACTCGCAAGTCACCTAGTACCTGCACAAACAATCAAGAACCTTGCAACCAACGCGATAAAGGAGTTGTCAATCCCTTCACAGCCACTTGCAAAAGTGAGATCTGATAAAGATAATAAGATCAATATTTTTGGTATTTTTGTTGTATAGATTGGAAAATAAAGATTGCAAAATAAATAGTAAACTAGAATTATAGATCGGAAACTTATATGATGTAAAGTAGACTCGGGGGCCATAGGTTTCACTAGTGGCTTCTCTCATGATAGCATATATTATGGTGAGTGAACAAATTACTGCCGAGCAATTGATAGAAAAGCGCATAGTTATGAGAATATCTAGGCATGATCATGAATATAGGCATCACGTCCGTGTCAAGTAGACCGAAAAGATTCTGCATCCACTACTATTACTCCACACATCGACCACTATTCAGCATGCATCTAGAGTATTAAGTTCATAAGAACAGAGTAACGCATTAGGCAAGATGACATGATGTAGAGGGATAAACTCAAGCAATATGATATAAAGCCCATATTTTTATCCTCGATGGCAACAATACAATACGTGCCTTGCTGCCCCTACTGTCACTGGGAAAGGACACTGCAAGATTGAACCCAAAGCTAAGCCCTTCTCCCATTGCAAGAAAGATCAATCTAGTAGGCCAAACTAAACCGATAATTCGAAGAGACTTGCAAAGATATCAAATCATGCATATAAGAATTCAGAGAAGAACCAAATATTCTTCATAGATAATCTTGATCATAAACCCACAATTCATCGGATCTCGGCAAACACACCGCAAAAGAATATTACATCGAATAGATCTCCAAGAACATCGAGGAGAACTTTGTATTGAGAACCAAAGAGAGAGAAGAAGCCATCTAGCTATTAAATATGGACCCGAAGGTCTGTGGTAAACTACTCACACATCACCGGAAAAGACCCCAGATGGGATCTCACGGGTACAGAAGGTTGCGGCGGTGGAAAAGTAGTTTTGTGGCACTCCTGGATGTTTCTAGGGTACAAGGGTATATATAGGCGAAAGAAGTACGTCGGTGGAGCTACGAGGGGCCCACGAGGGTGGGGGCCCACCTACCCCCCTAGGCGCTCCCTCCTGCCTCGTGGACGCCTCGTTGCGTCTCTGACTTCCACTCCAAGTCTCCCGGATTGCGTTTGTTCCAAGAAAGATCCTCGCGAAGGTTTCGTTCCGTTTGATATTCCTTTTCTGCGAAATACTGAAATAGGCAAAAAAACAGCAACTGGCACTGGGCCTCCGGTTAATAGGTTAGTCCCAAAAATATTATAAAAGAGCATATTAAAGCCCATCAAACATCCAAAATAGATAATATAATAGCATGGAACGATAAAAAAATATGGATACGTTGGAGACGTGTTAGCATCCCCAAGCTTAATTCCTGCTCCTCCTCGAGTAGGTAAATGATAAAAACAGAATTTTTGATGTGGAATGCTACCTAACATAATTTTCAATGTAATTTTCTTTATTGTGGCATGAATGTTTAGATCCGAAAGATTCAAGACAACAGTTTAATATTGACATAAAAATAATAATACTTCAAGCATACTAACCAAGCAATTATGTCTTCTCAAAATAACATAGCCAAAGAAAGCTCATCCCTACAAAATCATATAGTTTGGCCATGCTTCATTTTCATCACACAAAATGCTCTCATCATGCACAACCCCGATGACAAGCCAAGCAATTGTTTCATACTTTAGCATTCTCAAACTTTTTCAACTTTCACGCAATATATGAGCGCGAGCCATGGACATAGCACTATAGGTGGAACATAACATGATGATGGAGGTTGTGTGGAGAAGACAAAAAAGGGAGAAAGTCTCACATCGACGCGGCTAATCAACGGGCTATGGAGATGCCCATCAATTGATGTCAATGCGAGGAGTAGGGATTACATTACCATGCAACGAATTCACTAGAGCTATAAATGTATGAAAGCTCAACAAAAGAAACTAAGTGGGTGTGCATCCAACTTGCTTGCTCATGAAGACGTAGGGCATTTTGAGGAAGCCCATCATTGGAATATACAAGCCAAGTTCTATAATGAAAAATTCCCACTAGTATATGAAAGTGACAAAATAAGAGACTCTCTATCATGAAGATCATGGTGCTACTTTGAAGCACAAGTGTGGAAAAAGGATAGTAACATTCCCCTTCTCTCTTTTTCTCTCATTTTTTTGTTTGGGCCTTCTCCTTTTTTATGGCCTCTTTTTTTTCGTCTGGAGTCTCATCTCGACTTCTGGGGGAATCATAGTCTCCATCATCCTTTCATCACATGGGACAATGCTCTAATAATGAAGATCATCACACTTTTATTTACTTACAACTCAAGAATTACAACTTGATACTTAGAACAAAATATGACTCTATGTAGATGCCTCCGGTGGTGTACCGAGATGTGCAATGAATCAATAGTGACATGTATATAAAAATATGAATGGTGGATTTGCCACAAATATGATGTCAACTACATGATCATGCAAGGCAATATGACAATGATGAAGCGTGTCATAATAAATGGAGCGGTGAAAAGTTGCATGGCAATATATCTCAGGATGGCTATGGAAATGCCATAATAGGTAGGTATGGTGGCTGTTTTGAGGAAGATATAAGGAGGATTATGTGTGATAGAGCGTATCATATCACGGGGTTTGGATGCACCGGCAAAGTTTGCGCCAACTCTCGAGGTGAGAAAGGGGAATGCACGGTACCGAAGAGGCTAGCAATGATGGAAGGGTGAGAGTGCGTATAGTCCATGGACTCAACATTAGTCATAAAGAACTCACATACTTATTGCAAAAATCTACAAGTCATCAAAACCAAGCACTACGCGCATGCTCCTAGGGGGATAGATTGGTAGGAAAAGATCATCGCTCGTCCCTGACCGCCACTCATAAGGAAGGCAATCAAAGAACACCTCATGCTCCAAATTTGTCACACAACGGTTACCATACGTGCATGCTACGGGACTTGCAAACCACAACACAATTATTTCTCAATTTCACAATTACTCAACTAGCACGACTCTAATATCACTATCTTTATATCTCAAAACAATTATCAAGTATCAAACTTCTCATAGTATTTAATGCACTCTATATGAAAGTTTTTATTATACCCATCTTGGATGACTATCATATTAGGACTAATTTTATAGCCAAAGCAAATTACCATGCTGTTCTAAAAGACTCTCAAAATAATATAAGTGAAGCATGAGAGATCAATAATTTCTATAAAATAAAACCACCACCGTGCTTTAAAAAGATATAAGTGAATCACTAGAGCAAAATTATCTAGCTCAAAAGATATAAGTGAAGCACATAGAGTATTCTAATAAATTCCGATTCATGTGTGTCTATCCCAAAAGGGGTGTACAGAAAGTATCATTGTGGTAAACTAAAAGGCAAAGACTCAAATCATACAAGACGCTCCAAGCAAAACACATATCATGTGGTGAATAAAAATATAGCCTCAAGTAAAGTTACCGATAGACGAAGACGAAAGAGGGGATGCCTTCTGGGGCATCCCCAAGCTTAGGTTTTTGATTGTCCTTGAGTTTTACTTTGGGGTGCCTTGGGAATCCCCAAGCTTAGGCTCTTGCCACTCCTTATTCCAAAATCCATCAAATATTTACCCAAAAACTTGAAAACTTCACAATAGAAAATCTCATGAGCTCCGTTAGTATAAGAAAACAAACCACCACTTTAAGGTACTGCAATGAACTCATTCTTTACTTATATTGGTGTTAAACCTACTGTATTCCAACTTCTATATGGTTCATACCCCCCGATACTAGCCATAGATTCATCAACATAAGCCAACAACACACGAAAAACAGAATCTGTCAAAACAGAACAGTCTATAGCAATCAGTATCAAATAAAAACTTCTGGAACTCCAAAAATTCTGAAATAAATTGGTGTACGTGACGAATTTGTCTATTAATCATCTGCAAAAATAATCAACCTAAAAGCACTCTCCAGTAAAAAATGGCATCTAATATCGTGAGCGCAAAAGTTTGTGTTTTTTACAGCAAGGTTGCAAAGACTTCACCCATGTCTTCCCAAAGGTTCTACTTGTCACAAACACTAATTAAAACATAAAACCACATCTAAACAGAGTCTAGATGAATTATTTATTACTAAACAGGAACAAAAAGCAAAAAACAAAAATAAAATTGGGTTGCCTCCCAACAAGCGCTATCGTTTAACGCCTCTAGCTAGGCATAAAGACAAGAATAGATCCAGGTATTGTCATCTTTGGTGTGCAATTCTTCAATTGAACACTTATAACCATTAGGAGATTCTTTCTTTTTGTTGATGATCAAACTCTTAGGCAAGAAATCAAAAAATTCATTTGTAGCAAAAGGTTCCTTAATGATAGCGAAAAAGTTGGGGTGAACACTTATTGATTTGAAATCTTCATTCTCCTTACTAGAAGATTCACCTTTATTTTTAGGAACATACATAAATTTGGCAACTTTTGTAGGAGGAAGGTTTGAGGTGTTTCTAACGGCAGAAAAGGCAGACCCTAAGTTGGTAATAATATCCTCAAGTTTATCAATTCTAGTGGAATCTTGATCTATCTTTTCATTAACTATGCGTTCCTTTTCTCTAAAAAGAAACATAGTAACTCCTACCTTAGATCCATATTGGGTAATTTGGCTGTGGATCTTTTTATCGAAATTCTCGATCAACTCTACAGTGGCAATTTTATTTTCAATAATATCAAGCCTTTGCATCACATGTTCTAAAGTTAAAATAGTTCCAATAACCAAAAGAGGCGGTGGGCCTAACAAATCTATCATAGCATTATAAGAATCAAAAGTATGGCTACCCAAGAAATTCCCTCCGGTAATGGTATCAAGAATATATCGATTCCAAGGAGTGATGCCTACGTAAAAATTGCGAAGAAGAACGGAAGTGATATGTCTCCAACGTATCTATAATTTATGAAGTATCCATGCCATGTTTACAATAGTTTTATATGATTTTGGTAGGATTTTATTAGAACTAACCCGGACTGACGCTGTTTTCAGCAGAACTACAGTGGTGTTGTTTTTGTACAGAAATAAAAGTTCTTGGAATGCGATGAAAATCAACGAAGAATTTTTCTGGAAAATATAAAAAATACTGGAACGAAGAGTTACCGGAGGGAGGCCCATGGGCCCCATGAGGGTGGAGGGCGCACCCACCCCCTAGGGCGCGCCCCTGTGCCTTGTGGACTTCCCGTGGGGCCCCCTGACTTGTTCTCGACGCCAACCTCTCCTATAAATACCCAAACCTCCAGAAAATAACCTAGATCGGAAGTTCTGCCGCCGCAAGCCTCTGTAGTCACAAGAAATCAATCTAGGCCCTCTCTGGCACCCTGCCGGAGGGGGCCATCATCACCGGAGGCCATGGAGGTGGATCCCGAAGGGGCCATAATTGCCATGAAGGCCAAGATCCAGAGGGAGAACCTCTCCCCATCCAGGGGGAGGCCATGAAGGAGGAAGCACAAGGGGGAGAACCTCTCCTCCTCTCTCTCGATGGCGCCAGAGTGCCATCGGGAGGGGAATCATCGCCGCGGTGATCGTCTTCATCAACATCACCATCATCATCACCATCCTCATCTCTTTTACGCGGTCCACTCTCCCGCACCCCGCTGTAATCCCTACTTGAACATGGTGCTTTATGCCACATATTATGATCCAATGATGTGTAGCCATCCTATGATGTTTTGAGTAGATATCCTTTGTCTTTGGGTTGATTGATGATCTAGATTGGTATGAGTTGTATGTTTTATTTTGGTGCTGTCCTATTGTGCCCTCCATGTCGCGCAAGCGTGAGGGATTCCCTCTGTAGGGTGTTGCAATATGTTCATGATTCGCTTATAGTGGGTTGTGACAGAAGCATAAACCCGAGTAAGGGGGTTGTTGCGTATGGGATAAAGGGGACTTGATATATTAATGCTATGGTTGGATTTTACCTTAATGATCTTTAATAGTTGTTGATGCTTGCCAGAGTTCCAGTCATAAGTGCAATGATCCAAGAAGAGAAAGTATGTTAGCTTACGCCTCTCCCTCATATGAAATTGCAATGACGACTACCGGTCTTGTTAACGATTGCCTAAGATAATTCCGCACACCGACCCATCATTATTCCACACTCGCTATTTATAATATTTAGTAATATATTCTAACTTCATGATAACATCACATACTTTATATTTTAGCTCTCCGATACCATGCAAAGTTATCCTCTTCATACCCACAACGTAGTTTTATTTCTCGTTTCTAGTTGGAAGCAAACGTTCGGTGTACGTAGAGTCGTATCAGTGGCAGATAGGACTTGAGAGAATATTGATCTTACCTTTAGCTCCTTGTGGGTTCGATACTCCATACTTATCACTTCCACCTTTGTGAATTGCTATGATGATTCCCTACACTTGGGGATTATCAGGAAGTAGATTGCTTCCTAGTGGATCTATTCTGAGCATTGCAAATTCTATACCAAGCATCTTTTAGATTTTCTCCCTCCGTTTGTTTAAAATTAAGAACTTCATTATCGGGAGTACTAACAATGATAGAAGGACTGGCCATGACAGCGAAACAAACGATCTAACACATGGACACACAAGAGGCAAGCGAAAAGAGGCGAACGAAAAAGGGAGAATAAAACGGCAAAGGTGAAGTGGGGGAGAGGAAAATGGGAGGCAAATGGCAAATAATGTAATGCGAGGGATAAGAGTTTGTGATGGGTACTTGGTATGTCTTGACTTGAGCGTAGATCTCCCCGGCAACGGCACCAGAAATCCTTCTTGCTACCTCTTTAGCATGCGTTGGTTTTCCCTTGAAGAGGACAGGGTGATGCAGCAAAGTAGCGTAAGTATTTCCCTCAGTTTTTGAGAACCAAGGTATCAATCCAGTAGGAGACTACTCGCAAGTCACCTAGTACCTGCACAAACAATCAAGAACCTTGCAACCAACGCGATAAAGGGGCTGTCAATCCCTTCACGGCCACTTGCAAAAATGAGTTATGATAAATATAATAAGATAAATATTTTTGGTATTTTTGTTGTATAGATTGGAAAATAAAGATTGCAAAATAAATAGTAAACTAGAATTATAGGTCGGAAACTTATATGATGTAAAGACCCGGGGGCCATAGGTTTCACTAGTGGCTTCTCTCATGATAGCATATATTACGGTGGGTGAACAAATTACTGCCGGGCAATTGATAGAAAAGCGCATAGTTATGAGAATATCTAGGCATGATCATGAATATAGGCATCACGTCCATGTCAAGTAGACCGAAACGATTCTGCATCTACTACTATTACTCCACACATCGACCGCTATTCAGCATGCATCTAGAGTATTAAGTTCATAAGAACAGAGTAACGCATGAGGCAAGATGACATGATGTAGAGGGATAAACTCAAGCAATATGATATAAACCCCATCTTTTTATCCTCGATGGCAACAATACAATACGTGCCTTGCTGCCCCTACTGTCACTGGGAAAGGACACTGCAAGATTGAGCCCAAAGCTAAGCACTTCTCTCATTGCAAGAAAGATCAATCTAGTAGGCCAAACTAAACCAATAATTGGAAGAGACTTGCAAAGATATCAAATCATGCATATAAGAATTCAGAGAAGAACCAAATATTGTTCATAGATAATCTTGATCATAAACCCACAATTCATCGGATCTCGGCAAACACACCGCAAAAGAGTATTACATCGAATAGATCTCCAAGAACATCGAGGAGAACTTTGTATTGAGAACCAAAGAGAGAGAAGAAGCCATCTAGCTAATAACTATGGACCCGAAGGTCTGTGGTAAACTACTCACACATCATCGGAGAGGCTGTGGTGTTGATGTAGAATCCCTCTGTGATCGAATCCCCCTCCGGCAGATTGCTGGAAAAGGCCCCAGATGGGATCTCACGTGTACAGAAGGTTGCGGCGGTGGAAAAGTGGTTTCGTGGCTCTCCTGGATGTTTTTAGGGTACAAGGGTATATATAGGCGAAAGAAGTACGTCGGTGGAGCTACGAGGGGCCCATGAGGGTGGGGGCGCGCCTACCCCCCTGGGCGCGCCGTCCTGCCTCGTGGCCGCCTTGTTGCGCCTCTGACTTCCACTCCAAGTCTCCTGGATTGCGTTTGTTCCAGGAAAGATCCCCGTGAAGGTTTCGTTCCGTTTGATATTCCTTTTCTGCGAAATACTGAAATAGGCAAAAAAACAACAAATGGCACTGGGCCTCCGGTTAATAGGTTAGTCCCAAAAATAATATAAAAGAGCATATTAAAGCCCATTAAACATCCAAAACAGATAATATAATAGCATGGAACGATAAAAAATTATAGATACGTTGGAGACGTATCATCTACTTAATTAAACATAAGTCTGAAACATTTGAAAAGTTCAAAAAATTTCAGAGTGAAGTGGAAAATCATCGTAACAAGAAAATAAAATTTCTACGATCTGATCGTGGAGGTGAATATTTGAGTTATGAGTTTGGTCTTCATATGAAACAACGTGGAATAGTTTCGCAACTCACACCACCTGGAACACCACAGTGTAATGGTGTGTCCGAACGTCGTAACCATACTTTATTAGATATGATGCGATCTATGATGTCTCTTACTGATTTACCGCTACCGTTTTGGGGTTATGCTTTAGAGACGGCCACATTCATGTTAAATAGGGAACCATCTAAATCCGTTGAGACGACACCATATGAACTGTGGTTTTTGCAACAAACCTAAGCTGTCGTTTCTTCAAGTTTGGGGCTGCGATGCTTATGTGAAAAAGCTTCAACCTGATAAGCTCGAACACATATCAGAGAAATGTGTCTTCATAGGATACCCAAAGGAGACTGTTGGGTACACCTTCTATCACAGATCCGAAGGCAAGATATTCGTTGCTAAGAATGGATCCTTTCTAGAGAAGGAGTTTCTCTCGAAAGAAGTGAGTGGGAGGAAAGTATAACTTGATGAGGTAATTGTACCTGCTCCGGAATTGGAAAGTAGTTCATCATAGAAATCAGTTCCAGTGATTCCTACACCAATCAGTGAGGAAGCTAATGATGATGATCATGAAATTTCAGATCAAGTTACTACCGAACCCCGTAGGTCAACCAGAGTACGATCTGCACCAGAGTGGTATGGTAATCCTATTCTGGAGGTCATGTTACTTGACCATGACGAACCTATGAACCATGAGGAAGCGATGATGAGCCCAGGTTCCGTGAAATGGCTTGAGGCCATGAAATCTGAGATGGGATCCATGTATGAGAACAAAGTGTGGACTTTGGTTGACTTGCCCGATGATCAACAAGCCATAGAGAATAAATGGATCTCAAGAAGAAAACTGACACTGACATTAATGTTACTGTCTACAAAGCTCGACTTATCGCGAAAGGTTTTCAACAAGTTGAAGGAGTTGACTACGATGAGACCTTCTCACCCGTAGCGATGCTTAAGTCTGTCCGAATCATGTTAGCAATTGCCGCATTTTATGATTATGAAATTTGGCAAATGGATGTCAAAACTACATTCCTTAATGGATATCTTAAAGAAGAGTTGTATATTATGCAACCAGAAGGTTTTGTCGATCCAAAAGGTGCTAAAAAAAAGTGTGCAAGCTCCAGCAATCCATTTATGGACTGGTGCAAGCCTCTCGGAGTTCAAATATATGCTTTGATAGTGTGATCAAAGCATATGGTTTTATACAGACTTTTGGTGAAGTCTGTATTTACAAGAAAGTGAGTGGGAGCTCTGTAGCATTTCTAATATTATATGTGGATGACATATTGTTGATTGGAAATAATACATAATTTCTAGATAGCATAAAAGGATACTTGAATAAGATTTTTTCAATGAAAGACCTCAGTGAAGCTGCTTATATATTGGGCATCAAGATCTATAGAGATAGATCAAGACGCTTAATTGGACTTTCACAAAGCACGTACCTTGATAAAGTTTTGAAGAAGTTCAAAATGGATCAGTCAAAGAAAGGGTTCTTGCCTGTGTTACAAGGTGTGAAGTTGAGTCAGACTCAATGCCCGACCACGGCAGATGATAGAGAGAAAATGAAAGTCATTCCCTATGCTTCATCCATAGGTTCTATCATGTACGCAATGCTATGTACCAGACCTGATGTGTGCCTTGCTATAAGTTTAGCAGGGAGGTACCAAAGTAATCTAGGAGTGGATCACTGGACAGCGGTCAAGAACATCCTGAAATACCTGAAAAGGACTAAGGATATGTTTCTCATTTATGGAGGTGACAAAGAGCTCATCGTAAATGGTTACGTCGATGCAAGCTTTAACACTAATCCGGATGACACTAAGTCACAAACTGGATACATATTTATATTGAATGGTTGAGCTGTCAGTTGGTGCAGTTCCAAGCAGAGCGTCGTGGCGGGATCTACGTGTGAAGTGGAGTACATTGTTGCTCAAAAAAAATGGAGTACATAGCTGCTTCGGTAGCAGCTAATGAAGGAGTTCATATCCGATCTAGGTGTAATACCTAGTGCATCGGGTCCAATGAAAATCTTTTTGTGACAATACTGGAGCAATTGTCTTGGCGAAGGAATCCAGATTTCACAAGAAAACCAAACACATCAAGAGACGCTTCAATTCCATCCGCGATACATACGGATTTGAATGTTGCAGACCCGTTGACTAAGCCTCTCTCACAAGCAAAACATGATCAGCACCAAGACTCCATGCGTGTTAGAATCATTACTGTGTAATCTAGATTATTGACTCTAGTGCAAGTGGGAGACTGAAGGAAATATGACCTAGAGGCAATAATAAAGTTGTTATTTATATTTCCTTGTATCGTGATAAATGTTTATTATTCATGCTAGAATTGTATTAACCGAAAACTTAGTACATGTGTGAATACATAGACAAACAGAGTGTCCCTAGTATGCCTCTACTTGACTAGCTCGTTAATCAAAGATGGTTAAGTTTCCTGGCCATAGACATGTGTTGTCATTTGATGAACGGGATCACATCATTAGAGAATGATGTGATGGACAAGACCCATCCGTTAGCTTAGCATAATGATCATTTAGTTTTATTGATATTGCTTTCTTCATGACTTATACATGTTCCTCTGACTATGAGATTATGCAACTCCCGAATACCGGAGGAACACCTTGTGTGCTATCAAACATCACAACATAACTGGGTGACTATAAAGATACTCTACAAGTGTCTCAGATGGTGTTTGTTGAGTTGGCATAGATCGAGATTAGGATTTGTCACTCCGTGAATCGGAGAGGTATCTCTGGGCCCTCGCGGTAATGCACATCACTATGAGCCTTGCAAGCAATGTGACTAATGAGTTAGTTACGGGATGATGCATTACGGAATGAGTAAAGAGACTTGCCGGTAACGAGATTGAACTAGGTATGAGGATACCGACGATCGAATCTCGGGTAAGTAACATAACGATGACAAAGGGAATGACGCATGTTGTTATGCGGTTTGACCGATAAAAATGTTCATAGAATATGTAGGAGCCGATATGAGCATCTAGTTTCCGCTATTGGTTATTGACCGGAGATGTGTCTCGGTCATGTCTACATAGTTCTCAAACCCGTAGGGTTCGCACGCTTAACGTTCGATGATGATTTGTATTATGAGTTATGTGATTTGATGACCGAAGTTTGTTCGGTGTCCCGGATGAGATCACGGACATGACGAGGAGTCTCGAAATAGTCGAGGGGTAAATATTCATATATTGGAAGGTTGCATTTGGACATCGGAATGGTTCTGGGACGTTTGAGCATTTTGCCGGAGTAACGGGAGGTTACCGGAACCCCCTGGGGAAGTTAATGGGCCTTAGTGGGCTTTAGTGGAGAGAGGAAAGAAGGGCCACGAGGTGGTGCATGCCTCCCCCCTGCCCAAACCGAATTGGACTAGGGGTAGGGGCGCCCCCCCCCCTCTTTCATTCTCCTTCTCCCCTCCATCCTTACCCTTCGGTGGAAGAAAGGAAAGGGGGGTGCGAATCCTACTTGGACTAGGAGTCTGATAACCCACAAGTATAGGGGATCAATTGTAGCCTCTTTCGATAAGTAAGAGTGTCAAACCCAACGAGGAGCTAAAGGTAGAACAATATTCCCTCAAGTTCTATCGACCACCGATACAACTCTACACACGCTTGACGTTCGCTTTACCTAGAACAAGTATGAAATTAGAAGTACTTTGTAGGTGTTGTTGGATAGGTTTGCAAGAATATAAAGAGCACATAAATAAAAACTAGGGGCTGTTTAGGTAAAGAAGCAATAAAGTTAGTATAACGAGTGTGGAAAAGTGGTGGTAGGAGTTGTGAAATTGTCCCTAAGCAATTGACTACTTTACTAGACCGATAGCAAGTTTTATGTGGGAGAGGCCACTGCTAGCATGTCGTCCCTGACTTGGAATTATATGCACTTATGGTTGGAACTATTAGCAAGCATCCGCAACTACTAACGTTCATTAAGGCAAAACCCAACCATAGCATTAAGATATATTGGCCCCCCTTCAATCCCGTACGCATCTATTTCTATGCTAGGTTGAAGCTTCTGTCACTCTTGCCCTCCAATACATAGTCCTATCAACATACAACTAACCCTATGGTGTGATCCACGCGCGTGCTCATATGATGGGCACCAAAGGACAGCAACATAACCACAAGCAAATTAAACCAATCATAGCAATTCACCAATTACCGATAGGACAACAAAAATCTACTCAGACATCATAGGATGGCAACACATCATTGGATAATAATATGAAGCATAAAGCACCATGTTCAAGTAGAGGGTACAGTGGGTTGCGGGAGAGTGGACCGCTGTAGATAGATGGGGGAAGGTTATGGAGATGTTGGTTAAGATGACGGAGGTACTGGTGTAGATTGCGGTGATGATGATGGCCCCGGCGGCGTTCCGACGCCACCGGAAGAGAGGGGAAGAGGGCCCCCCTTCTTATTCTTCCTTGACCTTCTCCCTAGATGGGAGAAGGGTTTCCCCTCTGGTCATTGGCTTCCATGGCATGGGAGGGCAAGAGCCCTCCGAGATTGGATCTCTCTCTCTCTCTCTCTCTCTCTCTCTCTCTCTCTCTCTCTCTCTCTCTCTCTCTCTCTCTCTCTGTTTCTGCGTTCCCTAATTCTGCCCTTTCACCGTTTCTTATATTCCCGGAGATCCGTAACTCCGACTGGGCTGAAATTTGGACATGATTTTTATCTGGATATTGGCTTTCTTGCGGCGAAGGAAGGGCACCAACCGTCTTACGGGGTGGCCACGAGGGTCAGGGGCACGCTTGACCCACTGGGGCGTGCCCCCTACCTTGTGGCCCCCTTGGGTATCGTCTCACGTTAATTCTTCTTCCCAAAAATCACATATATTCCAAAAAAAATCTTCATCGGTTTTTATCCCGTTTGGACTCCGTTTGATATGGATTTTCTGCGAAACAAAAAACATGCAACAAACAGGAACTGGCACTGGGCACTGGATCAATATGTTAGTCCCGAAAATAGTATTAAAAGTTGCCAAAAGTATATGAAAGTTGTATAATATTGGCGTGGAACAACAAAAAATTATAGATATGACAGAGACGTATCAGAGTCCAAGTAGGACTCCCCCCTGGCACGCCCAACCTGGCCGGCCTCCTCTCTCCCTCCCTCCTTTATATACGTGGCCAGGGGGCACCCCAATAGCACAACAGACAATCTCTTAGCCGTGTGTAGTGCCCCCCTCAACAGTTCAACACCTCGGTCATATCGTCGTAGTGCTTAGGTGAAGCCCTGCGCTGGTAACTTCATCATCACCGTCGCCACGCCGTTGTGCGGAACTCTCCCTCGTCCTCAACTGGATCAAGAGCTTGAGGGATGTCATCGTGCTGAACGTGTGCTGAACACGGAGGTGCCGTACGTTCAGTGCTTGGATCGCTTGGATCGTGAAGACGTTCGACTACATCAGCCGCGTTACTAAACGCTTCCGCTTTCGGTCTACGAGGGTACGTGGACACACTCTCCCCTCTCATTGCTATGCATCTCCTAGATAGATCTTGCATGATCGTAGGAAATTATTTTGAAATACTGCGTTCCCCAACAGCTCCGAGGGGAGCACAACCCACCAGGGCGCGCCTGGAGGCCCAAGCTCGCCCTGGTGGGTTGTGCCCACCTCGGGTGCCCTCGGACCGCCTCTTTACTCTATAAATACCCCAATATTCGAGAAACCCTGGGGGAGTCGACGAAAATCAATTTCATCCGCCGCAGAGTCGAGAACCACCAGATCCAATCTAGACACCATCACGGAGGGGTTCATCATGTCCATTGGTGCCTCCCCGATGATGCGTGAGTAGTATTTTGTACACCTTCGGGTCCATAGTTAGTAGCTAGATGGCTTCCTCTCTCTCATTTGATTCTCAATACAACGGTCTCTTGGAGATCCATATGATGTAATTCTTTTGTGGTGTGTTTGATGGGATCCGATGAACTTTGAGTTTATGATCAGATCTATCTCTTTTTATCCATGAAAGTTATTTGAGTCTTCTTTGATCTCTTATATGCATGATTGCTTATAGCCTCGTATTTCTTCTCCGATATTTGGGTTTTGTTTGGCCAACTTGATCTATTTATCTTGCAATGGGAAGAGGTGCTTTGTGATGGGTTCGATCTTACGGTGCTTGATCCCAGTGACAGAAGGGGAACCGACATGCATGTATCATTGCTATTAAGGATAAAATGATGGGGTCTATTTCTACATAAATAGATCTTGTCAACATCATGTCATCGTTCTTATTGCGTTACTCTGTTTCTCCATGAACTTCATACACTAGATGCATGCTGGATAGCAGTCGATGTGTGGAGTAATAGTAGTAGATGCAGGCAGGAGTCGGTCTACTAATTTTGGACGTGATGCCTATATAATGATCATTGCCTGGATAACATCATGATTATTTGAAGTTCGATCAATTGCCCAACAGTAATTCGTTTACCCAGCGTTTGCTATTTTTCTCGAGAGAAGCCACTAGTGAAAACTACGCCCCCCGGGTCTCTTCTTTAATATATTTGCCTTTGCGATCTATTTTCATTTGCTTTTATTTTATTAAACCAAAAATATTAAAATACCTTGATGCAATTTATTTTATTTGGTGTTCGATCTATCAATTATTACAACTCTCTCATGTCCGTTTGCCAATTTCTGGCGGCGTTACCCGAAAGGGATTGACAACCCCTTTAACACGTCGGGTTGCGAGTATTTGTTATTTGTGTGCAGGTGCTGTTTAGGTAGTGTTGCTTGGTTCTCCTACTAGTTCGATAACCATGGTCTCATCACTGAGGGAAATACCTACCGTTGATGTGCTGCATCATCCCTTCCTCTTTGGGGAAATACCGACGTAGTTCTAGCAGACATCAACTATCACCTTCATCTCGGGCATTTCTAGCTCTCTTGTTTGCATCCCTATCCTGCATATCTTCATCATGGTTTGCACCATGATCAGTTCCATCGTCATGGTGTTCCAATTTTTTTCGATAAAGGGCGCTTTTATTATCTCAAAAAGTAGCATCAAGAGGATACAAAGGACTATTAGTAACACCCGACCTCTGCATAACTAAGATGCACACAGCCAATGACCTAAAGTCTGATAAAAATAAAGAAAAATGACAAATGGGCGACAGGAGAGTCATATAGACCGACACTATGCCTATGTCGAAAGGGGTGGTGGACCGATCCGGAGATTATGGTGCCACCCATGTTGGGTAAAAACCTCTGTAGCCACCTGCTCCAACCGCGTACACACCGCCTTGAACAGCGGTTGGTACTCCACTCGTTGTAGCGTAGACCACGTATGAAGCGAGTGCATACAACGGACAATAACCTGCAAAGGAGAAGCATTTTTGTTATTGAAAACCAAATCATTTCTACATAGCCAGAGCGACCATAGCAAGGCATACGCTCCCACCCTTATTAGCGTTTTCAACCAATTTGGAATACCATCCAACCAATGACCAAAAATATTGGCGACACTTGTGGGCAGATACAAATTTGACGCTATTTGGATGACTGACCACGTAGAATGTGCAAACTTGCATTGGAAAAGGAGGTGTTTGATTGTCTCTTCATGAGTGCAAAAACAACACTTCTTACTCCCTGCCCAGTTGCGTCGTACGAGGTTGTCTTTGGTTAGAACAACTCCCCTACGAAGATACCACATAAAGATTTTAACTTTTAGTGGAATCTTTGACTTCCAGATTTTCTTGTTATTACTCACCGGTACCTCAGAATGCGTGAGCGCACGGTACATAGAGTCTACTGTGAAAGACCCCGATGCAGTAAGGTTCCAGCGAAACACATCTCGACCTTGTGTCAAATTGATCAAATCCGGACGGGATAAAAGATTATGCCATGACATAAGACGGGGGCCAACCAAATCCCGCCTAAACGAAATATTGGGCGGGAATGAACTGAGCACCTGCGCAATAGTTTTATTCTTATCGCGAGCGATGTTCTACAAGGCTGGATATTGTTCTCGCAGACTGGCATTGCCTAGCCAGATGTCTTCCTAAAAATGAATCTCCATCCCGTCCTTTATCGCGAAAGACCCAAAGCGAAAGAGATATTTCTTTGCTGCCATTAGGCCAGCACAAAAGTGCGAGTCACCAGGTTTCCAATAAGCCTGAGACACCACCTTTTGACCTAGATACTTGTTGCGCAGCATGGTTTGCCAAATACCATCAACCACTTACTAAGTAGGTCCTCATTCTTGACTTCCAGGTCATGAATTCCAAGGCCACCTTGGTCTTTTGGCCTACAAACCACACTCCATTTGGCCAACCTGTATTTTTTCTTTTCACCATCTCCTTGCCAAAAGAATCTGGATCTAAAATAGTCTAGTCTTTGCAGGACCCATTTTGGCAGTTGGAAGAAAGAGAGCACATAAAGAACCATATTTGTGAGGATAGAGTTAATCAAAACCAGCTGTCCCCCAACTGAGAGCAATTTTCCTTTCCAATTGCTCAAACGTTTTTCTAGCCGCTCCTCTACATGCTTCCACTCCACAATGATGAGACGCCGATAATGAATCGGTATTCCCAGATATTTAATCGGGAATTGGCCATGTGTGCAACCGAACAGGTTAGCATAATCGGCCGCCGCCTCAACAACTTCTCCAAAGCAGAAAAGTTCACTTTTATGGAAATTAACTTTAAGACCCGACATTTGCTCAAATGCTGACAACAAGAGTTTCAGGTTTCGAGCCTTATCTAGGTCATGTTCCATAAAGAGAATTGTATCATCGGTGTATTGCAGAATAGAGAGACCACCATCCACAAGGTGTGGCACTACTCCTGCAATCTGGCCGTCCTGCTTGGTGCGCTCAATCAGAATAGCCAACATGTCAGCGACAATGTTAAATAACATTAGGGACATGGAGTCACCCTGTCGTAGTCCTTTTTTTGTCTGAAAGTAATGGCCTACGTCATCATTGACTTTGATGGCCACACTACCTCCAGTTACAAAATTATGGATCCAGTAATGCCATTTATCAGAGAAACCTTTCATCCTTAGGGACTCTTGGAGGAAAGGCCATGTGACCTTGTCATAGGCTTTTTCAAAGTCGATTTTGAATACGACTCTAGTCATGTTTTTTCAGTGCATCTCATGGACGGTCTCATGGTGTTCCCAAATAAGAGGTGTAAAAGTCATGGCCAGGGACATAATCCTCCGTCTCCAACACATAACGAAACACATATCCATTGAGCTTCACATAAACATCTCAAGAGGCAGGCATCGTTACACCCATGCTCTTTGACAATTATGTCTTTGGAATGGACTGCAACCTAGATTCAGACAATACCATGTCGACACAAGCAGACCGGGTCAACATACTGAATGGCGCTAATACCTGGTCCCATCGCTCGCAGACCAGTAAAGTGCTAGAGAGCTGGGACGCTGATGACATGTACCCAAACTAGTTGCAGTGGAAGTATAAATGGAGTATCCTCAACCTTCCGTTCACTTATAACAATCATCACACCATTGGACTTGACACTGAGGTCAAAAGCTACCACACTGAAATATTTCCATGGACAAGAAAGAAACCAAGAACGCATTGGCTCCATGAGGAACCACTTCCCACTTCCACAGAGTCTAGGCAACCTTAGTGACCTTGGCCTCCACCACGAAGCATAGAAGGAACCACTAGAAATCTTGACCAGAGCTGTCAGCAAAGTTGGGGGTGCGAGATGATCCTTGAAAAGCGAATCTAACAAGATGAACATTGCGTTATTTGATTCCTGACCACAGAACCATGCAATTAGCTTAGGTTACTCCAAGGTAGAGCAGTGATATAGCGGATGTTTGTGGCTATTGCAAATGTAACAGTAGTGAATCACAGCATAATACTTTTTGCGACAACACGGTATAATCCTTCAAGGGGTATATATCAGGTGCTACAACACATTACGTGCTATCATTTCAAAAAGCAATTTGAAATATTTCAAAAGATTATGAGTGTTTACAAGACATAAGTCTACAATCTACAAAAAAAATTCAAGTCAAAATTGTGAGTGGTTGCGGCTCGGCTAACCAGATGCATCCTCCGGTAGGTTAATCAACAATAGATTGCATTATTTTTCCCCTAGCTCTCGCGACTAGGGTTTTCTCCCTTGAGGCGATCCGTCCTCTCAGGGTTACGCTCGTTCCCCGGCGATCACCGCAGGGTTATCTCCGTGCTTCGGCGCCTCGGGTGGGATGGCTTCCTCCTCGGATGCGCACTCGGCGACCAACGATGGCGGTGGTAGAGGTGGATATGGTGGTGGCGACGGCGCAACTGCAGATCCTGATCTGGAAAACTTCTTCGACCAGTTGGATCTTAATGGAGAAGAATTTGAGGATGTGGAGATTGAGGAGGACGATCCGGAAATTGAAGAGAGCGTTCGTTGGTTAGCCCTTGCTAGGGTTCACACGGACAAAACCTTCTCGGCGACAGCCTTTTACAGAGAGATGCGTGCGGCGTGGAATCCAGCGCAGGGAGTCAGATTCCGCCCGGTTGGACCAAACAGATTTGTTGTTCAGGCCGCATGCTTGGGTGACTGGGAGAGGATCATGAAGCAAGGTCCGTGGCTGTTCCGCAACATGGCGGTGCTGCTGTGTAAGTACGATGGGTTTAGTTGTGCAGAAGAAGTGGTCTTTGATCATATGCCTATATGGCTCCAGATTCACAAGCTTCCAGATCCCTACTGCAAGGAGCACATAGTTGAGAAACTGCTGAAGGGAGCTGGGGAGATTTTGGAGATAAGGTTGAACAGCAATACAAGGGGAGACTATGTGAGGGTTAGGGTTAACCATAACATCAAAAGCCCCCTCACTAAGTTTGTCAGCATTGTGCGTGCAAAGGAGAGACAGGTGTACCTTGTGCGCTATGAGAAGTTAGCTCATTTTTGCAAAGTCTGTGGTTTGATAGGTCATGAGCACAAGGAGTGCGGGTAAGGCATACATGACAAGTCATAGATGAAGTTTGGCGATTGGCTTTATGCTGATGGGCCGTCTAGACCAGGACAAAGCGGTCCTGCAAGGCAGCCGGGTCCCCGTCCGGCGGGCAAGAGGGATGACCGGACGTCTTCGTCAGCACCAGACAAGGAGGCGTCAGACCCTGATACCCTGGATACGGCGATGAGCCCTCTGAAACAGGCCGTGGCTAGGATGGAGGTAGACAAAGATGCAAGGAAGCGCCTGAATATGGATGATGCGGAGACGGGGCTCGACAACATAAATGGCGCCCCTAAGGCGACGTTGGCTCTCACGGATGGCAGTGGGGTGGATGCTGCAGGGAATAACTCGCCTGCCAGCAGCGACTCAAGCAACAAAAGGCTGAAAGCGTCTAAGGAAGGTGGTAATAATGAGAGATCGGCGGCCTCCCTCGAGGAGGACCGCCGGACGCAATGAATATCCTCGCTTGGAACTGCCGGGGGGGGACCGCCGGACAGTTCGAGAGGTGTTGGCCCTCACTAAAGCCAACATCCCCAGTCTAGTTTTCTTAAGCGAGACTAGACAAGAAGTATCGAGAATGGAGAAGCTGAAGTGTAGATTGGGATTAAAAGGATTCCATGGAGTGAGTTCGGATGGGAGAAGCGGGGGCTTGGGCCTCTTTTGGGATGAAACTTTGAAGGTGACTGTCTTGGACTCTTGCAGTCGCTATATTGATGTTCTTGTTGATGATGTGGGAGGAGGAGCCTCGTGGAGAGGCACTTTTGTGTATGGAGAGCCTAGAACGGAGAATAGACACCTAATGTGGGATCACCTAACTCGGCTGAAGGTTAACTCACAGGCTCCATGGTTGGTCTGTGGTGATTTCAATGAAGCTATGTGGCAACACGAGCACCTTTCTAGGGCGCTGAGATCAGAAACGCAGATGCTGGCTTTCAGAGACTACTTGCTGCTGTGTGAACTTGAAGATCTGGGTTTTTCGGGCATTCCGTACACTTACAATAATGGTCAGGATGGTAATTGTAACGTGCAAGTTAGACTGGATCGCACGTGTGCGGATGAGGCGTGGCGTGACCTATTCCCCTCTACACAGGTGGTTCACCTAGCAACACCATGCTCTGATCATTGCCTTGTCCTAATTCGCTTGGGCGGGGTTCAAATGGCAACGCAGCGTGGCCAAGCACCACGCTATGAAATTATGTGGGAAAGACACCCGGCGCTTGCAGAGGTGGTGTCGCGATCGTGGGCTGGAAATCCTCAGCTTGGCGATTTGGGATCGGTTGCCGTAGCTCTGAAACAGCTCATGAAGGATCTTAAGGCATGGAGTAAGGCAAATTTTGGTAATGTATTAAAGGAGATAGAGGCCTTGCGAGGTCAGCTTGCGGACCTACAGTTGGTGGGGGCCGATCGTTCTCTGATTCGGCTCAAGATGAACCAACTGGATGAACTCCTCTATCGGGAGGAAATGATGTGGCTCCAACGGTCACGAATCACGTGGCTTAAGGAGGGTGAACACAATACGAAGTATCTCCATCGCCGAGCAGTGTGGCGGGCGCGTAGGAATTATATCCAACGCCTGCATAGAACTGATGGGACTTGGTGCAACGTACCAACAGATATGGAGAGAATGGCCTCCTCATACTTCCAGGAAGTCTACACTAAGGATCCTACCCTTGATTCTTCTGTGGTTTTGGAGTGTATTCTTCCAAAGGTCAGCCAAGAAATGAACATAGCTCTAGATGCTCCATATACAGAAGTGCAGATCTCAGATGCATTATTCCAAATCGGGCCACTAAAAGCCCCAGGTGTGGATGGCTTCCCGGCCCGGTTTTATCAGAGAAACTGGAACGAGTTGAAAAAGGACATCATTGGTGCAGTTCAAAAATTCTTTGTGAGTGGTACTATGCCAGAGGGGGTTAATGAAACGGCGATTGTGTTAATCCCGAAGATTCAGCACCCACAAGAGTTGAAAGATTTTCGTCCAATTAGCCTATGCAATGTGGTTTATAAAATTGTCTCGAAGTGTATGGTGAATAGATTGAGACCCCTTCTGGGGGAGTTGATTTCTGAAAATCAGAGTGCTTTTGTTCCTGGGAGGCTTATCACAGACAATTCAATAATTGCTTTTGAATGCATACACCATATCCAGTCTTTGAAGGAAAATGATCCCGCTTTCTGTGCCTACAAGCTGGATCTATCTAAAGCATACGACCGAGTTGACTGGAAGTTTTTGGAGAAGGCCTTGCATAAATGGGGGTTTTCACCTACCTGGATTGCCCGTGTTATGGCCTGCGTTTCCTCAGTAACATATTCGGTGAAGTTCAATGGCAAGATCCTAGAGTCTTTCACCCCGTCGAGGGGGCTTCGCCAAGGTGACCTGCTGTCCCCCTTCCTTTTCCTTTTCATTGCGGATGCTTTATCAGCGCTGTTAACTAAAGCGATGAATGAGGATGGACTTAGAGGGGTGCAGATTTGTAGAAGGGCCCCGGAAATTTCTCACCTACTATTTGCAGATGATTCTCTGTTATTCTTTGAAGCTTCAGTACAGCAGGCACACATGGTGAAAGGCTTGTTGAACACCTATGCGTTGGCCACGGGCCAGTTAATTAACCCAGCAAAGTGTTCCATCCTTTTCTCAGAGTCTTGCTTACCTACGGTGGTGGATGAAGTGAAGAGAATTCTGGAAATTGTACAGGAGGTTTTTGAGCCTAAATACCTTGGTTTGCCGGTGCCTGAAGGTAGAATGAACAAAGGGATATTTGAAACGGTCCAGGACAGATTAAGGAAGAGATTGATTGACTGGAGCGAACAGTATATGTCATCGGGTAATAAGGAAGTCCTGATAAAATCAGTTGCCCAGGCAATCCCAGCTTATGTCATGAGTGTCTTTAAATTGCCAGCTTTAGTGTGCGATGAATTGACCAGACTTATGCGTCAATACTGGTGGGGAGTGGAGAAAGGTAAGAACAAGATGGCGTGGCTCAGCTGGGATAAAATGAGATTACCAAAATCGATGGGAGGTATGGGTTTCAGAGATATGAGAGCGTTTAATCAGGCGCTTCTCGCAAAGCAAGCCTGGCGGCTCATCGATACTCCGGAGAGTCTATGTGCCAGACTATTGAAGGCCAAGTACTATCCCTCGGGCAGCCTTTTAGACACGGTTTTCCCTAACCAGGGGTCGGCGGTCTGGAAGGGCATATTACATGGACTTGAGTTACTGAAAACAGGAGTTATCTGGCGAGTGGGCAATTGTTCAAGTATAAGAACTTGGAGGGATCCGTGGATACCGAGAGCATCTTCTTTCAGACCGATAACTCCTAAGCGCACGTCCCGCCTAAACCGAGTCTCTGATTTTTTAGACGGGAATGGTGCATGGAGGAGGGATAGGTTGTTACAACACTTCTGGCAAATGGATGTTGATCATATCCTGAAGATATGTACGTCACCGAGGCAACGGAGCGACTTTATCTCATGGTTTCCGGAGAAGAACGGCAGATTTTCAGTAAAAAGTGCATATAAACTGGCTACAAGTGCCCATGTTGTTGTATATGCAAGGGGGTCTTCTTCAGATGCGCCAAACGGCACGAGATCAATCTGGAATTGTGTTTGGAAATCATTGGTGCCACAAAAGATGAAGATCGCGGCTTGGAAAGTGGTGGTCGGGGCTCTACCGACGGCAGCCTGTAAGAAATATAGACATGTATCTAAAAGGTCTACTTGCCCGTTATATGGTGTGGAGGAAGAGAATGAATTTCATGCCTTACTCACATGCGATCATGCACGGTCCCTGTGGACACACATGCGGGATAGGTGGCCTCTCCCTTCGGATGATTTGCTGGTCAACACTGGCAAGGAATGGCTCCTGTCTTTGCTCATGCAGTGTTCGGACCAAGTTCGCGACATGGTGATCATGTTGCTCTGGAGGATATGGCAGCTGCGGAATGATTGCGCCCATGGCAAGGAAGTGCCAGCAACGGCAGTAACGGTGGAATATTTGGATAGTTACTATAAATCTATTCGCCTCGCTAGTCGCTTCTCCACGGAGGAGATAATCAAAGGTAAAATGCCGGTCTCTGAGCAGAAGTCTGAAACTCGGATCAAACAGCCAGCGCCACCATGGCCGGCTCCTGGGACGGGTACCGTCGCGATCTCTGTCGATGGATCTTTCTGCCCGGTAGAGGGTTCAGCAGCCACCGAAATCGTACTGAGAGATGGATCAGGTACGGTGTTACTAGCGGCTTATCGCTACATGTTTAATTGTAATGATGCTTTGGAGACGGAGATCCACGCTATCATGCAGGGAATGGCCTTGGCCATTCAACACACATCTCTTCCGGTGGTGGTGCAGTCAGACACGGCGACTGCGTTAACAACTTTGGCAAATGATGATCTATCCAAATAAGCATATGGACACTTGGTACTGGAGATTAAAGACTTGATGAAGGAAAGGGAGTTTTTACCTCAGAAATTACATCGGAGTCAGAATAGTGTTGCAGATCGGTTGGCAAACTATAGCCGCACCGAGAGAACCACGGTTGTGTGGATTCACTCGGTTCCACCATGTATTGAGAACCTTTGGCCTCTCGATTGTAACACTGTGACCTTATAATAAAGCTCCCTTTTACCCCGCAAAAAAAAAATCAACAATAGATTAATCTTTAATCCTAGTCTTCTCTGTCCTACATCCTCCGGTGCTTTCGACGCTGATCCCACAATCATGAAAAGACTCGCGGCTTAGCACCCCCATTTTACACACACCGGACAGTGATTTACGCTCTAATCACCCATCTTCAGAGAGAAGCAACGCCTTTTATCTCAAGAAAGACGCGCGCAATCACAGAGACTCGTGATGCGTCTGTGCAGCCCGAAAGGAAAAGAGATAAAAACATATAATAAAATCAACAAAGGCAAAGACGGCGTGCGATCTCCTTATCCATCCCCATTGCCAAAGGTCGCATGATGGCTTGCAGAGCGAGTAAGGCTCGGTTTCATATCCCCAGCACGTCTCGTCAGCAGCCGCAGGGGTCAGATCTCAGCCGTCCGGTTTCCCCTGTCCCCACCATCCATCGGTCGTCGGTTGTTGTAGCCTCCCGATCAGCGGGCAGCCTGCGCCCAAAACCTGGTAGTTTTTCCCGCGAATTCAAGAACTCGGACCTCTTTTGCATCCATATAAGATAAGAGTCGACCTGACAATCGCTTCTTATCTTTCACTCTGGAGCCACCTCAATCAATCAGAAAAATCAAGTTGCTCTTCTCTGCATAGTCAAAAATCTTCCCGGAGGCAGACAGACAGGTGCAAATATCATCTGAAAGCCCCAACCGATTCAGCACTTCAGTTTGCTTCGGCGCTCTTCTTCTTCTTCTCCGGGACACCAGCCCAGCTGCACCCATCCGTAGTGGTTGGCCCGTCCCTGCAGCCGCGACCAAACTGCCGCGGTGTAGTTCACGTCTGAATCCACCAATGCATACTACCAGCACACACCACTACTACCATTCCTCTCCTACCACTACCTGGTGGCCGGCGTCGCCATGTATTCCTATCATGGTTTCTTGCTTTCCCGCCTTCCCTTGCCTTGCACCTCTCGGAAAGCGACCTGCTGCTGTTAGGCTCCATTTCCACCATTAGTCTATGCCCTGATCGGAAGTAAGTGTATGCTAGCTGACGCGAGTTTACCAATGAAGAAGCAGAGGCGCGAGCTTCGGCTACGGCAATGGCTGGTGGTTCCATGGGTTGTCGTAGTCATGGTGGGAGCTGCCGTGGCGACGGCTGAGTTGGCGGAGTCGGAGCTGGAGGCGTTCCGCGACGAGCGGGGCGGGCTGGTGGCGCTGCGCGACGGGCTGCGGTCGGCCAAGGACCTGCACTCCAACTGGACGGGCCCGCCGTGCCACGGCGGGCGGAGCCGGTGGTACGGCGTCTCCTGCGACGGCGACGGGCGCGTGGTGGGCGTCAGGCTCGACGGGGTTCAGCTCACGGGCGCGCTCCCCGCTGGCGCGCTCCGCGGCGTCGCGCGCCTTGCCACGCTCAGCCTGCGTGACAACGCCATCCACGGCGCGCTCCCGGGGCTTGCCGGCCTGGACCGGCTCCGCGTCATCGACCTGTCGAGCAACCGCTTCTCGGGCCCAATCCCGCGCCGGTACGCCGCGGCGCTCCCCGCGCTCACGCGGCTCGAGCTCCAGGACAACCTGCTCAACGGCACCGTGCCGGCGTTCGCGCAGGGCGAGCTCACCGTCTTCAACGTGTCCTACAACTTCCTCCAGGGCGAGGTCCCGGATACGCGTGCGCTCCGCCGGTTCCCCGCGAGCGCTTTCGGCCACAACCTCAAGCTCTGCGGCGAGGCCGTGAACGCCGCGTGCCGGTCGGGCTCGTCCTCCGCCGATGATGGAGCCCGAGCAGCCGGCAACCGCGACGATCGGGTCGTCAGGCCGGCCGATCACGACGCTCGCGGGCGGGCCGCGCGCAACTCAAGGCACTTCAGGCTGGCAGCGTGGAGCGTCGTGGCGATCGCCCTTATCGCCGCCATGGTGCCGTTCGCCGCCGTGCTCATCTTCCTGCATCAGACCAAGAAGAGCCGGGAGATTCGTCTCGGTGGCCGTGCCACGCCGACAGGAGCGCCGGACATCAAGGATAAAGCCGAGCAAGGCAAGTTGAGTGGCAGCGGCAGCGGCAGCAGCAGCGGGAGCCGGAACGCGCAGGCGCAGCTGCAGTTCTTCCGTGCGGACAAGGCGGCCGGCTTCGACCTCGACGACCTGTTCCGTTCGACGGCGGAGATGCTCGGCAAGGGCCGGCTGGGGATCACCTACCGCGTGACGCTCGAGGGCGGCACCGCCGTCGTCGTCGTGAAGCGGCTGCGCAACATGGGGCACGTGCCACGCAAGGACTTCGCGCACACCATGCAGCTGCTGGGCAAGCTCCGGCACGAGAACGTGGTGGAGGTCGTCGCGTGCTACCACTCCAAGGAGGAGAAGCTTGCCGTCTACGAACACGTGCCCGGGCGCAGCCTCTTCGAGCTCCTGCACGGTACGTCCCCCTCGTGGTCGCAGCATGCATCTCCATTTTCCATCGAGAGCTTGTCCATCAGTGCCACGGCGATTTGGTGAGATCGACTGATGTTGCTCTGCTCTGTTTGTTGCGCGCGCGCAGAGAACAGAGGCGAAGGGAGGATGCCGCTGCCGTGGCCGGCGAGGCTGTCGATAGCGAAGGGCATGGCGCGCGGGCTGGCGTACCTGCACCGGTCGATGCCGTTTTTCCACCGGCCGCCGCACGGCAACCTCAAGTCGTCCAACGTGATCATCATGTCGACACCCAGCGGCAAGCATCAGCATCCTCACGTGGTGCCGAAGCTCACGGACTACGGCTTCCACCCGCTGCTCCCGCACCACGCGCACAGGCTGGCCGCGGCCAAGTGCCCGGAGTACGCGCGCGGCAAGCGACCGTCGTCCCGAGCCGACGTGTTCTGCTTCGGCCTCGTGCTGCTGGAGGTGGTGACGGGGAAGTTGCCGGTGGACGAGGCCGACGGCGACATGGCGGAGTGGGCGCGTCTGGCGCTGAGCCACGAGTGGTCCACGGACATACTCGACGTGGAGATCGTCGGCGAGCTGGAACGGCACGGGGACATGCTGAGGCTCACGGAGGTCGCGCTCATGTGCGCTGCTGTCGAGCCCGAGAGGCGGCCCAAGATGCCCGACGTCGTCAGGATGATCGACGAGATCGGCGGCGGCGCGGACGAGAAAGGGAGGTGGGAGCTCGTCGTAGGATGATCTTGAGCTGTATGTAGGAGACCATTTGTGCTTCCGCGATATACGATCTCTTAGTTACCACCCGTCTTTTTTGTGTCTAAGTAATGTACTTTGTGTTTCTCTTCCTTCTCGGAAGCTTTCTAATCGCTTTTGCTACATGTTAGGCACCTGAAATTTTCTTACAATTTTCAGTCAAAACTCTCACCGTCCATTTTGGTGCTTTGTTCGCCATGCGTAGGAGCAGGTAGTTTTTTTTAGAAAAGGAACCGCTAATTGACTTTTCTTTTTAGAAACACCAAGCTTTTATTATTCAAAGTCCGTGGAATACAAATCCGTCCGTGAGGTTGGCCCAACCACACATGACGCCCGATCTAAAAAAAGTGAATGCTTGGCTAGCAAACCGGCCTTGAAATTTGTCGACCTATTTTCAAAACAAAAAACACAATTATAATTCAAAGCTCTAAATTTGATCTCCTTGATAATTTGGCCGTATATGCCACAATGTTGTGCAATAGTAGATCCTAGGCACGACAATGCCTCCTGCACACGATCGCCTCAAGAGTTGCTACATCATTATTCCCGTGTATCACCAGAGAGGAGGACCCCAAATAACGTCCATTTGCGTCCCTACAAACTGCTACTGCAGAACGTTGTTGCCAACCCTAGGCACACTCGCGTCCACATGAAATAAAAGCAAAGCCCGACGGTGGTGCAGCCATAAGAACATGACCGGCTCTCCCGACGCCTGTAGTAGTACCACTTCGCATCAAACTCACTGTCGTGTGTGAGTATTTCGTGTCACATCTCCCAGCTCTGCAATAAAATGATTTACAAACAGATTTGTGGAAACCAGGCTCCGATAACCGTCTTCGTGGATAGCCTTTCTTCTTCCAAAGGGTCACAACAAGTTTCACAAAAGCTTAGTGAGACATGGATTCTTTCATGGTAAATAACCATTTCTTAGCACAAGGTTTAGTTGTTGCCATCGTCAGCTCAACCATGTCCTCCTCCATCAGCGCCCATATACATCATGACATCGAGCACTCAATCAACTAATGTCTCCACGAATCCTCCATACCACATATACCACATGCACTTGATGGTGACATATTCCTGTAACAACAGACATCTTCGGTGGGCAGAGATTGTTTAGCTAATCACCAGAGAAACATTCTGATTTTACCTGGTACTTGAGTATTCCACAGCAATTTCCAAGCTCGTTCTACACCACCTGAGCTCGAAGAACCAATCATCCCATTAATCCAAGCCTCTCTCATGTACTTCATGGCAATCATCCTTTTATAGGCCGAGGAGATAGATAATTCTCCATTCTTTTCATAGCGCCAAGACCATGTATCGATGATGTTCACGGTGCATAAAGAGACATTCAAAATAACTCGAACATCAATTGGGATAAAAACCTCCTCAACACACTGAATGTCCCATATGACGGAAGTGTGGTCAATCAGCTCCGTCACCAAAGAGGGGGGTTGGGCGATATGCACCCGTAGGGTTTCATCATCTTCGTCCTTGGCAACTAATTGTGATTCTAGATTTACATGACTCTCCATTACCAGTCCGTTTAATTATTCCATGTTTCAATATATCTCTGCCTTCTATAATTGATCTCCATATCTAGGACGGGTGGCTGCTCACTTTTGCTTGTAATAATGTTGTATTGGGAAATAGACTGCCTTTGAAATTCTAGCACTCAACGTCTCTGGTTTCTTCAACATACGTCGGGCATGTCTAGCCAATGGTTAAAGAGCTAAAATATTTAAAAGCCACCCCACCCATACCTTTTGGCATTGTCATTACCTCACAAGACACCCAACTAGGTGCTTTGGTCATCCTTACATCCCCATCGAAATTTCCGAATCAACATATCAAGATGCTCACAAAGTCCCTTGGGAAGCTTGAAGCATGATACAGAACATACTCGCTCCAGGTAGTCGACTAATGCATGTTGTTTGTTGAAGTTGATTTTCCACGCTTGTTTTCATCTGTAGCTGGGCCGGCCTATTGCCCACAGACGCATGTCCAGTTTTCCGAGCTTTATTTTCTTGTGCAACTTGTGTTTCTGATGTGATGTACATGGGTAAGCTATAGCAGTGTAGCAAGCGGATGATTGCAGAATGCCTGCACATTGGATGCTTAGATAGAATCATACCCATGCATGTGCGCGAGGATTGATTTGCTTCTATTTTCTCTTATTTTCATGTGTGTTTGCTGTTGTTTTTTGCTTCTTTTTCTACATGATTTTTTTCTTTTTATTTATGTGTATGTGTGGATGTTGGGTATGTGTGTAAATTATGATATACATAAGTATTATACAATATATGTGTATTATACTAGAGCAAAAAAATGCATTATATTTGCTTATCCTTGTATATTATAAAAATTGTAATTTTCGTGTAAATTGTGTGTAAGTATTTGCCTTCATTTGTTTTAGTTTATTTTTCCAATTTCTTTCTTTGTCAAGGGTAATAACAATGGCACTAATTCATTCTTACATAGAAAACTTCATTTATTGTTTTTGTTTTTATTTTATTTTAGTATAGGGTAATACCAGTATTCCTAATTATTATTTTTCTTTTTTCTTCATTGAGGGTAATACCTATGGCACTAACTCATTCTTCATTAGAAAACTTCATTTTTATTTTTTATTTTTAGTATAGGGTAGTACTAGTATTCTTAATTAGTTTTTATTTTTTAATTCATTAAGGGTAATACCAATGCAGCTAATTCATTTTTTTGAAAAACTTTAATTTTTATTTTATTTTTCATATAAAGGGAAAAAGATGGCTGGAGGAAGAAGAAGGTAATTGGGCCTTTGGATCTCGATCGGACAGTGGTTAGCGATTTTATGAACCAAAAAAAATCTAGGTGCATGTTTAATAGTTGGCCCCTTATTGTTAGCCTTTTCCTCGCTCTTGCTAATGTTTCAGTTCCTCTCCTTCTTCTTGTTGCTTTGTTAATATTTTTGTCATAGCATTTTCTTTTATATCTGTGCATGCGGCGACAACTTAATAGTGCAAGCATGTGTGGCAAATTAATTTTGTTCTGTGAATTTATAGTACTATATGCTTGTTCTTGCATATTGTGGAACATTGCAAGTTTGATGAAATATGTGTGCAAGTTTTGCCATCATTTTTTTAAAATTTCTTTCTTCTTTTTAGGTAATACAAATGTCCTTAATTCATCTACCTTAGAATAACATGTGCTTTTGTTTTTCTTTCTTTAGTATGTTTTGTTTACCCATGACAAAATAGTGATTGGCAAAAAAAATTCCTCAAGTGCGATAATGTTTCTACCTCCTATTTTGTTGTTCTTGCTTACTATTTATTTTATTTTATTATGTCTTTGTTTATTGATGCTTAGTCGATTTCTTGGCATTTAGATTTATATTTGTGTATGTGTCGAGGTATTTGATGCTGCAATTGTCCAACACTACTTAATTTTGTGTTAGGTATTAAAATTGAATTCATTTTTCATGGTTCTACTTGATCCATAGTTATTTCAAAGCTACGCTACTATATTCTTGCACTTGCACATTGTGGGATAGTTGAAGTTTTGCAAAAATTGTTGCAAATTTTAGTCATCATTTGCTTCAAGTTCTTTCTTTTCTTTCTTGTTCTACCTGATAATATCTTATATATTTTATTATATCTTCATTTATTGATGCCTAGTTGATTCCCTTTGCCATTAAATTTCTCTTATATTTTTGCATGCAACAACATATTCGATGTTATAATTGTGTGACACTGCTAATTTTTACTAGACACTTAAAATGTAATTCATTTTTGTAATTGATTGAGTTCAGTCATAATTGTTATTAACATTCCACTAGTTTACACATGTTTTTGCACATTATAGAATAGTGCAAGTTTTATATAATTTGTGTGCAAATTGTCAATATATACTAATTCCTGCATATAAGAATAGAGTTTGACAATATGCCTTTGTGATTATTCATGTTAGGTGTAGTTGTATATGTTAACATTTTTTAAGTTGGAAAACATTTTTAAAACTGCGTGAACATTTTAAAAAATGCTTGATGATAGGTATTTTAAATTTATTGTTGCTTTCTTATGGTTTAAACCACTCTTGTAATTCATTCTTCCATTGAAAAAAAAAATGTCCTTGTTCTTGTTTTGTTTAGTTCATTTTCATAACACCACACCTAGCCCTTTTGCTTAGAAAGAAATATGTTTTTGTTATTTCTATTTTTATTCATTTTTTTAGGTAACACCACTTCTAGAATTATTTCTCCCTTAGACTTTTTTTTCTTCGCATTTCTTCCGTTAGGGTAACCCCACTCCCATGTTTCTAGTTTCATTATACTAAATTTATTCATATTTTTTCACCTTTTGTTCATTTCTCAGTTGAAAATGTATTCTTTATTTCTTTGTTCGTTTTCAATTCTTTATTTTTCATTTCACTAATTTGAATGGACATTTTAATTTGCATGTGATACATTGATATGCAATTAATTTTGTTTAAATAAATTTGATAAGAATTCTGGTTGAACTCCCTCTTCTATCCCTCTTATCAATCTTTATAATTCTGGTTGAACTCCCTCTTCTATCCCTCTTATCAATCTTTATGTACGCATGTATACATGTTGATGGTTATGCCGTACTTTGCATGTACAATGTGTGGTCATGCACGAAGAAATATATTCTAGTGCTAGTAGTACCTCGCTGGAGCAGTCATGTACTCCCTCCGTTTCATAATATAAGAACGTTTTTGATATTAGTATAGTGTAAAAAACGTTTTTATATTATGGAACAGAGGGAGTAGTTGTTTGCCGGGCTTTGATCGGTTTGGTTTAGATAGTACTTCTATTCTGCTGCTGGGCTTTGATCGGGCTGTGTGTGTTGAAATCGACTGAAACTTGATCGAAAAAAAATTTGACTGAAACTTAACCTGGGTCAACTGGCTACGTTGGATGCGAATCAGACGTTCCAGAGTAGAATTGACTGACACATAAGAAAATTTCCAGTCACCCGAGCGGTGCTCCCGCGAAACTTCGTGCGTAAGGCAAGGCAGAGCACCGCACCTACCCGCGCCGCAGTGTCTTGCATGCATGTCCATGACCTGGCAGGTGGTGCGAGGAGCCTGGCCACCGGATAAGATCAACACGCCGAGCGAAGCCGCCGCGGGTCACACACACAGACACACTACACGTACTACATATGGTCGCGCCTCGCGCGCGGTGGGTGCACGCCGAGCTACATATGGCCGCACACGCAGGGCTTGCCATGCACGGGCAACCGAGCCTCCTGACCGGACGCGAGACGTGCCACCGCTCTGGGGCATCGTCCCGCACACGTGTAGCGGCCGCGGCTCCACCCGCGGCCACGTTATAAGCCACGCGCGCACGCGGCGGCCATCCTCACAACTCACACACTACTTCTACTACTACTTGTATTAACGCCAGTGCGGCCACACTTGGTCACATCCTCGTATCGTCGGCAAGAACAAGAGTTGAGTTGAGCGAGAAGAGCGGCTTGCTTGCTTTGGTACGTAGGTCAGCGAAGATGAGCACGGCGGCGCGGACGACGGGGCGGCGGGGGTTCACCATGGGTCGCAGCGAGGACGCGACGCACCCGGACACCATCCGCGCCGCCATCTCCGAGTTCCTCGCCACGGCCATCTTCGTCTTCGCCGCCGAGGGCTCCATCCTCTCCCTCGGTACGCACCCTACCTAGCTACGAGCATCCGTCCCGTGCATGCATGGCCAGCTTCCACCGTACCATGCATCTATGTAGCCTAGCTTCGTTAAATATCGACGGCCTCAAGAAGTACTTGTGTGCTTGCAGGGAAGCTCTACCATGACATGAGCACGGCGGGCGGGCTGGTGGCCGTGGCGCTGGCACACGCGCTGGCGCTGGCCGTGGCGGTGTCCGTGGCCGTGAACATCTCCGGGGGGCACGTCAACCCGGCCATCACCTTCGGCGCGCTGCTCGGCGGCCGCATCACCCTCGTGCGCGCACTCTTCTACTGGATCGCGCAGCTCCTCGGCGCCATCGTCGCCTCCCTCCTCCTCCGCCTCACCACCGGAGGCATGGTACTACTATCTTTCTTCGATCTTCCTCGCCAGCACCATCTATCTAATTAATCACCGCAGAAGCTAATTAATCGATCTTGTGATGGCGTTCGCAGCGGCCGCCCGGTTTCTCCCTGGCGTCGGGGGTGGGGGACTGGCACGCGGTGCTGCTGGAGGCGGTGATGACGTTCGGGCTCATGTACGCCTACTACGCGACGGTAATCGACCCCAAGAGGGGCCACGTGGGCACCATCGGGCCGCTCGCCGTGGGGTTCTTGCTCGGGGCTAACATACTCGCCGGCGGGCCGTTCGATGGCGCCGCGATGAACCCGGCGCGGGTCTTCGGTCCGGCGCTCGTCGGGTGGCGGTGGAGGCACCACTGGGTCTACTGGCTCGGGCCCTTCCTCGGCTCCGGCCTCGCTGGGCTCCTGTACGAGTACGTCGTCATGCCGTCTACCGAGACCGCCGCCCACGCCCACCAGCCGCTCGCGCCGGAGGACTACTAGCCGCCGCCGCCGCAGCTGCTGCTTCAAATCCTTGAAATCCAACACTTGCAGCTATGCTTTATCGCTATATATGTATGTATGGCTTTTTGTTTCTATATTTAGTGTGTTGGTTAATAATGGAGGGTGGCCTTGCTGTGCATGGTTGCCCCTATAGTATCTCCGAGGCGATGTTTGCTCCGTTTGTGTAATAAGTTTCCAGTGCAATATAGTATCTTCATCTGTTTTTTTTTCTAACACAGTATGTAGTTTCCCTGCAATATAGTATCTTCATCTGTTTTTTTAACACAAACACATACACTCGTCCCTATCCCTATGAGCACTATGAGCACTTCTAAAAGACTGAGCCGGCTAACATTTACATCTTACCATTTACGAAGTCAGAAATTCTGAAATAAATTTAGAAATAAATATAAGCATCAGCACTTAAACTTTGATGGGCTGAATACGCATCGTCGGAAATTCTGAAATAAATCTAGAAATAAATATGAGCATCAGCACTTGAACTTTGATAGAATAAATCTAGAAATAAATATGAGCATCAGCACTTGAACTTTGATGGGGAATACGCATAGTCAAAAATCTTGAAATAAATTCAAAAATAAATGCAAGCATCAAGAATTCCGAAATAAATCTAGAAATAAATATGAGCATCAGCACTTGAACTTTGATGGGCTGAATACGCATCGCCGAAATTCCTGAAATAAAACCAAAAATAAATGCGAGCATCAAGACTTGAACTTTAATAAGAACTCCCGAAATAAAACCAAAAATAATGCGAGCGTCAAGACTTGAACTTTGATAAGAACTCTCTTGAAATAAAATCAAGAATAAATGCGAGCATCAAGACTTAAACTTTGATAAGAACTTCGTTCTTTCTTAGGTCCATGCACCATCCATCATATAACACAAATTCACCAACAATTAGACAATGCTAGTTCGTTCTTTCTGGAGTCCATACAGTCCATGCACGATCCATCATATAGCAAATTCACCAACATCATCAACATCAATTGGACAATGCAACAAAGTAAACATGCCCGAAGAAAATACGACAATTTATAGATAGGTGATACAAAAATAATCATGCACGATCCATCATATAGCAAATTCACCAACATCATCAACATCAATTGGACAATGCAACAAAGTAAACATGCCCGAAGAAAATACGACAATTCATAGATAGGTGATACAAAAATAAATCATTCGGCGCGGCTACACCTTTTTCACTTGTTGAGCTTCTTCTTCCTCGCCTAAAGTCACTTTTTGCCTTCCGGATCCAAGAGAGTAGTAATGATCCTTGAATCCTCCGATGAAATCTTTGCCTTCTTGAGACTTCAGCCCTGTTTGGAGTCCTTCCACTCTACCGCTCCGCTCTGTAAGCAGGCGGTGCTACAGTTAAAAGGCACGGAGCTGCAGTTCCTTCACTCTGCAGCTCCTTGTATTTTTAGGAGCATGTGGGTTGCCGAACACTGCCTTTATGCTTCTCTAAGTCTATTTTAATTTGTTATCTACTCTCTTCCGGTGTCAATCAATCCCCGCCTTCACTTTCAAGAAGGGCTTGTATGATGTTTTTGTACGGGAGTTGCTATTCTTCAAGTCATAATACATTCTTCGCCATCGACCCTCTCCTCGGCGTCATCGGCGGTCTCTTTAAACGAGGGACCGGGCCGCCACTGTTGGGGAACGTAATAATTTTAAAAAAATTCCTACGCACACGCAAGATCATGGTGATGCATAGCAACGAGAGGGGAGAGTGCTGTCTACGTACCCTCGTAGACCGAAGCGGAAGCGTTGACGCAACGTAGAGGAAGTAGTCGTACGTCTTCCCGGTCCGATCGATCCAAGCACCGAACGGACGGCACCTCCGAGTTCTGCACACGTTCAGCTCGATGACGTTCCCCGGACTCCGATCCAGCAGGGTGTTGGGGATGAGTTCCGTCAGCACGACGGCGTGGTGACGATGATGATGTTCTACCAACGCAGGGTTTCGCCTAAGCACCGCAACGATATGACCAAGGTGGAATATGGTGGAGGGGGCACCGCACACGGCTAAGGAACGATCACGAAGATCAACTTGTGTCTATGGGGTGCCCCCTGCCCCCATATATAAAGGAGTGGAGGAGGGGAGGGCCGGCCCTCTCTATGGCGCGCCCTAGGGGAGTCCTACTCCCACCGGGAGTAGGATTCCCCCTTTCCTAGTCCAACTAGGAGTCCTTCCATGTAGTAGGAGTAGGAGACAAGGAAGGGGAAAAGAGAAGGGAAGGAAGGAGGGGGCGCAGCCCCTCCCCCTAGTCCAATTCGGATTAGGCCTTGGGGGGGGGGGCGCGGCCTGCCCTAGGCAGCCCCTCTCTCTTTCCCGTATGGCCCAATAAGGCCCAATACTTTTCCCCCGTATTCCCGTAACTCCCCGGTACTCCGAAAAATACCCGAACCACTCAGAACCTTTCCGATATCCGAATATAGTCGTCCAATATATCGATCTTTACATCTCGACCATTTCGAGACTCCTCGTCATGTCCCCGATCTCATCCGGGACTCCGAACTCCTTCGGTACATCAAAACTCATAAACTCATAATATAACTGTCATCGAAACCTTAAGCGTGCGGACCCTACGGGTTCGAGAACAATGTAGACACGACCGAGACACGTCTCCGGTCAATAACCAATAGCGGAACCTGGATGCTCATATTGGCTCCTACATATTCTACGAAGATCTTTATCGGTCAGACCGCATAACAACATACGTTGTTCCCTTTGTCATCGGTATGTTACTGGCCCGAGATTCGATCGTCGGTATCTCAATACCTAGTTCAATCTCGTTACCGGCAAGTCTCTTTACTCGTCCTGTAATAAATCATCCCACAACTAACTCATTAGTTGGAATGCTTGCAAGGCTTAAGTGATGTGCATTACCGAGAGGGCCTAGAGATACCTCTCCGACATTCGGAGTGAGAAATCCTAATCTTGAAATACGCCAACCCAACAAGTACCTTCGGAGACACCTGTAGAGCACCTTTATAATCACCCAGTTACGTTGTGACGTTTGGTAGCACACAAAGTGTTCCTCCGGTAAACGGGAGTTGCATAATCTCATAGTCATAGGAACATGTATAAGTCATGTAGAAAGCAATAGCAACATACTAAACGATCCGGTGCTAAGCTAACGAAATGGGTCATGTCAATCACATCATTCTCCTAATGATGTGATCCCGTTAATCAAATGACAACTCATGTCTATGGCTAGGAAACTTAACCATCTTTGATCAACGAGCTAGTCAAGTAGAGGCATACTAGTGACATACTGTTTGTCTATGTATTCACACATGTATTATGTTTCCGGTTAATACAATTCTAGCATGAATAATAAACATTTATCATGATATAAGGAAATAAATAATAACTTTATTATTGCCTCTAGGGCATGTTTCCTTCAGTCTCCCACTTGCACTAGAGTCAATAATCTAGTTCACATCGCCATGTGATTTAACAGCAATAGTTCACATCACCATGTGATTAACACCCATAGTTCACATTGATATGTGATCAACACCCAAAGGGTTTACTAGAGTCAGTAATCTAGTTCACATCGCTATGTGATTAACACTCAAAGAGTACTAAGGTGTGATCATGTTTTGCTTGTGAGATAATTTTAGTCAACGGGTCTGTCACATTTCAGATCCGTAAGTATTTTGCGAATTTCTATGTCTACAATGCTCTGCACATAGCTACTTTAGCTAATTGCTCCCACTTTCAATATGTATCCAGATGAAGACTTAGAGTCATCCGGATCAGTGCCAAAACTTGTATCGACGTAACTCTTTACGACGAACCTTTTTGTCACCTCCATAATCGAGAAACATATCCTTATTCCACTAAGGATAATTTTGACCGCTATCCAGTTATCTACTCCTAGATCACTATTGTACTCCCTTGCCAAAATCAGTGTAGGGTATACAATAGATCTGGTACACAACATGTCATACTTTATAGAACCTATGGCCAAGGCATAGGGAATGACTTTCATTCTCTTTCTATCTTCTGCCGTGGTCGGGTTTTGAGTCTTACTCAATTTCACACCTTGTAACACAGGCAAAAAACTCTTTCTTTGACTGTTCCATTTTGAACTACTTCAAAATCTTGTCAAGGCATGTACTCATTGAAAAAACTTATCAAGCGTTTTGATGTATCTCTATAGATCTTGATGCTCAATATGTAAGCAGCTTCACCGTGGTCCTTCTTCGAAAAACTCCTTTCAAATACTCCTCTATGCTTCGCAGAATAATTTTACATTATTTCCGATCAACAATATGTCATTTACATATACTTATCAGAAATGCTGTAGTGCTCCCACTCACTTTCTTGTAAATACAGGCTTCACCGCAAGTCTGTATAAAACTATATGCTTTGATCAACTTATCAAAGCGTATATTCCAACTCCGAGATGCTTGCACCAGTCCATAGATGGATCGCTGGAGCTTGCATATTTTGTTAACACCTTTAGGATCGACAAAACCTTCTAGTTGCATGGTATACAACTCTTCTTTAATAAATTCATTAAGAAATGCAGTTTTGTTTATCCATTTGCCAGATTTCATAAAATGCGGCAATTGCTAACATGATTCGGACAGACTTAAGCATAGATACGAGTGAGAAACTCTCATCGTAGTCAACACCTTGAACTTGTCGAAAACCTTTTGCGACAATTCTAGCTTTGTAGATAGTAACACTACTATCAGCGTCTGTCTTCCTCTTGAAGATCCATTTATTTTCTATGGCTTGCCGATCATCGGGCAAATCCATCAAAGTCCATACTTTATTCTCATACATGGATCCCTTCTCAGATTTCATGGCCTCAAACCATTTTGTGGAATCTGGGCTCATCATCGCTTCCTCATAGTTCGTAGGTTCGTCATGGTCAAGTAACATGACCTCCAGAATAGGATTACCGTACCACTCTGGTGCGGATCTCACTCTGGTTTACCTACGAGATTCGGTAGTAACTTGATCTGAAGTTACATGATCATCATCATTAGCTTCCTCACTAATTGGTGTAGTAGTCATAGGACCAGATTTCTGTGATGAACTACTTTCCAATAAGGGAGAAGGTACAATTACCTTATCAAGTTCTACTTTCCTCCTACTCACTTCTTTCGAGAGAAACTCCTTCTCTAGAAAGTATCCATTCTCAGCAACAAATGTCTTGCCTTCGGATCTGTGATAGAAGGTGTACCCAACTGTCTCCTTTGGGTATCCTATGAAGACACATTTCTCCGATTTGGGTTTGAGCTTATCAGGATGAAACTTTTTCACATAAGCATCACAACCCCAAACTTTAAGAAACGACAACTTTGGTTTCTTGCTAAACCATAGTTCATATAGTGCCGTCTCAACGGATTTAGATGGTGCCCTATTTAACGTGAATGCAGCTGTCTCTAATGCATAACCCCAAAACGATAGTGGTAAATCGGTAAGAAACATCATAGATTGCACTATATCCAATAAAGTACGGTTATGACGTTCGGACACACCATTATGCTGTGGTGTTCCAGGTGGCATGAGTTTGTGAAACTATTCCACATTGTTTTAATTGAAGGCCAAACTCTTAACTCAAATATTTTACCTTTGCGATCATATCGTAGAAACTTTTATTTTTGTTACGATGATTCTCCACTTCACTCTGAAATTCTTTGAACTTTTCAAATGTTTCAGACTAGTGTTTCATCAAGTAGATATAACCATATCTGCTCAAATCATCTGTGGAGGTCAGAAAATAATGATACCCGCCGCGAGCCTTTACACTCATCGGATCGCATACATCAGTATGTATTATTTCCAACAAGTCAGTTTCTCGCTCCATTGTTCCGGAGAATGGAGTTTTAGTCATCTTGCCCATAAGGCATGGTATGTAAGCATCAAGTGATTCATAATCAAGTGATTCCAAAATCCCATCAGCATGGAGTTCTTCATGCGCTTTACACCAATATGACCTAAACGGCAGTGCCACAAATAAGTTGCACTATCATTATTAACTTTGCATCTTTTGGCTTCAATATTATGAATATGTGTATCACTACGATCGAGATCCAACGAACTATTTTCATTGGGTGTATGACCATCGAAGGTTCTATTCATGTAAGCAGAACAACAATTGTTCTCTAACTTAAATGAATAACCGTATTGCAATAAACATGATCAAATCATATTTATGCTCAACGCAAACACCAAATAACACTTATTTAGATTCTACACTAATCCCGAAAGTACAGGGAGTGTGCGATGATGATCATATCAATCTTGGAACCACTTCCAACACACATCGTCACTTCACCCTTAACTAGTCTCTGTTCATTGTGCAACTCCCGTTTCGAGTTACTAATCTTAGCAACTGAACTAGTATCAAATACTGAGGGGTTGCTATTAACACTAGTAAAGTACACATCAATAACATGTATATCAAATATACTTATGTTCACTTTGCCATCCTTCTTATCCGCCAATCACTTGGGGTAGTTCCGCTTCCAGTGACCAGTCTCTTTGCAGTAGAAGCACCTAGTCTCAGCTTAGGACCAGACTTGGGCTTCTTCACTTGAGCAGCAACTTGCTTGCTGTTCTTCTTGAAGTTCCCCTTTATTCCTTTGCCCTTTTCTTGAAACTAGGGATCTTGTCAACCATCAACACTTGATGCTCTTTTTGATTTCTACCTTCATCGATTTCATCATCATGAAAAGCTCGGGAGTCGTTTTCGTCATCCCTTGCATACTATAGTTCATCACGAAGTTCTACTAACTTGGTGATGGTGACTAGAGAATTCTATCAATCACTATCTTATCTGGAAGATTAACTCCCACTTGATTCAATTGATTGTAGTACCCAGACAATCTGAGCACATGCTCACTAGTTGAGCGATTCTCCTCCATCTTTTAGCTATAGAACTTGTTTGAGACTTCATATCTCTCAACTCGGGTATTTGCTTGAAATATTTACTTCAACTCCTGGAACATCTCATATGGTCCATGACGTTCAAAACGTCTTTGAAGTCCCGATTCTAAGCTGTTAAGCATGGTGCACTAAACTATCAAGTAGTCATCATATTGAGCTAGCCAAACATTCATAACGTCTGCATCTGCTCCTGCAATAGGCCTATCACCTAGCGGTGCATCAAGGACATAATTCTTCTGTGCAGCAATGAGGATAAACCTCATATCACGGATCCAATCTGCATCATTGCTACTAACATCTTTCAACACAATTTTCTCTAGGAACATATCAAAAATTAGCATATGAAAGCATCAACGCGAGCTATTGATCTACAACATAGATATGCTAATACTACCAAGACTAAGTTCATGATAAATTAAAGTTCAATTAATCATACTGAAGGAAATATGCCCAAGAGGCAATAATAAAGTTATTATTTATTTCCTTACATATCATGATAAATGTTTATTATTCATGCTAGAATTGTATTAACTGGAAACATAATACATGTGTGGATACATAGACAAACAGAGTGTCACTAGTATGCCTCTACTTGACTAGCTTGTTAATCAAAGATGGTTAAGTTTCCTAACCATAGACAAAGGAGTTGTCATTTGATTAACAAGGTCACATCATTAGTTGAATGATCTGATTGATATGACCCATTCCATTAGCTTAGCACCCGATCGTTTAGTATGCTGCTATTGCTTTTATCCATGACTTATACATGTTCCCATGACTATGAGATTATGCAACTCCCGTTTACCGTAGGAACACTTTGTGTGCTACCAAACGTCACAACGTAACTGGGTGATTATAAAGGTGCTCTACAGGTGTCTCCAAAAGTATTTGTTGGGTTGGCGTATTTCAAGATTAGGATTTGTCACTCCGAATGTCGGAGAGGTATCTCAGGGCCTTCTCGGTAATGCACATCACATAAGCCTTGCAAGCATTGCAACTAATGAGTTAGTTGCGGGATGATGTATTACGGAACGAGTAAAGAGACTTGCCGGTAACGAGATTGAACTAGGTAATGGATACCGACGATCGAATCTCGGGCAAGTAACATACCGATGGACAAAGGGAACGACGTATGTTGTTATGCCGTCTGACCGATAAAGATCTTCGCAGAATATGTAGGAGCCAATATGGGCATCTAGGTCCTGCTATTGGTTATCGACCGGAGACGTGTCTCGGTCATGTCTACATTATTCTCGAACCGTAGGGTCCGCACGCTTAAGGTTACGATGACAGTTATTATGAGTTTATGCATTTTGATGTACCGAAGGAGTTCGGAGTCCCGGATGTGATCACGGACATGACGAGGAGTCTCGGAATGGTCAAGACGTAAAGATTGATATATTGGACGGCTATGTTCGGACATCGGAATGGTTCCGAGTGGTTTCGGATAATACCGGAGTGCCGGAGGGTTACCGGAACCCCCCCCGGGAGAATTATTGGGCCACATGGGCCTTAGTGGAGAGAGAGAGGGGCGGCCAGGGTGGGCCGCGCGCCCCCTCCCCCTCTGGTCCGAATTGGACTAGGAGAGGGGGGGCGGCGCCCCCCTTTCCTTCTCCCTCTCCCCCTTCCTTTTCCCCTCCTAGTAGGAGTAGGAAAGAGGGAGTCCTACTCCTACTAGGAGGAGGACTCCTCCTCGTGGCGCACGCCACAAGGGCCGGCCGGCCTCCCCCCTTGCTCCTTTATATACGGGGACAGGGGGGCACCCTAGAACACACAAGTTGATCCTTGAGATCGTTCCTTAGCCGTGTGCGGTGCCCCCCTCCACCATATTCCACCTCGGTCATATCGTTGCAATGCTTAGCCGAAGCCCTGCGTCGGTAACACATCAAGATCGTCACCACGCCGTCGTGCTGACGAAACTCTTCCCCGAGAGCTTTGCTGGATCGAAGCCCGAAGAACGTCATCGTGATGTACGTGTGTCAAGAACTCGGAGGCGCCGGAGTAACGGCGCTGGGATCGGTCGGATCGCGAGGAGGAGGTATGACTACTTCCTCTACGTTGTGTCAACACTTCCGCTTCGGTCTACGAGGGTACGTAGACAATACTCTCCCCTCTCGTTGCTATGCATCACCATGATCTTGCGTGTGCGTAGGAATTTTTTTGAAATTACTACGTTCCCCAACAGTGGCATCCGAGCCTAGGTTTTATGGTTTGATGTTATTTGCACGAGTAGAACACAAGTGAGTTGTGGGCGATATAAGTCATACTGCTTACCAGCATGTCATACTTTGGTTCGGCGGTATTGTTGGATGAAGCGGCCCGGACCGACATTACGCGTACGCTTACGCGAGACTGGTTCTACCGCCGTACTTTGCACACAGGTGGCTAGCGGGTGTCAGTTTCTCCAACTTTAGTTGAACCGAGTATGGCTATGCCCGGTCCTTGCGAAGGTTAAAACAGCACCAACTTGACAAACTATCGTTGTGGTTTTGATGCGTAGGTAAGAACGGTTCTTGCTAAGCCCAGTAGCAGCCACGTAAAACTTGCAACAACAAAGTAGAGGACGTCTAACTTGTTTTTGCAGGGCATGTTGTAATGTGATATGGTCAAGACGTGATGAGATATAAGTTGTTGTATAATATGATCATGTTTTGTCGAGGTTATCGGCAACTGGCAGAAGCCTTATGGTTGTCTCTTTATTGCATAAGATGCAAGCGCCAAATAATTGCTTTACTTTATTGCTATGCGATAGCAATAGTTGCAAGAGCAATAGTTGGCGAGACAACCATGTAACGACACATTGATATAGATCAAGATGATGGAGATCATGGTGTCATGCCGGTGATAATGTAGATCATGACGATGCTTTGGAGATGGAGATCAAAGGCGCAAGATGATCATGGCCATATCATGTCACATATTTTTGATTGCATGTGATGTTTATCTTTTATACATCTTATTTTGCTTAGTTCAACGGTAGCTTTATAAGATGATCTCTCACTAATTATCATAGTAAAAGTGTTCTCCCTGAGTATGCACCGTTGCGAAAGTTCTTCGTGCTGAGACACCACGTGATGATCGAGTGTGATAGGCTCTACATTCAAATACAACGGGTGCAAAACAGTTGCACACGCGGAATACTCAGGTTTAACTTGACGAGCCTAGCATATAACAGATATGGCCTCGGAACACGGAGACCGAAAGGTCGAGCGTGAATCATATAGTAGATATGATCAACATAATGATGTTCACCATTGAAACTACTCCATCTCACGTGATGATCGGACATGGTTTAGTTGATTTGGATCACATGATCACTTAGAGGATTAGAGGGATGTCTATCTAAGTGGGAGTTCTTAAGTAATATGATTAATTGAACTTAAATTTATCATTAACTTAGTCCTGGTAGTATTAGCATATCTATGTTGTAGACCAATAGCTCGCGTTGTTGCTTTCATATGTTTATTTTTGATATGTTCCTAGAGAAAATTGTGTTGAAAGATGTTAGTAGCAATGATGCGGATTGGATCCGTGATCTGAGGTTTATCCTCATTGCTGCACAGAAGAATTATGTCCTTGATGCACCGCTAGGTGACAGACCTATTGCAGGAGCAGATGCAGACGTTATGAACGTTTGGCTAGCTCAATATGATGACTACTTGATAGTTTAGTGCACCATGCTTAACGGCTTAGAATCGGGACTTCAAAGACGTTTTGAACGTCATGGACCATACGAGATGTTCCAGGAGTTGAAATTAATATTTCAAGCAAATACCCGAGTTGAGAGATATGAAGTCTCCAACAAGTTCTATAGCTAAAAGATGGAGAAGAATCACTCAACTAGTGAGCATGTGCTCAGATTGTCTGAGTACTACAATCGCTTGAATCAAGTGGGAGTTAATCTTCCAGATAAGATAGTGATTGACAGAATTCTCTAGTCACCATCACCAAGTTAGTAAGAACTTCGTGATGAACTATAATATGCAAGGGATAACAGAAACTATTCCCAAGCTCTTCGCGATGCTAAATCGGCGAAGGTAGAAATCAAAGAAAAACATCAAGTGTTGATGGTTGACAAGATCACTAGTTTCAAGAAAAGGGCAAAGGGCAGAAGGGGAACTTCAAAAAGAAGGGCAAGCAAGTTGCTACTCAAGTGAAGAAGCCCAAGTCTGGTCCTAAGCCTGAGACTAAGTGCTTCTACTACAAAGGGACTGGTCACTGGAAGCGGAATTACCCCAAGTGATTGGCGGATAAGAATGATGGCAAAGTGAACATAAGTATATTTGATATACATGTTATTGATGTGTACTTTACTAGTGTTTATAGCAACCCCTCAGTATTTGATACTAGTTCAGTTGCTAAGATTAGTAACTCGAAACGGGAGTTGCAGAATAAACAGAGACTAGTTGAGGATGAAGTGACGATGTGTGTTGGAAGTGGTTCCAAGATTGATATGATCATCATCGTACACTCCCTATACTTTCGGGATTAGTGATGAACCTAAATAAGTGTTATTTGGTGTTTGCGTTGAGCATAAATATGATTTGATCATGTTTATTGCAATACGATTATTCATTTAAGTTAGAGAACAATTGTTGTTCTGTTTACATGAATAGAACCTTTTATGGTCATACACACCCAATGAAAATAGTTCATTGGATCTCGATCGTAGTGATACACATATTCATAATATTGAAACCAAAAGATGCGAAGTTAATAATGATAGTGCAACCTATTTGTGGCACTGCCGTTTAGGTCATATAGGTGTAAAGCGCATGAAGAAACTCCATGCTGATGGGATTTTGGAATCACTTGATTATGAATCACTTGATGCTTGCAAACCATGCCTCTTGGGCAAGATGACTAAAACGCCGTTCTCCGGAACAATGAAGCAAGCAACAGATTTGTTGGAAATCATACATACTGATGTATGTGGTCCAATGAATATTAAGGCTCGCGACAAGTATCATTATTTTCTAACCTTCACAAATGATTTGAGCAGATATGGGTATATCTACTTGATGAAACATAAGTCTGAAAACATTTGAAAAGTTCAAAAGGATTTCAGAGTGAAGTGAAAAATCATCGTGACAAGAAAATAAAGTTTCTACGATCTGATCACGGAGACGAATATTTGAGTTACGAGTTTGGTCTTCATATAAAACAATGTGAAATAGTTTCACAAACTCATGCCACCTGGAACCCCACAGCATAATGGTGTGTCCGAACGTCATAACCGTACCTTATTGGATATAGTGCAATCTATGATGTTTCTTACCGATTTACCACTATTGTTTTGGGGTTATGCATTAGAGACAGCTGCATTCACGTTAAATAGGGCACCATCTAAATCTGTTGAGACAACACAATATGAAATATGGTTTAGCAAGAAACCAGAGTTGTCGTTTCTTAAAGTTTGGGGTTGCAATGCTTATATGAAAAAAGTTTCATCCTGATAAGCTCAAACCCAAATCGGAGAAATGTGTCTTCATAGGATACCCAAAGGAGACAGTTGGGTACACCTTCTATCACAGATCCGAAGGCAAGACATTTGTTGCTAAAAATGGATCCTTTCTAGAGAAGGAGTTTCTCTCGAAAGAAGTGAGTAGGAGGAAAGTAGAAAACTTGATAAGGTAACTGTACCTTCTCCCTTATTGGAAAGTAGTACATCACAGAAATCTGTTCTTGTGACTACTACACCAATTAGTGAGGAAGCTAATGATGATGATCATGAAACTTCAGATCAAGTTACTACCGAATCTCGTAGGTAAACCAGAGTGAGATCCGCACCAGAGTGGTACGGTGATCCTGTTCTGGAAGTCATGTTACTAGACCATGACGAACTTGCGAACTATAGGAAGCGATGATGAGCCCAGATTCCGCGAAATGGTTTGAGGCCATGAAATCTGAGATATGATCCATGTATGAGAACAAAGTATGGACTTTGATGGATTTGCCCGGTGATCGGCAAGCCATTGAGATTAAATGGATCTTCAAGAGGAAGACAGACACTGATAGTAGTGTTACTACCTACAAAGCTAGAATTGTCGCAAAAGGTTTTCGACAAGTTCAAAGTGTTGACTACGATGAGAGTTTCTCACTCGTATCTATGCTTAAGTCTGTCCGAATCATGTTAGCAATTGCCGCATTTTATGAAATCTGGCAAATGGATAAACAAAACTGCATTCCTTAATGGAGCTATTAAAGAAGAGTTGTATATGATGCAACCAGAAGGTTTTGTCAATCCTAAAGGTGTTAACAAAGTGTGCAAACTCCAGCGATCCATCTATGGACTGGTGCAAGCATCTCGGAGTTGGAATATACGCTTTGATGAGTTGATCAAAGCATACAGTTTTATACAGACTTGCGGTGAAGCCTGTATTTACAAGAAAGTGAGTGGGAGCATTACAACATTTCTGATAAGTATATGTGAATGACATATTGTTGATCGGAAATAATGTAGAATTATTCTGCAAAGCATAAAGGAGTGTCTGAAAGGAGTTTTTCAAGGAAAGACCTCGGTGAAGCCGCTTACATATTGAGTATCAAGATCTATAGAGATAGATCAAGACGCTTGATAAGTTTTTTCAATGAGTACATACCTTGACAAGATTTTGAAGTAGTTCAAAATGGAACAGTCAAAGAAAGAGTTCATTCCTGTGTTACAAGGTGTGAAATTGAGTAAGACTCAAAGCCCGACCATGACAGAAGATAGAAAGAGAATGAAAGTCATTCCCTATGCCTCGGCCATAGGTTCTATAAAGTATGCCATGCTGTTTACCAGATCTATTGTATACCCTACACTGAGTTAAGCAAGGGAGTACAATAGTGATCTAGGAGTAGATCACTAGACAGCGGTCAAAATTATCCTTAGTGGAATAAGGATATGTTTCTCGATTATGGAAGTGACAAAAGGTTCGTCGTAAAGGGTTACGTCGATGCAAGTTTTGACACCGATCTGGATGACTCTAAGTCTCGATCTAGATACATATTTAAAGTGGGAGCAATTAGCTAGAGTAGCTCCGTACAGAGCATTGTAGACATAGAAAATTGCAAAATACATAATGGATCTGAATGTAGCAGACCCGTTGACTAAACTTCTCTCACAAGCAAAACATGATCACACCTTAGTACTCTTTGGGTGTTAATCACATAGCGATGTGAACTAGATTACTGAATCTAGCAAACCCTTTGGGTGTTGTTCACATGGCGATGTGAACTATGGGGGTTAATCACATGATGATGTGAACTATCGATGTTAATCACATGGTGATGTGAGTTAATCACATGGTGATGTGACCTAGATTATTGACTCTAGTGCAAGTGGGAGACTGAAGGAAATATGCCCTAGAGGCAATAATAAAGTTATTATTTATTTCCTTACATATCATGATAAATGTTTATTATTCATGCTAGAATTGTATTAACTGGAAACATAATACATGTGTGGATACATAGACAAACAGAGTGTCACTAGTATGCCTCTACTTGACTAGCTTGTTAATCAAAGATGGTTAAGTTTCCTAACCATAGACAAAGGAGTTGTCATTTGATTAACAAGGTCACATCATTAGTTGAATGATCTGATTGATATGACCCATTCCATTAGCTTAGCACCCGATCGTTTAGTATGCTGCTATTGCTTTTATCCATGACTTATACATGTTCCTATGACTATGAGATTATGCAACTCCCGTTTACCGTAGGAACACTTTGTGTGCTACCAAACGTCACAACGTAACTGGGTGATTATAAAGGTGCTCTACAGGTGTCTCCGAAAGTATTTGTTGGGTTGGCGTATTTCAAGATTAGGATTTGTCACTCCGAATGTCGGAGAGGTATCTCAGGGCCTTCTCGGTAATGCACATCACATAAGCCTTGCAAGCATTGCAACTAATGAGTTAGTTGCGGGATGATGTATTACGGGACGAGTAAAGAGACTTGCCGGTAACGAGATTGAACTAGTTATTGTATACCGACGATCGAATCTCGGGCAAGTAACATACCGATGGACAAAGGGAACGACGTATGTTGTTATGCCGTCTGACCGATAAAGATCTTCGCAGAATATGTAGGAGCCAATATGGGCATCCAGGTCCCGCTATTGGTTATTGACCGGAGACGTGTCTCGGTCATGTCTACATTATTCTCGAACCGTAGGGTCCGCACGCTTAAGGTTACGATGACAGTTATTATGAGTTTATGCATTTTGATGTATCGAAGGAGTTCGGAGTCCCGGATGTGATCACGGACATGACGAGGAGTCTCGGAATGGTCGAGACGTAAAGATTGATATATTGGACGGCTATGTTCGGACATCGGAATGGTTCTGAGTGGTTTCGGATAATACCGGAGTGCCGGAGGGTTACCGGAACCCCCCGGGAGAATTATTGGGCCACATGGGCCTTAGTGGAGAGAGAGAGGGGCGGCCAGGGTGGGCCGCGTGCCCCCTCCCCCTCTGGTCCGAATTGGACTAGGAGAGGGGGGGCGGCGCCCCCCTTTCCTTCTCCCTCTCCCCCTTCCTTTTCCCCTCCTAGTAGGAGTAGGAAAGAGGGAGTCCTACTCCTACTAGGAGGAGGACTCCTCCTCCTGGCGCGCGCCACAAGGGCCGGCCGGCCTCCCCCCTTGCTCCTTTATATACGGGGGCAGGGGGCACCCTAGAACACACAAGTTGATCCTTGAGATCATTCCTTAGCCGTGTGCGGTGCCCCCCTCCACCATATTCCACCTCGGTCATATCGTTGCAGTGCTTAGCCGAAGCCCTGCGTCGGTAACACATCAAGATCGTCACCACGCCGTCGTGCTGACGAAACTCTTCCCCGAGAGCTTTGCTGGATCGGAGCCCGGAGAACGTCATCGTGCTGTACGTGTGTCAAGAACTCGGAGGCGCCGGAGTAACGGCGCTAGGATCGGTCGGATCGCGAGGAGGAGGTATGACTACTTCCTCTATGTTGTGTCAACGCTTCCGCTTCGGTCTACAAGGGTACGTAGACAATACTCTCCCCTCTCGTTGCTATGCATCACCATGATCTTGCGTGTGCGTAGGATTTTTTTTGAAATTACTACGTTCCCCAACACATATTACTTAAGAACTCCCACTTAGATAGACATCCCTCTAATCCTCTAAGTGATCACGTGATCAAAATCAACTAAACCATAACCGATCATCACGTGAAATGGAGTAGCTTTCAATGGTGAACATCACTATGTTGATCATATCTACTATATGATTCATGCTCGACCTTTCGGTCTCCGTGTTCAAAGGCCATATCTGCATATGCTAGGCTCGTCAAGTTTAACCCGAGTATTCTGCGTGTGCAAAACTGGCTTGCACCCGTTGTAGATGGACGTAGAGCTTATCACATCCGATCATCACGTGTTGTCTGGGCACGACGAACTTTGGCAACGGTGCATACTCAGGGAGAACACTTTTATCTTGAAATTTAGTGAGAGATCATCTTATAATGCTACCGTCAATCAAAGCAAGATAAGATGCATAAAAAGATAAACATCACATGCAATCAATATAAGTGATATGATATGGCCATCATCATCTTGTGCTTGTGATCTCCATCTCCGAAGCACCTCCATGATTGCCATCGTCACCGGCGCGACACCTTGATCTCCATCGTAGCATCGTTGTCGTCTCGCCAATCTTTATGCTTCTACGACTATCGCTACCGCTTAGTGATAAAGTAAATCATTACAGGGCGATTGCATTGCATACAATAAAGCGACAACCATATGGCTCCTGCCAGTTGCCGATAACTCAGTTACAAAACATGATCATCTCATACAATAAAATTTAGCATCATGTCTTGACCATATCACATCACAACATGCCCTGCAAAAACAAGTTAGACGTCCTCTACTTTGTTGTTGCAAGTTTTACGTGGCTGCTACGGGCTTAGCAAGAACCAATCTTACCTACGCATCAAACCACAACGATAGTTTGTCAAGTTGGTGTTGTTTTAACCTTCACAAGGACTGGGCGTAGCCACACTCGGTTCAACTAAAGTTGGAGAAACTGACACCCGCTAGCCACCTGTGTGCAAAGCACGGCGGTAGAACCAGTCTCGCGTAAGTGTACGCGTAATGTCGGTCCGGGCCGCTTCATCCAACAATACCGCCGAACCAAAGTATGACATGCTGGTAAGCAGTATGACTTATATCGCCCACAACTCACTTGTGTTCTACTCGTGCATATAACATCAAACCATAAAACCTAGGCTTTGATACCACTGTTGGGGAACGTAGTAATTTCAAAAAAATCCTACGCACACGCAAGATCATGGTGATGCATAGCAACAAGAGGGGAGAGTGTTGTCTACGTACCCTCGTAGACCGAAGCGGAAGCGTTGACGCAACATAGAGGAAGTAGTCGTACGTCTTCTCGGTCCGACCAATCCAAGCACCAAATGGACGGCACCTCCGAGTTCTACACACGTTCAGCTCGATGACGTTCCCCGAACTCCGATCCAGCAGGGTGTCGGGGATGAGTTCCGTCAGCACGACGGCGTGGTGACGATGATGATATTCTACCGACGCAGGGCTTCGCCTAAGCACTGCAACGATATGACCGAGGTGGAATATGGTGGAGGGGGGCACCGCACACGGCTAAGGAACGATCACGAAGATCAACTTGTGTCTATGGGGTGCCCCCTGCCCCCGTATATAAAGGAGTGGAGGAGGGAGGGCCGACCCTCTCTATGGCGCGCCCTAGGGGAGTCCTACTCCCACCGGGAGTAGGATTCCCCCTTTCCTAGTCCAACTAGGAGTCCTTCCATGTAGTAGGAGTAGGAGACAAGGAAGGGGAAAGGAGAAGGGAAGGAAGGAGGGGGCGCAGCCCCTCCCCCTAGTCCAATTCGGACTAGGCCTTGGGGGGGGGCGCGGCCTGCCCTAGGCAGCCCCTGTGTCTTTCCCGTATGGCCCAATAAGGCCTAATACTTTTCCCCCGTATTCCCGTAACTCCCCGGTACTCCGAAAAATACCCGAACCACTCAGAACCTTTCCGATGTACGAATATAGTCGTCCAATATATCGATCTTTACGTCTCGACCATTTCGAGACTCCTCGTCATGTACCCGGTCTCATCCGGGACTCCGAACTCCTTCGATACATCAAAACTCATAAACTCATAATATAACTGTCATCGAAACCTTAAGCGTGCGGACCCTACGGGTTCGAGAACAATGTAGACACGACCGAGACACGTCTCCGGTCAATAACCAATAGCGGAACCTGGATGCTCATATTGGCTCCTACATATTCTGCGAAGATCTTTATCGGTCAGACCGCATAACAACATACGTTGTTCCCTTTGTCATCGGTATGTTACTGGCCCGAGATTCGACCGTCGGTATCTCAATACCTAGTTCAATCTCGTTACCGGCAAGTCTCTTTACTCGTTCTGTAATACATCATCCCGCAATTAACTCATTAGTTGCAATGCTTGCAAGGCTTAAGTGATGTGCATTACCGAGAGGGCCCAGAGATACCTCTCCGACATTCGGAGTGACAAATCCTAATCTTGAAATACGCCAACCCAACAAGTACCTTCGGAGACACTTGTAGAGCACCTTTATAATCACCCAGTTACGTTGTGACGTTTGGTAGCACACAAAGTGTTCCTCCGGTAAACGGGAGTTGCATAATCTCATAGTCATAGGAACATGTATAAGTCATGAATAAAGCAATAGCAACATACTAAATGATCGGGTGCTAAGCTAACGAAATGGGTCATGTCAATCACATCATTCTCCTAATGATGTGATCCCGTTAATCAAATGACAACTCATGTCTATGGCTAGGAAACTTAACCATCTTTGATCAACCAGCTAGTCAAGTAGAGGCATACTAGTGACATACTGTTTGTCTATGTATTCACACATGTATTATGTTTCCGGTTAATACAATTCTAGCATGAATAATAAACATTTATCATGATATAAGGAAATAAATAATAACTTTATTATTGCCTCTAGGGCATGTTTCCTTCAGTCTCCCACTTGCACTAGAGTCAATAATCTAGTTCACATCGCCATGTGATTTAACAGCAATAGTTCACATCACCATGTGATCAACACCCATAGTTCACATCGATATGTGATCAACACCCAAAGGGTTTACTAAAGTCGGTAATCTAGTTCACATCGCTATGTGATTAACACCCAAAGAGTACTAAGGTGTGATCATGTTTTGCTTGTGAGATAATTTTAGTCAACGGGTCTGTCACATTTCAGATCCGTAAGTATTTTGCGAATTTCTATGTCTACAATGCTCTGCACATAGCTACTTTAGCTAATTGCTCCCACTTTCAATATGTATCCAGATGAAGACTTAGAGTCATCCGGATCAGTGCCAAAACTTGTATCGACGTAACTCTTTACGACGAAACTTTTTGTCACCTCCATAATCGAGAAACATATCCTTATTCCACTAAGGATAATTTTGACCGCTATCCAGTTATCTACTCCTAGATCACTATTGTACTCCCTTGCCAGAATCAGTGTAGGGTATACAATAGATCTGGTACACAACATGGCATACTTTATAGAACCTATGGCCAAGGCATAGGGAATGACTTTCATTCTCTTTCTATCTTCTGCCGTGGTCGGGTTTTGAGTCTTACTCAATTTCACACCTTGTAACACAGGCAAAAAACCACTACAAGAAATATGTCAACTTATGACCTTCTGTCAGTGACCCTCGAAGAATTGGTCATAAATTTATGACCATTTCAGACCAATTGGTCAAAAGCTGTTCGGGGGGCTCCAAACCCTAAACCATTGCGACCATTTTGGTCAGAAAGGTCGTAATTTCCTCACACGAAAAGGTCATAAAGCAAACAACGCTAGTCCGCTGCCTTATTTCTAGTTGTTAACGACCAATATAGATGGTCATAGCCTTGTAAATTGTGGTGGGTTGCTATGACTAGGCGCCACCTCATCAGGTTTGCCTATGTGGCATGTCCATGTGGCAGTTTTTGCCCTAGGTTGTGAAGCAACCTATATTTCTGTCATTGCCAAAATTCCCAAAAAAATCTCATAAATTCTTTGGGTCATATCTTCGTCAAATATGTAAAAACCTTCCTTGCCTAGTTCAAAAATAATTCAAAAATATTCATTTTCCTATTCTGTTCAGAGTAACAGTTTGTGAAGGAAGTACCACTTTGGCATGTCCAAATAGTATCCATTTTCTACAGTGCTTTCCTATGCCCAAATAACCATCCTCCACCAAATTCCAGCTCAATCCATTCATTATTTTGAGCCGAGCTTCAACATTCGTATTTATGTCCAGTGTGGTGGTTTGCAAAGCAAGTACCAGCTAGGCTCCTCCTTTTGAGCTGAAAATTTGTGAATACAGTCTTCTTAGTAACTGATCATCCTCAGCCAAAACTCACGCCCATTAGCCATGTACATTTCCTGTACCGCTAATCAAACACTTGGCTGCTAATTCATGTTTGAGCACTGATCGGTCTCCTCGTGAGAATCTTATGTCGTAATTTTCTTCCTAGCACCTACATGGGGAGTGCCCAACCCACTAGACATGTCTAGGCCACCCAGAACACATGGCAACGCCACGGTCACGCGGTGACCACGCGGCGGGCATGCGAGTTTACGCGCTCTAGAGTTGGGGCCCTCGGCCACCGCCCAAACCTCGACGTATCGCCACCAAACCATGTATTTATGATTAAATAGGTACTTATGTAACTAGAAATTATTTTTGGAAAAAATAAATAGCAAACTATGAGGCAGCTGCAGTTCAAATTTGACCCGCTTCCAACTGAATCGGCGGGAATTTGTCTTTTTCACGAGAGGTGGATCAAAACTTTTTGCACCCAACCATTTTGTCAATTGTGCATTAAATATGGCCTAGTATTTTATAAAAATGATTTGGTCCAATTTTGCAACAATTATTTGGTAGTTCTTCACAAAAAAACCTCCTTTCGGGCACTCGAAAAATGGAAAATGGTTTTTTCGTCCAACGAAAATGAAAACTTCCTTAGGCAACATTGTTTGCTATTCCAATATGCACTCTTTTGCACAATATGAGATCATTTGAACAAACTATACCATGAATGTGGCCATAAGATTGATCATTTGGCTTGAAAGCCATGAATCTTCACACTTGATAGCTCATTTCTGAGAACACTTTTTTAAAATAATTACTGTATTACAAGTTTATTATTTTTCCTGGAAACTTGGTCACATATAATGACACAATGCGAAGGTTTTCCAATTTTTTTTGATTTTTTTTGAATTTTTTATGCCCGTTTCAAAATGCGGTCAAAACGGCGGGCTTGACCGTTCCTAGCTAGTGGTTTAATCTTGGAATTTTTTGGTGTTTCTATGATTAAATAGATACTTATGTACCTAGATATGATTTTTGGAAAAAATAAAGAGCAAACTATGAGGCAGCTGCAGTTCAAATTTGACCCGCTTCCAGCTGAATCGGCGGGAATTTGTCTTTTTCACGAGAGGTGGATCAAAAAAATTTACACCCAACCATTTTGTCAATTGTGCATTAAATATGGCATAGTATTTTATAAAAATGATTTGGTCCAATTTTGCAACAATTATTTGGTAGTTCCTTCACAAAAAACCTCCTTTCGGGCACTCGAAAAATGGAAAATGGTTTTTTCGTCCAACGAAAATGAAAACTTCCTTAGACAACATTGTTTGCCATTCCAATATACACGCTTGTGCACAATATAAGATCATTTGAACAAACTATGCCATGGATGTGGCCATAAGATTGATCATTTGGCTTGAAAGTCATTGATCTCCACACATGATAGCTCGTTTCTGAGAACACTTTTTTTATAATAATTGCCGTATTACAAATTCGTTATTTTTCCTAGGAACTTGGCCACATATGATGACACAATGCGAAGGTTTCCCAATTTTTTGATTTTTTTGAATTTTTATGCCCGTTTCAAAATGCGCTCAAAACGGCGGGAATGACCGTTCCTAACTAGTGGTTGAATCTTGGAATTTTATTGGTGTTTCTCTGATTAAATAGGTACTTATGTAACTATAAATGATTTTTGGAAAAAATAAATAGCAAACTATGAGGCAGCTGCAGTTCAAATTTGACCCGCTTCCAGCTGAATTGGCAGGAATTTGTCTTTTTCACGAGAGGTGGATCAAATTTTTTTACACCCAACCATTTTGTCAATTGTGCATTAAATATGGCCTAGTATTTTATAAAAATGATTTGGTCCAATTTTGCTACAATTATTTGGTAGGTCCTTCACAAAAAAACCTCCTTTTGGGCACTCGAAAAATGGAAAATGGTTTTTTCGTCCAACGAAAATGAAAACTTCCTTACACAACATTGTTTGCCATTCCAATATACACGCTTGTGCACAATATGAGATCATTTGAACAAACTATGCCATGGATGTGGCCATAAGATTGATCATTTGGCTTGAAAGCCATTGATCTCCACACATGATAGCTCGTTTCTGAGAACACTTTTTTTATAATAATTGTCGTATTACAAGTTTGTCATTTTTCCTAGGAACTTGGCCACATATGATGACACAATGCGAAGGTTTCCCAATTTTTTGATTTTTTTTGAATTTTTATGCCCGTTTCAAAATGCGCTCAAAACGGCGGGAATGACCGTTCCTAACTAGTGGTTGAATCTTGGAATTTTATTGGTGTTTCTCTGATTAAATAGGTACTTATGTAACTATAAATGATTTTTGGAAAAAATAAATAGCAAACTATGAGGCAGCTGCAGTTCAAATTTGACCCGCTTCCAACTGAATCGGCAGGAATTTGTCTTTTTCACGAGAGGTGGATCAAATTTTTTTACACCCAACCATTTTGTCAATTGTGCATTAAATATGGCCTAGTATTTTATAAAAATGATTTGGTCCAATTTTGCTACAATTATTTGGTAGGTCCTTCACAAAAAAACCTCCTTTTGGGCACTCGAAAAATGGAAAATGGTTTTTTCGTCCAACGAAAATGAAAACTTCCTTACACAACATTGTTTGCCATTCCAATATACACGCTTGTGCACAATATGAGATCATTTGAACAAACTATGCCATGGATGTGGCCATAAGATTGATCATTTGGCTTGAAAGCCATTGATCTCCACACATGATAGCTCGTTTCTGAGAACACTTTTTTTATAATAATTGTCGTATTACAAGTTTGTCATTTTTCCTAGGAACTTGGCCACATATGATGACACAATGCGAAGGTTTCCCAATTTTTTGATTTTTTTTGAATTTTTTATGCTCGTTTCAAAATGCGGTCAAAATGGCGGGAATGACCGTTCCTAGCTAGTGGTTGAATCTTGGAATTTTATTGGTGTTTCTCTGATTAAATAGGTACTTATGTAACTATAAATGATTTTTGGAAAAAATAAATAGCAAACTATGAGGCAGCTGCAGTTCAAATTTGACCCGCTTCCAGCTGAATCGGCAGGAATTTGTCTTTTTCACGAGAGGTGGATCAAATTTTTTTACACCCAACCATTTTGTCAATTGTGCATTAAATATGGCCTAGTATTTTATAAAAATGATTTGGTCCAATTTTGCTACAATTATTTGGTAGGTCCTTCACAAAAAAACCTCCTTTTGGGCACTCGAAAAATGGAAAATGGTTTTTTCGTCCAACGAAAATGAAAACTTCCTTATACAACATTGTTTGCCATTCCAATATACACGCTTGTGCACAATATGAGATCATTTGAACAAACTATGCCATGGATGTGGCCATAAGATTGATCATTTGGCTTGAAAGCCATTGATCTCCACACATGATAGCTCGTTTCTGAGAACACTTTTTTTATAATAATTGTCGTATTACAAGTTTGTCATTTTTCCTAGGAACTTGGCCACATATGATGACACAATGCGAAGGTTTCCCAATTTTTTGATTTTTTTTGAATTTTTTATGCTCGTTTCAAAATGCGATCAAAATGGCGGGAATGACCGTTCCTAGCTAGTGGTTGAATCTTGGAATTTTATTGGTGTTTCTCTGATTAAATAGGTACTTATGTAACTATAAATGATTTTTGGAAAAAATAAATAGCAAACTATGAGGCAGCTGCAGTTCAAATTTGACCCGCTTCCAGCTGAACCGGCGGAAATTTGTCTTTTTCACGAGAGGTGGATCAAATTTTTTTACACCCAGCCATTTTGTCAATTGTGCATTAAATATGTCCTAATATTTTAGAAAATTGAGTTGGTACAATTTTGCAATAAATATTTGGTAGGTCCTTCACAAAAAAGCTCATTTCGAACACTCAAAAAATGAAAAAATAATTTAAAAGAACTCATTTCTCATAACTCTTTAAAAAATATTTATCTTATTTCAATTTATGATTATTCCTGAAAACAATAGTCAAATTTGCTGACACAATAAAACGTTTTTTTCTTCAAATTTGCAGGTCATAATAAAATAGCTAACACGATTTAGCACATAATTTTAGTCGATTATGACCAATTTAAATGGTCGAAATATCATACCTGTATATTGCGTTCTGATTGGTCCAGGGGCCTCTCACGCAGATCATGGGTAAATCACCGTCAGATCCCCTGGATCCAACGGCCCGCACCAAACATGGATGTGTCCCCGAAACCCTAGCTCTGTCCCGTGGTCATTTTCCATCCACCCCCCGTCTCCTTTCTTTCACTCACTCTCTGCTCCTCCTCTCCCCTTCCAGATCCGGTGGAGCTCCTCTCGATCCCCTCCCCTTCCTCCCCGCCAGCCGCCGCACCCATTCTCTCCAGATCCAATCCCTTCCTCCGCCCCCCTCGTCCATCGTCCCCTTCCTCCGCCGTCGACGTTCGCGCTCAAGGCCTCCGCCTCACCTGCCCTCGCCATTGCCTCCTCGGCGGGGCTCCTCTCGATCCCCTCCCCTTCCAGATCCAGCCGCCGCCCCCCCGTCCACCGTCCCCTTCCTCCACCCGCCCTCGCCATTGCCTCCTCCGTGGGGTTGCCCTTCTTGGCGTCCGCTCCCGCGGCGTCGAGGGTCGCGCCGCCGCGGCCAGGAGGGTCTCGCTTCGCGGGGCCGCACCCGCGACCTGGCCTCCCCCGCACCCTTCCTCACCGCATCGCCACCCCAACCCCCTCCCTTCCTCTCCCCGACGCTCCCCTCGCTCCGGGCCTTCATCCTCTCCGGCCAGATCAACCGGGCGCGGCCCCTACCCTAGGCAGGGAGGGCACAGGGAAGGGGCGGCGGCGGAAGCGCATCCCCAATATCTAGCCCGTCAAGCACCGTGTCGAAGTCTCTCCTTCGAGGAGCTCTATGTGCGGGTGTGCGGAGGCGCTCGTGAGGGCGGTGGTGGCCTTCTTCGACGCCTTCCTCGTCGACTGCTTCCTCTTCTGGTTCCGCCGCCGCAGCCGCCGCCCCGGCCCCGACAGCCCCGCCTCCGCCCACCGGGTAAGCCAACCCTACCTCTCCCTCTCCCTCCCCGCGTCCGGCTCCTCTGTTCGTTCGTTCTTCGATCCCAGGCGGTGATGTTCTTATTTTTTGGTGCGTTCATGTCTGTGCAGGATCCGCTCGTGCCCAAGGACTGGACAGGGGAGGCGCTCCCGGCCTCGGACGAAGAGAAAGGTGCCCTGGTGTGCTGTGTACCTGCTTGCTTGAATTCTCTTGTCTGAATTCTTGTCTGAACAGTGTGTGTGGAACAGATTCTTGTCTGAATTCTCTTCTTGTGGTAGTATGAACTTGCTTGCAGTATCCTGCTTGCAGTATCTTGGAGTATCATCTTGGAGCATCTGGTTAGAGTAGCATCTTGCAACACATTCGATTACTCCAGTACTGATAGTTATAGTGGCATCTTGCAAAATGGAGTAGTTAGAGTAGCATCTTCGATTAACTAAATTGATGATAGCTGTTGTTAAGTTGGGACTTGCAAGCAGTACTTCCCTCTTCTTATCTCTTCTTGCTTGCAGTAGTTTAATTTATGATTTGTCTTTGGTGGAGTATTTCTTGAACTGTGTTGTATTCCTGTGACTAAATAGTGAATCCAGTTACAACAAAGCATGCCAGTTACAATAAAGCTCCCTGTAACCTTTTGTTTTATTGGTCAAACACGATAGCAGCGATGCCGAGGGAGCTCCCCTACACACGTTTCTTGAAATGATTTTTATTCTAAGCATTTCTGTCATACTCAATAGGCTAGTTCCTGAATCAGATTTGTTAATGAAATGTTTCTTTAGCATGCTATAGTTAATTAGTTGGCAAGTGTGATGTCCATTCGCCTGATTTCGTCGCCTGATTCCAAACGCCTCCTCTGTTTTTTGCAGGTCTGGCAGCACCACCGCGTCGACGACGAAGGTGGTGACCGCGGCGGCGAGCGGCGCGAGTTGGTGGCTGCGGGATTGGACGGCACGGCTCATATATGTGCTTCTGACTAATCCAGCTTCTTTTGGTCTAGCTGGGCATTACGTTGAGTTCATATATGTGCTTGTCACTCCATAGGTTATAGTGATTCCCTTTGTTTCCTTATATGTTCTTGTAGTTTGGTTGCTTTCCCATTCATGCATGTTTGTACAGCTATATATAGTTTTGTTGTGAATCTGTCGTGCATGTATTGAAATGCAGGAAATGTTGAATACATGTTCACTCTCAGTTGGGATATTGAATTGTACATAGTTATGTGATTCATGTCTGCTTCTTATCTTATTAAGTGATTATCTTTATGTCCTTGCTACCAGTAGGATGGTCAATAGCTTGTTTTGTAGTTCTCTACTTTATGCAAATAGCTTCCTGTAGCATGTTTCTACTATCTGTGTGATGCTGAACAATATGCTCTTAATCTGTTGCTATATTCTCACCAAATGCATAGTTTATTTTCTTAGACCTACTGTTAAACAAAGTCTTAACTTGTATCATTTTTTCTTAAAAATAAGCATAGAATTCCTGACTCTTATGTTATATGATCAGCTTACTCCTGCTTCAACAACTGTACTAATTCCTGACTGTTGTATGTAAGGAGTAAAATAGTTTACTTGATTGATATCCACTAGTTCACTATCTTAGAGTACCTTTTTAGCATTGTGGGCTGCTAATAGTATTTTAGACTTATCATATCCTCTCTGGCGCGATGGCAGGAGCGCATGATAGACTACTAAATGGACAAGTATCTGCAACGTTCAGCGTCAAAGATGATGCTTACCAGATGTTCTACAGCAGCCCCATCCATATCATCGGCATGAAGTTAGGTATCTACTCGTCCTAAAATTGATGGCCTGAAGCTTGATGCATGTATAATGTGACACACAGCAGGATATCTAAATACTTTTGACATGTTTGCTCTGTTATCTAGCAGTAGGTTGATACTTGTCATTTGCCCTTTCCAAATATATCTCAGTTTTGTTGTTATGAGAATGTTATATGCATGGTTTCTTACGAGATCTCAAATTCTGCAGCTATGTTTCATTGTTAGGAGAATGTTATATGCACGGCTACACTTGATTATGTTTCCTAACTTTTTCGATTTATAATCCGCAGATTTTGGCCTTCATTCGTCAAAAGTTTGTGTACAAGGAATTCCAGGAGAAGAATCTTTAAGTAAATAATTTATATAGATCAGGATCTTATGTTTTCGAGGTGGCTGCTGCTGTGACCAAAGATCAGCCTGGAGATGTGCATCAGTCTTTAGTTGATGTTGCCACCATGTTTTGGTGCCTGTGTATTTGATTGTATGTACACATGTTATACTGTAGAACTTGATGCTCATCGGCTCTTGTGACATATTGTACACCTATAGAGCTTGTTATACTGTGATTGCATTTGTATGTGTTGATGTAACAGATTGTTGCTTCTTGTTATTTGAAGTATTACACCTGTTTTCTTTCTATTTTGATTTTAATATTGGTTCTTTAATTATTGGCATATTGAAATCTGAGAAACATGACCATGACAATAAGGACCCACAAACCAGAAATGGACATTTGGGACCCGCTTATTAGAATCTGAGAATTGGGACCCATTTGAAAAAGGAAAAAGAAGGGCCACAACCCAAAAATAAAAAGGCTAAATTATAGGGCCTGGCCTGTGTAGCTTACCCAAATTGAAAGAAAAAAAACAACAAATAGGCTGAATTAATGGGCTCGGCCCATGTAAAACACCCAATTGGACCGGGCTGAATCTTGTGCCACGTCAGCTTGCCACGCTGGATGCCTACGTGGCCTGGGGAAGGTTGCTAGTGACCAAAACGCCACAGTAGGAATATTTTGGTCGTAAACGTCTTTGACCATTCCAGAAGAAAGGTCGCTATAGTCAGTTTACGACCGCCAGCTTTTGACCTTCTGTTTTTGGTCACAAAAAGGTCGTAAATGGAAATTTGTGACCTTTCAGTGACCAATAGTCAAGGTCACAAGTTGACATATTTCTTGTAGTGAACTCTTTGTTTGACTGTTCCATTTTGAACTACTTCAAAATCTTGTCAAGGCATGTACTCATTGAAAAACTTATCAAGCGTTTTGATGTATCTCTATAGATCTTGATGCTCAATATGTAAGCAGCTTCACCGAGGTCCTTCTTCGAAAACTCCTTTCAAATACTCCTTTATGCTTCGCAGAATAATTCTACATTGTTTCCGATCAACAATATGTCATTTACATATACTTATCAGAAATGTTGTAGTGCTCCCACTCACTTTCTTGTAAATACAGGCTTCACCGCAAGTCTATATAAAACTATATGCTTTGATCAACTTATCAAAGCGTATATTCCAACTCCGAGATGCTTGCACCAGTCCATAGATGGATCGCTGGAGCTTGCATATTTTGTTAACACCTTTAGGATCGACAAAACCTTCTAGTTGCATGGTATACAACTCTTCTTTAATAAATTCATTAAGAAATGCAGTTTTGTTTATCCATTTGCCAGATTTCATAAAATGCGGCAATTGCTAACATGATTCGGACAGACTTAAGCATAGATACGAGTGAGAAACTCTCATCGTAGTCAACACCTTGAACTTGTCGAAAACCTTTTGCGACAATTCTAGCTTTGTAGATAGTAACACTACTATCAGCGTCTGTCTTCCTCTTGAAGATCCATTTATTTTCTATGGCTTGCCGATCATCGAGCAAATCCATCAAAGTCCATACTTTGTTCTCATACATGGATCCCATCTCATGAAGGTGCCAAAAAAGATCCTCAAGGAAATAGACAAAAGTCGCCGCCGTTTCCTTTGGAAGCAAGACGAGGAAATCTCTGGTGCAAGTTGCAAAGTTAGCTGGGCAACGGTCTGTACTCCAACGGAAAACGGAGGCCTGGGAGTCCCTGACCTCACGCGGTTCGGACGTGCCCTCCGCCTGCGCTGGCCTTGGCTCGCATGGCGCCACCCCGAGCGCCCATGGTTGGGCTCGGCCCTACCATGCAACGACGACGACCTCTCCCTCTTCACGACGGCCACCTCGGTTAGGATCGGCGATGGCGCGACGGCGTCCTTCTAGCACTCTCACTGGATGGGGCCGGGCACGCTCGCCCAGCAATTCCCGCGGCTGGTTCGGCATGCCCGGAGAAAGAACAGGACGGTGAAGGAGGCCCTGGCAAATGACAACTAGATCAAGGACCTAGCCCATGGCTGTATTGAGCATCTGATCCACGACGTCCTGGCCTTGCATAGGCGGCTCCAGGGCGTAGCTGACGATCTCCATGCGGGCACCCCTGACTCCATTAGATGGATCCTCGAGCGGTCGGGCGAATACTCGGCTACATCAGCTTATCGGGTGCAATTCCAGGGCCAGGGTTCTTGACTGTCCTTGATTACGTATATTTATGTCCGCCATGATATCCTTCTAAAAATGACCATGATCACAAATAAACTAACATCATGTATAACAAAATTGATTCAATGACATATGAAACATTAATACCCGAACTGATACAAAGTGGGGCAAAAAATGAACCTTGTCCCATGTCATCGACAAAGGACCTAGACAGACGCAAAAAATAGAGAATGGAAATGAAAGAAGGGCAGTCAATTTGAGAGCCAAAGGACAGACATGGAAGGAGTCAATTTGAGAGCCGAAGGACGGACATGGAAGGCGGCAGACATGAAAAATGGAGGACGGACATGGAAGGAGGCAGACGCGAAAAATGGAGGACAGACATGAAAGGAGGGCAGTCGATTTGATATACTAGGTTAATTTGAGGGATTTTGAATGGGTCCGGTCTCTCGGATACGACGTGACGAACGCATCCGTGCACATCTAGGCCTACCCACACCCGTCTTAGGTATGGGTTGGGCACGTCCGTCACATCGAGGCCTACCCATGCCCGTCTCAGTTATATGGGTTGGGTTCGAGGAATGTCTGACATTCCAGTTCTAGTTTCACATTCTCCTTGTGTTTCTACAAAACTCTAGTTTCATTTTGTGTTCCCTTTGACATGACATGCGAGCCCACCTCACATTAGAGGCTGGATAATTCTAATTGCAGCAACATATCATGTATTGTTTGTTATAATATCAATCCAAATTAGGGACTCCATGGGCAGGGAGCCACCCACCCTTGGGCGTCGTGAACACCTTCACTTGCCCACGACCGGAGCTGTGTTGTTGTTATTAGCCTTTCGGCTTGTATCGTATTGTCTTCTTTTTTTAGTTCTTTGAACCTCGGTTTTGTTGTCGGCTTCTGTACTGTTTAACTGCCTCAGTTAAAGTCAGGAAAGTGCCTCCGCTCTAAAAAGATAATATTAATCAAAATAATCATATTCCATACAACCAAATATCGCTTAATGTGTTGCAACCAATTTCCGCAAAAACTCCTGAGGTATCATCAAGTTTCTTCTCACCGAGTGTACTAATTGTTTGCATCTCGTGGTACGAATTACGCCTGATATGAACTACTCCACGAGTCCTTGTCCTATAGAGGAGATACTAATAGGTAGATGGTAGTTACAAGTGAAGATGTTCAAATATGGTTTTGGGGAATCAGATATTTTCTTCATATTTGATTTCACATACATGATTTCTTTTCATAGGGAGTTGTTGTGTGCATATATGTTATGAGCTATATGTAGAAACTAATTAACATTGATTAACACAGGCGTTTCTCTCTTCCAAGTAGTCCAGTCCAGAAGCATGATCAGGGAGGCCATCGTGACAGTGTGGGCCGACATGTTTGCCCACCAAGATCGAATATTTCTTCCGTTGGCCCATACAGACAAATGTGAAGTCGTTAACCCTAGCCAATCCTTGATCATTCTTCAGATCCTTGAAGTGAAGCGGCCGCCAGAAAATGGAAACATATACGCCGCTCTGTGCATCAAGTTGCCGCCGCTTCGCACAGAGAGCGAGCGAGCAAACCATAGGTGGGTGCAAGGGAGATCCCGATTTTGGGAACCTTTTGGAAGGTTCCTAAATAGAATTTTCGGTTTTCTCTTTATTGGTATTTTTTCCAGAAGTTTTAAAATAGTTCAGAAATTTCGAATTTTGTTTGAAGTTTTAAAAAATGTTCAAAAATAGAAAAATGTTGAAATTGAAAAAAAATGTGTTTTAAAAAAACATATTCACATTTTTAAAAAATGTTCTCTTTTTCCAAACAATGTTTGGAATTTCAGAAAATTGTTCATAGTTTCAGAAAATCAAGTTTTATAAAAAATATTCATAAAAAAGAAAAAGAAATTGAAAATGTGTTATTTTAAAATTATTTTTTTAAATGTCGAACGTTTCTTCAAATATGAGGTTAAGAAAAATAGGAAAACAGACCAAAAATTAAAAATACCAAAGATAGTAAAGAGAAAAACAGAAAACCAGCACACTCTGTTCATCGTTGATGGGCTGGCCCAGTTGGTCGTAGCCTATGCAGAAGGTCGAATGTTTGACGTGGTCATCATCAAATATGTGAAATCACTACGTAAGTTGTACCCCTTCTCCTCCACCCTCTTCGGTTTGACAAATGGCACACTGCATGTGCATCACTTGTCACAACCTGAGAGTTTACCTTTTCCCGTAGACTTGTTTTTCCAAAACATTTTATGTCTGGAACTATGCATACAAATACTGAACCGTTTTCGCTGTTGGTTTTTTCGCATCAAGATCTTTGAAATTAGATCCATGTTAATAGGTTTCGACGAACATTTTTTCATGAAAAAACCATAAAACAAAAAATGGGAAAGGAACAAAAACCAAAAACAATGAATACCCTTTTTGGAAAAAGAAAACAGAAAAAAAGATTCATCCAAAAAAAGAATACCAAAAAATGAAAGTAATAAACTAGAGCACAAAAGCATGGTTGCGGTTTTTTTTTACTTTTTTCTTTGGTAGCACAGGCTGTGTTTTCCCTTTTTTCTTTGGAGGCACAGGGTGTGTTTTCCCCCTTTTCAGGAAGCATAGTTGTGCTTCTAGCGGAAGCAAATCTGTGCTTTTACGTGAAGTAAATTATGCTTCTCGTGAAAGCACATATAATTTTCCCCAAGAAGCACAGGAAATATGTGCTTACGCAAGAAGCAAATATGTGTTTTCTGTGAAAGCATAGTTTTTTTTAGAAGCACAACTGTGCATATCGCAAAAGCAAATTTATGCTTCTCGCGGAAGCATATTTATGTTACCACGCGAAACAAATATGTGCGTTGTGGATGCTTTTTTTTTCATGCAAAAAAAATCCATGCCAAGAAAAACTAGGTGAAGACCGAAAATTTGAAAAAACAGAATAAACTGTCTGAAACCAAAAACGCGTACAGTGAAATAAAAAAACGAAATCCAAAGATAGCGCCAACAAGTGACATGTGGCAGCGGTTTAAAGCTCTACTTGCTCCCAGGGCACATAAAGTGACCGTTGGAGATCCCACATAAAGATAACCCTTGCTTAGTTATTCCCATACAATATGACTTGCCCACAATTGGCTAGGACATCGTGGGCATGGCCTGAAAGTCCTGCCCTTTAATAGCTGGCTTAAACCCCCAATCCAAAGTTTCGTGACGGAACTGTAAGCTTAAAATAAATTATTGGCCACTGCTACGGATCAACTGACTGATTTTCTTAGGAAATCGGTCGGGTCGCCAGCCGTTCGATCCATCCCCTTAGAGCCATTGGATGGGTCAATGTGTCGCCGCATTGGGAAGCAATGCCGCATGCTCGCGGCAGGAGCCCTTCCTTTGCCGGCAGCACAACAAAGCTCCACCGACAATGCTGGCAATGCTACACTGTAGTGCCTTGTTGGGGAACGTAGCATTTTAGAAAAATTCCTACGATGATGCAAGATCTATCTAGGAGATGAATAGAAACGAGACAGGGGAGTGTGTCCACGTACCCTCGTAGACTGAAAGCGGAAGCATTTAGTAACGCGGTTGATGTAGTCGAACGTCTTCACGATCCAACCGATCCAAGTACCGAACGTATGGCACCTCCATGTTCAGCACACGTTCAGCACGATGACGTCCCTCGAGCTCTTGATCCAGTTGAGAACAAGGGAGAGTTCCGTCAACACGACGGCGTGGCGACGGTGATGATGATGTTATCGGCGCAGGGCTTCACCTAAGCACTACGATGATATGACCAAGGTGTTAAACTATGGAGGGGGGCACCACACACGGCTAAGAGATTGTCTGTTGTGCTTTGGGTTGCCCGCCCACATACATAAAGGAGGGGGGAGGAGGCCGGCCAAGGAAGGGCGCGCCTATAGGGGGAGTCCAACTAGGATTCCCAATCCTAGTTGGACTCCCCTTCCTTTTCCAAGAGGGGGAGAGGGGGAAGGAGTGGGAGAGGGAGAAGGAAAGAGGGGGGCGCGGCCCCCTCCCTAGTCCAATTCGGACTTGCCATGGGGGGGGGGGGGCTCCCTTGCGGCCCTCCTCTCCTTTCCACTAAGGCCCATGATACGTCTCCAACGTATCTATAATTTTTGATTGTTTCATGCTATTATATTATCCATCTAGGATGTTTTGTATGCATTTATATGCTATTTTATATGATTTTTTGGACTAACCTATTAGCCTAGAGCCCAGTGCCAATTTCTGTTTTTCCTTGTTTTTGAGTATCGCAGAAAAGGAAAACCGAACGGAGTCCACTTGACCTGAAAATTGACGGAGATTATTTTTGGACCAGAAGAAGCCCACGGAGTATCGGAGATGGGCTAGAAGAATCCCGAGGCACCCACGAGGGTGGGGGCGCGCCCTACCCCCTGGGCACGCCCCCTACCTCGTGGCCGCCTCGGAGACCCCCCCTGACTTGTTACCGACGCCAAAACCTCTTATATATACACAAGCTCCCAGAACATAACCTAGAACAGGAGTTCCACCGCCGCAAGCCTCTGTAGCCACCAAAAACCAGCCGGGACCCTGTTTCGGCACCCTGACGGAGGGGGGATCCCTCACCGGTGGCCATCTTCATCATCCCGGTGCTCTCCATGACGAGGAGGAAGTAGTTCACCCTCAGGGCTGAGGGTATGTAGCAGTAGCTATGTGTTTGATCTCTCTCTCTCTCTCTCTCGTGTTCTTGATTTGGCACGATCTTGATGTATCGCGAGCTTTTCTATTATAGTTGGATCTTATGATGTTTCTCCCCCTCTACTCTCTTGTAATGGATTGAGTTTTCCCTTTGAAGTTATCTTTCGGATTGAGTTAAGGATTTGAGAACACTTGATGTATGCCTTGCGTGGGATACCCGTGGTGACAATGGTGTATTCTATTGATTCACTTGATGTATGTTTTGGTAATCAACTTGCGGGTTCCGTGACCTTGGGAATCTATGCATAGGGGTTGACACACATTTTCGTCTTGACTCTCCGGTAGAAACTTTGGGGCACTCTTTGAAGTTCTTTGTGTTGGTTGAATAGATGAATCTGAGATTGTGTGATGCATATCATATAATCATACCCACAGATACTTGAGGTGACATTGGAGTATCTAGGTGACATTAGGGTTTTGGTTGATTTGTGTCTTAAGGTGGTATTCTAGTACGAACTCTATGATATATCGAACGGAAAGAATAGCTTCGTGTCATTTTACTATGGACTCTTGAATAGATCGATCAGAAAGGATAACTTTGAGGTGGTTTCGCAACCTACAATAATCTCTTCGTTTGTTCTCCGCTATTAGTGACTTTCCAGTGACTCTTTGTTGCATGTTGAGGGATAGTTATATGATCCAGTTATGTTATTATTGTTGAGAGAACTTGCACTAGTGAAAGTATGAACCTTGGGCCTTGTTTCAACGCATTGCAATACCATTTGTGCTCACTTTTATCATTAGTTACCTTGCTGTTTTTATATTTTCAGATTACAAAAACCTATATCTATCATCCATATTGCACTTGTATCACCATCTCTTCGCCGAACTAGTGCACCTATACAATTTACCATTGTATTGGGTGTGTTGGGGACACAAGAGACTCTTTGTTATTTTGTTGCAGGGTTGCTTGAGAGAGACCATCTTCATCCTACGCCTCCCACTGATTGATAAACCTTAGGTCATCCACTTGAGGTAAATTTGCTACTGTCCTACAAACCTCTGCACTTGGAGGCCCAACAACGTCTACAAGAAGAAGGTTGCGTAGTAGACATCAAGCAATTTCTAGCGCTGTTGCCGGGGAGGTGAGTGCTTGAAGATATATCTTTAGATCTTGCAATCGAATCTTTTTGTTTCTTGGTTTATCACTAGTTTAGTCTATAAAAGAAAACTACAAAAAAATGGAATTAGGGGTGCCTCATATGTTTCATCTTTTTAATGTCTTTCGTGAAAATGATGGGAAGGAAAATTATGCTCAGGTACTAGAAGAAGAATTACATAGAATGTTTGGCATAAAATATGTGAATGATGAGCATGATTGCAATGTTGTTAGTATGAATTCTTTGAATACCCATGATTCTAATGATATGCAAAGCCACAAGCTTGGGATGCTATTTTTGATGAAGATGATATGTTTAGTCCCCCAAGTTTTGATGAGAAAATTTATTATGATGAAAGCATGCCTCCTATTTATGATGATTATATGACACATATGCTATAAAGAATAAAGATAACCATGAAACTTGTCATCATGATTTTAATTTTCAATTGGATTATGCTTCACATGATAGTTATTTTGTTGAGTTTGCTCCCACTACTATTGATGAGAAGAAATTTGCTTATGTGGAGAGTAATAAAAATTCTATGCTTGTAGATCATGAAAAGAATGCTTTATGTGATGGTTACATTGTTGAATTCATTCATGATGCTACTGAAAATTATTATGAGGGAGGAATATATGCTTGTAGGAATTGCAATAATATCAAGTTTCCTCTCTATGTGCTTAAAGTTTTAAAGTTATGCTTGTTTTGCCTTCCTATGCTAGTTGATTATTGTTCCCATAAGTTGTTTGCTCACAAAATCCCTATGCATAGGAAGTGGGTTAGACTTAAATGTGCTAGTCATATTCTTCATGATGCTCCCGTTATGTTTCAATTCTTATCTTTTATGTGAGCATCATTGTCATCATCATGCCTAGCTAAAAAGGCATTAAAGAAAAGCGCTTGTTGGGAGACAACCCAATATTTACACCTACTATTTTTGTGTGTTCACATGATTAAGCTAATGTAGTAATCATGTTTTATAGCTTTGGTTTCAATAAAGTTCCAAGTAGAACCTTTGGGAAGACTTGGGTGAAGTCTTTGTGATCTTGCTATAAAAAACAGAAATTTTTGCGCTCACGAGATTAGCTGCCATTTTTACTGGAGAGTGATTTTAGGTTGATTATTTTTGCAGATGATTCATAGACAAATTCCTCAGGCCCACCAATTTATTTCAGAATTTTTTGGAGTTACAGAAGTATTCGAATGATACAGATTACTACAGACTGTTCTGTTTTGGACAGATTATGTTTTCATTGTGTTGTTTGCTTATTTTGATGAATAAATGAGTAGTATCGGAGGGTATGAACCATAGAGAAGTTTTAATACAGTAGATATTACACCAATATGAATTTAGAGTGAGTTCAAAATAGTACCTAAGTGGTGATTTATTTTCTTATACTAACGGAGCTTACGAGTTTTCTGTTAAGTTTTGTGTTGTGAAGTTTTCAAGTTTTGGGTAAAGATTTGATGGACTATGGAATAAGGAGTGGCAAGAGCCTAAGATTGGGGATGCCCAAGGCACCCCAAGGTAATATTCAAGGACAACCAAGAGCCTAAGCTTGGGGATGCTCCGGAAGGCATCCCTCTTTCGTCTTCGTTCATCGGTAACTTTACTTGGAGCGATATTTTTATTCACCACATGATATGTGTTTTTCTTGGAGCGTCATTTTATTTAGTTTTGCTTGCTATTTGAATAATATCCCAAGATCTGAAATTCTTAAATGTTAGAGAGTCTTCACATAGTTACATCATTATTCGACTACTCATTGATCTTCACTTATATTCTTTGGATTAGTTTGTCATTTGCTCTAGTGCTTCACTTATATCTTTTTAGAGCACGACGGTGGTTTTATTTTGAAGAAATAGATGAACTCTCATGCTTCACTTATATTATTTTAAGAGTCTTTAGAACAGCATGGTAATTTGCTTGGGTTATGAATTTAGTCCTAATATGATGGGTATCCAAGATGGGTATAGTAAAAACTTCCATATATAGTGCATTGAATACTATGAGAAGTTTTATACTTGATGATTGTTTTGAGATATTAAGATGGTAATATAAGTGTCGTGCTAGTTGAGTAATTGTGAATTTGAGAAATACTTGTGTTGAAGTTTGCAAGTCCCATAGCATGCACGTATGGTAACCGTTGTGTGACAAATTTGAAGCATGAGGTGTTTCTTTGATTGCCTTCCTTATGAGTGGCGGTCGCGGACAAGCGATGGTCTTTTCCTACCAATCTATCCCCCTAGGAGCATGCGCGTAGTGCTTGGTTTTGATGACTTGTAGATTTTTGCAATAAGTATGTGAGTTCTTTATGACTAATTTTGAGTCCATGGATTATACACACTCTCACCTTCCATCATTGCTAGCCTCTTCGGTACCGTACATTGCCCTTCTCACCTTGAGAGTTGGTGCAAACTTCGCCGGTGCATCCAAACCCCGTGATATGATACGCTCTATCACACATAAACCTCCTTATATCTTCCTCAAAACAGCCACCATACCTACCTATTATGGCATTTCCATAGCCATTACGAGATATATTACCATGCAACTTTCCACCGTTCCATTTATTATGACACGTTTCATCATTGTCATATTGCCTTGCATGATCATGTAGTTGACATCGTATTTGTGGCAAGGCCACCATGCATAATTTTTCATACATGTCACTCTTGTTTCATTGCCCATCCCGGTACACCGCCGGAGGCACTCATATGGAGTCATATTTTGTTCTAGTATCGAGTTGTAATTATTGATTCGTAAATAAATAGGAATGTGATGATCATCATTAATAGAGCATTGTCCCATGAAAAAAAGGCCAAAAAAGGAAAGGCCAAATAAAAAAAGGGGGAAGGGCCCCAAAAAAGAGAAGGGACAATGCTACTATCCTTTTTCCACACTTGTGCTTCAAAGTAGCACCATGATCTTCATGATAGAGAGTCTCTTATTTTGTCACTTTCATATACTAGTGGGAATTTTCATTATAGAACTTGTCTTGTATATTCAACGATGGGCTTCCTCAAATGCCCTAGGTCTTCGTGAGCAAGCAAGTTGGATGCACACCCACTTAGTTTCTTTTGTTGAGTTTTCATACATTTATAGCTCTAGTGCATCCGTTGCATGGCAATCCCTACTCCTTTCATTGACATCAATTGATGGGCATCTCCATAGCCCATTGATTAGCTGCGTCGATGTGAGACTTTCTCCTTTTTTGTCTTTTCCACACAACCCCCATCATTATATTCTATTCCACCCATAGTGCTATGTCCATGGCTCATGCTCATATATTGCGTGAAAGTTGAAAAAGTTTGAGAATACTAAAGTATGAAACAATTGCTTGGCTTTTCATTAGGGTTGTGCAAGATGAGAGCACTTTGTGTGACGAAAATGGAGCATGACCAAACTATATGATTTTGTAGGGACAAACTTTCTTTGGCCGTGTTATTTTGAGAAGACATAATTGCTTAGTTAGTATGCTTGAAGTATTATTATTTTTATGTCAATATTAAACTTTTGTTTTGAATCTTTCGGATCTGAACATTCATGCCACAATAAAGAAAATTACATTGATAATTATGTTAGGTAGCATTCCACATAAAAAAAAAATCTGTTTTTATCATTTACCTACTCGAGGACGAGGAGGAATTAAGCTTGGGGATGCTTGATACGTCTCCAACATATCTATAATTTTTTATTGTTCCATGCTATTATATTATCCATATAGGATGTTTTATATGCATTTATATGCTATTTTATATGATTTTTTGGACTAACCTATTAGCCTAGAGCCTAGTGCCAGTTTCCGTTTTTCCTTGTTTTTGAGTATCGCAGAAAAGGAAAACCAAACGGAGTTCACATGACCTAAAAATTGATGGAGATTATTTTTGGACCAGAAGACGCCCACGGAGTATCGGAGATGGGCCAGAAGAGTCTCGAGGCACCCACGAGGGTGGGGGCACGCCCTACCCCCCTGGGCGCGCCCCCTACCTCGTGGCCGCCTCGGAGACCCCCCTGACTTGTTCCTTATGCAAAAACCTCTTATATATACAGAAACTCCCAGAACATAACCTAGATTGGGAGTTCTGCTGCCGCAAGCCTCTGTAGCCACCAAAAACCAATTGGGACCCTGTTCCGGCACCCTGACGGAGGGGGATCCCTCACCGGTGGCCATCTTCATCATCCCGACGCTATCCATGACGAGGAGGGAGTAGTTCACCCTCGGGGCTGAGGGTATGTACCAGTAGCTGTGTGTTTGATCTCTCTCTCTCTCTCTCTCTCTCTCTCTTATTCTTGATTTGGCACAATCTTTATGTATCGCGAGCTTTGCTATTATAGTTGGATCTTATGATGTTTCTCCCCCTCTACTCTCTTGTAATGTATTGAGTTTTCCTTTGAAGTTATCTTATTAGATTGAGTCTTTAAGGATTTGAGAACACTTGATGTATGTCTTGCATGGGATACCCGTGGTGACAATGGGGTATTCTATTGATTCACTTGATGTATGTTTTGGTGATCAACTTGCAGGTTCCGTGACCTTGGGAATCTATGCATAGGGGTTGGCACACGTTTTCGTCTTAACTCTCCGGAGAAACTTTGGGGCAATCTTTGAAGTTCTTTGTGTTGGTTGAATAGATGAATCTGAGATTGTGTGATGCATATCGTATAATCATACCCACAGATACTTGAGGTGACATTGGAGTATCTAGGTGACATTAGGGTTTTGGTTGATTTGTGTCTTAAGGTGGTATTCTAGTATGAACTCTATGATAGATCAAACGGAAAGAATAGCTTCGTGTTATTTTACTACGGACTCTTGGATAGATTGATCAGAAAGGATAACTTTGAGGTGGTTTCGTACCCTACATAATCTCTTAGTTTGTTCTCCGCTATTAGTGACTTTGGAGTGACTCTTTGTTGCATGTTGAGGGATAGTTATATGATCCAGTTATGTTATTATTGTTGAGAAAACTTGCACTAGTGAAAGTATGAACCTTAGTCCTTGTTTCAACGCATTGCAATACCGTTTGTGCTCACTTTTATCATTAGTTACCTTGCTGTTTTTATATTTTCAGATTACAAAACCTATATCTACCATCCATATTGCACTTGTATCACCATATCTTCGCCGAACTAGTGCACCTATACAATTTTCCATTGTATTGGGTGTGTTGGGGACACAAGAGACTCTTAGTTATTTGGTTGCAGGGTTGCTTGAGAGAGACCATCTTCATCCTACGCCTCCCACGGATTGATAAACCTTAGGTCATCCACTTGAGGGAAATTAGCTACTGTCCTACAAACCTCTGCACTTGGAGGCCCAACAACGTCTATAAGAAGAAGGTTGCGTAGTAGACATCAGCCCATGAAGGCCCACTACTTCTCTAGGGGGGGGGGGTTCCGGTCACCTCCCGGTACTCCGAAAAAGACCCGAATCATTCCGGAACATTCTGATGTCCGAATATATCCTTCCAATATATCAATCTTTACCTCTCAACCATTTTGAGACTCCTCGTCATGTCCGTGATATCATCCGAGACTCCGAACATTCTTCGGTCATCAAATCACTTAACTCATAATACAAATCGTCATCGAACGTTAAGCGTGCGGACCCTATGGGTTCGAGAACTATGTAGACATGACCGAGACACATCTCCGATCAATAACCAATAGTGGAACCTAGATGCTCTTATTGGATCCTACATATTCTACGAAGATCTTTATCGGTCAAACCGCATAACAACATACGACATTCCCTTTGTCATCGGTATGTTACTTGCACAAGATTCGATCGTCGGTATCATCATACCTAGTTCAATCTCGTTACCGGCAAGTCTCTTTACTCATTCAGTAATGCATCATACCGCAACTAACTCATTAGTCACATTGCTTGCAAGGCTTATAGTGATGTGCATTACCGAGAGGGCCCAAAGATACCTCTCCGATACTCGGAGTGACAAATCCTAATCTCGATCTATGCCAACTCAACAAACACCATCGGAGACACCCGTAGAGCATATTTATAATCACCCAGTTATGTTGTGACATTTGATAGCACACAAAGTGTTCCTCCAGTATTCGGGAGTTGCATAATCTCATAGCCACAGGAATATGTATAAGTTATGAAGAAATCAATAGCAATAAAACTAAACGATCATTATGCTAAGCTAACAGATGGGTCTTGTCCATCACATCATTCTCTAATGTTGTGATCCCGTTCATCAAATGACAACACATGTCTATGGTTAGGAAACTTAACCATTGATACGTCTCCAACGTATCTATAATTTTTGATTGATCCATGCTATATTATTTATTGTTTTGGACAATATTGGGCTTTATTATCCACTTTTATATTATTTTTGGGACTAACCTATTAACCGGAGCCCCAGCCCAGAATTGTTGTTTTTTTGCCTATTTCAGAGTTTCGCAGAAAAAGAATATCAAACGGAGTCCAAACGGAATGAAACCTTCGGGAACGTGATTTTTAGAAAGATTATGATCCGGGAGACTTGGACCCTACGTCAAGAAAGAAAAGAGGAGGCCACGAGGTAGGGGGCACGCCCACCCCCCAGGGCGCGCCCTCCACCCTCGTGGGCCCCCTATTGCTCCACCGACGTACTCCTTCCTCCTATATATACCTACGTACCCCCAAACGATTAGATACGGAGCCAAAAACCTAATTCCACTGCCGCAACCTTCTGTACCCACGAGATCCCATCTTGGGGCATGTTCCGGAGCTCTGTCGGAGGGGGCATCCATCACGGAGGGCTCCTACATCAACACCATAGCCTCTCCGATGAAGTGTGAGTAGTTACCTCAGACCTTCGAGTCCATAGTTAGTAGCTTGGTGGCTTCTTCTCTCTTTTTGGATCTCAATACAATGATGATACGTCCATTTTGCATCACGCTTTTATATTGATATTTATTGCATTGTGGGTTGTTATTTCACATTATCTCACAATACTTATGGCTATTCTCTCTTATTTTACAAGGTTTACATAAGGAGGGAGAATGCCGACAGCTGAAATTCTGGGCTGGAAAAGGAGCAAATATTAGAGACCTATTCTGCGCAACTCCAAAAGTCCTGAAACTCCACAGAATATCTTAAAATAAATAAAGAAAAATCCTCGCCAAAGATGAAGTCCAGGGGGCCCACACCCTGCTCACGAGGGTGGGGGGCGCGCCCCCTACCTCGTGGGCCCCCTGGTGGTTCTCCGACGTCCATCTTCTGCTATATGAAGTCTTTCGATGAGAAAAAAGGAGAAGCAACCTTTCGGGACGAGACTCCGCCGCCACGAGGCGGAACCTTGGCGGAACCAATCTAGAGCTCCGGCAGAGCTGTTCTGCCGGGGATACTTCCCTCAGGGAGGGGGAAATCATCACCATCGTCATCACCAACGCTCCTCTCATCGGGAGAGGGAAATCTCCATCAACATCTTCACTAGCACCATCTCATCTCCAAACCCTAGTTCATCACTTGTATCCAATTCTTGTCTCAAAGTCCGGGATTGGTGCTAGTAGGTTGCTAGTAGTGTTGATTACTCCTTGTACTTGATGCTAGTTGGTTTATTTGGTGGAAGATCATATGTTTAGATCCTATATGCATATTATTACCCCTCTGATTATGAACATGAATATGCTTTATGAGTAATTACGTTTGTTCCTGAGGACAAGGGAGAAGTCTTGCTATTAGTAGTCATGTGAATTTGGTATTCGTTTGAAATTTTGATAAGATGTATGTTATCTAGCCTCTAGTGGTGTTATGTGAACGTCGACTACATAACACTTCACCATTATTTGGGCCTAGAGGAAGGCATTGGGAAGTAATAAGTAGATGATGGGCTGCTAGAGTGACAGAAGTTTAAACCCTAGTTTATGCGTTGCTTCGTAAGGGGCTGATTTGGATCCATATGTTTCATGCTATGGTTAGGTTTACCTTAATACTTTTTTTATAGTTGCGGATGCTTGCAATAGAGGTTAATCATAAGTGGGATGCTTGTTCAAGTAAGAATATCACCCAAGCAGCGGTCCACCCACATATCAAATTATCAAAGTACCGAACGCGAATCATATGAACGTGATGAAAACTAGCTTGACGATATTCCCATGTGTCCTCGGGAGCGCTTTTCCTATTATAAGAGTTTGTTCCGGCTTGTCCTTTGCTACAAAAAGGATTGGGCCACCTTGCTGCACTTTATTTACTTTTGTTACTTGTTGCTCGTTACAATTTATCTCATCACAAAACTATCTGTTACCACTTGTTTCGGTACTTGCAGAGAATACCTTGCTGAAAACCGCTTATCATTTCCTTCTGCTCCTCGTTGGGTTCGACACTCTTACTTATCGAAAGGACTACGATAGATCCCCTATACTTGTGGGTCACCAAATGATCTCCCCCTCTCTCGTGGAGATATATTCGATGTAATCTTATTTTTGCGGTGTGTTTGTTGAGACCGATGAATTGTGGGTTTATGATCAAGATTATCTATGAACAATATTTGAATATTCTCTGAATTCTTTTATGTATGATTGGTTATCTTTGCAAGTCTCTTCGAATTATCAGTTTGGTTTGGCCTGCTAGATTGGTTCTTCTTGCAATGGGAGAAGTGCTTAGCTTTGGCTTCAATCTTGCGGTGTCCTTTCCCAGTGACAGTAGGGGCAGCAAGGCACGTATTGTATTGTTGCCATCGAGGATAACAAGATGGGTTTTTTATCATATTGCATGAATCTATCCCTCTACATCATGTCATCTTGCTTAAGGCGTTATTCTGTTTTCTTGAACTTAATACTCTAGATGCATGCTGGATAGCGGTCGATGAGTGGAGTAATAGTAGTAGATGCAGGCAGGAGTCGGTCTACTTGTCTTGGACGTGATGCCTATATACATGATCATACCTAGATATTCTCATAACTATGCTCAATTCTGTCAATTGCTCAATAGTAATTCGTTCACCCACCGTAAAATACTTATGCTCTTGAGAGAAGCCACTAGTGAAACCTATGGCCCCGGGGTCTATCTTCATCATATTAATCTTCCAACACTTGTTTATTATCTTTGCCTTTTACTTTGCTTTTATTTTACTTTGCATTTGTATCACAAAAATACCAAAAATACTATGCTATCATATCTATCAGATCTCACTCTCGTAAGTGACCGTGAAGGGATTGACAACCCCTTATCACGTTGGTTGCGAGGAGTTATTTGTTTTGTGCAGGTACGAGGGACTCGCGCGTAGCCTCCTACTGGATTGATACCTTGGTTCTCAAAAACTGAGGGAAATACTTATGCTACTTTGCTGCATCATCCTTTCCTCTTCAAGGAAATCCAACGCAGTGCTCAAGAGGTAGCAAGAATAATTTCTGGCGCCGATGCCGGGGAGTCTACGCAAAAGTGAACATACCAAGTACCCATCACAATCCCTTATCTCCCGCACTACATTATTTTCCATTTGCCTCTCGTTTTCCTCTCCCCCACTTCACCCTTGCCATTTTATTCGCCCTCTCTTTTCCGTTTGCCTCTTTTCCGCTTGCTTTTTGTTTGCTCATGTGTTGGATTGCTTATTTGTCACGATGGCTCTACCTAGATTTGGTGATGTTCACCTTAAATGGTTAGAAGAGATCGAAAGCAACGTCAGGAGTTTTATGGTTTTGCAATTTGAGCATAATAATTTCTTCAGAAACAAAATGTTTTATGAGTTATATGAATAAAGAGCTCGATGATATGTCTAAAGAATTTGATGGTTTAAGATCACAAATTGCTCATCTTGAGAAGTTGACTGGTGAAATTTCGGATAAGCAGGCTACCTTAGTCAATAAGATGGCCGCTAAACCGGACTCCTATGAAAATAAAGATGAAGATCTAAAAGTTATTGATGTGTCCCCTCTTAAATCTTTGTTTTGCAATATGAATCTTGATAATGATGGGACTGAATGTGATCCACCTTTACCTAGAAGGCGTTCCAAAAATTCGGAATTTTTAGATTTTGATGCTAAATTTGATAAAAGTGGGATTGAAGAAATCAAAACCCTAGATGTTGCTAAACCTACTATTTTGGATTTCAAGGAATTTAATTATGAAAGTTGCTCTTTGATTGATTGCATTTCCTTGTTGCAATTCGTGCTAAATTCTCCTCATGCTTATAGTCAAAATAAAGCCTTTACTAAACATATCATTGATGCCTTGATGCAATCTTATGAAGAAAAACTTGAGTTGGAAGTTTCTATCCCTAGAAAACTTTATGATGAGTGGGAACCAACAATTAAAATTAAGATTAAGGATCATGAATTCTATGCTTTATGTGATTTGGGTGCTAGTGTTTCCACTATTCCCAAAACTTCGTGCGAATTACTAGATTTCCGTGATTTTGATGATTGCTCTCTAAACTTGCACCTTGCGGATTCCACTATTAAGAAACCTATGGAAATAATTAATGATGTTCTTATTGTTGTAAATAGTAATTATGTGCCCATAGATTTTATCGTTCTTGATATAGATTGCAATCCTTCATGTCCTATTATTCTTGGTAGACCTTTCCTTCGAACGATTGGTGCAATTATTGATATGAAGGAAGGGAATATTAGATTCCAATTCCCATTAAAGAAAGGCATGGAACAATTCCCTAGGAATAAAATAAAATTACCATATGAATCTATCATGAGAGACACTTATGGATTGCCTACCAAAGATGGCAATACCTAGATCTATCCTTGCTTTTATGCCTAGCTAGGGGCGTTAAACGATAGCGCTTGTTGGGAGGCAACCCAATTTTATTTTATTTTTTTGCTTTTTGCTTCTGTTTAGGAATAAATATTTGTTCTAGCATCTGGTTAGATGTGTTTTTATGTTTTAATTAGTGTTTGTGCCAAGTTAAACCTATAGGATCTTCTTGGATGATAGTTATTTGATCTTGCTGTAATTTCCAGAAACTTTCTGTTCACGAAAATAATTATTAAAAATCACCAGAACGTGATAAAATAGTGATTCCAATTGCTTATGATCAATAAACAAATTTCCTAGGTCTTCCTATTTTGGATGAGTTTTTGGAGTTCCAGAACTTTGCGTTAGTTACAGATTACTACAGACTGTTCTGTTTTTGACAGATTCTGTTTTTCGTGTGTTGTTTGCTTATTTTGATGAATCTATGGCTAGTAAAATAGTTTATAAACCATAGAGAAGTTGGAATACATTAATTTTAATACCAATATAAATAAAGAATGAGTTCATTGCAGTACCTTGAAGTGGTCTTTTGTTTTCTTTCGCTAACGGAGCTCACGAGATTTCTGTTAAGTTTTGTGTTGTGAAGTTTTCAAGTTTTGGGTGAAAGATTTTGATGGATTATGAAACAAGGAGTGGCAAGAGCCTAAGCTTGGGGATGCCCATGGCACCCCCAAGATAATCTAAGGACACCAAAAAGTCAAAGCTTGGGGATGCCCCGGAAGGCATCCCCTCTTTTGTCTACTTCCATCGGTAAGAGCTATATTTTTATTCACCACATGATATGTGATTTGCTTGGAGCGTCTTGTATGATTTGAGTCTTTGATTTTTAGTTTACCGAAATCATCCTTGCTGTACACACCTTTTGAGAGAGCCATACATGATTTGGAATTTGTGAGAATACTCTATGTGCTTTGCTTATATCTTTTGAGTTATATAGTTTTGCTCTAGTGCTTCACTTATATCTTTTAGAGCACGGTGGTAGATTTGTTTTATAGAAACTATTGATCTCTCATGCTTCACTTAGATTATTTTGAGAGTCTTAAATAGCATGGTAATTTGCTTAATAATCCTAATATGCTTGGTATCCAAGATTTGTAAAACTTTCTTTTGAGTGTGTTGAATACTAAGAAAAGTTGATGCTTGATAATTGTTTTGAGATATGAAGATGGCGATATTAGAATCATGCTAGTTGAGTAGTTGTGACTTTAAGAAATACTTGTGTTAAAGTTTGTGATTCCCGTAGCATGCACGTATGGTGAACCGTTATGTGATGAAGTCAGAGCACGATTTATTCATTGATTGTCTTCCTTATGAGTGGCAGTCGGGGACGAGGGATGGTCTTTTCCTACCAATCTATCCCCATAGGAGCATGCGCGTAATACTTTTCTTTGATAACTTGTAGATTTTTGCAATAAGTATATGAGTTCTTCATGACTAATGTGGAGTCCATGGATTATATGCACTTTTCTTCCTCCCACCATTGCTAGCCTCTCTAATACCGCACATGTTGCGACCAGACCGCAAACAGTCTGATCTCTGTGCTTTAGTGTCAACCCTGGATCAGTAATGCTGACACGCACAGTACTTGAAGGATTTATAACAGAGTAGCAATCAGACACTTATTATATCGAACGTCTCAAAAGAGAACTTATTACAATAAATATGGCTTAAGGCCATCTAATAACGATAACAGCGGAAGGCTTGGAAGATAAGTGAGTCCCAACGACATCACTGAGTATAGAACCATGACCTAAAGGCACCTTACTCGTCGTCTGAAAAGTCTGCAACATGAACGTTGCAGCCCAAAAACAGGCCAACACATGGAATATGCTGGCGATGTAACACATAGATAGTAATGAAAGTATAAAGCTATACTACATGCATATATGGCTGGTGGAAAGCTCTATGGTTACAGTTTTTGCATAAAGCCAATTTTTCCCTACTGCAAAGGAATAAATTTTATTTAACTATCATGGTGGTTGTTAAACATTGAGAGCGTTGACACCCTCTCAATCCCAAGTAAGCATCATCATTAAAACCCAACAATATTAATTAAGTAACTTGATGAGATTCACATGATAATCCAAGTACTAGATACTCAAGACGTCCATAACCGGGGACACGACTAACCATGATTAGTTTATACACTCTGCAGAGGTTTGCGCACTATTCCCCACAAGACTCGATCTCCTCCGTTGGGATTCTCGCACTACATGATGTTTGAGAAACGGATGACCGAGACATAGTCTTTCAGAAGCGCTAGCACCTTACGATCGGGTAGATAGTACCAACCTACATCCCCTACATCTGCTAGTCTACCACTGTAAGAGTTAGCACGACTTAGTCAACTATGCTAGAGCCCATAGTAGCTTGTGGCTGCACACGGAAGTTTCTAGTATGAATAATCTCATCATCCCTTTGAGCCTGGGTGGCGGTCCATAAAGAAAAATAGGCAATCGCTGGAATACCCAGGTGCCTCAATCCACCCAGATGTGTGTTTCAGTTGCCACCTTAAATAAACCATTAATTTAACAATCTCACATATGTCATGGATACACTCACCCAATCCACGTCTACTAGCATAGCATGGCATAACAAGCAAATGTAGAAGTAACTTCCAACGGTTTGATAATAAAACAGGTAATAGGTACTACCTCATCTACTTCCCAAAACCCGCATATTAATCAGATCCTAATCATGCAATTGTTTGAGGATTGATCTAATGCAATAAAAACTGGGTAGTAAAGAGGTATGATCAAAGTGTTACTTGCCTTGTTGATGATCCGCGGAACCTAGAGATTCAAAGTAGCAAGCGGCGCACTCCGGGTACTCTATCGCAAACAAACAAGCATACAATAAGTACTCATCTAATGCACGGCTAAAACTCAAATAAGAGATCTAAACAGAAAGTTCAACTTAAGAACTCCGGTTTGCAAAAAGAATCAAATCGAACGAAGCAACAAAAGTCCAACGACGAAACAAACAAACTTCGTTTACTGATCTGGTTCTAAGTCAAATTTTACAGAAGTAAAATCTTGTTTGAGTAGGATAAACGGAAAGAGGGTTTCGAGATGAAACTCCAGGCGCTTGAATCGTCTGATTCCGATAAACGAGCGAAAAGTTATAATAGAACGAAAATCGGATCAGAAATCACGATCAAAAATAACCGTGGAAAAATCCGAGAAAAAGAAAAACTAACAAACAGATTAACGAACGAACGTTCGTTAATTGAAACTAAACGGCGAATTCGTCCGTTAAAACGAACGAACGGGCGAACGCTTGCTAAATAAATAAACTGAAAAACAATAAAAAAAATAAAATAAAACCGATCTATTAAAAAAACGAATCTAGGGTTTTCTAAAAAAACCGGATCGGTTTCTTTAGAAAACCGGGGCGGCGGGGCGGCTACCTCGGCTCGGCTCCGGCGGGGTTCCGATGCGGCGGCGGGGCGGCGCGGGGTGGCGGGGCTGCGACGACGGCGGCTCCTGGCGGCGGCGCAAGGCGGCGGCGGCTTGGCTGCTGCTGCTGCTATCGGCGGCGGGGCGGGTCAGGTGGCGGGGTGGGGAGGGCGACGACGGTATTTAAGAGGGGGTGGCTGCTTGGGGGAGGGGGCAAGGCGGCGGGGAGGAGGAGTCTGACTCGGACTTGGAGTCCGGGTCGGCGGCGGCGTGGCGCGGGGAAGGTGGCGGCGGCGCGGGCTGGCCTGGCTCGGCTGGGCCTTCGGCCCAGTCGGGCGCGGAGTTTTTTTTAAATAATCCCGCCGAACAAAGAAAAATCCTAGAAAAATAAATAAATATCTAAAAATGCCAAAACAAATTTTCACCGTCTAAATAAAATATTTAGAACAAGATGAACATTTTCTTGGCCCTAAAATGCAGTTTTGAAAACGTGCAATTTTTCCTAAATTCGAATAAAATAGCAAAAACTCCAAAATAAATCTTATTTGATTTTTTATTATTAAGTCCTCAATATTTCTATATTTTGGGAAAGTCATTTTATTCCCTCTATCATATTTTTTTATAATAGAAATAATTGAAGATAAAATAAATAAAATCGAATGATCCTATTTTCAAAATTTGAGAAAACTCAAATATGAAAATAACGAAGTCCCCAAATCTCTCTGAGGGTCCTTGAGTTGCGTAGAATTTCTAGGATCAAACCAAAAGCAAGAAAATATGATATGCAGTGATGATCTAATGTATAACATTCCAAATTGAAAATTTGGGATGTTACAAATGTACCCCCCTTAAGATGAATCTCGCCCTCGAGATTCGGGTTGGCTAGAAAATAGGTGAGGGTGGTCGTTCAGCAGATCTTCCTCTCGCTCCCACGTGGCTTCATCCTCGATTTGGTGGCTCCACTAAACTTTGCAAAACTTGATAACCTTGCTGCGGGTGACTCGGCTGGCATACTCAAGAATCTTGACTGGTTTCTCCTCATAGGTCAAATCACTGTCCAACTGAATCGCTTCCAGCGGCACTGTATCCCTCAGCAGTATATCATCCATCTCAGCATGGCACTTCTTCAACTGGGAAACGTGGAATACATCATGAACTCCTGACAATCCTTCGGGCAATTCCAACTTGTAGGTTACTTCTCCCATATGCTCCAAAACCTTGTATGGTCCTACAAAACGTGGCACTAACTTTCCGTTAACTCCAAAGCGCTTAACTCCTCGAAGTGGAGATACTCGAAGATAAACTCGGTCTCCGACTTCGTAAACTGTCTCCTTGCGTTTAGAATCCGCGTAGCTCTTCTGCCTGGACTGGGCTACCTTGAGCTATCGCGAATCAATTTCACCTTCTGTTCAGACTCCTTAATCAAATCCGGACCAAACAATTGGCGGTCTCCAACTTCATCCCACGATAATGGGGTCCTGCACCTCCTTCCGTACAAGGCTTCGAAAGGGGCCATCTTCAAACTGGATTGATAACTGTTGTTGTAAGAGAACTCTGCATATGGCAAATTGTCGTCCCAACTAGATCCATAATCTAGCGCACAAGCTTTCAGCATATCCTCCAAAATCTGATTGACTCTCTCCGTGTGTCCATCTGTCTGCGGATGAAAAGCTGTACTGAACTCTAGCCTAGTACCCAAAGTTTCGCGCAACTGATTCCAGAACTTTGAGGTAAACTGGGTTCCTCTATCTGATACAATGCTCCTCGGGACTTCATGTAGACATACGATCCTTGTCATGTATATCTTTGCCAACTTAGCATTGGTGTAAGTAGTCTTCACTGGGAAGAAATGAGCTACCTTTGTCAAACGATCGACCACAACCCCAATCGAGTCATAGCCTGAACGAGTTCTGGGAAATCCCGTAATAAAATCCATGCCTAGCTTATCCAACTTCCATTCGGGTATTGGCAATGGCTGTAACAATCCTGCTGGCTTCTGATGCTCTGCCTTTACTCTCTGACATACATCACAAACTGCCACATACTCCGCAATATCCTTCTTCATTCCGGTCCACCAGAAAGTATCCTTCAACTCCAAATACATCTTGGTATTTCCTGGGTGAATCAAATATGGTGAATCATGGGCCTCCTGCAGAATCAACTTCCTGATCTCCGGGTCTTTAGGCACATAAACATGATCTTCAAACCATAGGGTATCGTGCTCATCCTCACGAAATCCTTTAACTTTTCCTTTTCTCATCTTCTCCTTTATAGAGGCAACCTCCTTGTCAGTCTTCTGAGCTTCTGTGATCTTATCCATCAAAGTAGACTAAATCTCCAATGCTGCTACATAGACTCTCGGAACTATCTCCAAACATAGCTCACGAAGGTCCTCGGCTAACTCCTTCGGTAAATCTCATGTCATTAGTGTGTTGACATGGCTCTTACGGCTCAGCGCATCGGCTACTACGTTAGCCTTTCCAGGATGATAATGCAATCTCATATCATAATCCTTGATGAGCTCTAACCATCTCCTTTGCCTTAGATTTAGCTCCTTCTGCATGAAAATATACTTCAAACTCTTGTGATCCGTGTACACTTCACAATGGTTTCCAATGAGAAAATGTCTCCAAGTCTTTAATGCATGCACTATGGCTGCTAACTCCAAATCATGCGTGGCATAATTCAACTCATGAGGTTTCAGCTGTCGTGAAGCATGCGAAACAACTCTTCCCTCCTGCATAAGCACCGCTCCAAGTCCTCGACGTGAAGCGTCGCAATACACCTCATAATCCTTGCTCTGATTTGGCAGAATCAACACTGGTGATGTAACCAAACGTTTCTTCAACTCCTGGAAACTGGCCTCACATTCCTCAGTCCATTTGAACTTGGTATCCTTCTTCAACAACTCCGTCATAGGCTTTGCAATTTTTGAGAAATTCTCAATGAATCTTCGGTAGTATTCTGCAAGTCCAAGAAAACTCCGGATCTCTCCAACTGTTGTTGGTGCTTCCCAATTTGTCACAGTGACAACCTTGGTGGGATCTACTGCTATACCTTCTCCGAATATAACGTGTCCGAGGAATCCAACTTCCTTCAACCAAAACTCACATTTTCTGAACTTGGCATATAACTGATGTTCTCTGAGCTTCTCAAGTACCAAACACAAATGCTCCTTATGCTCCTCTTTATTCTTTGAGTAGACCAAAATATCATCAATGAACACGACGACGAACTTATCCAAAAACTCCATAAACACCTTGTTCATCATGTTCATGAAATATGCAGGTGGGTTAGTCAGACCAAATGACATAACGGTATACTCGTACAGCCCATACCTGGTGGTAAAAGCCGTCATAGGTATATCCTGCTCTCGAATCTTCAACTGATGGTATCCTGATCGCAGATCGATCTTGGAAAATACCTTAGCTTCTTGCAATCGATCAAACATATCATTGATCATCGGCAGTGGGTACTTGTTCTTGATTGTTACTTCATTCAATCCTCGATAATCAACAACCATCCTTAACGATCCATCCTTCTTCTCCACTAGAAGTACTGGCAATCCCCAAGGCGAAGAACTTGGGCGAATATAACCTTTATCCAGCAACTCTTTAATCTACTTCTTAATCTCTTCCAAATCTTTTGCGGGCATCCTGTATGGTCTCTTAGATATTGGCCCTGTGCCTGGCAAAAGCTCTATCAAAACTCAATATCTCTATCTGGTGGCATGCCTGGCAACTCCTCTGGAAATACGTCAGGAAATCCTTCACCACGGGTACTTCCTGCTGCACAACTCCTGATAAGGAATTTACTTGAGTCCTCTTCGGCACATGCCGGGATACATACTTGATCCTTCTTCCTTCTGGCGTCGTAAGTAAAATAGACTTACTGGCGCATTCAATGTTCCCTCCATACTTCGATAACCAGTCCATGCCTAATATGACATCCAATCCTTGAGATTCCAATACTATTAGGTCCGAGGGAAATACATAGTTACCAATCCTTAATGGTAACCAATCACACCATAGACTAGCCATATACTTTGCTCCAGGCGAGGTTACTAACATGGGTGACCTAAGGGCTTGGGTTGGCAGTTTATACTTATCCACAAATCCCCTTGAGATGTATGAATGTGATGCACCAGTATCAAAAAGAACGAGTGCAGTAAATGACTTAACCAAAAACTTACCTATTACTGCATCTGGCTGAGCTTCAACCTCCTCCACGTTAACGTGGTTCACCTGTCCCCTATTGAAAGGGTTCGGCTTCTTCCCAGAGCTTACATTGACATTTCCATTCTGGGTGTCAGGACATTCATTGGCGTAATGTATAGTCTTCTATCACTTATAGGAAGTGACTTGGCTCAGGTCTCTCTTGGCTGGTGTTGATGGGTTGGTACGGTTCTGGTCGTTGCTTCCTCCATTCCCATTACCATTCTTGGGGCCATTATGATTGTGCGAGCTACCTCCTCCATGGGTATGCTGAAAATGTCCTCCCGGTTTAGGGGTAAAACGTTGCTTCTGCTGACCTCCAGAATTGTACTTCCCTTGTCCATACTTCCTCTTTCGGTTTTCAATATGCTGCTGCTTCCCTTCAATCATAAGAGCGTGATCTACCAACTCCTGGTAGTTGTTGAAGCTTGCTACCATCAACTGCATGCTCAGCTCATCATTCAGTCCTTCCAGAAACTTCTCCTGCTTAGCTGCATCCGTAGCAACGTCATCTGGGGCATAACGTGCTAGCTTACTAAAGTCATCCACATACTGGCCAACTGTCTGTCCTCCTTGGCGCAAGTTGCGAAACTCACGCTTCTTCATGGCCATAGCTCCTGCTGAAACATGGGTAGTACGGAAAGCCTGCTGAAACTGATCCCATGTGACAGTGTCGATAGGATAAGTGGCCGTGAAATTCTCCCACCATGATGCTGCGGGTCTTTCAAGCTGATGTGCGGCCAAACGCACCCTCTCCGCATCTGTGCATCCTGCCGTGGTCAACTCCCTTGCTGTCTTGCAGAGCCAATCATCTGCAACAATCGGCTCGGAGCTACTGGAGAACACTGGTGGATTCGGCCTAAGAAAACGGGTTAAGTGATCAACAGGTGGTGGCGGTGCTGGGTTGTTGTTGTTGTTGTTGTTGTTGTTCCCCTGATTCTGATTCTGGACTAGCAACTGCATCAATGCATTCTGCTGTTGGATCAACTGAGTGAGCTGCGGTGGGAAAGCAAATCCATTGTCACGTCTCGGAGGCATCTGAGGGTTTAGAAAAGATGAGAATATAGTATAGAATGAGGTCCAGAGAGAAAACACTACCCAAATGAACATAAGACAAATGCACACAAAATCACTTCATTCAAATCAAACAAGGCATACAACGGTCTACCTATCGTTACAAAAGTGCTCGGGCTATACTAGATACATGGGGGAATACTACTACTGTTATGGTGGTCGACTAGAAAAACTGCTCCGATGAAGACTCCATGATATCTGCTCCAGCTTCATCAACATAGTCATCATCGCTATCGTCTGGGTCTGAGTCGGTGTCGTCGATGATGATGTAGTTCTCTGGGCAAGTGCAATCTTCGTCTTCTCCTCCAGTCGTGGGAAATCCCATGAATACTTTTAGCTTCTTCTTCAGATCATCGTTCTTCTCCAGGAGTGTTGCTATTTCCTCCTCATATCCATCGCGTGTAGACTTGAGTTCTTCTTCCAGCTCCGTGATCTTGGTCATGGCATTCTTTAGGTCTATCATGCCTGCGCACATCTGGTTCTCCTGGCGTCGAATGTGTTGGTTTAACTCCTGGATGAAAGCTGCAATTGATCTATCCTTCCTGGTGCTGATCATCTCCCATTGCTCATCTCGGCACCCACAAATCTGGTAGATAGTATCCTTGAGATCATTGTGGTAGACTTCTACAATGCGTCCCATAGTGATGTGGGCTGCCATGCTCTTTCCTAGACTCCAGGTTGGTGCATCAAAGGAAAACTCTATGGGCTCAGTGATGGGCATGAACGTCCTTCCTAGAACTTGAACTTGAATCTTCCAGCGCTCCTCTTCAGGTAAAGTGACGTTGTAGGTTCCGGTGAAGCTTGGTACTCCGATGTTCAGGTATCTAGTGACTTCCTTCAAGTGACGTCCAAAGGGTGTATCTTCATCCGGTTGCGTGAACTTGTTCCTTGCTTCCACCATCCTAAAAGAGTAGAAAAGATGAGGAGTCAGAAACGAGAAGAGTGAGTAGTGATCTAGGGCTTTAGCTTAGTGGTCGTGTCCTACAGTCAGCGTGTGCTCTGATACCATCTTGTAGCGACCAGACCTCAAACAGTCTGATCTCTGTGCTTTAGTGTCATCCCTGGATCAGTAATGCTGACCGGCACAGTACTTGAAGGATTTATAACAGAGTAGCAATCACACACTTATTACATCGAATGTCTCAAAAGAGAACTTATTGCAATAAATATGGCTTAAGGCCATCTAATAATGATAACAGCGAAAGGCTTGGAAGATAAGTGAATCCATCAACTCCAACGGCATCACTGAGTATAGAACCACGACCTAAAGGCACCTTGCTCGTCGTCTGAAAAGTCTGCAACATGAACGTTGCAGCCCGAAAACGGGTGAACACATGGAATATGCTGGCAATGTAACACATAGAGAGTAATGAAAGTATAAAGCTATACTACATGCATATATGGCTGGTGGAAAGCTCTATGGTTACCGTTTTTGCATAAAGCCAATTTTTCCCTACTGCAAAGGAATAAATTTTATTTAACTATCATGGTGGTTGTTAAACATTGAGAGTGTTGACACCCTCTTAATCCCAATTAAGCATCATCATTAAAACCCAACAATATTAATTAAGTAACATGATGAGATTCACATGATAATCCAAGTACTAGATACTCAAGACGTCCATAACCGGGGATACGGCTAACCATGATTAGTTTATACACTCTGGAGAGGTTTGCGCACTTTTCCCCACAAGACTCGATCTCCTCCGTTGGGAATCTCGCACTACATGATGTTTGACAAACGGATGACCGAGACATAGTCTTTCAGAAGCGCTAGCACCTTACGATCGGGTAGACAGTACCAACCTGCATCCCCTACATCTGCTAGTCTACCACTTTAAGAGTTCGCACGACTTAGTCAACTATGCTAGAGCCTATAGTAGCTTGTGCCTGCACACGGAAGTTTCTAGTATGAATAATCGCATGATCCCTTTGAGCATGGGTGGCGGTCCATAAAGAAAAATAGGCAATCGCTGGAATACCCAGGTGCCTCAATCCACCCAGATGTGTGTTTAAGTTGCCACCTTAAATAAACCATTAATTTAACAATCTCACATTTGTCATGGATACACTCACCCAGTCCACGTCTACTAGCATAGCATGGCATAACAAGCAAACGTAGAAGTAACTCCCAAGGGTTTGATAATAAAACAGGTAATAGGTACTACCTCATCTACTTCCCAAAACCCGCATATTAATCAGATCCTAATCATGCAATTGTTTGAGGATTGATCTAATGCCGTAAAAACTGGGTAGTAAAGAGGTATGATCAAAGTGTTACTTGCCTTGATGATGATCCGCGAAACCTAGAGATTCAAAGTAGCAAGCGGCGCACTCCGGGTACTCTATCGCAAACAAACAAGCATACAATAAGTACTCATCTAATGCACGGGTAAAACTCAAATAAGAGATCTAACCAGAAAGTTTAACTTAAGAACTCCGGTTTGCGAAAAGAATCAAATCGAACGAAGCAACGAAAGTCCAATGGCGAAAGAAACAAGCTTCGTTTACTAATCTGGATCTAAGTCAAATTTTACAGAAGTAAAATCTTGTTTGAGTAGGATAAACTGAAAGAGGGTTTCGAGACGAAACTCCAGGCGCTTGAATCGCCTGATTCCGATAAACAAGCGAAAAGTTATACTAGAACGAAAATCGGATCAGAAATCGCGATCACAAATAACCGCGGAAAAATCCGAGAAAAAGAAAAACTGATGAACAGATTAACGAACCAACGTTCGTTAACTGAAACTAAACGGCGAATTCGTCCGTTAAAACAAACGAACTGGCGAACGCTCGCTAAATAAATAAACCAAAAAAAACGATCTATTAAAAAAACGAATCTAGCGTTTTCTAAAAAAATCGGATCGGTTTCTTTAGAAAACCGGGGCGGCGGGGCGGCTACCTCGGCTCTGCTCCGGCGGGGCTCCGTCGGCGTTCCGGTACGGCGGCGGGGCGGCGTGGGGTGGCGGGGCTGCGGCGGCGGCGGCTCCTGGCGGCTCGGCTGCTGCTGCTGCTATCGGCGGTGGGGCGGGTCGGGTGGCGGGGTGGGGAGGGCGGCGGCGGTATTTAAGAGGGGGGTGGCTGCTTGGGGAAGGGGGCAAGGCGGCGGCGACAGGGAGGAGTCCGGCTCGGACTTGGAGTCCGGGTCGGCGAGGGCGCGGGCCGGCCTGGCTCAGCTGGGCCTTCGGCCCAGTCGGGCGCGGAGATTTTTTTTTAAATAATCCCGCCAAACAAAGAAAAATCCTAGAAAAATAAATAAAAATCTAAAAATGCCAAAACAAAGTTTCACCGTCTAAGTAAAATATTTAGAACAAGATGAACATTTTCTTGGCCCAAAAATGCAGTTTTGAAAAACGTGCAATTTTTCCTAAATTCAAATAAAATAGCAGAAGCTCCAAAATAAATCTTATTTGATTTTTTTATTAAATCCTAAATATTTCTTTATTTTGGGAAAGTCATTTTATTTGCTCTCTCATATTTTTTATAATAGAAATAATTGAAGATAATATAAATAAAATCGAATGATCCTATTTTCAAAATTTGTGAAAACTCAAATATGAAAATAACGAAATCCCAAAATCTCTCTAAGGGTCCTTGAGCTGCGTAGAATTTCTAGGATCAAACCAAAAGCAATAAAATATGATATGCAGTGATGATCTAATGTATAACATTCCAAATTGAAAATTTGGGATGTTACAAACATACCCCCCTTAAGATGAATCTCGTCCTCGAGATTCGGGTTGGCTAGAAAATAGGTGAGAGTGGTCGTTCAGCAGATCTTCCTCTCGCTCCCAGGTGGCTTCATCCTCGGTGTGGTGGCCCCACTGAACTTTGCAAAACTTGATAACCTTGCTACGGGTGACTCGGCTGGCATACTCAAGAATCTTGACTGGTTTCTCCTCATAGGTCAAATCACTGTCCAACTGAATCGCTTCCAGCGGCACTGTATCCCTCAGCGGTATATCAGCCATCTCAGCGTGGCACTTCTTCAACTGGGAAACGTGGAATACATCATGAACTCTTGACAATCCTTCGGGCAATTCCAACTTGTAGGCTATTTCTCCCATACGCTCCAAAACCTTGTATGGTCCTACAAAACGTGGTGCTAACTTTCCTTTAACTCCAAAGCGCTTAACTCCTCGAAGTGGAGATACTCGAAGATAAACTCGGTCTCCGACTTCGTAAACTGTCTCCTTGCGTTTAGAATCTGCGTAGCTCTTCTGCCTGGACTGGGCTACCTTGAGCCTATCGCGAATCAATTTCACCTTCTTTTCAGACTCCTTAATCAAATCCGGTCCAAACAACTGGCGTTCTCCAACTTCATCCCATGATAATGGGGTCCTGCACCTCCTTCCGTACAAGGCTTCGAAAGGGGCCATCTTCAAACTGGATTGATAACTGTTGTTGTAAGAGAACTCTGCATATGGAAAATTGTCGTCCCAACTAGATCCATAATCTAGCGCACAAGCTCTCAGCATATCCTCCAAAATCTGATTGACTCTCTCGGTCTGTCCATCTGTCTGCGGATGAAAAGCTGTACTAAACTCTAGCCTGGTACCCAAAGTTTCGTGCAACTGATTCCAGTAAACTGGGTTCCTCTATTTGATACAATGCTCCTCGGAACTCCATGCAGACATACGATCCTGGTCATGTATATCTTTGCCAACTTAGCATTGGTGTAAGTAGTCTTCACTGGGAAGAAATGAGCTACCTTTGTCAAACGGTCGACTACAACCCAAATCGAGTCATAGCTTGAACGAGTTCTGGGCAATCCCGTAATAAAATCCATGCCTAGCTTATCCCACTTCCATTCAGGTATTGGCAATGGCTGTAACAACCTTGCTGGCTTCTGATGCTCTGCCTTTACTCTCTGACATACATCACAAACTGCTACATACTCCGCAATATACTTCTTCATTCCGGTCCACCAGAAAGTATCCTTCAACTCCAAATACATCTTGGTATTTCCTGGGTGAATCGAATACGGTGAATCATGGGCCTCCTGCAGAATCAACTTCCTGATCTCCGGTATCGTGCTCATGCTCACGAAATCCTTTAACTTTTCCTTTGCTCATCTTCTCCTTTATAGAGGCAACCTCCTTGTCAGTCTTCTGAGCTTCTCTGATCTTATCCATCAAAGTAGACTGAATCTCCAATGCTGCTACATAGCCTCTCGGAACTATCTCCAAACATAGCTCACGAAGGTCCTCGGCTAACTCCTTCGGTAAATCTCCCGTCATTAGTGTGTTGACATGGCTCTTACGGCTCAGCGCATCGGTTACTACGTTAGCCTTTCCGGGATGATAATGCAATCTCATGTCATAATCCTTGATGAGCTCCAACCATCTCCTTTGCCTGAGATTTAGCTCCTTCTGCGTGAAAATATACTTCAAACTCTTGTGATCTGTGTACACTTCACAATGGTTTCCAATGAGAAAATGTCTCCAAGTCTTTAATGCATGCACTACGGCTGCTAACTACAAATCATGCGTGGCATAATTCAACTCATGAGGTTTCAGCTGTCGTGAAGCATACGAAACAACTCTTCCCTCCTGCATATGCACCGCTCCAAGTCCTCGACGTGAAGCGTCGCAATACACCTCATAATCCTTGCTCTGATATGGCAGAATCAACACTGGTGATGTAACCAAACGTTTCTTCAATTCCTGGAAACTGGCCTCACATTCCTCAGTCCATTTGAACTTGGTATCCTTCTTCAACAACTCTGTCACAGGCTTCGCAATTTTTGAGAAATTCTCAATGAATCTTTGGTACTATCCTGCAAGTCCAAGAAAACTCCGGATCTCTCCAACTGTTGTTGGTGCTTCCCAATTTGTCACAGTGACAACCTTGGTGGGATCTACTCCTATACCTTCTCCGGATATAACGTGTCCGAGGAATCCAACTTCCTTCAACCAAAACTCACATTTTCTGAACTTGGCATATAACTAATGTTCTCTGAGCTTCTCAAGTACCAAACACAAATGCTCCTTATGCTCCTCTTCATTCTTTGAGTAGACCAAAATATCATCAATGAACACCATGACGAACTTATCCAAAAACTCCATAAACACCTTGTTCATCATGTTCATGAAATATGCAGGTGCGTTAGTCAGACCAAATGACACAACGGTATACTCGTACAACCCATACCTGGTGGTAAAAGCCGTCTTAGGTATATCCTGCTCTCGAATCTTCAACTGATGGTACCCTGATCGCACATCGATCTTGGAAAATACCTTAGCTCCTTGCAATCGATCAAACAGATCATTGATCATCGGTAGTGGGTACTTGTTCTTGATTGTTACTTCATTCAATCCTCGATAATCAACAACCATCCTTAACGATCCATCCTTCTTCTCCACTAGAAGTACTGGCGATCCCCAAGGCGAAGAACTTGGCGAATATAACCTTTATCCAGTAACTCTTTAATCTGCTTCTTAATCTCTTCCAAATCTTTTGCGGGCATCATGTATGGTCTCTTAGATATTGGCCCTGTGCCTGGCAAAAGCTCTATCAAAACTCAATATCTCTATCCGGTGGCATGCCTGGCAACTCCTCTGGAAATACGTCAGGGAAATCCTTCACCACTGGTACTTCCTCCTGCACAACTCCTGATAAGGAATTTACTTGAGTCCTCTTCGGCACATGCTGGGATACATACTTGATCCTTCTTCCTTCTGGCGTCATAAGTAAAATTGACTTACTGGCGCATTCAATGTTCCCTCCATACTTCGATAACCAATCCATGCCTAATTTGACATCCAATCCTTGAGATTCCAATACTATTAGGTCCGAGGGAAATACATAGTTACCAATCCTTAATGGTAGTCGATCACACCATAGACTAGCCATATACTCTGCTCCAGGCGAGGTTACTAACATGGGTGACCTAAGGGCTTGGGTTGGCAGTTTATACTTATCCACAAATCCCCTTGAGATGTATGAATGCGATGCACCAGTATCAAAAAGAACGAGTGCAGTAAATGACTTAACCAAAAACTTACCTATTACTGCATCTGGCTGAGCTTCAACCTCCTCCACGTTAACGTGGTTCACCTGTCCCCTATTGAAAGGGTTCAGCTTCTTCCCAGAGCTTACATTGCCATTTCCATTTTGGGCGTCAGGACATTCATTGGCGTAATGTCCAGTCTTCTGGCACTTATAGCAAGTGACTTGGCTCAGGTCTCTCTTGGCTGGTGTTGATGGGTTGGTACGGTTCTGGCCGTTGCTTCCTCCATTACCATTACCATTCTTGGGGCCATTATGATTGTGCGAGCTACCTCCTCCATGGGTATGCTGAAAATGTCCTCCCGGTTTAGGGGTAAAACGTGGCTTCTGCTGAGCTCCAGAATTGTACTTCCCTTGTCCATACTTCCTCTTGCGGTTTTCAATCTGCTGCTGCTTCCCTTCAATCATAAGAGCGCAATCTACCAACTCCTGGTAGTTGTTGAAGCTTGCTACCATCAACTGCATGCTCAGCTCATCATTCAGTCCTTCCAGAGACTTCTCCTGCTTAGCTGCATCCGTAGCAACGTCATCTGGGGCATAACAGGTCGGGGAAGCACCGACGCGTACTGTGTCGCCAAGTATGGCCAGAAGTAGCTTACTAAAGTCATCCACAGACTGGCCAACTGTCCATCCTCCTTGGCGCAAGTTGCAAAACTCACGCTTCTTCATGGCCATAGCTCCTACTGAAACATGGGTAGTACGGAAAGCCTGCTGAAACTGATCCCATGTGACAGTGTTGATAGGATAAGTCGCCGTGAAATTCTCCCACCATGATGCTGCGGGTCTTTCAAGCTGATGTGCGGCCAAACGCACCCTCTCCGCATCTGTGCATCCTGCCGTGGTATCCTCCCTTGCTGTCTTGCAGAGCCAATCATCTGCAACAATCGGCTCGGAGCTACTGGAGAACACTGGTGGATTCGGCCTAAGAAAACGGGTTAAGTGATCAACAGGTGGTGGCGGTGCTGGGTTGTTGTTGTTGTTGTTGTTGTTCCCCTGATTCTGATTCTGGACTAGCAACTGCATCAATGCATTCTGCTGTTGGATCAACTGAGTGAGCTGCGGTGGGAAAGCAAATCCATTGTCACGTCTCGGAGGCATCTGAGGGTTTAGAAAAGATGAGAATATAGTATAGAATGAGGTCCAGAGAGAAAACACTACCCAAATGCACATAAGACAAATGCACACAAAATCACTTCATTCAAATCAAACAAGGCATACAACGGTCTACCTATCGTTACAAAAGTGCTCGGGCTATACTAGATACATGGGGGAATACTACTACTGTTATGGTGGTCGACTAGAAAAACTGCTCCGATGAAGACTCCATGATATCTGCTCCAGCTTCATCAACATAGTCATCATCGCTATCGTCTGGGTCTGAGTCGGTGTCGTCGATGATGATGTAGTTCTCTGGGCAAGTGCAATCTTCGTCTTCTCCTCCAGTCGTGGGAAATCCCATGAATACTTTTAGCTTCTTCTTTAGATCATCGTTCTTCTCCAGGAGTGTTGCTATTTCCTCCTCATATCCATCGCGTGTAGACTTGAGTTCTTCTTCCAGCTCCGTGATCTTGGTCATGGCATTCTTTAGGTCTATCATGCCTGCGCACATCTGGTTCTCCTGGCGTCGAATGTGTTGGTTTAACTCCTGGATGAAAGCTGCAATTGATCTATCCTTCCTGGTGCTGATCATCTCCCATTGCTCATCTCGGCACCCACAAATCTGGTAGATAGTATCCTTGAGATCATTGTGGTAGACTTCTACAATGCGTCCCATAGTGATGTGGGCTGCCATGCTCTTTCCTAGACTCCAGGTTGGTGCATCAAAGGAAAACTCTATGGGCTCAGTGATGGGCATGAACGTCCTTCCTAGAACTTGAACTTGAATCTTCCAGCGCTCCTCTTCAGGTAAAGTGACGTTGTAGGTTCCGGTGAAGCTTGGTACTCCGATGTTCAGGTATCTAGTGACTTCCTTCAAGTGACGTCCAAAGGGTGTATCTTCATCCGGTTGCGTGAACTTGTTCCTTGCTTCCACCATCCTAAAAGAGTAGAAAAGATGAGGAGTCAGAAACGAGAAGAGTGAGTAGTGATCTAGGGCTTTAGCTTAGTGGTCGTGTCCTACAGTCAGCGTGTGCTCTGATACCATCTTGTAGCGACCAGACCTCAAACAGTCTGATCTCTGTGCTTTAGTGTCATCCCTGGATCAGTAATGCTGACCGGCACAGTACTTGAAGGATTTATAACAGAGTAGCAATCACACACTTATTACATCGAATGTCTCAAAAGAGAACTTATTGCAATAAATATGGCTTAAGGCCATCTAATAATGATAACAGCGAAAGGCTTGGAAGATAAGTGAATCCATCAACTCCAACGGCATCACTGAGTATAGAACCACGACCTAAAGGCACCTTGCTCGTCGTCTGAAAAGTCTGCAACATGAACGTTGCAGCCCGAAAACGGGTGAACACATGGAATATGCTGGCAATGTAACACATAGAGAGTAATGAAAGTATAAAGCTATACTACATGCATATATGGCTGGTGGAAAGCTCTATGGTTACCGTTTTTGCATAAAGCCAATTTTTCCCTACTGCAAAGGAATAAATTTTATTTAACTATCATGGTGGTTGTTAAACATTGAGAGCGTTGACACCCTCTCAATCCCAATTAAGCATCATCATTAAAACCCAACAATATTAATTAAGTAACATGATGAGATTCACATGATAATCCAAGTACTAGATACTCAAGACGTCCATAACCGGGGATACGGCTAACCATGATTAGTTTATACACTCTGGAGAGGTTTGCGCACTTTTCCCCACAAGACTCGATCTCCTCCGTTGGGAATCTCGCACTACATGATGTTTGACAAACGGATGACCGAGACATAGTCTTTCAGAAGCGCTAGCACCTTACGATCGGGTAGACAGTACCAACCTGCATCCCCTACATCTGCTAGTCTACCACTTTAAGAGTTCGCACGACTTAGTCAACTATGCTAGAGCCTATAGTAGCTTGTGCCTGCACACGGAAGTTTCTAGTATGAATAATCGCATGATCCCTTTGAGCATGGGTGGCGGTCCATAAAGAAAAACAGGCAATCGCTGGAATACCCAGGTGCCTCAATCCACCCAGATGTGTGTTTAAGTTGCCACCTTAAATAAACCATTAATTTAACAATCTCACATTTGTCATGGATACACTCACCCAGTCCACGTCTACTAGCATAGCATGGCATAACAAGCAAACGTAGAAGTAACTCCCAAGGGTTTGATAATAAAACAGGTAATAGGTACTACCTCATCTACTTCCCAAAACCCGCATATTAATCAGATCCTAATCATGCAATTGTTTGAGGATTGATCTAATGCCGTAAAAACTGGGTAGTAAAGAGGTATGATCAAAGTGTTACTTGCCTTGATGACGATCCGCGAAACCTAGAGATTCAAAGTAGCAAGCGGCGCACTCCGGGTACTCTATCGCAAACAAACAAGCATACAATAAGTACTCATCTAATGCACGGGTAAAACTCAAATAAGAGATCTAACCAGAAAGTTTAACTTAAGAACTCCAGTTTGCGAAAAGAATCAAATCGAACGAAGCAACGAAAGTCCAATGGCGAAAGAAACAAGCTTCGTTTACTAATCTGGATCTAAGTCAAATTTTACAGAAGTAAAATCTTGTTTGAGTAGGATAAACTGAAAGAGGGTTTCGAGACGAAACTCCAGGCGCTTGAATCGCCTGATTCCGATAAACAAGCGAAAAGTTATACTAGAACGAAAATCGGATCAGAAATCGCGATCACAAATAACCGCGGAAAAATCCGAGAAAAAGAAAAACTGATGAACAGATTAACGAACGAACGTTCGTTAACTGAAACTAAACGGAGAATTCGTCCGTTAAAACAAACGAACTGGCGAACGCTCGCTAAATAAATAAACCAAAAAAAACGATCTATTAAAAAAACGAATCTAGCGTTTTCTAAAAAAATCGGATCGGTTTCTTTAGAAAACCGGGGCGGCGGGGCGGCTACCTCGGCTCTGCTCCGGCGGGGCTCCGTCGGCGTTCCGGTACGGCGGCGGGGCGGCGTGGGGTGGCGGGGCTGCGGCGGCGGCGGCTCCTGGCGGCTCGGCTGCTGCTGCTGCTATCGGCGGTGGGGCGGGTCGGGTGGCGGGGTGGGGAGGGCGGCGGCGGTATTTAAGAGGGGGGTGGCTGCTTGGGGAAGGGGGCAAGGCGGCGGCGACAGGGAGGAGTCCGGCTCGGACTTGGAGTCCGGGTCGGCGAGGGCGCGGGCCGGCCTGGCTCGGCTGGGCCTTCGGCCCAGTCGGGCGCGGAGATTTTTTTTAAATAATCCCGCCGAACAAAGAAAAATCCTAGAAAAATAAATAAAAATCTAAAAATGCCAAAACAAAGTTTCACCGTCTAAGTAAAATATTTAGAACAAGATGAACATTTTCTTGGCCCAAAAATGCAGTTTTGAAAAACGTGCAATTTTTCCTAAATTCAAATAAAATAGCAGAAGCTCCAAAATAAATCTTATTTGATTTTTTTATTAAATCCTAAATATTTCTTTATTTTGGGAAAGTCATTTTATTTGCTCTCTCATATTTTTTATAATAGAAATAATTGAAGATAATATAAATAAAATCGAATGATCCTATTTTCAAAATTTGTGAAAACTCAAATATGAAAATAACGAAATCCCAAAATCTCTCTAAGGGTCCTTGAGCTGCGTAGAATTTCTAGGATCAAACCAAAAGCAATAAAATATGATATGCAGTGATGATCTAATGTATAACATTCCAAATTGAAAATTTGGGATGTTACAAACATACCCCCCTTAAGATGAATCTCGTCCTCAAGATTCGGGTTGGCTAGAAAATAGGTGAGAGTGGTCGTACAACAGATCTTCCTCTCGCTCCCAGGTGGCTTCATCCTCGGTGTGGTGGCCCCACTGAACTTTGCAAAACTTGATAACCTTGCTACGGGTGACTCGGCTGGCATACTCAAGAATCTTGACTGGTTTCTCCTCATAGGTCAAATCACTGTCCAACTGAATCGCTTCCAGCGGCACTGTATCCCTCAGCGGTATATCAGCCATCTCAGCGTGGCACTTCTTCAACTGGGAAACGTGGAATACATCATGAACTCTTGACAATCCTTCGGGCAATTCCAACTTGTAGGCTATTTCTCCCATACGCTCCAAAACCTTGTATGGTCCTACAAAACGTGGTGCTAACTTTCCTTTAACTCCAAAGCGCTTAACTCCTCGAAGTGGAGATACTCGAAGATAAACTCGGTCTCCGACTTCGTAAACTGTCTCCTTGCGTTTAGAATCTGCGTAGCTCTTCTGCCTGGACTGGGCTACCTTGAGCCTATCGCGAATCAATTTCACCTTCTTTTCAGACTCCTTAATCAAATCCGGTCCAAACAACTGGCGTTCTCCAACTTCATCCCATGATAATGGGGTCCTGCACCTCCTTCCGTACAAGGCTTCGAAAGGGGCCATCTTCAAACTGGATTGATAACTGTTGTTGTAAGAGAACTCTGCATATGGAAAATTGTCGTCCCAACTAGATCCATAATCTAGCGCACAAGCTCTCAGCATATCCTCCAAAATCTGATTGACTCTCTCGGTCTGTCCATCTGTCTGCGGATGAAAAGCTGTACTAAACTCTAGCCTGGTACCCAAAGTTTCGTGCAACTGATTCCAGTAAACTGGGTTCCTCTATTTGATACAATGCTCCTCGGAACTCCATGCAGACATACGATCCTGGTCATGTATATCTTTGCCAACTTAGCATTGGTGTAAGTAGTCTTCACTGGGAAGAAATGAGCTACCTTTGTCAAACGGTCGACTACAACCCAAATCGAGTCATAGCTTGAACGAGTTCTGGGCAATCCCGTAATAAAATCCATGCCTAGCTTATCCCACTTCCATTCAGGTATTGGCAATGGCTGTAACAACCTTGCTGGCTTCTGATGCTCTGCCTTTACTCTCTGACATACATCACAAACTGCTACATACTCCGCAATATACTTCTTCATTCCGGTCCACCAGAAAGTATCCTTCAACTCCAAATACATCTTGGTATTTCCTGGGTGAATCGAATACGGTGAATCATGGGCCTCCTGCAGAATCAACTTCCTGATCTCCGGTATCGTGCTCATGCTCACGAAATCCTTTAACTTTTCCTTTGCTCATCTTCTCCTTTATAGAGGCAACCTCCTTGTCAGTCTTCTGAGCTTCTCTGATCTTATCCATCAAAGTAGACTGAATCTCCAATGCTGCTACATAGCCTCTCGGAACTATCTCCAAACATAGCTCACGAAGGTCCTCGGCTAACTCCTTCGGTAAATCTCCCGTCATTAGTGTGTTGACATGGCTCTTACGGCTCAGCGCATCGGTTACTACGTTAGCCTTTCCGGGATGATAATGCAATCTCATGTCATAATCCTTGATGAGCTCCAACCATCTCCTTTGCCTGAGATTTAGCTCCTTCTGCGTGAAAATATACTTCAAACTCTTGTGATCTGTGTACACTTCACAATGGTTTCCAATGAGAAAATGTCTCCAAGTCTTTAATGCATGCACTACGGCTGCTAACTACAAATCATGCGTGGCATAATTCAACTCATGAGGTTTCAGCTGTCGTGAAGCATACGAAACAACTCTTCCCTCCTGCATATGCACCGCTCCAAGTCCTCGACGTGAAGCGTCGCAATACACCTCATAATCCTTGCTCTGATATGGCAGAATCAACACTGGTGATGTAACCAAACGTTTCTTCAATTCCTGGAAACTGGCCTCACATTCCTCAGTCCATTTGAACTTGGTATCCTTCTTCAACAACTCTGTCACAGGCTTCGCAATTTTTGAGAAATTCTCAATGAATCTTTGGTACTATCCTGCAAGTCCAAGAAAACTCCGGATCTCTCCAACTGTTGTTGGTGCTTCCCAATTTGTCACAGTGACAACCTTGGTGGGATCTACTCCTATACCTTCTCCGGATATAACGTGTCCGAGGAATCCAACTTCCTTCAACCAAAACTCACATTTTCTGAACTTGGCATATAACTAATGTTCTCTGAGCTTCTCAAGTACCAAACACAAATGCTCCTTATGCTCCTCTTCATTCTTTGAGTAGACCAAAATATCATCAATGAACACCATGACGAACTTATCCAAAAACTCCATAAACACCTTGTTCATCATGTTCATGAAATATGCAGGTGCGTTAGTCAGACCAAATGACACAACGGTATACTCGTACAACCCATACCTGGTGGTAAAAGCCGTCTTAGGTATATCCTGCTCTCGAATCTTCAACTGATGGTACCCTGATCGCACATCGATCTTGGAAAATACCTTAGCTCCTTGCAATCGATCAAACAGATCATTGATCATCGGTAGTGGGTACTTGTTCTTGATTGTTACTTCATTCAATCCTCGATAATCAACAACCATCCTTAACGATCCATCCTTCTTCTCCACTAGAAGTACTGGCGATCCCCAAGGCGAAGAACTTGGCGAATATAACCTTTATCCAGTAACTCTTTAATCTGCTTCTTAATCTCTTCCAAATCTTTTGCGGGCATCATGTATGGTCTCTTAGATATTGGCCCTGTGCCTGGCAAAAGCTCTATCAAAACTCAATATCTCTATCCGGTGGCATGCCTGGCAACTCCTCTGGAAATACGTCAGGGAAATCCTTCACCACTGGTACTTCCTCCTGCACAACTCCTGATAAGGAATTTACTTGAGTCCTCTTCGGCACATGCTGGGATACATACTTGATCCTTCTTCCTTCTGGCGTCATAAGTAAAATTGACTTACTGGCGCATTCAATGTTCCCTCCATACTTCGATAACCAATCCATGCCTAATTTGACATCCAATCCTTGAGATTCCAATACTATTAGGTCCGAGGGAAATACATAGTTACCAATCCTTAATGGTAGTCGATCACACCATAGACTAGCCATATACTCTGCTCCAGGCGAGGTTACTAACATGGGTGACCTAAGGGCTTGGGTTGGCAGTTTATACTTATCCACAAATCCCCTTGAGATGTATGAATGCGATGCACCAGTATCAAAAAGAACGAGTGCAGTAAATGACTTAACCAAAAACTTACCTATTACTGCATCTGGCTGAGCTTCAACCTCCTCCACGTTAACGTGGTTCACCTGTCCCCTATTGAAAGGGTTCAGCTTCTTCCCAGAGCTTACATTGCCATTTCCATTTTGGGCGTCAGGACATTCATTGGCGTAATGTCCAGTCTTCTGGCACTTATAGCAAGTGACTTGGCTCAGGTCTCTCTTGGCTGGTGTTGATGGGTTGGTACGGTTCTGGCCGTTGCTTCCTCCATTACCATTACCATTCTTGGGGCCATTATGATTGTGCGAGCTACCTCCTCCATGGGTATGCTGAAAATGTCCTCCCGGTTTAGGGGTAAAACGTGGCTTCTGCTGAGCTCCAGAATTGTACTTCCCTTGTCCATACTTCCTCTTGCGGTTTTCAATCTGCTGCTGCTTCCCTTCAATCATAAGAGCGCAATCTACCAACTCCTGGTAGTTGTTGAAGCTTGCTACCATCAACTGCATGCTCAGCTCATCATTCAGTCCTTCCAGAGACTTCTCCTGCTTAGCTGCATCCGTAGCAACGTCATCTGGGGCATAACAGGTCGGGGAAGCACCGACGCGTACTGTGTCGCCAAGTATGGCCAGAAGTAGCTTACTAAAGTCATCCACAGACTGGCCAACTGTCCATCCTCCTTGGCGCAAGTTGCAAAACTCACGCTTCTTCATGGCCATAGCTCCTGCTGAAACATGGGTAGTACGGAAAGCCTGCTGAAACTGATCCCATGTGACAGTGTTGATAGGATAAGTCGCCGTGAAATTCTCCCACCATGATGCTGCGGGTCTTTCAAGCTGATGTGCGGCCAAACGCACCCTCTCCGCATCTGTGCATCCTGCCGTGGTATCCTCCCTTGCTGTCTTGCAGAGCCAATCATATGCGACAATCGGCTCAGTGCTACTGGAGAACACTGGTGGATTCAGCCTAAGAACACGGGTTAAGTGATCAACAGGTGGTGGCGGTGATGGGTTGTTGTTGTTCCCCTGATTCTGATTCTGGACTAGCAACTGCATCAATGCATTCTGCTGTTGGATCAACTGAGTGAGCTCCGGTGGGAAAGCAAATCCATTGTCACGTCTCGGAGGCATCTGAGGGTTTAGAAAAGATGAGAATGTAGAATAGAATGAGGTCTAGAGAGAAAACCCTACCCAAATGCACATGAGGCAAATGCACACAAAATCACTTCATTCAAATCAAACAAGGCATACAACGGTCTATCTATCGTTACAAAAGTGCTCGGGCTATACTAGATACATGGGAGAATACTACTATTGTTATGGTGGTCGACTAGAAAAACTGCTCCGATGAAGACTCCATGATATCTGCTCCAGCTTCATCAACATAGTCATCATCACTATCGTCTGGGTCCGAGTTGGTGTCGTCGATGATGATGTAGTTCTCTGGGCAAGTGCAATCTTCGTCTTCTCCTCCAGTCGCGGGAAATCCCATGAATACTTTTAGCTTCTTCTTCAGATCATCGTTCTTCTCCACGAGTGTTGCTATTTCCTCCTCATATCCATCGCGTGTAGACTTGAGTTCTTCTTCCAGCTCCGTGATCTTGGTCATGGCCTTCTTTAGGTCTATCATGCCTGCGCACATCTGGTTCTCCTGGCGTCGAATGTGCTGGTTTAACTCCTGGATGAAAGCTGCAATTCATCTATCCTTCCTGGTGCTGATCATCTCCCATTGCTCATCTCGGCACCCACAAATCTGGTAGATAGTATCCTTGAGATCATTGTGGTAGACTTCTCCAATGCATCCCATAGTGATGTGGGCTGCCATGCTCTTTCCTAGACTCTAGGTTGGTGCATCAAAGGAAAACTCTATGGGCTCAGTGATGGGCATGAACGTCCTTCCTGAAACTTGAACTTGAATCTTCCAGCGCTCCTCTTCAGGTAAAGTGGCGTTGTAGGTTCCGGTGAAGCTTGGTACTCCGATGTTCAGGTATCTAGTGACTTCCTTCAAGTGACGTCCAAAGGGTGTATCTTCATCCGGTTGCGTGAACTTGTTCCTTGCTTCCGCCATCCTGAAAGAGTAGAAAAGATGAGGAGTCAGAAACGAGAAGAGTGAGTAGTGATCTAGGGCTTAAGCTTAGTGGTCGTGTCCTACAGTCAGCGTGTGCTCTGATACCATCTTGTAGCGACCAGACCTCAAACAGTCTGATCTCTGTGCTTTAGTGTCATCCCTGGATCAGTAATGCTGACATGCACAGTACTTGAAGGATTTATAACAGAGTAGCAATCACACACTTATTACATCGAATGTCTCAAAACAGAACTTACTACAATAAATATGGTTTAAGGCCATCTAATAATGATAACAGCGGAAGGCTTGGAAGATAAGTGGGTCCATCAACTCCAATGGCATCACTGAGTATAGAACCACAACCTAAAGGCACCTTACTCGTCGTCTGAAAAGTCTGCAACATGAACGTTGCTGCCCGAAAACGGGTCAACACATGGAATATGCTGGCAATGTAACACATAGAGAGTAATGAAAGTATAAAGCTATACTACATGCATATATGGCTGGTTGAAAGCTCTATGGTTACAGTTTTTGCATAAAGCCAATTTTCCCTACTACAAAGGAATAAATTTTATTTAACTATCATGGTGGTTGTTAAACATTGAGAGCGTTGACACCCTCTCAATCCCAATTAAGCATCATCATTAAAACCCAACAATATTAATTAAGTAACATGATGAGATTCACATGATAATCCAAGTACTAGATAATCAAGACGTCCATAAACGGGGACACGGCTAACCATGATTAGTTTATACACTCTGCAGAGGTTTGCGCACTTTTCCCCACAAGACTTGATCTCCTCCGTTGGGATTCTCGCACTACATGATGTTTGAGAAACGGATGACCGAGACATAGTCTTTCAAAAGCGCTAGCACCTTACAATCGGGTAGACAGTACCAACCTACATCACACATGTACTAAGTTTCCAGTTAATACAATTCTAGCATGAATAATAAACATTTATCATGATATAAGGAAATATAAATAACAACTTTATTATTGCCTCGAGGGCATACTTCCTTCAGTCCCCCACTTGCACTAGAGTCAGTAATCTAGATTACATAGTAATGATTCTAACACCCATGGAGTCTTGGTGCTGATCATGTTTTGCTCGTGAGAGTGGCTTGGTCAACGGGTCTGCAACATTCATATCCGTATGTATTTTGCAAATATCTATGTCTCCCTCCTTGGCTTGATCGCGGATGGAATTGAAGCATCTCTTGATGTGTTTGGTTCTCTTGTGAAATCTGGATTCCTTCGCCAAGGCAATTGCTCCTGTATTGTCATAAAATATTTTCATTGGACCCGATGCACTAGGTATTACACCTAGATTGGATATGAAATCCTTCATCTGGACTACTTCATTTGCTGCTTCCGAAGCAGCTATGTACTCCGCTTCACACGCAGATCCCGCCACGATGCTCTGTTTGGTACTACACCAACTGACAGCTCCACCATTCAATATAAATATGTATCCGGTATGTGACTTAGACTGATCCGGATTAGTGTCAAAGCTTGCATCAACGTAACCATTTACGACGAGCTCGTTGTCACCTCCATAAACGAGAAACATATCCTTAGTCCTTTTCAGGTATTTCAGGATGTTCTTGACCGTTGTCTAGTGATCCACTCCTGGATTACTTTGGTACCTCCCTGCTAAACTAATAGCAAGGCCCACATCAGGTCTGGTACACAGCATTGCATACATGATAGAACCTATGGCTGAGGCATAGGGAATGACTTTCATTTTCTCTCTATCTTCTGTAGTGGTCGGGCATTGAGTCTGACTCAACTTCACACCTTGTAACACAGGCAAGAACCCTTTCTTTGACTAATCCATTTTGAACTTCTTCTAAAATTTATCAAGGTATCTGCTTTGTGAAATTCCAATTAAGCGTCTTGATCTATCTCTATAGATCTTGATGCCCAATATAAAAGCAGCTTCAACGAAGTCTTTCATTGAAAAATTCTTATTCAAGTATCCTGTTATGCTATCCAGAAATTCTATATTATTTCCAATCAACCATATGTCATCCACATATAATATTAGAAATGCTACAGAGCTCCCACTCACTTTCTTGTAAATACAGGCTTCTCCAAAAGTCTGTATAAAACCATATGCTTTGATCACACTATCAAAGCGTATATTCCAACTCCGACAGGCTTGCACCAGTCCATAAATGGATCGCTGGAGCTTGCACACTTTGTTAGCACCTTTTGGATCGACAAAACCTTCTAGTTGCATCATATACAACTCTTCTTTAAGATATCCATTAAGGAATGTAGTTTTGACATCCATTTGCCAAATTTCACAATCATAAAATGCGGCAATTGTTAACATGATTCGGACAGACTTAAGCATCACTACGGGTGAGAAGGTCCCATCGTAGTCAACTCCATGAACTTGTCGAAAACCTTTCGCAACAAGTCGAGCTTTGTAGACAGTAACATTACCATCAGCGTCAGTCTTCTTGAAGATCCATTTATTCTCTATGGCTTGCCGATCATTGGGCAAGTCAACCAAAGTCCACACTTTGTTCTCATACATGGATCCCATCTCAGATTTCATGGCCTCAAGCCATTTCGCGGAATCTGGGCTCATCATCGCATCCTCATAGTTTGTAGGTTCGTCATGGTCAAGTAACATGACCTCCAGAACAGGATTATCGTACCACTCTGGTGTGGGTCGTACTCTGGTTGACCTACGAGGTTCAGTAGTAACTTGATCTAAAGTTTCATGATCATCATTAGCTTCCTCACTAATTGGTGTAGGAATCACTGGAACTGATTTCTGTGATGAACCACCTTCCAATTCGGGAGAAGGTACAATTACCTCATCAAGTTCTACTTTCTTCCCACTCACTTCTTTCGAGAGAAAGTCCTTCTCTAGAAAGGATCCATTCTTAGCAACAAATATCTTGCCTTCGGATCTATGATAGAAGGTGTGCCCAACAGTCTCCTTTGGGTATCCTATGAAGACACATTTCTCCGATTTGGGTTCGAGCTTATCAGGTTGAAGCTTTTTCACATAAGCATCGCAGCCCCAAACTTTAAGAAATGACAGCTTAGGTTTTTGCCAAACCACAGTTCATATGGTGTCGTCTCAACGGATTTAGATGGTGCCATATTTAACATGAATGCAGCGGTCTCTAAAGCATAACCCCAAAACGATAGCGGTAAATCAGTAAGAGACATCATAGATTGCACCATATCTAATAAAGTACGGTTACAACGTTCGGACACACTATTACGCTGTGGTGTTCCACGTGGCGTGAGTTGCGAAACTATTCTACATTGTTTCAAATGAAGACCAAACTCAAAACTCAAATATTCACCTCCACGATCAGATCGTAGAAACTTTATTTTCTTGTTACGATGATTTTCCACTTCACTCTGAATTTCTTTGAACTTTTCAAATGTTTCAGACTTATGTTTCATTAAGTAGATATAGCCATATCTGCTCAAATCATCCGTGAAGGTCAGAAAATAGTGATACCCGCCGCGAGCCTCAACACTCATCGGACCGCATACATCAGTATGTATTATTTCCAATCGGTCAGTTGCTCGCTCCATTGTTCCGGAGAACGGAGTCTTAGTCATCTTGCCCATGAGGCATGGTTCGCAAGCATCAAGTGATTCATAATCAAGTGATTCCAAAATCCCATCAGCATGGAGTTTCTTCATGCGCTTTACACCAATATGACCTAAACGGCAGTGCCACAAATAAGTTGCACTATCATTATTAACCTTGCATATTTTGGCTTCAATATTATGAATATGTGTATCACTACAATCGATATTTAACAAAAATAGACCACTCATCAAGGGTGCATGACCATAAAAGATATTGCTCATATAAATAGAACAACCATTATTCTCTGATTTAAATGAATAATCGTCTCGCATCAAACAAGATCTAGATATAATGTTCATGCTCAACGCTGGCACCAAATAACAATTATTTAGGTCTAAAACTAATCCCAATGGTAGATGTAGAGGTAGCGTGCCGACGGAGATCGCATCGACTTTGGAACCATTTCCTACACGCATCGTCACCTCGTCCTTAGCCAATCTTCGTTTAATCCGTAGCCCCTGTTTCGAGTTGCAAATATGAGCAACATAACTAGTATCAAATACCCAGGCGCTACTACGAGCATTAGTAAGGTACACATCAATAACATGTATATCAAATATACATTTTACTTTGCCATGCTTCTTATCCGCCAAATACTTGGGGCAGTTCCGCTTCCAGTTACCAGCCCCTTTGCAGTAGAAGCACTTAGTCTCAGGCTTAGGTCCAGACTTGGGCTTCTTCACTTGAGCAGCAACTTGCTTGTTGTTTTTCTTGAAGTTCCCCTTCTTCCCTTTGCCCTTTTTCTTGAGACTAGTGGTCTTGTTAACCATCAACACTTGATGCTCCTTCTTGATTTCTACCTCCGCGGCCTTTAGCATTGCGAAGAGCTCGGGAATAGTCTTTTCCATCCCTTGCATATTATAGTTCATCATGAAGCCTTTATAGCTTGGTGGCAGTGATTGAAGAACTATGTCAATGACACTATCATCAGGAAGATTAACTCCCAGCAGAGTCAAGTGGTTGTGGTACCCAGACATTCTGAGTATGTGTTCACTGATAGAACTATTCTCCTCCATTTTGCAGCTATAGAACTTGTTGGAGACTTCATATCTCTCAACTCGGGCATTTGCTTGAAATATTAACTTCAACTCCTGGAACATCTCATATGATCTATGACGTTCAAAACGTCTTTGAAGTCCCGATTCTAAGCCGTAAAGCATGGCACACTGGACTATCGAGTAGTCATCAACACGCGACTGCCAGGCATTCACAATGTCTGCAGTTGCTGGCGCAGGTGGTACACCTAGCGGTGCTTCTAGGACGTAATTCTTCTGTGCAGCAATGAGGATAATCCTCAAGTTACGGACCCACTATGTGTAGTTGCTACCATCATCTTTCAACTTAGCTTTCTCTACGAACGCATTAAAATTTAAGGGAACGGTAGCACGGGCCATTGAACTACAACAACATAGACATGCAAAAACTATCAGCTACTAAGTTCATGACAAATTAAAGTTCAATTAATCATATTACTTAAGAACTCCCACTTAGATAGACATACCTCTAGTCATCTAAATGATCACGTGATCCAAATCAACTAAACCATGTCCGATCATCACGTGAGATGGAGTAGTTTTCAATGGTGAACATCACTATGTTGATCATATCTACTATATGATTCACGTTCGACCTTTTGGTCTCAGTGTTCCAAGGCCATATCTCCATATGCTAGGCTCGTCAAGTTTAACCCGAGTATTCTGCACGTGCAAAACTGGTTTGCACCCGTTGTATGTGAAAGTAGAGCTTATCACACCCGATCATCACATGGTGTCTTGGCACGACGAACTGTAGCAACGGTGCATATTCAGGGAGAACACTTGTAACTTGAAATTTAGTGAGGGATCATCTTATAATGCTACCGCAGTACTAAGCAAAATAAGATGCATAAAGGATAAACATCACATACAATCAAAATATGTGACATGATATGGCCATCATCATCTTGTGCCTTTGATCTCCATCTCCAAAGCACCATCATGATCCCCATCGTCACCGGCTTGACACCTTGATCACCATCGTAGCATCATTGTCGTCTCGCCAACTATTGCTTCTACGACTATCGCTACCACTTAGTGATAAAGTAAATCAATTACATGGCGGTTGCATTTCATACAATAAATCGACAACCATAAGGATCCTGCCAGTTGCCGATAACTTTTACAAAACATGATCATCTCATACAACAATTTATATCTCATCACGTCTTGACCATATCACGTCACAACATGCCCTGCAAACACAAGTTAGATGTCCTCTACTTTGTTGTTGCAAATATTATGTGGCTGCTACGGGCTTCTAGCAAGAATCCTTCTTACCTACGCATCAAAACCACAATGATTTTTCGTCAAGCGTGCTGTTTTAACCTTCAACAAGGACCGGGCGTAATCAAACTCGATTCAACTAAAGTTGGAGAAAGATACACCCGCCAGCCACTTGTGTGCGAAGCACGTCGGTAGAACCAGTCTCATGAATGCGGTCATGTAACGTCGGTCCGGGCCGCTTCATCCAACAATACCGCCGAATCAAAATAAGACGTTGGTGGTAAGCAGTATGACTATTATCGCCCACAACTCTTTGTGTTCTACTCATGCATATAACTTCTACGCATAGACCTAGCTCTGATACCCACTGTTGGGGAACGCAGTATTTCAAAAAATAATCTACAATCACGCAAGATCTATCTAGGAGATGCATAGAAACGAGACGGGAGAATGTGTCCACGTACCCTCGTAGACCGAAAGAGGAAGCGTTTAGTAACGCGGTTGATGTAGTCGAACGTCTTCACAATCCAACCGATCCAAGTACCGAACGTACGGCACCTCCGTGTTCAGCACACGTTCAGCACGATGACGTCCCTCGAGCTCTTGATCCAGTTGAGGACGACGGAGAGTTCCGTCAGCACGATGGCGTGGCGACGGTGATGATGATGTTACCGGCGCAGGGCTTCACCTAGCACTACGACGATATGACCGAGGTGTTAAACTATGGAGGGGGGTGCCGCACACGGCTAAGAGATTGTCTGTTGTGCTTTGGGGTGCCCCCCTGCCCACGTATATAAAGGAGGGGGGAGGAGGAGGCCAGCCAAGGAGGGGTGCGCGTATAGGGGAAGTCCAACTAGGATTACCAATCCTAGTTGGACTCCCCTTCCTTTTCCAAGAGGGGGAGAGGGAGAAGGAAAGATGGGGGCACCGCCCCCTCCCTAGTCCAATTCGGACTTGCCATGGGGAGGGGGCGCGGCCTCCCTTGCAACCCTCCTCTCCTTTCCACTAAGGCCCACTACTTCCCTAGAGGGGTTCCAATAACCTCCCGGTACTCCGAAAAATACCCGAATCATTCCGGAACATACCGATGTCCGAATATAACCTTCTAATATATCAATCTTTACCTCCCGACCATTTCAAGACTTCTCGTCATGTCCGTGATCTCATCCGGGACTCCGAACAATTTTCGGTCATCAAATCACTTAACTCATAATACAAATTGTCATCGAACGTTAAGCGTGCGGACCCTATGGGTTCGAGAACTATGTAGACATGACCGAGACACATCTCCTGTCAATAACCAATAGCGGAACCTGGATGCTCATATTGGCTCCTACATATTTTAAGAAGATCTTTATCGATCAAACCGCATAATAACAAACGTCATTTCCTTTGTCATTGGTAAGTTACTTGCCCGAGATTCGGTCGTCGGTATCATCATACCTAGTTCAATCTCGTTACCGGCAAGTCTCTTTACTCGTTCCGTAATGCATCATCCCGCAACTAACTCATTAGTCACATTGCTTGCAAGGCTTATGGTGATGTGCATTACCGAGAGGGCCCAGAGATACCTCTCCGATACTCGGAGTGACAAATCCTAATCTCGATCTATGCCAACTGAACAAACACCATCGGAGATACTTGTAGACCATCTTTATAATCACCCAGTCACCTTGTGACGTTTGATAGCACACAAAGTGTTCCTCTGGTATTCGAGAGTTGCATAATCTCATAGTGAGAGGAACATGTATAAGCTATGAAGAAAGCAATAGCAATAAAACTAAACGATCATTATGCTAAGCTAACGGATGGATCTTGTCCATCACATCATTCTCTAATGATGTGATCCCGTTCATCAAATGACAACACATGTCTATGGTTAGGAAACTTAACCATCTTTGATTAACGAGCTAGTCAAGTAGAGGCATACTAGGGACACTATGTTTGTCTATGTATTCACACATGTACCAAGTTTCCAGTTAATACAATTCTAGCATGAATAATAAACATTTATCATGATATAAGGAAATATAAATTACAACTTTATTATTGCCTCTAGGGCATATTTCCTTCATGCCTACCTTCGGTGCGGCAACGCTCCATCGCATCACCTCACGCCGCCGACAAGCACTTTCCAGTGCAGCACCGATCACTGCATCACATATCTAGGTTGCCAATGAAGCTCTATTGCAGCCGCCAGTGAAGCTCCATTGCAGCACCGCCGGCTGCACCGCAGCTCCAGGCGTCGCCGGTGAAGCTCCATTGCAGCCGTCGGGCAGCACCGCCGGCTGCATCGCAACCCCGGACTCGCTGGTTAAGCTGCATTGCAGCCTCTGGCCACCGTTATGTGTTGCGTTGCAACATCGGTGGGATGTGGCCCTAACTCTGGCCTCCCTCTTCCTGCTGCGTTGCAGCATCGACGCGGGCGGGGGCGATCATCGTTCCTCTCGGATTGAAGCAGCGGTGCGCGGTGGTTGGAGTTCTCCCCCTCCCAGCGCGATGAAGAAAGAGATTCGAAAGGGGAAAAGAGAGGAAGGAGAAACGAGTGGAGATGTCTTCGGCAGAAGAGATAAGGCTGGGCGCATGGAGGGGGAAGCGAGGGGAGGGGGGTGCACGGGGGCACATGTTGAGTGGAGGACCTGGCTTACGACGTAGAGAAATCAGTCAGTTGGAAATTATCGTTTTCCAAATTATTAGGTCCAAGGTCCAACACTAATGCCAGGATTCCCGCGAAAAAAACACTAATGCCAGGGAATATATTATCCGCGAAAAAAACACTAATGCCAGGGAATATATTATCAGCATGTATTTATCTGGTGAAAAATGCTGGCCATTCCAGGCCACGTGAGGTAGAGGTTTGAACTGGAAAAGATGATTTATCGACCTAATCACCAGGGAAAAGGTGATGCAAAGAGGCAGCCACACCACAGCCAGCAACCGGCAGTTCTGATTTGGAGATAGTACGATCAAGTCCACACAATCTATCCGTCTGTTACAACATCATCGTTACCGCTCAGGCCACACCATGGCAGCTCGGACTCCACTGCGACACAACAAAAAAGAGCAGTGAGACGGAGACCCATCAGACACGCGGGAGATGAAGAGAGATATCTAATGGCTTCTGCATGTCACTATCTTTGCAGCGAGGCTGCTTACAAGCATCTTTACATTATTTTTTCAGCATACATCCAACACAAGGGGGGCCATTCGTTGCCCAAGAGTTGTGAGTTGTAGCAAACGAAACAACAAAAATACAAAAAGGGAAGAAAGAAAGAAAAAAAACCATGTACATGTAAAATGTCAATATCTCCTTTTTCTTTTTCTCTGTTTGATGCGGATTTCAATGTCATACCGGACAGCTCAACCGGATTCAGTTTGTTTGGCAAAAACAGGGGGTCCGTAGTACTTTGAAAAATATTTGGCAACCCATTGCAATACCATTTGTGCTCACTTTTATCATTAGTTACCTTGCTGTTTTTATATTTTCAGATTACAAAAACCTATATCTATCATCCATATTGCACTTGTATCACCATCTCTTCGCCGAACTAGTGCACCTATACAATTTACAATTGTATTGGGTGTGTTGGGGACACAAGAGACTCTTTGTTATTTGGTTGCAGGGTTGCTTGAGAGAGACCATCTTCATCCTACGCCTCCCACTGATTGATAAACCTTAGGTCATCCACTTGAGGTAAATTTGCTACTGTCCTACAAACCTCTGCACTTGGAGGCCCAACAACGTCTACAAGAAGAAGGTTGCGTAGTAGACATCAAGCAATTTCTGGCGCTGTTGCCGGGGAGGTGAGTGCTTGAAGGTATATCTTTAGATCTTGCAATCGAATCTTTTTGTTTCTTGGTTTATCACTAGTTTAGTCTATAAAAGAAAACTACAAAAAAATGGAATTAAGGGTGCCTCAAATGTTTCATATTTTTAATGTCTTTCGTGAAAATGATGGGAAGGAAAATTGTGCTCAGGTACTAGAAGAAGAATTACATAGAATGTTTGGCATAAAATATGTGAATGATGAGCATGATTGCAATGTTGTTAGTATGAATTCTTTGAATACCCATGATTCTAATGATATGCAAAGCCACAAGCTTGGGATGCTATTTTTGATGAAGATGATATGTTTAGTCCCCCAAGTTTTGATGAGCAAATTTATTATGATGAAAGCATGCCTCCTATTTATGATGATTATATGACACATATGCTATAAAGAATAAAGATAACCATGAAACTTGTCATCATGATTTTAATTTTCAATTGGATTATGCTTCACATGATAGTTATTTTGTTGAGTTTGCTCCCACTACTATTGATGAGAAGAAATTTGCTTATGTGGAGAGTAATAAAAATTCTATGCTTGTAGATCATGAAAAGAATGCTTTATGTGATGGTTACATTGTTGAATTCATTCATGATGCTACTGAAAATTATTATGAGGGAGGAATATATGCTTGTAGGAATTGCAATAATATCAAGTTTCCTCTCTATGCGCTTAAAGTTTTAAAGTTATGCTTGTTTTGCCTTCCTATGCTAGTTGATTATTGTTCCCATAAGTTGTTTGCTCACAAAATCCCTATGCATAGGAAGTGGGTTAGACTTAAATGTGCTAGTCATATTCTTCATGATGCTCCCGTTATGTTTCAATTCTTATCTTTTATGTGAGCATCATTGTCATCATCATGCCTAGCTAAAAAGGCATTAAAGAAAAGCGCTTGTTGGGAGACAACCCAATATTTACACCTACTATTTTCGTGTGTTAACATGATTAAGCTACTGTAGTAATCATGTTTTATAGCTTTGGTTTCAATAAAGTTCCAAGTAGAACCTTTGGGAAGACTTGGGTGAAGTCTTTGTGATCTTGCTATAAAAAACAGAAATTTTTGCGCTCACGAGATTAGCTGCCATTTTTTACTGGAGAGTGATTTTAGGTTGATTATTTTTGCAGATGATTCATAGACAAATTCCTCAGGCCCACCAATTTATTTCAGAATTTTTTGGAGTTACAGAAGTATTCGAATGATACAGATTACTACAGACTGTTCTGTTTTTGACAGATTATGTTTTCATTGTGTTGTTTGCTTATTTTGATGAATAAATGAGTAGTATCGGAGGGTATGAACCATAGAGAAGTTTTAATACAGTAGATATTACACCAATATGAATTTACAGTGAGTTCAAAATAGTACCTAAGTGGTGATTTATTTTCTTATACTAACGGAGCTTACGAGTTTTCTGTTAAGTTTTGTGTTGTGAAGTTTTCAAGTTTTGGGTAAAGATTCGATGGACTATGGAATAAGGAGTGGCAAGAGCCTAAGATTGGGGATGCCCAAGGCACCCCAAGGTAATATTCAAGGACAACCAAGAGCCTAAGCTTGGGGATGCTCCGGAAGGCATCCCTCTTTCGTCTTCGTTCATCGGTAACTTTACTTGGAGCGATATTTTTATTCACCACATGATATGTGTTTTTCTTGGAGCGTCATTTTATTTAGTTTTGCTTGCTGTTTGAATAATATCCCAAGATCTGAAATTCTTAAATGTTAGAGAGTCTTCACATAGTTACATCATTATTCGACTACTCATTGATCTTCACTTATATTCTTTGGATTAGTTTGTCATTTGCTCTAATGCTTCACTTATATCTTTTTAGAGCACGGCGGTGGTTTTATTTTGAAGAAATAGATGAACTCTCATGCTTCACTTATATTATTTTAAGAGTATTTAGAACAGCATGGTAATTTGCTTGGGTTATGAATTTAGTCCTAATATGATGGGTATCCAAGATGGGTATAATAAAAACTTCCATATATAGTGCATTGAATACTATGAGAAGTTTTATACTTGATGATTGTTTTGAGATATTAAGATGGTAATATAAGTGTCGTGCTAGTTGAGTAATTGTGAATTTGAGAAATACTTGTGTTGAAGTTTGCAAGTCCCATAGCATGCACGTATGGTAACCGTTGTGTGACAAATTTGAAGCATGAGGTGTTTCTTTGATTGCCTTCCTTATGAGTGGCGGTCGCGGACAAGCGATGGTCTTTTCCTACCAATCTATCCCCCTAGGAGCATGCGCGTAGTGCTTGGTTTTGATGACTTGTAGATTTTTGCAATAAGTATGTGAGTTCTTTATGACTAATTTTGAGTCCATGGATTATACGCACTCTCACATTCCATCATTGCTAGCCTCTTCGGTACCGTACATTGCCCTTCTCACCTTGAGAGTTGGTGCAAACTTCGCCGGTGCATCCAAACCCCGTGATATGATACGCTCTATCACACATAAACCTCCTTATATCTTCCTCAAAACAGCCACCATACCTACCTATTATGGCATTTCCATAGCCACTACGAGATATATTACCATGCAACTTTCCACCGTTCCATTTATTATGACACGTTTCATCATTGTCATATTGCCTTGCATGATCATGTAGTTGACATCGTATTTGTGGCAAGGCCACCATGCATAATTTTTCATACATGTCACTCTTGTTTCATTGCCCATCCCGGTACACCGCCGGAGGCACTCATATGGAGTCATATTTTGTTCTAGTATCGAGTTGTAATTATTGAGTTGTAAATAAATAGGAATGTGATGATCATCATTAATAGAGCATTGTCCCATGAAAAAAAGGCCAAAAAAGGAAAGGCCAAATAAAAAAAGGGGGAAGGCCCCCAAAAAAGAGAAGGGACAATGCTACTATCCTTTTTCCACACTTGTGCTTCAAAGTAGCACCATGATCTTCATGATAGAGAGTCTCTTATTTTGTCACTTTCATATACTAGTGGGAATTTTCATTATAGAACTTGTCTTGTATATTCAACGATGGGCTTCCTCAAATGCCCTAGGTCTTCGTGAGCAAGCAAGTTGGATGCACACCCACTTAGTTTCTTTTGTTGAGTTTTCATACATTTATAGCTCTAGTGCATCCGTTGCATGGCAATCCCTACTCCTTTCATTGACATCAATTGATGGGCATCTCCATAGCCCGTTGATTAGCCGCGTCGATGTGAGACTTTCTACTTTTTTGTCTTTTCCACACAACCCCCATCATTATATTCTATTCCACCCATAGTGCTATGTCCATGGCTCACGCTCATATATTGCGTGAAAGTTGAAAAAGTTTGAGAATACTAAAGTATGAAACAATTGCTTGGCTTTTCATCAGGGTTGTGCAAGATGAGAGCACTTTGTGTGACGAAAATGGAGCATGACCAAACTATATGATTTTGTAGGGACAAACTTTCTTTGGCCGTGTTATTTTGAGAAGACATAATTGCTTAGTTAGTATGCTTGAAGTATTATTATTTTTATGTCAATATTAAACTTTTGTTTTGAATCTTTCGGATCTGAACATTCATGCCACAATAAAGAAAATTACATTGATAATTATGTTAGGTAGCATTCCACATCAAAAAAATCTGTTTTTAACATTTACCTACTCGAGGACGAGCAGGAATTAAGCTTGGGGATGCTTGATACGTCTCCAACATATCTATAATTTTTTATTGTTCCATGCTATTATATTATCCATATAGGATGTTTTATATGCATTTATATGCTATTTGATATGATTTTTGGGACTAACCTATTAACCTAGAGCCTAGTGCCAGTTTCCGTTTTTCCTTGTTTTTGAGTATCGCAGAAAAGGAAAACCAAACGGAGTTCACATGACCTAAAAATTGACGGAGATTATTTTTGGACCAGAAGAAGCCCACGGAGTATCGGAGATGGGCCAGAAGAGTCTCGAGGCACCCACGAGGGTGGGGGCACGCCCTACCCCCCTGGGCGCGCCCCCTACCTCGTGGCCGCCTCGGAGACCCCCCTGACTTGTTCCTTATGCAAAAACCTCTTATATATACAGAAACTCCCAGAACATAACCTAGATTGGGAGTTCTGCTGACGCAAGCCTCTGTAGCCACCAAAAACCAATTGGGACCCTGTTCTGGCACCCTGACGGAGGGGGATCCCTCACCGGTGGCCATCTTCATCATCCCGGCGCTATCCATGACGAGGAGGGAGTAGTTCACCCTCAGGGCTGAGGGTATGTACCAGAAGCTGTGTGTTTGATCTCTCTCTCTCTCTCTCTCTTATTCTTGATTTGGCACAATCTTTATGTATCACGAGCTTTGCTATTATAGTTGGATCTTATGATGTTTACCCCCCTCTACTCTCTTGTAATGTATTGAGTTTTCCTTTGAAGTTATCTTATTAGATTGAGTCTTTAAGGATTTGAGAACACTTGATATATGTCTTGCGTGGGATACCCATGGTGACAATGGGGTATTCTATTGATTCACTTGATGTATGTTTTGGTGATCAACTTGCAGGTTCCGTGACCTTGGGAATCTATGCATAGGGGTTGGCACACGTTTTCGTCTTAACTCTCCAGTAGAAACTTTGGGGCAATCTTTGAAGTTCTTTGTGTTGGTTGAATAGATGAATCTGAGATTGTGTGATGCATATCGTATAATCATACCCACAGATACTTGAGGTGACATTGGAGTATCTAGGTGACATTAGGGTTTTGGTTGATTTGTGTCTTAAGGTGGTATTCTAGTATGAACTCTATGATAGATCGAACGGAAAGAATAGCTTCGTGTTATTTTACTACGGACTCTTGGATAGATTGATCAGAAATGATAACTTTGAGGTGGTTTCGTACCCTACATAATCTCTTAGTTTGTTCTCCGCTATTAGTGACTTTGGAGTGACTCTTTGTTGCATGCTGAGGGATAGTTATGTGATCCAGTTATGTTATTATTGTTGAGAAAACTTGCACTAGTGAAAGTATGAACCTTAGTCCTTGTTTCAACGCATTGCAATACCGTTTGTGCTCACTTTTATCATTAGTTACCTTGCTGTTTTTATATTTTCAGATTACAAAAACCTATATCTACCATCCATATTGCACTTGTATCACCATATATTCGCCGAACTAGTGCACCTATACAATTTTCCATTGTATTGGGTGTGTTGGGGACACAAGAGACTCTTAGTTATTTGGTTGCAGGGTTGCTTGACAGAGACCATCTTCATCCTACGCCTCCCACGGATTGATAAACCTTAGGTCATCCACTTGAGGGAAATTAGCTACTGTCCTACAAACCTCTGCACTTGGAGGCCCAACAACGTCTATAATAAGAAGGTTGCGTAGTAGACATCAGCCCATGAAGGCCCACTACTTCTCTAAGGGGGGGGTCCGGTCACCTCCCGGTACTCCGAAAAAGACCCGAATCATTCCGGAACATTTTGGTGTCCGAATATAACCTTCCAATATATCAATCTTTACCTCTCGACCATTTTGAGACTCCTCGTCATGTCCGTGATATCATTCGAGACTCTGAACAATCTTCGGTCATCAAATCACTTAACTCATAATACAAATCGTCATCGAACGTTAAGCGTGCGGACCCTATGGGTTCGAGAACTATGTAGACATGACCGAGACACATCTCCGATCAATAACCAATAGCGGAACCTAGATGCTCTTATTGGATCCTACATATTCTACGAAGATCTTTATCGGTCAAACCGCATAACAACATACGACATTCCCTTTGTCATCGGTATGTTACTTGCACAAGATTCGATCGTCGGTATCATCATACCTAGTTCAATCTCGTTACCGGCAAGTCTCTTTACTCATTCAGTAATGCATCATACCGCAACTAACTCATTAGTCACATTGCTTGCAAGGCTTATAGTGATGTGCATTACCGAGAGGGCCAAGAGATACCTCTCCGATACTCGGAGTGACAAATCCTAATCTCGATCTATGCCAACTCAACAAACACCATCGGAGACACCTGTAGAGCATATTTATAATCACCCAGTTATGTTGTGACGTTTGATAGCACACAAAGTGTTCCTCTAGTATTCGGGAGTTGCATAATCTCATAGCCAGAGGAATATGTATAAGTTATGAAGAAATCAATAGCAATAAAACTAAACGATCATTATGCTAAGCTAACAGATGGGTCTTGTCCATCACATCCTTCTCTAATGTTGTGATCCCGTTCATCAAATGACAACACATGTCTATGGTTAGGAAACTTAACCATTGATACGTCTCCAACGTATCTATAATTTTTGATTGATCCATGCTATATTATTTATTGTTTTGGACAATATTGGGCTTTATTATCCACTTTTATATTATTTTTGGGACTAACCTATTAACCGGAGCCCCAGCCCAGAATTGTTGTTTTTTTGCCTATTTCAGAGTTTCGCAGAAAAAGAATATCAAACGGAGTCCAAACGGAATGAAACCTTCGGGAACGTGATTTTTAGAAAGATTATAATCCGGGAGACTTGGACCCTACGTCAAGAAAGAAAAGAGGAGGCCACGAGGTAGGGGGCACGCCCACCCCCCCAGGGCGCGCCCTCCACCCTCGTGGTCCCCCTATTGCTCCACCGACGTACTCCTTCCTCCTATATATACCTACGTACCCCCAAACGATTAGATACGGAGCCAAAAACCTAATTCCACTACCGCAACCTTCTGTACCCACGAGATCCCATCTTGGGGCATGTTCCGGAGCTCTGTCGGAGGGGGCATCCATCATGGAGGGCTCCTACATCAACACCATAGCCTCTCCGATAAAGTGTGAGTAGTTTACCTCAGACCTTCGGGTCCATAGTTAGTAGCTTGATGGCTTCTTCTCTCTTTTTGGATCTCAATACAATGATGATACGTCCATTTTGCATCACGCTTTTATATTGATATTTATTGCATTATGGGTAGTTATTTCACATTATCTCACAATACTTATGGCTATTCTCTCTTATTTTACAAGGTTTACATAAGGAGGGAGAATGCCGGCAGCTGAAATTCTGGGCTGGAAAAGGAGCAAATATTAGAGACCTATTCTGCGCAACTCCAAAAGTCCTGAAACTCCACAGAATATCTTAAAATAAATAAAGAAAAATCCTCGCCAAAGATGAAGTCCAGGGGGCCCACACCCTGCTCACGAGGGTGGGGGCGCGCCCCCTACCTCGTGGGCCCCCTGGTGGTTCTCCGACGTCCATCTTCTGCTATATGAAGTCTTTCGATGAGAAAAAAGGAGAAGCAACCTTTCGGGACAAGACTCCGCCGCCACGAGGCGGAACCTTGGCGGAACCAATCTAGAGCTCCGGCAGAGCTGTTCTGCCGGGGATACTTCCCTCAGGGAGGGGGAAATCATCACCATCGTCATCACCAACGCTCCTCTCATCGGGAGAGGGAAATCTCCATCAACATCTTCACCAGCACCATCTCATCTCCAAACCCTAGTTCATCACTTGTATCCAATTCTTGTCTCAAAGTCCGGGATTGGTGCTAGTAGGTTGCTAGTAGTGTTGATTACTCCTTGTAGTTGATGCTAGTTGGTTTATTTGGTGGAAGATCATATGTTTAGATCCTATATGCATATTATTACCCCTCTGATTATGAACATGAATATGCTTTATGAGTAATTACGTTTGTTCCTGAGGACAAGGGAGAAGTCTTGCTATTAGTAGTCATGTGAATTTGGTATTCGTTTGAAATTTTGATAAGATGTATGTTGTCTAGCCTCTAGTGGTGTTATGTGAACGTCGACTACATAACACTTCACCATTATTTGGGCCTAGAGGAAGGCATTGGGAAGTAATAAGTAGATGATGGGCTGCTAGAGTGACAGAAGCTTAAACCCTAGTTTATGCGTTGCTTCGTAAGGGGCTGATTTGGATCCATATGTTTCATGCTATGGTTAGGTTTACCTTAATACTTTTTTTATAGTTGCGGATGCTTGCAATAGAGGTTAATCATAAGTGGGATGCTTGTTCAAGTAAGAACAGCACCCAAGCAGCGGTCCACCCACATATCAAATTATCAAAGTACCGAACGCGAATCATATGAACGTGATGAAAACTAGCTTGACGATATTCCCATGTGTCCTCGGGAGCGCTTTTCCTATTATAAGAGTTTGTTCCGGCTTGTCCTTTGCTACAAAAAGGATTGGCCACCTTGCTGCACTTTATTTACTTTTGTTACTTGTTGCTCGTTACAATTTATCTCGTCACAAAACTATCTGTTACCACTTGTTTCGGTACTTGCAGAGAATACCTTGCTGAAAACCGCTTATCATTTCCTTCTGCTCCTCGTTGGGTTCGACACTCTTACTTATCGAAAGGACTACGATAGATCCCCTATACTTGTGGGTCACCAAATGATCTCCCCCTCTCTCGTGGAGATATATTCGATGTAATCTTATTTTTGCGGTGTGTTTGTTGAGACCGATGAATTGTGGGTTTATGATCAAGATTATCTATGAACAATATTTGAATATTCTCTGAATTCTTTTATGTATGATTGGTTATCTTTGCAAGTCTCTTCGAATTATCAGTTTGGTTTGGCCTACTAGATTGGTTCTTCTTGCAATGGGAGAAGTGCTTAGCTTTGGGTTCAATCTTGCGGGGGGCAGCAAGGCACGTATTGTATTGTTGCCATCGAGGATAACAAGATGGGATTTTTATCATATTGCATGAATCTATCCCTCTACATCATGTCATCTTGCTTAAGGCGTTATTCTGTTTTCTTGAACTTAATACTCTAGATGCATGCTGGATAGCGGTCGATGAGTGGAGTAATAGTAGTAGATGCAGGCAGGAGTCGGTCTACTTGTCTTGGACGTGATGCCTATATACATGATCATACCTTGATATTCTCATAAATATGCTCAATTCTGTCAATTGCTCAATAGTAATTCGTTCACCCACCGTAAAATACTTATGCTCTTGAGAGAAGCCACTAGTGAAACCTATGGCCCCGGGGTCTATCTTCATCATATTAATCTTCCAACACTTGTTTATTATATTTACCTTTTACTTTGCTTTTATTTTACTTTGCATTTGTATCACAAAAATACCAAAAATACTATGCTATCATATCTATCAGATCTCACTCTCGTAAGTGACCGTGAAGGGATTGACAACCCCTTATCACGTTGGTTGCGAGGAGTTATTTGTTTTGTGCAGGTACGAGGGACTCGCGCGTAGCCTCCTACTGGATTGATACCTTGGTTCTCAAAAACTGAGGGAAATACTTATGCTACTTTGCTGCATCATCCTTTCCTCTTCAAGGAAATCCAACGCAGTGCTCAAGAGGTAGCAAGAATAATTTCTGGCGCCGATGCCGGGGAGTCTACGCAAAAGTGAACATACCAAGTACCCATCATAATCCCTTATCTCCCGCACTACATTATTTTCCATTTGCCTCTCGTTTTCCTCTCCCCCACTTCACCCTTGCCATTTTATTCGCCCTCTCTTTTCCGTTTGCCTCTTTTCCGCTTGCTTTTTGTTTGCTCATGTGTTGGATTGCTTATTTGTCACGATGGCTCTACCTAGATTTGGTGATGTTCACCTTAAATGGTTAGAAGAGATCGAAAGCAACGCCAGGAGTTTTATGGTTTTGCAATTTGAGCATAATAATTTCTTCAGAAACAAAATGTTTTATGAGTTATATGAATAAAGAGCTCGATGATATGTCTAAAGAATTTGATGGTTTAAGATCACAAATTGCTCGTCTTGAGAAGTTGACCGGTGAAATTTCGAATAAGCAGGCTACCTTAGTCAATAAGATGGCCGCTAAACCGGACTCCTATGAAAATAAAGATGAAGATCTAAAAGTTATTGATGTGTCCCCTCTTAAATCTTTGTTTTGCAATATGAATCTTGATAATGATGGGACTGAATGTGATCCACCTTTACCTAGAAGGCGTTCCAAAAATTCGGAATTTTTAGATTTTGATGCTAAATTTGATAAAAGTGGGATTGAAGAAATCAAAACCCTAGATGTTGCTAAACCTACTATTTTGGATTTCAAGGAATTTAATTATGAAAGTTGCTCTTTGATTGATTGCATTTCCTTGTTGCAATTCGTGCTAAATTCTCCTCATGCTTATAGTCAAAATAAAGCCTTTACTAAACATATCATTGATGCCTTGATGCAATCTTATGAAGAAAAACTTGAGTTGGAAGTTTCTATCCCTAGAAAACTTTATGATGAGTGGGAACCAACAATTAAAATTAAGATTAAGGATCATGAATTCTATGCTTTATGTGATTTGGGTGCTAGTGTTTCCACTATTCCCAAAACTTCGTGCGAATTACTAGATTTCCGTGATTTTGATGATTGCTCTCTAAACTTGCACCTTGCGGATTCCACTATTAAGAAACCTATGGAAATAATTAATGATGTTCTTATTGTTGTAAATAGTAATTATGTGCCCATAGATTTTATCGTTCTTGATATAGATTGCAATCCTTCATGTCCTATTATTCTTGGTAGACCTTTCCTTCGAACGATTGGTGCAATTATTGATATGAAGGAAGGGAATATTAGATTCCAATTCCCATTAAAGAAAGGCATGGAACAATTCCCTAGGAATAAAATAAAATTACCATATGAATCTATCATGAGAGACACTTATGGATTGCCTACCAAAGATGGCAATACCTAGATCTATCCTTGCTTTTATGCCTAGCTAGGGGCGTTAAACGATAGCGCTTGTTGGGAGGCAACCCAATTTTATTTTATTTTATTGCTTTTTGCTTCTGTTTAGGAATAAATATTTGTTCTAGCATCTGGTTAGATGTGTTTTTATGTTTTAATTAGTGTTTGTGCCAAGTTAAACCTATAGGATCTTCTTGGATGATAGTTATTTGATCTTGCTGTAATTTCCAGAAACTTTTGGTTCACGAAAACAATTATTAAAAATCACCAGAACGTGATAAAATAGTGATTCCAATTGCTTCTGATCAATAAAAAAATTTCCTAGGTCTTCCTATTTTGGATGAGTTTTTGGAGTTCCAGAACTTTGCGTTAGTTACAGATTACTACAGACTGTTCTGTTTTTGACAGATTCTGTTTTTCGTGTGTTGTTTGCTTATTTTGATGAATCTATGGCTAGTAAAATAGTTTATAAACCATAGAGAAGTTGGAATACAGTAATTTTAATACCAATATAAATAAAGAATGAGTTCATTGCAGTACCTTGAAGTGGTCTTTTGTTTTCTTTCGCTAACGGAGCTCACGAGATTTCTGTTAAGTTTTGTGTTGTGAAGTTTTCAAGTTTTGGGTGAAAGATTTTGATGGATTATGAAACAAGGAGTGGCAAGAGCCTAAGCTTGGGGATGCCCATGGCACCCCCAAGATAATCTAAGGACACCAAAAAGTCAAAGCTTGGGGATGCCCCGGAAGGCATCCCCTCTTTTGTCTACTTCCATCGGTAAGAGCTATATTTTTATTCACCACATGATATGTGATTTGCTTGGAGCGTCTTGTATGATTTGAGTCTTTGATTTTTAGTTTACCGAAATCATCCTTGCTGTACACACCTTTTGAGAGAGCCATACATGATTTGGAATTTGTGAGAATACTCTATGTGCTTTGCTTATATCTTTTGAGTTATATAGTTTTGCTCTAGTGCTTCACTTATATCTTTTAGAGCACGGTGGTAGATTATAGAAACTATTGATCTCTCATGCTTCACTTAGATTATTTTGAGAGTCTTAAATAGCATGGTAATTTTCTTAATAATCCTAATATGCTTGGTATCCAAGATTTGTAAAACTTTCTTTTGAGTGTGTTGAATACTAAGAAAAGTTGATGCTTGATAATTGTTTTGAGATATGAAGATGGCGATATTAGAGTCATGCTAGTTGAGTAGTTGTGACTTTAAGAAATACTTGTGTTAAAGTTTGTGATTCCCGTAGCATGCACGTATGATGAACCGTTATGTGATGAAGTCGGAGCACGATTTATTCATTGATTGTCTTCCTTATGAGTGGCAGTCGGGGACGAGGGATGGTCTTTTCCTACCAATCTATCCCCATAGGAGCATGCGCGTAATACTTTTCTTTGATAACTTGTAGATTTTTGCAACAAGTATATGAGTTCTTCATGACTAATGTGGAGTCCATGGATTATATGCACTTTTCTTCCTCCCACCATTGCTAGCCTCTCTAATACCGCACATGTAGCGACCAGACCTCAAACAGTCTGATCTCTGTGCTTTAGTGTCAACCCTGGATCAGTAATGCTGACACGCACAGTACTTGAAGGATTTATAACAGAGTAGCAATCAGACACTTATTACATCGAACGTCTCAAAAGAGAACTTATTACAATAAATATGGCTTAAGGCCATCTAATAACGATAACAGCGGAAGGCTTGGAAGATAAGTGAGTCCATCAACTCCAACGACATCACTGAGTATAGAACCATGACCTAAAGGCACCTTACTCGTCGTCTGAAAAGTCTGCAACATGAACGTTGCAGCCCGAAAACAGGCCAGCACATGGAATATGCTGGCAATGTAACACATAGAGATTAATGAAAGTATAAAGCTATACTACATGCATATATGGCTGGTGGAAAGCTCTATGGTTACAGTTTTTGCATAAAGCCAATTTTTCCCTACTGCAAAGGAATAAATTTTATTTAACTATCATGGTGGTTGTTAAACATTGAGAGCGTTGACACCCTCTCAATCCCAATTAAGCATCATCATTAAAACCCAACAATATTAATTAAGTAACTTGATGAGATTCACATGATAATCCAAGTACTAGATACTCAAGACATCCATAACCGGGGACACGACTAACCATGATTAGTTTATACACTCTGCAGAGGTTTGCGCACTATTCCCCACAAGACTCGATCTCCTCCGTTGGGATTCTCGCACTACATGATGTTTGAGAAACGGATGACCGAGACATAGTCTTTCAGAAGCGCTAGCACCTTACGATTGGGTAGATAGTACCAACCTACATCCCCTACATCTGCTAGTCTACCACTGTAAGAGTTAGCACGACTTAGTCAACTATCCTAGAGCCCATAGTAGCTTGTGGCTGCACACGGAAGTTTCTAGTATGAATAATCTCGTGATCCCTTTGAGCCTGGGTGGCGGTCCATAAAGAAAAATAGGCAATCGCTGGAATACCCAGGTGCCTCAATCCATCCAGATGTGTGTTTCAGTTGCCACCTTAAATAAACCATTAATTTAACAATCTCACATATGTCATGGATACACTCACCCAATCCACGTCTACTAGCATAGCATGGCATAACAAGCAAATGTAGAAGTAACTTCCAACGGTTTGATAATAAAACAGGTAATAGGTACTACCTCATCTACTTCCCAAAACCCGCATATTAATCAGATCCTAATCATGCAATTGTTTGAGGATTGATCTAATGCAATAAAAACTGGGTAGTAAAGAGGTATGATCAAAGTGTTACTTGCCTTGCTGATGATCCACGAAACCTAGAGATTCAAAGTAGCAAGCGGCGCACTCCGGGTACTCTATCGCAAACAAACAAGCATACAATAAGTACTCATCTAATGCACGGCTAAAACTCAAATAAGAGATCTAAACAGAAAGTTCAACTTAAGAACTCCGGTTTGCAAAAAGAATCAAATCGAACGAAGCAACGAAAGTCCAACGACGAAAGAAACAAACTTCGTTTACTAATCTGGTTCTAAGTCAAATTTTACAGAAGTAAAATCTTGTTTGAGTAGGATAAACGGAAAGAGGGTTTCGAGATGAAACTCCAGGCGCTTGAATCGTCTGATTCTGATAAACGAGCGAAGAGTTATACTAGAACGAAAATCGGATCAAAAATCACGATCAGAAATAACCGTGGAAAAATCCGAGAAAAAGAAAAACTGACAAACAAATTAACGAACGAACGTTCGTTAATTGAAACTAAACGGCGAATTCGTCCGTTAAAATGAACGAACGGGCGAACGCTTGCTAAATAAATAAACTGAAAAAGAATAAAAAATAAAATAAAACCGATCTATTAAAAAAACGAATCTAGGGTTTTCTAAAAAAACGGATCGGTTTCTTTAGAATACCGGGGCGGCGGGGCGGCTACCTCGGCTCGGCTCCGGCGGGGTTCCGGTGCGGCGGCGGGGCGGCGCGGGGTGGCAGGGCTGCGGCGACGGCGGCTCCTGGCGGCGGCGCAAGGCGGCGGGGCGGGTCGGGTGGCGGGGTGGGGAGGGCGGCGACGGTATTTAAGAGGGGGTGGCTGCTTGGGGGAGGGGGTGGCTGCTTGGGGGAGGGGGCAAGGCGGCGGCGGGGAGGAGGAGTCCGGCTCAGACTTGGAGTCCGGGTCGGCGGCGGCGTGGCGCGGGGAAGGTGGCGGCGGCGCGGGCTGGCCTGGCTCGGCTGGGCCTTCGGCCCAGTCGGGCGCGGAGTTTTTTTTTTAAATAATCCCGCCGAACAAAGAAAAATCCTAGAAAAATAAATAAATATCTAAAAATGCCAAAACAAATTTTCACCGTCTAAATAAAATATTTAGAACAAGATGAACATTTTCCTGGCCCTAAAATGCAGTTTTGAAAACGTGCAATTTTTCCTAAATTCAAATAAAATAGCAAAAACTCCAAAATCAATCTTATTTGATTTTTTATTATTAAGTCCTCAATATTTCTATATTTTGGGAAAGTCATTTTATTCCCTCTATCATATTTTTTTATAATAGAAATAATTGAAGATAAAATAAATAAAATCGAATGATCCTATTTTCAAAATTTGAGAAAACTCAAATATGAAAATAACGAAGTCCCCAAATCTCTCTGAGGGTCCTTGAGTTGCGTAGAATTTCTAGGATCAAACCAAAAGCAAGAAAATATGATATGCAGTGATGATCTAATGTATAACATTCCCAATTGAAAATTTGGGATGTTACAAATGTACCCCCCTTAAGATGAATCTCGCCCTCGAGATTCGGGTTGGCTAGAAAATAGGTGAGGGTGGTCGTTCAGCAGATCTTCCTCTCGCTCCCATGTGGCTTCATCGTCGATTTGGTGGCTCCACTGAACTTTGCAAAACTTGATAACCTTGCTGCGGGTGACTCGGCTGGCATACTCAAGAATCTTGACTGGTTTCTCCTCATAGGTCAAATCACTGTCCAACTGAATCGCTTCCAGCGGCACTGTATCCCTCAGCAGTATATCAGCCATCTCAGCATGGCACTTCTTCAACTGGGAAACGTGGAATACATCGTGAACTCCTGACAATCCTTCGGGCAATTCCAACTTGTAGGCTACTTCTCCCATATGCTCCAAAACCTTGTATGGTCCTACAAAACGTGGCACTAACTTTCCGTTAACTCCAAAGCGCTTAACTCCTCGAAGTGGAGATACTCGAAGATAAACTCGGTCTCCGACTTCGTAAACTGTCTCCTTGCGTTTAGAATCTGCGTAGCTCTTCTGCCTGGACTGGGCTACCTTGAGCCTATCGCGAATCAATTTCACCTTCTGTTCAGACTCCTTAATCAAATCCGGACCAAACAACTGGCGGTCTCCAACTTCATCCCACGATAATGGGGTCCTGCACCTCCTTCCGTACAAGGCTTCGAAAGGGGCCATCTTCAAACTGGATTGATAACTGTTGTTGTAAGAGAACTCTGCATATGGCAAATTGTCGTCCCAACTAGATCCATAATCTAGCGCACAAGCTTTCAGCATATCCTCCAAAATCTGATTGACTCTCTCGGTCTGTCCATCTGTCTGCGGATGAAAAGCTGTACTGAACTCTAGCCTAGTACCCAAAGTTTCGTGCAACTGATTCCAGAACTTTGAGGTAAACTGGGTTCCTCTATCTGATACAATGCTCCTCGGGACTTCATGCAGACATACGATCCTTGTCATGTATATCTTTGCCAACTTAGCATTGGTGTAAGTAGTCTTCACTGGGAAGAAATGAGCTACCTTTGTCAAACGATCGACCACAACCCCAATCGAGTCATAGCCTGAACGAGTTCTGGGCAATCCCGTAATAAAATCCATGCCTAGCTTATCCAACTTCCATTCGGGTATTGGCAATGGCTGTAACAATCCTGCTGGCTTCTGATGCTCTGCCTTTACTCTCTAACATACATCACAAACTGCCACATACTCCGCAATATCCTTCTTCATTCCGGTCCACCAGAAAGTATCCTTCAACTCCAAATACATCTTGGTATTTCCTGGGTGAATCGAATATGGTGAATCATGGGCCTCCTGCAGAATCAACTTCCTGATCTCCGGGTCGTTAGGCACATAAACACGATCTTCAAACCATAGGGTATCGTGCTCATCCTCACGAAATCCTTTAACTTTTCCTTTGCTCATCTTCTCCTTTATAGAGGCAACCTCCTTGTCAGTCTTCTGAGCTTCTGTGATCTTATCCATCAAAGTAGACTAAATCTCCAATGCTGCTACATAGCCTCTCGGAACTATCTCCAAACATAGCTCACGAAGGTCCTCGGCTAACTCCTTCGGTAAATCTCCCGTCATTAGTGTGTTGACATGGCTCTTACGGCTCAGCGCATCGGCTACTACGTTAGCCTTTCCGGGATGATAATGCAATCTCATATCATAATCCTTGATGAGCTCTAACCATCTCCTTTGCCTTAGATTTAGCTCCTTCTGCGTGAAAATATACTTCAAACTCTTGTGATCCGTGTACACTTCACAATGGTTTCCAATGAGAAAATGTCTCCAAGTCTTTAATGCATGCACTATGGCTGCTAACTCCAAATCATGCGTGGCATAATTCAACTCATGAGGTTTCAGCTGTCGTGAAGCATACGAAACAACTCTTCCCTCCTGCATAAGCACCGCTCCAAGTCCTCGACGTGAAGCGTCGCAATACACCTCATAATCCTTGCTCTGATCTGGCAGAATCAACACTGGTGATGTAACCAAATGTTTCTTCAACTCCTGGAAACTGGCCTCACATTCCTCAGTCCATTTGAACTTGGTATCCTTCTTCAACAACTCCGTCATAGGCTTTGCAATTTTTGAGAAATTCTCAATGAATCTTCGGTAGTATCCTGCAAGTCCAAGAAAACTCCGGATCTCTCCAACTGTTGTTGGTGCTTCCCAATTTGTCACAGTGACAACCTTGGTGGGATCTACTGCTATAACTTCTCCGAATATAACGTGTCCGAGGAATCCAACTTCCTTCAACCAAAACTCACATTTTCTGAACTTGGCATATAACTGATGTTCTCTGAGCTTCTCAAGTACCAAACACAAATGCTCCTTATGCTCCTCTTCATTCTTTGAGTAGACCAAAATATCATCAATGAACACGACGACGAACTTATCCAAAAACTCCATAAACACCTTGTTCATCATGTTCATGAAATATGCAGGTGGGTTAGTCAGACCAAATGACATAACGTTATACTCGTACAGCCCATACCTGGTGGTAAAAGCCGTCTTAGGTATATCCTTCTCTCGAATCTTCAACTGATGGTATCCTGATCGCAGATCGATCTTGGAAAATACCTTAGCTTCTTGCAATCGATCAAACATATCATTGATCATCGGCAGTGGGTACTTGTTCTTGATTGTTACTTCATTCAATCCTCGATAATCAACAACCATCCTTAACGATCCATCCTTCTTCTCCACTAGAAGTACTGGCAATCCCCAAGGCGAAGAACTTGGGCGAATATAACCTTTATCCAGCAACTCTTTAATCTACTTCTTAATCTCTTCCAAATCTTTTGCGGGCATCCTGTATGGTCTCTTAGATATTGGCCCTGTGCCTGGCAAAAGCTCTATCAAAACTCAATATCTCTATCCGGTGGCATGCCTGGCAACTCCTCTGGAAATATGTCAGGAAATCCTTCACCACGGGTACTTCCTGCTGCACAACTCCTGATAAGGAATTTACTTGAGTCCTCTTCGGCACATGCCGGGATACATACTTGATCCTTCTTCCTTCTGGCGTCGTAAGTAAAGTAGACTTACTGGCGCATTCAATGTTCCCTCCATACTTCGATAACCAATCCATGCCTAATATGACATCCAATCCTTGAGATTCCAATACTACTAGGTCCGAGGGAAATACATAGTTACCAATCCTTAATGGTAACCAATCACACCATAGACTAGCCATATACTTTGCTCCAGGCGAGGTTACTAACATGGGTGACCTAAGGGCTTGGGTTGGCAGTTTATACTTATCCACAAATCCCCTTGAGATGTATGAATGTGATGCACCAGTATCAAAAAGAACGAGTGCAGTAAATGACTTAACCAAAAACTTACCTATTACTGCATCTGGCTGAGCTTCAACCTCCTCCACGTTAACGTGGTTCACCTGTCCCCTATTGAAAGGGTCCGGCTTCTTCCCAGAGCTTACATTGCCATTTCCATTCTGGGTGTCAGGACATTCATTGGCGTAATGTATAGTCTTCTATCACTTATAGGAAGTGACTTGGCTCAGGTCTCTCTTGGCTGGTGTTGATGGGTTGGTACGGTTCTGGTCGTTGCTTCCTCCATTCCCATTACCATTCTTGGGGCCATTATGATTGTGCGAGCTACCTCCTCCATGGGTATGCTGAAAATGTCCTCCCGGTTTAGGGGTAAAACGTTGCTTCTGCTGAGCTCCAGAATTGTACTTCCCTTGTCCATACTTCCTCTTTCGGTTTTCAATATGCTGCTGCTTTCCTTCAATCACAAGAGCGTGATCTACCAACTCCTGGTAGTTGTTGAAGCTTGCTACCATCAACTGCATGCTCAGCTCATCATTCAGTCCTTCCAGAAACTTCTCCTGCTTAGCTGCATCCGTAGCAACGTCATCTGGGGCATAACGTGCTAGCTTACTAAAGTCATCCACATACTGGCCAACTGTCTGTCCTCCTTGGCGCAAGTTGTGAAACTCACGCTTCTTCATGGCCATAGCTCCTGCTGAAACATGGGCAGTACGGAAAGCCTGCTGAAACTGATCCCATGTGACAGTGTCGATAGGATAAGTGGCCGTGAAATTCTCCCACCATGATGCTGCGGGTCCTTCAAGCTGATGTGCGGCCAAACGCACCCTCTCCGCATCTGTGCATCCTGCCGTGGTCAACTCCCTTGCTGTCTTGCGGAGCCAATCATCTGCAACAATCGGCTCGGAGCTACTGGAGAACACTGGTGGATTCGGCCTAAGAAAACGGGTTAAGTGATCAACAGGTGGTGGCGGTGCTGGGTTGTTGTTGTTGTTGTTGTTGTTCCCCTGATTCTGATTCTGGACTAGCAACTGCATCAATGCATTCTGCTGTTGGATCAACTGAGTGAGCTGCGGTGGGAAAGCAAATCCATTGTCACGTCTCGGAGGCATCTGAGGGTTTAGAAAAGATGAGAATATAGTATAGAATGAGGTCCAGAGAGAAAACACTACCCAAATGTACATGAGACAAATGCACACAAAATCACTTCATTCAAATCAAACAAGGCATACAACGGTCTATCTATCGTTACAAAAGTGCTCGGGCTATACTAGATACATGGGGGAATACTACTACTGTTATGGTGGTCGACTAGAAAAAATGCTCCGATGAAGACTCCATGATATCTGCTCCAGCTTCATCAACATAGTCATCATCGCTATCGTCTGGGTCCGAGTCAGTGTCGTCGATGATGATGTAGTTCTCTGGGCAAGTGCAATCTTCGTCTTCTCCTCCAGTCGTGGGAAATCCCATGAATACTTTTAGCTTCTTCTTCAGATCATCGTTCTTCTCCAGGAGTGTTGCTATTTCCTCCTCATATCCATCGCGTGTAGACTTGAGTTCTTCTTCCAGCTCCGTGATCTTGGTCATGGCATTCTTTAGGTCTATCATGCCTGCGCACATCTGGTTCTCCTGGCGTCGAATGTGTTGGTTTAACTCCTGGATGAAAGCTGCAATTGATCTATCCTTCCTGGTGCTGATCATCTCCCATTGCTCATCTCGGCGCCCACAAATCTGGTAGATAGTATCCTTGAGATCATTGTGGTAGACTTCTACAATGCGTCCCATAGTGATGTGGGCTGCCATGCTCTTTCCTAGACTCCTGGTTGGTGCATCAAAGGAAAACTCTATGGGCTCAGTGATGGGCATGAACGTCCTTCCTAGAACTTGAACTTGAATCTTCCAGCGCTCCTCTTCAGGTAAAGTGACGTTGTAGGTTCCGGTGAAGCTTGGTACTCCGATGTTCAGGTATCTAGTGACTTCCTTCAAGTGACGTCCAAAGGGTGTATCTTCATCCGGTTGCGTGAACTTGTTCCTTGCTTCCACCATCCTAAAAGAGTAGAAAAGATGAGGAGTCAGAAACGAGAAGAGTGAGTAGTGATCTAGGGCTTTAGCTTAGTGGTCGTGTCCTACAGTCAGCGTGTGCTCTGATACCATCTTGTAGCGAGCAGACCTCAAACAGTCTGATCTCTGTGCTTTAGTGTCATCCCTGGATCAGTAATGCTGACCGGCACAGTACTTGAAGGATTTATAACAGAGTAGCAATCACACACTTATTACATCGAATGTCTCAAAAGAGAACTTATTGCAATAAATATGGCTTAAGGCCATCTAATAATGATAACAGCGAAAGGCTTGGAAGATAAGTGAGTCCATCAACTCCAACGGCATCACTGAGTATAGAACCACGACCTAAAGGCACCTTGCTCGTCGTCTGAAAAGTCTGCAACATGAACGTTGCAGCCCGAAAACGGGTGAACACATGGAATATGCTGGCAATGTAACACATAGAGAGTAATGAAAGTATAAAGTTATACTACATGCATATATGGCTGGTGGAAAGCTCTATGGTTACAGTTTTTGCATAAAGCCAATTTTTCCCTACTGCAAAGGAATACATTTTATTTAACTATCATGGTGGTTGTTAAACATTGAGAGTGTTGACACCCTCTCAATCCCAATTAAGCATCATCATTAAAACCCAACAATATTAATTAAGTAACATGATGAGATTCACATGATAATCCAAGTACTAGATACTCAAGACGTCCATAACCAGGGATACGGCTAACCATGATTAGTTTATACACTCTGGAGAGGTTTGCGCACTTTTCCCCACAAGACTCGATCTCCTCCGTTGGGAATCTCGCACTACATGATGTTTGACAAACGGATGACCGAGACATAGTCTTTCAGAAGCGCTAGCACCTTACGATCGGGTAGACAGTACCAACCTGCATCCCCTACATCTGCTAGTCTACCACTTTAAGAGTTCGCACGACTTAGTCAACTATGCTAGAGCCTATAGTAGCTTGTGGCTGCACACGGAAGTTTCTAGTATGAATAATCTCATGATCCCTTTGAGCATGGGTGGCGGTCCATAAAGAAAAACAGGCAATCGCTGGAATACCCAGGTGCCTCAATCCACCCAGATGTGTGTTTAAGTTGCCACCTTAAATAAACCATTAATTTAACAATCTCACATTTGTCATGGATACACTCACCCAGTCCACGTCTACTAGCATAGCATGGCATAACAAGCAAACGTAGAAGTAACTCCCAAGGGTTTGATAATAAAACAGGTAATAGGTACTACCTCATCTACTTCCCAAAACCCGCATATTAATCAGATCCTAATCATGCAATTGTTTGAGGATTGATCTAATGCCGTAAAAACTGGGTAGTAAAGAGGTATGATCAAAGTGTTACTTGCCTTGATGATGATCCGCGAAACCTAGAGATTCAAAGTAGCAAGCGGCGCACTCCGGGTACTCTATCGCAAACAAACAAGCATACAATAAGTACTCATCTAATGCACGGGTAAAACTCAAATAAGAGATCTAACCAGAAAGTTTAACTTAAGAACTCCGGTTTGCGAAAAGAATCAAATCGAACGAAGCAACGAAAGTCCAATGGCGAAAGAAACAAGCTTCGTTTACTAATCTGGATCTAAGTCAAATTTTACAGAAGTAAAATCTTGTTTGAGTAGGATAAACTGAAAGAGGGTTTCGAGACGAAACTCCAGGCGCTTGAATCGCCTGATTCCGATAAACGAGCGAAAAGTTATACTAGAACGAAAATCGGATCAGAAATCGCGATCAGAAATAACCGCGGAAAAATCCGAGAAAAAGAAAAACTGATGAACAGATTAACGAACGAACGTTCGTTAACTGAAACTAAATGGCGAATTCGTCCGTTAAAACAAATGAACTAGCGAATGCTCGCTAAATAAATAAACCAAAAAAACGATCTATTAAAAAAACGAATCTAGCGTTTTCTAAGAAAACCGGGGCGGCGGGGCGGCTACCTTGACTCTGCTCCGGCGGGGCTCCGTCGGCGTTCTGGTATGGCGGCGGGGCGGCGTGGGGTGGCGGGGCTGCGGCGGCTCCTGGCGGCTCGGCTGCTGCTGCTGCTATCAGCGGCGGGGCGGGTCGGGTGGCGGGGTGGGGAGGGCGGCGGCGGTATTTAAGAGGGGGGTGGCTGCTTGGGGGAGGGGGCAAGGCGGCGGCGACAGGGAGGAGTCTGGCTCGGACTTGGAGTCCGGGTCGGCGAGGGCGCAGGCCGGCCTGGCTCGGCTGGGCCTTCGGCCCAGTCGGGCGCGGAGATTTTTTTTTAAATAATCCCGCCGAACAAAGAAAAATCCTAGAAAAATAAATAAAAATCTAAAAATGCCAAAACAAAGTTTCACCGTCTAAGTAAAATATTTAGAACAAGATGAACATTTTCTTGGCCCAAAAATGCAGTTTTGAAAAACGTGCAATTTTTCCTAAATTCAAATAAAATAGCAGAAGCTCCAAAATAAATCTTATTTGATTTTTTATTAAATCCTAAATATTTCTTTATTTTGGGAAAGTCATTTTATTCACTCTCTCATATTTTTTATAATAGAAATAATTGAAGATAAAATAAATAAAATCGAATGATCCTATTTTCAAAATTTGTGAAAACTCAAATATGAAAATAACGAAATCCCAAAATCTCTCTGAGGGTCCTTGAGTTGCGTAGAATTTCTAGGATCAAACCAAAAGCAAGAAAATATGATATGCAGTGATGATCTAATGTATAACATTCCAAATTGAAAATTTGGGATGTTACAAACGTACCCCCCTTAAGATGAATCTCGTCCTCGAGATTCGGGTTGGCTAGAAAATAGGTGAGGGTGGTCGTTCAGCAGATCTTCCTCTCGCTCCCAGGTGGCTTCATCCTCGGTGTGGTGGCCCCACTGAACTTTGCAAAACTTGATAACCTTGCTACGGGTGACTCGGCTGGCATACTCAAGAATCTTGACTGGTTTCTCCTCATAGGTCAAATCACTGTCCAACTGAATCGCTTCCAGCGGCACTGTATCCCTCAGCGGTATATCAGCCATCTCAGCGTGGCACTTCTTCAACTGGGAAACGTGGAATACATCGTGAACTCTTGACAATCCTTCGGGCAATTCCAACTTGTAGGCTATTTCTCCCATACGCTCCAAAACCTTGTATGGTCCTACAAAACGTGGTGCTAACTTTCCTTTAACTCCAAAGCGCTTAACTCCTCGAAGTGGAGATACTCGAAGATAAACTCGGTCTCCGACTTCGTAAACTGTCTCCTTGCGTTTAGAATCTGCGTAGCTCTTCTACCTGGACTGGGCTACCTTGAGCCTATCGCGAATCAATTTCACCTTCTTTTCAGACTCCTTAATCAAATCCAGTCCAAACAACTGGCGATCTCCAACTTCATCCCATGATAATGGGGTCCTGCACCTCCTTCCGTACAAGGCTTCGAAAGGGGCCATCTTCAAACTGGATTGATAACTGTTGTTGTAAGAGAACTCTGCATATGGAAAATTGTCGTCCCAACTAGATCCATAATCTAGCACACAAGCTCTCAACATATCCTCCAAAATCTGATTGACTCTCTCGGTCCGTCCGTCTGTCTGCGGATGAAAAGTTGTACTGAACTCTAGCCTGGTACCCAAAGTTTCGTGCAACTGATTCCAGAACTTTGAGGTAAACTGGGTTCCTCTATCTGATACAATGCTCCTCGGAACTCCATGCAGACATACGATCCTGGTCATGTATATCTTTGCCAACTTAGCATTGGTGTAAGTAGTCTTCACTAGGAAGAAATGAGCTACCTTTGTCAAACGATCGACTACAACCCAAATCGAGTCATAGCCTGAACGAGTTCTGGGCAATCCCGTAATAAAATCCATGCCTAGCTTATCCCACTTCCATTCAGGTATTGGCAATGGCTGTAACAATCCTGCTGGCTTCTGATGCTCTGCCTTTACTCTCTGACATACATCACAAACTGCTACATACTCCGCAATATACTTCTTCATTCCGGTCCACCAGAAAGTATTCTTCAACTCCAAATACATCTTGGTATTTCCTGGGTGAATCGAATATGGTGAATCATGGGCCTCCTGCAGAATCAACTTCCTGATCTCCGGTATCGTGCTCATGCTCACGAAATCCTTTAACTTTTCCTTTGCTCATCTTCTTCTTTATAGAGGCAACCTCCTTCTCAGTCTTTTGAGCTTCTCCGATCTTATCCATCAAAGTAGACTGAATCTCCAATGCTGCTACATAGCCTCTCGGAACTATCTCCAAACATAGCTCACGAAGGTCCTCGGCTAACTCCTTCGGTAAATCTCCCGTCATTAGTGTGTTGACATGGCTCTTACGGCTCAGCGCATCGGCTACTACGTTAGCCTTTCCGGGATGATAATGCAATCTCATATCATAATCCTTGATGAGCTCCAACCATCTCCTTTGCCTGAGATTTAGCTCCTTCTGCGTGAAAATATACTTCAAACTCTTGTGATCCGTGTACACTTCACAATGGTTTCCAATGAGAAAATGTCTCCAAGTCTTTAATGCATGCACTACGGCTGCTAACTACAAATCATGCGTGGCATAATTCAACTCATGAGGTTTCAGCTGTCGTGAAGCATACGAAACAACTCTTCCCTCCTGCATATGCACTACTCCAAGTCCTCGACGTGAAGCGTCGCAATACACCTCATAATCCTTGCTCTGATATGGCAGAATCAACACTGGTGATGTAACCAAACGTTTCTTCAATTCCTGGAAACTGGCCTCACATTCCTCAGTCCATTTGAACTTGGTATCCTTCTTCAACGACTCTGTCATAGGCTTCGCAATTTTTGAGAATTCTCAATGAATCTTCGGTACTATCCTGCAAGTCCAAGAAAACTCCAGATCTCTCCAACTGTTGTTGGTGCTTCCCAATTTTGTCACAGTGACAACCTTCGTGGGATCTACTGCTATACCTTCTCCAAATATAACGTGTCCGAGGAATCCAACTTCCTTCAACCAAAACTCACATTTTCTGAACTTGGCATATAACTAATGTTCTCTGAGCTTCTCAAGTACCAAACACAAATGCTCCTTATGCTCCTCTTCATTCTTTGAGTAGACCAAAATATCATCAATGAACACGACGACGAACTTATCCAAAAACTCCATAAACACCTTGTTCATCATGTTCATGAAATATGCAGGTGCGTTAGTCAGACCAAATGACACAACGGTATACTCGTACAACCCATACCTGGTGGTAAAAGCCGTCTTAGGTATATCCTGCTCTCGAATCTTCAACTGATGGTACCCTGATCGCACATCGATCTTGGAAAATACCTTAGCTCCTTGCAATCGATCAAACATATCATTGATCATCGGTAGTGGGTACTTGTTCTTGATTGTTACTTCATTCAATCCTCGATAATCAACAACCATCCTTAACGATCCATCCTTCTTCTCCACTAGAAGTACTGGCGATCCCCAAGGCGAAGAACTTGGCGAATATAACCTTTATCCAGTAACTCTTTAATCTGCTTCTTAATCTCTTCCAAATCTTTTGCGGGCATCCTGTATGGTCTCTTAGATATTGGCCCTGTGCCTGGCAAAAGCTCTATCAAAACTCAATATCTCTATCCGGTGGCATGCCTGGCAACTCCTCTGGAAATACGTCAGGGAAATCCTTCACCACTGGTACTTCCTCCTGCACAACTCCTGATAAGGAATTTACTTGAGTCCTCTTCGGCACATGCTGGGATACATACTTGATCCTTCTTCCTTCTGGCGTCATAAGTAAAATTGACTTACTGGCGCATTCAATGTTCCCTCCATACTTCGATAACCAATCCATGCCTAATTTGACATCCAATCCTTGAGATTCCAATACTATTAGGTCCGAGGGAAATACATAGTTACCAATCCTTAATGGTAATCGATCACACCATAGACTAGCCATATACTCTGCTCCAGGCGAGGTTACTAACATGGGTGACCTAAGGGCTTGGGTTGGCAGTTTATACTTATCCACAAATCCCCTTGAGATGTATGAATGCGATGCACCAGTATCAAAAAGAACGAGTGCAGTAAATGACTTAACCAAAAACTTACCTATTACTGCATCTGGCTGAGCTTCAACCTCCTCCACGTTAACGTGGTTCACCTGTCCCCTATTGAAAGGATTCGGCTTCTTCCCAGAGCTTACATTGCCATTTCCATTTTGGGCGTCAGGACATTCATTGGCGTAATGTCCAGTCTTCTGGCACTTATAGCAAGTGACTTGGCTCAGGTCTCTCTTGGCTGGTGTTGATGGGTTGGTACGGTTCTGGCCGTTGCTTCCTCCATTACCATTACCATTCTTGGGGCCATTATGATTGTGCGAGCTACCTCCTCCATGGGTATGCTGAAAATGTCCTCCCGGTTTAGGGGTAAAACGTGGCTTCTGCTGAGCTCTAGAATTGTACTTCCCTTGTCCATACTTCCTCTTGCGGTTTTCAATCTGCTGCTGCTTCCCTTCAATCATAAGAGCACAATCTACCAACTCTTGGTAGTTGTTGAAGCTTGCTACCATCAACTGCATGCTCAGCTCATCATTCAGTCCTTCCAGAGACTTCTCCTGCTTAGTTGCATCCGTAGCAACGTCATCTGGGGCATAACAGGCCGGGGAAGCACCGACGCGTACTGCGTCGCCAAGTATGGCCAGAAGTAGCTTACTAAAGTCATCCACAGACTGGCCAACTGTCCATCCTCCTTGGCGCAAGTTGCAAAACTCACGCTTCTTCATGGCCATAGCTCCTGCTGAAACATGGGCAGTACGGAAAGCCTGCTGAAACTGATCCCATGTGACAGTGTCGATAGGATAAGTGGCTGTGAAATTCTCCCACCATGATGTTGCGGGTCCTTCAAGCTGATGTGCGCCAAACGCACCCTCTCCTCATCTGTGCATCCTGCCATGGTCAACTCCCTTGCTGTCTTGCGGAGCCAATCATCTGCGACAATCGGCTCAGTGCTACTGGAGAACACTGGTGGATTCAGCCTAAGAACACGGGTTAAGTGATCAACAGGTGGTGGCGGTGATGGGTTGTTGTTGTTCCCCTGATTCTGATTCTGGACTAGCAACTGCATCAATGCATTCTGCTGTTGGATCAACTGAGTGAGCTCCGGTGGGAAAGCAAATCCATTGCCACGTCTCGGAGGCATCTGAGGGTTTAGAAAAGATGAGAATGTAGAATAGAATGAGGTCTAGAGAGAAAACCCTACCCAAATGCACATGAGGCAAATGCACACAAAATCACTTCATTCAAATCAAACAAGGCATACAACGGTCTATCTATCGTTACAAAAGTGCTCGGGCTATACTAGATACATGGGAGAATACTACTATTGTTATGGTGGTCGACTGGAAAAACTGCTCCGATGAAGACTCCATGATATCTGCTCCAGCTTCATCAACATAGTCATCATCACTATCGTCTGGGTCCGAGTTGGTGTCGTCGATGATGATGTAGTTCTCTGGGCAAGTGCAATCTTCGTCTTCTCCTCCAGTCGTGGGAAATTCCATGAATACTTTTAGCTTCTTCTTCAGATCATCGTTCTTCTCCACGAGTGTTGCTATTTCCTCCTCATATCCATCGCGTGTAGACTTGAGTTCTTCTTCCAGCTCCGTGATCTTGGTCATGGCCTTCTTTAGGTCTATCATGCCTGCGCACATCTGGTTCTCCTGGCGTCGAATGTGCTGGTTTAACTCCTGGATGAAAGCTGCAATTCATCTATCCTTCCTGGTGCTGATCATCTCCCATTGCTCATCTCGGCACCCACAAATCTGGTAGATAGTATCCTTGAGATCATTGTGGTAGACTTCTCCAATGCGTCCCATAGTGATGTGGGCTGCCATGCTCTTTCCTAGACTCTAGGTTGGTGCATCAAAGGAAAACTCTATGGGCTCAGTGATGGGCATGAACGTCCTTCCTGAAACTTGAACTTGAATCTTCCAGCGCTCCTCTTCAGGTAAAGTGGTGTTGTAGGTTCCGGTGAAGCTTGGTACTCCAATGTTCAGGTATCTAGTGACTTCCTTCAAGTGACGCCCAAAGGGTGTATTTTCATCTGGTTGCGTGAACTTGTTCCTTGCTTCCGCCATCCTGAAAGAGTAGAAAAGATGAGGAGTCAGAAACGAGAAGAGTGAGTAGTGATCTAGGGCTTAAGCTTAGTGGTCGTGTCCTATAGTCAACGTGTGCTCTGATACCATCTTGTAGCGACCAGACCTCAAACAGTCTGATCTCTGTGCTTTAGTGTCATCCCTGGATCAGTAATGCTGACATGCACAGTACTTGAAGGATTTATAACAGAGTAGCAATCACACACTTATTACATCGAATGTCTCAAAACAGAACTTACTACAATAAATATGGCTTAAGGCCATCTAATAATGATAACAGCGGAAGGCTTGGAAGATAAGTGGGTCCATCAACTCCAATGGCATCACTGAGTATAGAACCACGACCTAAAGGCACCTTACTCGTCGTCTGAAAATTCTACAACATGAACGTTGCTGCCCGAAAACGGGTCAACACATGGAATATGCTGGCAATGTAACACATAGAGAGTAATGAAAGTATAAAGCTATACTACATGCATATATGGCTGGTTGAAAGCTCTATGGTTACAGTTTTTGCATAAAGCCAATTTTCCCTACTACAAAGGAATAAATTTTATTTAACTATCATGGTGGTTATTAAACATTGAGAGCGTTGACACCCTCTCAATCCCAATTAAGCATCATCATTAAAACCCAACAATATTAATTAAGTAACATGATGAGATTCACATGATAATCCAAGTACTAGATAATCAAGACGTCCATAAACGGGGACACGGCTAACCATGATTAGTTTATACACTCTGCAGAGGTTTGCGCACTTTTCCCCACAAGACTTGATCTCCTCCGTTGGGATTCTCGAACTACATGATGTTTGAGAAACGGATGACTGAGACATAGTCTTTCAAAAGCGCTAGCACCTTACAATCGGGTAGACAGTACCAACCTACATCACACATGTACTAAGTTTCCGGTTAATACAATTCTAGCATGAATAATAAACATTTATCATGATATAAGGAAATATAAATAACAACTTTATTATTGCCTCTAGGGCATACTTCCTTCAGTCCCCCACTTGCACTAGAGTCAATAATCTAGATTACATAGTAATGATTCTAACACCCATGGAGTCTTGGTGCTAATCATGTTTTGCTCGTGAGAGTGGCTTGGTCAACGGGTCTGCAACATTCATATCCGTATGTATTTTGCAAATATCTATGTCTCCCTCCTTGGCTTGATCGCGGATGGAATTGAAGCATCTCTTGATGTGTTTGGTTCTCTTGTGAAATCTGGATTCCTTCGCCAAGGCAATTGCTCCTGTACTGTCATAAAATATTTTCATTGGACCCGATGCACTAGGTATTACACCTAGATTGGATATGAAATCCTTCATCTGGACTACTTCATTTGCTGCTTCCGAAGCAGCTATGTACTCCGCTTCACACGTAGATCCCGCCACGATGCTCTGTTTGGTACTACACCAACTGACAGCTCCACCATTCAATATAAATATGTATCCGGTATGTGACTTAGACTGATCCGGATCAGTGTCAAAGCTTGCATCGACGTAACCATTTACGACAAGCTCGTTGTCACCTCCATAAACGAGAAACATATTCTTAGTCCTTTTCAGGTATTTCAGGATGTTCTTGACCGTTGTCTAGTGATCCACTCCTGGATTACTTTGGTACTTCCCTGCTAAACTAATAGCAAGGCCCACATCAGGTCTGGTACACAGCATTGCATACATGATAGAACCTATGGCTGAGGCATAGGGAATGACTTTCATTTTCTCTCTATCTTCTGCAGTGGTCGGGCATTGAGTCTGACTCAACTTCACACCTTGTAACACAGGAAAGAACCCTTTCTTTGACTAATCCATTTTGAACTTATTCTAAAATTTATCAAGGTATCTGCTTTGTGAAAGTCCAATTAAGCGTCTTGATCTATCTCTATAGATCTTGATGCCCAATATAAAAGCAGCTTCAACGAAGTCTTTCATTAAAAAATTCTTATTCAAGTATCCTGTTATACTATCCAGAAATTCTATATTATTTCCAATCAACCATATGTCATCCACATATAATATTAGAAATGCTACAGAGCTCCCACTCACTTTCTTGTAAATACAGGCTTCTCCAAAAGTCTGTATAAAACCATATGCTTTGATCACACTATCAAAGCGTATATTCCAACTCCGAGAGGCTTGCACCAGTCCATAAATGGATCGCTGGAGCTTACACACTTTGTTAGCACCTTTTGGATCGACAAAACCTTCTGGTTGCGTCATATACAACTCTTCTTTAAGATATCCATTAAGGAATGTAGTTTTGACATCCATTTGCCAAATTTCACAATCATAAAATGCGGCAATTGTTAACATGATTCGGACAGACTTAAGCATCACTACGGGTGAGAAGGTCCCATCGTAGTCAACTCCATGAACTTGTCGAAAACCTTTCGCAACAAGTCGAGCTTTGTAGACAGTAACATTACCATCAGCGTCAGTCTTCTTGAAGATCCATTTATTCTCTATGGCTTGCCAATCATTGGGCAAGTCAACCAAAGTCCACACTTTGTTCTCATACATGGATCCCATCTCAGATTTCATGGCCTCAAGCCATTTCGCGGAATCTGGGCTCATCGTCGCTTCCTCATAGTTTGTAGGTTCGTCATGGTCAAGTAACATGACCTCCAGAACAGGATTACCGTACCACTCTGGTGTGGGTCGTACTCTGTTTGACCTACGAGGTTCAGTAGTAACTTGATCTAAAGTTTCATGATCATCATCATTAGCTTCCTCACTAATTGGTGTAGGAATCACTGGAACTGATTTCTGTGATGAACCACCTTCCAATTCGGGAGAAGGTACAATTACCTCATCAAGTTCTACTTTCTTCCCGCTCACTTCTTTCGAGAGAAAGTCCTTCTCTAGAAAGGATCCATTCTTAGCAACGAATATCTTGCCTTCGGATCTGTGATAGAAGGTGTGCCCAACAGTCTCCTTTGGGTATCCTATGAAGACACATTTCTCCGATTTGGGTTCGAGCTTATCAGGTTGAAGCTTTTTCACATAAGCATCGCAGCCCCAAACTTTAAGAAACGACAGCTTAGGTTTTTGCCAAACCACAGTTCATATGGTGTCGTCTCAACGGATTTAGATGGTGCCATATTTAACATGAATGCAGCGGTCTCTAAAGCATAACCCCAAAACGATAGCGGTAAATCAGTAAGAGACATCATAAATTGCACCATATCTAATAAAGTACGGTTACAACGTTCGGACACACTATTACACTGTGGTGTTCCACGTGGCGTGAGTTGCGAAACTATTCCACATTGTTTCAAATGAAGACCAAACTCAAAACTCAAATATTCACCTCCACGATCAGATCATAGAAACTTTATTTTCTTGTTACGATGATTTTCCACTTCACTCTGAAATTCTTTGAACTTTTCAAATGTTTCAGACTTATGTTTCATTAAGTAGATATACCCATATCTGCTCAAATCATCTGTGAAGGTCAGAAAATAGTGATACCCGCCGCGAGCCTCAACACTCATCGGACCGCATACATCAGTATGTATTATTTCCAATCGGTCAGTTGCTCGCTCCATTGTTCCGGAGAACGGAGTCTTAGTCATCTTGCCCATGAGGCATGGTTCGCAAGCATCAAGTGATTCATAATCAAGTGATTCCAAAATCCCATCAGCATGGAGTTTCTTCATGCGCTTTACACCAATATGACCTAAACGGCAGTGCCACAAATAAGTTGCACTATCATTATTAACCTTGCATATTTTGGCTTCAATATTATGAATATGTGTATCACTACAATCGATATTTAACGAAAATAGACCACTCATCAAGGGTGCATGACCATAAAAGATATTGCTCATATAAATAGAACAACCATTATTCTCTGATTTAAATGAATAACCGTCTCGCATCAAACAAGATCCAGATATAATGTTCATGCTCAACGCTGGCACCAAATAACAATTATTTAGGTCTAAAACTAATCCCAATGGTAGATGTAGAGGTAGCGTGCCGACGGAGATCGCATCGACTTTGGAACCATTTCCTACACGCATCGTCACCTCGTCCTTAGCCAATCTTCGTTTAATCCGTAGCCCCTGTTTCGAGTTGCAAATATGAGCAACATAACTAGTATCAAATACCCAGGCGCTACTACGAGCATTAGTAAGGTACACATCAATAACATGTATATCAAATATACCTTTTACTTTGCCATGCTTCTTATCCGCCAAATACTTGGGGCAGTTCTGCTTCCAGTTACCAGCCCCTTTGCAGTAGAAGCACTTAGTCTCAGGCTTAGGTCCAGACTTGGGCTTCTTCACTTGAGCAGCAACTTGCTTGTTGTTTTTCTTGAAGTTCCCCTTCTTCTCTTTGCCCTTTTTCTTGAGACTAGTGGTCTTGTTAACCATCAACACTTGATGCTCCTTCTTGATTTCTACCTCCGCGGCCTTTAGCATTGCGAAGAGCTCGGGAATAGTCTTTTCCATCCCTTGCATATTATAGTTCATCACGAAGCCTTTATAGCTTGGTGGCAGTGATTGAAGAACTATGTCAATGACACTATCATCAGGAAGATTAACTCCCAGCAGAGTCAAGTGGTTGTGGTACCCAGACATTCTGAGTATGTGTTCACTGATAGAACTATTCTCCTCCATTTTGCAGCTATAGAACTTGTTGGAGACTTCATATCTCTCAACTCGGGCATTTGCTTGAAATATTAACTTCAACTCCTGGAACATCTCATATGATCTCTGACGTTCAAAACGTCTTTGAAGTCCCGATTCTAAGTCGTAAAGCATGGCACACTGGACTATCGAGTAGTCATCAACACGCGACTGCCAGGCATTCACAATGTCTGCAGTTGCTGGCGCAGGTGGTACATCTAGCGGTGCTTCTAGGACGTAATTCTTCTGTGCAGCAATGAGGATAATCCTCAAGGTACGGACCCACTATGTGTAGTTGCTACCATCATCTTTCAACTTAGCTTTCTCTACGAACGCATTAAAATTTAAGGGAACGGTAGCACGGGCCATTGAACTACAACAACATAGACATGCAAAAACTATCAGCTACTAAGTTCATGATAAATTAAAGTTCAATTAATCATATTACTTAAGAACTCCCACTTAGATAGACATACCTCTAGTCATCTAAATGATCACGTGATCCAAATCAACTAAACCATGTCCGATCATCACGTGAGATGGAGTAGTTTTCAATGGTGAACATCACTATGTTGATCATATCTACTATATGATTCATGTTCGACCTTTTGGTCTCAGTGTTCCAAGGCCATATCTCCATATGCTAGGCTCGTCAAGTTTAACCCGAGTATTCTGCACGTGCAAAACTGGTTTGCACCCGTTGTATGTGAAAGTAGAGCTTATCACACCCGATCATCACGTGGTGTCTTGGCACGACGAACTGTAGCAACGGTGCATATTCAGGGAGAACACTTGTAACTTGAAATTTAGTGAGGGATCATCTTATAATGCTACCGCAGTACTAAGCAAAATAAGATGCATAAAGGATAAACATCACATACAATCAAAATATGTGACATGATATGGCCATCATCATCTTGTGCCTTTGATCTCCATCTCCAAAGCACCATCATGATCTCCATCGTCACCGGCTTGACACCTTGATCACCATCGTAGCATCATTGTCGTCTCGCCAACTATTGCTTCTACGACTATCGCTACCGCTTAGTGATAAAGTAAATCAATTACATGGCGGTTGCATTTCATACAATAAAACGACAACCATAAGGATCCTGCCAGTTGCCGATAACTTTTACAAAACATGATCATCTCATACAACAATTTATATCTCATCACGTCTTGACCATATCACGTCACAACATGCCCTGCAAACACAAGTTAGATGTCCTCTACTTTGTTGTTGCAAATATTACGTGGCTGCTACGGGCTTCTAGCAAGAATCCTTCTTACCTACGCATCAAAACCACAATGATTTTTCGTCAAGCGTGCTGTTTTAACCTTCAACAAGGACCGGGCGTAATCAAACTCGATTCAACTAAAGTTGGAGAAAGATACACCCGCCAGCCACTTGTGTGCGAAGCACGTCGGTAGAACCAGTCTCATGAATGCGGTCATGTAACGTCGGTCCGGGCCGCTTCATCCAACAATACCGCCGAATCAAAGTAAGACGTTGGTGGTAAGCAGTATGACTATTATCGCCCACAACTCTTTGTGTTCTACTCATGCATATAACATCTACGCATAGACCTAGCTCTGATACCCACTGTTGGGGAACGCAGTATTTCAAAAAAAAATCTACAATCACGCAAGATCTATCTAGGAGATGCATAGAAACGAGACGGGAGAATGTGTCCACGTACCCTCATAGACCGAAAGAAGAAGCGTTTAGTAACGCGGTTGATGTAGTCGAACGTCTTCACGATCCAACCGATCCAAGTACCGAACGTACGGCACCTTCGTGTTCAGCACACGTTCAGCACGATGACGTCCCTCGAGCTCTTGATCCAGTTGAGGACGACGGAGAGTTCCGTCAGCACGATGGCGTGGCGACGGTGATGATGATGTTACCGGCGCAGGGCTTCACCTAAGCACTACGACGATATGACCGAGGTGTTAAACTATGGAGGGGGGTGCCGCACACGGCTAAGAGATTGTCTGTTGTGCTTTGGGGTGCCCCCCTGCCCACGTATATAAAGGAGGGGGGAGGAGGAGGCCAGCCAAGGAGGGGCGCGCGTATAGGGGAAGTCCAACTAGGATTACCAATCCTAGTTGGACTCCCCTTCCTTTTCCAAGAGGGGGAGAGGGAGAAGGAAAGAGGGGGGCGCCGCCCCTTCCTAGTCCAATTCGGACTTGCCATGGGGAGGGGGCGTGGCCTCCCTTGCAACCCTCCTCTCCTTTCCACTAAGGCCCACTACTTCCCCAGAGGGGTTCCAGTAACCTCCCGGTACTCCGAAAAATACCCGAATCATTCCGGAACATTCCGATGTCCGAATATAACCTTCTAATATATCAATCTTTACCTCCCGACCATTTCAAGACTTCTCGTCATGTCCGTGATCTCATCCGGGACTCAGAACAATTTTCGGTCATCAAATCACTTAACTCGTAATACAAATTGTCATCGAATGTTAAGCGTGCGGACCCTACGGGTTCGAGAACTATGTAGACATGACCGAGACACATCTCCTGTCAATAACCAATAGCGGAACCTGGATGCTCATATTGGCTCCTACATATTTTAAGAAGATCTTTATCGATCAAACCGCATAATAACAAACGTCATTTCCTTTGTCATTGGTAAGTTACTTGCCCGAGATTCGGTCGTCGGTATCATCATACCTAGTTCAATCTCGTTACCGGCAAGTCTCTTTACTCGTTCCGTAATGCATCATCCCGCAACTAACTCACTAGTCACATTGCTTGCAAGGCTTATGGTGATGTGCATTACCGAGAGGGCCCAGAGATACCTCTCCGATACTCGGAGTGACAAATCCTAATCTCGATCTATGCCAACTGAACAAACACCATCGGAGATACCTGTAGACCATCTTTATAATCACCCAGTCACCTTGTGACGTTTGATAGCACACAAAGTGTTCCTCTGGTATTCGAGAGTTGCATAATCTCATAGTGAGAGGAACATGTATAAGTTATGAAGAAAGCAATAGCAATAAAACTAAACGATCATTATGCTAAGCTAACGGATGGATCTTGTCCATCACATCATTCTCTAATGATGTGATCCCGTTCATCAAATGACAACACATGTCTATGGTTAGGAAACTTAACCATCTTTGATTAACGAGCTAGTCAAGTAGAGGCATACTAGGGACACTATGTTTGTCTATGTATTCACACATGTACCAAGTTTCCAGTTAATACAATTCTAGCATGAATAATAAACATTTATCATGATATAAGGAAATATAAATTACAACTTTATTATTGCCTCTAGGGCATATTTCCTTCATGCCTACCTTCGGTGCGGCAACGCTCCATCGCATCACCTCACGCCGCCGACAAGCACTTTCCAGTGCAGCACCGATCACTGCATCACATATCTAGGTTGCCAATGAAGCTCTATTGCAGCCGCCAGTGAAGCTCCATTGCAGCACCGCCGGCTGCACCGCAGCTCCAGGCGTCGCCGGTGAAGCTCCATTGCAGTCGTCGGGCAGCACCGCCGGCTGCATCGCAACCCCGGACTCGCTGGTTAAGCTGCATTGCAGCCTCTGGCCACCGTTACGTGTTGCGTTGCAACATCGGTGGGATGTGGCCCTAACTCTGGCCTCCCTCTTCCTGCTGCGTTGCAGCATCGACGCGGGCGGGGGCGATCGTCGTTCCTCTCGGATTGAAGCAGCGGTGCGCGGTGGTTGGAGTTCTCCCCCTCCCAGCGCGATGAAGAAAGAGATTCGAAAGGGGAAAAGAGAGGAAGGAGAAACGAGTGGAGATGTCTTCGGCAGAAGAGATAAGGCTGGGCGCATGGAGGGGGAAGCGAGGGGAGGGGAGGTGCACGGGGGCACATGTTGAGTGGAGGACCTGGCTTACGACGTAGAGAAATCAGTCAGTTGGAAATTATCGTTTTCCAAATTATTAGGTCCAAGGTCCAACACTAATGCCAGGATTCCCGCGAAAAAAACACTAATGCCAGGGAATATATTATCCGCGAAAAAAACACTAATGCCAGGGAATATATATTATCAGCATGTATTTATCTGGTGAAAAATGCTGGCCATTCCAGGCCACGTGAGGTAGAGGTTTGAACTGGAAAAGATGATTTATCGACCTAATCACCAGGGAAAAGGTGATGCAAAGAGGCAGCCACACCACAGCCAGCAACCGGCAGTTCTGATTTGGAGATAGTACGATCAAGTCCACACAATCTATCCGTCTGTTACAACAATATCGTTACCGCTCAGGCCACACCATGGCAGCTCGGACTCCACTGCGACACAACAAAAAAGAGCAGTGAGACGGAGACCCATCAGACACGCGGGAGATGAAGAGAGATATCTAATGGCTTCTGCATGTCACTATCTTTGCAGCGAGGCTGCTTACAAGCATCTTTACATTATTTTTTCAGCATACATCCAACACAAGGGGGGCCATTCGTTGCCCAAGAGTTGTGAGTTGTAGCAAACGAAACAACAAAAATACAAAAAGGGAAGAAAGAAAGAAAAAAAACCATGTACATGTAAAATGTCAATATCTCCTTTTTCTTTTTCTCTGTTTGATGCGGATTTCAATGTCATACCGGACAGCTCAACCGGATTCAGTTTGTTTGGCAAAAACAGGGGGTCCGTAGTACTTTGAAAAATATTTGGCAACCCACGGTGCAAGCTGAGTGTTCTCAGGCTCCCTTCTGTTCTTGTTGTAATAGTCAGACCATATAGCCGGGTATATTTCAGGGTTGAATCCATCACGATATACACAAAACGGCAACCATCCCTGGCCTCCATTTATCCTTCGCTTTCTTTCTCGAGGGTATGCCAGAGGCGCTTGTACATACCTGTGTTGGAACACGTATCTGATTAGCATAAGAATTGTGCATTTCGATCCTAGAGAATGGTTAGATTGCTACCTGATACCGTCAACCACAGAATCCCAACAGAAATGTGTATGCCCAAATACATGACAGGCTGCTCCATCTTTAGCGTTGTCGTGTATAGCTCTCAGCCTTCTTTCCAAATAATCAGAGCCGATGACCTTCGGAAGGTTTGGATAGTAAAGCATTCGCTTCTCTGGACATAACTCTTGTCTGCAGAGTTGAGCAAAAGACATTAGTTTTGGCCTTTGGGGCTATGAGGCTCGCCTAAGATATCCTACATTTTAGTGATGAAATTTGAATAGCACTGAATATCCTAATACACAGGCAAAGACAGGTCAGCTAGATGATTAGGGACAGGTTTCATACAAGGACTTACATCAGCAACCTGGCGAAGTTACACAGCCGCATGAAAATAAATATCTTCCACTACGCAATCTGTATTCTCTGTAACACAGAAAATGGCTACCTCGGGAATGACTGGTCACAAAGAAAATAACTGCTGCATTTTCGAAAGTGGTTCCTTCGTTGACGCGAACCTTAATTTGACAAGAGGACTTTTCCTTGAAGTGTTCTTATCATAAAAATAAACATGAAATGGAATATAAATGCCAAGTATGTATACAAAAGCCTAGAGGATGATCACCTAAGTGAGGTATGATAGCTGCAAAGTGAACATGTTTACCGTGCAATTACTATTACTCTCCAAATATACGAGCTTGAATTAAGAAGATGGGTTGCAAGTAAATTAATCAAACATAGCAAGTATCCTAGTCACTGGATTCACAATTCCCTAGCAACTGTGACTTGGTAAGAATCAACAAGATCACTAGGACAAAGAACCTTTGCCAGTGGCATGCCATAGATAGGAGGAGTGAGCACTAACCTTGGTACAAAGTGTGAAAATGTAAGTATCTGTTTGCTCTTCTTTTTTACTTCTTCAATAGCATCATTGTTCTTGTCATTCAACTTGTCAAAGTAAAGAGCAAGAGCCTCATCATCACTTCCCAAGTCCGAAGGCCACTGGCAAGCATGAAAGTCTTTACAAGCCTGATCATAAAAAACATATCAGTGCATGCACGGCATGAGGAATTGCGAACTGTACAGAACAAAAAATGAGAAACTGAAACAGCCAGTACATGTCTACACCTATAAACAACATTATCTTTACGTGTATATCCATACAAATCAGAACAAGACACTGAGCGAAAGATCAACTTACCATCTCTAACGAAGGAACACGCACACTGTTAACATCCTTTTCCTTGTCAAAGCTCTGGAATGCGATTAAACAAAGACGAGTAAGCAGGAAAATCATAGTGACATGATGCATTTTGATCTGGTTAGAAAATGTATGTAAATGAATTAAGGAAAAATAAGCAACCTTGTGATACCATGAAAACAATGGTATGATCCCTAAGTCACCTATCGTTCTAGGGCCTGTATCCACACCCAGCTCACTACACGCATCAAGCAATGCAGTCAGTTTCTCCATCGAATCCACCTGGAAGAAATGAGCAAACCAATATAAATTAAAGGGTAAATGCTTTGCTCAGAGAAAAACATAAATGAACTGATGTATTAGCAACCATCCAAAACCACAATCGTCATTGCATCATTCCAGTTGTACCACATGCTTCATAGCATATGTGCAAGAGCTACTAATTTGTACCAAGCTATTCAAACACTCCCGCATAATGACAATCCAGATGCATGTCCGCTGAGAAAACAAGAGGATGCATTGATCTCACATTTGCTCCGGCTGTTCCTTATCTTGGCAAGTCTGGTACGATGTTTTAAAGGGGTTCAATCTTCCGATGATACTGCTGCTGGGCGCACAGGCAACAAGATGAAGACCATCAGGTTGCTGATCATCTTAATGACTTGGTGTCTCTCGAAGCTCAGGAACAGTTGTCTCTCGAAGTTAATTCTTAGAAGCCATCCACAATGATGCAGCGCTCTGGATCTAGGACAGGATAGGGCACATCCTCACCGGACCAACAGTAGCGGCTTAGGCAGCAACAGTAGCGGCTTTTTAGTCGGTTTTGGATTCTTGGCTAGGCTAGAGTAGCTTTGTTACTTACAGTCTAGGTGTTCTATTTTTGCTCTGTTTTCCAGTTTGGTCATCCTCCACCGTTGTTGGTTTGTATTTCACGCCTTCTTTCGTGTTCTTCTGACACAATGATGCACATTTAGACGCGTGTTGGAGAAAAACAACTCCAAGTGGCAACGCTCAATAACATCAGTGTATTACTCCTACTAGGTTCACAACTGAAATGATGCAGACGTATGCGTTATCATAACCGTTTCAGCCAGGAAACAAGAACCAATAATCCAATACCATCATCAGTAATGCAGCTCAACTACACAAGCCTGCTTAAAACCAGTATCAATATCAAACCTCATCAGCAAACTTGGCACTGCATCTAAAACTAGGATCATTAAGCAACGTATTTACTGGACAATGGCGGGCAGGAAGCAGGCGGGCGTTTCAGGTTTCAGGGAGGACAGACTAAAAGACTAGGAATGCAGCGGAAGCACCAGGCCAACGCATTTCGTCAAACACCATGCTTGCAGCACAAGGAATGCGGATAGTCAAACAGAGGAAAAAGGGACGGGGACGGGAGGAGGAAGGCGGAATCCACTCACGTAGCGGCCACCCTCGCGGCGCAGCCAGAGGTCGTGGTTGCCGGGCACGTAGAAGACGGCGTCGAAGCGCGCCCTGAGGGCCTCCATGGTGCGCGCGAAGTTGTCCCTCGTCTCCGCCACGTCCCCGGCGACGACGAGCGCGTCGAAGCCCTCCCCGGGCCCCGGCGGCCCCGCCCGCACCGCGAGCCGGCGCACCCACTCCATGTTCTCCGGGTAGTCGGTGTGCAGGTCCGACACGACGAACACCCTCGTCCTCGCCTCGGGCGCCGCCGCCGCCGGCGGCTGCGGCGCGGCGGCGGTGGCGCGGCAGCGGAGGGAGGAGGAGGAGGCCCTGGGGCGCGGCGGGCAGAAGCGGCGGCGCCTGCGGAGGCGGCGGTGGTGCGGCGACGGGGGCAGCGCGTCGAGCAGGTGGTGGGCGGGGTGGGACGACACGGGCAGATGCGGTGTCATGTCGGGGGGGAGGAAAAAGCTCTCTCGCTCTGGCGCTCGCCTCGCTTGCGGCAAAAAATCCCGTTTTCCCCCTGCCTTTTCGCTCCGGGGACGGGCGGGCGGGGGTGGGTGGCGGTGGGATGGCAGTTCGGTGATTCCGGCGACGGGATACCCGGCTCCACGGCCTGTGGGCCCGTTATATACAGCGGCGGCGAGGAGAGGCCGGGTTGGTGGGTGGTGGGCCGACGTGGCAGCGGCATCCGGAGTAGTTTATGCTGGTCATTAGGCGCGTAGAGTATAGTAATGATTAATGCAGTGGGTTCATCATTGTCGCGGTTGGCCCGGCGCGACCGCTAAACTCCGGGTTAGTGGCGGAGTTTCGCACGTAACAGCGTGCGATGGAGGGCGGAGATTGGTTTGTTTACGCCTCGTGGATTGCTAATCCGTGTGTGCCCACACGCTTGTATGCGGACCTCTTCTAGAACGAGGTCGGCCACGGCGGTCGGCCCAGCCCACCCTCGTGCGACATGAGACACCAAGCCATGGGTTTCAAATCTCTAACAGCTTGTTTGGCATCAATCATTTGGATTGGAATTTGCAGAATTCATTTGCGAATTCCAACATGAACGTGTTTGTCTATCTGGGAATTTTGAGCGGAAAATCATTCCACAATTCTAGCTGATTGAGACGGTATGTAAAACCAAATCCCGTCCAACACCTTGTCATTTCACAAATCCGCTCACGCTCGACGCCCTTATCTCGTCCATGGCGCTCTCGTCTCCTTCAACCGCCAACACAACCCACGAGGTCCGTTGCCGCTGAAGGACCCGGGTCATCGGAGTTCATCACCACCGGCAGGGCATCCCCATCTCCTGAACATTCTTAATCTCCATCTGGGGCGGCCGATTTAGGGAAGGCCAACGTTGAGGGCTGCCACCACGAAGGCGACGTTGCACTGGCGGGATGAGGCAAGGGGAGTATCTGGCTTGTTCGTCGTTGCAACATCAAAGTGGAACCAGGAGGGGGAGCTGGCGCTGCAACACCGAATTTGGGATCACCGCAGCTACCGTCGTCAAGGCCACCACCTAGGCCGTTCTTCACCCGCTCGTGTCCATATACTAGTTGTACACGGTTCTTGTAATACCAGCATTAATCGGCAAGCCAAGTTGTACTTCTAATGAGCAAGGATCAATCAGTGGTTGAAATTAGTCTGCCCTTGTTTGTATAAGCTCAAGCTAGTTACATTTGTGGTGGCCGATTCATGGGAGTGCAATCTGTGATTGCAAAACATTGTTGTATGTGTGAACAATAGAAGTCCAATGTTACATTCTTGCTTATTTGCTGTTGGTAAGGATTTCACCTCAAAATCCTAGTGCCAACAAAACAAAAAGTTTGGATTTGGATTCTTTATTTCGCCAAATGAAATCTGATAGAGATTCATTTCTATCAAATGAAATGAAATCAGGGGAGCCAAGTGAGTTGTTGTAGATTTTTTTCTCCCCGAAGACTAGAATATTTTTCTTTAGAATAAAAATAGTGACTAGGCGACAAAATGGCAACACAAAAGAGTTTTTCTTTTTTGAGAAGAGCCCAATAGATGCGACTCAGCATGAAGAGGTGAGGTGATCCCACATAGGCCCAATAGGTGCGACTCAACATGAAGAGGTGATATAGATGAGAAGGTGATCCCACATAGGCCCAATAGGTGCGACTCAGCATGAAAGTGGTGATATAGGTGAGAAGGTGATCCCACATAGGCCCAACAGGTGCGACTCGACATGTTGTATATGACCAAAAAAAAAATATTGCGTATTTTTTTAATCATCTTATTTAGCTCAAAATTAGCTAGAGCTCCTTACAAAGTTGAGGGCAAGCCAGTTTCTATGACTCGACTTTGAACTTCACTCTGTTTGAGCTCCCTTGAATTTTATAATGAGTTGAGCCGAGCCTAAGCCAACTCGTTCAAGCTCGACTCGTTTGCGACCCTTGCTAGATGGGACCGAAAATTCACCCATTTTTACAACATACGTATAATTGTCCCTCTTCTTTTTATGTTGAAGGAAATATGCCCTACAGGCAATAATAAAGTTGTTATTTATATTTCCTTATATCATGATAAATGTTTATTATTTATGCTAGAATTGTATTAACCGGAAACTTAGTACATGTGTGGATACATAGACAAACAGAGTGTCCATAGTATGCCTCTACTTGACTAGCTCGTTAATCAAAGATGGTTAAGTTTCCTAGCCATAAGCATGTGTTGTCATTTGATGAACGGGATCACATCATTAGAGAATGATGTGATGGACAAGACCCATCCTTTAGCTTAGCATAATGATCGTTTAGTTTTTCTGCTATTGCTTTCTTCATGACTTATACATGTTCCTCGGACTATGAGATTATGCAACTCCCGAACACCGGAGGAACACCTTGTGTGCTATCAAACGTCACAACATAACTGGGTGATTATAAAGATGCTCTACAGGTGTCTCCGATGTGTTTGTTTAGTTGGCATAGATCGAGATTAGGATTTGTCACTCCGTGTATCGGAGAGGTATCTCTGGGCCCTCTCGGTAATGCACATCACAATGAGCCTTGCAAGCAATGTGACTAATGAGTTAGTCACGGGATGATGCATTACGGAACGAGTAAAGAGACTTGCCGGTGACGAGATTGAACTAGGTATGATGATACCGATGATCGAATCTCGGGCAAGTAACATACCGATGACAAAGGGAACAATGTATGTTGTTATGCGGTTTGACCGATAAAGATCTTCGTAGAATATGTAGGAGTCAATATGAGCATCCAGGTTCCACTATTGGTTATTGACCAGAGATATGTCTCGGTCATGTCTACATAGTTCTCGAACCCGTAGGGTCTGCACGCTTAACGTTCGATGACGATTTGTGTTATGAGTTATGTGATTTGATGACCGAAGTTTGTTCGGAGTCCCGGATGAGATCACGGACATGAAGAGGAGACTCGAAATGGTCGAGACATAAAGATTGACATATTGGACGATGTTATTCTGACACCGGATGAGTTCCGAGAGGTACCGGATAACTATCGGAGTGCCGGAGGGTTATCGGAACCCCCGGGGGGAACTAATGGGCCTTCATGGGCCTTAGTGAGGAGAGAGGAAGGTCCACAAGGTGCTGGCCGCCCCCCCTTGGGTCCGAATTGGACTAGGGGAAGGGGGTGGCGCCCCCCTTTCCTTCCCTTCCCCTCTCTCCTCCTTCTTCCCCCTCTTCCTTAGGTGGAATCCTACTAGGACTTGGAGTCCTAGTAGGACTCCCCTCTCCTGGCGCGCCCTAGAGGGCCGACCGGCCTCCCCCTCCCCTCCTTTATATACGGGGGCAGGGGGGCACCCTAGAACACACAAGTTTCTCTTAATCGCGTGTTGTGCCCCCTCCATAGTTACACACCTCGATCATATCATCGTAGTGCTTAGGCGAAGCTCTGTGCTGGTAACTTCATCATCACCGTCGCCACGCCGTCGTGCTGACGGAACTCTCCCTCGGCCTCAACTGTATCAACAGTTCGAGGGGCGTCATCAAGCTGAACATGTGCTGATCGCGGAGGTGCCGTACTTTCGGTGCTTGGATCGGTTGGATCGCGAAGACGTTCGACTACATTAACCGCGTTACTAAACGCTTCCGCTTTCGGTCTACGAGGGTACGTAGACACACTCTCCCCGCTCGTTGCTATGCATCTCCTAGATAGATCTTGCGTGATCGTAGGTAATATTTTTGAAATACTGCGTTCCCCAACTGTGGCATCCGAGCCAGGTTTATGCGTAGATGTTATATGCACGAGTAGAACACAAAGAATTGTGGGCGATAATAGTCATACTGCTTACCAACAATGTCTTACTTTGATTCGGCGGTATTGTTGGATGAAGTGGCCCGGACCGACATTACATGACCACGTTCATGAGACTGGTTCTACCGACGTGCTTCGAACACAGGTGGCTTGCGGGTGTCTGTTTCTCCAGCTTTAGTTGAATCGAGTTTGAGTACGTCCGGTCCTTGTTGAAGGTTAAAACAGCACACTTGATGAAAAATTGTTGTGGTTTTGATGCGTAAGTAAGAATGGTTCTTGCTAGAAGCCCGTAGCAGCCACATAAAACTTGCAACAATGAAGTAGAGGATGTCTAACTTGGTTTTGTAGGGCATGTTGTGATGTGATATGGTCAAGACGTGATGATATAAATTGTTGTATGAGATGATCATGTTTTGTAATAGTTATCGGCAACTGGCAGGAGCCATATGGTTGTCGCTTTATTGTATGAAATGCAATCGCCATGTAATTGCTTTACTTTATCACTAAGCGGTAGCGATAGTATTAGAAGCAATAGTTGGCGGGACGATAACGATGCTACGATGGAGATCAAGGTGTCAAGCCGGTGACGATGGTGATCATGACGGTGCTTTGGAAATGGAGATCAAAGGCACAAGATGATGATGGCCATATCATATCACTTATTTTGATTGCATGTGATGTTTATCCTTTATGCATCTTATTTTGCTTAGTACGACGGTAGCATTATAAGATGACCCCTCACTAAATTTCAACATACAAGTGTTCTCCCTGAGTATGCACCGTTGCTACAGTCCGTCGTGCCGAGACACCATGTGATGATCGGGTGTGATAAGCTCTACGTTCACATAAAATGGGTGCAAGCCAGTTTTGCACACGCAGAATACTTGGGTTAAACTTGATGAGCCTAGCATATGCAGATATGGCCTTGGAACACTGAGACCGAAAGGTCGAATGTGAATCATATAGTAGATATGATCAACATAGTGATGTTCACCATTGAAAGCTACTCCATCTCACATGATGATCGGACATGGTTTAGTTGATATGGATCACGTGATCATTTAGATGACTAGAGGGATGTCTATCTAAGTGGGAGTTCTTAAGTAATATGACTAATTGAACTTTAATTTATCATGAACTTAGTACCTCATAGTATTTTGCATGTCTATGTTGTTGTAGATACCCGTGCTACTGTTCCTTTGAATTTTAATGCGTTCCTAGAGAAAGCTAAGTTGAAGATGATGGTAGCAACTACACGTACTGGGTCCTTAACTTGATGATTATCCTCATTGCTGCACAGAAGAATTACGTCCTGGAAGCACCGCTAGGTGCAAGACCCGCTGCAGGAGAAACACCAGACGTTATGAACGTCTGGCAGAGCAAAGCTGATGACTACTCAATAGTTCAGTGTGCCATGCTTTACGGCTTAGAATTGGGACTTCAACGACATTTTGAACGTCATGGAGCATATGAGATGTTCCAGGAGTTGAAGTTAATATTTCAAGCAAATGCCCGAATTGAGAGATATGAAGTCTCCAATAAGTTCTCTAGCTGCAAGATGGAGAAGAATAGTTCTGCGAATGAACATATACTCAGAATGTCTGGGTACCACAACCACTTGACTCAACTGGGAATTAATCTTCCTGACGATAGTGTCATTGACAGAGTTCTTCAATCACTACCACCAAGCTACAAAAGCTTCGTGATGAAATATAATATGCAAGGGATGGATAAGACAATTGTCGAGCTCTTCGCGATGCTAAAGGCTGCGGAGATAGAAATCAAGAAGTAGTATCAAGTGTTGATGGTTAACAAGACCACTAGTTTCAAGAAGAAGGGCAAAGGGAGGAAGGGGAACTTCAAGAACAAAGGCAAGTAAGTTGCTGCTCAAGTGAAGAAGCCCAAGTCTTGACTTAACTTGAGACTGAGTGCTTCTACTGCAAAGGGACTGGTCACTGGAAGTGGAACTGCCCCAAGTATTTGGCGGATAAGAAGGATGGCAAAGTGAAAGGTATATTTGATATACATGTTATAGATGTGTATCTTACTAATGCTCCTAGTAGCGCCTGGGTATTTGATACTGGTTCTGTTGCTCATATTTGCAACTCAAAATAGGGGCTATGGATTAAGCAAAGATTGGCTAAGGACGAGGTGACGATGCACGTGGGAAATGGTTCCAAAGTCGATGTGATCGCAGTCGGCACGCTACCTCTACATCTACCTTCGGGATTAGTTTTAGACCTGAATAATTGTTATTTGGTGCCAGCGTTAAGCATGAACATTATATCTGGATCTTTTTTGATGCGAGACGGTTATTCATTTAAATCAGAGAATAATGGTTGTTCTATTTATATGAGTAATATCTTTTACGGTCATGCACCCTTGATGAGTGGTCTATTTTTATTGAATCTCGATAGTAGTGATACACGTATTCATAGTATTGGAGCCAAAACATACAAGTTTAATAATGATAGTGCAACTTATTTGTGGCACTTCCGTTTAGGTCATATTGGTGTAAAGCGCATGAAGAAACTCCATGCTGATGGGCTTTTGGAATCAATTGATTATGAATCACTCGATGCTTGCGAACCATGCCTCATGGGCAAGATGACTAAGACTCCGTTCTCCGGAACAATGGAGCGAGCAACGGACTTATTGGAAATAATACATACTGATGTATGCGGTCCAATGAGGGTTGATGCTCGCGGCGGGTATCGTTATTTTCTGACCTTCACAGATGATTTGAGAAGATATGGGTATATCTACTTGATGAAACATAAGTCTAAAACATTTGAAAAGTTCAAAGAATTTTAGAGTGAAGTGGAAAATCATCATAACAAGAAAATAAAGTTTCTACGATCTGATCGTGGAGGTGAATATTTGAGTTATGAGTTTGGTCTCCATTTGAAACAATGTGGAATAGTTTCGCAACTCACGCCACCTGGAACACCACGGCGTAATGGTGTGTCCGAACGCCGTAACCGCACTTTATTAGATATGATATGATCTATGATGTCTCTTACTGATTTACCGCTATCGTTTTGGGGTTATGCTTTAGAGACGACTGCATTCACATCAAATAGGGCACCATCTAAATCAGTTGAGACGACACCATATGAACTGTGGTTTGGCAAGAAACCCAAGTTGTCGTTTCTTAAAGTTTGGGGCTGCGATGCTTATGTGAAAAAGCTTCAACCTGATAAGCTTGAACCCAAATCAGAGAAATGTGTCTTCATAGGATATCCAAAGGAAACTGTTGGGTACACCTTCTATCACAAATCCGAAGGCAAGATATTCGTTGCTAAGAATGGATCCTTTCTAGAGAAGGAGTTTCTCTCGAAAGAAGTGAGTGGGAGGAAAGTAGAACTTGATGAGGTAATTGTACCTTCTCCCGAATTGGAAAGTAGTTCATACCAAGAAATCAGTTCCAGTGATTTCTACACCAATTAGTGAGGAAGCTAATGATGATGATCATGAAACTTCTGATCAAGGTACTACTGAACCTCGTAGGTCAACCAGAGTAAGATCCGCACCAGAGTGGTACGGTAATCCTATTTTGGAGGTCATGTTACTCGACCATGACGAACCTACGAACTATGAGGAAGTGATGATGAGCCCAGATTCCACAAAATGGCTTGAGGCCATGAAATCTGAGATGGGATCCATGTATGAGAACAAAGTGTGGACTTTGGTTGACTTGCCCGATGATCGGCAAGCCATAGAGAATAAATGGATCTTCAACAAGAAGATTGACGCTGACGGTAATGTTACTGTCAACAAAGCTCGATGAGGGAGTCCTGGATTAGGGGGTGTCCGGATAGCCGGACTATACCTTCAGCCGGACTCCTGGACTATGAAGATACAAGATTGAAGACTTCGTCCCGTGTCCGGATGGTACTTTCCTTAGCGTGGAAGGCAAGCTTGGCGATGCGGATATTTAGATCTCCTACCATTGTAACCGACTTTGTGTAACCCTAACCCTCTCCGGTGTCTATATAAACCGGAGGGTTTTAGTCCGTAGGACAACAGAACATACAACAATCATACCATAGGCTAGCTTCTAGGGTTTAGCCTCCTTGATCTCGTGGTAGATCTACTCTTGTACTACCCATATCATCAATATTAATCAAGCAGGACGTAGGGTTTTACCTCCATCGAGAGGGCCCGAACCTGGGTAAAACTTCGTGTCCATTGTCTCCTGTTACCATCCGCCTAGACGCACAGTTCGGGACCCCCTACCCGAGATCCACCGGTTTTGACACCGACATTGGTGCTTTCATTGAGAGTTCCTCTGTGTCGTCGCTTTTAGGCCCGATGGCTCCTTCGATCATCAACGATGATGCAGTCCAGGGTGAGACTTTTCTCCCCGGACAGATCTTCGTCTTCGACGGCTTTGTACTGCGGGCCAATTCGCTTGGCCATCTAGAGCAGGTCGAAAGCTACGCCCCTGGCCATCAGGTCATATTTGGAAGTTTAAACTATACGGCTGACATCTGCGGGGACTTGATCTTCAACGGATTCGAGCAACAGCCGAGCGCGCCGCACTGTCACGATGGGCATGATCTAGCTCTGCCGCGGAACAGTGCCCTGGAGGCCGCACACGCTTCGGTTCCGACCCTTAATTCGGAGCCGGCTACGCCGATCGAGGATGAGCGGTTGGACGCCGCCTCGGGGGCTGCGATCTCAAAGGCGATTGAGCCGAACACCAGCCCCGTACTCCGCAAGGCCCGTGACTCCGAGGGGCCGGATTCCTTTCCGGACTCCAAGCCCTCCGCGCGCCTGCCGATCGAATCCGATCGGGCGCCGATCATGGAGTTCACCGCTGCGGACACCTTCCAATACTCGCCCTTCGGCAACGTCCTAAAGTCACTAAAGTCTCTCTCTTTATCAGGAGAGCCCTGGCCGGACTACGGTCAGCAAGGTTGGGATACGGACGACGAAGAAATTCAAAGCCCACCCACCACCCATCTAATAGCCACCCTCGATAATTTAAACGACGTGCTCAATTTCGACTCCGAAGACATCGACGGTACGGACGATGATGCAGGAGACGCATATGAACCAACGCCTATAGAGCATTGGACAACCACCTCATCTCATGATGTGTACATGGTGGATACACCTAAAAGAAGCGACAATGAGGAACACGGGGATGCAACGAGGTATCGATCTCTCGAAAAGCAGTCAAAGCGGCGGCATAAACGCCGCCCCAAGCCCCGCCTCGACACAGACCCAACCATAGAGCAGGGCGAGCCGACAGACGACGAGCATGCCTTAGAGCAACCGTCCGAACAGGGCAACTTGAATAAAGAAACCGAACAACTCATCCCTGGCGAAAACAGCATTCCGGACGCCCTTACACCGGATAAGGCCACGGAGCAGAAGAACCTCCACAAAAGGCTCGTTGCAACCGCGCATAGCCTGAAAAAGCAAAAGCGGAAGCTAAAAACTGCGGAAGATGCACTCAGAATCAGATGGAGCAAAGTAATCAATACCGCAGACAAATATGCGACAATCACCGCACTAAAAGCTACCCGAAGCGAAAGCTACTGCCTGAATTCGATGAAGAGGCCTTAGAGCCCTCGCATACAAAAAGTAAGAAAGCCAACCGGTCGGATAGACGACCCCATGGCCAGCACAAAACGACAAGAGGCGCCGCACTCAAGCCAGCATGCGACCCACTCAAGGACTCGCATAAAAAAGATGGCCCAGCCAGGTCTATTTATGGGCCAAGAAAGCAAGCTCTCGAAAGCAATGCAACAAAACCAGTATCCGAACGCCATGGCACACCCAAATACAGGGGTGCCGCGCACCCCCTATGTTTCACCGATGAGGTCCTAGATTATGAATTTCCAGCGGGATTTAAACCCGTAAACATAGAGGCATACGACGGAACAACAGACCCTGGAGTTTGGATCGAGGATTATATCCTCCACATACATATGGCCAGAGGAGATGACCTCCACGCCATAAAATACTTACCCCTCAAGCTTAAAGGGCCAGCCCGGCATTGGCTTAAAAGCCTTCCTGAAAACACAATTGGAAGTTGGGAAGAGCTCGAGGACGCTTTCCGAGAAAATTTTCAAGGGACTTATGTCCGCCCTTCAGATGCAGACGATCTCAGTCACATAACTCAACAGCCCAGAGAGTCAGCTCGGCAATTCTGGAACAGATTTCTTACTAAAAAGAATCAGATGGTCGACTGTCCGGACGCCGAAGCACTAGCAGCTTTTAGGCATAACGTCCGAGACGAATGGCCAGCCAGACACCTCGGCTAAGAAAAGCCAAGAACAATGGCCGCATTAACAAGCCTCATGACCCGCTTTTGCACAGGAGAGGACAGCTGGTTGGCAAGATGTAGCACCAGCGACCCAAGTACATCTAAAACTAGGGATGGAAACGGAAAACCGCGACGCAACAAGGATCGTCGCCGGACTAAGGAAAATAGTCCGAAGAGCACGGCAGTCAACGCCGGATTCAAAAGCTCACGACAGAATCAGAAAAAGCCGCCCCTCCAGGAGAACAGGGACGAGCTTGTTGGGGAACGTAGCAGAAATTCAAAATTTTCCTACGTGTCACCAAGGTCTATCTATTGAGAAACCAGCAACGAGGGGAAGGAGAGTGCATCTACATACCCTTGTAGATCGCTAAGCGGAAGCGTTCAAGAGAACGGGGTTGAAGGAGTCGTACTCGTCGTGATCCAAATCACCGGAGATCCTAGTGCCGAACGGACGGCACCTCCGCGTTCAACACACGTACAGCCCGGTGACGTCTCCCACGCCTTGATCCAGCAAGGAGAGAGGGAGAGGTTGAAGAAGACTCCATCCAGCAGCAGCACAACGGCGTGGTGGTGATGGAGGAGCGTGGTACTCCAGCAGGGCTTCGCCAAGCACCGCAAGATATGAGGAGAAAGAGAGGTAGGGCTGCACCAGCAGGGAGAGATCCAATCGTGTGTATTGGGCAGCCCCTAGGCCTCATATATATAGGGGAAGGGGAGGAGGGTGCGCCCCTCTAGGGTTCCCACCCCTAGAGGGGCGGCAGCCCTAGATGGGTCTTGGGGTGGCGGCCAAAAGGGGAAGGGGAGAGGGAGGCGCACCAGTATGGGCCTTAGGGCCCATCTTCCCTAGGGTTTGCCCCCTTCTCCTCTCCCTTGCGCCTTGGGCCCTTGTGGGGGGCGCACCAGCCCACCTGGGGCTGGTCCACTCCCACACTTGGCCCATGCAGCCCTCCGGGGCTTGTGGCCCCACTTGGTGGACCCCCGGGACCCTCCCGGTGGTCCCGATACGTTACCGATAAACTCCGAAACTTTTCCGGCGACCAAAACAGGACTTCCCATATATAAATCTTTATCTCCGGACCATTCCGGAACTCCTCGTGACGTCCGGGATCTCATCCGGGACTCCGAACAACATTCGGTAACCACATATACAAACTTCCTTTATAACCCTAGCGTCATCGAACCTTAAGTGTGTAGACCCTACGGGTTCGGGAATCATGCAGACATGACTGAGACGTTCTCCGGTCAATAACCAACAGCGGGATCTGGATACCCATGTTGGCTCCCACATGTTCCACGATGATCTCATCGGATGAACCACGATGTCAAGGACTCAATCGATCCCGTATACAATTCCCTTTGTCTAGCGGTATTGTACTTGCCCGAGATTCGATCATCGGTATACCGATACCTTGTTCAATCTCGTTACCGGCAAGTCTCTTTACTCGTTCTGTAACACATCATCCCGTGATCAACCCCTTGGTCACATTGTGCACATTATGATGATGTCCTACCGAGTGGGCCCAGAGATACCTCTCCGTTTACAAGGAGTGAAAAATCCCAGTCTCGATTCGTGCCAACCCAACAGACACTTTCCGAGATACCTGTAGTGCACCTTTATAGCCACCCAGTTACGTTGTGACGTTTGGTACACCCAAAGTATTCCTACGGTATCTGGGAGTTGCACAATCTCATGGTCTAAGGAAATGATACTTGACATTAGAAAAGCTTTAGCATACGAACTACGATCTTTGTGCTAGGCTTAGGATTGGGTCTTGTCCATCACATCATTCTCCTAATGATGTGATCCCGTTATCAACGACATCCAATGTCCATGGTCAGGAAACTGTAACCATCTGTTGATCAACGAGCTAGTCAAGTAGAGGCTTACTAGGGACATGGTGTTGTCTATGTATCCACACATGTATCTGAGTTTCCTATCAATACAATTATAGCATGGATAATAAACGATTATCATGAACAAGGAAATATAATAATAACTAATTTATTATTGCCTCCAGGGCATATTTCCAACAGTCTCCCACTTGCACTAGAGTCAATAATCTAGTTCACATCGCCATGTGATTAACACTCACAGGTCACATCGCCATGTGACCAACATCCAAAGAGTTTACTAGTGTCATTAAACTAGTTCACATCATCATGTGATTAAGACTCAATGAGTTCTAGGGTTTGATCATGTTTTGCTTGAGAGAGGTTTTAGTCAACGGGTCTGCAACATTCAGATCCGTATGTACTTCGCAAATCTCTAGGTCATTCTGTAAATGATGCTTCCACGCTCCACTTGGAGCTATTCCAAATGGTTGCTCCACTATACGTATCCGGTTTGCTACTCAGAATCACTCGGATAGGTGTTAAAGCTTGCATCGACGTAACCCTTTACGTCGAACTCTTTATCACCTCCATAATCGAGAAACATGTCCTTATTTACTCCAAGGACAACTTTGACCATTGTCCAATGATCCATTCCTGGATCATTCTTGTACCCCTTGACTGACTCATGGCAAGGCACACTTCCTGTTGGGGATATTGCTATCTGGGGTAAACCGGCCTGCAGGGCCCGGGTTACCTCCGTCAATAGACCCGAGATGTTAAAGCCCAAGGAGAAATAGAAGGGCCCAAGGCCTATAATCGGTTTAAAGGTTTATGGTGTAAACCGGCCTGGGGCAAACTTGTATTGTACGTCAGGAATAGAGAGACCGACCCGGGCACGTTTATAAGCCGGAGGTCGGGACTTTGCAGACCGACGGGCGTCACCCGTGTATATAAGGGGACGACCCGACGGCGGTTTGAGACAGAGAAGAAGAACTCGAGGTTTAGGCGAAGCTTATCGCTCCCTAAGCCCTCGAAACCCATCAATCCCATCACAACTAGACGTAGGCTTTTACCTTCATCGAAGGGGCCGAACTAGTATAAAAACCGTGTCCTTGTGTCCACTTTTAACCCCTTCAAGCTAACCCGTTGCGATGGCTCCACGACTAAGTCCTCTCACTAGGACATCTGCCGTGACAAATCCACGACAGTTGGCGCCCACCGTGGGGCTATCGCGAGATGGTTTCAAGTTTTTGGAGGGCCGCTTTGAAGGACTCGAGGGTTACGCTGTGGGACGGATGACCAAGAGCCGCCGCGGAAAACTCTACATCGACAGCACAGGCTGGGGCCCCGACGCCGGCTCGATCGAGTACGGGTACCGGGTCCCCTTTGGCGGCATCCATGTTTTCATCGGCAAGATCGGAGAACCGGGCCCCGAGTTAGGCGTCTGCGCCGACCTCGTCGAGACAGCTCAGTGCACGAGATCGACCCTGGCTAAACCGACCAGGAAGCACGCCTTCGTGGGAGTCATCCACGGGGGAAGCTACGAGGAAGGATCCGAATCTGGTGACGAAACCGCCATCTACTCCGGCGATGAAACGTCGACCGGGGAGACCGAATCTCTTTACCAGCTACAAGATGATCGGATTGGGGGCGGCTCCGATGGCAACAGTATTCCGGACCCCTCTGATCTGCCCTATCGGGTTGGGATCTTCATGGCTGGAACACAGGCGGCGCCACGATCATCAACTGCAGCAGCAGCGATCTCCGGATCGGCAGCAGCAACGGCTGCGCGGGCGGGAGGCCCTACGGGTTCACCAGCCCAAGTTTTGTCAGACCTGTTTGACGCACTGGCAGCGCTCATGGCGGAAGCCAACCCGGTGGATCAGGAGGTTCATAATGCTGAGATTGCCAAGGTGAGAGAGCAGATCACTCAAGCTAAAGCGGAGCTGGCAGCAGAAGAGATCAGGATGACGGCGGAGCGCGCCGCTTTGGATGCACAGGCTTACAGGCTCATGATGGACCAGAATGCGTCTCAGGAAGTCTTGAAGAGGAAATCCCGATCTCGATTGCCTGCAGCCCTCGACGCCCGAAATCTCTTCAACACCCCGGGGGTAAACCGTGCGGAGGCGACAGTTGGCGCCCCGGTTCAGCACCGGATTATAAGCCTGCCTCGTCACAACACTGGTACACCACCGGCCGTGCCAACACCGTCAGGTCATTATTCCAACCCGATGGATAACCTCGTCGCGGCGGCAGCTCGGCTGGAAGCCATTCCGATCGACGGCGATTCACCGCAGGACGTAGAGACACGCCGGGTCAAGGAGCTCCTTAGGACCGCGTTGGCCCAACAAGAAGCATATTCACAAAGCCGTGATCGGATTCACTCCACCCCTCGCCCCAGCAGGAGCCATAGTAGGCGTATGGAGGAGCCGGCTGTTTCAAGCAATGCCAGGCGTGAAGCGCTCCGCGGTAACAACCCGGCAGGCGTCGACAATGCTCAGGAGAGTGTGGATCGCACCCGTGCGCGGGAGGCCGGAATAGCAGCGCAGCATCAGGCTCGTCAGCTTACACCTATCTTCCCAGCGGCCACAGTTGAACCGGGGATGGTCTCCAGTTCTTTGGGAGTACCGTGCCTTGTTCCCGCTTTACGCAACGTACGCCTGCCCAAAGACTTCAAAGGCCCCCGCAAGGTACCAAACTACACGGCAGATCAGCCTCCGGAGACATGGGTGGAGAGCTATGAAATGGCTATGGAGATGCTGGATGTGGATGACACGGCGTGTGCCAAGTATTTTACTATGATGTTAGAAGGAACGGCCCGGACTTGGCTAAAGAGCTTACCGCCTAATTCAATTAGTTCATGGGCCCAATTGCGCGCCCGGTTTATCAAGAATTTCAAGGACACGTGCAAACAGCCAATGTCGATAGTTGACCTAGCAGCCTGCGTTCAGCAAGAAGGGGAATCAACTACCCATTGGGTGCGACGGGTATCAGAAGTTTTGCACTCGTCAGATCGCATCAACGCAGACACCGCCGTGGTGCTGTTGGAAAGCAACTGTCGGTTTGGCCCTTTGAAGCTAAAGCTGGGCCGGATGAAGCGTGATTGCACAAATATAGGAACGCTCATGACCGCTTTAGTGAAGTATGCGGATTCTGACAGTACCAAGGATCCTGACTCTGGTGATGACAAAGCAGGGAAGGGAAAGAAGAATAGCAACACCAAAGGCCAGCAACATCGGCCGGCAGGTAATGGAGGCGGAGGAAAGCGTAAACCGGACGGGAGCATGGACTTGGTGGCCAGCACAAGTGCACAGGATAAAGGCCAGCGGCGTAAGGGGAAACAGCCAAGTTTCCGCGCACATCCCGGTCCTAACCCGGAGCGTTTGAACTTTTTCTTAAACCAGCCCTGTCCGAAGCACGGAACAAAGGAGGAACCAGCAGCCCATCTTTGGAAGGATTGTTATATCATGAAGGAATTCAAAAGCTCAAACACTTTCCAATATGATCACAGCTCCGGCGGTGGTTCAGGTTCCGGATCAGGATACGGTGGCGGAAATTCCGGTCCAGGGTTCCAGGGTAATCCGGGCGGACAGGACAGCCGAAATAATCAAAGTAATCAAAGTGGTTACGAACAGAAGCAATCAGGTTATCAGAACAACCCGAAACAGTTGAGTGGTGGACAGTATCATGTCTTTACTACAAGCTTGGATAAACGAGATAGAAAGCTTCAGAGGCGGGCAGTCAGTGCTGTCGAACCGGCCACGCCTTACTATCTGCGTTGGTCGGAACAGCCTATCATATGGAGCCGAGAAGATCATCCTCCCAGGGTTTATAATCCGGGTCAGTTAGCACTGGTGGTAGCGCCTCAGGTGGGAGGTTATAAGCTCACCAAGGTGCTCATGGACGGAGGGAGCAGCATTAACATCTTGTATTACGAGACCTTCCGTCGTATGGGACTGGTAGATAAGGATCTCAAACCGACCAATACAGTGTTCCACGGGGTGGTGCCTGGCAAGTCTGCATATCCGGTTGGTAAGATAGCCCTTGAAGTGGTCTTTGGCGATAGTCACGATTCCAGATCAGAGACGCTGACGTTCGAAGTGGTTAAAATCCAAAGTCCGTACCACGCTTTGTTCGGACGACCAGCTTATGCAAAATTTATGGCACGGCCCTGCTACGTGTATCTGCAACTTAAGATGCCGGGTTACAAGGGCACTATAACGGTTCATGGCAGCCGTCGAATCGCTTTGGAATGCGAGGAAGGAGATGCGACTTATGCAGAATCGGTTTGTGCTACGGAGGAGCTAAAGCAGTACAAAGACAGTGTTGATCCGAAGGATATGACTTCATTAAAAAAGCCAACTACGGACCACGATCCGGCCTTGAAGTTCAAGTCAGCGGCCGAAACTAAGCTTGTTGACTTCGTGCCTGGCGATTCATCCAAGCAGTTCAGCATCAGTGCAAACTTGGATCCAAAATAGGAAAGCGCGCTCATCGAGTTCATCCGTGAGAATCGGGACATCTTTGCATGGAAGCCGTCTGACATGCCTGGTGTACCGAGGCAACTCGCTGAGCACACCCTTAATGTGGATCCTAAGTATAAGCCGGTAAAGCAGTTCTTACGGTGGTTTAACGAAGAAAGACGTAAAGCGATTGGTGAGGAAGTGGCCAGGCTCCTGGCAGCTGGTTTTATTATTGAGGTTTTTCATCCCGAATGGCTTGCTAATCCGGTGCTGGTTCTTAAGAAAAACGGCACCTGGCGCATGTGTGTGGATTACACAGACTTGAATAAAGCTTGTCCAGCGGATCCTTTTGCTCTCCCCCGGATTGATCAAATCATTGATGCAACAGCAGGTTGCGAGCGTTTGAGTTTTTTGGATGCCTATTCGGGTTATCACCAGATCAAGATGGCAGTTAAGGACCAGGAAAAGACGGCGTTCATTACTCCCTTTGGAGCCTTCTGCTATGTGTCTATGCCCTTCGGGCTTAAGAGTGCGCAGGCTACTTATCAACGGTGTGTGCAAAATTGCCTCCACAAGCAGATTGGTCGTAATGTGCATGCTTATGTGGATGATATTGTGGTCAAGTCACGAAAGAAGGAGACCCTGGTTGACGATTTGAAGGAGACTTTCGATAACTTGAGAGTGTACCAAATGATGCTCAACCCAGCCAAATGTGTTTTTGGTGTACCTGCAGGCAAGTTGTTGGGATTTTTAGTGTCCCATAGAGGAATTGAGGCTAATCCGGAAAAGATCACAGCCATCACCTCCCTGGCCAAACCGAAATGCATCAATGATGTTCAGCGCATGGCCGGGCGGATTGCAGCGTTAAGCCGGTTCATCAGTCGCCTCGGTGAAAAGGCGATCCCCTTGTATCAAATGCTCAAGAAGACGGATCAATTTGTCTGGAGTGCGGAGGCGGATAAAGCGTTTGAGGACTTGAAGCGGCAGCTAGTCAATCCGCCAGTTTTGGCAGCCCCTGTAGATAAAGAGCCACTCCTGTTATATGTTGCTGCGAATGCCAGAGCGGTTAGTGTGGCGATGGTGGTAGAACGAAAGGAGGCTGGAAAGGAACATCCGGTACAGCGACCGGTTTATTATATCAGTGAAGTACTTATCAAGTCCAAACAAAGGTATCCGCATTGGCAGAAGCTGGTATACGGTGTTTTTATGGCAAGCCGGAAGCTGAGGCAATATTTTCAAGGACACCCCATCACGGTGGTCAGTTCTGCTCCTTTGGGTGACATTATACAGAACCGGGAGGCGACCGGTCGGATTGCCAAGTGGGCTATCGAGCTCGGGCCGCACGATTTAAGATATGTGCCCCGGACGGCCATAAAGTCACAAGCACTGGTCGATTTCATAAACGATTGGACAGAGTTACAAGCGCCTGAGGAGAAGCCAGATAACACCTATTGGACCATTTATTTTGACGGGTCAAGACAATTGGAAGGCTCGGGGGCTGGAGTCGTTTTAACTTCCCCACGAGGTGACAAGTTTTGTTATGTCCTCCGTTTAATGTTCCCCTGTACAAATAATGCGGCTGAGTATGAAGCTTTGCTTCATGGTCTTCGGGTGGCTAAAGAGATGAATCTGAGCAGAGTTAGGTGCTTTGGTGATTCGGATCTGGTGGCTCAGCAGGTATCTGGCACCTGGGATTCTAAGGATCCGCTTATGGCTGCATACCGACGTGAAGTAGATATGGTGGCTGGGCATTTCAAAGGCTATCAAGTGGATCATGTGGACCGCAGAAAGAATGAGGCAGCGGACGCTTTAAGCCGCTTGGGCTCTCAGCGTAAACCGGTCCCACCCAATGTTTTCTTGGATGTATTGTATCACCCATCGGTACAGCTGCCCGGTGAGCTGGAGTTGGCTGTTCCTGATCCGGAGGCTCAATTAGTGGCGGCTCTTCACACCACCCCGGATTGGACGCTCCCTTATCTGGCATATATGAACCGGGGTGAGTTGCCAGAAGATGAAAGCTTGGCTCGACAGATAGTACGACGGTCCAAGTCTATGACCATTTTCAAAGGAGAGTTACATCATCGCAGCGTGTCAGGAGCGCTGCAACGGTGCATATCCCCTAAGGAGGGGTGCGAGATATTACGAGAAATACATGAAGGGGATTGCGGCCACCACGCCGGTTCAAAATCATTGGTGGCTAAAGCGTTCCGCCACGGTTTCTACTGGTTAACTGCTCATGCTGATGCAGAAGACCTGGTCAGATTATGTGATGGTTGCCAGAAATTTTCCAGACGAGCACACATACCGGCTCAAGAATTGAGGATGATTCCAATCACTTGGCCGTTTGCGACTTGGGGGCTTGATATGGTTGGGCCTTTTAAGCGTTCCAAAGATAAGAAGACCCACCTACTGGTGGCGGTTGACAAATTTACAAAGTGGGTGGAAGCAGAACCTGTCAGTAAGTGTGATGCTGCCACGGCGGTTCGGTTTATAAAGAAGGTGATCTTCCGGTTTGGTTTTCCACACAGTATCATCACAGATAATGGTACCAATCTATCCAAGGGGGCCATGAAAGAGTTCTGTGCACGGGAGCATATACGGCTTGATGTTTCTTCGGTAGCGCACCCACAGTCTAATGGTCAGGCGGAACGAGCAAACCAAGAGATCTTGAGAGGTATCAAACCCCGGCTTCTGGTCCCTTTGCAAAGGACGCCGGGTTGTTGGGTGGAGGAGCTACCGTCTGTATTATGGAGCATCAACACCACGCCTAACAGATCCACGGGGTTTACGCCGTTTTTTATGGTCTATGGAGCAGAGGCGGTTCTCCCAAGTGATATACGACATGACTCGCCTCGCGTGGCAGCATATGTTGAAGCGGACAATGAGCAGGCACGGCAGAACGCTTTGGACTTGTTGGATGAGGAGCGTGACTTGGCAGCTGCCCGTTCAGCGATTTACCAGCAAGATCTTCGCCGTTACCACAGCCGTCGGGTTAGGACCAGAACCTTTCAGGAGGGGGATTTGGTGCTTCGGCTCATCCAGGATCAGTCTGATCAGCATAAATTATCCCCGCCTTGGGAGGGACCTTTTGTGGTCAGCAAGAATCTGAATAATGGGTCATATTACCTGATTGATATTCGAGAGCGCAAGGATTCACGCACATCAGAGGAGGAGAGCAGCAGGCCGTGGAACATAGCTCATCTTCGGCCTTATTATACATGAGCCTTGGGCTCTGTTTATGTACATATCATGACCATGTATATATTATGATTAATACAATAAACCGGAGCCTCGAGTAAAGCGGGGTCTCTGCTGTTCTTCACATCATGTGTGTTTACCCCTGGAGGTCGCTTCACAGAAGTTCAAATTATAAATTCCGGTTTAAAAGCCGGTTCAAGGGAAGATGTCTCCTACAAGGCTGTGAAGCTCTTAATATCCGGTTCAAATTCCCGGTTCAAGCATGAGGCTTCCTGTTCAAACATAGGTCGTATTCGAACCAAAGAGAACACAGCTATTCAAACATGGGGCTTCCTGTTCAAACATAGGTCGTATTCGAACCAAAGAGAACATAGCTATTCAAGCATGAGGCTTCCTGTTCAAACATAGGTCGTATTCGAACCAAAGAGAACATAGCTATTCAAACACGGGGCTTCCTGTTCAAACATAGGTCGTATTCGAACCAAAGAGAACATAGCTATCCCTATAAAGTCAGTTGGGGACCTAGTCGGCCTGAACCGTAGCTACACCTCCGGGGGGCTTGGTCATGTCTTGACGACGGTAATGCCTTCTGGCTGGCACATTTGCCACTGAATCAGTTGGGGACCTAATCGACTTGAACCGTAGATTACGCCTTATGGGAACTCGGTCATGTCTTGATGATGGTAATGCCTTCTGGTCGGCTTTTTAGCCAATGAATCATTTGGGGGCTTGGTCGTGTCCGAACCAACGCAATGCCACTTGATCGGCCCTTGGCCATTGAGTCACTTGGGGGCTTGGTTGACGAACCAATGCAATGCCATTTGACCGGCATATTTGCCACGATTCAGTTAGGAACCTAGTCGACCTAAACCGTAGCTACACCTCTTGGGGGCTCGGTTTTGTCTTGACGATGGTCACGCCTTCTGAACGGTTCATAGTAACCACTATTTGCATGCGTTTTACTATCGCGTTGCCTTTTCATATTTGGTTTTTGTTTTCTGCCTTTATTGTGGTATTTTTTGTTCTTCGGAACGTCAAGTATTTTTAAACCGATTCAGCTGACATAGCCTGGTCCGTTTTTTAACCCAGAGGCAAGTTGCCCGGTTTGGCAAAGGCGCAGCACGGTTCATAGGGTCGGAAGATCTTGTGTACTCAATAAAGACAGGAAACAAAGTTGGAAAACGTCATTGGAAAGAGCATCAGTACCCGTGCGCGAAGGCACATTCAAATGCAGAGGTATTAAACTATCTTATTACAAGGCAACGTAGTGCCTGAATATATTGTTCGTTGACGGATTAAAGCGTCACCAATTAAGGTGAACCGGAGCGTTGATTACGCCTGTTCGCCGCCTCGGTTCGAAGGCTGGGGATCGTCTTGTGCCGCTTCAGCTCTATCTTGGTTACCCATTGGCTGGAAATCAGCAGTGGTCCAGTCGATTCCCATTAGCGCTTGAAAGACGGCTTCTTCGTGAATCAGCAAAGACGGTTCAATGTCAGGGGCGTAAGTATGCTTACGGATTGGAGGAATAAGGTTTCCCGCTTCAGGGACCGGGGCAGCTACTCGTTTGTTCTGGTTGTCGTATTGGGCTTGGTAATGTGACAGATCTGCTTCCTCAGCCAATTGACAAGCTAGGGGGCGCACCGCCCGGTTTATCGCCCTCAAATCGTCTTCACCAAAGTCTGAACCGTCTTCCTTCAAGCTGGGGTATCCTTGGGCCGCTTCGACAGGATCGAAATCTGGTACCCACGCTTTGGCCCGGATCAAGGCAGTAATGGCTCCAGTTCGAGCAGCTGATCTTTTCAACTCTTCAATCCGGGCTGGAAGCATGGACAGCCTCTTTAACGTGTCTTGAATCAGAGACGGCGCAGGGTTGTTATGCGATGCAGTGGTGATAGCTCTTTGTGCTCCGGTGTACAACTGTTCAATCAGAGTATAAGCAGCTTTGAGTTTCATCCGCACATCAGAACCCAAGTGTCCAATACGTGAGCCTGCAGTGTTTCAAGATGGATTACAAACCGGACATAGGATGTAGCAGACAAGGTACAAATTGGAAGAAGGGCGTCGAAAAGTTTACCAAAGACGGCAGAGGTCATGGAGTGTATTTGTCGCTTCACGGTGGATAATTCATCGACTACCGGTTTAAGAGCAGCTTCGGCATTTTCAGCCCTCTTCGTCAAAAGAGCTCTCTCAGTAGCCCAATCAGCTTGTTCTTTTTTGTGGCTTTCTTTCAGCTGTTCCATAACGGCTAAGGCGTTGGCCAATTCATCCTTCGCTTTTTCAGTTTCAGCCTGTTGGGTTTTTAAGATTTCCTGAAGGTCCGAGACTTGTTTCGCTTTGATCTTCAGATCCCCCTGCAGCAGGTCGTCAACGGTGTTCAGAAAATATTGCACGGTTTGGAAGTATCAACCACACAAGCAAGTTATGTGCTCGATACTTGGGGGCTAATGCATACTTGATTTTAACGCAAGTTTTCCATTACAAAAAGTCCCAAGATTAATACAAGTATTTAAACTTGGCACTTGGGGGCTAATGGTTATCTGATGATGTTTTCTGGTTTATGACCTATGTTGAAGCCTTGGGTTTTCTAAACCGGACCTTAATTGTCAAGGCAGCCTGATCCGGTTTACCATCTCGGTTTGGAAATATTGATAAGCTAAGTTGCAATGGAATGAAGCACAAGGGAGTTACCTCAAGTTTCTCCTTCATCATCTTGATCATGCCAGCTTCATAATCCCGACTGGTGTACAGTCGGTTCAGGTACCCAGAATAAAGATCCGGGGCGCTTAAAGCGGCGTACGTAGAGGAGTCAAGGTCCCATTTGCCCTTTATGGCCGAGATTTCGTCCTTGGCAGTATGCTTGGCCAAAGTAGCAGTGTTCCCCGGTTCGGAGCGGCCAATGCCGGTAATCACAACATCATCATCCTTGGAATCGCTGCTCTGCAGTGGCCCTGTCGGTTTATCAACAGTTCCAGAAGGGGGGATGGATTCCTCAACCCGAACAGGACTGGCAGACGGATCAGTACGGCTGGCAGGTTCGATAGTCCTTTCTTCAGCGCAGGTGTCATCTTGCGGAGATAGATAATTCTGAGTATCTTCACGACCCAGAGCGTCAGCACCAGGAGTTTTCTCCGGTTTAGGAGCGGCAGTCCCTTCAGCCGGGTTATCCAGACGAGCCTTCTTGCTCGGTCTAGGTTTAGCCCTGAAAAAAGCCCAAAGATTGAAAAAACGGTATAAGATGGATTAAGAGACCCATACAGAGATATGTTGTGATCAGTCCAACTTACCCAATAACTGTCTTCAACGGTGGCAGTTGAGTGGCTGAAGATTCACCGGAAGATGAATGGGAGGTGACCTGATAATCGGAGTCAGATGGATTTAGAGGCTGACGAGTTAAACCTGCTTTAGGAGGAAAGCTAGCGCATAAATCTGAGACCTCTGAGCGGCGTTTCCGAACCGGGCTGTTCGGTAAACCGGCGGAGGTGACTACCTGGCCGCTATGCCGGGTGGTGCGTCGAGCTTCATGTTGCTGGGTCTTCACAAGAAATTTGGGATCCAAGTAAGCAAGAGGGTGAGAAAATTTAATTTTCCGGTTTGCTTGGCGAGGTTTTTGCAAAGGCAAAGGAACGGCATCAGAAGAAAGAATAGTTACCTCTGGGCCTTCAGCATTGCTCGCTTCAGCGTCGTCCTGACAAGTATCATCATCAATAAGACGTATAAAAAGTAAGCCAACTGAATCGAGGTCTACCCCAAGGTCCGGATTACCCACATCATCCTCCTCTAAATCGGGGGTAGAGGAAGCAGTGTTCCTTTTCTTTGTAGCGGGCTTCTTCACCCTTGTCTTGGGTCTGATTATCTTTTCGGTTGGCTCCTGAAACTTCTTGCTCCAAAACGGATCATCTCCCTGTTTCGGAAAGGACTGGAAGTTAACAATATATATAAGGAGATCAAAAATTCTATAAACAGAGAGGAGTTACTTACAGCAGGTGGTTTGTTTGTGGCACAAAATGGAAGCAGGCCGGTTCGAGCGCAAACATGTTCCGGTTCGTTCAGCATCTTTTTCACAGCTTCAGCGACTTCGTCCTCCGTCAGCTGAATGTTGCAGTGCCTCAAAGGATCATCAACCCGACCCGTGTATTGGCACATTAAACCGGAGCGGATGCTAAGGGGCAGGATGCTCCATGAAATCCAGCAACGGGCAAGATCTACCCCCGTTAAACCGTTAGCCATGAAGGCTCTGAGCTTGGACAGCTGAGGGGCATACTTACTCCTCTCTTTGGCGGTTAGCCGTGGGGGGAAGGGGTGTGTATTGCTAAGTCTCTCTGGACGGAAGCCGGGCAGTGGATTTTCTTCAGCAGGGGAAGTATCCTTGCAATATAACCAAGTGCAATTCCATTCTTGCGGATGACTATGCAACTTGGCGTGAGGATAAGTCACCTCTTTCCTCTTTTGGATCGCCATACCACCCAGTTCCATATTAGGGCCGTCGGTAAATTCAGTACGTCGGTTCAAATGGAAAAAGTCCCGGAACAGCTCTACAGTAGGTTCCTCTTGAAAGTACGCCTCGCAAAGCACTTGAAAATGGCAGATATTCGTGACTGAGTTTGGACCAACATCTTGTGGGTGCAACCTAAAATTAGCCAGGACGTCCCGATAAAATTTTGAACCGGGTGGATTAAAACCCCGGGCCAGGTGATCCGCAAACACCACCACTTCTCCCTCCTGCGGGGTAGGAGGACATTCGTCTCCTGGAACCCTCCAATGGATGGTGTTTTTGCTACTCAAGGCACCAGTCAGAACTAAGTTGTTTAGTTGGGTCTCAGTGATGCAAGAGGGAACCCAGTTGCATTCGTACACCTGTTTTGCCATGAGGAAATCTACAAGATAAAGGTATTCCGGTTTGAGAACAAGTGCGATTGTAAACCGAAGATGCTCTTATATAGAGTCAGGTTATCAACAATGATATCAACCAGCGGTTCATCAAGGGGACTAATGGATGTGTGGATCGGTTTGTTTGCTTTGCTAAGAGTTAAACCGACCAGATCTAACAGTTGTGAGTATGAAAGCAGAAACAGATCCCGTACGGATTCTTTCAAAGCAATGGATCTACAGCTAGGGCGAAAAAGAAATAAAAATATAAAGTTTGGCTCACAGCAGAACAACATAAGTTCGACAAGCAGGAAAAAGAGTGAGATCTAAGGAGATGAGTACAGATTTATGGCGACTGCTAAGAGGGACTACAAATCACGGTACAAGTATCATCATCTGTTCGCAAAGCTGCTACGGGGATGAACAAGAAACAGTAACAGGATGACGAACCCTAGAACAGATCTAAAAGCGGAAGAACAGAGGCTTTACCGGGATCCAAACAGATGTGGAAAGTCGCCGCGGTGCTCTGGTCCGATCAGGTTGATGCAGCGACCGGAGTTGATGCAGCAGCTGACGGCGGCGGCGGAGCTCTGAGGTCTGGGTCGCGAGGAAGATGAAGAAGGGGACGAAAGGGAGGAAAAGAAGATGGCCTTCAAGTCCTATTTATAAGGCGCGGCGCGCGTATCAGGCGCGCGAATCCAGGGGCCGGAGATTTCGGGAGCCCAGCCGTCGCCCTGATTCTTGCGGATTAGCAAAAGGAGACGATAACTTCGCACTGGCGTCATATCGGTTCACCGCAGTAAAAGGAGACGAAGAAGACGGCGGTTCAACAGTTACTGGAAGACATTTGAAAGACAGAAATTTTTTATTAAGGATTGACATGAACCTGTTCAAATCAATCTGGGGCCTAATGTTGGGGATATTGCTATCTGGGGTAAACCGGCCTGCAGGGCCCGGGTTACCTCCGTCAATAGACCCGAGATGTTAAAGCCCAAGGAGAAATAGAAGGGCCCAAGGCCTATAATCGGTTTAAAGGTTTATGGTGTAAACCGGCCTGGGGCAAACTTGTATTGTACGTCAGGAATAGAGAGACCGACCCGGGCACGTTTATAAGCCGGAGGTCGGGACTTTGCAGACCGACGGGCGTCACCCGTGTATATAAGGGGACGACCCGACGGCGGTTTGAGACAGAGAAGAAGAACTCGAGGTTTAGGCGAAGCTTATCGCTCCCTAAGCCCTCGAAACCCATCAATCCCATCACAACTAGACGTAGGCTTTTACCTTCATCGAAGGGGCCGAACTAGTATAAAAACCGTGTCCTTGTGTCCACTTTTAACCCCTTCAAGCTAACCCGTTGCGATGGCTCCACGACTAAGTCCTCTCACTAGGACATCTGCCGTGACAAATCCACGACACTTCCGGTGCGGTACACAGCATAGCATACTATAGAGCCTACGTCTAAATCATAGGGGACGACCTTCGTCCTTTCTCTCTTTTCTGTCGTGGTCGAGCTTTAAGTCTTAACTTCGTACCTCACAACTCAGGCAAGAACTTCTTCTTTGACTGATCCATCTTGAACACTTTCAAGATCATGTCAAGGTAAGTGCTCATTTGAAAGTATTATTAAGCATTTTGATCTATCCTTATAGATCTTGATGCTCAATGTTCAAATAGCTTAATCCAGGTTTTCTATTGAAAAACATCTTTCAAATAACCCTATATGCTTCCTAGAAATTCTACATCATTTCTGATCAAGAATATGTTTACAACATATACTTATCAGAAATTCTATAGTGCTCACACTCACTTCTTTGGAAATACAAGTTTCTCATAAACTTTGTATAAACCCAAAATCTTTGATCATCTCATCAAAGTGTATATTCCAACTCCGAGATGCTTACTCCAGTCCATGGAAGGATCGCTGGAGCTAGCATACCTTTTAGCATCCTTAGGATCGACAAAACCTTTCTGATTGTATCACATACAACCTTTCCTTACGAAGACTGGTAAGGAAACTCGTTTTGACATCCATCTGCCAGATTTCATAAATGCAGCTAATGCTAACATGATTCAAACGGACTTAAGCATCGCTACGGATGAGAAAATCTCATCGTAGTCAACTCCTTGAACTTGTGAAAAACTCTTCGCCACAAGTCGAGCTTCATAGACGGTGACATTACCGTCCACGTCCGTCTTCTTCTTAAAGATCCATTTATCATAATGGCTTGCCGATCATCGGGCAAGTCCACCAAAGTCCATGCTTTGTTCTGATACATGGATCCTATCTTGGATTTCATGGCTTCTAACCATTTGTTAGAATTTGGGCCCACCATCGCTTCTCCATAGCTCGTAGGTTCATTGTTGTCTAGCAACATGACCTTCAAGACAGGATTACTGTACCATTTTGAAGCAGTACACATCCTTGTCACCCTACGAGGTACGGTAGTGACTTGATCCGAAACTCTATGATCACTATCATAAGCTTCTACTTCAATTGGTGTACGTGCCACAGGAACAACTTCCTGTGCCCTGCTACACACTAGTTGAAGTGACGGTTCAATAACCTCATCAAGTCTCCACCGTCCTCCCACTCAGCTTTCCGAGACAAACTTTTCTCGAGAAAGGACTCGATTCAAGAAACAATCCCTATTGCTTTCGGATCTGAATTAGGAGGTATACCCAACTGTTTTGGGTGCCCTATGAAGATGCATTTTATCCACTTTGGGTTCGAGCTTATCAACCTGAAACTTTTACATAAGCGTCGCAGCCCCAAACTTTTAAGAAACGACAACTTAGGTTTCTCCAAACCATAATTCAAACGGTGTCGTCTCAACGGAATTACGTGGTTCCCTATTAAAGTGAGTGCGGTTGTCTCTAATGCCTAACCCATGAACAATAGTGGTAATTCGATAAGAGACACCATGGTACGCACCATATCCAATAGGGTGCAACTATGATGTTCGGACACACCATCACACTATGGTGTTCCAGGCGGTGAAACAATTTCCACAATGTCTTTGTTGTGTGCCAAAGCTCGTAACTCAGATACTCATCTCTATGATCATATTATAGACATTTTATCCTCTTGTCACGATGATCTTCAACTTCACTCTGAAATTACTTGAACCATTCAATAATTCAGACTTGTGTTTCATCAAGTAAATATACTCAACATCTACTCGAATCATCTGTGAAGTAAGAACATAACGATATTCACTGCATGCCTCAGCACTCATTGGACTACACACATCAAAATGTGTTACTTCCAACAAGTTGCTATCTTGTTCCATCTTACTGAAAAACGAGGCTTTTCAGTCATCTTGCCCATGTGGTATGATTTGCATATCTCAAGTGATTCAAAATCAAATGAGTCCAAACGATCCATCTGCATGGAGTTTCTTCATGCGTATACACCAATAGACATGGTTCGCATGTCTCAAACTTTTCAAAAATGAGTGAGTCCAAAGATCCATCAACATGGAGCTTCTTCATGCGTTTTATACCAATATGACTTACATGGCAGTGCCACAAGTAAGTGGTACTATCATTACTATCTTATATCTTTTGGCATGAAAGTGTGTATCACTACGATCGAGATTCAATAAACCATTCCTTTAGGTGCAAGACCATTGAAGGTATTATTTCTAATCTTGATGGTAGAGGGAGCGTGCGATGTTTGATCACATCAAACTTGGAAACACTTCCAACACATATCGTCAGCTCACCTTTAGCTAGTCTCCGTTTATTCCGCAGCTCTTTTATTTCGAGTTACTAACACTTAGCAACCAAACCGGTATCTTTATACCCTGGTGCTACTAGGAGTACTAGTAAAGTACACATTAACATAATGTATATCCAATATACTTCTATCGACCTTGCCAGCCTTATCATCTACCAAGTATCTAGGGTAATTCCGCTCTAGTGACTGTTCCCCTTATCATAGAAGCACTTAGTCTCGGGTTTGGGTTCAACCTTGGGTTTCTTCACTAGAGCAGCAGCTGATTTGCTGTTTCATGAAGTATCCCTTCTTGCCCTTGCCCTTCTTGAAACTAGTGGTTTCATTAACCATCAACAATTGATGCTCCTTCTTGATTTCTACTTTCGCGGTGTCAAACATCGTGAATACCTCAAGGATCTTCATATCTATCCCTGATATGTTATAGTTCATCACGAAGCTCTAGCAGCTTTGTCGAAATGACTTTAGAGAAACATCACTATCTCATCTGGAAGATCAACTCCCACTCGATTAAAGTGATTGTTGTACTCAGACAATCTGAGCACAAGCTCAACAATTGAGCCTTTCTCCCATAGTTTATAGGCTAAGAAAATCGTCGGAGGTCTTATACCTCTTGACGTGGGCACGAGCCTGAAATCCCAATTTCAGCCCTCAAAACATCTCATATGTTCCACGACGTTTCGAGAAAAAACGTCTTTGGTGCCTCAACTCTTAAACCGTTTAACTGAACTATCACGTAGTTATCAAAACGTGTATGTCCGATGTTCGCAACATCCACAAACAACGTTTGGGGTTCAGCACACTGAGCGGTGCATTAAGGACATAAGCTTTCTACTGTCCGCATCATCGCTACTATCAACCTTCAACTATATTTTCTCTAGGAACATATCTAAACAGTGGAACTAAAGCGCAAGCTTACGACATAATTTGCAAAGATCTTTTGACTATGTTCAGGATAATTAAGTTCATCTCATGAACTCCCACTCAGATAGACATCCCTCTTAGTCATCTAAGTGATTACATGATCCGAGTCAACTAGGCCGTGTCCGATCATCACGTGAGACGGACTAGTCATCATCGGTGAACATCTTCATGTTGATCGTATCTACCATACGACTCATGCTCGACCTTTCGGTCTTTTGTGTTCTGAGGCCATGTCTGTACATGCTAGGCTCGTCAAGTCAACCTAAGTGTTTTGCATGTGTTCCGAGGCCATGTCTGTACATGCTAGGCTCGTCAACACCCGTTGTATGTGAACGTAAGGATCTATCACACCCGATCGTCACGTGGTGCTTCGAAACGACGAACTTTAGCAACGGTGCACAGTTAGGGGAGAACACTTCTTGAAATTTTAATGAGGGATCATCTTATTTACTACCGTTGTTCTAAGCAAATAAGATGCAATAACATGATAAACATCACATGCAATCAAAGAGTGACATGATATGGCCATCATCACTTTGCTCCTTTCGATCTCCATCTTCGGGGCTCCATGATCATCATCGTCACCGGCATGACACCATGATCTCCATCATTATGATCTCCATCATCGTGTCTTCATGAAGTTGTCTCGCCAACTATTACTTCTACTACTATCGCTAACGGTTAGCAATAAAGTAAAGTAATTACATAACGTTTATGTTGACACGCAGGTCATAAATAAATTAAGACAACTCCTATGGCTCCTGCCGGTTGTCATACTCATCGACATGCAAGTCGTGATTCCTATTACAGGAACATGATCAATCTCATACAACACATATCATTCATCACATTCTTCTTGGCCATATCACATCACATAGCATACCCTGCAAAAACAAGTTAGACGTCCTCTAATTGTTGTTTGCATGTTTTACGTGGCTGCTATGGGTTTCTAGCAAGAACGTTTCTTACCTACGCAAAACCACAACGTGATATGCCAATTGCTATTTACCCTTCATAAGGACCCTTTTCATCGAATCCGTTCCGACTAAAGTAGGAGAGACAGACACCCGCCAGCCACCTTATGCAACTAGTGCATGTCAGTCGGTGGAACCGGTCTCACGTAAGCGTACATGTAAGGTTGGTCCGGGCCGCTTCATCCCACAATACCGTCGAAACAAGATTGGACTAGTAACGGCAAGAATATTGAACAAAATCAACGCCCACAACTACTTTGTGTTCTACTCGTGCATAGAATCTACGCAATAGACCTAGCTCATGATGCCACTGTTGGGGAACGTAGCAGAAATTCAAAATTTTCCTACGTGTCACCAAGATCTATCTATTGAGAAACCAGCAACGAGGGGAAGGAGAGTGCATCTACATACCCTTGTAGATCGCTAAGCGGAAGCGTTCAAGAGAACGGGGTTGAAAGGAGTCATACTCGTCGTGATCCAAATCACCGGAGATCCTGGTGCCGAACGGACGGCACCTCCGCGTTCAACACACGTACAGCCCGGTGACGTCTCCCACGCCTTGATCCAGCAAGGAGAGAGGGAGAGGTTGAGGAAGACTCCATCCAGCAGCAGCACAACAGCGTGGTGGTGATGGAGGAGCGTGGTACTCCAGCAGGGCTTCGCCATGCACCGCAAGATATGAGGAGAAAGAGAGGTAGGGCTGCACCAGCAGGGAGAGATCCAATCGTGTGTATTGGGCAGCCCCTAGGCCTCATATATATAGGGGAAGGGGAGGAGGGTGCGCCCCCTCTAGGGTTCCCACCCCTAGAGGGGCGGCAGCCCTAGATAGGTCTTGGGGTGGCGGCCAAGAGGGGAAGGGAGAGGGAGGCGCACCAGTATGGGCCTTAGGGCCCATCTGCCCTAGGGTTTGCCCCCTTCTCCTCTCCCTTGCGCCTTGGGCCCTTGTGGGGGAGCGCACCAGCCAACCTGGGGTTGGTCCCCTCCCACACTTGGCCCATGCAGCCCTCCGGGGCTTGTGGCCCCACTTGGTGGACCCCCGGGACCCTCCCGGTGGTCCCAGTACGTTACCGATAAACCCCGAAACTTTTCCGGCGACCAAAATAGGACTTCCCATATATAAATCATTACCTCCGGACCATTCCGGAACTCCTCGTGATGTTCGGGATCTCATCCGGGACTCTGAACAACATTCAGTAACCACATATACAAACTTCCTTTATAACCCTAGCGTCATCGAACCTTAAGTGTGTAGACCCTACGGGTTCGGGAATCATGCAGACATGACCGAGACGTTCTCCGGTCAATAATCAACAGCAGGATCTGGATACCCATGTTGGCTCCCACATGTTCCACGATGATCTCATCGGATGAACCATGATGTCAAGGACTCAATCGATCCCGTATACAATTCCCTTTGTCTAGCGGTATTGTACTTGCCCGAGATTCGATCGTCGGTATACCGATACCTTGTTCAATCTCGTTACCGGCAAGTCTCTTTACTCGTTCCGTAACACATCATCCCGTGATCAACCCCTTGGTCACATTGTGCACATTATGATGATGTCCTACCGAGTGGGCCCAGAGATACCTCTCCGTTTACACGGAGTGACAAATCCCAGTCTCGATTCGTGCCAACCCAACAGACACTTTCGAAGATACCTGTAGTGCACCTTTATAGCCACCCAGTTACGTTGTGACGTTTGGTACACCCAAAGTATGTTGGGGAACGTTGCAGAAAATTAAAAATTTTCCTACGGTTTCACCAAGATCCATCTATGAGTTCATCTAGCAACGAGTATTCAGATTAGATAGCATCTACATACCACTTTGTAGATCGCAACGGAAGCGTTCGAGTGAACGTGGATGAGGTAGTCGTACTTGCCGTGATCCAATTCACCGATGATCTAGTGCCGAATGGACAACACCTCCGCGTTCAACACACGTACGGGACGGGAGACGTCTCCTCCTTCTTGATCCAGCAAGGGGGAAGGAGAGGTTGAGGAAGATCCAGCACGACGGTGTGGTGGTGGATGCAGCAGAACTCCGGCAGGGCTTCGCTAAGCAACTACGGGAGGAGGAGGAGGTGTTGCAGGGAGGAGGGAGGAGCCAGGGCATAGGGTTGGTTTGCTCCTCCTTTTCCCCACTATATATAGGGCCAAGGGAGAGGGGGAGGCGCAGCCCTTGCCCCTTCCTCCAAGGAAGGGTGCGGCCAAGGGTGGGGAGGAGTCCATCCTCCCCAAGGCACCTCGGAGGTGCCTTCCCCTTGTAGGACTCTCCCCTTTTTTTTCTCTCTTGGCGCATGGGCCTCTTGGGGCTGGTGCCCTTGGCCCATATAGGCCAAGGAGCACCCCCTACAGCCCATGTGGCCCCCCCGGGGCAGGAGAACCCCCCGGTGGACCCCCGGGACCCCTCCGGTGGTCCCGGTACAATACCGATAACACCGAAACTTGTCCCATGGCCAAAATAGCACTTCCTATATATAATTCTTTACCTCCGGACCATTCCGGAACTCCTCGTGATGTCCGGGATCTCATCCGGGACTCCGAACAACATTCGGGTTACTGCACATACATATCTTCACAACCCTAGCGTCACCGAACCTTAAGTGTGTAGACCCTACGGGTTCGGGAGACATGCAGACATGACCGAGACGGATCTCGGGCAATAACCAACAGCGGGATCTGGATACCCATGTTGGCTCCCACATACTCCACGATGATCTCATCGGATGAACCACGATGTCAAGGATTCAATTAATCCCGTATACGATTCCCTTTGTCAATCGGTATTTTACTTGCCCGAGATTCGATCGTCGGTATCCCAGTACCTCGTTCAATCTCGTTATCGGCAAGTCACTTTTCTCGTACCGTAATGCATGATCCCGTGATCAAACACTTTGATCACACTGAGCTCATTATGATGATGCATTACCGAGAGGGCCCGGTGATACCTCTCCGTCAAGCGGAGTGACAAATCCCAGTCTCGATCCATGTCAACCCAACAGACACTTTCAGAGATACCCGTAGTATACCTTTATAGTCACCCAGTTACGTTGTGACGTTTGGCACACCCAAAGCACTCCTACGGTATCCGGGAGTTACACGATCTCATGGTCTAAGGAAAGGATACTTGACATTGGAAAACTCTAGCAAACGAACTATGCGATCTTATGCTATGTTTAGGATTGGGTCTTGTCCATCACATCATTCTCCTAATGATGTGATCCCGTTATTGATGGCATCCAATGTCCATAGTCAGGAAACCATGACTATCTGTCGATCAACGAGCTAGTCAACTAGAGGCTCACTAGGGACATATTGTTGTCTGTTATTCACACATGTATTACGATTTCCGGATAACACAATTATAGCACGAATAAAGACAATTATCATGAATAAGGAAATATAATAATAATGCTTTTATTATTGCCTCTAGGGCATATTTCCAACAGTCTCCCACTTGCACTAGAGTCAATAATCTAGTTACATTGTGATGAATCGAACACCCATAGAGTTCTGGTGCTGATCATGTTTTGCCTTAGGGAGAGGTTTAGTCAACGGATCTGCGACATTCAGATCCGTGTGCACTTTACAAATTTCTATGTCTCCATCTTGAACATTTTCACGAATGGAGTTGAAGCGACGCTTGATGTGCCTAGTCTTCTTGTGAAACCTGGGCTCCTTTGCAAGTGCAATAGCTCCAGTGTTGTCACAGAAGAGCTTAATTGGCCCCGACGCATTGGGTATGACTCCGAGGTCGGTGATGAACTCCTTCACCCAAATTGCTTCATGTGCTGCCTCCGAGGCTGCCATGTACTCCGCTTCACATGTAGATCCCGCCACGACGCTTTGCTTGCAACTGCACCAGCTTACTGCCCCACCATTCAAAATATACACGTATCCGGTTTGTGACTTAGAGTCATCCAGATCTGTGTCAAAGCTAGCGTCGACGTAACCTTTTACGACGAGCTCTTCATCACCTACATAAACGAGAAACATTTCCTTAGTCCTTTTCAGGTACTTCAGGATATTCTTGACCGCTGTCCAGTGTTCCTTGCCGGGATTGCTTTGGTACCTTCCTACCAAACTTACGGCAAGGTTTACATCAGGTCTGGTACACAGCATGGCATACATAATAGAACCTATGGCTGAGGCATAGGGGATGACACTCATCTCTTCTATATCTTCTGCCGTGGTCGGACATTGAGCTGAGCTCAATTTCACACCTTGTAACACAGGTAAGAACCCTTTCTTAGATTGATCCATATTGAATTTCTTCAATATCTTATCAAGGTATGTGCTTTGTGAAAGACCTATGAGGCGTCTCGATCTATCTCTATAGATCTTGATGCCTAATATATAAGCAGCTTCTCCAAGGTCCTTCATTGAAAAACTCTTATTCAAGTAGGCCTTGATGCTGTCCAAGAGTTCTATATCATTTCCCATCAAAAGTATGTCGTCTACATATAATATGAGAAATGCTACAGAGCTCCCACTCACTTTCTTGTAAACACAGGCTTCTCCATAAGTATGTGTAAACCCAAACGCTTTGATCATCTCATCAAAGCGAATGTTCCAACTCCGAGATGCTTGCACCAGCCCATATATCGAGCGTTGGAGCTTGCATACCTTGTCAGCCTTCTTAGGATCGACAAAACCTTCCGGCTGCATCATATACAATTCTTCCTTAAGGAAACCATTAAGGAATGCCGTTTTGACGTCCATTTGCCATATCTCATAATCATAGTATGCGGCAATTGCTAACATGATTCGGACGGACTTCAGCTTCGCTACCGGTGAGAAAGTCTCATCGTAGTCAACCCCTTGAACTTGTCGATAACCCTTAGCGACAAGCCGAGCTTTATAGATGGTCACATTACCATCCGCGTCTGTCTTCTTCTTAAAGATCCATTTATTTTCTATGGCTCGCCGTTCAACGGGCAAGTCAGTCAAAGTCCATACTTCGTTTTCATACATGGATCCTATCTCGGATTTCATGGCTTCCAGCCATTTGTCGGAATCCGGGCCCGCCATTGCTTCCTCATAGTTCGAAGGTTCACCGTTGTCTAACAACATGATTTCCAAGACAGGGTTGCCGTACCACTCTGGTGCGGAACGTGTCCTTGTGGACCTTCGAATTTCAGTAGGAACTTGATCAGAAGCATCTTGATCATCATCATTAATTTCCTCTCTAGTCGGTGCAGGCACCTCAGAAACGTTTTCTTGAGTTTCGCCATTTTCCGGTTCAAGAGGTAACACTTCATCAAGTTCTACTTTCCTCCCACTTACTTCTTTCGAGAGAAACTCTTTCTCTAGAAAGGATCCATTCTTGGCAACAAAGATCTTGCCTTCGGATCTGAGGTAGAAGGTATACCCAACAGTTTCTTTCGGGTATCCTATGAAGACGCATTTTTCCGACTTGGGTTCGAGCTTCTCAGGTTGAAGTTTCTTGACATAAGCATCGCATCCCCAAACTTTTAGAAACGACAGCTTAGGTTTCTTCCCAAACCATAATTCATACGTTGTCGTCTCAACGGATTTCGACGGAGCCCTATTTAAAGTGAATGCGGCAGTCTCTAAAGCATAGCCCCAAAAAGATAGCGGTAAATCGGTAAGAGACATCATAGATCGCACCATATCTAATAGAGTGCGATTACGACGTTCGGACACACCATTACATTGAGGTGTTCCAGGCGGCGTGAGTTGTGAAACTATTCCACATTTTCTTAAGTGTGTGCCAAAATCGTGACTCAAGTATTCTCCTCCACGATCTGATCGTAGAAACTTGATCTTTCTTTCACGTTGATTTTCAACCTCACTCTGAAATTCCTTGAACTTTTCAAAGGTCTCAGACTTGTGTTTCATCAAGTAGATATACCCATATCTACTCAAGTCATCAGTGAGGGTGAGAACATAACGATAGCCACCGCGAGCCTCAACACTCATTGGACCGCATACATCGGTATGTATGATTTCCAATAAGTTGGTTGCTCGCTCCATTGTTCCTGAGAACGGAGTCTTGGTCATTTTACCTATGAGGCATGGTTCGCACGTGTCAAATGATTCATAATCAAGAGACTCTAAAAGTCCATCTGCATGGAGCTTCTTCATGCGTTTGACACCTATGTGACCAAGGCGGCAGTGCCACAAATATGTGGGACTATTGTTATCAACTTTAACTCTTTTGGTACTCACACTATGAATATGTGTATCATCACGTACGAGATTCATTAAGAATAAACCATTAACCATCGGAGCATGACCATAAAACATTTCTCTCATATAAATAGAACAACCATTATTCTCGGATTTAAATGAGTAGCCATCTCGAATTAAACGAGATCCAGATACAATGTTCATGCTCAAACTTGGCACTAAATAACAATTATTGAGGTTTAAAACTAATCCCGTAGGTAAATGTAGAGGTAGCGTGCCGACGGCGATCACATCGACCTTGGAACCATTCCCGACGCGCATCGTCACCTCGTCCTTCGCCAGTCTCCGTTTATTCCGCAGCTCCTGCTTTGAGTTACAAATGTGAGCAACTGCACCGGTATCAAATACCCAAGAGATACTACGAGTACTGGTAAGGTACACATCAATTACATGTATATCACATATACCTTTGGTTTTGCCGGCCTTCTTGTCCGCTAAGTATTTGGGGCAGTTCCGCTTCCAGTGACCACTTCCCTTGCAATAAAAACACTCAGTCTCGGGCTTGGGTCCATTCTTTGGCTTCTTCCCGGCAACTTGCTTACCGGGCGCGGCAACTTCCTTGCCGTCCTTCTTGAAGTTCTTTTTACCCTTGCCCTTCTTGAACTTAGTGGTTTTATTCACCATCAACACTTGATGCTCCTTCTTGATTTCTACCTCTGCTGATTTCAGCATATCATATATTTCAGGAATTGTCTTTACCATCCCCTGCATATTGTAGTTCATCACAAAGCTCTTGTAGCTAGGTGGAAGCGACTGGAGGATTCTGTCATTGACCGCTTCATCCGGGAGATTAACTTCCAGTTGAGTTAAGCGGTTGTGCAACCCAGACATTTTGAGTATGTGCTCACTGACAGAGCCATTTTCCTCCATCTTACAGCTAAAGAATTTGTCGGAGACTTCATATCTCTCGACCCGGGCATGAGCTTGGAAAACCATTTTCAGCTCTTCGAACATCTCATATGCTCCGTGTCTCTCAAAACGCTTTTGGAGTCCCGGCTCTAGGCTGTAAAGCATGCCGCACTGAACGAGGGAGTAATCATCGCAGCGTGACTGCCAAGCGTTCATAACGTCTTGTTCTGCAGGGAGAATAGGTGCGTCACCCAGCGGTGCTCTTAGGACATAATCTTTCTTGGCAGCTATGAGGATAATCCTCAGGTTCCGGACCCAGTCCGTATAGTTGCTACCATCGTCTTTCAGCTTGGTTTTCTCTAGGAACGCGTTGAAATTGAGGACTACGTTGGCCATTTGATCTACAAGACATATTGTAAATATTTAGACTAAGTTCATGATAATAAAGTTCATTTAATCAAATTATTTAATGAACTCCCACTTAGATAGACATCCCTCTGTTAGTCATCTAAGTATTACATGATCCGAGTCAACTAGCCCGTGTCCGATCATCACGTGAGACGGACTAGCCAACATCGGTGAACATCTTCATGTTGATCGTATCTTCTATACGACTCATGCTCGACCTTTCGGTCTTCTGTGTTCCGAGGCCATGTCTGTACATGCTAGGCTCGTCAAGTCAACCTAAGTGTTTTGCGTGTGTAAATCTGTCTTACACCCGTTGTATGCGAACGTAAGGACCTATCACACCCGATCATCACGTGGTGCTTCGGAACGACGGACCTTAGCAACGGTGCACAGTTAGGGAGAACACTTTCTCGAAATTATTATGAGGGATCATCTTATTTACTACCGTCGTTCTAAGTAAACAAGATGCAAAACATGATAAACATCACATGCAATCAAATAATAAACGTGACATGATATGGCCAATATCACAAAGCTCCATCGATCTCCATCTTGGGGCTCCATGATCATCTTGTCACCGGCTTGACACCATGATCTTCATCATCATGATCTTCATCATCGTGTCTCCATGAAGTTTCTCGCCAACTATTACTTCTACTACTATGGCTAACGCGTTTAGCAATAAAGTAAAGTAATTTACATGGCGATTCTCAATGACACGCAGGTCATACAAAAAAATAAAGACAACTCCTATGGCTCCTGCCGGTTGTCATACTCATCGACATGCAAGTCGTGATTCCTATTACAATAGCATGAACATCTCATACATCACATATAGATCATTCATCATACATCACAACTTTGGCCATATCATATCACAAAGCACTTGCTGCAAAAACAAGTTAGACGTCCTCTAATTGTTGTTGCAAGTTTTACGTGGCTGAATTAGGGTTCTAGCAAGAACTTTTTCTTACCTACGTTCAAACCACAACGTGATTTGTCAACTTCTATTTACCCTTCATAAGGACCCTTTTCATCGAATCCGCTCCAACTAAAGTAGGAGAGACAGACACCCGCCAGCCACCTTATGCAACTAGTGCATGTTAGTCGGTGGAACCGGTCTCACGTAAGCGTACGTGTAAGGTTGGTCCGGGCCGCTTCATCCCACAATACCGCTGAAGCAAGATAAGACTAGTAACGGCAATAAAAGTTGACAACATCTACGCCCACAACAAATTGTGTTCTACTCGCGCAAGAAGAACTACGCATAAACCTGGCTCTGATACCACTGTTGGGGAACGTTGCAGAAAATTAAAATTTTTCCTACGGTTTCACCAAGATCCATCTATGAGTTCATCTAGCAACGAGTATTCAGATTAGATAGCATCTACATACCACTTTGTAGATCGCAACGGAAGCGTTCGAGTGAACGTGGATGAGGTAGTCGTACTTGCCGTGATCCAATTCACCGATGATCTAGTGCTGAACGGACAGCACCTCCGCGTTCAACACACGTACGGGACGGGAGACGTCTCCTCCTTGTTGATCCATCAAGGGGGAAGGAGAGGTTGAGGAAGATCCAGCATGACGGTGTGGTGGTGGATGCAGCAGAACTCCGGCAGGGCTTCGCTAAGCAACTACGGGAGGAGGAGGAGGTGTTGCAGGGAGGAGGGAGGAGCCAGGGCATAGGGTTGGTTTGCTCCTCCTTTTCCCCACTATATATAGGGCCAAGGGAGAGGGGGAGGCGCAGCCCTTGCCCCTTCCTCCAAGGAAGGGTGCGGCCAAGGGTGGGGAGGAGTCCATCCTCCCCAAGGCACCTCGGAGGTGCCTTCCCCTTGTAGGACTCTCCCCTTTTTTTTCTCTCTTGGCGCATGGGCCTCTTGGGGCTGGTGCCCTTGGCCCATATAGGCCAAGGCGCACCCCCTACAGCCCATGTGCCCCCCGGGGCAGGAGGACCCCCCGGTGGACCCCCGGGACCCCTCCGGTGGTCCCGGTACAATACCGATAACACCGAAACTTGTCCCGATGGCCAAAATAGCACTTCCTATATATAATTCTTTACCTCCGGACCATTCCGGAACTCCTCGTGACGTCCGGGATCTCATCCGGGACTCCGAACAACATTCGGGTTACTGCACATACATATCTTCACAACCCTAGCGTCACAGAACCTTAAGTGTGTAGACCCTACGGGTTCGGGAGACATGCAGACATGACCGAGACGGATCTCGGGCAATAACCAACAGCGGGATCTGGATACCCATGTTGGCTCCCACATACTCCACGATGATCTCATCGGATGAACCACGATGTCAAGGATTCAATTAATCCCGTATACGATTCCCTTTGTCAATCGGTATTTTACTTGCCCGAGATTCGATCGTCGGTATCCCAGTACCTCATTCAATCTCGTTATCGGCAAGTCACTTTTCTCGTACCGTAATGCATGATCCCGTGATCAAACACTTTGATCACACTGAGCTCATTATGATGATGCATTACCGAGAGGGCCCGGTGATACCTCTCCGTCAAGCGGAGTGACAAATCCCAGTCTCGATCCATGTCAACCCAACAGACACTTTCAGAGATACCCGTAGTATACCTTTATAGTCACCCAGTTACGTTGTGACGTTTGGCACACCCAAAGCACTCCTACGGTATCCGTGAGTTAGCTGATCTCATGGTCTAAGGAAAGGATACTTGACATTGGAAAACTCTAGCAAACGAACTATGCGAGTTTATGCTATGTTTAGGATTGGGTCTTGTCCATCACATCATTCTCCTAATGATGTGATCCCGTTATCGATGGCATCCAATGTCCATAGTCAGGAAACCATGACTATCTGTCGATCAACGAGCTAGTCAACTAGAGGCTCACTAGGGACATATTGTTGTCTGTTATTCACACATGTATTACGATTTCCGGATAACACAATTATAGCACGAATAAAGACAATTATCATGAATAAGGAAATATAATAATAATGCTTTTATTATTGCCTCTAGGGCATATTTCCAACAAAGTATTCCTACGGTATCCGGGAGTTGCACAATCTCATGGTCTAAGGAAATGATACTTGACATTAGAAAAGGTTTAGCATACGAACTACGATCTTTGTGCTAGGCTTAGGATTGGGTCTTGTCCATCACATCATTCTCCTAATGATGTGATCCCGTTATCAACGACATCCAATGTCCATGGTCAGGAAACTGTAACCATCTGTTGATCAACGAGCTAGTCAAGTAGAGGCTTACTAGGGACATGGTGTTGTCTTTGTATCCACACATGTATCTGAGTTTCCTATCAATACAATTATAGCATGGATAATAAACGATTATCATGAACAAGGAAATATAATAATAACTAATTTATTATTGCCTCTAGGGCATATTTCCAACAGAGCTATCCAACCTAAACAAAATCTTGGATAGGATATGTCAAATACACAATACTCCCGGGAAGCCTGCCAACCATACCCACACAGATTGTTGGGTCTTCAAACAATCCGGCAGACTCAACGCCGAACATAAGGGGCTCGACGCACCAAGCGAAGACGATGACGAACCCCACAAGCAGAGCACCAGGAAACAAAAGAATTTTCCACAAGAAGTAAAAGCAGTAAACTTACTTCACATAACAAAACGTACAGCGCCCATAAAGATACGCGCCATACGGCGTATCCCAAAGGAGTCCCGCCACTGGCTGACAAAACCGATCATCTTCGATCCTCGGGATTACTCTAGAAGTATCAGGAGCGCAGGCTGGACTGCCTTGGTACTCGATCCGATAATTGGCGGACTCCAGTTTACAAATGTCCTGATGGACGGCGGCAGCGGTCTAAACCTGATATATCAGGACACAATCCGCCATATGGGGATAGACCCAACAAGAATTCGCCACAGCAAAACCTCCTTTCAAGGGGTAGCGCCAGGTCCGAATACCCATTGCATGGGCTTTCTCCGGCTTCAAGTCATATTCGGCTTCCCCGATAACTCCCGCCGCGAAAACCTAACTTTCCACATCGTCCCATTTTCAAGTCGCTATCAAGCATTGCTGGGACGCGAAGCTTTCGCCCACTTTAACGCAATACCGCATTACGCATCTCTTACGCTCAAAATGCCCGGTCCATGAGGCATCATCTCTTTAAAGGGAAAACATTGAGTGTGCCCCCCGCAGAGGATCGTGCGGCTGCCTTAACAGCCCCACAATAATACGGCTCCATCAGCCAAAAACATCCAAACAGGTCGTTAAGACCACGGACATGGCTGGACGAGTCCGGCGTAACCATACCATTAATAAAGGCTTAATATACCGTATACCCCTGCGCTAGGGGATCCGCGCATGTACAATATGAGACAATCAAGCTCAATTTTACACATTTCAATCTATACTTTGATTATTTAGTATAACTTTTGTTCGGCACGACCTTTTTTTCTTTTTCAACTAAGTTCCTCTCTTTTACAGATGAACATCGTGTTGCGCCCGTCCAGGATACGACACAACGGAGACACAGGCGCAGACGTGCAGCAGGGACCCGTTCCAAGGATTCTTTTCAGATTAAGACTCTGCGTAAACCTTTTTTACTGTCTCTTGTTGATACACACCCTCCGGTTTTTCGTTATAATCAAGGAGGGGACTGACGTCTTGGCATGTGGCCACGTCAGGAATTTTGCGCGTACCTGGACACTAGGCGCTTATAACCAAGGGTGTTGTCCCGCCCGCACTCATAAAGACCGAATACCTTAGGGAGTGTTCGGCGTCGCGAGTTTGGCCTTATATGCATCAGCTCCGAATCATGTCTTTGGTCAAATGTTGGGTTGCCCGGCTCCTGTGTTTGGCTGCCTTACGTTTCGCACTATCGGCTAAGGCAACACCAGGAGATCTACTGCGATTGTGTCCCGGTTCGGCCAGGCGAGTACCTCAGTAGAGAAAGCCGAAAACTGACTGTCATGATATAGCGTGAGACTGGTCAACCACTCGATGACTCACCGGAATCTATAGGATTCCTCCGCATTAACGAAGGGCCGTTTCCCGGCCAGGCACATATGCGCCCCGGATTCGGGCGAGCGCAGGCGCCACCAGGGGCTATTTAAGTAGCCTCACTATCCAGCTCCTATGGCTAAGTGAAAGTATTAAAGCATTATAGTCCGGTTGCCTAGCCCACTGCGCTATCACCTCCTTTGTAGGACCAAGACGTCGGATTAAGTGTGAAAATGCGCCTTCTGCGAGCACCCCCGCACTATGTGCGTGGGGGCTGAAGCCAACGACTGCCATCTTTCAGATTATATATATATATATATCTTAAAACGGCCGCACATGAGGTGTTTCAAATACTTGAAGGCACAAGTATAAAAGGCTACTACAATTTATCAAAATATTGCTTTACAGTTAAATATGCTATTAGAACATAGCATCCTTCGAGCACTGCATCTCTATTACACGAGCGCCTTCAAGAACTTCCTGAAAATAGTGCCCGGAGGGTACTCGGCTTTTGTCTGAATCTCGGGATGCAACAACGGTGGTCTCCATCCCCGCCCAGTATGTCTTGACACGGGCAAGAGCCATCCGTGCGCCCTCTATGCATGCTGACCTCTTCATTGCATTGATACATGGCACCACACCAAGGAATTGCTGCACCAAGCTGAAATAACTCTTCGGCTCTGATCTCCCCGGCCACAGATGACTCATGATGCACTTCATGGAGAGTCCGGACAACCTATTCAGCTCGGCCCATTCGGCCAGACGATCGGCCATTGACAGTGGACGCTCGGGATTGTGGAACTGCGACCAAAAGAGTTTCTCCACTTCGCGATCCCCTTGATCTCGAAAGTGTTCGGTCGCATCAGCAGCACTTGCCGCCAAATCCAGATAGGTGTCCGTCATACTCCACAGCCGGTCCAACAGAGCATGCTTGGGATCACAAAACTTCCTACGCAGCATAAAGGGCTTTCCAGCCGCGATCTCTCCGGCTTCACAAAGCTCCTCCCTCGCAGCTCTCATCGTAGAGCGAGCATCCTTGGCATCAGCAACGGCCTTCTTCAAGTCCGTCTGTTCCGCCCGATCTTCTTTTTCCAGAAGCTTGCAACGATCAGCAGCACTCTTTAGCTTCACGGCCATCTCAGCCATCTCTTTCTTGCTTCGGCAGTGAGCAGCCTGTTCGGCTCTCAGCTCTTCAAGGGCCTTCTCGGCAGCCGCATCGCTTTTTCTGGCTTGTTCCTTAGCTTGGGCAAGTTCCGACCGAAGACTCTCCACGGCGGCCGCACCATCTGCGTCAAGCACACACATTGTAAGATACTGGCATAAATCTCCTCTTACCAGGTGCCGCCCGAGGAATTACATACCTTGAGCCTCATCAAGCCGCTTGTTGACGAGCGCGATGTCGGCATCTACCACGTCAAGTTGCCGCTTTAGCTCGGCAAAATCATCAGTCCGGCTGGATTCCGGACACTTTGCCACCTACATTTTAAGGTGACATTTTAGACCTGGGATTATGATCCTCTGCGCGCCGTCACTTTTTGACAACGCACTGAGTCTCAGGGGCTACTATCTACACAGGGCGCATCTTATTTATGCGCAACTATCAGAAAATGTACATTATTTCACGTACCTCAAAACCTGTCAGTAAACTTCTGATAGCCTCGTGCAATCCGCTTTCCGCGGATGAAATCCTTTCAATCACCGTGCCCATCAACGCTCGGTGCTCCTCTGAGATAGAAGCTCGCCCTAGCAGATTCTTCAGCTCCTCCGACCGAGCACCGGACGGTGCCGGATTCGTCCTATGGCCTCCTTCGAAGGCCGGATGCGGAGAACCTTGGGGTGCCATATAGCTACCTTCCGCCCCTACCGGATTCGGAGAAGCCCTCCGCGACGACACCTCAGGGTCGCCCGCCTCGCTAGGTGGTACGGCAGGGGGAGGCATCCCGCTCTCCATCATCTCTAGAAGAAGGTCCCCCGAAGACGAGCTCTGCTGAGAAGGGCTGAGGCCCGAGCTACAAGGTAAAATTTCGGTTAATCTTCTCAGATATAAAGCAAGGATTTCTCTCTCGAAAATATAGTCTTTCTCTACTTACGGCTCGCTGGAGGGCTGGCCCCCTTGAGGGCATAGTTCCGCCGAGGTATCCCCCGGCGTAGGACCCTCTGACAAGGATTTTCCCCCCCGCTTTGAGGCTATAGTCTCCGGGTTTTCAGAGGCAGTCCTCTTCTTCCCCCGAGGAGAGGAATTTTTGGTTCCTCCCTTCCGAACAACCTCCTTCGACGAGGCCGTAGTTTCCTTGTCCCCTCCCTCACTTTCCCCCAAAGGCACAATCTTCAGCATCCTGACTAGCACGGGATCCGGCCTGGTCTCGGGGAGGGGAGCCGAACACCTGATCACCTTTGCTTTCGCTATCCACTGCTATTCAAAAGGACGGCTCTTTTAGGGGCAAGTTTATGACAAATATACGGATAACGAGTCCGGGCACAAGGCTACTTACTTGAGTATCCGGGCGATTGCAGCTCAGACCTGCGTCCTCGGTCAAATCCGGACACATTGCTTGTGATTCGAAGAACAGTTTATACATCTCCGCAGGCGTTGCGCCCATAAAATGTTGGAGAGCTCGTGGTCCCCTGGATTAAACTCCCACAAATGAAGGGAGCGACGTTTGCCAGGCAGTGTTCGGCGGATCAGCATGACTTGCGTCACTTTGACCAAGCTGAGACCTCTTTCTAAGAGATCCCTGATGCGGCCCCGCAACAAAGACACGTCTTGGGGTGGCCCCCAATCTAGGTCTTTACTGACCCACGACCCTAGCTGCTTTGGGGGACCCGAGCGAAAGGCAGGTGGCGCCACCCACTTGGTGCCCCTGGGAGAGGTGATGTAGAACAACTCTCGTTGCCACAAGCCGAGCTCCTCTTGAAAAGGGCCCTCGGGCCATGGAGCATCAGCCTTCTTGCTTATAACAGCGCCTCCACACTCTGCGTGCCGTCCCTCAATCATCTTTGGCTCTACCTTAAAGGTCTTGAGCCATAATCCGAAGTGAGGAGTAACGCGGAGGAATGCTTCGCACACGACGATGAATGAGGAAACATGGAGGATGGACTCCGGAGCTAAGTCGTGAAATTCCAGCCCATAATAGAACATCATCCCCCTCACAAAGGGATCCATGGGGAAGCCTAACCCCCGAAGGAAGGAAGACACGAACACCACACTCTCACCAGGCTGGGGACTAGAAATTGCCTGCCCTTGAGCAGGCAGCCTATGCGAAATTTCGCCGGTCAAGAACTTGGCCTCTCTCAACTTTAGCACGTCCTCCTCCATGACGGAGGAGGGCATCCATCGGCCTTGATGGTCGGAACCGGACATTGTCGAAGGTCCGAAGCGCCTGAAATCTAGAGCCTAGGGTGTTGGAACTTGAGGCGACGGGCAAACTTGTTTGAGATTGAAAGAAAGGGGTAAAGCCTTGGTCTCTTTATAAGAGGTTGAATACCAAGGGCCCTCCCCGTAACCGTTTGGGACACGCCTTTAATCGAGAAAACGTGCTAACGGACACGATTGGGTTACCCACGTCCGTATTAATGAGAACCCCGTAAATAAAGGGGACACGATCTCTGCTTTGACAAGACATGCCAAGGAAACCGCCTCGCAAAAATGCGCTGAGGTGGGGAAGTGAAAACGATTCGGATAGATGCTTGGCCGTAGTGTGGTGTCACGCTACGGAATATGTCAGCAAATTAGATTTGTGTAAATATTATTCTCTCTATGGCAATATGTGGAAACTTATTTTGCAGAGCCGGACACTATCCTTAGTGTTAACAATCTTTTATGAAGTACTTGGTGGAGGAACCCGCCTTGCAATGCCGAAGACAATCTGCGCGCCGGACTCGTCGTCATTGAAGCCTGGTTCAGGGGTTACTGAGAGAGTCCTGGATTAGGGGGTGTCCGGATAGCCGGACTATACCTTCAGCCGGACTCCTGGACTATGAAGATACAAGATTGAAGACTTCGTCCCGTGTCCGGATGGGACTTTCCTTGGCGTGGAAGGCAAGCTTGGCGATGCGGATATTTAGATCTCCTACCATTGTAACCGACTTTGTGTAACCCTAACCCTCTCCGGTGTCTATATAAACTGGAGGGTTTTAGTCTGTAGGACAATAGAACATACAACAATCATACCATAGGCTAGCTTCTAGGGTTTAGCCTCCTTGATCTCGTGGTAGATCTACTCTTGTACTACCCATATCATCAATATTAATCAAGCAGGATGTAGGGTTTGACCTCCATCGAGAGGGCCCGAACCTGGGTAAAACTTCGTGTCCCTTGTCTCCTGTTACCATCCGCCTAGACGCACAGTTCGGGACCCCCTACCCGAGATCCGCCGGTTTTGACACCGACACTCGACTTGTTGCGAAAGGTTTTTGACAAGTTCAAAGAGTTGACTACGACGAGACTTTCTCACTTGTAGCGATGCTTAAGTCTGTTCGAATCATGTTAGCAATTGCCGCGTTTTATAATTATGAAATTTGGCAAATGATGTCAAAACTGCATTCCTTAATGGATATCTTAAAGAAGAGTTGTATATGATGCAACCAGAAGGTTTTGTCGATCCAAAAGGTGCTAACAAAGTGTGCAAGCTCCAGCGATCCATTTATGGACTAGTGCAAGCCTCTCGGAGTTGGAATATACGCTTTGATAGTGTGATCAAAGCATATGGTTTTATACAGACTTTTGGAGAAGTCTGTATTTACAAGAAAGTGAGTGAGAGCTCTGTAGCATTTCTTATATTATATGTGGATGACATATTGCTGATTGGAAATGATACTGAATTTCTGAATAGCATAAAAGGATACTTGAATAAGAATTTTTCAATGAAAGACCTCGATGAAGCTGCTTATATATTGGGCATCAAGATCTATAGAGATAGATCAAGACGCTTAATTGGACTTTGAAAAAGCACATACCTTGATAAAGTTTTGAAGAAAAGTTCAACATGGATTAGTCAAGGAAAGGGTTCTTGCCTGTGTTACAAGGTGTGAAATTGAGTCAGACTCAATACCTGACCACTGCTGAAGATAGAGAGAAAATGAAAGTCATTCCCTATGCCTCAGCCATAGGTTCTATCATGTATTGAATGTTGTGTACCAGACCTGATGTGTGCCTTGCTATTAGTTTAGAAGGGAGGTGCTGTCGTGGTTTTGTCATGACAGATGTCCTAGTGAAAGGACTCAGTCATGGAGCCATCGCGACGGGTTAACTTAAAGGGGTTAAAGCGGACAAAAGACGCAGAGAGTTTATACTGGTTCGGCCCCTTGCGGTGAAGGTAAAGGCCTAATCCAGTTGTTGTGGAATTGCTAGGGTTTCGATGACCAGGGAGCGAATCCGCTATGCCTAGCTCTCGAGTCGTTGTTTGTTGTCCCTAAACCGCCACCGGGTCGTCCCTTTATATACATAGGCTGACGCCCGTCGGTTTACAGAATCCCGAGGCCGGCTCATAAACGTGTCCGGCTCGGTTTATGCTCTTTCTATCTTACAACACAAGTTTACATATGAATGGCGGTTTATGTCTATAGGCTGTAATCCGCCCTGGGCCCTAGGCCTTCGTAAAGCGCCACACTCCTTGTCTTCGGGCTTCAAACATGAATAACTCATTATGGGGATAACCCGACCTCTCCTAGCTGGTTTACACCCAGTAGTAATATCCCCAACATTAGGCCCCAGATTGATTTGAACTGGTTCATGTCAGTCTTCAACACTTGAGAAATTCCTCCTTCAGCACCTTCGCATAAATCTCGTAAACCGCCATGACGTCATCTTCCAGGATCATGATAAACCGCCATGACGTCACCTGTTATTAAAGATTGCATATATCTCACCTTCACTAATGGGCCTCCGACAATCGAGGCGGCCGCTCTGCCACATATCCAATTTTTGGGCTCCTCGATTCTCGCGCCTGTCACTTATCCAGTCACCTTATAAATAAGGCCAAGGGTCATTTTCACTTTTCCCCTTCGTGCCCCTTCACATCATCCTCTTCCTCGCGTCGCCCGAACGTTCGAGCTCTACCGCCGCCGTCGACCTTCGCTTCTGCCCCAACAACGCCCGCTGCATCACCCTGATCGAACTAGAAAGCCGCGGCGCCTCTCCGCTGTTCCTGTGACACTGGTAAGCCTTCTGTCCTTCCACCCTAGATCTTCTCATTAGGGTTTGTATTCATCGGAGTTCATCGAAGTTCCACAGCTGTTCTTCCCTGTTCTTCTTAGTAGTGTAAATGGCAAGTTAGATCTGATACTTTCCTGTGGCCTTGTAGTTATAGTTCCTTTTTCCTCATTAAAGCATCCCCTTCATATAGAAAAACTCATCTGAACCTGATGAACTGTTTAAGGACCTGAAATTTAGGTCTGAATATATTCTAGTTTTCTGTCGCACCGCAGATATGAAATTGTCATATCAATCTGTGAAACCTGTGTTTCATCACTTAGTCATCTCAACTCTATACCTTCCGCACCAATATGGGCGGTTTAAAAAAATGATAATCCGGTAAGTACCATTAGTCCCCTCTTAAACCGCCAATTCGTTATCTTTGCACCTCCTCCATTGTCAGACTCCGGTTTAACAATATCAAACTCCGGTTTAACAATATGCATATACCTCTGCTTCTGTTTATCTTGCGTCGCTTTATGCTTGACCGTCGTAAAGCTTAAACCGGCATTTATCTTTTCCAGCTTTTCATTGCAATGGCCAAACAATTTTATGCCTGTAACTGGATCCCTTCCCGGGTTACGGAAGAGCAACTAGAGGCTGCGTCGCAACTGGCGCTTTAGCAAAGAAAGAAGTTATTCACTGGAGGGTCCCCGAGCCAGAAAATCCTCCTGAGCCCAAAGATGGAGAAGTAGTCGTGTTTGCTGACCACCTAGGTTGACGTTCTAGCCCTCCCGGATTAAAAAATTTCCAAGATGTACTTGCTAGCTTCCAACTCCATCCTCAGGACATTGGACCAAACTCTGTGTCCAATGTTTGCAATTTCCAGGTATTTTGCGAGGCTTATCTCCAAGAGGAACCCACAGTTGAACTATTTAGGGATTTCTTCTATTTGAACCGTCACACAAAGTTCACAAACGGACCCAACACTGAACTTGGTGGAATGGCGATTCAAAAGAGAAAAGATGTCAGCTTCCCTCACGCCAAGCTCCATAGTCACCCCAAGGATTGGAATCAGACTTGGTTTTATTGCCAAGACACGTCTCCAACTGATGAAAATTCTCTACCGGGTTACCGTCCTCACCGGCTTAGCAACACACATCCATTTCCTCAGAGGCTGACGGCAAAGGAATGGTCCAACTACGCACCACAACTCTCAAAGCTCAGAGCCTTCATGGCGAACGGTTTAACAAGTGTCGACTTTGTTCGTTGCTGGATAAACTGGAGCATTTTGCCTTTAAGCCGGCTCCCCGGTTTAATGTGTGAGTACACATGGGACTTAAAAGATCCCCAACGCCACATCAACATTCAGCTAACAGAGGCTGAAGTTACCGAGGCTGTCAAGAAAATACTGAATGAACCGGAGGTTGTCTGTAGCAAGACCGGGTTAAGTCCTTTCTGCACTTCCAATAAACTGCCAGTTGTAAGAATCATATAACTTTTTTGTTTTAGCTTGATCCCTTTAAATACTCCCTCCAAATTTTGTCCATCTTTGACAGGGCGATGATCCGTTCTGGAAGAAGAAGCCACAGGATAAACCGGCCAAGACACCTTGCCCCAAGACCAAGGTTATCAAAAAACCTGCCAAGAAGAGGACCAGTGAGTCTTCTGAGCCAAATGCTGATGCTGACCTGGATAATCCGGACTTAGAGGTAGAACTTGACTCCCTTGGTTCTTTTTTCATACACCTCATTGACAATGATTGTTATCAGGACGACGCTGAAGGCAGCCAAGCTGAGGATGCAGAGGTAATTATCCTTTCCTCCGGTTCAGATCCTCTACCAACATAGAAAATCCGTCAAGCAAACCGGAAAATAAAATTTTCTCACCCCTAGCTCACTTGGACCAAAACTTTCTTTTTAAGAAGCAGCAACACGAAGCCTGCCGCACAACCCGACACCGCGGCCAGGTAGTTACCTCCGTCGGTTTACCGAACACTCCAGTCCGGAAACGTCGATCAGAGGTCTCTTATATTCCTGATACTTCTTGCCCCAAAGCATGTTGTTTCCGTCAGCCTCTTAATCCGTCTGATTCGAATTATCAGGGCATGCCTCACTCATCCTCCGGTGAGTCAACGGCCACACAACTCCCACCCCTCAAGACGGTTCCTGGGTGAGTTATGCTTTAATTTTATCCTTGACATATTATGTTCGCCCGATTTATTGATCTTTATGTTTTCTTTCAGCGCCAAGCCTAGACCCAGCAAGGAGGCCCAGTTGAATAAACCTGCAGATGATAATGCAGTTGTTGAACCGGAAAAAAAACTCCAGATCCGGAAGAAACCAATGCTGACGCCATGCTTAATGATCCGCCACCTCAAGATCATGACTTTTTTGGTGAACAAGTAGAAGTTGATACAACGGGCCATGCTGACGAACCGACGAGCCCGATCCGAACTGACGATAAACCGGCAAGTCCAGCTAAGGCTGCTGATAAACCGTCAACTCCAATGAAGGCTGCCGATGATAAAGAAGATGACATCATGATTACTGGCTTCAGCCACACTGCTCCTGGCAATCCTGTCGGTTTATCCAAGCATAGCGCCAAGGATGAACTTTCTGCTATAGGCAAAGGCAAGTGGAACGCAGATTTGTCAAGCTACGCCCATCTCAACGCCCAAGACATTCACTCTGGCTTCTTGAACCGTCTGTATACAAGCCGCGACTATGAAGTCAGCTTAGTAAACTTGATGAAAGAGCGATATGAGGTAACTACTGCTTAACTCTGCATAACTGTTTCTCTCTTATGGACAATTCCAAATATCAACTCCAGTAGCCCCCAAGTGTCGGTTTATGATGTCAATCTAAACCGGGACTTTGTAATATCTCAACATTGCATGCTTAGCCTCCAAGGGCTGGTTTAACTTATGAAGATGAACCGGTACTTTAGAATAATAACCTTATCACTTTCACCTGTGTAATTCCCCAGGGCTGGTTTATCTTTTCAAGCTAAACCGGGACTTTTAGAAGAAAACCCATAATGTTACTTTAAACAATCATACATTAGCCCCCAAGTGCCAAGAATAATATTTGTATTGTGCTTGGGACTTGTAGAAATTTCTGATAACGAGCAAATAGGCATTAGCCCCCAAGTATCAGGTGCATAACTTGTTTGGAGAAAATTCCTTATTTGACACTGTCTTAAAATCTGGTTCCTTATTTGACACTGGAAAAGTTTTTCTTCCCTATTTGACACTAGTCCTAAATTTTATTCCCTATACGACACTTCCGTCCATTTTGAGCCTAAATGACACCTGAAAAGACGATTTTGCCCCTCATGCGCTATGTGTGTGTGCGAGTGTGTGTGCTGTTGCGTGTGTGGGTGCACGCGCACATGTGTGTTGCTGCTGCATGTGTGTGTGCATGTGTGCTACTGCGTGTGTGTTTGCTACTGCGTGTGTACGTGCGCGCGCACGTGTGTGTGCTGTTGCGTGCCTATGTGCTGCCTGCGTGTGTGCTGCTGCTGCTGCGTGTGTGTATGTGTGTGTGTGCTGCGTGCGTGTGTGTGCGCATGCCTGTGTTTTGTTGTGTGTGTGTGTGTGTGTGTGTGTGCACACACGCGTGCGTGTTGTTGCGTGTGTGTGCGCGTGCGTGTGTGTTCGTGCATGTTTATGTGTTGCTGTGTGTGTGCTCCTGCCCTCGCACTGATGCTGCGTGTGTGCGCTATTGCCCCCCACACACATACCACATGAGGGGCAAAAGAGTCTTTTCAGGTGTCATTTAGGCTCAAAATGGTCGAAAATGTCATACAGGGAATAAAATTTAGAACTTGTGTCAAATAGGGAAGAAATTTGTTTCTAGTGTTAAATAAGGAAGCAGATTTTAAGATAGTGTCAAATAAGGAAATTTCTCTAACTTGTTATGTGCTTGGTACTTCAAATATGTACTGCCAACTCATGATATGTCTGTCTCTTACAGGCTGAGCTGAGCAAAAAGGAAGCTCAAACCGCTGATCTGCAAGAAAACATCAAGTCCCAGCAAGTAGAACCCTCCAAAGCCAAAGATGAGCTAACCAGTGCCTTAGCCGCCATGGAGAAGCCGAAGGAGGGTTTCAACAAGGAGCGGGCGGCTTGGGACATAGAAAAATCCGCATTGCAAAAAATAGCCGAGGACGCAGAAGCAGCTCTTAAACCGGTGGTAGACGAATTGAGTGGTGTGAAGCGGCAAATACATGCCATGACTGCTATTGTGTTTGGTAAATATCCTTGTTTTAAGTTTTCAACATATCATCACATTCATTGCTGGTTTACTGATGTTCGCAATGATGCAGGAACTCGCATTAGTCATCTGGGCTCTGACATACAGAAGAAGCTGAAGGCGGCCTATACTCTTATAGTGCAGTTATATACCGGCGCGCAACGGGTCATATGCACTGCTTCTCACAACAAATCGCCCCCAACCTTGATCAAAGAAACTTTAGAAAGGTTGTCAATGCTGCCTACTGATACGTCTCCAACGTATCTATAATTTTTATTGCTTCATGCTATATTATATTCTGTTTTGGATGATTAATGGGCTTTATTATACACTTTTATATTATTTTTGGGACTAACCTATTAACCGGAGGCCCAACCCAAATTGCTATTTTTTTTGCCTATTTCAGAGTTTCACAGAAAAAGAATATCAAATGGAGTCCAAACGGAATGTAACCTTCGGGAACGTGATTTTTTGAACAAACGTGATCCAGAAGACTTGGACCCTACGTCAAGAAAGCAACCAGGAGGGCACGAGGTAGGGGGCGCGCCTACCCCCCTGGGCGCTCCCTCCACCCTCGTGGGGCCCATGTTGCTCCACCGACGTACTTCTTCCTCCTATATATACCTACGTACCCCCAAACCAACAGAAGCATCCACGAAAACCTAATTCCACCGCCACAACCTTCTGTACCCGTGATATCCCATCTTGGGGCCTTTTCTGGCGTCCTGCCGGAGGGGGCATTGATCACGGAGGGCTTCTACATCAACACCATAGCCTCTTCGATGATGTGTGAGTAGTTTACCTCATACCTTCGGGTCCATAGTTATTAGCTAGATGGCTTCTTCTCTCTCTTTGGATCTCAGTACAAAGTTCTCCACGATTCTCGTGGAGATCTATTCGATGTAATCTTCTTTTGCGGTGTGTTTGTTGAGACCGATGAATTGTGGGTTTATGATCAAGTTTATCTATGAACAATATTTGAATCTCCTCTGAATTCTTTTATGTATGATTGGTTATCTTTGCAAGTCTCTTCGAATTATCAGTTTGGTTTGGCCTACTAGATTGATCTTTCTTGCAATGGGAGAAGTGCTTAGCTTTGGGTTCAATCTTGCGGTGTCCTCTCCCAGTGACAGCAGGAGCAGCAAGGCACGTATTGTATTGTTGCCAGCGAGGATAACAAGATGGGGTTTATTTCATATTGCATGAGTTTATCCCTCTACATCATGTCATCTTACTTAAAGCGTTACTCTGTTCTTATGAACTTAATACTCTAGATGCATGCTGGATAGCGGTCGATGTGTGGAGTAATAGTAGTAGATGCAGGCAGGAGTCGGTCTACTTGTCACGGACGTGATGCCTATATACATGATCATACCTAGATATTCTCATAACTATGCTCAATTCTATCAATTGCTCAATAGTAATTTGTTCACCCACCGTAATACTTATGCTCTCGAGAGAAGCCACTAGTGAAACCTATGGCCCTCAGGTCTATTTTCCATCATATTAATCTTCCAACACTTAGCTATTTTTATTGCCTTTTATTTTGCTTTGCATCTTTATTATAAAAATACCAAAAATATTATCCTATCATTTCTATCATATCTCACTTTCGTAAGTGACAGTGAAGGGATTGACAACCCCTTTATTGCGTTAGTTGCGAGGATTTTATTTGTTTGTGTAGGTGCGAGGGACTTGTGCGTGGCCTCCTATTGGATTGATACCTTGGTTCTAAAAAACTGAGGGAAATACTTACGCTGCTTTACTGCATCACCCTTTCCTTTTCAAGGGAAAACCAACGCAGTGCTCAAGAGGTAGCACCTGCCCGGGTTGAAGAATTAAAAAGATCAGCTGCAAGAGCAGGTGCTCTGACCGCGCTAACCCGGGCTAAAGCATGGGTGCCTGATCTTGATCCGGTGGATGTTGGTAAAGGCTACCCGAGCTTAAGGGTGGATGGATTAGAGTTTGACAATGATGCCCTCTGAGTTAGAACCAGGGAGATGCGTCCATTGGCTTGCCAATTGGCTGAAGAAGCTGACCTTTCATACTATCAGGCGAGTTATGACGTCAACAACAAACGGGTTGATGCACCAACTCCTGAGGCTCAAAACCTCATTACGCCAATCCGTAAGCACACCTATGCCCCTGACATTGAACCGTCCACCCTTATAAGCGACGAAGCTGTGTTCCAAGCCCTAACTGGGATCGACTGGGTAACCATTGACTTCCGACCGCTGGGTAGAGATGAGGAGGATGAACCGGTGCAAGATGATCCGCAGCCGTCAAGTCAACCTGGTGACGAATCATGATCCGGAGAGCGGTTTAGCCTTCTGCGTACCGCAACACTTGCCGAAAAACAATTATTTTTTTGGGCATTAAAGCGCCTTGTAATAGGCTAGTTCAAACACTTGGTCTGCTATGCCATCGCACATATTTATTTTGCTTGACACCATTACTTCGCCATGCTTAAGATATATGATTTTCATAATCCGTAGCTGCTCCTGCATACAAGAAGTTGAAAGTGTCCTGGCGGTTTACCGTCGGACGGGTCATGATGCCCAAATACCTAGACAGGGTTTATAACAAAGGCTGTCAAAAGATAATCAAATATGAAAATAAATGATACCTGTGACATTGAATCATATCGTTGGTTGACCAACCTTTGTAGTAAGGGTGATAACCCTAATCATGAGTACTGATAACTCCTTCTATATTGTGCCGGTCTATGATAAACCATGCCGGGTTATGATAAACACCGGATTATCCATATATAACACTAGTGAATTATAGTTGAAACCAGACCGGGTTAATAAACGCCGGATTATAATTGATCATGTACTGACAACTTGTAGTTGAAAGCCAAGCCGGGTCAACAATCACCGGTTTATCAGAAAATATTATAAATCTCATCCAAGGAAAAAGAACTTGGAAAATAAAAGCATAAAAGGAACATGCGAGGCTTTTCACGGGCTGCCAGGCCCCAAATCGAGGCTTTTCATGGGTTGCCATGCCATTGAGTTAAACCATTTTACAAAGCCTTTTAAGATGGACCTCAATCTTTAACCAATCGTCGTTTTAACTTTGACAAGTTCAAGGTCTATGAGATTGACTTGTCAAAAGTTCGGCGGGTCATACCAGGTTTACCTGGACGAAGTGGCTTACTTAAAGAGGCAGGATAACCCAGGGTTTTAGGTGAATACACCTGGCTTCCAAGCCGTGGCTTGATAGCCTATTACAAGTGTAGATTCTTTGTTCATTGCGAAACAAAGAATCCACAAGCAATATTTTGAGCTGTGCTCAGTGGCGCCTATGTTTGAGTTGTGCTTTTGCCACACTCTCTTTGGCGCCTAAGTAATTTTCTTTTGGCTTTGAGCCGATCAAGAGGTGTAGCTATGGTTTGAATACGACCAAGCCCCCAAGTGATTTTCCTGGTGGCCTTGCGCCAATCAAGAGGTGTAGCTATGGTTCGAATACGACCAAGCCCCCAAGCGATTTTTATATAAGGCTTTATAAGCTGAATCAAGGGGTAAACCGGACTCTGCTTTATAAATAGAAGCCCCCATGTAACCACACATGATGTAAGGAAAACAACAGATACCCCACTTTAACTGAGGCTCCGGTTTATTATATTGATCATAATATATACATTGTCATAACTATGTACATAAGCAGAACTTGTGGCTCAAGTATAGTGAGGCCGAAGATGAGCGATATTCCACGGCCAATGGGTCTCCTCCTCCGATTTACGTGAGTCTTTATGCTCTCAAACATCTATAAGGTAGTATGACCTCTTATGCAGATTCTTGCTGACCACAAAGGGTCCTTCCCAAGGCGGGGATAGTTTGTGCATATCAGTCTGATCCTGGATGAGTCGGAGTACCAGACTGCCTTCTTGAAAAGTTCTGGTTCTAACCCGGCGGCTGTGATAATGACGCAGATCTTGCTGATAAATCGCCGAACGGGTTGCTGCAATGTCACGCTCCTCATCTAACAAGTCAAGTGCTTCCTGTCGTGCCTTCTCATTGTCAGCTTCGACATAAGCTGCCACACGAGGCGAGTCATGACGGATGTCACTAGGGAGAACTGCCTCTGCTCCGTAAACCATGAAAAAGGGCTTGTAACCCGTAGATCTGTTGGGTGTGGTATTGATGCTCCATAAAATAGAAGGTAACTCCTCCACCCAACAACCCGGCGTCCGTTGCAAAGGAACCATGAGCCGGGGTTTTATGCCTCTCAAGATCTCTTGATTGGCTCTCTCCGCTTGACCATTAGATTGGGGGTGAGCCATTGATGATACGTCAAGCCGGATGTGCTCACGTTGACAAAATTCTTTCTATAGTGACCCGACCTCAAACGATCAAGTCTCTGTGCTTCCGTGTCATCCTTGGATCGGTAATGCTGACACACACAGTACTCAAAGGATTTATAACAGAGTAGCAATCACACACTTATTACATCAAATGTCTCACAAGAGAACTTATTACAATAAATATGGCTTAAGGCCATCTAATGCGATAACAGCGGAAGGCTTGGAAGATAAAGTGAGTCCATCAACTCCAAAGGCATAGCTGAGCTGCACGGCAACGACCTAACGAACCTTACTCCTCATCTGAAAAGTCTGCAACATAATACGTTACAGCCCGAGAATGGGTCAGCACATTGAATATGCTGGCAATATAACACAGTAGAGCAAGAACAAAATAATGCTATCACTACATGCATATTTGGCTGGTGGAAAGCTCTATGGTTATAGTTTTTGCGAAAAGCCAATTTTTTAAGGAAATATGCCCTACAGGCAATAATAAAGTTATTATTTATTTCCTTATATCATGATAAATGTTTATTATTCATGCTAGAATTGTATTAACCGGAAACATAATACTTGTGTGAATACATAGACAAGCAGTGTGTCACTAGTATGCCTCTACTTGACTAGCTCGTTGATCAAAGATGGTTGTGTTTCCTAACCATAGACATGTGTTGTCATTTGATTAATGGGATCACATCATTAGGAGAATGATGTGATTGACATGACCCATTCCATTAGCTTAGCACCCAATCGTTTATTATGTTGCTATTGCTTTCTTCACGACTTATACATGTTCCTATGACTATGAGATTATGCAACTCCCATTTGCCGGAGGAACACTTTGTGTGCTACCAAACGTCACAACGTAACTGGGTGATTATAAAGGATCTCTACAGGTGTCTCCGAAGGTACATGTTGGGTTGGCGTATTTCGAGATTAGGATTTGTCACTCCGATTGTTGGAGAGGTATCTCTGGGCCCTCTTGGTAATGCACATCACATAAGCCTTGAAAGCATTGCAATAATGAGTTAGGTGTGAGATGATGTATTACAGAACGAGTAAAGAGACTTGCCGGTGATGAGATTGAACTAGGTATTAAGATACCGACGATCGAATCTCGGGCAAGTAACATACCGATGACAAAGGGAACAACGTATGTTGTTATGCGGTCTGACTGATAAAGATCTTCGTAGAATATGTAGGAGCCAATATGGGCATCCAGGTTCCGCTATTGGTTATTGACCGGAGACGTGTCTCGGTCATGTCTACATTGTTCTCGAACCCGTAGCGTCCGCACGCTTAACGTTACGATGACAGTTTCATTATGAGTTTATATGTTTTGATGTACGGAAGGTTGTTCGGAGTCTCGGATGTGATCACGGACATGACGAGGAGTCTCGAAATGGTCGAGACATAAAGATTGATATATTGGACGACTATATTCGGACACATGAATGGTTCTGGGGGTTATCGGATATAGAACGGAGTACCGGGGGTTACCGGAACCCCCTGGGGGGTTAATGGGCCTCATGGGCTCAAAGTGGAGCAGAGGAGGGGCGGCCAGGGCAGGCCGCGCGCCCCCTCCCCCTCTAGTCCGAATTGGACAAGGAGGGGGGTGGCGCCCCCCTTTCCTTCCTCTCCTCTCTCCCTTCCTTCCCTGTCAGGACCCCGATCCTAAGCCACATCGATCCAGCGTGTAACACTTCATATCACTTTGCGGCCTCACGCACGGTACTCCCACGGGTGCCACCTTACCTGGCCCGGGACCGTTTGCGCCTTTTGGCTCACGTATATGATAGTGTCGCTAGCATCCATATGGCAGAGAACCCGGGCCGACATGGCTAGTCGTGAACCCAAAGCGGCGCTAGCCTATGAGGACAGGCATACATGAATCACATCGAACATGTCGGTCATCAACGTATCTATTCGGGCTGTAGCACTGGGCTAACAGGACTCCGGTAACCCGGGCTGTAGCAGGCTAGGCAGGACTCCGAATATTAGCGCGTGACATTTCCCCGAAGGGACAGACATAGGAACGACGTGAAACACATGCCGGCCAGTCAAGTGTCCAAGCAGTAGTGCTGGGCTAGCAGGACTCCGGTGAACCGGGCTGTAGCGGACTACTATCGCTCAGAAGCACAAGACTTACATTTCCCCATATGAAAGGCTGCCAAGGATGAACAACTAGATAGTCGGATCCCACTCATACCAAGCATTTCAATCATACACACAATATGCCCGATATGAGTAAATACAACATGGCAACACAACAGTACTCTACGACTCAAGTACTTTATTTAGAAGGCTCCGAGGAGCCATACATATCATTCATACAGATAGGGGTCACATGACCCAACACTCAAGTCATACAAACATACAAGCACATGCGGAAGCAAACTAGTCTGAGTACAGACACTAGAAAGAAAGAAGGCTTGATGAAGCCTGTCTATCTACATCGACCCTTCACAAGTCTTGGATCACCACCTGGGTGATAAGTCACTCGTCAACGTCGAGGTCTACATAAAACCCATCAGAGGGGTTGGTGCAGTCGTCTGAAAAACATGATTAAAGCAACATGAGTACGGAGGTACTCAGCAAGTCTTACAACAGGAACCTACTATACATGCACATTCTCAAGAAGGTAGTGGGGTTATTGCAGCAAGCCAGCTTTGACTCTTGTCTAAGCTATCCTACGAAAGACACCACTTGTAAAACATTTGTCGCACACGAGTCCACTATCACCATCACAATACTCCACCGTGGATCCTCTCTCGCCATCCTACGAGAGGGCCATCCGCGGTACTCACACTTATCTTGAGATTTTTAGAAGTATCCATTTAACTTATCTATGAACTGTATAGGCGACCAAGTAGTCCTTTACCGCGGACGCGGCTATTCGAATAGATTTATACCCTGCAGGGGTGTACTTCTTCACACACGCTCTCACCACTTATCGCCGTTTACACGACATGTACTCGGCAACCTTCAAGCGGAAGCCCAGCGAGGGTGTCGGCCACGGCCTACCTAAACACTCAAGTCTCTAATCCAGGTTTATCGCCTATTCGGGTTCCATCCGCAGGGAGTCCGGCCGAGGTTTCCACTAACGGCCCCGAACGATGTGAACAGGGTTCCGAGACACCAAACGGGCGCCCGGTTGACCCGGCCACGTGCCTACCGCAACACAGCCCACCCCGATGGTCAGCGCCGCGTGCGGCCCCCAGCATGCTACAAACACCAGAAACTACTTTGCAACTCCTGGACAGAGGACAAGCGTGATCAAGAAGCCGAGAGGGTCCATTGGTTTCGGGCCCAATGCGTGGTAGTAGCTGAGTCTTAAATCACACACACAGATCTCAGTGCTTAAGAACGGCCTCAATGAAACAACCCACCATGTACTCCTACATGGCCTTCCATCGATTCCTTTACCAAATCGTATTCAACACTTCACTCTTGTCACCGACACAACCTTTCACTCCAGTTCACCATCCCGATGAGCCAGACCTGACACAACTCTAAGCATAGCAAGCATAGCATGGTAGGAACACACACACACACATGTATTGGCTCAATCAACTCCTACACATGCTAGTGGGTTTCATCTAGTTACTGTGGCAATGACAGGTCATGCAAAGGAAGTGGGTTCAACTACCGCAACACACAGCAGTTTGAAACGCGTTGTCTTAATGCAGTAAACAAGAGCAGAAGCGAGAACATGGGTTTGTATCGGAATGATCAATGGGTTGCTTGCCTGATGGAGTGGTCGTGGGATACTGCCCTTCAGTTGGATACTCGGAGATATCCTCGGAGGCAGAACCTACCACGAATGACACATTGCAACACAATCAATACATGACGATATGCAACAATATGATGCATGCAATGACATGGCAATATGAATGTGTCCTGGTCTTGTGCAAGTTAAACCAGAAGGAAATGACCCCATTTGAACCAAAGATTCAAATGGTAGTGCATTTATAAGATCATATTAGTGCAATATCTTATAATGCCTAAACAGTGGGTTTAACTTGTTTTAACATGCATGAAACCAGTTCCATTGGATAGATTGGATTTTTCTGATAGATTTTCATGTATAGAACTTTGCATTTGGAGTTATAGATAAATTTCTATGAATTTTTGAAGTTTGAACTATTTTCTGGATTTTCCTGTATAAAAATTAAATCCAGTAATTAGTTATTGCGTCAGCATGAGGTCATGCTGACCTCAGCAGGTCAACGGGGTCGTCCAGGTCAAACTGACCAGTGGGTCCCGCATGTCAGTAGCTAATTAGACTAAATAATTTTAATTAAAACTAATCTAGTTAGTTAGCAGAGGGGGGCCCACTTGTCATTGACTCAGGGAGTCAACCTGGGCCCACCCAGTCAAGGTCAAAGGGGTCAAACCCCAACGGCGTTCAGCCGCCGGCGAGCCAGACGCGGCGGCGAGAGTGCCAAATGGCGTTCCGGCGACCAAACGAGCGGCGGAGGACATCTACAGCTAGCTGAGGGCAATCCGCGGCGTTCGGTGGCAGTGGTTTGCCTCGGGGTGGCCGGAAACGTCGCCGGCGACGGGTTTGGCGGTCGCCGGAGTCGGGCGTCGAACGATTCGACGATACGGGGCACGGCGAGGTGCGTGCGGTAGTGCGTTGGCCTCCTGGGGTTGTGGTGAGGCCATTGGACACGGTGGGGTGGTCATTGGTTAGCCGGAGACACGTCGGCGACGAGCTCCGCGGCGGTGCGTGCGGGTGAGCATCGTGCAGTCGCTGTGGTGCACGAGACGCAGAACGGAGGGGATGGGGAGGTAGCTGAGCTCACAGCGGTCTCGGGGAAGCGAACGTCGCGGTCGGGGACGAGCTGGTGCGGCGGTGAGGTCGAAGGGGATCTCCGGCGGCCGAAGGTTGAAGAAGAGCTCGGGGAAGCGTTGTAGAGCGAGCGAGCGCTCGGGGCTCGGCTAGCTCGAAGAAGAGGAGGGCGGCGGAGCTTCTGGACAGGTCGGAGCGGCGCAAGGACGACGGAGAGCGCGACTACGGCGACGGTGCAGCTGCGGTGGCGTCGGCCATGGCGTGGAAGTGCGAGGAAGAGAGGCAGAGGGGCGAAAGGCGTGTCCAGGGGGGTCGGGGCACGACGTGGAGCTCACCCAGGTGGCCGGGCGGCGAGGGAGGTGAAGCAGGGAGGCAGGGCGCTGCGTGGCGAGCTCCTGCTCCGGCGTCGAGCACCTGCGTGCCTGGCTGGCGAGGCGAAGCAGCTCGCTGGCGCGGCTGGTGGGCTGGGCCGGCCAGGTAAGATAGTTTGTATTTTTTTTTTGTTTTTGTTTTTCCTTTTCTATTTCTTCTGCAACTTTGTGGAGTTATTTAAATTACCTAGACCACTCCAAAAATCACCAAACTGCACCTGGCCCCTAGTTGGAATATTTCCAACAAGAAACATTTTGGTTTGGGAATATTTGAACATTTAAAATATTTTTATAAATTTTAAATGCCCAAATTCAAATACTTATGAATTAAGTCAGAAACCTTAGGATGACCTAGAAAATTGTGCACCACTTTTGTCAAAGGTTTAAACCCAAAACAAAGGGGGTGAACATTTCAGAAGGGCATTTCAGGTTCATTGAAAATAATTTTAGTAAACCCTAGTTATTTCCAGGGGGGGGGGGGGAAGTGTGTGTTGGGGGTTCTGGCATTTCCCATTTCAGAATTAATAGAATTTAAACATGATGCACACTCTAATGCATGGCCTAGCTAGGGATGTGACAACTCACCCCCACTCAAAAGAATCTCGTCCCGAGATTTAGGTTCCTCCGGAAAGAAGGCGGGGTACTCAAGTCGAAGACGATCCTCCCTTTCCCAGGTAGCCTCTTGCTCGGAATGGTGTGACCATTGAACCTTGAGAAACTTGATATTGTGGCGTCGAGTGGTACGCTCGGCTTGATCAAGGATACGAACGGGGTATTGCCGATAGGTGAGGTTATCTTGGAGATCAAGCGTTTCGTGGTCCACTCCACGGATAGGATCCGCGAAGCAACGCCTGAGTTGAGAAACATGGAAGACATCATGAACTCTGGAGAGATGCGGAGGTAGTTCCAGTTGGTAGGCAACTTCCCCTCGTTTGGCAAGAATGCGAAAAGGTCCAATGTAACGAGGAGCCAATTTGCCTTTGATACCGAATCGATGGGTTCCCTTTAAAGGTGTAACCCGAAGATAAGCCATCTCGCCGACTTCATAAGCCATGGGCTTATGCTTGCGGTCGTACTGACTCTTTTGTCGAGACTGGGCGGTTTTCAACTTCTCACGAATAATGCGAACCTGCTCTTCTGCATCCTGGATCATGTCCGGGCCAAAGAGTTGTCTCTCGCCGGTTTCTGACTAGTTAAGAGGCGTTCGACATTTCCGTCCATAAAGAACTTCGAAAGGAGCTTTACCCAAGCTAGCTTGATAACTGTTGTTATAAGCGAACTCGGCGAATGGAAGGCACTTCTCCCAGTTCATACCGAAAGAGATGACAGAAGCTCGGAGCATATCCTCCAGAATTTGATTGACTCGTTCCACTTGACCACTTGATTGCGGATGGAAGGCGGTGCTAAAGGAGAGACGAGTCCCCAAAGCATTTTGGAAGCTTTCCCAAAATCGAGAGGTGAAAAGACTTCCACGGTCCGAATTAATTTCCAATGGAACACCATGGAGAGATACTATTCGAGAGATGTACAAATCCGCTAGCTGGCTAGCGGTTATACTCTCGCGAACAGGTAAGAAGTGGGCTACTTTGGAAAGACGATCGACAACAACGAAGATAGCATTATTCCCTCTTTTGGTTCTGGGAAACCCGGTAATGAAATCCATACCGATTTTATCCCATTTCCATTCAGGAATCTGCAATGGTTGAAGGGTGCCAGCAGGCCGTTGATGCTCTGCTTTAACACGACGACAGACGTCGCAGGTTGCAATGTATTGAGCGATTTCTCTCTTCATCCTAGTCCACCAAAACCTCTGGCGTAGGTCTTGATACATCTTAGTGCTACCGGGATGAATGGTGAGAGGGGATTCATGAGCTTCCTTAAGGATCAATCGCCTCAAGTTGCGTACCTTGGGAACCACTAGACGGTTTCCAAAGAACACAACACCTTGATCATCAATGGAGAAACAATCTGCAACTCCCTTCTTGATGTTTCTCTTGATACGGGAAATTCCCGGATCCACTTTTTGTGCCTTGATGATCTGATCCGTAAGGTTAGGTTTCGCCACCAGGGTGGAAAGGAATCCTCGAGGAACAATGTGAAGGTTAAGCTTATGAAATTCCTCGTGGAGAAGTGGTTGACCTTGTTGTAACATCAAGTTGTTACAATAAGATTTACGACTTAGCACATCAGCCATGACATTGGCTTTGCCTGGGGTGTAAGTTATTCCTAAGTCGTAATCCGAGATCAACTCGACCCAACGTCTTTGCCTGAGATTCAAATCCGGTTGGGTGAAGATATATTTCAAACTTTGGTGATCAGTGTAAATTTCGCAACGATTACCCAGAAGGTAGTGTTGCCAGGTTTTGAGTGCATGGACTACCGCTGCAAGCTCTAGATCATGAGTAGGATAATTATCCTCATGTGGACGCAACTGTCGAGATGCGTAGGCAATCACATGACGATCTTGCATGAGTATGCAACCTAGTCCTTGTCGCGAGGCGTCGCAATAGATAACAAAGTCCTTAGAAAAATCTGGTGGTACCAGTACGGGGGCAGATGTCAGGCGTCTTTTCAGTTCCTGAAAGCTGAACTCGCACTGTGGGGTCCACTCGAACTTCTTACCTTTCTTGAGGAGTTCAGTTAGAGGCTTAGCAACCTTGGAGAAATTCTCGACGAAGCGGCGGCAATAGCTCGCTAAACCAAGAAAACTCCGAACTTGCTTGACCGTTTTAGGTGGAGTCCAGTCAAGGACAGCTTGAACTCGCTCGGGATTGACAGCAATGCCCTTGCCAGAGATTACATGGCCCAGATAGGTCACTTCTGGCAACCAGAATTCGCACTTGGAGAATTTGGCATAAAGGCGATGCTCTCGAAGTTTCATCAATACTAGCCTTAGATGTTCGGCATGTTCTTCCTCATTCTTGGAGTAGATGAGTATATCATCGAGGTATACCACGACGAATTTATCCAAGTACTCCATGAAGATCGAGTTCATTAACCGAGAGAAGGTGGCTGGAGCATTGGTTAAACCGAAGGACATGACGGTGTACTCGTATTGGCCGTAACGAGTGACGAAAGCCGTTTTGGGAATGTCCCCGTTCTTGATTTTGATTTGATGGTAGCCCAACCTCAAATCCATCTTGGAAAAGACTGAGGATCCAGCGAGCTGGTCATACAGGTCGTTGATCCTGGGGAGCGGATACTTGTTCTTGATAGTGACCAAGTTGACAGGTCGATAATCCACAACCATCCGATCCGTTCCATCCTTCTTCTTGACGAAGAGGACGGGGCAAGCCCATGGAGATGAACTAGGACGGATGAAACCCTTTTGCAAGGACTCATCGAGTTGTTTCTTAAGCTCAGCTAGTTCTAGGGGTGCCATCTTATAAGGTCTTCTAGAGATTGGGACGGTTCCTGGAACAAGGTCTATCACGAACTCGACATCTCTGTCAGGTGGAACACCTGGCAGTTCCTCTGGAAAGACATCCGGGAAGTCACGGACTACCAGAATATCTTCGAGGTCTGGAAGGGGATTGGCATTTAGAGAGTAGAGCTGACGCTCCGATACTCGGGTCAAAACATTGACTGTCTTGCCCGATGGATGGGTAAGTTGGACAGTTCTAGTTGAGCAATCAATCTTGGCGTAATGGGCTGACATCCAGTCCATACCCAAGATGATGTTTATGTCCGAAGACTTGAGAGCTATTAGTGACGCGAGAAAAACCAATCTGTCGACAAGAATTTCATTTCCATGGCTGATCCTAGAGGTTTGCCATCTAGAACCGGGAGTTTGAATTTCCATGGAGGTGGGCATGTCACAAAAGGTAGTATTGTGCAATCGAGCATAGCTCTCAGAAATAAATGAATGAGATGCTCCAGTATCAAAGAGAACAGTTGCCGGATGGCAATTAACAAGGAGCGTACCGAGAACGACGTTGGGGTCCTCCTGGGTCTCTTCAGCTGAGAGATAGTTGACATGGCCACGAGCAGTGGCGGCTGGCTTGGCGACAAGCACTTTTGCTGTTGACTTACCACGGCCAACAGACTTTCCGAACTGGCTGGGGTTGTTCTGGGGACACTCACGGATGTAGTGGCCTGGCTCACCACACTTGAAACAAGTTGTCATATTGGGGCGTGGAGCAGTATTGGCAGTGGAACCACCAAAAGTCCTGGGCGGCACATACTGCTAGTTGGGACGAGGCGCCTCAAAGGATGGCCTCGGGGTATACCTGGGTGGCATAGCAGAATTTGGAATCCAGACCCGGCGCTTCTGAGATCCAGAGCCGGATGAAGATCCATAGTCACGGGAGTGCTTACGTGAAGCTTCAAAATCGTTCTGCCCCATCTCGGCACTGATGGCCTTATTGACTAGCTTCGGAAAAGAAATGCATTCATGCAGACGAAGGTCACGTCGGAGCTCAGGGCTAAGTCCCTTGCGGAACCTTGCCTGCTTCTTGGCATCGGTGGATACCTCTTCGGGAGCATAGCGTGCAAGCTTCCCAAACTCGCGACTGTATGCATCCACAGTCAGCTTCCCCTGGGTGAAGTTACAGAACTCCTCCCTCTTGCGGTCCATAAGACCTTCCGGAATATGATGCTCACGAAAAGCGGCACTGAAATCAGCCCAAGTAGTGAGTTGGCCGACCGGACGCATAGCTTCATAATTCTCCCACCAAAGGCTGGCAGGGCCTTCAAGGTGATAGGCAGCAAAGGTGACTTTATCATCTTCAGCCACGTTGGCAGAACGTAGCTTGTGGGCGATGCTGCGGAGCCAGTCGTCCGCATCGAGAGGTTCGATGGAATGATTGAACTTTGGCGGGTACAGCTTGACAAAGTCATTGATGGACACCGAATTGATCCTCTGCTGTCGTGCAGTGTTCTGCTCAATCCGCTCTAACAAGCGATTGGTGTCGCGCCTGTTGCGCTCTGCCTCCAGCATCACTTCGGCCAGAGAAGGTGGTTGAGGCAGACTTTCCTCTCTAGGTGCACTAGCTTCTCCCTGCTCCGAAGCAGCAGGGTTGCTGCGGGTGTTGACCATCCTGGGAAAACAAAACAGCGATTTAAACCAGGATGGCAAAATCTGGCCAAGGAAGTGCGGAATGTAATGGGCAACAAGGAATGCAGGGATGATCATCCGTATGACATGGTAATATAGAAACTGCCATATATATACCAACGGTCATACATATCATACATAGTTTAGTACAAGCTCAAGCTGAAGTACAACTAAGACGACAGACGTTACATCTCGTCGGAGGCATTCCAAGCTCCTATACATTATTTTTCTACACCTCCGGAATTGATACACACTAAGTTATATTCCACAATCACGCAGGACGGTGGACATACCACTATTACAATACTAGCGAGCCTGCTACTAGCTCAGACGGCTCCGTAGAAGTCCTCATAGAAGTCACCACCCAGACCTGGAAGCGGAACATGGTCATCTGGGAACAGACGGTCCTGCGGTGCTTGTGGACCATAGGGACTTGGGTGCGGCCTCGGTCCAACAGATGGCGGTAGAAGAGGCCCACGAGGAGGGGTGATGCCTCCCACCTCACGCCATTCCATGAAGTCTGGCAGACTAGCCCGCACAGGGTACAAGTCTCTCGTGTCCATGTATCCGGCTTGCACAGCAGGTGCAAACCTCGTCAAGGTGGCCCAATGATCAGCACGAGCATTAAAGAGCTCCATACGCAAGGCCCGGTTTTCACGGTCCTTATCTTCCAACATCTCAGTAGTGGTGCAAAGGAGTGAGTCCTCATGGGATGCATCACTGTACATGCCCTGAAGGTAACCATGCGCCCCAGGGAGGGATGCTGGCATGTAGCGAAAATCAGTGTTGCTCAACAAGGCAGTTCTAGCTCGCATAATGGTCATCATCGAGTAGGCTGCATCTTGAACGGACATCCCAATAGTGATCCCGAGTCCATAAGAACAGTGAAGTGGTTCCGTGGCTCCGGAATATGATGGATATATCCTGACCGTACACAGATATTGGCTCTGGTTGAAATCTCTAAACTGCTCTTCGACGGTGTATTCAGGGTACCATCGGTATCCTGCCTCAACCATCACTCGAACCAACATGGCGGTATGACCACATACACCGATGCAACGGGTCAGACGAACCACTTGGTTTTGGGGACGGGTAGCCATCTGAAAGCACAAAATAGTGCAAAGGCATTAGAATTCCTGGATGAAATTGGACAGCATAACGGCTGTAAATGCTCAAAAAAAGACTTGAGACATCCACAACAGTTTGCGAAACCACTCAACAACAACATATCAAGGTTCTGGTTCAATTGGCAACATACTAAACTTTAGTAGAACTGAACTGGGTTGTATCCAACAATCCTATAAGTTACTACGGATTTAGTAACACGTGAACCTGATGGAGAGGAGAGAGCCTAGTCCTTAACCCACGTAGAATGAGAAGAGAATGACTCAGAATAGAGGGCATAAGGTAAAGGAGTAAAAGAGCCTTACGTTCCCTCCCACAATCAATTCCCCTACATATAACTAAAGCATTTCTAGACTCGACATCGACCAGTTTGGCTTAGCGAACCTACAGGCAGTCCGGCTCTGATGCCAACGCTGTCAGGACCCCGATCCTAAGCCACATCGATCCAGCGTGTAACACTTCATATCACTTTGCGGCCTCACGCACGGTACTCCCACGGGTGCCACCTTACCTGGCCCGGGACCGTTTGCGCCTTTTGGCTCACGTATATGATAGTGTCGCTAGCATCCATATGACAGAGAACCCGGGCCGACATGGCTAGTCGTGAACCCAAAGCGGCGCTAGCCTATGAGGACAGGCATACATGAATCACATCGAACATGTCGGTCATCAACGTATCTATTCGGGCTGTAGCACTGGGCTAACAGGACTCCGGTAACCCGGGCTGTAGCAGGCTAGGCAGGACTCCGAATATCAGCGCGTGACATTTCCCCGAAGGGACAGACATAGGAACGACGTGAAACACATGCCGGCCAGTCAAGTGTCCAAGCAGTAGTGCTGGGCTAGCAGGACTCCGGTGAACCGGGCTGTAGCGGACTACTATCGCTCAGAAGCACAAGACTTACATTTCCCCATATGAAAGGCTGCCAAGGATGAACAACTAGATAGTCGGATCCCACTCATACCAAGCATTTCAATCATACACACAATATGCCCGATATGAGTAAATACAACATGGCAACACAACAGTACTCTACGACTCAAGTACTTTATTTAGAAGGCTCCGAGGAGCCATACATATCATTCATACAGATAGGGGTCACATGACCCAACACTCAAGTCATACAAACATACAAGCACATGCGGAAGCAAACTAGTCTGAGTACAGACACTAGAAAGAAAGAAGGCTTGATGAAGCCTGTCTATCTACATCGACCCTTCACAAGTCTTGGATCACCACCTGGGTGATAAGTCACTCGTCAACGTCGAGGTCTACATAAAACCCATCAGAGGGGTTGGTGCAGTCGTCTGAAAAACATGATTAAAGCAACATGAGTACGGAGGTACTCAGCAAGTCTTACAACAGGAACCTACTATACATGCACATTCTCAAGAAGGTAGTGGGGTTATTGCAGCAAGCCAGCTTTGACTCTTGTCTAAGCTATCCTACGAAAGACACCACTTGTAAAACATTTGTCGCACACGAGTCCACTATCACCATCACAATACTCCACCGTGGATCCTCTCTCGCCATCCTACGAGAGGGCCATCCGCGGTACTCACACTTATCTTGAGATTTTTAGAAGTATCCATTTAACTTATCTATGAACTGTATAGGCGACCAAGTAGTCCTTTACCGCGGACGGGGCTATTCGAATAGATTTATACCCTGCAGGGGTGTACTTCTTCACACACGCTCTCACCACTTATCGCCGTTTACACGACATGTACTCGGCAACCTTCAAGCGGAAGCCCAGCGAGGGTGTCGGCCACGGCCTACCTAAACACTCAAGTCTCTAATCCAGGTTTATCGCCTATTCGGGTTCCATCCGCAGGGAGTCCGGCCGAGGTTTCCACTAACGGCCCCGAACGATGTGAACAGGGTTCCGAGACACCAAACGGGCGCCCGGTTGACCCGGCCACGTGCCTACCGCAACACAGCCCACCCCGATGGTCAGCGCCGCGTGCGGCCCCCAGCATGCTACAAACACCAGAAACTACTTTGCAACTCCTGGACAGAGGACAAGCGTGATCAAGAAGCCGAGAGGGTCCATTGGTTTCGGGCCCAATGCGTGGTAGTAGCTGAGTCTTAAATCACACACACAGATCTCAGTGCTTAAGAACGGCCTCAATGAAACAACCCACCATGTACTCCTACATGGCCTTCCATCGATTCCTTTACCAAATCGTATTCAACACTTCACTCTTGTCACCGACACAACCTTTCACTCCAGTTCACCATCCCGATGAGCCAGACCTGACACAACTCTAAGCATAGCAAGCATAGCATGGTAGGAACACACACACACACATGTATTGGCTCAATCAACTCCTACACATGCTAGTGGGTTTCATCTAGTTACTGTGGCAATGACAGGTCATGCAAAGGAAGTGGGTTCAACTACCGCAACACACAGCAGTTTGAAACGCGTTGTCTTAATGCAGTAAACAAGAGCAGAAGCGAGAACATGGGTTTGTATCGGAATGATCAATGGGTTGCTTGCCTGATGGAGTGGTCGTGGGATACTGCCCTTCAGTTGGATACTCGGAGATATCCTCGGAGGCAGAACCTACCACGAATGACACATTGCAACACAATCAATACATGACGATATGCAACAATATGATGCATGCAATGACATGGCAATATGAATGTGTCCTGGTCTTGTGCAAGTTAAACCAGAAGGAAATGACCCCATTTGAACCAAAGATTCAAATGGTAGTGCATTTATAAGATCATATTAGTGCAATATCTTATAATGCCTAAACAGTGGGTTTAACTTGTTTTAACATGCATGAAACCAGTTCCATTGGATAGATTGGATTTTTCTGATAGATTTTCATGTATAGAACTTTGCATTTGGAGTTATAGATAAATTTCTATGAATTTTTGAAGTTTGAACTATTTTCTGGATTTTCCTGTATAAAAATTAAATCCAGTAATTAGTTATTGCGTCAGCATGAGGTCATGCTGACCTCAGCAGGTCAACGGGGTCGTCCAGGTCAAACTGACCAGTGGGTCCCGCATGTCAGTAGCTAATTAGACTAAATAATTTTAATTAAAACTAATCTAGTTAGTTAGCAGAGGGGGGCCCACTTGTCATTGACTCAGGGAGTCAACCTGGGCCCACCCAGTCAAGGTCAAAGGGGTCAAACCCCAACGGCGTTCAGCCGCCGGCGAGCCAGACGCGGCGGCGAGAGTGCCAAATGGCGTTCCGGCGACCAAACGAGCGGCGGAGGACATCTACAGCTAGCTGAGGGCAATCCGCGGCGTTCGGTGGCAGTGGTTTGCCTCGGGGTGGCCGGAAACGTCGCCGGCGACGGGTTTGGCGGTCGCCGGAGTCGGGCGTCGAACGATTCGACGATACGGGGCACGGCGAGGTGCGTGCGGTAGTGCGTTGGCCTCCTGGGGTTGTGGTGAGGCCATTGGACACGGTGGGGTGGTCATTGGTTAGCCGGAGACACGTCGGCGACGAGCTCCGCGGCGGTGCGTGCGGGTGAGCATCGTGCAGTCGCTGTGGTGCACGAGACGCAGAACGGAGGGGATGGGGAGGTAGCTGAGCTCACAGCGGTCTCGGGGAAGCGAACGTCGCGGTCGGGGACGAGCTGGTGCGGCGGTGAGGTCGAAGGGGATCTCCGGCGGCCGAAGGTTGAAGAAGAGCTCGGGGAAGCGTTGTAGAGCGAGCGAGCGCTCGGGGCTCGGCTAGCTCGAAGAAGAGGAGGGCGGCGGAGCTTCTGGACAGGTCGGAGCGGCGCAAGGACGACGGAGAGCGCGACTACGGCGACGGTGCAGCTGCGGTGGCGTCGGCCATGGCGTGGAAGTGCGAGGGAGAGAGGCAGAGGGGCGAAAGGCGTGTCCAGGGGGGTCGGGGCACGACGTGGAGCTCACCCAGGTGGCCGGGCGGCGAGGGAGGTGAAGCAGGGAGGCAGGGCGCTGCGTGGCGAGCTCCTGCTCCGGCGTCGAGCACATGCCTGCCTGGCTGGCGAGGCGAAGCAGCTCGCTGGCGCGGCTGGTGGGCTGGGCCGGCCAGGTAAGATAGTTTGTATTTTTTTTTGTTTTTGTTTTTCCTTTTCTATTTCTTCTGCAACTTTGTGGAGTTATTTAAATTACCTAGACCACTCCAAAAATCACCAAACTGCACCTGGCCCCTAGTTGGAATATTTCCAACAAGAAACATTTTGGTTTGGGAATATTTGAACATTTAAAATATTTTTATAAATTTTAAATGCCCAAATTCAAATACTTATGAATTAAGTCAGAAACCTTAGGATGACCTAGAAAATTGTGCACCACTTTTGTCAAAGGTTTAAACCCAAAACAAAGGGGGTGAACATTTCAGAAGGGCATTTCAGGTTCATTGAAAATAATTTTAGTAAACCCTAGTTATTTCCAGGGGGGGGGGGGAAGTGTGTGTTGGGGGTTCTGGCATTTCCCATTTCAGAATTAATAGAATTTAAACATGATGCACACTCTAATGCATGGCCTAGCTAGGGATGTGACATTCCCCCTCTCCTAGTTGGACAAGGAAAGGAGGGAGTCCTACTCCCGGTAGGAGTAGGACTCCTCCCTGGCGCGCCTCCTTCTGGCCGACCGCCCCCTTCCCCTTGCTCCTTTATATACGGGGGCAGGGGGCACCTCTAGACACAACAATTGATCCCATAGATCTATTAGCCATGTGCGGTGCCCCCCTCCACCACAATCCTCGATAATATTGTAGCAGTGCTTAGGCGAAGCCCTGCGACGGTAGAACATCAAGATCGTCATCACGCCATCGTGCTGACGGAACTCATCCCCGACCCTTTGGTGGATCGGAGTCTATGGATCGTCATCGAGCTAAACGTGTGCTAGAACTCGGAGTTGCCGTAGTTTCGGTGCTTGATCGGTCGGGCCGTGAAGACGTACGACTACATCAACCGTGTTATTATAACGCTTCCGCTTTCGGTCTACGAGGGTACGCGGACAACACTCTCCCCTCTCGTTGCTATGCATCACCATGATCTTGCGTGTGCGTAGGAATATTTTTTTGAAATTACTACGTTCCCCAACAATTTTCCCCTACAACAAAGGAATATATTTTAATTTAACTATCATGGTAGTTGAAACATCATTGAGAAGGTTCCTCCAACTCAATCCCAATTAAAGTAGTTATCAACCCAACAATATTAATTTAGAGTGATGAGATACTTAGGATACTCCAAGTACTAGATACTCAAGATTGTCCATAATTGGGGACACGGCTAACCATGATTAGATTATACACTCTGTAGAGGTTTGCGCACTTTTCCCCACAAGACTCGATCGCCTCCGTTGGATTTCTTGCACTACATGATGTTTGAGAAACGGATGACCGAGACACAGTCTTTCAGAAACATTAACTCTCTACTCCGGGCAGACCATACCAAACCTACAACCCTCTACCTGCTGATCCACCTCTTCAAGAGCTTCACGTAACTTACTCAACTATGCTAGAGCCCATAATAGCTTGTGGCTGCACACGGAAGTTTCTAGCATGAAAATATCTCAGTTCCCTTTGAGCCTGTGTGGCGATCCATAGGAAAATCACACGGAACCCCGGGATTTCCAAAAATACAAGCAACACTGGATTCTCCAGGTGCCTCAATCCACCCAGATGTGTATTTAAGTTGCCACCTTAAGTTGAACCATTAGTTAACAATCTCACATCTGTCATGGATTTCACTCACCGAAACCACGTCTACGAGCATAGCATAGCAATATAAGCAATACATAGAAGTAACTCCCAAGGGTTTGAATATAACAGGGCAATAGGTTCTACCTCATCAACTACTTCCCATCCCACATGTTAATGACATCCTAATCATGCAATGTTTGAGGATTGAACTAATGCATAAAAACTGGGTATGGAAAAAGTATGATCAATGTGTTACCTGCCTTGCTGACGATCTGCGAAACCTAGGGACTCGTAGTAGCACGCTTCGCACTCCGGGAATTCTATCGCAATCAAACAATAGCACACATAAGCAATCAAGCAAAGATGCACGGGCAAAACTCAAATAAGAAGAATTGACCAGAAAGTTCAACTTAAGAACTCCGGTTTGCAAAAAGAATCAAATCAAACGGAGCAACAAAACTCAAACGGCGAAAGAAACAAGATCTGTTTACTAATCTGAACTAAATTCAAATTTCACAGTACCAAAATCTTATTCAAGTTGATTAAACAGAAAGAGGGTTTCGAGACGAAGATCTAGGCGCTTGAATCGCCTGATTCCGATAAACGAGCGAAAAGATAAACTGAAACGAAAATCGGATCAGAAATCGCGATCGAAAATAATCGCCGAAAAATCCGAGAAAAAGAAAACTGACGAACAGGCTAACGAATGAACGTTCGTTGTGTGTAACTATCGAGTGAAAACCATTTTTTAAAACGAACGTATGGGCGAACGTCCGCTAAATAGCTAAAATGAGAAAAACCGGCGAACCGATCTAAAAAAACAAACTAGGGTTTCTAAAAAAAACGGATCAGTTTTCTTTTAAAAAAACCCGGCGGCGGCAACGGCGGCGTTACCTCCGGCGAGGCGGGGCTGCGATAGCGGCGGCGGCGGCGCGGCGACGAGTGGCAGCGACGGGGCTGCAGCGGCGGCGGCGCGGCGCTGCGGTCGGGGCGGGCTGCGGCGGCGGTGTTGGGTGGTGGTGGCGGCGGGGTTGGTGGTATTTAAGGAGGGGGGCGGCGGCGGGGAGGAAGAGTCCCGGTCGGACTCCTGGTTCGAGGCAGCGGCGGCGTGATCTCCAGGAGGGAGACGGCGGCGCGGGGGAGCGGGTCGCTCGGCTGGGCTTCGGCCCAGTCGGGCGCTGAACTTTTTTCAAATAATTCCGCCGAACCGAAAATAAATCCTAGAAAATAAAATAAAAACCTAAAAATTCCAAAACAAATTTTCATCGTCTAAATAAAATATTTAGGACGAGGTGAACATTTTCTTGGCCCTAAAATGCAATTTTGGAAAAACGCACAATTTTTCTAATGCAAATAAAATTGCGATAAAATCCGAATAAAATCAAATATTTGATTTTAATATTTTTCCTCCAATATTTCAATTATTTTGGAGGAGTCATATTATCTCCTCTCATATATTTTAATATGAAATATTTTCGGAGAGAAAAATAATTAAAATCAATGATCCTCGTTTCAATATTTGATAAAATTCAAATATGAAAACCGGGAAATCCCCAACTCTCTGCGAGGGTCCTTGAGTTGCTTAGGATTTCGAAGATCACAAAACGAAATGCAATAAAATATGATATGCATGAATGATCTATGTATAACATTCCAAATTGAAAATTTGGGATGTTACAAACCTACCCCCCTTAAGATGAATCTCGCCCTCGAGATTCGGGTTGGATAGAAAATAGGTGTGGGGGCCTTTGCGAAGATCATCCTCTCGTTCCCAGGTGGCTTCATCCTCGGTATGGTGACTCCACTGAACTTTGCAGAACTTGATAACCTTGCTGCGGGTGACTCGACTGGCAAATTCAAGAATCTTGACTGGCTTCTCCTCATAAGTCAAATCATTGTCCAACTAAATCGCCTCCAAGGGTACTGTATCTCTTAACGGTATATCGGCCATCTCAGCATGACACTTCTTCAACTGTGAAACATGAAACACATCATGAACTCCTGACAGTCCTTCAGGTAACTCTAACTTGTAGGCAACTTATCCCATACGTTCCATAACACGATACAGTCCTACAAACTCGGGGCTAACTTTCCCTTAACTCCAAAACGTTTCACTCCTCGCAAGGGCGATACTCGCAGATATGCTTTGTCTCCAATTTCATAGGTTATCTCCTTGCGTTTCGAATCTGCATAACTCTTCTGGCTGGACTGAGCTACCTTCAGTCTATCTCGGATTAACTTGACTTTCTCTTCAGACTCCTTGATTAAGTCTGGTCCAAACAACTATCGGTCTCCAATTTCATCCCACATCAGCGGTGTTCTGCACCTTCGTCCATACAGGGCTTCGAACGGTGCCATCTTCAAACTGGCTTGGTAACTATTGTTGTATGAGAACTCCGCGTAGGGCAAATTGTCATCCCAACTAGATCCATAATCTAGCGCACAGGCCCTCAACATGTCCTCCAGAATCTGGTTGACTCGCTCGGTCTGTCCATCCGTCTGCGAGTGGAATGTTGTACTGAACTCCAATCTCATTCCCAAAGTCTGGTGCAACTGATGCCAAAACTTTGAGGTAAATTGTGTTCCTCCATCTGATACGATGGTCCTTGGAACTCCATGCAGACATACGATCCTAGACATATATATCTTTGCCATCTTCGCACTTGTATAAGTTTTTTTCACTGGGATAAAGTGAGCCACTTTGGTCAAGTGATCAACTACTACCCATATAGAATCATATCCTGATTTGGTTCTGGGAAATCCGGTGATAAAATCCATGCCAAGTTTATCCCACTTCCATTCGGGTATCAGCATAGGCTGTAACAATCCTGCTGGCTTTTGATGCTCTGCCTTCACTCTCTGACATACATCACATACGGCTACATACTCAACAATATCGTTCTTCATACCAGTCCACTAGAAACGCTCCTTCAAATCCAAATACATTTTGGTGTTTCTGGGGTGTATCGAGTATGGTGAGTCATGAGCCTCCTGAAGTATTAACTTCCTGCTCTCTGTGTTATTGGGCACATAAACACGGTCCTCAAACCATAAGGTATCGTGCTCATCCTCACGAAAACCTTTGGCCTTTCCTTTGCTCATTCTCTCTTTTATCTCGGCAATCTCTTTGTCATCCTTCTGAGCTTCTCGAATCTTTCCTAACAATGTGGACTGAACCTCCATTGTTGCAACAAAACCTCTAGGAACAATCTCCAATCGAAGTTCCCTGAGATCCTCTGCTAACTCCTTTGGTAATCCTGTACCCACTAGGGTATTAACATAACTCTTCCGGCTCAAAGCGTCTGCTATGGCATTGGCCTTGCCTGGGTGATAGTGCAGCTTCATGTCATAATCCTTTATAAGCTCCAACCATCTCCTCTGCCTAAGGTTCAACTCCTTCTGTGCGAAGAGGTACTTCAAACTCTTATGATCTGTGTACACATCACAACGGTTCCCACTAAGGTAATGTCTCCAAGTCTTCAACGCATGCACCACGGCTGCTAGCTCCAAATCATGCGCGACATAATTTAATTCGTGCGATTTTAGTTGTCGTGAGTCATACGAAACAACTCTTCCGTCCTGCATAAGCACACTTCCAAGTCCTAAGCGAGAGGCGTCGCAATACACTTGGAAATCCTTACGTATATCTGGCAATGTCAGCACTGGGGCTGTAGTCAAACGTTTCTTTAACTCCTGAAAACTTGCCCCGCAATCTTCCGTCCATTTAAACTTGGTATCCTTCTTCAATAACTCCGTCATTGGCTTTGAAAGTGCGTTATATCGACTAGAGGGGGGGTGAATAGGCGATTTTTATGAAATTCTTCACTGAGGAATTTGCTCGTGAGGAAATTCCTTAGCGAAGAACTACTAGCAGCGGAATAAGTACTCAGAAGTAAACATAGCAAGTTACATGCATGGTTATCATGATGAAATGAAGACAAACACAGAGTACTGGAAGCGTAAACACAGGATAACTCTAGATGAAGACAAATCAGACTGAAGAAATTGAACTGAGGAAATTGAGAAAGTCTTCAGTCAAAGTCTTCAAACACAGATATGAACAAACAGACAACACAGTAACGAGGAAATGAAAGTGTTGAGGAAATAGAACCAGTAAGCTTGGTGAAGACAATGATTTGGTAGACCAGTTCCAACTGCTATCTCAGTTGTACATCTGGTTGGAGCGGCTGAGTATTTAAACTCGAGGACACCTAGTCCCGGACACACAGTCCTCACCGTATTCTCCTTGAGCTAAGGACACACAGTCCTCGCCCAGTCACTCGTGGTAAGTCTTCAGGTGACTTCCAAACCTTCACAGACTTGGTCACTCGGTGATCCACAATTCCTCATGGATGCTCTAGACCTAGACGCCTAACCGTCTGGAAGAAGCACAATCTTCAAAGGTAACAAGCGTCGGATCCACACAGGATCAATCTCTTCAGTGATGCTCAATCACTTTGGGTTTGTAGGTGTTTGGGTTTGGGTTTTGGATTTTCCTCACTTGATGATTTTCGCTCAAAGTCCTCGGAGGATGGGTTGCTCTCAAATGACAAGTGTCAAGTTCTCTCGGAGCAGCCAACCAGCTAGTGGTTGTAGGGGGCGGCTATTTATAGCCTAGGGAGCAGCCCGACATGATAAGACATAAATGCCCTTCAATGATATGACCGTTGGATGGATAAGATATTTTGGGACAGCTGTCGCGCAGCACGGCAACGGTCGGAAATTTGACTCTCAAATTCCTCAGGGCTATCATGTTCCTCACTGTGTAGACAATTCACACTAGCGAATTCCTAACTCCTCAGTCAGAGCAAAGTCCTCAGTGACCAGAAGAACTGCGTCTCTGTCACTGAAAAAATTGACTGAACTGTATGAGATTTCCAATGGCTTCACTCGAAGGGATTGGTAGGTGTAGGATTTGAGTTGAGCATCACATGGAAATTTTCTCCTTAGTATTTTCTCGACCCCCTTTAACAGTACAGTGTTTCCTATGACTCAAGAAAGAGAAAATGAAACTACGAAAACAAAAGTCTTCACGCTTCATGTTCCTCGAATGAAAACCAAGTCTTCAAGGTCACACCAATTTCTTCACTTTCATAGTCTTCAGAAAGCCTTCAAAATGTCAAAGTCTTCAGTCGAAGAACTTCATTTTTAGGGGTCGACTTTCTCTGTAAATATCAAACTCCTCATAGACTTATATATCTGTGTACACTCATAAACACATTAGATACTTAACCTATAAGTCTTCAATACACCAAAATCACTGAGGGGCACTAGATGCACGTACAATCTCCCCCTTTTTGGTGATTGATGACAACATAGGTTATGTTTTCAACGGAAATAAATATATGAAGTGTAGATACTGATATTGAGGAATTTGATTGCAAGATATAGAAGAACTCCCCCTGAAGATGTGCATAGTGAGGAATTTGCTTTTGAAGCAATGCACATTTGAAGAGTTGATATATATAGTATGAAGAATTTGAAATGCATGATGAAATATGGTGCCTGATGCAATTCAGCATGTGTGCGTTAATATTAATGAGGAAAAAACATGCAGAATAGCGCATCAAAAGTATCAAAGCAGTAGTGCAACAAAAGTATCAGAGCACCGAGCACCATAGGGTTTAAGATTACAACTCGATCCAATAAAAGTTTCGGAAGAACGAGAGTTGCAACTTAAAAAAATAAGCCCTTATTATAGACCCGCTTGAATACTAACTCAGATTTCTCCCCCTTTGTCATCAAATGACCAAAAAGGATCGAAACTGAGGACTAACGCCCCTGAAGATATTCAAGTTGATGGAGGAGCGCCAGCGTTGTTGGGGTCAGTTGTTAAAGTAGGGCCTGCTGCAGTGTCGTCCAAGTCTTCATTTTCATCAGTGTCGCGCGATGAAGAATATGAACTGGCCACCAAAGAAGGAACCTGGACCTTCTTGAATTTCTTCGGCGGAGGCACAGACCAGGCAAATTCTTCTTTGAGACCCATGTTCTCCAGATCTTCAGCACTATAAACTTGAGACAGAACAGCCCAGGTGCGGTTGAGGGTTTCATGAATGTAGTAATGGTTTTTCTTCACTGCATTATGTGTGGAAGTCATGTTGTGAAGAATTGAACCAAACTTATGCTTGACCCATTTGTGATTGCGATCAACCTTTTGATGAAGACTGAGGAGTAACTCACGATCAGTCATCACCCTGGGTGCTGTGGCTTGAGGATTTGGCTTGGTAGTGTTAGCAGCAGTATCATGTGTTGCAGAGTCATCATTGGTGGAATAAGAAGTGGCCTTTCGAAATTGACCATCCAATGGACGAATGCCTTCATCTATCACGGCAGTGGCCTTGCCCTTTTCTTCAGCTGAGGAAAATGTCCGTTTGAGGACTTCAATAGGGGGCAAGTAGCTGCAGTGGTTGAGAGTTTCAGCCTTGTAGTTGAGTGAAGACCTTGTCCTGATGAATCTCATAATCCAAGGTGCATAAGGCTTCAGCTCAAATGGTGACATAGCAATGTTGGCCAGAGTCCTCATGAAGAAATCATGGAAGTTGACAGGAACGCCATGAATGATGTTGAAAAGCATACTCTTCATGATGCCAACAATTTCTTCATCAGAAGAATCGTGTCCTTTGATGGGACTCATAGTCTTCGTCAGAATGCGATAGACGGTCCTTGGCACATACAACAATTCCTTGACGAGGAATTTGGTTCGAGGTGCTTGCCCTGGCTTCAAAGGCTTCATGAGCACTTGCATGTAGTGATTTGAGAGCTCAGGTTCATCATACACACAACGCGCATCTTCAGTGGGTGGACTCAGAGGAAGGGCACGAAGCAATTCAGATGCTGGGGCCTTGTAATGAGTGTTTTCAGTCATCCAGTCCAGAACCCATGAATTGACATCTGCAGAGTTGCCGGTGATGTGCAGTGTAGCATAGAACTGAAGAATGAGTTCTTCATTCCAATCGCATATATCAGTGCAGAAATTGAGCAGCCCGGCGTCGTGAAGAACACTGAGGACTGGCGTGAAGCACGACATAGACTCCATATCCACGTGAGGAATATGTGCATGGTCGAAGACTTTGTCTTTGTTGTAGAGCACTGAGGAATAGAAATTTGCTTGGCTGGCTGTCCAGAAACGCCTCTTCCTTATGCGAGCAGAGTCATAAGGATTGTATTCGGTGAAGAATACGTGCTCGCCATAGAAGTCTTCAGCCTTGAATTTCTGTTTCCTTGAGAATGGATCCTTTGGCCTTGGCAGAGGAGTGTCAGTGAGTTGCATCACTACCTCAGGAATCACAATCTCAGGTTCTTCAGGCTGAGGAATTTCAGGATTTTCCTCAGGTGCAGTCACCTCTTCAGTTGCAGCAGCAGTTTCTTCAGCACTAGTGGCTGGAATTTCTTCATTCACAGATGCAGTGGGATGAGTTTCTTCAGAGCCCATTGGAACAGTTGGTGCAGGGGAGTGAGGAATTTGCTGCAAGGGGGTGAAGAGTGGGGAATTAGGGTGCTGACTTTCCCAAAAGTCATCATTCATCAACGGGGTTGTGTTACCAATATCCACATCTTCATCATCAATTTCTTCAACACCAGCCTCTTCAGCATCAAACTGAGGCATTGGTGATGAGGCCATTGGGGTTGAAGGGGTTGGATCCACTTCAATTTCTTCATCAACCTGCTCTGACGAAGCAGCAGATTGAGTTTCTTCATCCGATCCACTTGGGATCTCATAATCTACACCAAAAGGAACAAGGTCCTTTGATGGCATGGAGGAGATAGGAATGGCATCAATGGGATTTGCAAATGAGCTTGTCATAGGCTTCATCTTCTTGGGAGCTGAAGATTCTGAAGCAGCTGATGCCTTCCTTTTCTTCACAGCAGCTCGCTCTGCGGTCTTGGTTTTCTTCACTTCTAATGCAGATGGAAGAATAGGAGTTGGGGTAGGCGCAGGTGGAACTAAGGAATCTGGTTCATTTACTTCAGGCACAACTGATGCAGTTGCCCTGATTTCTTCATTTTCTTCAGGCGCACCACTAGTGGATGCCCTGGTAATTTCATCAGTGGCTGGAGCAGAGTCATCAGCCTTGGAACTAACATTTTCTTCAGTAGCCTGAACTTCATCAGCGGTGCTGGCATGTTCTTCAGTTTGCTGAACAGATGCTTCAGCTTGAGGAATTTGTTGTGTTGAGGCTGCACCCTTGGTGAAAGCATCAGTTAGCCTCACAAATCTGACCTTGGCTCCTTGCCAATCAGCATAGTACGAGTCAAAGTTGTCGCTGAGGGCTTTGATCTCAGCCTGCATCTTAACGAGTTCCTCAGGCGTTATGTTGACAACATTTTTCTTCAGTAGCTTCTCTTTGCGGTACTGGGATTTCTTGATCTCTCTGGCCCTATCATATTTCCACTTCTCCTCTTGGATGAAGTGAGTCAACATGTGACTTTGGCCAGGAGTCAGTTTGAAATCAGGCATAGGTGTGTTAGGATCCTTATGCCAGAGATCAATATAGTCGAGGATCGCCCTCGGATCTAATAGCAGGGGCACAGGCGTGCCTTTGGCTTTAGCAGCCCTTTCTTGGCGGTCCCTGATGATTTCAGCAAGTTCTTCTTCATCAGCATCATCATCATCAGACGGAACAGAGAAGACCACTTGCTTCTTATGAGGACTTGGGCGAGTGCCGCGTCCAGCAGTAGCCTTTTTCTTCAGCAGAGAGGGTCCAGCTGAGGAATTTGGTGCAGCTGAAGAACTAGCTGAGACACCAGAGGCAATAGAGATGCCAGTAGTCCTTTGGCACGAGGCCAGATGCACAGGTGTTGAGGACTTTGTTGGAACAGCTGTGGACTGAAGAGGAGGTGCTGAGGACTTTGGTGGAGCAGGAGCAGCTTGAGGAATTTGCGTTGAAGATTTTGAGGTATCTGGCCGTGAGGGCATTGCAGATGAACTTGGCCGTGAGGGCATTGCTGGTGAAGCACTTGGCTTGCGAGCGGGCTTCTTGGGCATTGCTTTCTTCAGCTTGGCCGAGGCCTTAGTGGCAGCAGCAGCAGCAGAGTCTTCATTGAATTTCCTCACTGCATCACTTGCTTGACTTTGCAGTTTAGCTTGGCGCTTGGCCCATTCCTTAGGAAATTCCTCACCGCGTCTGATGCTAGTGGGATCAGCCTCTTGGCCAGGTGCCAATGGAGGGCGTTGACATGGAGGGTTTACTGCGAATTTCTTCATATACTTAGGGGTGACGTATCTGTACTCCCTCCATTCACGTGCCCATCTCCTTTCTATCTTCTGAATGCGCACCTTGCACTGATTCTTATCTTCCTCAGGAGGTGTGCAATACCCTGCATAAATGCCCTCAGGTATCTCAAAGGCAGTCATGACCTCAGGTCTCTTTCCTCCTTTCTGTGGCCTTTTTCCTTCAGCCATTTTCTTCAGCTGAGGAATTTGAACAATGGAATTCTCTGAAGAAGTATGCAACTTTTCTTCGAGGAACGCTGCAGATGAGTTAAGTTGATGAGAACCTAAAGATTCAGCAGCGGACATGTGTACCTCTGAACAGAGTATAGTTGCGAGGAATTTGGAGAGGTCATATGCGTTCTCAGAGGGTTTTTCATAAAGAACAAGTTTGAATAATTTGACCAGATTCGTCTTGAGGAATTTCACTAAGCGCTATATATCTTAGGTTCCAGAGTTGTATAGATCGAAGATCCACACAATTGAGAAATCTTGAAGAAAATGATGCTTAGGGAAATGAATCAAGAACAGATAACAGGTGAGGTGTTTTGTGTGTGAGGATTTGAAGAATAAAACACCTTTTGAAGATTTTGTAGAAAAGTGTTGAATCAAAGAGGGCAGTAAAATTAGCTTTTAATTACCCTGATACGAAGAACACGGCGAACTGTCAGTTGAAACAGGGAAGTTCGTCGATGGAGATCTTCCACGCCCTAACTTGGCGGAGGAAGACGTCTACGACGGCGGCGGAGGTGAAGATTTCCGCAGTCGGTGCGAGTACGACGGTGACGAGGTCGAGGCAGTGAAGCTCTTCCTCACCGGCGACGATGGAGTAGCGACAGCGCTAGGGTTCGGAAACTCGAGCGGGAGAGTGAGATCGAGCGGGGTAAAAGAAGTGAGGACGGCGACGGGGGGTATTTATAACCACGGTGAAAAACTGCTCGTCCGAAGATTTAGGACGAACGTGCCCCTGGCCTTTCTCCTTCTCTTGACATGTGTCACCCATGTACAGTGTAGTGGAGATCGTGTAAGATCGTGGGTGAGTAAAATAATGCATCGTGGGATGCGGAACGGTTTGAGCGGCAAACACGAAAGTTTGGATAAGATCAGTTTTAATATTCCGTTCGCAATTTCTTCAGCTGACAAGGGCACAGTGAAGAATTTGAACGAGTTTCAAATAGAACACACATGAAGAATTTGTGAATAGATTGGTTTGAGTATAGCATAGAGGGGAAGGGTCCGATCACATTCACTTAGCAGAAAGAAACAACTTGAAGAAATAGCTATAAGTGAATGCTGTAGAGGACATAAACAATATATATATATATATATATATATATATATATATATATATATATATATATATATATATATATATATATATATATATATATATATATATAGCCAATGAAGAAAAACGACAGAAACAGTGAAGAATTTGCAAGTTGAAGAATTTGAACAACTGAGGAATTTCAAAAGTTGAAGAAAAACTCAAATTTAAGAATTTCAACTTTTGTGGTGGCGTGACCCACCGTATAAGAATGATGATTTCAGACACCACGTACAATTGTCATAGGGTTCTGAGAATCAAATTCTTCATTAATTTCTTCACACTTAGAGTGTTATTCTTCATTGAGTGAAGAAAAACGTTTCTTCATGTGTTGCACATCTAAGTCATCAATTTTGCATAAGTGTTAGGATGAGTGCATTCTTCAAAGTACATTCGAAGATTCTAAGATATTTAGCTCACACCGCAACTTGCTAAATCTCTTCTCATCCAAGGGCTTAGTGAAGATATCAGCTAGCTGTTCTTCAGTCTTCACGTGCTCGATGGAGATGTTGCCCTTCAACACATGATCACGAAGAAAATGATGACGAATCTGAATGTGCTTTGTCTTCGAGTGCTGAACTGGGTTGTGAGCAATCTTGATGGCACTCTCATTGTCATAGAGGAGAGGCACATTCTTCACGTTGACGCCATAGTCGTTGAGTGTTTGCTTCATCCATAGCAGTTGTACACAGCAAGAACCAGCAGCAATGTACTCAGCTTCAGCAGTAGACAGTGATACACAGTCCTGTTTCTTAGAGGACCAACAGACCAAGGATCGTCCGAGGAAATGACAAGTACCAGATGTTGACTTGCGGTCCACACGATCACCATCATAGTCAGAGTCTGAATATCCAATGAGATAAAAATCCGAGCCCTTGGGATACCATAATCCTAGTGTTGGTGTGTGAGCTAGATATCGAAGAATATGCTTCACAGCCTTATGGTGTGATTCCTTCGGTGCAACTTGAAATCGTGCACACATGTAAACACTAAGCATTATATCTGGCCTAGATGCACATAAGTACAATAAAGAGCCAATCATGGAGCGGTATACCTTATGATCGAAGTCAGTACCATTTTCATCAGTGGATAAGTGACCATTTGTGGGCATAGGAATTTTGATGCCTTTGCAATCTTGCATGCCGAATTTCTTCAGGACATCCTTGAGGTATTTCTCCTGAGATATGAATATGCCATTGCGCTATTGACGAATTTGAAGACCTAAGAAGAATTTCAACTCTCCCATCATAGACATTTGATATTCTTCACTCATCATATAGGCAAATTCATCACTCTAACGTTGGTTAGTATAGCCAAAGATGATATCATCAACATATATTTGGCACACAAATAGTTCACCATCATAAGATTTAGTAAAGAGAGTGGGATCGAGTGAACCGGGTGTGAAGCCTTTGTTCATGAAGAATTGCTTCAATGTGTCATACCACGCCCGTGGGGCCTGCTTGAGGCCATAGAGCGCCTTGTTAAGTCTGAAGACTTTGTCAGGATGTTTCGGATCTTCAAAACCTGGGGGTTGTGCAACATATACTTCTTCCTCAAGCTTACCATTGAGGAATGCACTTCTCACATCCATTTGGTATAAGATGATATCATGATGGTTAGCATAAGCAAGTAATATGCGAATAGCCTCAAGTCTAGCAACAGGTGCAAAAGTTTCATCGAAATCAATTCCTTCAACCTGTGTGTAGCCTTGAGCTACTAGTCGTGCCTTATTCCTCACCATGACACCATTTTCATCTTGCTTGTTGCGGTAGATACACTTTGTGCGAATGATGTTATGCTTGCGAGGATCAGGACAATTGACTAGTTCCCATACGTTGTTGAGCTTGAACTGATGTAATTCTTCTTGCATGGCCTGAATCCACTCACGCTTCAGATATGCTTCATCTACCTTAGTGGGCTCTGTGATAGAGACAAAAGCAAAGTGCCCACAAAAGTTAGATAGATGTGAAGCTTTTGAGAGTGTGAGAGGACCTGGTGCTCTAATGTCATCGATGATCTTCTCCACTTGCACTTCTTTTGCAACGCGAGGGTGAGCTGGTTGTCGTTGAGGAATTTGATCATCATTTTCTCCAGCATCAATTTCCTCAGCATTTTCTTCAGATGCATCAACTCGACGTTCTTCACGTTCTGGAATGAATTCTTCAGCCGATTCTTCAGTAGGAATGATATCTTCAGTAGCCTTATGCTTGATCGATTCCTCCGGTGCGGGTTCATCTAACACAGAAGGTAGGTGCTCTCTTTGCGAGCCATTAGTTTCATCGAACCGCACATCTACAGTTTCAACAATCTTGTGAAGAACATTGTTGAAGACTCTGTAGGTGTGCGAGTCCTTTCCGTAACCAAGCATGAAACCTTCATGTGCTTTCGGTGCAAATTTAGAGTTGTGATGAGGATCTCTAATCCAGCATTTAGCACCGAAGACTTTGAAATAACTCACATTGGGTTTCTTGTCAGTGAGGAGTTCATAGGCAGTCTTTTTGAAGAATTTGTGAAGATATACTCTGTTTATGATATGGCACGCAGTATCAATTGCATCAACCCAGAAACGACGAGGGGTTTTGTGCTCATCGAGCATAGTGCGAGCCATCTCAGCAAGAGTCCTGTTCTTGCGCTCCACAACGCCATTCTGTTGAGGAGTATAAGGAGCAGATAACTCATGAGTAATACTAAGTTCATCAAGATAGTCATCGAGACCCGAATTCTTGAACTCAGTGCCATTGTCACTTTTGATGTGCTTGATCTTCACACCAAAGTTGGTTGAAGCCCTCGAGGAAAATCGTTTGAAGACTTCCTGCACTTCAGTTTTGTAAGAGACAAGGTGCACCCATGTATAACGAGAGTAATCATCAACAATAACAAAGCCATATTGAGATGCTTCATTTGAAACAGAGGAATAATGATTAGGACCGAAGAGATCCATGTGAAGCAATTCAAATGGACGAGTAGTGGTCATGATGGTCTTCGCTGGATGCTTGGCCTTGGTCATCTTTCCAGCTTCACAGGCACCGCATAAGTGATCCTTGAGGAATTTGACATTCTCAATGCCAATGACATGCTTCTTCTTCGCAAGCGTGTTCAAATTCCTCATTCCTGCATGACCAAGTCGTCGATGCCATAGCCATCCTTCCGAAGCTTTTGCAAGTAGGCACACGACAGGTTGTGAATCTGCAGAGAAATCAACAATATACAAGTCTCCTCTCCTAAAGCCTTCGAAGACTTTGGATTTGTCAGCTTCCATGATCACAACACAGCGATACTTGCCAAAGACAACAACCATATCAAGGTCACAAAGCATTGAGACAGACATAAGTTTGTATCCTAAGGATTCAACAAGCATGACTTTGTCCATATGTCGATCCTTTGTGATAGCAACCTTACCTAGACCCAATACCTGACTTTTGCTTTTGTCAGCGAAGATGATATGCTTCATTTGTGACGCTGATAAGGGAGCATCCATCAACAGATTCTTGTCACCAGTCATGTGATTTGTACATCCACTATCAAGTACCCATTCAGTGGCTTTGGGTTGATCATCCTGCAGATGAATTAGTGCAACTTACGACCTCATATACTTCAGCAGTGAAGAATATGATATCTCAATTCATCAGATCAATTTCATCAACAGTAGAACAGATAAAACAGAGGTAGGACATGTGAAATGAAAGTTCATTTCATCATGGTTAGCCTGCGTCCTTTCAGGCATTTTTGTCAGGTCCCCAGCAAATTCTTCAGACGTTATCGTACGTCTGGAGACCTGACCCTGCATAAGAGATTAGTTCTTTTTCTTCACCACCCACATCTGAAGGGGTGGCAAAGAGTTCATCACTCTGCGAGCTCCATATGAGAAAGGTGGCAAAGCAGCCAAACCATTTCGTTTCACATAAGAGGGGTTAGGGTAAGCATATTCATAAGCAGAGAAATTCTTCGAGGACTTATGAACATAATAATTTGAAGAATAATGCTCATATTCATAGCCCTTGGCTCTTCCCTGCGAAACAGAGTTGTTAGCACGATGATGTTCATATGAGGACTTTGATCCATGTGAGGAATTTGATCCCCTTGAGGAATTTGGTCCGTATGAGGACTTGGATCCATATGAAGAATTTGGTTCATATGAAGAATTTGATCTGGGGTTCCTATTCTTCACAGGTGGTGTCATGAGGACATTCACCTGAAGACTTTCAAGGCACTTTTTGGGAACCCAGATTTTCTTCATAGGGGAACCGTTCCTGCAGTTAGTGCCAACATATCTAGCAAATACTTCACCATTCTGATTTTTGAACAATTTATATTTGGAGTCAAATGACTCATCAGAAGAATGAGAAGATTCACATATATAGCCAGATAAATTAGATGGATCAACTGGAGGTCCCTTTGCAGCAACCCATGAGGTTTTGGGGTACTGCTCAGGCTTCCAATATGTACCATCCGCATTGAGTTTCCTCTCAAAGGCAATACCCTCTTTCCTAGGGTTCATGTTGAGGATCTGCTTTTTAAGCACGTCACAAAGAGCCTGATGCCCTTTGAGGCTTTTGTACATGCCTATCATGTACAATTCCCTCAGTCCTGCATCGTCAGTGATACTAGCAATGTCCTCAGATGAGGAATTAGTGATAGCAGAGACTGGTGAAGAATTTGTAACATTTGAAGCATTTGAACATTCAGGTGAAGAATTAGCAGATTCTCGTTCAATGCATTTTAAACATGGAGGAATAAATTCTTCCTGAGCAGCGCTGATTTGTTGAACAAGCAATGAATCGCGCTCCTTCTGAAGATCTTCATAACTCACTCTTAGCTTCTCAAGATCTTGCTTCTTTTGAAGATATTCTAAAGAAAGCTTCTCATGATCAGATAAGAGAGTGTTATGATGACCTTGAAGGTTATCAAACCTGGTCTGAAGTCTCTGAAGATTTTCAGTTAAGGCTTTAGAGCGATCCATTTCTTCACCCAACATATCATCACTTTTGTCTAGCATGTTTTGAACCTTTTCAAAAGCCTTTTGTTGTTGTACAACAATCTTAGCAAGTTTAGAGTAGCTAGGCTTAAGATTTTCATCAGATTCATCCTCACTAGATTCAAAGGAGGTATATCTAGGTACCTTGGCACCCTTTGCCATGAAGCAATAGGTGGGAGCGTAGTCATCGTTGCCTTCATCAGCCTTGTTGGGGAGGTCATTTTCTTCAGGGTTGAAGATAGACTTGCTGACGAACGCAGTAGCGAGGGCTAGGCTCGCCACACCAGATTCAGAGTCCTCAGAAGCCTCCTCTTCCTCTTGTTCCTCATATTCAGCTTCAGAGTCCATTTCCTTGCCAATGAATGCCCGATCCTTCTTGGAGCTGCTCTTCTTGTGCGATGAAGACTTTGAGGATTTTGACGATGAAGATTTTGAAGACTTGGAGCTGCTCTTTTTCTTCGCATCATCAGAACTGCAATCCTTGTATTTCTTCTTCTTTGATTCCTTTTCCCACTGAGGACAATCTTGAATGTAATGTCCTGGTTTCTTGCACTTGTGACAAAGCCTCTTCTTGTAGTCACTGGATGAGGAATCATTGCTCCTTGAGGGTTTTCCAAAGCGACCACGTCTTGAGAACTTCTGGAATTTCTTCACAAGCAGTGCTAGATCATGACTCAGTTCTTCAGGGTCACCAAGGCTGCTACCAGAGTCTTCATCTTCGGATTCTGATACGGCCTTGGCCTTCAGTGCACGTGATCTGCCATAGCTCGAACCATAGAGATCTCTATTTTCAGCAAGCTGGAACTCATGAGTGTTAAGCCTCTCGAGGATATCAGTGGGGTCATGTGACTTGTAATCAGCACGCTCTTGTATCATCAGTGCCAGAGTGTCAAATGAGGAATCAAGCGATCTCAGCAATTTCTTCACCACCTCATGGTCGGTGATGTCAGTGGCGCCAAGTGCTTGAAGCTCATTTGAGATGTCAGTGAGGCGATCGAAGGTTTGCTGAACATTTTCATTGTCGAGTCTTTTGAAGCGGTTGAAGAGATTGCGAAGAACATCAACTCGAGAGTCACGCTGAGTTGAAACTCCTTCATTGACTTTGGACAGCCTATCCCAGATAAGCTTAGCAGTCTCCAAAGCACTCACTCTACCATACTGACCCTTACTCAGATGGCCACATATGATATTCTTCGCTTGGGAATCAAGTTGCTTAAATCTCTTCACATCGGTAGCGTTCAGTGAGGGAGAGACGGAGGGAACACCATTTTCCACAACGTACCAGAGATCGTTATCAATTGCCTCAAGATGCATGCGCATCTTGTTCTTCCAGTAGGGGTAGTCCGTCCCATCGAAGGTAGGACACCCAGCAGAGACCTTGATCATACCTGCGGTCGACATAACTAAAACTCTAGGCGGTTAAACCAAAATCACACAGAACAAGGGAGTACCAAGCTCTGATACCAATTGAAAGTGCGTTATATCGACTAGAGGGGGGTGAATAGGCGATTTTTATGAAATTCTTCACTGAGGAATTTGCTCGTGAGGAAATTCCTTAGCGAAGAACTACTAGCAGCGGAATAAGTACTCAGAAGTAAACATAGCAAGTTACATGCATGGTTATCATGATGAAATGAAGACAAACACAGAGTATTGGAAGCGTAAACACAGGATAACTCTAGATGAAGACAAATCAGACTGAAGAAATTGAACTGAGGAAATTGAGAAAGTCTTCAGTCAAAGTCTTCAAACACAGATATGAACAAACAGACAACACAGTAATGAAGAAATGAAAGTGTTGAGGAAATAGAACCAGTAAGCTTGGTGAAGACAATGATTTGGTAGGCCAGTTCCAACTGCTGTCTCAGTTGTACATCTGGTTGGAGCGGCTGAGTATTTAAACTCGAGGACACCTAGTCCCGGACACACAGTCCTCACCGTATTCTCCTTGAGCTAAGGACACACAGTCCTCGCCCAGTCACTCGTGGTAAGTCTTCAGGTGACTTCCAAACCTTCACAGACTTGGTCACTTGGCGATCCACAATTCCTCTTGGATGCTCTAGACCTTGACACCTAACCGTCTGGAAGAAGCACAGTCTTCAAAGGTAACAAGCGTCGGATCCACGCAGGATCAATCTCTTCAGTGATGCTCAATCACTTTGGGTTTGTAGGTGTTTGGGTTTGGGTTTTGGATTTTCCTCACTTGATGATTTTCGCTCAAAGTCCTCGGAGGATGGGTTGCTCTCAAATGACAAGTGTCAAGTTCTCTTGGAGCATCCAACCAGCTAGTGGTTGTAGGGGCGGCTATTTATAGCCTAGCGAGCAGCCCGACATGATAAGACATAAATGCCCTTCAATGATATGACCGTTGGATGGATAAGATATTTTGGGATAGCTGTCGCGCAGCACGGCAACAGTCAGAAATTTGACTCTCAAATTCCTCAGGGCTATCATGTTCCTCACTGTGTAGACAATTCGCACTAGCGAATTCCTAACTCCTCAGTCAGAGCAAAGTCCTCAGTGACCAGAAGAACTGCGTCTCTGTCACTGAAGAAATTGACTGAACTGTATGAGATTTCAAATGGCTTCACTCGAAGGGATTGGTAGGTGTAGGATTTGAGTTGAGCATCACATGGAAATTTTCTCCTTAGTATTTCCTCGACCCCCTTTAACAGTACGGTGTTTCCTATGACTCAAGAAAGAGAAAATGAAACTACGAAAACAAAAGTCTTCACGCTTCATGTTCCTCGAATGAAAACCAAGTCTTCAAGGTCACATCAATTTCTTCACTTTCAAAGTCTTCAGAAAGCCTTCAAAATGTCAAAGTCTTCAGTCGAAGAACTTCATTTTTAGGGGTCGACTTTCTCTGTAAATATCAAACTCCTCATAGACTTATAGATCTGTGTACACTCATAAACACATTAGATACTTAACCTATAAGTCTTCAATACACCAAAATCACTAAGGGGCACTAGATGCACTTACAGGCTTCGCAATCTTGGAAAAATTCTCAATGAATCTCCGGTAGTATCCTGCGAGTCCTTGAAAACTACGGATCTCGCTAACTGAAGTGGGTGCCAACCATTCAGTGACTGACTGAACTTTGGTGGTATCTACTACTATTCCTTCTCCCAATATAACATGTAAAAGGAATCCGACTTCCTTCGACCAAAACTCGCATTTGCTGAACTTGGCATACAACTGGTGTTCCCTGGGTTTCTCGAGAACTAAACGCAAATGCTCCTTGTGCTCCTCTTCATTCTTCGAGTATACCATTATATCATCAATAAACACCACAACAAACTTGTCCAAATATTCCATGAACACCTTGTTCATCATGCTCATGAAGTAGGCAGGGGCGTTAGTCAGTCCAAATGACATGACCGTATATTCATACAACCCATACCGCGTGGTGAATGTTGTCTTTGGTATATCCTTCTCTCGAATCTTCAACTGGTGATATCCTGATCGCAGATCGATCTTCGAAAACACCTTAGCTCCTTGCAGTTGGTCAAACAAGTCAATGATCATCGGCAGTGGGTATTTGTTCTTGATCATCACCTCATTCAACGCGCGATAATCAACAACCATTCTTAGAGATTTATCCTTCTTCTCAACCAAAAGCATTGGGGCTCCCCATGGTGTTGAACTCCGTCGAATGTAACCTTTCTCCAATAACTCCTTGATATGTTTCTTAATCTCCTCCAGATCATTCGCAGGCATCCGATAGTGTCTATTTGATATTGGCCCTGGACCTGGCAATAGCTATATCAAAAACTCGATGTCTCGGTCCGGTGGCATGCCTGGTAACTCCTCTGGGAAAACATCCGGGTAATCCTTCACTACAGGCACTTCCTCCTAAACAACTCCCGTGAGGGTATTTACTTGGCTCCTCCTAGGCACATGCCTAGATACATACTTGATCCTTTTTCCCTCCGGGGTGGTGAGATAAATCGACTTACTAGCATAGTCAATGCTTCCTCCATACTTTGACATCCAGTCCATGCCTAATATCACATCCAATCCTTGTGACTCCAAGATTATTAGGTCGGACGGAAAAACATGGCTACCAATGGTTAGGGGTATCTGGTCGCACCATCGCCTAGCCATATACTCTGCTCCAGGTGAACTCACTAACAGAGGGGTCCTAAGGGTTTGGGTTGGTAGTCTAAACTTATCCATGAATCCCCTTGATATGTATGAATGCGATGCACCAGTATCAAAAAGAACAAGGGCGGTAAATGACTTAACCAAAAACTTACCTATAACCGCGTCTGGATGCTCTTCAACCTCCTCCACGTTAACGTGGTTCACTTGTCCTTTGTTGAATGGATTGGGCTTCTTCCCAGCGCTCCCATTCCCGTTTCCATTCTTCCCTTCAGGGCACTCCGTGGCAGAGTGTCCAGTCTTCCCGCACTTAAAGCAATTAATGTGACTTAGATCTCTTTTGGCGGGTGTGGCTGGATTGGGGCGGTTCTGATTGTTGTTTGTTCCGTTACCATTTCCGTTCTTAGAACCATTGTAGTTATGCGAACCTCCTCCGGTGTGGTTATGACCTCCATGGTTATGAACAAGTCCTCCCGAGTTCGGGGTTAGGCAGGGCTTCTGCTGAGCTCCTGAGTTATACCTCCCTTGCCCATACTTCCTCTTACGGCTCTCAATCTGCTGCTGCTTCCCTTCAATCATAAGAGCCTTATCTACCAACTCCTGGTAGTTGTTGAATGTTGCCACCATCAACTGCATACTCATCTCATCATTCAACCCTTCCATAAACTTCTCCTGCTTCACGGCATCTGTGGCCACATCATCAGGGGCATAGCGAGATAACTTGCTAAACTCATCCACGTACTGAGCCACAGTACGGTTCCCCTGGTGTAAGTTGCGAAACTCACGCTTCTTCATATTCATAGCTCCAGTTGAGACATGGGCTGTACGGAAAGCTTGCTGAAACTAATCCCAAGTGACGTTGGCTATGGGGAAAGTGGCTGTGTAATTCTCCCACCATGAGGCTGCCGGTCCATCCAATTGATGTGCGGCAAAACGCACCTTCTCAGCATCTGTGCAACCTGCGGTGGTCATCTCCCTTCCAATACGGTGTAGCCAATCATCAGCAACTATAGGCTCGGTGCTACTGGAAAACACCGGCGGCTGTAACCTTAGAAAGCGAGCTAAGTTGTCATCTGGAGGCGGGTTGTTGTTGTTGTTGCCTTGGTTCTGGACTAGCAATTGCATCAAGGCATTCTGCTGCTGGATCAACTGAGTGAGCTCTGGCGGGAAGGCAAATCCGGTGTCATGTCTCGGAGGCATCTGGCGGGTTTAGAGGGAAGAGATCAGAATAGAAAAGGGGTCTAATGAGAAAGCACTACCCATATGCACATGAGACAAACACAAACATTTCACTCAATCAATCAAGCAAGGGCATATAAGCGGTCTAGAACTATCGCAAAAGTGCTCAACTACTATATATACATGGGGGAATACTACTAATTATTTGGTGGTCATCTAGAAATTTTGATCGGTGGAAGACTCCATGATGTCTGCTCTAGCTTCGTCCTCAAAGTCATCATCACTGGGGTCGGAGTCGGTGTCGTCGATGATGATGTAGTTCTCCGGGCAAGTGGAATCGTCATTCTCTCCTCCCGGCGCTGGGTCTCCCATGAATACTCCGATCTTCTTTATCAGGTCGTCATTCTTCTCCAATAGTGTCGCAATTTCCTCCTCATATCCACCGCGTGTAGACTTGAGTTATTCTTCCAGCTCGATGATCCTAGTCTTCACCTTCTTCAAATCTATCATGTCTGCGCACATCTGATTCTCCTGGCGTCGAATGTGCTGGTTTAACTCCTGGATGAAAGCTGCAATGGATTTGTCCTTCTTGGTGTTGATCATCTCCCATTTCTCATCTCGGCGCCCACATATCTGATAGATAGTGTCCTTAATATACTTGTTGTACACTTCTCCAATGCATCCCATGGTAATGTGGGCTGCCATGCTCTTGCCTAGATTCCATGTGGGTGCTTCAAAAGAAAATTCTATGGGCTTAGTGGTTGGCGAGAACGTCCTTCCTAGAACTTGTACTTGAATCATCCAGCACTCCTCTTCTGGCAAGGTGGCGTTGTACGTCCCGGTGAAGCTTGGTATTCCAATGTTCAAGTACCTAGTGACTTCCTTCAAGTGGCGTCCATAGGGTGTTTCTTCATCCGGCTGTGCAAACTTGTTCTTCAACTCCGCCATCCTAAGGAGTAGAAAATGGAGAGTTGTCGGAAATAAGTAGAGAAGAGTGACCTATGGTTTATCTTAGTGGTCGTGTCCTACACTCAACATGTACTCTGATACCATATTGTAGCGACCCGACCTCAAACGGTCAAGTCTCTGTGCTTCCGTGTCATCCCTGGATCGGTAATGCTGACACACACAGTACTCGAAGGATTTATAACAGAGTAGCAATCACACACTTATTACATCGAATGTCTCACAAGGGAACTTATTACAATAAATATGGCTTAAGGCCATCTAATGCGATAATAGCGGAAGGCTTGGAAGATAAAGTGAGTCCATCAACTCCAACGGCATAGCTGAGCTGCACGACAACGACCTAACAAACCTTACTCCTTGTCTGAAAAGTCTGCAACATAATAAGTTGCAGCACGAGAACGGGTCAACACATGGAATATGCTGGCAATATAACACAGTTGAAAGCACAAGTGCTCCCTAGGTGGTTTTGGTAATTAATGTCAACATATCTCTTGTTGGACTAACATTTTTATCTAGTATGTTTCAGATAAGTTCAACAATGGAGTGGCATGGACTAAAGGATGTGGGAACTCCTTCAAGATGCTAAGGACAAAGGATTGGCTAAAGCTTCAAGCTCAAGACTCTTCATTTTACATTTTAGTTATCCAAGATCACATTGAGTCTATAGGAAAAGCCAATACTATCAAGGAGGGATGAGGTGTTGCTTAATGAGCCTCTTGCTTCATGTGCTTAGTGATATGCTCCAAAACCCTCAGCTACTTTCCCACTTCCACATATGACCTAAACCTAAAGTCAAACTCGGACCTACCGATTCTTTCAATCCGGCGCCACCGAGTTTCACATGTCATAGCCACTGCCAAACCCTAAGCAAATCGGTTCTACCGATAGGGATCTCGGTCTCACCGAGATGGGATTGTAATCTCTGTGTGTATGTCCATTACCAAAATTGGTCTCACCGAGTTTAGGCAATCGGTACCACCGAGATTACAATGCAAACTCTCTGGTTAACTTATTACCAAAATCGGTCCAACCGAGTTTAGTAATCGGTCCCACCGAGTTTGCCTGACCAACTCTCTGGTTAGCTAATTACCAAAGTCGGTCTCACCGAGTTTGTGTAATCGGTCTCACCGAGATCACATTATGCCCTAACCCTAACCAAATCGGTCCAACCGAGTTGCATATTGGTCCCACCGAAAATCACTAACGGTCACTAGGTTTACTAAATTGGTCCGACCGAGTTTGTTGATTCGGTCCCACCGAGATTGGTAAATTGTGTGTAACGGTTAGATTTTGTGTGGAGGCTATATATACACCTCCACCTCCTCTTCATTCGTGGAGAGAGACATCAGACTAAGCCTACACTTCCAGCATCATATTTCTGAGAGAGAACTACCTACTCATGTGTTGAGGCCAAGATATTCCATTCCTACCATATGAATCTTGATCTCTAGCCTTCCCCAAGTTGCTTTCCACTCAAATCTTCTTTCCACCAGATCCAAATCCTATGAGAGAGAGTTGAGTGTTGGGGTGACTATCATTTGAAGCACAAGAGCAAGGAGTTCATCATCAAAACACCATTTGTTACTTCTTGGAGAGTGGTGTCTCCTAGATTGGCTAGTTGTCACTTGGGAGCCTCCGACAAGATTGTGTAGTTGAACCAAGGAGTTTGTAAGGGCAAGGAGATCGCCTACTTCGTGAAGATCTACCGCTAGTGAGGAAAGTCCTTCGTGGGCGACGGCCATGGTGGGATAGACAAGGTTGCTTCTTCGTGGACCCTTCGTGGGTGGAGCCCTCCATGGACTCGCGCAACCGTTACCCTTCGTGGGTTGAAGTCTCCATCAACGTGGATGTAGGATAGCACCACCTATCCGAACCACGCCAAAAACATCCGTGTCTCCAATTGCGTTTGAATTCTCCAAACCCTTCCCTTTACATTCTTGCAAGATGCATGCTTTACTTTCCGCTGCTCATATACTCTTTGCATGCTTGCTTGATATGTATTATGAATGTTGAAATTGTGCCTAAACTCCACTTAAACCAAAAAAGTTTAAAAACTGCAACTTTAGCACTAAGTGTCTAATCACCCCCCTCTAGACACATCTTCTCAAGATCCTAGAAGTGGTATCAGAGCATTGGTCTCCATTGCCTTGGTTTAATCACCATTGGAGGAAGATGGATGAGTCTACTTTGGGGATTCTTAGACATAGAGTGCCTATTCTTGATGGAGAGTATTTTCATGAGTGGAAAAATGAGATGCTTGTAATTTTCAATCAATATCATTTGAACAAGTACATTGCTAGCCCTTGTGCACCTCCTGTTGATCCTATGCATCCTACCCTAGATGAAGATATTGACATGATTCGCAATCTTAGAACTATTGAGCTCATCATTAGAGGCTTGCCTAGAAACTTGATTAGATGTTTTCCTACTCTCAAGTGTGCTTACACTATATGGAAATTTCTTGAGGAACGCTTTCCAAATTATTCCTTGAAAAATCTAGATGAAATTCTCCATAAGTCTATTGCTTTGAGTAAGATAAATACTAGTGATCCTATGTATGGTGATCGTCTATTTGAGCTTACAAACCTTATACGTGCCAAAGGAGATGTTGGAATTATTGGTGATATTATTTCCGAAGCTATAAGAATTCATAGACAAGATCATTGTCAAACTCACTCTAACGAATTACCCTCTCTAGGACTTGATCCACCACATGACAATGTTGAACATGGATACTATGATGAGGATGATGATAGTGACTTCGATCTTGATGATGCAATGAGACATTTTGGTCTTATGGCAAATCTTCGGGGATATGTGTCAGGAGGAAAGGAATGGGTTCTTGACAGTGGATGCACTGATCATATGACCGGAGATGAAGAGATGTTCCGTGAGCTTGCTGAAAATGACGACCCTCGAAATTATGTCACCTTTGGTGATAATTCAAAGGGTAAGGTGGTTGGCCTTGGTAAGGTGGCCATCTCACATGATAGCTCCATTCAAAATGGCATGCTCGTTGAATCTCTCGGTTACAACTTACTTTCAGTATCTAGACTTGCTGATTTCGATTTCAATGTCCTATTTACTGAGGTAGATTGCCAAGTGTTTCATCGAGACAATCATAAAATGGTCTTTACCGGTATACGTAGAGGTGATCTTTACATTGTCGATTTCTCTAAAAAGGCACAACCTAAAACTTGCTTTATTGCTAAATCCTCAAAAGGTTGGTTGTGGCATAGACGACTAGGTCACGTTGGCATGAGAAACCTTGACAAGCTTATTTAAGGAAATCATATCCTTGGAGTTAACGATGTCATATTTGATAAGGATAGACTTTGTAGTGCTTGTCAAGCAGGTAAACAGGTTGGAGGAAGGCATCCCGTGAAGAACATCATGACCACAAGGAGGCCACTCGAGCTACTTCATATGGATCTTTTTGGTCCCAACGCCTACAAGAGTCTCGGTGGAAATTCTTTTGGTCTAGTTATAGTTGATGATTTTTCAAGATTTACGTGGGTGTTCTTTCTTGATGATAAATCGCAGGTCCAAAAGATCTTCAAAAACTTCGCTAGGAAGGCCCAAAATCAATTTGAAGTGAAGATCAAGAAGGTTTGCAGCGACAACGGAACGGAGTTCAAGAATGCAAATGTGGACACCTTTCTTGACGAAGAAGGGATTTCACACGAGTTCTCGGCTACGTACACACCTCAACAAAATGGAGTTGTAGAAAGTGCGTTATATCGACTAGAGGGGGGGTGAATAGGCGATTTTTATGAAATTCTTCACTGAGGAATTTGCTAGTGGGGAAATTCCTCAGCGAAGAACTACTAGCAGCGAAATAAGTACTCAGATGAAAACATAACAGAATCCAAGCATAGTCATCATGATGAAATGAAGACAAACAAAGAGTACAGAAAGCGTAAACACAGGATACACTAGATGAAGACAAAACAGACTGAAGAAATTGAACTGAGGAAATTGAGAAAGTCTTCAGTCAAAGTCTTCAAACACAGATATGAACAAACACACAACACAGTAATGAGGAAATGAAAGTGTTGATGAAATAGAACCAGTTGGCTTGGTGAAGACAATGATTTGGTAGACCAGTTCCAACCGCTATCTCAGTTGCACATCTGGTTGGAGCGGCTGAGTATTTAAACTCGAGGACACCTAGTCCCGGACACACAGTCCTCACCGTATTCTCCTTGAGCTAAGGACACACAGTCCTCACCCAATCACTCGTGGTAAGTCTTCAGGTGACTTCCAAACCTTCACAGACTTGGTCACTCGGCGATCCACAATTCCTCTTGGATGCTCTAGACCTTGACGCCTAACCATCTGGAAGAAGCACAGTCTTCAAAGGTAACAACGTCGGATCCATGCAGGATCAATCTCTTCAGTGATGCTCAATCACTTTGGGTTTGTAGGTGTTTCGGTTTGGTTTTGGATTTTCCTCAGTTGATGATTTTCGCTCAAAGTCCTCGGAGGATGGGTTACTCTCAAATAACAAGTGTCAAGTTCTCGCGGAGCAGCCAACCATCTAGTGGTTGTAGGGGAGGCTATTTATAGCCTAGGGAGCAGCCCGACATGATAAGACATAAATGCCCTTCAATGATATGACCGTTATGTGGATAAGATATTTTGGGACAGCTGGCGCGTAGCACAGCAACGGTCGGAAATTTGAGGTACAAATTCCTCAGGGCTATCATGTTCCTCACCGTGTAGGCAATTCGCACTAGCGAATTCCTAACTCCTCAGTCAGAGCAAAGTCCTCAGTGACCAGAAGAACTGCGTCTCTGTCACTGAAGAAATTGACTGAACTGTATGAGATTTCCAATGGCTTCACTCAAAGGGATTGGTAGGTGTAGGATTTGAGATGAGCATCACATGGAAATTTTCTCCTTAGTATTTCCTCGATCCCCTTTAACAGTACGGTGTTTCCTATGACTCAAGAAAGAGAGAATGAAACTACGAAAACAAAAGTCTTCACGCTTCATGTTCCTCGAATGAATACCAAGTCTTCAAGGTCACACCAATTTCTTCACTTTCAAAGTCTTTAGAAAGTCTTCAAAATGTCAAAGTCTTCAGTCGAAGAACTTCATTTTTAGGGGTCGACTTTCTCAGTAAATATCAAACTCCTCATAGACTTATAGGCATGTGTACACTCATAAACACATTAGATACTTAACCTATAAGTCTTCAATACACCAAAATCACTAAGGGGCACTAGATGCACTTACAATCTCCCCCTTTTTGGTGATTGATGACAACATAGGTTAAGTTTTCAACGGGGATAAATATATGAAGTGTAAATACTGATATTGAGGAATTTGATTGCAATATATAGAAGAACTCCCCCGGAAGTTGTGCATAGTGAGGAATTTGCTTTTGAAGCAATGCACATTTGAAGAGTTGAATCATGGAGATCTCCCCCTATATCTTGTAATTCATACACGCATTTGATAGATAATATGAAGAATTTTGAAATGCATGATGAAATATGGTGCTTGATGAAATTCAGCATGCGTGCAATAATATTAACGAGGAATAAGCATGCCGAATAGAGCATCAAAAGTATCGGAACCTAGTGCAATAAAAGTATCAGCGCACCATCGGGTTTAAGATTACAACTCAATCCAATAAAGTTTCAGAAGAACGAGAGTTGTAACTTAGCAAAAAAAACGCCCTTTATTATAGACCCGCTTGAAGACTAACTCAGATTTCTCCCCCTTTGTCACCGAATGACCAAAAGGATTGAAATTGAGGACTAACGCCCCTGAAGATATTCAAGTTGATGAAGGAGCGCCAGCGTTTTTGGGGTCGGTCATTGAAGTAGGGCCTGCCGCAGTGTCGTCCAAGTCTTCATGTTCATCAATGTCGCGCGATGAAGAATAGGAGCTGGCTACCAAAGAAGGAACTGGGACCTTCTTGTATTTCTTCGGAGGAGGTGCAGACCAGGCAAATTCTTCGTTGAGACCCATTTGCTTCAAATCATCAGCGCTGTAAACTTGAGACAGAACAGCCCAGGTGCGGTTGAGGGTTTCATGAAGGTAGTAGTGGTTTTTCTTCACTGCATTATGTGTTGCAGTCATGTTGTGAAGAATTGAACCAAATTGACGCTTGACCCATTTGTGATTGCGATCAACCTTTTGATGAAGACTGAGGAGTAACTCACGACCAGTCATCACCCTGGGTGCTGTGGCTTGAGGATTTGGCTTGGCAGTGTTGGCGGCAGTGTCATGTGTGGCAGAGTCATCATTGGTGGAGTAAGAGGCAGCCTTGCGAAATTGACCATCCAATGGACGAATGCCGTCATCTATCACAGCAGTAGCTTTGCCCTTTTCTTCAGGTGAGGAAAGTGTCCTTTTGAGGACTTCAATAGGAGGCAAGTAGCTGCAGTGGTTAAGAGTTTCAGCTTTGTAGTTGAGTGAAGACCTTGTCCTGATGAATCTCATAACCCAAGGTGCATAAGGCTTCAGCTCAAATGGTGACATAGCAATATTGGCCAGAGTCCTCATGAAGAAATCATGGAAGTTGACGGGAACGCCATGAATGATGTTGAAAAGCATATTCTTCATGATGCCAACAATTTCTTCATCAGAAGAATCCTGTCCTTTGATGGGACTCATAGGCTTCGTCAGAATGCGATAGACGGTCCTTGGCACATACAACAATTCCTTGACGAGGAATTTGGTTCGAGGTGCTTGCCCTGGCTTCAAAGGTTTCATGAGCACTTGCATGTAGTGATTTGAGAGCTCAGGTTCATCGTACACACAACGCGCATCTTCAGTGGGTGGACTCAGAGGAAGGGCACGAAGCAATTCAGATGCTGGGGCCTTGTAATGAGTGTTTTCAGTCATCCAGTCCAGAACCCATGAATTGACATCTGCAGAGTTGCCGGTGATGTGCAGTGTAGCATAGAACTGAAGAATGAGTTCTTCATTCCAATCGCATATGTCAGTGCAGAAATTGAGCAGCCCAGCGTCGTGAAGAACACTGAGGGCTGGCGTGAAGCACGGCATAGACTCCATATCCATGTGAGGAATATGTGCATGGTCGAAGACTTTGTCCTTGTTGAAAAGCACTAAGGAATAGAAATTTGCTGGACTAGCTGTCCAGAACCGCCTCTTCCTTATGCGAGCAAAGTCATAAGGGTTGTATTCACTAAAGAACACGTGCTCGCCAAAGAAGTCTTCAGCCTTGAACTTTTGTTTCCTTGAGAACGGATCCTTTGGTTTGGGCAGAGGAGTGTCAGTGAGTTGCATCACTACCTCAGGAATCGCGATCTCAGGTTCTTCAGGCTGAGGAATTTCAGGTTCTTCCTCAGGTGCAGTCACCTTTTCAGTATCAGCAGCAGTTTCTTCAGCACTAGTGGCTGGAATTTCTTCATTCACAGATGCAGTGAGATGAGTTTCTTCAGAGCCCATCGGAACAGTTGGTGCAGGGGAGTGAGGGATTTGTTGTAGTGGGGTGAAGAGTGGGGAATTGGGATGCTGACTTTCCCAAAAGTCATCATTCATCAACGGAGTTGTGCTTCCAATGTCCACATCTTCATCCTCTAATTCTTCAACACCAGCCTCTTCAGCAGTAAACTGAGGCATTGGTGATGAGACAACTGGGGTTGAAGGGATTGCATCCACTTCAATTTCTTCATCAATCTGCTCTGACGAAGCAGCAGATTGAGTTTCTTCATCAGATCCGCTTGGGATCTCATAGTCTTCACCAAAAGGAACAAGGTCCTTTGATGGCATGGTTGAGATCGGAACAACATCAATGGGATTTGCAAACGAGCTGGTCATCGGCTTCATCTTCTTGGGAGCTAAGGATTCTGAAGCATTTGATGCTTTCCTTTTCTTCACTGCAGCTCGCTCTGCAGCCTTGGTCTTCTTCACATCTAATGCAGATGGAAGGATAGGAGTTGGTGTAGGCGCAGGTGGAGCTGAGGAATCTGGTTGATTTTCCTCAGGAGCAACTGATGCCGTTGTCCTTACTTCTTCAGTTTCTTCAGGCGCACCACTAGTGGATGCACTGGCAATTTCTTCAGTGACTGGAATGGAGTCATCAGCCTTGGAACTAGCATTTTCTTTAGCAGCCTGAAACTCATCAGCGGTGCTAGCATGTTCTTCAGTGGGCTGTGCTGAAGGTTCAGCTTGAGGAATTCCTTATTGCAATGGGGCTGCAACATTTGTGAATTTCTCAGTCAGTTGCACAAACCTGACTTTTGCTCCTTTCCAGTCAGCATAGTATGCATCAAATTCATCGCTGAGGGATTTGATGTCAGCCTGCATCTTGATGAGTTCTTCAGTTTTCATTGTGAGAACATTTTTCCTCAGCAGTTTTTCTTTCCTGTACTGCGATTTCTTGATCTGCCTGACCCTATCATATTTCCACTTCTCCTCTTGGATGAAGTGAGTCAGCATGTGACTTTGGCCAGGTGTCAGCTTGAAGTCAGGCATAGGTGTGTTGGGATCCTTATGCCAGAGATTGATGTAATCAAGAATTACCCTTGGATCCAACAGCAGTGGCACAGGTGTGCCTTTGGCTCTAGCGGCCCTTTCTTGGCGGTCCCTGATGATTTCAGCAAGTTCTTCTTCATCAGCTTCATCATCATCAGACGGTACACTGAAGACTACCTGCTTCTTCTTAGGACTTGGGCGAGTGCCGCGTCCAACAGTAGCCTTTTTCTTCAGCAGAGAGGGTCCAGCTGAGGAACTTGGTGCAGCTGAGGAACCAGCTGAGGCACCAGAGGCAATAGAGATGCCTACAGTCCTTTGGCATGTGGCAGGATGTGCAGGTGCTGAGGACTTTGTCGGATCAGCTGAGGACTTGGTCGGAGGTGCTGAGGATTTCGGAGGAGCAGGGGCAGCTTGAGGAATTTGCTTTGAAGATTTTGAAGTTTTTGGCCGTGAGGGCATTGCTGGTGAAGCACTTGGCTTTCGAGCGGGCTTCTTAAGCATTGATTTCCTCGGCTTGACAGAGGCCTCAGTGGCAGCAGCAGCAGCAGATTCTTCATTGAATTTCATCACTGCTTCTCTGGCTTGTCTTGCCAATTTTGCTTGGGGCTTGGCCCATTCCTCAGGAAAGTCCTCACCGCGTTTGACGCTAGTGGGATCACCCTCTTGGCCAGGTGCCAATGGGGCTCTTGGGCATGGAGGGTTCAGTGCGAATTTCTTCATGTACTTTGGAGTGACGTATCTGTACTCCCTCCATTCACATGCCCATCTCCATTCAATCCTCTGAATACGCACCTTGTGCCGATTTTTATCTTCTTTGCCAAACTTGGCTTCATCAGGCGTGCAGTAATCTTTATATAAATCCTCAGGGATTTCAAAAGCAGTCATGACCTCTGGCTTCTTTCCTCCTTCCTGTGGCCTTTTACCTTCAGCCATTTTCTTCAGTTGAGGAATTTGAACAATCGAATTCTCTGAAGAAGTATGCAACTTTTCTTCGAGGAATGCTGCAAATGAGTTAAGTTCATGAGAACCTAATGATTCAACAGCAGACATGTGTACCTGTGAACAGAGTATAGTTGCGAGGAATTTGAAGAAGTCATATGCGTTCTTAGAGGGTTTTTCATAAAGAACAAGTTTGAGGAATTTGACCAGATGCCTCTTGAAGAATTTCACTAAGCGCGCTTTATCTTAGGTTCCAGAGTTGTATAGATCGAAGATCCACACAATTGAGGAATCTTGAAGAATATGATGCTTAGGGAAATGAATCAAGAACAGATAACATGTGAGGTGCTTGTGTGTGAGGATTTGAAGAATAAAACACCTTTGAAGATTTTGTAGAAAAGTTTTGAATCAAAGAGGGCAGTAAAAGTAACTTTTAATTACCCTGAACGAAGAACACGACAAACTATGAGTTGAAACAGTGAAGTTCGTCGATGCAGATCTTCCACGCCCTAACTTGGCGGAGGAAGACGTCTACGGCGGCGGCGGAGGTGAAGATTTCCGCGGTCGGCGCGAGTACGACGGCGACGAGGTCGAGGTAGTGAAGCTCTTCCTCACCGGCGATGATGGAGTAGCGGCGGCGCTAGGGTTCGGGAAGCTCGAGCGGGAGAGTGAGATCGAGCAGAGTAAAAGAAGTGAGGAAGGGGACAGGGGTATTTATAGCCACGGTGAAAAACTGCTCGCCCGAAGATTTAGGACGAACGTGCCCCTGCCCGTTCTCCTTCTCACGACATGTGTCACCCACGTACTATGTAGTGGAGATCGTGTAAGATCGTGGGTGAGTAAAATAATGCATCGTGGGATGCGGAACGGTTTGAGCGGCAAAACCGAAAATTTGGATAAGATTAGTTTTAACGTTCCGTTCGCAATTTCTTCAGCTGACAAGGACACAGTGAAGAATTTGAACGAGTTTAAAATAGAACACACATGAAGAATTTGTGAATAGATTGGATTGAGTATAGCATAGAGGGGAAGGGTGCGATCACATTCACTTAGCAGAAGATCCAACTTGAAGAAATAGCTATAAGTGAATGCTATAGAGGACATAAACTCATATATAAATATATAGCCAATGAAGAAAAACGACGACACAAGTGAAGATTTTGCAAGTTGAAGAATTTGAACAACTGAGGAATTTCAAAACTGAGGAAAAACTAAAATTGAGGATTTTCAACTTTTGTGGTGGCATGACCCACCGTATAAGAATGATGATTTCAGACACCGCGTACAATTGTCGTAGGGTTCTGAGAATCAAATTCTTCATTAATTTCTTCACACTTAGAGTGTTATTCTTCATTGATTGAAGAAAAACGTTTCTTCATGTGTTGCACATCTAAGTCATCAATTTTGCATAAGTGTTAGGATGAGTGCCTTTTCAAAGTACATTCGAAGACTCTAAGATATTTAGCTCACACCGCAACTTGCTAAATCTCTTCTCATCCAAGGGCTTAGTGAAGATATCGGCTAGCTGTTCTTCAGTCTTCACATGCTCAATAGAAATGTCGCCCTTCAACACATGATCATGAAGAAAATGATGACGAATCTGAATGTGCTTTGTCTTCGAGTGCTGAACTGGGTTGTGAGAAATCTTGATGGCACTCTCATTGTCACAGAGGAGAGGCACATTCTTCACATTGACGCCATAGTCCTTGAGTGTTTGCTTCATCCATAGCAGTTGAGCACAGCAAGAACCAACGGCAATGTACGCAGCTTCAGCAGTAGACAGTGATACGCAGTTCTGTTTCTTCGAGGACCAACAGACCAAGGATCGTCCGAGGAAATGACAAGTACCAGATGTTGACTTGCGGTCCACACGGTCACCAGCATAGTCAGAGTCAGAATATCCAATGAGATCAAAATCCGAGCCCTTGGGATACCATAATCCTAGTGTTGGTGTGTGAGCTAGATATCGAAGAATATGCTTCACAGCCTTATGGTGTGATTCCTTCGGTGCAGCTTGAAATCGGGCACACATGCAAACACTAAGCATTATATCTGGCCTAGATGCACATAAGTACAATAAAGAGCCAATCATGGAGCGGTATACCTTATGATCGAAGTCAATAGCATTTTCATCAGTGCATAGATGACCATTTGTGGGCATAGGAATTTTGATGCCTTTGCAATCTTGCATGCCGAATTTCTTCAGGACATCCTTGAGGTATTTCTCCTGAGATATTAATATGCCATTGCGCTGTTGACGAATTTGAAGACCTAAGAAGAATTTCAACTTTCCCATCATAGACATCTGATATTGTTCACTCATCATATAGGCAAATTCATCACTGTAACGTTGGTCAGTACAACCAAAGATGATATCATCAACATATATTTGGCACACAAACAGTTCACCATCATAAGATTTAGTAAATAGAGTGGGATCGAGTGAACCGGGTGTGAAGCCTTTCTTCATGAAGAATTCCTTCAATGTATCATACCACGCCCGTGGGGCCTGCTTGAGGCCATAGAGGGCCTTGTTAAGTCTGAAGACTTTGTCAGGATGTTTTGGATCTTCAAAACCTGGGGGTTGAGCAACATATACTTCTTCCTCAAGCTTACCATTGAGGAATGCACTTTTCACATCCATTTGGTATAAGATGATATCATGATGGTTAGCATAAGCAAGTAATATACGAATAGCCTCAAGTCTAGCAACAGGTACAAAAGTTTCATCGAAATCAACTCCTTCAACCTGTGTGTAGCCTTGAGCTACTAGTCGTGCCTTATTCCTCACCACAACACCATTTTCATCTTGCTTGTTGCGGTAGATCCACTTTGTGCCAGTGATGTTATGCTTGCGAGGATCGGGATGATTGACTAGTTCCCAGACGTTGTTGAGCTTGAACTGATGTAATTCTTCTTGCATGGCCTGAATCCACTTAGGCTCCAGAAATGCTTCATCTACCTTAGCGGGCTCTGTAATAGAGACAAAAGCAAAGTGCCCACAAAAGTTAGATAGATGTGAAGCTTTTGAGCGTGTGAGAGGACCTGGTGCTCTAATGTCATTGATGATCTTCTCCACTTGCACTTCTTTTGCAACGCGAGGGTGAGCTGGTTGTCGTTGAGGAATTTGATCAGCATTTTCTTCAGCATGAATTTCCTCAGCATTTTCTTCAGGTGCATCAGCTCGACGTTCTTCACGTTCTGGAATGAATTCTTCAGCAGATTCTTTAGTAGGGATGACATCTTCAGTAGCCTTGTGTTTGATAGAATCCACGGGTGCTGGTTCATCTAACACAGAAGGTAGGTGCTCTCTTTGCGAGCTATTAGTTTCATCGAACCGCACATCTACAATTTCAACAATCTTGTGAAGAACATTGTTGAAGACTCTGTAGGTGTGCGAGTCCTTTCCGTAACCAAGCATAAAACCTTCATGTGCTTTCGGTGCAAATTTAGAGTTGTGATGAGGATCTCTAATCCAGCATTTAGCACCGAAGACTTTGAAATAACTCACATTGGGTTTCTTGTCAGTGAGGAGTTCATAGGCAGTCTTCTTGAAGAATTTGTGAAGATATACTCTGTTGATGGTGTGGCACGCAGTATCAATTGCATCAACCCAGAAACGACGAGGGGTTTTGTACTCATCGAGCATAGTGCGAGCCATCTTAGCAAGAGTCCTGCTCTTGCGCTCCACGACGCCATTCTGTTGAGGAGTATAAGGAGCAGATAACTCATGAGTAATACCAAGTTCATCAAGATATTCATTGAGACCCGAAATCTTGAACTCAGTGCCATTGTCACTTCTGATGTGCTTGATCTTCACACCAAAGTTGGTTGAAGCCCTCGAGGAGAATCGTTTGAAGACTTCTTGCACTTCATGTTTGTAAGAGACAAGGTGTACCCATGTGTAACGAGAGTAATCATCAACAATAACAAAGCCATATTGAGATGCTTCATTTGAAATAGAGGAATAGTGATTAGGACTGAAGAGATCCATATGAACCAATTCGAATGGTCGAGTAGTGGTCATGATGGTCTTTGCTGGATGCTTGGCCTTCGTCATCTTTCCAGCTTCACAGGCACCGCATAAGTGATCCTTGAGGAATTTGACATTCTCAATGCCAATGACATGCTTCTTCTTCGCAAGCGTGTGCAAATTCCTCATGCCTGCATGACCAAGTCGTCGATGCCATAGCCATCCTTCTGAAGCTTTTGCAAGTAGGCACATGGCTGGTTGTGAATTTGCAGAGAAATCAACAATATACAAGTCTCCTCTCCTAAAGCCTTCGAAGACTTTGGAATTGTCAGCTTCCATAATCACAACACAACGATACTTGCCAAAGACAACAACCATATCAATATCACAAAGCATTGAGACAGACATAAGGTTGTATCCTAAGGACTCAACAAGCATGACTTTGTCCATGTGTCGATCCTTTGTGATAGCAACTTTACCTAGACCCAATACCTGACTTTTGCTTTTATCAGCGAAGATGATATGATTCATATGTGACGATGATAAGGGAGCATCCATCAAAATATTCTTGTCACCAGTCATGTGATTTGTACATCCACTATCAAGTACCCACTCAGTGGCTTTGGGTTGATCATCCTACAGATGAATTAGTGCAACTTACTACCTCATATACTTCAGCAGTGAAGAATATGATATCACAATTCATCAGATCAATTTCATCAAGCAGTAGGACAGATAAAACAGAGGGAGGACGTGTGAAATGAAAGTTCGTTTCATCATGGTTAGCCTGCGTCCTTTCAGGCATTTTGTCAGGTCCCCAACAAATTCTTCAGACGTTACAGTACGTCTGGAGACCTGACCCTGCATAAGAGTTTAGTTCTTTTTTTTCACCACCCACATCTGAAGGGGTGGCAAAGAGTGCATCACTCTGCGAGCTTCATATGAGAATGGTGGCATAGCGGCCAAACCATTGCGTTTCACATAAGAGGGATTAGGGTAAGCATATGAATAAGCAGAGAAATTCTTCGAGGACTTATGAACATAATAATTTGAAGAATAATGCTCATATTCATAGCCCTTGGCTCTTCCCTGCGAAACAAAGTTGTTAGCACGATGATGTTCATATGAGGACTTTGATCCATGTGAGGAATTTGATCCGTATGAGGACTTGGATCCATATGAAGAATTTGGTTCATATGAAGAATTTGATCCGGGGTTCCTTTTCTTCACAGGTGGTGTCATGAGGACATTCACCTGAAGACTTTCAAGATACCTTTTGGGAACCCAGATTTTCTTCATAGGGGAACCGTTCCTGCAGTTAGTGCCAACATATCTAGCAAATACTTCACCATTCTGATTTTTGAACAGTCCATAGTTGGAGTCAAATGACTCATCAGAAGAATGAGAAGATTCACATGTGTAGCCAGATAAACTAGACGGATCAACTGGAGGTCCCTTTGCAGCAACCCATGAGGTTTTGGGGTACTGCTCAGGCTTCCAATATGTACCATCAGCATTGAGTTTCCTCTCAAAGGCAATACCCTCTTTCCTAGGGTTCCTGTTGTGGATCTGCTTTTTAAGCACATCACAAAGAGTCTGATGCCCTTTGAGGCTTTTGTACATGCCTGTCATGTACAATTCCTTCAGCCCTGCATCGTCAGTGATACTAGCAATGTCCTCAGATGAGGAATTAGTGATAGCAGAGATAGGTGAAGAATTTTTAACATTAGAAGCATTTGAACATTCAGGTGAGGAATTAGCAGATTCTCGTTCAATGCACTTTAAACATGGAGGAATAAATTCTTCCTGAGCAGCGCTGATTTGTTGAGCAAGTAATGAATCGCGCTCCTTCTGAAGATCTTCATAACTCACTCTTAGCTTCTCAAGATCTTGCTTCTTTTGAATATATTCATAAGAAAGCTTCTCATGATCAGATAAGAGAGTGTTATGATGACCTTGAAGGTTGTCAAACCTGGTCTGAAGTCTCTGAAGATTTTCAGTTAAGGCTTTAGTGCGATCCATTTCTTCACCCAACATATCATCACTTTTGTCTAGCATGTTTTGAACCTTTTCAAAAGCCTTTTGTTGTTGCACAACAATCTTAGCAAGTTTAGAGTAGCTAGGGTTAAGATTTTCATCAGATTCATTCTCACTAGATTCAGAGGAGGCGTATTTGAGTACCTTGGCACCTTTTGCCATGAAGCAATAGGTGGGAGCGTAGTCATCACTGCCTTCATCAGCCTTGTTGGTGAGATCACTTTCTTCAGAGGTGAAGATGGGCTTGCTGACGAATGCAGTAGCGAGGGCTAGGCTCGCCACACCAGACTCAGAATCATCAGATTCCTCTTCTGCTTCATTTTCTTCAGATTCAGCCTCAGAGTCCATTTCCTTGCCAATGAATGCCCGAGCCTTCTTGGAGCTGCTCTTCTTGTGAGACGAAGACTTCGAGGATTTTGATGATGAAGATTTTGAGGACTTCTTCTTTTTCTTCGCATCATCAGAACTGTAATCCTTGTATTTCTTCTTCTTTGATTCCTTTCCCACTAAGGACAATCTTGAATGTAATGTCCTGGTTTCTTGCACTTATGACAAAGCCTCTTCTTGTAGTCACTGGATGAGGAATCATTGCTCCTTGAGGGTTTTCCAAAGCGACCACGTCTTGAGAACTTCTGGAATTCCTTCACTAGCAGTGCTAGATCATGACTCAGTTCTTCGGGGTCACCAAGGCTGCTACCAGAGTCTTCATCTTCGGACTCAGATACTACCTTGGCCTTCAGTGCACGTGATCTGCCATAGCTCAAACCATAGAGATCTCTCTTTTCAGTAAGCTAGAACTCATGAGTGTTTAGCCTCTTGAGGATATCAGCGGGGTCAAGTGACTTGTAATCAGCACGCTCTTGTATCATCAGTGCCAGAGTATCAAATGAGGAATCAAGTGATCTCAGCAATTTCTTCACCACCTCATGGTCGGTGATGTCAGTGGCACCAAGTGCTTGAAGCTCATTTGAGATGTCAGTGAGGCGATCGAAGGTTTGCTGAACATTTTCATTGTCGAGTCTTTTGAAGCGGTTGAAGAGATTGCGAAGAACATCAACTCGAGAGTCACGCTGAGTTGAAACTCCTTCATTTACCTTGGACAGCCTATCCTAGATAAGCTTAGCAGTTTCCAAAGCACTCACTCTACCATACTGTCCTTTACTCAGATGGCCACATATGATATTCTTTGCTTGAGAGTCGAGTTGCTTGAATCTCTTCACATCGGTAGCGTTCAGTGAGGGTGAGACGGAGGGAACACCATTTTCCACAACGTACCAGAGATCGTTATTAATTGCCTCAAGATGCATTCGCATCTTATTCTTCCAGTAGGGGTAGTCCGTCCCATCGAAGGTAGGACACCCAGCAAAGACCTTGATCATACCTGCGGTCGACATAACTAAAACTCCAGGCGGTTAAACCAAAATCACACAGAACAAGGGAGTACCTCGCTCTGATACCAATTGAAAGTGCGTTATATCGACTAGAGGGGGGGGTGAATAGGCAATTTTTATGAAATTCTTCACTGAGGAATTTGCTGGTGAGGAAATTCCTTAGCGAAGAACTACTAGCAGGGGAATAAGTACTCAGATGAAAACATAACAGAATCCAAGCATAGTCATCATGATGAAATGAAGACAAACAGAGAGTACAGAAAGCGTAAACACATGATAACACTAGATGAAGACAAAACAGACTGAAGAAATTGAACTGAGGAAATTGAGAAAGTCTTTAGTCAAAGTCTTCAAACACATATATGAACAAACACACAATACAGTAATGAGGAAATGAAAGTGTTGAGGAAATAGAACCAGTTGGCTTGGTGAAGACAATGATTTGGTAGACCAGTTCCAACTGCTGTCTCAGTTGTACATCTGGTTGGAGCGGCTGAGTATTTAAACTCGAGGACAACTAGTCCCGGACACACAGTCCTCACCGTATTCTCCTTAAGCTAAGGACACACAGTCCTCGCCCAATCACTCGTGGTAAGTCTTCAGGTGACTTCCAAACCTTCACAGACTTGGTCACTCGGCGATCCACAATTCCTCTTGGATGCTCTAGACATTGACGCCTAACCATCTGGAAGAAGCACAGTCTTCAAAGGTAACAAGCGTCGAATCCACGCAGGATCAATCTCTCCAGTGATGCTCAATCAATTTGGGTTTGTAGGTGTTTGGGTTTGGGTTTGGATTTTCCTCACTTGATGATTTTCGCTCAAAGTCCTCGGAGGATGGGTTGCTCTCAAATAACAAGTGTCAAGTTCTCGCGGAGCATCCAACCAGCTAGTGGTTGTAGGGGGCGGCTATTTATAGCCTAGGGAGCAACCCGACATGATAAGACATAAATGCCCTTCAATGGTATGACCGTTATGTGGATAAGATATTTTGGGACAGCTGGCGCGTAGCACAGCAACGGTCGGAAATTTGAGGTACAAATTCCTCAGGGCTATCATGTTCCTCACTGTGTAGGCAATTCGCACTGGCGAATTCCTAACTCCTTAGTCAGAGCAAAGTCCTCAGTGACAAGAAGAACTGCGTCTCTGTCACTGAAGAAATTGACTGAACTGTATGAGATTTCCAATGGCTTCACTCGAAGGGATTGGTAGGTGTAGGATTTGAGATGAGCATCACATGGAAATTTTCTCCTTAGTATTTCCTCGACCCCCTTTAACAGTACGGTGTTTCCTATGACTCAAGAAGGAGAAAATGAAACTACGAAAACAAAAGTCTTCACGCTTCATGTTCCTCGAATGAATACCAAGTCTTCAAGGTCACACCAATTTCTTCACTTTCAAAGTCTTCAGAAAGTCTTCAAAATATCAAAGTCTTCAGTCGAAGAAATTCATTTTTAGGGGTCGACTTTCTCTGTAAATATCAAACTCCTCATGGACTTATAGGCCTATGTACACTCATAAACACATTAGATACTTAACCTATAAGTCTTCAATACACCAAAATCACTAAGGGGCACTAGATGCACTTACATGGAGTTGTTAAGAGGAAGAACCGGGCGCTCACCGAAATGGTGAGAACGATGCTTGATGAGTACAAGACGCCGAAGCACTTTTGGGCAGAAGCGGTTGAGATAGCTTGTCATGCAACAAATCGCTTGTATCTTCACAAGCTACTCGGCAAGACAGCATACGAGCTCCTCACCAGTAACAAACCCCAAGTTGGATACTTTTGAGTATTCGGCTCAAAGTGTTACATTCTTGATAAGCATCGTCGTTCAAAATTTGCTCCTAAATCTCATGAAGGTTTCCTACTTGGTTATGGCTCAAACTCTCACACTTACCGTGTCTACAACAATTTCACCCGAAAGGTTGAAGAGATGGTAGATGTGAAGTTTGATGAATCTAATGGCTCGCAAGCAGAGCAATTGCCAATTGATGTAGGAGACAAAGATCCTTCAGAAGCAATCCAAGACTTGTCTATTGGCAAAGTTCGTCCAACGGAGGTGAAGGAGAGTACCTCGTCTGTCCAAGTGGAAGCTTCTACTTCACGACAAGGTGAACCAAGAATTGATACGGAAGCATCCACAAGTGGGACATACCAAGATGAAGAAGATGAGGAAATGCATCAAGACGAACGTCAACAACCTCCTTCTCCACCACGACAAGAGAACGACAACGCCAACAATGAAGAAGGCCAAGAAGAAGAACAAGATGAAGAAGATGTTCAACGAAGACCCAAGCAAAAGCTCTCACGAGTTCGAGCAAGAATTGCTAAGGACCATCCCGTCGAGCAAATCTACAATGATATTCAAACCGGGAGAATCACTCACTCAAAAACTCGTTTAGCTAACTTTTGTGAAAACTATTCATTCATTTCTAGCATTGAACCTATGAAGGTTGAAGAAGCATTGGAAGATCCGGACTGGATAAACGCTATGCATGAAGAGCTACACAACTTTGAGAGAAACCAAGTTTGGACATTGGTTGAGAAGCCCGACAACAACCACAACATCATTGGTACCAAATGGGTGTTTCGCAACAAGCAAGATGAAGATGGACAAGTGGTTCGCAACAAAGCACGTCTCGTCGCCCAAGGATACACACAAGTCGAAGGTATGGACTATGGTGAGACATATGCTCCCGTTGCTAGACTTGAGTCCATTCGCATCTTACTTGCCTATGCTAATCACCATAATATCACCTTGTACCAAATGGACATTAAAAGTGCTTTTCTAAATGGTGAAACAGAGGAGGAAGTTTATGTCAAACAACCTCCCGGCTTTGTCAATCCTAATAAACCAAATCATGTTTACAAACTTCACAAAGCCCTTTATGGTCTTAAACAAGCTCCTAGAGCATGGTATAAATGCTTGACCAAGTTCCTTATTGCAAGTGGTTTTGAAATTGGAAAAAATGATTCCACACTTTTTACTAAAAGGGTTAATGGAGAACTATTTGTATGCCAAATTTATGTTGATGATATCATATTTGGTTCAACTAACCCTCTTTTTAGTGAAAAGTTTGGAAAGCTAATGTCGAAGAAGTTTGAGATGTCTATGATGAGTGAACTCAAATTCTTTCTCGGTTTGCAAATCAAGCAAACTAAGGAAGGTACATTTGCCTCTCAAACGAAGTAGACCAAAGACTTATTCAAGAAGTTCAATATGCAAGAATGCAAAGGTATGCCTACACCCATGCCTACTAGTGGACATCTTGATTTGACCAAAGATGGTGAACCGGTTGATCAAAAGGTTTATCGCTCTATGATTGGTTCATTGTTATACCTATGTGCTTCACGTACCGATATCATGCTAAGTGTATGCATGTGTGCAAGATATCAAGCTGCTCCTAAAGAATGTCATCTTAAGGCCGTGAAAAGGATAGTGAGATACTTAATTCATACACCAAATTTTGGCATTTGGTATCCTAAGAGGGCATCTTTCGATCTTGTTGGCTACTCCGACTCGGACTATGCCGGAGACAAGGTTGATAGAAAGTCCACTTCGGGTACTTGTCAATTTCTTGGTAGATCTCTTGTGTCTTGGTCCTCCAAGAAACAAAACTCGGTATCCTTATCTACCGCCGAAGGGGAGTACATCGCCGCTGGTTCATGTTGTGCTCAATTACTTTGGATGACCCAAACTCTTAAAGATTATGGGATATATGTGAAACATGTTCCATTGCTTTGTGACAATGAAAGTGCTATCAAAATTGGTCATAATCCTGTGCAACATTCTCGAACTAAGCATATTGAAGTTCGTCATCATTTCATTCAAGATCATGTTGCTAAGGGTGACATTAATTTTAAGCATGTTCGCACTGATAAGCAATTAGCAGATATATTCACTAAACCACTTCATGAGAAAGTGTTTTGCAGGTTGAGAGGTGAATTGAACATTATTGATGCTTCGAATTTGGAGTAGGAACTCCATTGGATACATGCAAGAGATGAGCTTATGACTAATCCATGATATATCTCTTATGATGATTATCTTATGTCTTGGACAAATTTGCATCTTGCATGTTATCTAACCCATGTAGGTACTTGGTTGAATCTAATTCTCTGAGATTGCAACTCACTCACATCTTGAGCAATCTCTACATCACCAAGTCTCTACACAATGGTGGTTGAAGACAAGGAAGCACAAATCCATTCAAACATATCCTTTGACAAATTCTATGTTGAGCTTCATGATTGTCATTTTTGGATACACAAGTGCTCTTCCTTGCAAGAACTAACCCATGTAGGTAGATGGACTCAAATTCCAAGTGGTGATCGCAATTCTTGATGAGCTACATCAACCTTGAGCACCTACACAAGTTCAACTACATGAGCAAGATCCACACCACCACCCAAGGTATGTTATTCCATCTTAGAGAAGCTTTACTCCAAGTCATGAGTCAAAGTAACTCAACAAGATGTGAATACATCAAGATGCTTAAACAAAAAATGGTAACCCCATTTTGAGCTTAAACGATGAGTGTGACCTATGATCAAGTGCTCTCACTTGACTCCTAAGTCAATATACTCTAACATAGGTGACTATGTCACCGCCCAACTCTAGATGAAGTTCTCTTGTGTTCTTTTCTGTGTTATTGCATTTGTCTCATGCATATTTGCTTTCTTTTAAAAAAAACTTCATCTAGATCTTTCAGTTTCTTGTCTTTTCTTTTTGTTTTTGTTCTGCATTTTCTGCATCCAATTCATTGCAAATCTTTCAGATAATTCATTGCAAATCTTTGTGAGATCTTACTTGTTTGGTGAGCTGAGGTGACAAGTGTTTTTCTCTGTGATGAACTCGGTTTCACCGACTTGTAGTTTTCGGTCCAACCGAATCCTTTCGGTACCACCGAAACATGCCACTCGGTGTCACCGATTTCACAACAGGAAAAATAGTTTGCCACTTGTTCTATATTTCTTCTGATCCAGCTCCACTCAATGAATCTTGTCCTCTACAAGCATCACAGTTTTATCCATTGCTTTGTGCTGAGTCTCAAGGACCAAACCCATTCAACAGATTCCAGAAAGCCCTTCTTAGAAATTGATGTCAAAGGGGGAGAGAGAGATCACATCAAAGCTTATCACCTACAAGGGAGAGAGTATTAAGGGGGAGAAAAAGATCTCCAGGGGGAGAGAATACTCAAGGATCCTAGATGCTTGATGTTCAAGAGGAGAGATGCCACATGTCTTTTTGGGGGAAAGACAAGTTCATATGTGCTTATTTGCATTAAGCTCTATCCATTTGTATCTTTCAGCTCTGATTTTCTATTCCCTATCTTCTCCCAATATCCCATGCCAGATTCAGGGGGAGCAAGACATCTAAGGGAAAGAAATCATTCAAATTCATTGCATATCTTTACTCTTGGGGACATGTCTAATCCAATGTGGTACTTTTTACTCACTCTCTACATGTCATCCCAGTCTTGGTATTCTTGTGGTTTCTTTTGTTTGCTCTGGCTAGTGAATGTACTGTGTTATCTAACCTTGTTTGTGCAGGTTCATTCCATCCTAAGACAACTCAAGACTACAAGGTAAGTATATGCATCAAAATCATGAGTATGAGGAATTCTTGCTTATGTACATACTGTTTGCAAGAAGGACTCATGAGCATGAAGGTATTTTCCTTAATAATCTTTTGCTCGGATGCATATGGCCAAGATACATGTAACACATTGCCTACCCTGTCATGGTTATGCTCTCACATGCTTCTATATTTCATATTCACATGATTGCATACGTGTAGGGGGAGCCTATGTTTGTTACATGTCCTTCCAAAGCTTTACTTGCTATTCTTTATATCTTCATCTAAAGCTTTGATGTATGTTGCCATCAATTACCAAAAAGGGGGATATTGAAAGCACAAGTGCTCCCTAGGTGGTTTTGGTAATTAATGTCAACATATCTCTTGTTGGACTAACATTTTTATCTAGTATGTTTCAGATAAGTTCAACAATGGAGTGGCATGGACTAAAGGATGTGGGAACTCCTTCAAGATGCTAAGGACAAAGGATTGGCTAAAGCTTCAAGCTCAAGACTCTTCATTTTACATTTTAGTGATCCAAGATCACATTGAGTCTATAGGAAAAGCCAATACTATCAAGGAGGGATGAGGTGTTGCTTAATGAGCCTCTTGCTTCATGTGCTTAGTGATATGCTCCAAGACTCTCAGCTACTTTCCCACTTCCACATATGACCTAAACCTAAAGTCAAACTCGGACCTACCGATTCTTTCAATCCGGCGCCACCGAGTTTCACATGTCATAGCCACTGCCAAACCCTAAGCAAATCGGTTCTACCGATAGGGATCTCGGTCTCACCAAGATGGGATTGTAATCTCTTTGTGTATGTCCATTACCAAAATCGGTCTCACCGAGTTTAGGCAATCGGTACTACCGAGATTACAATGCAAACTCTCTGGTTAATTTATTACCAAAATCGGTCCAACCGAGTTTAGTAATCGGTCCCACCGAGTTTGCCTGACCAACTCTCTATTTAGCTAATTACCAAAGTCGGTCTCACCGAGTTTGTGTAATCGGTCTCACCGAGATCACATTATGCCCTAACCCTAACCAAATCGGTCCAACCGAGTTGCATATTGGTCCCACCGAAAATCACTAACGGTCACTAGGTTTACTAAATCGGTCCGACCGAGTTTGTTGATTCGGTCCCACCGAGATTGGTAAACTGTGTGTAACGGTTAGATTTTGTGTGGAGGCTATATATACACCTCCACCTCCTCTTCATTCGTGGAGAGAGACATCAGACTAAGCCTACACTTCCAGCATCATATTTCTGAGAGAGAACTACCTACTCATGTGTTGAGGCCAATACATTCCATTCCTAACATATGAATCTTGATCTCTAGCCTTCCCCAAGTTGCTTTCCACTCAAATCTTCTTTCCACCAGATCCAAATCCTATGAGAGAGTGTTGAGTGTTGGGGAGACTATCATTTGAAGCACAAGAGCAAGGAGTTCATCATCAACACACCATTTGTTACTTCTTGGAGAGTGGTGTCTCCTAGATTGGCTAGGTGTCACTTGGGAGCCTCCAACAAGATTGTGGAGTTGAACCAAGGAGTTTGTAAGGGAAAGGAGATCACCTACTTCGTGAAGATCTACCGCTAGTGAGGCAAGTCCTTCGTGGGCGACGGCCATGGTGGGATAGACAAGGTTGCTTCTTCGTGGACCCTTCATGGGTGGAGCCCTCCGTGGACTCGCGCAACCGTTACCCTTCGTGGGTTGAAGTCTCCATCAACGTGGATGTAGGATAGCACCACCTATCCGAACCACGCCAAAAACATCCGTGTCTCCAATTGTGTTTGAATTCTCCAAACCCTTCCCTTTACATTCTTGCAAGATGCATGCTTTACTTTCTGCTGCTCATATACTCTTTACATGCTTGCTTGATATGTATTATGAATGTTGAAATTGTGCCTAAACTCTACTTAAACTGAAAAAGTTTAAAAACTACAACTTTAGCACTAAGTGTCTAATCACCCCCCTCTAGACACATCTTCTAAAGATCCTACAACAGTAGAGCAAGAACAGAATAATGCTATCACTACACGCATATTTGGCTGGTGGAAAGCTCTATGGTTATAGTTTTTGCGAAAAGCCAATTTTTTCCTACAACACAGGAATATATTTTAATTTAACTATCATGGTAGTTGAAACATCATTGAGAAGGTTCCTCCAACTCAATCCCAATTAAACTAGTTATCAGCCCAACAATATTAATTTAGAGTGATGAGATACTTAGGATACTCCAAGTACTAGATACTCAAGATTGTCCATAACCGGGGACACGGCTAACCATGATTAGATTATACACTCTGCAGAGGTTTGCATACTTTTCCCCACAAGACTCGATCGCCTCCGTTGGATTTCTCGCACTACATGATATTTGAGAAACGGATGACCGAGACACAGTCTTTCAGAAACATTTACTCTCTACTCCGGGCAGACCATACCAAACCTACAACCCTCTACCTGCTGATCCACCTCTTCAAGTGCTTCACGTAACTTACTCAACTATGCTAGAGCCCATAATAGCTTGTGGCTTCACACAGAAGTTTCTAGCATGAAAATATCTCAGTTCCCTTTGAGCCTGTGTGGCGGTCCATAGGAAAATCACACGGAACCCCGGGATTTCCAAAAAATACAAGCAACACTGGATTCTCCAGGTGCCTCAATCCACCCAGATGTGTATTTAAGTTGCCACCTTAAGTTGAACCATTAGTTAACAATCTCACATCTGTCATGGATTTCACTCACCCAAACCACGTCTACGAGCATAGCATAGCAATATAAGCAATACGTAGAAGTAACTCCCAAGGGTTTGAATATAACAGGGCAATAGGTTCTACCTCATCAACTACTTCCCATCCCACATGTTAATGACATCCTAATCTTGCAATGTTTGAGGATTGAACTAATGCATAAAAACTGGGTATGGAAAAAGTATGATCAATGTGTTACTTGCCTTGCTGACGATCCACGAAACCTAGGGACTCGTAGTAGCATGCTTCGCACTCCGGGAATTCTATCGCAATCAAACAATAGCAAACATAAGAAATGAAGCAAAGATGCATGTGCAAAACTCAAATAAGAAGAATTGACCAGAAAGTTCAACTTAAGAACTCCGGTTTGCGAAAAGAATCAAATCAAACGGAGCAACGAAACTCAAACGGCGAAAGAAACTAGATCCGTTTACTAATCTGAACTAAAGTCAAATTTTACAGTACCAAAATCTGGTTCAAGTTGATTAAATAGAAAGAGGGTTTTGAGAAGAAGATCTAGGCGCTTGAATCGCCTGATTCCGATAAACGAGCGAAAAGATAAACTGAAACGAAAATCGGACCAAAAATCGCGATCGAAAATAATCGCGGAAAAATCCGAGAAAAAGAAAACTGACGAACAGGCTAACGAACGAACGTTCGTTGCCTGTAACTATGGAGCAAAAACCGTTCGTTAAAACAAACATACGGGCGAACGTCCGCTAAATAGTTAAAACGAGAAAAACCGGCGAACTGATCTAAAAAGATGAACTAGGGTTTCTAAAAAAACAGGATCAGTTTTCTTAAAAGAAACGGCGGCAGCAACGGCGGTGTTACCTCCGGCGAGGCTCCAGCGAGGCGGGACTGCGGCGGCGGGGGTGGCGCTGCGGTCGGGGCGGGCTGCGGCGGCGGGGTTGGGTGGTGGTGGCGGCGGGGTTGGGGGGTATTTAAGGAGGGGGGCTTGGAGGAGGGGGCAAGGCGGCAGGGAGGAGGAGTCCCGGTCGGACTCCTGGTCTGAGGCGGCGGCGACGCGGTCTCCAAGAGGGAGACGGCGGCGCGGGGGAGCGGGCCGCTCGGCTCGGCTTCGGCCCAGTCGGGCGCTGAACTTTTTAAAAAAAAATTCCGCCGAATCGAAAATAAATCCTAGAAAATAAAATAAAAACCTAAAAATACCAAAATAAATTTTCACCGTCTAAATAAAATATTTAGGACGAGGTGAACATTTTCTTGGCCCTAAAATGCAATTTTGAAAAAACATGCAATTTTTCTAATGCAAATAAAATTGCGATAAAATCTGAATAAAATCAAATATTTGATTTTAATATTTTTCCTCCAATATTTCAATTATTTTGGAGGAGTCATATTATCTCCTCTCATATATTTGAATATGAAATATTTTCGGAGAGAAAAATAATTAAAACCAATGATCCTCGTTTCAATATTTGATAAAATTCAAATATGAAAACCGGGAAATCCCCAACTCTCTCCGAGGGTCCTTGAGTTGCTTAGGATTTCGAGGATCACGAAACGAAATGCAATAAAATATGATATGCATGAATGATCTATGTATAACATTCCAAATTGAAAATTTGGCATGTTACACTTTCATAGCACCCTTGGACAGATTAGTGCCATTATCAGTTATGATGCTATGTGGGAAACCAAACCGGAAAATCACCTTCTTGATGAATTGAACCGCCGTGGCTACATCACACTTACTGACTGGCTCTGCTTCCACCCACTTAGTGAACTTGTCAACTGCCACCAACTGGTGGGTCTTCTTATCCTTGGATCTCTTAAAGGGCCTGACCATATCCAGCCCCCAAGTCGCAAACGGCCAAGTGATTGGAATCGTCCTCAATTCTTGAGCCGGTACATGAGCACATCGTGAGAATTTTTGACAGCCATCACACTTTTTGACCAAGTACTCAGCATCGGCATGAGCCGTCAGCCAATAAAAACCGTGACGAAAAGCCTTGGCTACCAGAGACTTTGAACCGGCGTGGTGACCACAATCTCCTTCGTGGATCTCACGCAAAATCTCACGGCCTTCTTCCGGAGACACGCAACGCTGAAACGCCCTTGTCACACTGTAATGATGTAACTCTCCATTGACAATAGTCATGGACTTGGACCGCCGGATTACCTGCCTGGACAAGGTTTCAATCTCCGGTAACTCGCCCTGGTTCATATACGCCAAATATGGGACCGTCCAATCTGGGATGACATGAAGATCCGCCACCAACTGAGCCTCCAAATCAGGAACGGCCAGATCCTCCTCGGAGGGGAGCTTTACTGATGGATTATGTAGCACATCTAGGAAGACATTGGGTGGAACTGATTTACCTTGGGAATCCATATGGCTTAAAGCGTCCGCCGCTTCGTTCTTCCGCCGGTCCACATGATTGACCTGATAACCTTTTAAGTGGCTAGCAACAATATCCACCTCTCGACGATATGCTGCCATGAGTGGGTCCTTGGAATCCCAAGTACCAGATACTTGTTGAGCCACCAGGTCCGAGTCACCGAAGCATTTAACCCGGCTTAAATTCATCTCCTTAGCCATCCGAAGACCGTGGAGTAAAGCATCATATTCAGCTGCATTGTTAGTGCAAGGGAACATTAAACAGTGAACATAACAAAACTTATCACCTCGTGGGGAAGTTAACACGACTCCAGCCCTCGAGCCCTCCAATTTCCTGGATCCATCAAAATGAATAGTCCAATAAGTATGACCCGACTTTTCTTCCGGCGCTTGTAACTCATGCAAAGATGTCCCGGTTCTCACAGATGAACTCGATGAGCGTGCTTTCCTATTTCGGATCCAAGTTAGCGCTGATGCTAAACTGCTTGGATGAATCGCCAGGAACAAAATCAACCAGCTTAGTCTCATCAGCCGATTTAAACTTCAAGGCCGGATCATGCTCTGTAGTTGGCTTTTTCAAAGAAGTCATATCCACCGGATCAACATTATCCTTGTAGAACTTCAACTCCTCCGTTGCATAGACCGACTCAGCATAAGCCACATCACCTTCTTCACATTCCAAAGCGATCTTATGGCTTCCATGTACTGTGATGGTTCCCTTGTGACCCGGCATCTTGAGCTATAGATAAACATATCAGGGCCTTGCCATGAACTTGGCATAAGCCGGCCGTCCAAACAGGGCGTGATACGGGCTCTTGATTTTCACTACTTCAAAAGTCAATGTTTTGGATCTCGAGTCATGCTCATCTCCAAAATCAACCTCCAGAGCTATCTTACCAACTGGATACGCCGATTTACCAGGCACCACACCATGAAAGACGGTGTTCGAGGGTTTAAGAATTTTATCTGTTAACCCCATGCGACGGAAGGTTTCATAATAAAGGATATTGATACTACTCCCTCCATCCATGAGTACCTTGGTGAACTTATATCCTCCAACCTGAGGCACCACCACTAATGCCAGATGACCCGGATTATCCACCCGGGGCGGATGATCCTCTCGACTCCACACAATAGGCTGCTCAGACCAGCGCAAGTAACGGGGTACCGCCGGTTCAACGGAGTTCACTACCCTTTTATGAAGCTTCTGATCATGCTTGCACAGGCTCGTGGTGAAGACATGTTATTGCCCACTATTCAACTGCTTCAGGTTGCTCTGGTAACCCGACTTTTGCTGCTATTGCTGATTCCCCTGATGATTGTAACCACCCTGGTTGCCTTGATTGCCTTGATTGCCATGTCTGCTTTGATTACCGTGAAATTCTGAACCGGAACTGCCTCCGCCACAACCCGGACCATGAGATCCGGGGCCTGAACCGCCGGCCGGTCCATGATCATTCCGGAAAAAATCTGAATTTTTAAACTCCCGCATAATAAAACAATCCTTCCAGAGGTGCGTGGCCGGCTTATCCCGCGATCCGTGTTTTGGGCAAGGCTGGTTTAACAGGTAAGACGGGCGCTCCCGATTGGGACTTGGTCCTCCACCACGCGGGGCCGGTTTACCCTTCCGACATTGACCATTATCCTGCGCGTTGGTATTAGCCACAAAATCTAAATTGTTATCCGCTTTACGCTTACCGCTATTTCCATGACCCGTCGGGTTATGTTGCTGCCCTTTGGTGTTGCCGCTGTTCTTTCCCTTCCCTGTCTTGTCGTTGTCAGACTCGGGGTACTTGGTACTATCAGAGTCGGCATACTTCACCAGAGATGCCATAAGAGTCCCCATGTCATTGCAGTGGCGTTTGAGCCGTCCGAACTTCAACTTCAGAGGCATAAACCGGCAATTGCCTTCCAACGTTAAAACTGCTGTATCAGCGTTGATGCGGTCCGATGAATGCAAGATTTCCGAAACCCGGCGCACCCAATGGGTCGTTGATTCTCCTTCCTCCTGGACACAGGCAACTAAGTCCACAATCGACATGGGCTGCTTGCATGTGTCTTTGAAATTCTGAATAAGCCGGGCTCTTAACTCGGCCCATGACCCAATGGAATTAGCTGGTAAGTTTTTCAACCAAGTAGGAGCTGTTCCTTCCAACATCATGGTAAACTATTTAGCACATGCTGCATCATCCACATCCAACATCTCCATCGCCATCTCATAGCTTTTGACCCATGACTCGGGGGATAAGTCGGCAGTATAATTGGGCACTTTACGCGGACCCTTGAAGTCCTTGGGCAGCCGTACATTACATAGAACCGGGACAAGACACTACACTCCCAAAGAGCTAGAGGTAACTCCTGGCTCCAACGACATTGTTGAACGAACCGGAGTAAGCTGACGGGCCGCGTACTGTGCTGCTAACTCGGCTTCTCGACGTGCTCTTCCTTGATCCACCACGTTTTGAGCATCAGCACCACCACCTGCCGGGTTATGACTACAAGGCGGATCACGGTTCCGCGCACTGCTTGATAAGGCCAGTTCATCAAGGCGCCTGCTATAACTCCGGCTTGGGCGGGGAGTGCAATGAATTCTCTCGCGACTGTACGAATAAGCCTGCTGCTGAGTCAAGGCCTTCTGGAGGAGCTCCCTAGCCCGTCGTGTCTCAACTTCTACTGGAGACTCGCCTTCAATCCGGAGAGCTGCCAATCGTGAAGCGGCGACAACAATGTTATCCAACGGGTTAGAGTAATGACCCGGTGGCGTTGGGACGTGCTGTGACAGGACATTATTCTGACGAGGCGGGTCCATCGGGCGCGCTGAACTGGCGCTCCCGTTCCAGGTGCCTCCGCCCGGTTTATTACTGGTGGATTACTGGTTCTTGCCCCTGGGGTATTAAAGAGGTTCCTGGCCTCATAAACCGGAGGCAGGTGAGACCGGCACCTTCTCCTCATGACATCGTTTGACGCGCTTTAATCCAACATGAGTCGGTAAGCCTGTGCCTCCAACTCGGCCCCCTCTGCGGTCATCCTGGTATCCTCGGCTGCCAGATCGGCCTTGGCCTAAGTTATCTGATCCTTCACCCTTGCAATTTCCGCGTTATGCTCCTCCTGATTCGCCAGATTAACTTCTGCTAGCAATCTTGCCAAAGCATCAAATAAGTTGGACAAACCCTGAGCCGGCGGTCGCATAAGGCCTCCTGCCCCGGCTACTGTCACCGCTGCTGATCCGGAAATCATTGCCGCTGCTGTTAAAGAGTGCAGCGCAGGCTGTGTACCGGCCATGAAGATCGCAACCCGGCTTGGCGGATCAAAGGGGTCGGAATACTGTCGCCATCGAAACAGCCCCCAATCCGGCCATCTTGCAACTGGTATAGTGACTCTGTCTCTCCGGTCGATGACTCGTCATCAGAGTAAACGACGGTCTCACCACCAGATGCCGGTATATCCTCAGATTCCGCTCCATGGATGACTCCCATGAAGGCACGCTTTATTGCAGGCTGAACCCGGGCGGGTCTCGCACGCTGTGCCGTTTCGATGATGTCGGTGCAGATGTCCGGCTCAGGGCCCGGTTCGCCGATCTTGCTAATGAAAACATGAATGCCGCCGAAGGGGACCCGGTACCGGTACTCGATTGAGCCGGCCTCGGGGCCCCAGCCTGCGTCGTCGATGTAGAGCTTGCCGCGACGACTCTTAGTCATCCAGCCCATAGTGTATCCCTTGAGCCCTTCGAAGCTGCCCTCTAAGAAATTGAAACCAACGTGCGATAGCCCCACGGTGGGCGCCAACAGTTGTGGTTTTGTCATGGCAGATGTCCTAGTGAAAGGACTTAGTCGTGGAGCCATCGCGATGGGTTAACTTAAAGGGGTTAAAGCGGACAAAGGATGCAGAGAGTTTATACTGGTTCGGCCCCTTGCGGTGAAGGTAAAGGCCTAATCCAGTTGTTGTGGAATTGCTAGGGTTTCGATGACCATGAAGCGAATCCGCTATGCCTGGCTCTTGAGTCGTTGTTTGTTGTCCCTAAACCACCGCTGGGTCATCCCTTTATATACATAGGTTGACGCCCGTCGGTTTACAGAATCCCGAGGCCGGTTCATAAAGGTGTCCGGCTCGGTTTCTGCTCTTTCTATCTTACAACACAAGTTTACATATCAATGGCGGTCTATGTCTACAGACTGTAATCCGCCCTGGGCCCTGGGCCTTTGTAAAGCGCCACACTCCTTGTCTTCATGGGCTTCAAACATGAATAACTCATTATGGGGATAACCCGACCTCTCCTGGCCGGTTTACACCTAGTAGTAATATCCCCAACAGGTACCAAAGTAATCTAGGAGTGGATCATTGGACAGCGGTCAAGAACATCCTGAAATACCTGAAAAGGACTAAGGATATGTTTCTTGTTTATGGAGGTGACAAAGAGCTCATCGTAAATGGTTACGTAGATGCAAGCTTTGACACTGATCCGAATGACTCTCACAAATCGGATATGTATTTATATTGAATGGTGGAGCGATTAGTTGGTGCAGTTCCAAACAGAGCGTCGTGGCGGGATCTACGTGTGAAGCGGAATACGTTGCTGCTTCGGAAGCAGCAAAAGAAGGAGTCTAGATGAAGGAGTTCATATCCGATCTAGGTGTCATACCTAGTGCACCGGGTCCAATGAAAATATTTTGTGACAATACTGGTGCAATTGCCTTGGCAAAGGAATCCAGATTTCACAAGAGAACCAAGCACATCAAAAGACACTTCAATTGCATCCATGATCAAGTCAAGGAGGGAGACATAGAGATTTGCAAGATACATATAAATCTGAATGTTGCAGACCCGTTGACTAAGCCTCTCTCATGAGCAAAACATGATTAGCACCAAGACTCCATGGGTGTTAGAATCATTACTATGTAATCTAGAGTATTGACTCTAGTGCAAGTGGGAGACTGAAGGAAATATGCCCTAGAGGCAATAATGAAGTTGTTATTTATATTTTCTTATATCATGATAAATGTTTATTATTCATGCTAGAATTGTACTAACTGGAAACTTAGTACATGCACTACTGCAGGATACTGCTAACGCGACTCTACGATCAGAGACCCTTTGCCGAAATTGTGTGCGATGCAATAATCACAAACGGTGGTGTAAAAAACCATCAAAAAAGGTGCAAAACGTTTACGATGGAGGATGCATCAAACACGGTTCTGATTTTAGTTGCATGTGCGATGCATGACACATGGTTAATCCATTCAAACTGTCTGCAATGAGGCAGAACAACAGAAACGGGCAGCCCTAACAATGTGTGTGCGATGCAGGACACACGGTTAATCCGTTCGAACTGTTTGCGATGAGGTAGAACAACAGAAATGGGCAGCCATATCAATGTGTGTGCGATATACGGCATACGGTTAACTCGGACAATTTATTTTCGATTAGGGAACACAACATAAATGGTTCAACTTAACAAGATGTGTGTGATATGCGGCATACAGTTCACATGGATGAACTTTTTGCGATGAGCCAAACGAACACAAATGAGTCGTGTAAACAAGATGTGTATGATACGTGGCAAACAGCCGACTCGGACGAACTGTTTGCGATGAGAAATTACAACACAGACGGTCAATGCAGTTATTTCGTGTGCGATTCTGTGTGTACAAAAAACTTTGAAAAATGCAAACTAGTTGCTTGCGGTGGCGGAGTATCGCACACGATGCGTCTGCGAGTACTCGTGTGCGATGATTAGTATGTTACACATACGTTTCCTTATGTTAACATGTGTGTGAATTTGCAATATGGACAGTTAATCTGCAAATGCCTTCTGGTCATCGGGCACACACTTAAACTCAATGAACTGTGTACGATACCAATTCCATGAAAATTTATGAACTTGGGAAACAGCATTTGAGTAACATATATATAGTGGTTACACTATTCGACAAAAGGAGGATCTTCGTAACACGGTTTTGACAACCATATGGTCCATATCTACATACTTAACATAGTAACAACTATCACATTTTAAGAGGCTAAGGGCCAACAACCATATGGTCCATATCTATATACTTAACATATATAGTAACAGCTAGCACATTTTAAGAGGCCGAGGGCCAACAACCACAACTATCCACTGGAAGCAGCTTGATCACGGTGACTCGGCATCTCATCAATGAAAAGGAAGAGCCCTACTGTGCCTTGGTAGATCATGAGTAGAACAGTGTCTCCAATTTTCCGATATGGATGCATTGCCACGAGAAGCGAGAACTTGTTAATTTGAATGGTTCCATTTCTGCGGGAAATGCAATACCTTGCAATCACTTTGGCGTTATTAGCAGGCACAAGTGTAATTCGACCACGCCGGGAAATCGATCCAGGAACTGATACAGGGGGCAATTTCCGTTGACATGTAGAATAAAAACAATTGTAACATATCGTTGAAGATATATATAGTTTATGAGCATCAACATTAAAATAGGGACTTTTTACCAGCGTTTTGTGCACACAATTGGTCTTGTTCAGTGTGTGCACCATATGTCTAATTAATCCCATCCAAAATCCAGTGTTCATACGCTGTGCTATCTCTGTCAGATTATCAACAAAGTTTATGACATGCTTCAAGTCCTTCCAGTGAAATTTGGTATGCTTAGTAACATACAGATCGTTCACTATGCATCCAACATATCCTGCTTAAATGGTGGAAAGGTATTATTTATTCAGAACATGGCAGAAGAATATATCGTGCGCATAAATTGGTAAATATAATTTGTTACTGCCTAGGAACGGAGTCAGAATATGGTATCACAATTGGTTGCTTAAATAGTGATCAATTGGTTGCTTAAATAGTAATATGACAGCAAGGAGAAAGTTGAAAGGACACTAACCTCGATCAGACTTTGATCGGCTGATGATGTTGGGGAAGTAAACATCCATGTTAATTAGACCAGGTTGTGGTGCACGCACTAGAATTTTGTTGCCAGCTTTCAGTTCATAACACTTAGACATTTTTCTCCAAAGGTCCACATTAAAATAGGAGTGACCATCTTTATCAAGTTTTACGCTAACCGTCATTGCAAATCCATGCTGCGTTGTCAATATGACATCCTGGGAGTCATCAGCAAAGTAAAGCCCAAGATTTCCTTCTACTCCTATTCTTGCAAAGCAAGGGATGTACTGCTTGAAATGAAAATTAAGATCGTAAATTAAATATATTGAAATAACAGAGCAAGATGCAAATGTGGTAGTAACTGATAGAACAGATCCATAGAAAATGTATCCTACTACCGGGTGTAGTTACACCCATTTCTCATATACTACCATCTAGTAGTATATACACTATTTTATTATTTTTAGTATGTTTATATACTATATCTAAGATACATCAAAGTGAGTTATATGAAAAAATTGCAAGTGAGCCCATAATTTTATTGTATTTGTGAAATACGTACATATTTGTACGCGAAATGGAGTATGCACAAAATATGATACATACTACCAAAAAAGTAGTATGTATACTACCTAAACATTCTTATATACTACATACTACGCATACATACTCTTCGATGTGATAGATACTACCTAGAACATATGAAACAAAAGTGGGAGTAACTACACCCGGTAGTAGAAAAAATTTGTCCTATATATATATATTTATGAAAGCAAAGTACAAAAATATAGAATTAAAAAAAGATAATGTAACAAAGATTTGATGCAAATATATAGATAATGTAGCAACAGACGGTATATGTTCGAAAATTTAGGCCATGCCAATCGTGGTAGGTTGAGATTGAACATACCGAGCGCTCCCTGAAGTCATCCGGAATGCTGAGATAGAACTTCGTTTCCGATTGGCCACGGCCACAGTTGCCCGATTTGTGCTCGCACTATGGACACATGAATGAACACCCACGAATCAGCTAGAACAAAAATGATTCCACGACGATTTCCACCGGTTGATTAACAGCGATGGACGGACTGCGATAAGAGATGAGTGAATATTTCGCTAATTAAGTTGATTACCTTTTCCATGAGAAAAATCCCTGGCCCAATCCCACAGAAAACCCTAGTCGACCAGAGTCTAGAATGTTGGTGCAGATAGGCTGCGGAAAGTGGTGTAGGCGAAATTCGGTGCCGTTTGGAGCGCGACCTACGCTCGCCGCCAACATCCGTTGAGCTTAGACTGCAGAGTTGCGGAGGAGTCCGCGGTGAGTGAGTGGGGACAAAGTGGGCGAGGGTTTTCTTTTCCTTTTGCATGTGTGAGTGAACACACACGGTTCGCAGAGGCGATGGAGATGAATCGTGTGCGATAGTAAATCACCGAGATTGAATGGGAATTCAAATTTCCTTTGTAATTCATCCATGAGATATTTTTCTACATGAACATAAACCCTGCTAATCACCGTGTTCAAATTTGACACTTTTCTGGGTTTATTTACAATATTTAGGGGATTATGTTTTGTAGGCATTAATGCATGTAATTCAAATTCAAACAATCGGTGCATGAAAGGGTGCACAAGAACGGTCTGGAAAAACCATACTCGTGGTATTTAGTAATTTCTCAAGCCTTTTACAAGGAATGGGCAGAGATTTCAATGGAATGCGTGGCAATAGTCAACCACAAACACGTCATTTACTGGGTTATCAACTATAGGACAATAAAATATGTGCTTGAAAAACATGACGGCTGGCATGGTGCCATGGTATGACCTCACCGTGCCCTGTTTAAAAGCTGAGAAGGTTTGATTTATGTCGTCATGCGCGCCCTTCATAAATCGAACCATCATCGAGGAAGTTCAATGCTTTCCAGAGGGAAATCACCAAGATTGAAGGGGAATCCAAATTTCCGTCCTAGTTTGTCATTCAGTTTTTTCGAACGATCAACATACCACCTCAAATGAAACATGTTCACATTTGACATTTTTCCGAACTCATTTACCATATTTAGAGGATTATGTGCATTTTATAGGCATTAATTATGCACATAATTCAAATTCAAACAATCGGTGCATGAAAAGGTGCACAAGAATGGTCTGGAAAACCATGCTCATGCTATTTAGTACATTCTCATGCCTTTTACAAGGAATGGGTAGATATTTAAAGGAAATGTGTGGCAATAGTCAATCATAAACGTGTCGTTTACTGGGTTAACAACTATACAAAAATGAAATAAATGCTTGGAAAACACATGACGCCTGGTGTGGTGCCATGGTATGACCTCACCGTGCCCTGGTAAAAATGTCGTCATGCACGTCTTTCATAAAACGAACCATCATCGAGGAAGTTTCATGGTTTCAAGGGGAAAATCACCAAGATTGAAGGGGGATCCAAATTTCCTTTGTCCTTTATCCACGAGTTTTTTTCTATGATGAACATACAACCTTCAAATCACTGTGTTCAAATGTGGCACTTTTCCGGGTTCATTTGCCATATTTAGGGGCTTATGTGCATTTCCTAGGCATTAATGCACATAATTCAAGTTCAAACAATCGGTGCATGAAAGGGTCCACAAGAATGGCCTGGAAAACCATGCTCGTACCATTTAGTAAATTCTCATGCCTTTTACAAAGAATAATAGATAGATATATCGTTGAAATGTGTGGCAATAGTCAACCACAAATGTTTGTTTGTTGGGTTTTCAACTATAGAAAAATGAAATAAATGCTTAAAAAACATGACGCCTGGCATGGTGCCATGGTATGACCTCACCATGCCTTGGTAAAAATTTGAGAAGGTTTGGCTTATGTCGTCATGCACGCCCTTCATAAATCGAACCATCACCGAGGAAGTTCCATGCTTTCGAGAGGGAAAATCCCCAAGATTGAAGGGGAATCCAAATTTCCGTCCTAGTTTGTCATTCAGTTTTTTTCAATGATCAACATACTGCCTCAAATGCAACGTGTTCAAATTTGACATTTTCCCGGGCTCATTTACCATATTTAGGGGATTATGTGCATTTTCTAGGCATTAATGGACATAATTCAATTTTGAACAATTGGTGCATGAAAAGGTGCACAAGAATGGTCTGGAAAACCATGCTCGTGTTATTTAATACATTCTCATGCTTTTTACAAGGAACAGACAGATATTTCAAGGAAATGTGTGGCAATAGTCAACCATAAACGTGTCGTTTACTCGGTTAACAACTATACAAAAATGAAACACATGGATGGAAAACATGACGCCTGGTGTGGTGCCATGGTATGGCCTCACCATGCCTTGGTAAAAATTGGAGAATGTATTCCTTATGTCTTGATGGGCGCCTTTCATAAATCGAACCATCACTGAGGAAGTTTCATGATTTCAAGGGGGAAATCACCAAGATTGAAGGGTGGGGGTTCCAAATTTCCTTTGTCCTTTGTCCTTTGTCCACGAGTTTTTTTCTATGATGAACATATAACCTGCAAATCACCATGTTCAAATTTGACACTTTTCTGGGTTCAGTTGCCATATTTAGGGGATTATGTGCATTTCCTAGGCATTAATGCGCATAATTCAAGTTCAAACAATCGATGCATGAAAGGGTCCACAAGAACGGCCTAGAAAACCATGCTCGTGCCATTTTGTAAATTCTCATGCCTTTTACAAGGAATGGATAGATTTTTCGATGAAATGTGTGGCAATAGTCAATCACAAATGTTTATTTGTCGGATTTTCAACTATAGAAAAATGAAATAAATACTTCAAAAATATGACGCCTGGTGCCATGGTATGACCTCACCATGCCCTGGTAAAAATTTGAGAAGGTTTGGCTTATGTCGTCATGCACGCCCTTCATAAGTCGAACCATCACCGAGGAAGTTCCATGCTTTTGAGAGGGAAATCCTCAAGATTGAAAGGGAATCCAAATTTTCTTCGTTCTTTGCCCTGGAGTTTTTTTCTACGACGAACATAAACCCTGCAAATCACCGTGTTCAAATTTGGCATTTTTCTGGGCTCATTTACCATATTTAGGGGATTGTGTGCATTTTCTAGGCATTTAGCGCATATAAATCCAATCCAGCTACAGGTGCATGATACGTATCCAATGTATCTATAATTTATGAAGTATCTATAATTTATATGCATTTATATGCTATTTCATATGATTTTTGGGACTAACCTATTAACCTAGTGCCCAGTGCCAGTTTCTATTTTTTCCTTGTTTCTGAGTTTTACAGAAAATGAATATCAAACGGTGTCCAATTGATGTGTCAATTTTTGATGATTTTTTATGGACCAAAAGACCCCGGAGTAAAAGAGTTGGACCAGGAGAATCCCGGGGCGTCCACGAGGGTGGGGGGCGCCCCCCAGGAGCGTGGGCCTGCCTCGTGGACGCCTTGGGCACCTCCTTGACGTGAGACTGACGCCAAAAAATCCTATAAATACAAAAACCTCGGAAAATTAACCTAGATCAAAAGTTGCGCCGCCGCAAGCCTCTGTAGCCACGAGAAATCAATCTAGGCCCTCTCCGGCACCCTGCCGGAGGGGGCCATCATCACCGGTGGCCATGGAAGAGTATCCCGGAGAGACCATCATCGTCATGAAGGCCAAGGACCAGAGGGAGAACCTTTCCCCATCCAGGGGGGAGGCCATGGAGGAGGAAGCACAAGGGGGAGAACCTCTCCTCCTTTCTCTTGGTGGCGCCGGAGTGCCATCGGGAGGGGAATCATCGCCGCGGTGATTGTCTTCATCAACATCACCATCATCCTCATCTATTTTACACGGTCCACTCTCCCGCACCCCGCTGTAATCCCTACTTGAACATGGTGCTTTATGCCACATATTATGATCCGATGATGTGTTGCTATCCTATGATGTTTTGAGTAGATATCTTTTGTCTTTGGGTTGATTGATGATCTAGATTGGTATGAGTTGTATGTTTTACTTTGGTGCTGTCCTATGGTGCCCTCCGTGTCGCGCAAGCATGAGGGATCCCCGCTGTAGGGTGTTGCAATATGTTTATGATTCGCTTATAGTGGGTTGCGTGAGTGAATGAAACACAAACCCGAGTAAGGGGGTTGTTGCGTGTGGGAATAAAGAGGACTTGATGCTTTAATGCTATGGTTGGGTTTTACCTTAATGATCTTTAGTAGTTGCGGATGCTTGCTAGAGTTCAAATCATAAGTGCATATGATCCAAGTAGAGAAAGTATGTTAGCTTATGCCTCTCCCTCATATGAAACTGCAATAGTGATTACCAGTCTTGTTAACGATTGCCTAGGACAATTCCGCACACCGATCCATCATTATTCCACACTCGCTATTTATAATATTTAGTAATATATTCTAACTTTATGATAACAACACCTACTTTTATGTTTTAGCTTTCATACCCACAACGTAGTTTTATTTCTCGTTGCTAGTTGGAAGCAAATGTTCAGTGTACGTAGAGTCGTATCAGTGGCAGATAGGGCTTGAGGGAATATTGATCTTACCTTTAGCTCCTTGTGGGTTCGACACTCCATACTTATCACTTCCACCTTTGGAAATGTCTACGATGATTCCCTGCACTTGGGGATTATCAGTGCTCGGGTGTGATGTGAGGGACATGGATTGTCGTTCGATCGCGGCGCATCCAATGGTGCACACGCGTGATCAGCGTGGCTGGGGTTCCGGCCAATCATAACGCAACACACAATAGGCTCAGTGCACACTGTTTCCGGAAGCGACGAAGATGAACCATGTGCGATAATGAACGAGCAAAATTGTAAGGGAAGCCAAATTTCTGTTGTCGTTTGTCGCTGAGCTGTTGAATACCACCGCACTGTACGGCTGCCCGACCCCACCGTCCCAAAGCTCTCTCCAGGCGTCGTCCATGGCACCGCGACGCACAGTAACTAGTAAGGAAGTGATGGCATCCCGCCGCGCCGTGTTCCTTGCCGCCCGCAACCGCACACATGGTAAGGAAGCGATGGCATCTCGCCGCGCCGAGTTCATCGCCGCGGGCGGCCAGACAGTTACATGGGCGTACTTTGAGGCTGACATGGCTGAACGTGTGGTGGATCTAGAGGCGGCCAAAGCCGCACAGAAGGAGCGGAAAAGGCAGAAAGCAGTCAAGAAAAGAGAGTCCTGCCGCCGAAAAAAAGAGGTTGCACACTGTGGTGAGGAGAGCTTGGCGGAGATCGAAGCACGGTGGGCTACAGCCTACAAGGCCGGGAAGGAGAACGCCCGCGTCTGGCCAATATGCCCTGATGGCAGCATGTGAGAAGTAGTTTAAGTTTGTAGTATTAAAGCAAATTACCAGTAGTACTTTAAGTTTGTAGTATTAACGTACAATGTCGGTAAGAACATCCTTTGAGGGATTTGAGCATTGATTAGCATGTGTGCCCGTGTGCGTTTTTTTGCGTTAATCATTAGAAGATCACAAAACACACAGTTTCTATACCGTACATGTCTGCGTTTTTTGCGTTAATGACCCATAAGTCAGTTACCTGTGCGATATTTCCTAATAAACCAGCGTACCATTGACCAAAAAAAATCAAGTACGCGTGTACATTTTTTTGGAGACGGGATCTGCCAACTTTCTTTCTTCTTGCACACGAGTATTTTATGCGCTTCGTCTGCGTTGTATGTTTCCCCTGCTCAAGTTTCAAGTTTTGCATCAAAATTTTCATTAGGCACGCGATTTCAGAATTTATTCCTCCAACCACATCCCCTTCCCCTCATTATCCCCCCTCCCCCTACCGGCATCTCAAACCGCCACCGCCGCAACCACAGCTTCAACCACATCTACGTTCTGCTCGGATCCAGTCAGGTAACCCACAGATATCTATCATGTCCCCGACCTGATTGCTTAAATGGCGATGCAAAACATCCTCATGCCTCCAACCCCCCCCCCTCCCGCCAGGAGCTGATGGTGGTCCATGGCGCGATGGCCGCTATGCGTGTTGACCCAGAAGAACACCTCGCTTTCGCCGCCGCCGCCGACATGGTGCAGGCTCTGGCCCAGATGAAGTCCCCCAACGACTACCCCCAGGACTTAACGGGTAAGATCTAACCAGCTAAATCTTACCAATACCACTTGCAATGGCTATGATTTGTACGGTTGATGTATTAAGCATGTTTGTTCCTTATTTATTTCAGTACTGCACACTGTGTGATGTTCAAATGTTACCGTGTCCAGCTCAATTTCACCAATACCAACAACAAACTTACAATACATGACTCGAGATATCACTAGAGATGCTACCCATTTGCTATTTTTAGTGGATGCTAACCCTGTTGTACTTAACATGTCTGTCCATGTACTCGCAGGGTCATAATGGCCGATGCTTTTGTTTGCCATCGAGGTGAGCTGCATCCCATGTCTTACAGTATTTCACATAATTTGTGCAATTGCAGTTTAACTTCTACCATTTACTGGTTGCCTGTAGGTACACATGTCAGTGGCACTGATCCACGCTTCGACCCGGAGGAACAACTCGCCTCCGCCGTCGCTGACTTTGGGCGAGCTCTGGCCAAGATGAAGTGCCCCAACAACTACCTCTCAGGACTTACCAAGTATGTACTCACCAGTTCAATCTTACCAATACCAGTTGCAATTAATGGCTATGTTCTGTACGGTCGATGTATTAAGCATGTTCTAGTAAACATGCCTAACACGTTTTTGCTACTTTCCCTACCTTTTTATAGACATCTGGGCCATTCTGTGCTCTAGCAGCACCTGCCATGTGATGTTTAACTATGCCAATTGCATTTTTTATCAGTACCGGGTTCAATGTATATTAAGCCTATTGCAATTAACAGTTGAATCCATTTTAAACATTTGTATTTCAATGGCTACAAACTTACAAAACATGACTTAGGATGCTGTTAAGCATGTTGCAATTAACAGTTGTATCCATTTTTTAATTTGTCCATCTGCTAACATGCTACTCTCCGCAATGAAGATATACTAGAGATGCTGCTCCATTTGCTATTTTTGGTGGATGCTAACCCTGTTTTACTTAACATGCTTGTCCATGTACTTACGCAGGGTCATAACGGCCGATGCCGTTGTTTCCCGTCAAGGTTAGCTGCATCCCATGTCCTACAGTATTTCACATCATTTGTGCAATTGCAGTTTAACTTCTACCATTTACTGGTTGCCTGTAGGTACACATGTCAGTGGCATTGATCCATGCTTCGACCCGGAGGAATAGCTCGCCTCCGCCGCTGACTTTGGGCAGGCTCTGGCCAAGATGAAGTGCCCCAGCAACTACCTCTCAGGACTTACCAAGTATGTACCCACCAGTTCAATCTTACCAATACCAGTTGCAATTAATGGCTATGTTTTGTACTGTCAATGTATTAAGCATGTTCTAGTAAACATGCCTAACAAGTTTGAGCTTTTTCCCTACCTTTTTATAGATAACTGGGCCATTATCTGCTATGCCAGCACCTGCCCTGTGATGTTTAACTCTGCCAATTGCATTTTTATCAGTACCGGTTTCAATGGCCATTAAGTCTGTTGCAAAGTTGTATCCATTTTTAAGAGTTGTATCTCAATGGCTACAAACTTACAAAACATGAATTAGGATGTTGTTAAGCCTGTTGCAATTAGAAGTTGTATCCATTTTTTAATCCGTCCCTTTGCTACCGTGCTACTCTTTCGAAATGAAGGTATCACTACAGATGCTGCCGCTTTATTACCATTTGCTATTTTTGGTGGATGTTAACCCTGTTGTAGTTAATATTGGCTTTCCATGTACTTACACAGGGCTACAATGGGTGATGCTCTTGTTTGCCGTCAAGGTTAGCTGCATCCCATGTCTTATACACCATATATTCCTATATAAAAGTATTTTTAGAGATTCCAATATAGACTACATAAGGAGCAAAATGAGTGAATCTAGATTCTAATCTAAACTATATCTATAATTCTATATACATCCGTATCTAGTTCATATTGAAATCTTAAAAAAAACGTGTACTTAAGAACATAGGTAGTTGTATTTTACATCATTTGTCCAATCTCAGTTTAGCTTTTAACATTTACTGGTTACTTGTAGGTACATATATGAGCGCTACTGATCCATGCTGAAAGGATCAATATAGTTGACTAGGGGGGGTGAATAGGCAACTAACAATTTTTAGCTTTTCTTTACCAATTTCAACTTTGCATCAAAGTAGGTTGTCTAGAAATGCAACTAGGTGAGCAACCTATATGATGCAACAACAACAAGCACACGAGCAAGCAAGGGATATAACACAAATAAGCTTGCACAAGTAAAGGCACGAGATAACCAAGAGTGGAGCCGGTGAAGACAAGGATGTGTTACCGAAGTTCCTTCCCTTTGAGGGGAAGTACGTCTCCATTGGAGCAGTGTGGAGGCACAACGCTCCCCAAGAAGCCACGCAATGCGAGATGCCATGATTCCACTATTGGTGCCCTTGGAGGCGGCGACCGAACCTTTACAAACAAGGCTGGGGCAATCTCCACAACTTAATTGGAGGCTCCCAACGACACCACGAAGCTTCACCACAATGGACTATGGCTCCGCGGTGACCTCAACCGTCTAGGGTGCTCAAACACCCAAGAGTAACAAGATCCGCTAGGGATTAGTGGGGGAATCAAATTTCTCTTGGTGGAAGTGTAGATCGGGGCCTTCTCAACCACTCCCAAGCAAATCAACAAGTTTGATTGGCTAGGGAGAGGGATCGGGCGAAAATGGAGCTTGGAGCAACAATGGAGCTTAGGGTTGGAAGAGGTGGTCAACTCGTGGAAGAAGACACCCCTTATACAGTGGATAGACAAATCCAACCGTTATCCACTTAACCAGCCCACGACCTGCGGTACTACCGCCCCTGACAAGCGGTACAACCGCAAGGCCTCACGGTACTACCGTGACCGACTATGGTACTACCGCGGCTACGACAGGAACTAGGACAGGCCTGAAGCGCTGAGGCTGAGAGCGGTACTGCCGCAGGCGCGGTACTACCGCTCCCCCTTGCGGTACTACCACAAGGCAGGATTGGCCTAGCCTCGGAAGGGTGTGGATGAATAAAAATACATCCGTGCCAACTTTCGCTAATAATCAATTGATGCAAAGCTTCGACACGGTACTACCGCACATGGCATGCGGTACTACCGCGTAGGGAGCAGATGTAATCCGCCCCTACTTCCGCTCGTGTACTACCGCGCGAGACCAGGACTCACGGTACTACCGCGCGCATGGGGCGGTACTACCGCGTAGAGCACAGACGTAAAAAATTACGTCCGCCCCTACAGCCGCACGAGCAGATGAGTCTGGTCTGAGGCTACGGTAATACACCTCTATAGGAGCGGTACTACCGCGGGCACCTACGGTACTACCGCAGTGGCCTGCGGTACTACCGCTCCGTAGAGCAGTACTACCGCATGCCCCAGAACGACAACACTTAGCAATCCTTCTCTTTGCATAGAAAGGAGGAAAAGAGAGGATGCTCCAAAGCACAAGGGGAAAGGTGGTGCAGAGTAAGAAAACGTGTACGTGATGATTCCACCCGAACCTTTCCGAAGCGGACCCCCTCTTAATAGTACAGCTTTCCTACGACTCAAGTTCACCGAAAAGAAACATAGAAAAACACCGTCTTCAATAGTCTTCGAGGGGCACCAAACCGTCTTGTGCCTAGAGGTGAAACGTCTGAGAAACTCAAGGCGCATGATTAGTCCGCAAAAGCATTGTCATCAATCACGAAAACACCTTAGGGATAAATATGCCCTTACACACGCTTCGATCCCTTTTGCGTATGGGGCAATGAGATATTCATGAACAAGTGTCAAGTGAGGAAACTAAGAAAGATTGTTAGGCGAAAGAAACGAGTGATTGGAATAAAGCTCTTTATTTACACTTTGTCGAAGACAATAGTGAACTTTAGGATGGTAGGTAATGTGTTGCCTTTTCCCTTGCCCACAACAAGTTACTCTATTAGACCTCAGTATATGATATTTTTCTCTTTTCAGTGGTTTCCGAAGCTATTTACTGATGATTACCTTGGAAACTACATGACCGGAGTGGAGGCAACTAAGGTTAAAGTATATAATTCATGTTACCATGATAATGCTCTAGAAGTCTTCCTGAAGGCGGTGAAGGATGGGTGGGGGATCGTCACAAGGGGTTGGACAAAAGTGGTCCGTGCCTATGGCATGCAGGAAGGCACATTATGGGCATTCCGCTTCTTCAGCACCGTCGGCAGTCAAAATGATTTACACTTGTCTCTTCACCTTTACCGCCTTTGAATACTGTGGTTCATCATAGTTAAGTGCTGCCTAATCCTATAATTACTGAACATATTGTACTGGCAACTTTATTTATGGATTCGTTGTTGAACCATTGTGCTGAGAATTTGAATTGCATGTTTCGTATTTCAAAATTTCCAATTAGAGTAATAAATTACAGGAAAAAAATAAAACAAGAACGGACGGTCGTGGAACTTTGCAAACGGTTCTGGCAGTAAAAGCGCTTGTGATGGATAGCCCAGTGCCACACAGTTTTCTACATCAAATCGTGTGTGATGTAGTTAATGAAAGCAAACAGTTAATCAAGACAGACCGTGTGTGATAGTTACACCTTTCACACACGAGCGTATACATAAAACCATGTGGGTTGTACATCCGAACGGAAAGATTTTCCCTGGATTGACTGTGTGGGATGTACATAAGAACGGAAACGTATTCCTTGGATTGACTGTGTGTGATATACATACGAACGGAAATGATTTTCTGGGATTCACCGTGTGGGATGTAGATACCTACGGAAATGATTTTCTCAGATTACCGTGTGTGATGTACATAGCTACGAAAATGATTGGGTTCTGATGCCTCGCCCGATCGCACATGGCCCCAGCCTGGGTCCCAGGAGGGCCTATCCCCGACGATTTCTGGGTCGTGTGGGAAGGATACCCTATCGCACACTCACTCACTTGGCGACGGTTCCAAATGCCGTCGCGGAAAGGGGTTAAAAACCGTTTGTTTAGGACCGACGCGCACCAGTGATGTGTGGATACATAGACAAACAGAGTGTCCCTAGTATGCCTCTACTTGACTAGCTCGTTAATCAAAGATGGTTAAGTTTCCTAGCCATAGACATGTGTTCTCATTTGATGAATGAGATCACATCATTAGAAAATGATGTGATGGAGAAGACCCATCCGTTAGCTTAGCATAATGATCGTTTAGTCTTTCTGATATTGCTTTCTTCATGACTTATACATGTTCCTCAGACTATGAGATTATGCAACTCCCGAATACCGGAGGAACATATTGTATGCTATCAAACATCACAACGTAACTGGGTGATTATAAAGATGCTTTACAGGTGTCTTCGATGATGTTTGTTGAGTTGGCATAGATCGAGATTAGGATTTGTCACTCCGTGTATCGGAGAGGTATCTCTGGGCCCTCTCGGTAATGCACATCACTATGAGCCTTGCAAGCAATGTGACTAATGACTTAGTCACGGGATGATGCATTACGGAACGAGTAAAGAGACTTGCCGGTGACGATATTGAACTAGGTATGATGATACCGACGATCGAATCTCGGGCAAGTAACATACCGATGACAAAGGAAACAAGGTATGTTGTTATGCGGTTTGACCGATAAAGATCTTCGTAGAATATGTGGGAGCCAATATGAGCATCCAGGTTCCGCTATTGGTTATTGACCGGAGATATGTCTCGGTCATGTCTATGTGGTTCTCGAACCCGTAGGGTCCGCACGCTTAACGTTCGATGACGATTTGTATTATAGTGATTTGGTGACCGAAGTTTGTTTGGAGTCCCGGATAAGATCACGGACATGACGAGGAGTCTCGAAATGGTCGAGACATAAAGATTGATATATTGGACGATGTTATTCGGACACCGGATGACTTTCGAGAGGTACCGGATAACTATCGGAGTGCCGGAGGGTTATCGGAACCCCCCCGGGGAACTAATGGGCCTTCATGGGCCTTAGTGGGGAGAGAGGAAGGGCCACAAGGGGCTGGCCGCGCCCCCCTTGGGTCCGAATTGGACTAGGGGAAGGGGGCGGCGCCCCCCTTTCCTTCCCTTCCCCCTCTCCCTTCCTTCTTCCCCCTCTTCCTTAGGTGGAATCCTACTAGGACTTGGAGTCCTAGTAGGACTCCCCTCTCCTGGCGCGCCCTAGAGGGCCGGCCGGCCTCCCCCTCCCCGCCTTTATATACGGGGGCGGGGGGCACCCTAGGACACACAAGTTTCTCTTAACCGTGTGCGGTGCCCCCCTCCACAGTTACACACCTCGGTCACATCGTCGTAGTGCTTAGGCGAAGCCCTGCGTTGGTAACTTCATCATCACCATCGCCATGTCGTCGTGCTGACGGAACTCTCCCTCGGCCTCAACTGGATCAATAGTTCGAGGGACGTCATCGAGCTGAACGTGTGCTGATTGCGGAGATGCCGTACGTTCGGTGCTTGGATCGGTTGGATCGCAAAGACATTGGACTACATCAACCGCGTTACTAAACGCTTCCGCTTTTGGTCTACGAGGATACGTAGACGCACTCTCCCCGCTCGTTGCTATCCATCTCCTAGATAGATCTTGCGTGATCGTAGGTAATATTTTTGAAATACTGCGTTCCCCAACATATGTGTCTTACATTTTGACAATATTTTACAATTTATTTCTATATATCTCACATTCGCTAGACATTCATAATGAATCCACTTAACCTTAAGGTGTGGTTGTTGGATTCGAAAACTCACCGAGATATACACTTTAAATAGAAAATGCATTTTTATTAATTGCAGAATTTTATGTCGTTGAATTTGCCGTGCACTTTGTTTGCATATGGGACGAGAAAGTATCTGCCGTATTTTTAGGTCGGTGATTTTGTATTACTTTAATGTGAATTATACATCACACGAGTTTGACCATTAAAATAGAACCTTGATCACTGTGGAAACTTCCTACGGGATATCTATAAAAAAATTGTGCAATGTCTTTTGGTCGCAACCCCTCCCACCATGATGATTCCCAAAAATTGCCATTGTACCGTCACGAATTGTAACCTTAGTGGCCGCCGCGAAGAGATCCCCGGTCCTCCTTGTTGCAAGGCGTCCCCAACCCATACCAAGCTCTCTGGGGTCATCCCATTCAAGTCATAACCATCTTAAACGCAAGATGACACTTATTCACATCTAACAATTCACCAAGCTTTGGGAAATGATAGCTTTTATTTTTACACATTACAGACACAAATGCTCATATATACGTGCATACACTCACCCCTATGAACACGCACACGTACATAGCTAATGTCAACATTCAGCCCGGAGTCGAAGATTCTATCGCTTGAAAGCTCTGTAATGGAGGTAGCTACACTGCATTGTCAGCCTACATGGCCCAATTAGCTGGGCTTGCCAGCTCGAATTTACAAGACATGGTATGGAAGGTGTGGTCGTCGCCTAAGTGCAATTTTTTTGCTTGGTTGATTTATCAAAACAGAGCTTGGTTGATTTATCAAAATAGAGTTTGGACGGTGGATAGACTCCAATGGATGGCTCAACTGTGATCTATGCCCTCTATGCAAGTAAGTGTAGGAATCAGCGACCCACCTCCTTTTCAAGTGTCGGTTCGCAATACGAATTTGGAAGGAAATGCTCTCTTGGCTATTCAGGCTGACACAACAACTTGGCATAACTTCGTCACCCTCAAGGCCTGGTGGGAAGGGATCATCAACCATGCACAACAGAGGAAGGCTCTTTCCTTCGTGATCCACCTTGTCAGATGGGAAATCCCAAAAAAAAGAAATGCGCGTGTCATTAGAAACAAGGCAACACCGCTGCGATGATTGTTCGGGCTATTAAGGAAGAACACTTTGGGTTTTTACGGGTGCCAAGCACATAGTCATGCAATGTCGCGAGAGTAATTCGATAGATTTTGCCGCTGTGGTGGTGTCTGTAATTCAAACTCCTCTTCTTAATCAATAAAAATGGTAAACCTTTTTCCTTGTTTCAATACAATGTAGACACACACTCAGCTCATCAGATACGCGCACTTATACATCGCCTACTAAAGACAGGGATACATCGTCTCCCAACAAAAGGATAATCCACATTATGAGACACCGAAGCGTCAGATTCGACATTTGATTCCTGATGGGCTGAGGTCAGTTACCATCCATCCATCCAACGACTATCACAGGAACCACCTGCTAGCATAGACATTTTTTAGATAGGCACCCGTGGAAGCTGCCCTGTTGCAGCTGGTACCGTAAAAGACTCCAACGATCCGTACATGCGAGCAAGCAACACCCAGAACACCACAAGCCCGGCGATGGAGACAGCGACGAGGCAGGTGCAGCCGGCCAAGACACGGCTGTCCTCGACCGCCGTACCTAGGACAACGGACAACATCAGACCAAGAGCCCCGATGCCCACGCCCCACCCTCCTACGAGGCGGAGCTTCTCGATGACGGTCACCGGCGTGCGCGGCAGGAACAGCTCCGCATAGGACTCAATGAGGAAGAGCACCGACATGTAGGCGCCGTACGAGAGCACCAGCGGCAGCCGCCATGGGACGCTGCTAAAGAAGGAAGGAGAGATTTCGCGTGTGCAGCCGTATATCAGTGAGGAGGTCATCCCCACAGGGCAGAAAAACTGGGCGAAGACGGCCATCACCCACCTTTAAGTGCGGGTTACGTGCGCCAGCGACTCCCCGAGCGTCGGCGTCGGCGCACCCATGGACTAGCTAATTCTAATTCTAATTCTGTGTGTTTTGTGGAGGGGAGGGTGGATTATATATTGTACGTGTTGTGTATGAGGGTGCAAGTGCAATGCAAGTCTAACTCGGACACGTCCGAATACATGGAAACAGTGGACCCGTGTGGTTGATGCTGCGAGATACGAAAGATGGATAGATCGAAAGTTTTTTCAAAAAAAAAAGAGATACGAAAGATGAAAAAAAATGCATGCCATATCTGGGTGATTCGTGAGTCGTGACTGCTTGCTTGCTTGCCAGCATCAGCGAGTATATTTTTTATTACGTGGTAATTGCCCGTACGTAGCTGTGGTGTCAAATAATTTTCAGTATAATAACAGCAGATGAGAAATACAACGTTGAGCCCGCCGCGACTGCCCTTGCATTGTGGGCATATGCAGCTTGATATACTACTAATCGCGTTTTTTGAAAATCCGAACTTTTCAAAACCCAGGCATTCTAATTGGTCCAGTCATGATCTTTTAATCCCATCACGCGTGTGAGCCGATACACAATCAAATATGCACAGAAAATAATTTGAACTTACCAAAATATACAGAATGTAGGATGTGTCATGCACGGTACTTAAATTATGGAATTGAAGCCGAAGGTAAGTAAATTATGTGGTACGTGAAATTAATGCGATTGAAGGGCGTACGAGAAGGTGCGATTAAATGTGGCGTGGTGGGACAAAAACATGTTGAAGGAAAAAAAGATCGGTGAAGAGACATGATGGGAGGGGGGAAACGGTTGACAAGAAAAGGTGTGATTGGGACAAAAAAACCTGTTGAACCAATACAAGAGGTGCATCAAGATCCAATAACCAAAAAGGAAATAAAGATATATGGGTAGTTCATCCAAATCTCCAGGAGTGATGGTCTTGGATTCCATCGAGGAATCTTTCTATATAGGGGCCTTGGCAACTATAGATGGTTCTTCTCATTAGGAGGCCTTGAATCCACTCATGGATCTACTCCTAAAAGGAATCACACAAGGGAAGATACATGAGCTAAGCTCTATGATATGAAACATATTCTTACTAACCCTAAAAATGAGAAGGGGGAGAGTAAATATAGTGCTAGCCACGAAGGGGTAAGTGGAGAAGGGGTACAAGGCAATTGGCCCATTCATGCGCGCAGGCAGGTACCGTATGTCCGGTAGGCGCCAGATGTCCGTCCAATTCCTCTCGGGGTAGTGTAAACAGATTTGGTACATGTTGGTGAAGGAAATATGCCCTAGAGGCAAAAAAGTTATTATTTATATTTCCTTATATCATGATAAATGTTTATTATTCATGCTAGAATTACATTAACCGGAAACTTAGTACATTGTGAATACATAGACAAACATAGTGTCACTAGTATGCCTCTACTTGACTAGCTCGTTAATCAAAGATGGTTAAGTTTCCTAGCCATAGAAATGAGTTGTCATTTGATGAACGGGATCACATCATTAGAGAATGATGTGATTGACAAGACCCATCTGTTAGCTTAGCACTATGATCGTTTAGTTTGTTGCTATCGCTTTCTTCATGACTTATACATGTTCCTATAACTATGATATTATGCAACCCCCGAATACCGGAGGAACACTTAGTGTGCTATCAAATGTCACAATGTAACTGGATGATTATAAATATGCTCTACAGGTGTCTCCGATGGTGTTTGTTGAGTTGGCATAGATCGAGATTAGGATTTGTCACTCCGATTGTCGGAGAGGTATCTCTGGGCCCTCTCGGTAATGCACATCACTATAAGCCTTGCAAGCAATGTGACTAATGAGTTAGTTGCGGGATGATGCATTACAGAACGAGTAAAGAGACTTGCCAGTAACGAGATTGAACTAGGTATAGTGATACCGACGATCGAATCTCGGGCAAGTAACATACCGATGACAAAGGTAACAACGTATGTTGTTATGCGGTTTGACCAATAAAGATCTTCCTAGAATATGTGGGACAATATGAGCATCCAGGTTCCTCAATTGGTTATTGACCGGAGATGAGTCTCGGTCATGTCTACATAGTTCTTGAACCCGTAGGGTCCGCACGCTTAACGTTCGATGATGATTGGTATTATGAGTTTATGTGATTTGATGTACCGAAGGTTGTTCGGGGTCCCTTATGAGATCACGGACATGACGAGGAGTCTCGAAATGGTCGAGACATAAAGATTGATATATTGGACCATGTTGTTCGGGCACCGGAAGTGTTCCGGAGAGTTTTGGATAAAATCGGAGTGCCGGAGGGTTACCGGAACCCCCCGGAAGTTAATGGGCCACCATTGGCCTTAGAGGAGAGAGGGCCGGCCAGGAGGTGGTGCCCCCCCCACTCCGAATTGGACAAGGGGTGGGGGCGGCGCCCCCCTCCTTCCTTCTCTCCCCTTCCTCCTTCCTTCCCCTCCTTGTTGGACTAGGAAAGGGGGGAACCTACTCCTAGTAGGAGTAGGACTCCCCCCCTTGGGCGCACCCCTTGAGGCCGGCTGATACGTCTCCGACGTATCTATAATTTTTTATTGCTCCATGCTATATTATCCACTGTTTTGGACTATATTGGGCTTTATTTTCCACTTTTATATTATTTTTGGGACTAACCTATTAACCGGAGGCCCAGCCCAGAATTGCTGTTTTTTGCCTATTTCAGTGTTTCAAAGAAACGGAATATCAAACGGAGTCCAAACAGAATGAAACCTTCGGGAACGTGATTTTCTCACTGAACGTGATCCACGAGACTTGGACCCTACGCCAAGGCATCGGAGAGGCGGTCAGAGGGTGGGGGGCGCGCCCCCCTGCCTCGTGGGCCCCTTGGAGCTCCACCGACGTGCTTCTTCCTCCTATATATACCTACGTACCCCCAAATGAATAGAGACGGAGCGAACAAATCTAATTCCACCACCGCAACTTTCTGTATCCACGAGATCCCATCTTGGGGCCTGTTCCGGAGCTCCGTCGGAGAGGGCCGTCATCACGGAGGGCTTCTACATCATCATAGCCTCTCCGATGAAGTGTGAGTAGTTTACCTCAGACCTTCGGGTCCATAGTTAGTAGCTAGATGGCTTCTTCTCTCTTTTTGGATCTCAATACAAAGTTCTCCCCCTCTCTCGTGGAGATCTATTCAATGTAATCTTCTTTTTGCGGTGTGTTTGTTTAGACCGATGAATTGTAGGTTTATGATCAAGTCTATCTATGAATAACATTTGAATATTCTCTGAATTCTTTTATGTATGATTGGTTATCTTTGCAAGTCTCTTCGAATTATCAGTTTGGTTTGGCCTACTAGATTGGTTTTTCTTGCCATGGGAGAAGTGCTTAGCTTTGGGTTCGATCTTGCGGTGTCCTTTCCCAGTGACAGAAGGGGCAGCAAGGCACGTATTGTATCGTTGCCATCGAGGATAACAAGATGGGGTTTATTTCATATTGCATGAATTTATCTCTCTACATCATGTCATCTTGCCTAAAGCGTTACTCTGTTCTTAACTTAATACTCTAGATGCATGCTGGATAGCGGTCGATGAGTGGAGTAATAGTAGTAGATGCAGAATCGTTTCGGTCTACTTGTTACGGACGTGATGCCTATATACATGATCATGCCTAGATATTCTCATAACTATGCTCAATTCTGTCAATTGCTCAACAGTAATTTGTTCACCCACCTTAGAATACTTATGCTCTTGAGAGAAGCCACTAGTGAAACCTATGGCCCCCGGGTCTATTCTCGTCATATCAATCTCAATCACTTTAATCTTGCTTTGCTTTTTTACTTTGCCTTTTTCTTTTCACTTTGCATCTCTATATCAAAAATACCAAAAATATTATCTATCAGATCTCACTCTCGTAAGTGACCGTGAAGGGATTGAAAACCCCTAATCGCGTTGGTTGCGAGTAGCTATCGTTTTGTGCAGGTACGAGGGACTTGAGCGTGGCCTCCTACTGGATTGATACCTTGGTTTTCAAAAACTGAGGGAAATACTTACGCTACTCTGCTGCATCATCCTTTCCTCTTCGGGGAAATCCAACGCAAGCTCAAGAGGTAGCACCGGCCAGCCCCCTCCTCCCCTCCTTTATATACGGGGGAGGGGGCACCCCATAGAGACACAAGTTGATTTCTTAGCCGTGTGCGGTGCCCCCTCCACAGTTTTCCACCTCGGTCATATTGTCGCAGTGCTTAGGCGAAGCCCTGCGTTGGTAAATTCATCGTCACCGTCACCACACCGTCGTGCTGATGGAACTCTCCCTCGGCCTCAGCTGGATCTAGAGTTCGAGGGACGTCACCGAGCTGAACGTGTGCAGATGGCGGAGGTGCCGTATGTTTGGTACTTGATCGGTTGGATCCCGAAGACGTTCGACTACATCAACGGCCTTATTTAACGCTTCCTGTCGTGGTTTTGTCACGGCAGATGTCCTAGTGTGAGGACTTAGTCATGGAGCCATCGCGACGGGTTAGCTTAAAGGGGTTAAAGCGGGACAAAGGACGCAAGGAGTTTATACTGGTTCGCCCCCTTGCGGTGAAGGTAAAGGCCTAATCCAGTTGATGTGGAATTGCTAGGGTTTCGATGACCAGGGAGCGAATCTGCTTGACCTGGCTCTCAAGTTGTTGTTTATTGTCCCTAAACCACCGCCGGGTCGTCCCTTTATATACACAGGTTAACTCCTGACGGTTTACAGAATCCCGGGCGGCTTATAAACGTGTCTGGCTCGGTTTCTACCTTTTCATATCTTACAACACAAGCTACATATCATATGTCGGTTTATGTCTACGGGCCCTAAACCGCCTTTGGGCCCTAGGCTTTCGTGTTATATTTCCTCTGTAAAACGCCATATTCCTTGTCTTCATCGGATTCAATATGAATAACTCATTATGGGTATAACCCGGCTCCTCTTGGCCGGTTTATACTCAGAAGTAATATCCCCAACATTAGGCCCCATATTGATTTGAACCTGTTCATGTCAATCTTCAATACTTAGAAAATTCCTCCTTCAGCACCTTCGCATAAATCTTGTAATCCGCCATGACATCATCTTCCAGGATTATAACAAACTGCCAAGACGTCACCTGTTATTAAAAATTGTATATACCGCACCTTCATGAATGATCCTCTGACAATCGAGGCGACAACTCTGTCACATATCCCATTTTTGGGCTCCTCGATTCTCGCGCCTGTCGCTTATCCCTTCGCCTTATAAATAAGGCCGAGGGCCATTTTCATCTTTCCCCCTCGTGCCTCTTCACATCGTCCCCTTCCTTGCGTCGACCTAGCGCTCAAGCTCTGCCGCCGTCGTCTACCTTCACTTCTGCCCCAACAACGGCCGCTGCATCACCCTGATCGAACCAGAGAACCGCGACGCCTCTCCGCTGCTCCTGTGACACTGGTAAGTCCTCTTTCCTTCCACCGTAGATCTGTCATTAGGGTTTCAATGTTCATCAGTGTGCCATGGCTCTTAGATTCAAACCTTAACTTTTTTCCTCCATTTGGAGATATCTGTAGTCTTTTTCTATTAGTGCATCTCTCTATAGCAGAAAATCCCATCTGGATCCCTCGACTGTTCAAGTATCAGAATATTTAACCCTGATTATTTTTCCATTTTCTGACACACGGTAGATCCAAATTTGTGATGTCAATTTTTGAAACCTATTTTTTCCATCACTTAGTTATTTCAGATCTGTACCTTCCGTACCTGCATAGGCGGCTTAATTTTATAAAATGATAATTCGGCAGGTACCATTAGCCCTCTTTTAAACCGCCGATTCCTTTAACCTTCCAATGTCAGATTGCGGTTTAACAATGTGTATACGCCTCAATGTCTTCTCCTTCTAATCTTGCGTTGCTTTATACTTGTCAGTCATGAATCTTAAACCGGCATTGATCTTTTTCCAGCTTTTATTGAAATGGCCAAACAATTTTATGCTTGTAACTGGGTCCCCTCCCGGGTTACTGAAGAGCAACTAAACGAATGTGTCGCAACCGGCGCTTTAGAAACGAAGGAAGTCATCCACTGGAGGGCCCCTGGTCCAGAAAATCCTCCTGAGCCCAAGGATGGAGAAGTAGTTGTGTTCGTTGATCATCTGGGTCGAGGGTTTAGCCCTCCCGGATCAAGAATTTTCCGTGATGTGCTTGCTAGCTTCCAACTCCATCCTCAAGATATTGGACCAAACTCTATGTCCAACGTGTGCAATTTTCAAGTATTTTGCGAGGCTTATCTGCAAGAGGAGCCCACAGTTGAACTGTTTAGGAATTTCTTCTATTTGTACCGCCGTACAGAATTTCCCTCATGCCAAGCATCATAGTCACCCCAAGGACTGGAATCAGACTTGGTTTTATTGCCGAGACACGTCTCCAACTGATGAAAATCCTCTGCCGGGTTATCATCCTCACCGGCTTACCAACACACATCCATTTCCCCAACGACTTAGCACCAAAGAACGATCCAAGTATGCACCACAGCTTTCAAAGCTCCAGGTGTTCATTGCGAATGGTTTAACATGTGTTAATTTTGTCCGTTGCTGGATCTCCTGGAGCATTCTGCCTTTAAGCCGACGCCCGGGTTTAATGTGCGAGTACACAGGGAACTTGAAAGACCCTCAACGGCATATTGACATTCAACTAACAGAAGCTAAAATTACTAAGGTTGTCAAGAAAATATTGAATGAACCAGAGGCTGTCTGCAGCAAGACAGGGCTAAGTCCTTTCTGCGCTTCCAATAAACCGCCAGCTGTAAGAATCATATACCTTTTTGTTTTAGCCTGATCCTTCTAAATATTCCCTCAAAATTTTGTCCATCTTTGACAGGGTGATGATCCGTTCTGTAAGAAGAAACCACAGGATAAACCGGCAAAGACACCTCGCCCCAAGATTAAGGTTATCAAAAAACTTGCCAAGAAGAGAACCGCTGAATCCTCTAAACCAAATGTTGGTGATGATCTGGATAATCCGGAATCAGAGGTAGAACTTGATTATCTTGGTTCTTTTTTCATACACCTCATTGACAATGACTATTATCAGGATGACGCTGAAGGCAGCCAAGCTGATGATGTAGAGGTAATTATTCTTTCCTCCGGTTCAGATCCTCTGCCAACACAGAAAATCCGTCTAGCAAACCGGAAAGTAAGATTTTCTCACCCCCGTAGTTCACTTGGACCCAAACTTTCTTTTGAAGAAGCAGCAACACGAAGCTCGCCGCACAACCCGGCACAGCGGCCAAGTAGTTACTTCAGCCGGTTTACCGAACACTCCAGTCCGGAAACGTCGATCCGAGGTCTCATATATTTCTGATATTTCTTATCCCAGGGCAGGTTATTTCCGACAACCTCTTAATCCGTCCGATCCAAATTATCAGGGAACACCTCACTCATCATCTGGCGAGTCAATGACCACACAACTTCCAACCCTCAAAACGGTTCCTGGGTGAGTTATGCTTTAAATTTACCTTTAACATCTTATATTTGCCTGATGTATTGACCTTTATACTTGTTCTTCTCAGTGCCAAGCCTAGACCCAGCAAAAAGGACAAATTAAGTAAACCGGCTGATGACAATGTGGTCACTGAACCGGAGAGAACTCCAAAACCGGAAGAAACAAATGCTGACGCCATGCTTGATGATACGCCACCGCAAGATCATGACTTTTTTGTTGAACAGGTGGAAGTTGATCCAACGGGCCATGCTGATAAGCCGACAAGCCCGGTCCGAACTGTTGATAAACCGTCAAGTCCAATTAAGGCTGCTGATAAACCGTCAAGCCCAGTGAAGGCTGCTGATGACAAGGCGGATGATGTTATGATTACTGGCTTCTGTCACACCACCGCTGGCAATCCTGTCGCTTTATCAAAGCATAGTGCCAAGGAAGAAGTTTCTGCTATGAACAAAGGCAAGTGGAGTACAGATTTGTCCAACTATGCCCACCTCAATGCCCAAGACATTCATTTTGGCTTTCTGAATCGTCTGTACACAAGCCGTGACTATGAAGCCGGTTTAGTGAACCTGATGAAAGAGCGATATGAGGTAAATGTTGTTTAACTCTGCATAACTGTTTTTCTCTTGTGTCCAATTTCTAATATCAGCTCCAGTAGCCCCCAGGGGCTGGTTTATCTTTTCAAGATGAACCGGGACTTTAGAATATTAATCTTGCAACTTTCGCGTGTGTAGCCCCCAAGGGCCGGTTTATCTTTTCAAGATGAACCGGGACTTGAGCTTATAAAGTGCAAACTCTCTATTAAATCATTGACGCAAACCAATTGACCACCAAGTCGATTGATAGAAGAAATCCATATTTGTAACATGAGAAAATATGCATTAGCCCCCAAGTGCCAAGGATAATGCTTGTATTGAGCTTGGGACTTGCAAGAAATTTGTGATAAAAAGCAATAGGCATTAGCCCCCAAGTGCCAAGGGCATAACTGGTTATTTTCTTGGTACTTCATATATACATTGTTAACTCATAATCTATATATTGCTTGCAGGCTGATCTTAGCAAGAAGGAATCCCAAATCGCCGATCTTCAAGAAAATATTAAGTCCCAACAAGCAGAAACATACAAAGCTAAGGAAGAACTCACTGGCGCTTTAACATCCTTGGAAAACTTGAAGGAAAACTTAAAAAATGAGCGTGCAGGCTGGGACACAGAAAAGGCGGCTCTACTGAAGAGAGCTGAAGACGCTGAAGCAGCCCTTAATCCAGTAACAGAAGAACTGACTGGCTTAAAACAGCAAATAGATGCCATGACTTCTGCTGTTTTTGGTAATAAACCTCTTCATAACCCTTTATCATGGAATATCCATAAATCTGCCGATTTACTGATTATTGTGTACCATGCAGGATCTCACATTGCTCATCTTGGCTCGGACATGCGGAATAACTTGAAGGCTGCCTATACTCTCATAGAGCAACTATATACCGGCGCACAACGGATCATCTGCACAGCTTCCCACAATAAACCGCCTCCGACTTTGATCAAGGAGACGCTGCATAGATTGTCAATTATGCCTGCTCGGTTTTAGGAGCTAAAAAGATCAGATGCAAGGGCAGGTGCTCTGACAGCCCTAACTCGGGCCAAAGCATGGGTACCTGACCTTGATCCGGCTGACGTGTGGAATGGCTATCCAAGCTTAAGGGAGGACGGATCTGATTTTGACAATAATGATCCCCGAGCTTTGACGAGGGAAATGCGCCCTTTGGCTAGCAAGCTGGCCGAGGAGACTGATCTTTCGCATTATCAGTCAATCTATGATGCTGACAATAAGAGAGTTATTCCGCCAACCTATGATACTCCAACACTTATTCCTTGAATCCGTAAGCATACATACGCCCCTGATGTTGAACCTTCCACCCTTATAAGTGATGAGGCTGTATTCAAGGCTTTAACTAGGATCAACTGGGCAACCACTGACTTCCAGCCACTGGGTGGAGAGAAGGAGGATGAACCGGCATAGGATGATCCACAACCTTCAAGTTAGGCTGGCGATGACGCATGAACCGGAAGCCGGTTTATCTTTCTGCACACTGCAACTTTTGATTGAAAAACAATTATCCTTTTGGGCATCAAAGCGCCTTGTAATATGGTAGCTTAAACACTTGGTCTACTATGCCATCATGCATATTTATTTTGCATGACACTTGTTAATCCGCCATAATAATGTTATATCTGCTTATGATCCTTAGCAGCTTTATTCAACCTGTTTCTGCATACAACAAGTTCAAAGTGTCCTGGCGGTTCACCGCCGGACGGGTCATAATGCCCAACATATAACCCGGTTTATAACCAAGGTTGTGCTTAAAAATAATCAAATATGAAATATATCATACCTGTGATATTGAATCACATCGTTGGTTTACCAACGTTTTGTAGGAAGGGTGATAACTCAAATCTTGAGTTTTGATAACTCCTCCCATGTTTTGCCGGTTTATAATAAAATTGTAATGGGTTGTAATAAACACCGGATTATCCATACAGAATACTAGTGACTTGTAGTCGAAACTAGGCCGGGTTAATAACACCGGTTTATTTTATACTGGTGACTTGTAGTCAAAAACCAGGTCGGGTCAATAAACACCGGTTTATCATAAAGTGTTGTGAACCTCATCAAAAGAGAAAATTTGTCAAATAAAATCATGGGAAAACGCGAGGCTTTTCATGGGTTGCCAGGCCCAAAATTGAGGCTTTTCATGGGCTGCCAGGCCACTGAGTTAAACCATTTTACAAAGCCTTTTAAGATGGACCTCACATTAACCAATCGTCATTTTAACTTTGACAAGTTCAGGGTCTGTATAAGATTGACTTGCCAAATGTTCGGCGGGTTATACCAGGATTACCTGGACGGAGTGGCTTACTTAAAAAAGGCAGGATAACCCGGGGTTTTAGGTGAATACACCTGGCTTCCAAGCCTGGCTTGATAGCCTATTACAAGGGTTAAAACTCTTTGTTGTTGTGCAACAACAGAGCCCCCAGGTAATATTTTGAGATGTGCTCAGTGGGTGCCTATGTTTGAGTTGTGTTGTGCAACAGATTCTCTTTGGCCCCTTACCGTAATATTGGCTTGATAGGTGGATTACCGAAGTAACCAGAGTTGTGCTCTTATGATAATATTGGTTTGATAGCCGGATTACCGAAGTAACCAGAGTTGTGCTCTTAAGATAATATTGGCTTGATAGCCGTGTTAATAGGGTAGTCACAGTTGTGATTAACAAGCAGGAATCCCCCATGTAACCAAAAAACTCTTTAAGGGTGAACAGCAGAAGCCCCGCTTTAGCAGGGATGCCGGTTTATTATATTGATCATAATATATACGTTGTCAAAAATATGTACATAAGAGGAGCCTATGACTCAGGTGTAGTAAGGCCGAATATGAGCGATGTCCCACGGCCGGTGGGTCTCCTCCTCCGATTTACGTGAGTCTTTGTGCTCTCGAACATCGATAAGGTAGTATGACCCGTTATGCAGATTCTTGCTGACCACAAAGGGTCCTTCCCAAGGCGGGGATAACATGTGCATATCAGTCTGATCCTGGATGAGTCGGAGCACCAGATCGCCTTCTTGAAAAGCTTTGGTTCTAACCGACAGCTGTGATAACGACACATATCTTGTTGGTAAATCGCCGAACGAGCTGCTGCAATGTCACGCTCCTCATTTAACATGTCAAGTGCTTCCTGTCGTGCCTTCTCATTGTCAGCTTCGACATACGCCGCCACACGAGGCGAGTCATGACGGATGTCACTAGGGAGAACCGCCTCAGCTCCGTGAACCATGAAAAAAAGGTGTGTAACCCGTAGATCTGTTGGGCGTGGTATTGATGCTCCATAACACAGAAGGTAAATCTTCCACCCAACAACCCGACGTCCTCTGCAGCGGGACCATAAGCCGGGGCTTGATGCCTCTCAGGATCTCTTGATTGGCTCTCTCAGCCTGACCATTAGATTGAGGATGGGCCACTGATGATACGTCAAGCCGGATGTGCTCACGTTGACAAAAGTCTTTCATAGCACCCTTGGACAGATTAGTGCCATTATCAGTTTTAATGGTGTGTGGAAAACCAAACTGGAAAATCACCTTCTTGATGAATTGAACCGCTGTGGCTGCATCACACTTACTGACTGGCTCTGCTTCCACCCACTTGGTGAACTTATCAACCGCCACCAAAAGGTGGGTCTTCTTATCCTTGGATCACTTAGAGGGCCCAACCATATCTAGCCCCCAATATGCAAATGGCCAAGTGATTGGAATCATCCTCCATTCCTAAGCCGGAACATGAGCTCGACGTGAAAACTTCTGACAACCATCACACTTTTTCACCAAATCCTTAGCATCAGCATGAGACGTCAGCCAATAGAAACAATGACGATAGTCATTGACTTGGACCACTGGATTATCTGCCTGGCCAAAGTTTCATCCTCTGGCAACTCGCCCCGGTTCATATATGCCAAATATGGAACCGTCCAATCTGGGATAACATGAAGAGCCGCCACCAACTGAGCCTCCGGATCAGGAACAGCCAAATCCTCCTTTGTAGGTAGCTTGACCGACTGGTTATGCAAAACGCCCAGAAAAACATTGGGTGGAAACAGTTTACGTTGGGAACCCAAACGGCTCAAAGCGTCCGCCACTTCATTCTTTCGCCGGTCCACATGATCAACCTGATAACCTTTGAAGTGACCAGTAACAATGTCCACCTCTCGACGATACGCTGCCATGAGTGGGTCCTTGGAATCCCAAGTCCCAAACACTTGTTGAGCCACCAGGTCCGAGTCACCAAAGCATTTAACCCGGCTTAAATTCATCTCCTTAGCCATTCGAAGACCGTGGAGTAAAGCATCATATTCAGCTGCATTGTTAGTGCAAGGGAACATTAAACAGTGAACATAACAAAACTTATCACCTCATGGGGAAGTTAACACGACTCTAGCCCCCGAGCCCTCCAATTGCCTGGATCCATCAAAATGAATAGTCCAATAAGTATGATCCGACTTTTCTTCCGGCGCTTGTAACTCTGTCCAGTCATTGATGAAATCCACAAGCGCTTGGGACTTGATTGCCGTACGAGGCACATATTTTAACCCGTGAGGTCCAAGCTCAATGGCCCGCTTGGCAACCCGGCCAGTTGCTTCCCTATTTTGGATTATATCTCCCAAAGGGGCAGAACTGACCACAGTGATGGGATGACCCTGAAAATACTGCTTAAGCTTCCGGCTTGCCATGAAAACTCCATACACTAGTTTCTGCCAATGTGGGTACCTCTGTTTGGACTCAATAAGCACCTCACTGATATAATAAACCAGTCGTTGAACTGGATATTCCTTTCCAGCCTCCTTGCACTCCACCACAATGGCCACACTGACAGCCCGGGCATTAGCAGCCACATATAACAACTGCGGCTCTTTATCGACCGGAGCAGCAAGGATGGGTGGCTCAGCTCACTGTTTCTTCAAGTCCTCAAACGCCGCATTAGCAGCATCACTCCAGACAAAATTGTGTGTCTTTTTCATCATCTGATATAGAGGGATAGCTTTCTCTCCAAATCGGCTGATAAACCGGCTCAGCGCCGCAATACGACCCGCCAGACGTTGAACATCGTTGATACACGCCAGTTTAGCCAGAGACGTAATAGCCATGATCTTTTCCAGATTAGCCTCAATGCCCCTGTTAGACACTAGAAAACCCAAGAGCTTGCCTGACGACACACCAAGAACACACCTGGCCGGATTAAGCATCATCTTATAGACCCGGAGATTATCAAAAGTTTCCTTCAAATCATCTATTAACTTCTCCTCTTTCCTGGACTTCCCCACAATATCATCCACATAGGCATGAACATTGCGCCCAATCTGATTGTGAAGACAATTCTGCACATAGCACTGATAAGTTGCCTGGGCACTCTTGAGCCCAAAAGGCATAGACACATAGCAGAAGGCTCCAAACGGAGTTATGAAAGTTGTCTTCTCCTGGTCCTTAACTGCCATTTTGATCCGATGATAACCAGAATAAGCATCCAGAAAACTCAACCGCTCACAACCCGCCATAGCATCAATAATTTGATCAATACGAGGGAGAGCAAAAGGATCAGCTGGACAAGCCTTGTTCAAATCTGTGTAATCTGCACACAAACGCCAAGTGCCATTCTTCTTAAGTACTAGCACCGGGTTAGCCAACCACTCGAGATGAAATACTTCAATGATAAATCCAGCCGCCAAGAGCCTGACTACCTCCTCACCAATGGCCTTGCCCCTTTCTTCATTGAAGCAGCGGAGAAACTGCTTGACCGGTTTAAACTTGGGATCAATATTAAGAGTGTGCTCAGCGAGTTCCCTCGGTACACCTAGCATGTCAGAAGGTTTCCATGCAAAGATGTCTCGTTTCTCATGAATGAACTTGATGAGCGCGCTTTCCTATTTTGGATCCAGGTTAGCGCTGATGCTAAACTGCTTGGATGAATCGCTAGGAATAAAATCAACTAGCTTAGTCTCATCAGCCGATTTAAACTTCAAGTCCGGATCATGCTCTGTAGTTGGCTTTTTCAAAAAAGTCATATCCGCCGGATCAACATTGTCCTTGTAGAACTTCAACTCCTCTATTGCACAAACCAACTCAGCATAGGCCGCATCACCTTCTTCACATTCTAAAGCGATCTTACGGCTCCCATGTATCGTGATGGTCCCCTTATGACCCGACAACTTGAGCTGCAGATAAACATAACAGGGCCTTGCCATGAACTTAGCATAAGCCGGTCGTCTAAACAGGGCATGATATGGGCTCTTGATTTTTACCACTTTAAAAGTTAACGTCTCTGATCTTGAGTCATGATCATCTCCAAAAACAACCTCCAGAGCTATCTTACCAACTGGATACACCGATTTACCAGGCACCACACCATGGAAAATGGTGTTTGACGGTTTAAGATTTTTATCTGTCAACCCCATGCGACAGAAGGTTTCATAATAAAGGATGTTGATACTGCTCCCTCCATCCATGAGCACCTTTGTGAACTTATACCCTCCAACCTGAGGTGCTACCACCAATGCCAGATGACCCGGATTATCAACCCGGGGCGGATGATCCTCTCGACTCCACACAATGGGCTGTTCGGACCAGCGCAAGTAACGGGGCACCGCCGGTTCAACGGAGTTCACTGCCCTTTTATGAAGCTTCTGATCGTGCTTGCACATGCTAGTGGTGAAGACATGATATTGCCCACTATTCAACTGCTTTGGATTGCTCTGGTAACTCGACTGTTGCTGCTGTTGCTGACTCCCTTGATGATTATAACCACCCTGGTTGCCCTGGCTGCCTTGATTGCCATGTCCGCTTTGATTACCTTGAAATCCTGAGCCAGAACTGCCTCCACCATAACCTGGCCCATGAGAATCGGGTCCTGAACCGCTGGACGGTCCATGATCATATTGGAAAAGATCCGAATTTTTTAACTCATGCATAATAAAGCAATCCTTCCATAGGTGCGTAGCAGGCCTTTCTCGCGTCCCGTGCTTTGGGAAAGGCTGGTTTAATAGGCGCTCAAGACTGGGACCTAATCCTCCACCCCACGGGGGCAGTTTACCCTTACGACACTAACCATTATTCTGCGTGTTGGTGTTAGCCACAAAATCTAAAATGTTATCCGCTGTTTCCATGACCCGTCGGGTTATGCTGCTGCCCTTTGGTGCTACCTCTCTTATTTCCCTTTCCCGGCCTTTCATCGTCAGACTCAGGGTCCTTGGTACTATCAGAGTCGGCATACTTAACCAGAGCTGCCATAAGCGTCCCTGAGGGAGTCCTGGATTAGGGGGTGTTCGGATAGCCGGACTATACCTTCAGCCGGACTCCAGGACTATGAAGATACAAGATTGAAGACTTCGTCCCGTGTCCGGAAGGGACTTTCCTTGGCGTGGAAGGCAAGCTTGGCGATGCGGATATTCAAGATCTCCTACCCTTGTAACCGACTTGTGTAACCCTAACCCTATCCGGTGTCTATATAAACCGGAGGTTTTAGTCCGTAGAACAACTCCATCATACAACAATCATACTGTAGGCTAGCTTCTAGGGTTTAGCCTCCTTGATCTTATGGTAGATCTACTCTTGTACTACCCATATAATCAATATTAATCAAGCAGGACGTAGGGTTTTACCTCCATCAAGAGGGCCCGAACCTGGGTAAAACATTGTGTCCCTTGTCTCCTGTTACCATCCGCCTAGACGCACAGTTCGGGACCCCCTACCCGAGATCCGCCGGTTTTGACACCGACATTGGTGCTTTCATTGAGAGTTCCTCTGTGTCGTCACTTTTAGGCCCGATGTCTCCTTTGATCATCAATGACGATGTGGTCCAGGGTGAGACTTTTCTCCCCGGATAGATCTTCGTCTTCGGCGGCTTCGCACTGCGGGCCAATTCGTTTGGTCGCTTGGAGCAGATCGAAAGCTATGCCCCTGGCCATCAGGTCAGGTTTGGAAGTTTGAACTACACGGCTGACATCCGCGGGGACTTGATCTTTGACGGATTCGAGCCACAGCCAAGCGCGCCGCACTGTCTCGATGGGCGTGATCTAGCTCTGCCGCCGAACATTGTCCTGGAGGCCGCACTCGCGTTGGTTCCGACCCTTAATTCAGAGCCTGCCGCGCTGATCGAGGATGAGCAGTTGGATGCCACCTCAGGGGCTGCGATCTCAAAGGCGATCAAGCCGAACACCAGCCCCGCACTCTGCATGACCCGTGACTCTGAGGATCCGGATTCCTCTCCGGACTCCGAACCTCCCGCGCCCCTGCCGATCGAATCCGATTGGGCGCCGATCATGGAGTTCACCGCCGCGGACATCTTTCAGCACTCGCCCTTCGGCGACATCCTAAACTCACTAAAGTCTCTCTCTTTATCAGGAGAGCCCTGGCCGGACTATGGTCAGCAAGGATGGGATACGGACGATGAAGAAATTCAAAGCCCACCCACCACCCACTTTGTAGCCACTGTCGACGATTTAACCGACATGCTCGACTTCGACTCCGAAGACATCGACGGCATGGACGACGATGCAGGAGACAAACAGGAACCAGCACCTGTAGGGCACTGGAAGGCCACCTCGTCATATGACATATATATGGTGGACGCTCCAAAAGATGGAGATGGCGATGGAAAAGCAGGGGATGACACTTCTAAGAAACATCCCAAACGCCGACGTCAGCGGCGCTGCTCTAAATCCCGCCAAAGCAAAAACGGTGATTCCGGCACCGGAGATAATACTACTCCGGATAGCACCGAAGAACAACCCCTCCAGCAAGACTCGGCACAGAAGATGGAGAAGCCAGCCCTCACGAGAGAGCGGCAGACCGAGAGGTTGAGGACGATAACTATATGCCCCCTCCGAAGACGAGGCAAGCCTCGACGATGACGAATTCGTCATACCATGAGACCCCGCCAAACAAGAACGTTTCAAACGCAGGCTTTTAGCCACGGCAAACAGCCTCAAGAAAAAGCAGCAACAGCTTAGAGCTGATCAAGATTTCCTAGCTGACAGATGGACTGAAGTCCTTGCGGCCGAAGGGTATGAACTCGAACGCCCCTCCAAGCGTTACCCAAAGCACAGGCTGCTACCCCGATTAGAGGAGGAAGCACCTACATCACCAGCGCATGACATGGCCGACCGGCCACCTCGTGGCCTTGACAGAGAGGCCTCTAAGCCCTCCACTCAAGCCATGCCCTGACGCTGCTCAAAACATGCTAAGGCACGGGAAAACGCGCCAGACCTACGAGATATACTAGAGGACAAGGCAAGGCAAACAAGATCGATCTGTGGATCGTGCAGGCGCCCCACGGCACGTGACGGCGATCGTCACTCCGGATACAATAAATACGGCCGGGCCAAACACAATGGACAAAGCTCCTTCGAGTTGCGTCGTGATATAGCCCAATACAGAGGCGCCGCACACCCACTATGCTTCACAGATGAAGTAATGGATCATAAAATCCCTGAGGGCTTCAAACCCGTAAACATCGAATCATACGATGGCACTACAGATCCTGCAGTATGGATCGAGGATTATCTCCTTCATATCCACATGGACCGCGGTGATGATCTACATGCCATCAAATACCTCCCACTCAAACTTAAGGGACCGGCCCGGCATTGGCTCAACAGCTTGCCAACAGACTCAATCGGTTCTTGGGAGGACCTGGAAGCAGCATTCCTTGACAACTTCCAAGGCACTTATGTGCGACCACCGGACGCCGATGACCTAAGCCACATAATCCAGCAGCCGGAGGAATCGGCCAGGCAATTCTAGACACGGTTCCTAACAAAGAAAAATCAAATAGTCAACTGTTTGGACGCGGAGGCCCTAGCAGCCCTCAAGCATAATATCCGCGACGAGTGGCTTGCCCAGCACCTGGGACAGGAAAAGCCGAAATCTATGGCAGCCCTCACGACACTCATGACCCTCTTTTGCACGGGAGAAGACAGCTGGCTAGCTCCCAGCAACAACTTAACCAAGAACCTTGGTAATTCGGATACCAAGGACAAAAGCGGCAGGTCGCGCTGGAACAAGCAAAAGCGCCGTGTTAACAGCGACATCAACGAGGATACGGCAGTAAATGCCGGATTCCGAGGCTACAAATCCGGTCAGCGGAAAAAGCCATTCAAAAGAAATACCCAGGGCCCGTCCAGTTTGGACCGAATACTCGACCGCTTGTGCCAGATTCATGGCACCCCCGAAAAGCCAGCAAATCACACCAACAGGGATTGTTGGGTGTTCAAGCAGGAAGGCAAGTTAAGAGCCGAAAATAGAGACAAGGGGCTGCATAGCGATGACGAGGAGGAGCCCAGGCCGCCGAACAGCAGTGGACAGAAGGGTTTTCCCCCACAAGTGCGGACGGTGAACATGATATACGTAACCCACATTCCCAAGAGGGAGCGGAGGCGTGCGCTACGAGACGTATACGCGCTGGAGCCAGTCGCTCCAAAGTTCAACCCATGGTCCTCCTGCCCGATCACCTTTGATCGAAGGGACCATCCCACTAGCATCCGTCATGGCGGGTTTGCCGCATTGGTTCTTGACCCAATTATCGATGGATTTCATCTCACAAGAGTCCTCATGGACGGCGGCGGCAGCCTGAACCTGCTTTACCAGGATACAGTGCGGAAAATGGGCATCGATCCCTCGAGGATCAAGCCCACAAAAACGACCTTTAAAGGCGTTATACCATGTGTAGAGGCCAACTGCACAGGCTCAGTAACACTTGAAGTGGTCTTCGGATCTCCGGACAATTTCTGAAGCGAAGAGTTAATCTTCGATATAGTCCCGTTTTGCAGTGGCTATCACGCCCTGCTCGGGCGAACCGCATTTGCAAAGTTCAATGCTGTGCCGCACTACGCATATCTCAAGCTCAAGATGTCAGGCCCTGAATTTAACTTCAGGAAGGTGGTGAAACTGCATGTGGAAAAACTTTTACATATCCAGTTTATATACTGGAAGAAGAGGTGTACAATCAGGTATATTAAACTTGGTGGGGAAAATACCAAATTCTTCCATGCTATGGCCACTGAGAGGCATAGAAGAAATTCCATTGCTTCTCTAACAGATATTGATGGGACTGTGGTCTCTAGTCATGCACAAATGGAGGGCATCATATGGAATTGTTTCAAAAATAGAATGGGAGTTTCTGCTGGTATAGTAATGGGTTTTGACCTGAATGCTTTGCTCAAGCCAGTAGATGGGCTAGATTTCTTAACAGAACCATTTACAAAAGAGGAAATGGATGATACTGTCAAGCACATGCCCATTGATAAGGCCCCTGGCCCAGATGGTTTTAATGGGTTATTCTTCAAGAAATGTTGGCACATTATTTGTCACGATTTTTATGAGCTGGCTGAAGCTTTCCATAATGGTACTGCAAATCTGGAGAATATAAATGGTTCTTTCATCACACTCATCCCCAAAAAATTGGCCCCTGAAGGTGTTGGAGATTATAGGCCAATCTCTTTGACTGGGATGGGCCTCAAATTCCTGTCCAAAATGGCTGCTAACAGGTTTCAGAGGATCATTATGGAATGCATACATAAGAATCAATATGGTTTTATTAAAAGCAGGACAATTCAGGATTGTATTGGCTGGACACTTGAATATCTGCACCAATGCCATCAGGCAAAGAGACCTATTGTTATTCTTAAATTGGATTTTGGGAAAGCCTTTGACTCCATTGAGCATGAAGCTATTTTGCTAATTCTCAAGCACAAGGGATTTAATCAAAAATGGATTTCTTGGGTCAAGCAACTGCTATCAACTGGAACTTCATCTGTCCTCTTAAATGGAGTACCTGGTAGACAATTCCTTTTTTTAAAAAGGGAGTCAGGCAAGGTGACTGTCTTTCACCCCTGCTTTTTGTAATTGCTGCTGACCTCTTGCAATCAGTAGTAAATGATATGTTCAGAAGGGGAATTTTAAAGCTACCAATCCCATGCCATGACCAAGACTAACCTATAGTTCAGTATGCTGATGATACCCTAATCATCCTACCAGCAGACAAAGCTCAATTTTTGGCTCTCAAGGACATGCTCCACGTGTTCTCCACCTCTACAGGACTAGTGGTGAACTACCACAAATCTTCCATGGTTCCCATTAATGTGGATGAGAACACTATCACCAGTTTGGCTGCAGCCTTTGGTTGTCAGGTTGGCAAGATGCCCTTCACATATCTTGGGCTACCTGTTGGTACTACCAGACCAAAAATGGTGGATTTTATGCCCCTTGTGGATTGCACGGAGAGAAGAATGTCAGCTAGTTCTTCTTTCCTAAACTAGGGGGAAAGGCTACAGTTCTTAAATTCTGCACTGTCTTCCATGCCCATATTCTATCTTGGCAGCCTCCTTGTTCCTGCAGAGATTTTAAAGCAATTGGAGAGAATACAAAGGCAATGCTTGTGGAGAAAACACAAAGATGAGCCCTCACCATCCCTGGCAGCATGGGACCTAATTTGTAGGCCCAAAAACAAAGGAGGGCTGGGCATTTTAAATCTGGGTGTGCAGAACACGGCTCTCTTGCTGAAACATCTGCACAAATTCTTGAACAGGTTGGACTTGCCATGGGTTTCACTTATATGGGATACATATTACCACTCTTCTGTACCATAGGGGACTGATAGTTTTTGTTCTTATTGGTGGAAGGATATATGTAAATTGCTTGATCATTTCAGGAGCACGACTTGGGTTCAGATCACCTTGCAAACCAGATTTCCAAGGCTCTTTTCATATGTCAAAGATCCTTGGATTACTGTCTCTAAGGCTTTCCATTCACAGAGCCTCACAGAGTTGTTCCATTTACCTCTGTCTGCACAGGCTTACCAGGAGTATATGACTGTGCAAAACATGATGGCCAATTGTAATAGGGAAGTGGAAGCAAATGACATCTGGTTCTGGCAGGGATCCAGCCAACCTTTCAAGCCCAAACTGTTTTACTCCTTTGTGCATTCCCAAATGTCTTTCAATCCTCTCCTTTTATGGATTTGGAGATCTTCCTGCACAATGAAAATCAAGGTGTTTGCTTGGATGTTAATCATGGATAGATTGAACACCAAAGATATGGTTGAAAGAAGGCATTGGCATCTGGAGGATGGGGTAAACTGTGTTCTCTGTCCTTTGGGGACACGTGAGACCAGAAACCACTTATTCTTTGAGTGTAATTTCAGTGTGAGAATATGGAATTACCTTCAAATATCATGGCCACCTGGAGAGGATATGTCCACAATTGTCATGCAAGCTAAGCAAGATTTTGCTAAACCTTTCTTTACTGAGGTTGTCTTTGTTGCTTGCTGGAATATTTGGATAATGAGAAATGCTAGAGTCTTTAGGCATGAGAGGCAAAGCTTTAATAGATGGAGATGTGCCTTCATCCATGATATTACACTCATGCAACATAGAATCAAGCAAATATATAAGGAGGAGCTGCTTAGATGGATTTCTTTCTTGCCTCCTTGAGGTTCTGTAATCTAGCCCCTTAGTGTAGTCTTTTATCTTTCTGTATAGATTACCTCTTGTAATCCATGTATTGTACTGTACCTTGCTTTATTAATAAATTCTGAATGCTGTGGGGGGTTTTCCCTACAGTTACCAGTCAAAAAAAAGATGTCAGGCCCTCGAGGAGTAATTACGGTCAATGGAAACACCGAGCGCTCCCTCCGAACGGAGGAGCACACGGCGGCCCTCGCAGCAGAAGTGCAAAGCAGCCTTTTTAGGCAATTCTCCAGTCCGGCCGCTAAAAAGCCGGACACTGTCAAGCGCGCCCGGAGTAACCTACAACAAGACCGCCTGGCACGTTCTGAGCAGGCATAGCAATGCGGCCCCAACCCCAGCCCTCGCGACGTAGCGAAACCAGTGCTTCGCGTACATAACTACGCTCTTGAAATACCATGGGCACAGGGGGAGGGGCACAATCGCGGCGATCCCAAAACACGGCCTAAACCGTACTAGGGGCTGCCGAATTCTTTTTAATCTTTTCTTACTTTCAGGACTCCATACTTTGGACGACCTGTTTGGCAATTCAACTGCCGCACAAACGATGCAAGATCCAGGGAAGCAGACAAGCCATGCCGCACTATGGAACTCCCAGGTGGTCTCTGTTACGAGCAGTATACCTGTTTTGAATACAATTCCGCGGCCTGCCCCTGGCCAGGACATGTTAAATAGCCCAATATCTTTTGCTTATTGCACTATTTGTATCGTTCTGCTTTGATAGCAGCCTCTTTATAAACAATGCATAGCTTTTTGTCTATTTTTTGCATTATCCTCTTTTTATATATATGTTCATTAATGACATGTGGCACCCGTACACTGTGGTACGGCAAATACACCAGGGGCTTCAGTACCCCTTAATATGGTGTAAGAAGTCTGAACACTTCATAAGTGCGGCACCCCGAACTTATAGCACTATATGCATCGGCTCCGAATCATGATTTGGGTCAATAGTTGGGTTTGCCCGGCTCCTATGTTTTGGTGCCTTACGTTCCGCTATATAGGCTAAGGTAGCACTAGGAGAACCACTGCGATTGTGCCCCAGTTGAGCTGGGCTGAGCACCTCAGTGGAGAAAGCTAAAACTGACTGTCATGATGAGGCGAGAGACCGGTCGCTGTTCGAGAGGTTTTTTGAGTCCCTAAAGACTTATGCCGCTTCGAGCGAGGAGCCGGCTTTGTCCGGCCAAGGCGTGGATAGCGCCCCGAACTCGGTCTTCCGAACTAGGGGCTTCGCCGAAATTTAAAATTATAAAGTTCTATGGCTAAGTGAGAGTGTTCAATTATTATAGTCTGATTGCCTTGTTCGTTGTGCTGAGCGCCTCCCTCGAAGGACCCAAACATGGGAAAAAGAGCGCTCAGGTTTATCCCGAACACCCCAGCACTAGTGGCATGGGGGCGGAAGCCGACGACTGGCCATCTCTCAATTTTTTGATAAACGGTGGCACGGAAAATAATATTTTAAATTCAACAAGCATTGCTTAGCGCATATGAACAAGTTTTCAGCGCACAGGACAAACACGAGCGAGTTCATTCAAAAATTACATCCTTGGTACATTCATCCGCCATAAGGCGGGCACCAGCAAGAACATCCTTGTAATAGTTCTCGGGCTTGCGATGCTCCTTCCCCGGCGGCGGCCTGTCCCTCACAAGCTTCTCACCGTCCAGCTTACCCCAGTGCACCTTTGCACGGGCAAGGGCGCTACATGCACCTTCGATGCAGACAGAGCACTTGATGACCTCGAGCCTTGGACAGGCCTACACCAGCCACCGCACCAGTCCGAAGTAGCTCCCAGGCAGGGCCTCTCCAGGCCGCAGCCGAACTATGAAGCCATTCATGGCCTGTTCGGACGCCTTGTGGAGCTCGACCAGCTGCTTCAGTTGGTCGCTCAAGGGCACAGGGTGTCCGGCCTTATCATACTGAGACCAGAACACCTTCTCCGTCGAGCTGCCCTCTTCGGATCGGTAGAATGCGGCGGCATCGGATATGCTGCGGGGAAGATCTGCGAATGCCCCTGGAGAACTCCGGATTCGGGTAAGTAACAAGTAGTTTACTTTTATATGTTTGCTTTGCATAAAGAATGCCTTACCCGCCGCTATCTTTTTTACCTCCTCCAACTCTTGGAGGGCCTTCTGGGCTTCGGCCTTGGCAGACTCAGCAGTCTTGACGGCCGCGGCAAGCTCGGACGCTCGCGTTTTAGAGTCAAGCTCCAAACTCTCATGTTTTTTCATGAGAGCCTGAAGCTCTCGCTGTGCCTCGCCGACCTGTGCCTCAAATTTCTCCCGCTCATTGCGCTCCGAGGCCGCTCTCTTCTCGGCCTCGGACAGCGCCTGCTTGAGGGTTGCCACCTCAGTTGTTGCCCCTGCAACAAGTAGCATAATCCTGTAAATTTTTTGCAATTGCATCTTTCTATATATATTTTTTCTACAAGGTATTTCTTACCTTCTTTCTCCTCGAGCTGCCGCTTGGCAAGGCCATGCTCTTGCTCGGTCCGCTCGAGTCCCTGTTTCAGGGCACCCACCTCCGCAGTCAGTGCGATGGTGGCTAGCAGCGAAGCCTACATACACATATTGACCTTTTTTTATTAGACTCCTGCGAAAATTGATAGATCCTCTATTCGGCTTTTCTTTCCGAACGCCAAACAGAGCATCAGGGGCTACTGTCTATGTGGTAATATTTTTACATATTTTTACTTACCTCGAAGCCTGTTAGAAGGCTAGCACAAGCTTCAGTGAGTCCGCTCTTGGCAGACTGAACCTTCTGGATCACCGTACTCATGATAGTACGGTGCTCCTCGTCGATGGAGGCGCCCTTAAGCACCTCCAGTAGATTACCCGGCGCCTCCGGTTGGCCGGAGGCCGCCGGCTCATTAGGCTTGCTCCTCTTGACAGGAGTTCGCCTGCCGCGGTCCAGAACCGTTGAAGATTCCGGCGCGGTGTCGGGCTCAAACACGGACTTGGAGCCCTGGGGGGTCTTGTCCCCTTTACTCCTGGAGTCCGGGAGGTTGCCTTGCGGCTCCTCCAGGACCACCTCCTCTTGCCCCGGAGCTTGTTGCGACGCCACTTCGGCGTCGTCCGCCGTGCGGGGGGAGACAGCGGGCGGAACTGAATTCACGTCCGATGAATCCAAGGAGCCACTCGACGACTTGTCGAGCCCGTCCTTGGGCGGACTGCATGATTATATTCGACGTTAGGGAAAGCTGTGCGACAAAGGAATATCATGAGTTACTCTGGTATCCGAATACTTACGATGCCGCCGGACGCTTGGCCCTGTCCGGCCACTCCTCGTCGTCCTCGTCGGCGTTAGGGGAGTAGTCCGGTGGAGGGGTCTTCCTCCTCTTGGACCCTTCGGCCTCCCCCGTTGGGGTGGCCTTCCTTTTCTTTCCTCCCCCCGCTGGAGGGGGAGAGGTTTCTTCTTCCTCCTCCTCGTTTTCACAGGAGGAGAGCGTCTCGGACTCGTCGGATGACGAGTCCGACACCACCATATGACGGGCACTCTTTCGAGTCCCCGTGGCCTTCTTCTTCTTGGCCTTCTTCCCCGGCACCACATAAGGTGCCGGAGCCAGCAGCTTCGCTAAGCGAGCAGGGGCTGGGTCTTCGGGCAAGGGAGCCGGACAGTTAATCGGTCCGGACTTCGCCTGCCAAGCCTGTCAAAGGTGAGGGAGTTTAGATCCCGCATAGAGTCAAACTATGGAAAAACTTAAACATCTTGTAAAAGGTGAAAGTAGCTTACCTCGCTAGCGTGACGCTGCGAGCTGTATCCGCTGTCCTCGGAAGCAGATGCAGGAGCCTCGGTGCCTTTGGTTAGCACCTTCCAGACGTCTTCATACGTCGTGTCGAAGAGCCTGTGAAGGGTTTGGTGCTGCGCCGGGTCGAACTCCCACAGATTAAAGTCCCGCTTTTGACACGGGAGGATCCGGCGGACGAGCATAACCTGGACTACATTAACAAGCTTGATCGGCTTATTCACCAGGGACTGGATGCATGTCTGTAGTCCGGTCACCTCTTTTGCGTCACCCCACGACAGGCCCTTCTCTTTCCAGGACATAAGCCGCGTGGGGGGTCCGGATCGGAACTCAGGGGCTGCGATCCACTTCGGATCGCGCGGCTCGGTGATTTAAAACCACCCGGATTACCACCCCTTCAGGGTCTCCACGAAGGAGCCCTCGAGCCATAGGATGTTGGCCATCTTGCCCGCCATGGCGCCTCCGCACTCCGCTTGGCTGCCGCGCACCACCTTGGGCTTGACGTTGAAGGTCTTGAGCCAGAGGTCGAAATGGGGGCGGACGCGGAGGAAAGCCTCGCACACGACGATAAACGCCGAGAGGTTGAGGACGAAGTTCGGGGCTAGATCGTGGAAATCCAGGCCGTAGTAGAACATGAGCCCCCGGACAAATGGGTGGAGTGGAAAACCCAGTCCGCGGAGGAAATGGAGAAGGAATACTACCCTCTCATGGGGCCTTGGGGTGGGGAGAAGCTGCCCCTCCTCGGGAAGCCGGTGCGCGATGTCTTTGGACAAGTATCCGGCCTTCCTTAGCTTTTTGACATGGCCCTCCGTGACGGTGGAGACCATCCACTTGCCTCCCACTCCGGACATTGCTGGAGAAGGTTGAGGTGAGAAGTGTGGGCTTGGGCGCTGGAGCTCAGGTGCGCAGAAGATGGATAGGCAAAGGAGGAAGAAGGCGTAGGTAAAAAGGTGGATCCTTATCCCCTTATATGGGCGGATGCGGCTGCGTGTCCCCACCAGCCTAGTAAAACTCGCTTGCCTCCCAAGCGCCGTGATAAATGGTGCGGTTGGGTTACCCACGTCCGTATTGATGAGAATCCCGTAAATGGGGGACACGATCTCTGCTTTGACAAGACGTGCCAAGGGAACCGCCACGCAAAACGTGCTGAGGTGGAGAAGTGAAAACGATTCAAGTAAAAGACTTGGCCGTAGTGTGATGTCACGCTATGGAATACATCAGCAGATTAGATTTGTGTTAATATTATTCTCTCTATGGCAATATGTGGAAACTTATTTTGCAGAGCCGGACACTACTCTTGGTGTTTACAATCTTCTTGAAGAACTTGGAGGAGGAACCCGCCTTGCAATGCTAAAGACAATCTGCGCGCCGGATTCGTCGTCATTGAAGCCTGGTTCAGGGGCTACTGAGGGAGTCCTGGATTAGGGGGTGTTCGGATAGCCGGACTATACCTTCAGCCGGACTCCAGGACTATGAAGATACAAGATTGAAGACTTTGTCCCGTGTCCGGAAGGGACTTTCCTTGGCGTGGAAGGCAAGCTTGGCGATGCGGATATTCAAGATCTCCTACCCTTGTAACCAACTTTGTGTAACCCTAACCCTATCCGGTGTCTATATAAACCGGAGGGTTTTAGTCCGTAGAACAACTCCATCATACAACAATCATACTGTAGGCTAGCTTCTAGGGTTTAGCCTCCTTGATCTCGTGGTAGATCTACTCTTGTACTACCCATATCATCAATATTAATCAAGCAGGACGTAGGGTTTTACCTCCATCAAGAGGGCCCGAACCTGGGTAAAACATTGTGTCCCTTGTCTCCTGTTACCATCCGCCTAGACGCACAGTTCGGGACCCCCTACCCGAGATCCGCCGGTTTTGACACCGACAGTGCCCATGTCATTGCATTGACGTTTGAGCCATCCCAACTTCAACTTCATAGGCGCGAACCGGCAATTGCCTTCCAACGTTAAAACTGCTATATCAGCATTGATGCGGTCCGACGAATGCAAGATTTCTGAAACCCGGCGTGCCCAATGGGTTGTCGATTCACCTTCCTCTTGGACACAGGCAGCTAAATCCACAATTGACATGGGCTGCTTGCACGTGTCCTTGAAATTCTGGATAAACCGGGCCTTTAACTCGGCCCATGACCCAATGGAGTTAGCTGGCAGATTTTTCAACCAAGTGCGAGCTATTCCTTCCAACATCATGGTGAAGTATTTAGCACATGCCGCATCATCCACGTCTAGCATCTCCATTGCCATCTCATAGCTTTCGATCCATTACTCGGGGGGGGGGGGGTAAATCGGTAGTGTAATTGGGCACTTTATGTGGACCCTTGAAATCCTTGGGCAGCAGTACATTACATAGAGCCGGGGTGAGACATGGCACCCCCAAAGAACTGGAGGTAACTCCTGGTTCCACCGAAGTTGTTGGACGAACCGGAGTAAGCTGACAGGCCGCGTACTGCACTGCTAACTCGGCTTCTCGACGTGCCCTACCATGATCCACCACATCCTGAGCATTAGCACCACCGCCTGCCAGGTTATGCCCTCGAGGCGGGTTATGGTTCCATGCACTGCTCGACATAGCCGGTTCATCCATACACCTGCTGTAACTCCGGCTTGGGCGGGGAGTGGAATGAATCCTCTCGCGGTTGTATGAATAAGCCTGCTGCTGAGTCAAGGCTGTTTGAAGGAGCTCTCTAGCCCATCGTATCTCAACCGCTACTGGGGATTCGCCTTCGATCGGGAGAGCCGCCAATCATGAAGCGGTGGTGACTATGTTATCCAACGGGTTAGAGTAATGACCCGGAGGCGTTGAGACGTGCTGAGATAGGACATTGTTCTGGCGAGGCGGATCCATCAGGCGTGGCTGAACCGGTGCCCCTGTTCAGGGGCCTCCACCCGGTTTACCACTGGCTGGTTACTGGTTCCTGCTCCTGGCGTCTCAAAGAGATTCCTTGCCTCATAAACCGGAGGCAGGTGAGATCGGTACCTTCTCCTCATGACATCATTTGACGTGCTCTGATCCAACATAAGCCAGTAAGCCTGTGCATCCAACTCGGCCCGCTCTGTAGCCATCCTGGTGTCCTCAGCTGCCAGGTCTGCCTTGGCCTGAGCTATCTGATCCTTCACCTTCGCAACTTCCATGTTATGCTCATCCTGATTTTCCGGGTTAACTTCTGCCGCTAGTGGTGTTGCCAAAGTGTCAAATAAGTCGGACAAAACCTGAGCTGGCGGTCGCGCAGGGCCTCCCGCCCCGGCTGCTGTTGTTGCTGCTGACCCGGAGATCATCGTTACTGCAGTCGAAGTGTGTTGCGCAGGCTGTGTACCGACCATCAAGATCGCAACCCGGCTCGGCAGATCGAAGGGGTCCGGAATACTGTCACCATCGGAATAGCCCCCAAACCTGCCATCTTGCGGTTGGTACAGTGACTCAGTCTCTCCGGTAAATGACTCGTCATCAAAATAGATGACGGTTTCACCATCAGATGCCGAGCTATCCTCAGATTCCGCTCCGTGGATAACTCCCACGAAGGCACGCTTCATAGCAGGCTGAACCCGGGCGGGTCTCGCACACTGAGCCGTTTCGACGATGTCGGTGCAGATGTCCAGCTCAGGGCCCGGTTCGCCAATCTTGCCAATGAAGACATGAATGCCGCCGAATGGGACCCGATACCTTTAGTCGATTGAGCCAGCCTCACGGCCCCAGCCTGCGTTGTCGATGTAGAGCTTGCCGCGACGACTCGTGGTCATTCGGCCCACAGCGTATTCCTTGAGCCCTTCGAAGCTGCCCTCTAAGAACTCAAAACCATCATGCCATAGCCCCATGGTGGGCGCCAACTGTCGTGGTTTTGTCACGGCAGATGTCCTAGTGTGAGGACTTAGTCGTGGAGCCATCGCGACGGGTCAGCTTAAAGGGGTTAAAGCGGGACAAAGGACGCAAGGAGTTTATACTGGTTCAGCCCCTTGCGGAGAAGGTAAAGGCCTAATCCAGTTGATGTGGAGTTGCTAGGGTTTCGATGACCAGGGAGCGAATCCGCTTGACCTGGCTCTCGAGTTGTTGTTTATTGTCCCTAAACCGCCGCCGGGTCGTCCATTTATATACACAGGTTGATGCCCGGCGGTTTACAGAATCCCGGCTGGCTCGTAAACGTGTCCGTCTCGGTTTCTACCTTTTCCTATCTTACAACACAAGCTACATATCATATGGCGGTTTATGTCTACGGGCCCTAAACCGCCTTTGGGCCCTGGGCTTTCGTGTTAGATCTCCTCTATAAAGCGCCATATTCCTTGTCTTCATGGGCTTCAATGTGAATAACTCATTATGGGTATAACCCGGGCCCTCTTGGCCGATTTATAGTCAGTAGTAAAATCCCCCACACTTCCGCTTTCGGTCTACGAGGGTACGTGGACATACTCTCCCCGCTCATTGCTATGCTTCTCCAATATAGATCTTGCGTGATCGTAGAATTTTTTTTGAAATACTACGTTCCCAAACAGTGGCATCAGAGCCAGGTCTATGCGTAGATGTTATATCCATGAGTAGAACACAAAGAGTTGTGGGCGATAATAGTCATACTGCTTACCAGCATGTCATACTTTGATTCGGCGGTATTGTTGGTTGAAGCGGCCCAGACCGACATTACATGACCGCGTTCATGAGACCGGTTCTACCGTCGTGCTTCGCACACAGGTGGCTAGTGGGTGTGTGTTTCTCCAACTTTAGTTGAATCGAGTGTGACTATGCCCGATCCTTGTTGAAGGTTAAAACAGCACACGAAAAATCGTTGTGGTTTTGATGCGTAGGTAAGGACGGTTCTTGCTAAGCCCGTAGCAGCCACGTAAAACTTGCAACAACAAAGTAGAGGACGTCTAACTTGTTTTTGCAGGGCATGTTGTGATGTGATATGGTTAAGACGTGATGATATATAAATTGTTGTATGAGATGATCATGTTTTGTAAAAGCTATCGGCAACTGGCAGGAGCCTTATGATTGTCGCTTTATTGTACGAAATGCAATCGTCATGTAATTGCTTTACTTTATCACCAAGCGGTAGCGATAGTCGTAGAAGCAATGGTTGACGAGACGACAACGATGCTTCGATGGAGATCAAGGTGTCAAGCCGGTGACGATGGCGATCATGACGGTGCTTTGGAGATGGAGATCAAATGCACAAGATGATGATGGCCATATCATATCACTTATATTGATTGCATGTGATGTTTATCCTTTATGCATCTTATTTTGCTTAATACGGCGGTAGCATTATAAGATGATCTCTCACTAAATTTCAAGGTATAAGTGTTCTCCCTGAGTATGCACCGTTGCGACAGTTCGTCGTGCCGAGACACCACGTGATGATCGGGTGTGATAAGCTCTACGTTCACATACAACGGGTGCAAGCCAGTTTTGCACACGCAGAATACTCAGGTTAAACTTGACGAGCCAAGCATATGCAGATATGGCCTCGGAATACTGAGACCGAAAGGACGAGCGTGAATCATATAGTAGATATGATCAACATAGTGATGTTCACCATTGAAAACTACTGCATCTCACGTGATGATCGGACATGGTTTAGTTGATTTGGATCACGTGATCACTTAGATGATTAGAGGGATGTCTATATAAGTGGGAGTTCTTAAGTAATATGATTAATTGAACTTTAATTTATCATGAACTTAGTACCTGATAGTATTTTGCATGTCTATGTTGTTGTAGATCAATGGCCCGTGCTACTGTTCCTTTGAATTTTAATGCGTTCCTAGAGAAAGCTAAGTTGAAAGATGATGGTAGCAACTACATGGACTGGGTCCGTAACTTGAGGATTATCCTCATTGCTGCACAGAATAATTACGTCCTAGAAGCACCGCTAGGTGCCAAACCCACTGCAGGAGCAACGCTAGATGTTATGAACGTCTGGCAGAGCAAAGCTGATGACTACTCGATAGTTCAGTATACCATGCTTTACGGCTTAGAACTGGGACTTCAACGACGTTTTGAACATCATGGAGCATATGAGACGTTCCAGGAGCTGAAGTTAATATTTCAAGCAAATGCCCAGATTGAGAGATATGAAGTCTCCAATAAGTTCTATAGCTGCAAAATGGAGGAGAATAGTTCTGTTAGTGAACATATACTCAAAATGTCTGGGTATAACAATCACTTGATTCAATTGGGAGTTAATCTTCCTGATGATAGTGTCATTGACAGAATTCTTCAATCACTGCCACCAAGCTACAAAAGCTTCGTGATGAACTATAATATGCAAGGGATGGATAAGACAATTCCCGAGCTCTTCGCGATGCTAAAGGTTGCGGAGGTAGAAATCAAGAAGGAGCATCAAGTGTTGTCAACAAGACCACTAGTTTCAAGAAAAAGGGTAAAGGGAAGAAGGGGAACTTCAAGAAGAATGGCAAGCAAGTTGTCGCTCAAGTGAAGAATACCAAGTCTGGACCTAAGCCTGAGACTGAGTGCTTGTACTTCAAACGGACTGGTCACTGGAAGCGGAACTGCCCCAAGTATTTGGCAGATAAGAAGGATGGCAAAGTGAAAGGTATATTTGATATACATGTCATTGATGTGTACCTTACTAATGCTCGCAGTAGTGCCTGGGTATTTTATACTGCTTTTGTTGCTCATATTTGCAACTCCAAACAGGGACTACAGATTAAGCGAAGATTGGCTATGGACGAGGTGACGATGCGCGTGGGAAATGGTTCCAAAGTCGATGCGATGGCCGTCGGCACGCTACCTCTACATCTACCTTCGGGATTAGTTTTAGACCTGAATAATTGTTATTTGGTACCAACGTTGAGCATGAACATTATATCTGGATCTTGTTTGATGTGAGACGGTTATTCATTTAAATCTGAGAATAATGGTTGTTCTACTTATATGAGTAATATCTTTTATGGTCATGCACCCTTGATGAGTGGTCTATTTTTGTTGAATATCGATAGTAGTGACACACATATTCATAGTATTGAAGCCAAAAGATATAAGTTTAATAATGATAGTGCAACTTATTTGTGGCACTGTCGTTTAGGTCATATTGGTGTAAAGCGCATGAAGAAACTCCATGTTGATTGTCTTTTGGAATCACTTGATTATGAATCACTTGATGCTTGCAAACCATGCCTCATGGGCAAGATGACTAAGACTTCGTTCTCCGGAACAATGGAGCGAGCAACAGACTTGTTGGAAATAATACATATTGATGTATGCGGTCCGATGAATGTTGAGGCTCGCGGCGGGTATCATTATTTTCTTACCTTCATAGATGATTTGAGCAGATATGGATATATCTACTTGATGAAACATAAGTCTGAAACATTTGAAAAGTTCAAAGAATTTCAGAGTGAAGTGGAAAATCATCATAATAAGAAAATAAAATTTCGACGATCTGATAGTGGAGGAGAATATTTGAGTTAAGAGTTTGGTCTTCATTTGAAACAATGCAGAATAGTTTCGCAACTCACGCCACCCGGAACGCCACAACGCAATGGTTTGTCCGAACGTCGTAACCACACTTTATTAGATATGGTGCGATCTATGATGTCTCTTACTGATTTACAGCTATCGCTTTGGGGTTATGCTTTAGAGATGGCTGCATTCACGTTAAATAGGGCACCATCTAAATCCGTTGAGACGACACCATATGAACTGTGGTTTGGCAAGAAACCCAAGTTGTCGTTTCTTAAAGTTTGGGGCTGCGATGCTTATGTGAAAAAGCTTCAACCTGATAAGCTCGAACCCAAATCGGAGAAATGTGTCTTCATAGGATACCCAAAGGAGACTGTTGGGTACATCTTCTATCACAGATCCAAAGGCAAGATATTCGTTGCTAAGAATGGATCCTTTATAGAGAAGGAGTTTCTCTCGAAAGAAGTGAGTGGGAGGAAAGTAGAAGTTGATGAGGTAATTGTACCTGCTCCCTTTTTGGAAATTAGTTCATCACAAAAATCAGCTCCTGTGAGTCGTACACCAATTAGTGAGGAAGTTAATGATAATGATCAAGCAACTTCTCATCAAGTTACTACCGAACCTCGTAGGCCAACCAGAGTAAGATCCGCACTAGAGTGGTACGGTAATCATGTTCTGGAAGTCATGTTACTTGACCATGACAAACCTATGAACTATGAGGAAGCGATGATGAGCCCAGATTCCGCAAAATGACTTGAGGCCATGAAATCTGAGATGGGATCCATGTATGAGAATAAACTGTGGACTTTGGTTGACTTGCCTGATGATTGGCAAGCCATAGAGAATAAATGGATCTTCAAGAAGAAGACTGACGCTGATGGTAATGTTACTGTCTACAAAGCTCGACTTGTTGCGAAAGGTTTTCAATAAGTTCAAGGAGTTGACTTTGATGAGACCTTCTCACCCGCAGCGATGCTTAAGTCCGTCCGAATCATGTTAGCAATTGCCGCATTTTATGATTATGAAATTTTGCAAATGGATGTCAAAACTGCATTCCTGAATGGATTTCTGGAAGAAGAGTTGTATATGATGCAACCCGAAGGTTTTATCGATCCATAGGATTCTAACAAAGTGTGCAAGCTCCAGCGATCCATATATGGACTGGTGCAAGCATCTCGGAGTTTGAATAAATGTTTTGATAGTGTGATCAAAGCATATGGTTTTATAGAGACTTTTGGAGAAGCCTGTATTTACAAGAAAGTGAGTGGGAGCTCTGTAGCATTTCTAATATTATATGTGGATGACATATTGTTGATTAGAAATGATATAGAATTTCTGGATAGCATAAAAGGATACTTGAATAAGAGTTTTTCAATGAAAGACCTTGGTGAAGCTGCTTATATATTGGGCATCAAGATCTATAGAGATATATCAAGACGCTTAATTGGACTTCCACAAAGCACATACCTTGATAAAGTTTTGAAGAAGTTCAAAATGGATCAAGCAAACAAAGAGTTCTTGCCTGTGTTACAAGGTGAGAAATTGAGTCAGACTCAATGTCCGACTGTCGGATGTGGGGTTCCGGCAAACCCATAAGGTTCAAACACTGGGGTGCGCGCGAAGTCTTTCCCTCCTACCGATCTACGCCCAAGCTCGCTAAGATCTTGCGGACGAACTCGACGAACTCACAACACAGAAAGACACGAGATTTATACTGGTTCTGGCCACCGTTGTGGTGTAATACCCTACTCCAGTTTGGTGGTGGTGGATTGCCTCTTGGGCTGATGATGAACAGTACAAAGGGAAGAACAACCTCCTGAGGTTGAGGTGTTCTTGTGCTTGGTGGACTTAGCGGGTGAAAGCTGGATGAATTGCTCCCTCCCCCTACTGTGGGGGCTAGCTCTTCTTATATAGGCCATGGTCCTCTCCCCAAATATTGAGCGGGAAGGGAGCCAACAACGGCGGGCAAATTTGAAGGGGGACAGCTAGTACAAGCTATCCTGACAAAAGTGGTCTTTGCCTGCGAAAGGCTTTGGCGGTGACGCCGTCTTGGGCTCCACGATGACCTCCGTCTTGCCATCCTTCTGGTCTTGGTCTCGTTGCACCGATATGGCAACCTTTGCCTGATGCCTCGGTACTCCTCGCCTGCGTCTGCTTCCTTAGCACCAAACAGGAAACAAGGATGTTGCGTGCGCTGGCGCCCGCCTGGTGCCGATCGTCATGGCTCACGTCACGAGAGCCTCATGAGGTTTGCCCCGCCTTGATACCTCCGCTCCTCGTGAGCCTGTCTGACTAGGCCACTCCTGAGGAGGTCTTGCATCATCCGCCTCGTGAAGCTTGGCCCCTCGCGAGGGTCTTGGATGTCTTGTTGATGAAGATGGGTCGTACGACCTGCTGGCCTAGCCAAGCCGTGGGCCGTAGGCAGGTAAGTCTGGGGGCCCCCGTTCCAAGAATGCCGACAGTAGCCCCTGGGCCCAAGGTGCACTCGGGCTTGGCTTTGCGGCGAATCCAAGGGTCAAGTTTGGAGCGCCACGGGCCCCAAAAGCCTGCGGCCTCGGTTGACGCGTGGCGGTTGATTGTACGTGGGCGTCTCCACTTCCCCACGCTGCCCTTGAATCCGCCTGGCTATGCAGCCCCTGTGTCTCACACAGTTATTCTTCCTTCGCCCACGCCTGGCTCTTCCAATCTCCCTACCTCGTTGAGGCCCTGCTTTGCCCTTCCAATCTGACTTGCGCTCCGCCTGCTTCATCGCCTGTCGCCGAAACAGGCTGAAAATGGGAAGAAACCTCTGTCTTTGCCAACTGCGCCTCCGTCCTTTGAGCCAGCACTTGGCCAGCCTCGGGTGCTCAACGACGAGGCTATGGACAAGGTGCGCCCCATGGTTTCCTCCAGTTTCAACGAGTGGGGAGAGATGGTGGCTTGGCCCACGTCTTGCACTCGCATGGCTCGGGCAGACACTGAGGTCCCGATCTTCATAGATTCCCTCTGGGCTGGCCTGATTCCTCCCTTCTCTGCCTTCTTCAACGTGGTGCTCGAGCATTATCAGATCCACATGCTTCATCTCGACCCACAATCTGTGACCCTTCTTGTCGTCTTCGCCTTCTTGTGTGAGGCCATGGTGGGCATCGCTCCTTCCGTGGCCCTCCTCCTCCATTTCTTCTCATTGCATTTGACCAGTCCTCGGCAGAGCTCGGGTTCGTGGGCTTCCAAGCCGTGGCCGCGACAGCGGGCGCGGGGATTGACTTCGAGCTTCCTTCATCCACGAGCGAGTTCCGTATACGATGGGTGTTTGTTGACGCCGGCATGCTCAGCCCTCTGCTCCAAGTTCTGGTGGGGCCTGCTGTTCCAAACTCCGGCTGGGGCCATCAGAAGCTCACGAGCCCCTGCCTTGCCCCCGTCTCGGCCAGGCTGAGGTGGTTGAAGGACCACGGCGTGACTACACCCATGGTGGTGAAGGAGTTCGTCAAGCGTCGAGTCGCTCCACTTCAGTGCCACTCCCGCCCGATATGGGACTTGCTCAGTAGCCAGGTCCATATGAGGTTTCAGGATTAGGGCTCTTGCGACGTGGAAAACGGTGTTCATAGTCCTATCGGGTGTCCCTCTGTCGGATGAGATGCCCGGGAATAGCAACTTGTTGTACCGCTGCAAGAACAAAGCCGCATTTGCCGCGAGCATGCCTTCCTTTGATGAGTGGATCCTCGGAGTCACGGGTCATGGAGAGTGCAGGGCTGGTGCTCGGCTTGATCGCCTTTGAGATCGCAGCCCCTGAGGTGGCGTCCAACCGCTCATCCTCGATTGGGCGGCAGGCTCCGAATTAAGGGTCGGAACCAACGCGAGTGCAGCCTCCAGGACACTGTTCGGCGGCAGAGCTAGATCACGCCCATCGAGACAGTGCGGCGCGCTTGGCTGTGGCTCGAATCCGTCGAAGATCAAGTCCCCGCGGATGTCAGCCGTGTAGTTCAAACTTCCAAACCTGACCTGATGGCCAGGGGCGTAGCTTTCGATCTGATCCAGGCGGCCAAACGAATTGGCCCGCAGTGCGAAGCCGCCGAAGATCTGTCCGGGGAGAAAAGTCTCACCCTGGACCGCATCGTCATTGATGATCAAAGGAGCCATCGGGCCAAAAAGTGACGACACAGAGGAACTCTCAATGAAAGCACTAATGTCGGTGTCAAAACCGGCGGATCTCGGGTAGGGGGTCCTGAACTGTGCGTCTAGGCGGATGGTAACAGGAGACAAGGGACACAATGTTTTACCTAGGTTCAGGCCCTCTTGATGGAGGTAAAACCCTACGTCCTGCTTGATTAATATTGATGATATGGGTAGTACAAGAGTAGATCTACCACGAGATCAAGGAGGCTAAACCCTAGAAGCTAGCCTACGGTATGATTGTTGTATGATGAAGTTGTTGTCCTACTGACTAAAACCCTCCGGTTTATATAGACACCGGATAGGGTTAGGGTTACACAAAGTCGGTTACAATGGTAGGAGATCTTGAATATCCGCATCGCCAAGCTTGCCTTCCACGCCAAGGAAAGTCCTATCCGGACACGGGACGACGTCTTCAATCTTCTATCTTCATAGTCCAGGAGTCCGGCTGAAGGTATAGTCCGGCCATCCGGACACCCCCTAATCCAGGACTCCCTTAGTAGCCCCTGAACCAGGCTTCAATGACGACGAGTCCGGCGCGCAGATTGTCTTCGGCATTGCATGGCGGGTTCCTCCTCCAAGTTCTTCATAAAAGATTGTAAACACCAAGAGTAGTGTCCGGCTCTACAAAATAAGTTTCCACATATTGCCATAGAGAGAATAACATTAACACAAATATAATCTGCTGACGTATTCCGTAGCGTGACATCACACTACGGCCAAGCCCTTATTCAAATCGTTTTCACCTCTCCACCTCAGCGCGTTTTGCGGGCCGGTTTCCTTGGCACGTCTTGTCAAAGCAGAGATCGTGTCCCCTTTACTTACGGGATTCTCATTAATACAGTCGTGGGTAACCCAATCGTGCCCGTTCAGCATGTTTTCTCGATTAAAGGCGAGTCCCAAATGGTCACGGGGAGGGCTCTTGGTATTCAACCTCTTATAAAGAGACCAAGGCCTTACTCCTTTTTTCCAACCTCGAACGAGTTCGCCCATCGCCTCGAGTTCCAACACCCTAGGCCCCAGATTTTAGGCGCTTCGGACCATCGACAATGTCCGGTTCCGACCTTCAAGGCCGGTGGATGCCCTCCTCCGTCACGGAGGAGGACGTGCTAAAGTTGAGAGAAGCCAAGTTCTTGACCGGCGAAATTTCGCATAGGTTGCCTACTCAAGGGCAGGCGTTTCCCAGTCCCCAGCCTGGTGAGAGTGTGGTGTTCATATCTCACTTCCTTCGGGGATTAGGCTTCCCAATGGATCCCTTTGTGAGGGGGCTGCTATTCTATTATGGGCTGGAATTTCACGACTTAGCTCCGGAGTCCATCCTCCATATTTCCTCATTCATCGTCGTGTGTGAAGCGTTCCTCCGTGTTACCCCTCACTTCGGATTACGGCTCAAGACCTTTAAAGTGGAGCCGAAGATGGTCGAGGGACGGCACGCAGAGTGCGGAGGCGCTCTTATAAGTAAGAATGATGATGCTCCCTGGCCCGAGGGATCTTTTCAAGAGGAGCTCGGCTTATGGCAACGGGAGTGGTTCTATATCACCGCTCCCAGGGGCACCAAATGGGTGGCGCCTCCTGCCTTTCGCTCGGGTGCCCCACAACAGCTAGGGTCATGGGTCAATAAAGGCTTAGACTGGGGGCCATCTCAGGACGTGCCTTTGTTGCAAGGCCGAATCAGGAATCTCTTGGAAAGAGACCCCAGCTTGGTCAAAGTGATGCAAGTTATGCTGATCCGCCGAACCTTGCCCGGCAAACGTCGCTCCCTCCGTTTGTGGGAGTTTAATCCGGAGGGACCACGAGCTCTCCAACATTTTATGGGCGCAACGCCCGTGGAGATGTACAAATTGTTCTTCGGATCACAGGCAACGTGTCCGGACTTGACAGAGGATGCAGGTTTAAGCTGCAATCGCCCGGGTACTCAAGTAAGTAACCTTGTGCCCGGACTCGCTATCCATATAATTTTCATAAATTCGCCCCTAAAAGAGCTATCCTTTTTAAATAGGAGTGGATAGCGAAAGCAAAGCTGATCAGGTCTCCGGCTCCCCTTCCTGAGACCAGGGCGGATCCCGTGCTTGTCGGGATGTTGAAGATTGTGCCTCTGGAGAGAAGTGAGGGAGAGGACAAGGAAACTATGGCCTCCTCAAAGGAGGCTGTTCCGAAGGGAGGAGCCGATGATTCCTCTTCTAAGGGGAAGAAGAGGGCCGCCTCTGACGACCCGGAGCCCATGGCCTTAAAGCGGGGTAAAAAATCCTCGTCAGAGGGTCCGATGCCCGGGGGTTCCTCGGCCAAACTATGCCCTCAAAGGAATCAGCCCTCCAGCGAGCCGTAAGTAGAGAAAGATTGTATATTTTGAGAGAAGGATCCTTGTTTTAAACCTGAGAAGATTTAACCGAAATTTTACCTTGTAGTTCGGACCTCAGCCCTTCTCAGCAGAGCACGTCTTCGGGGGATCTTCTTCCAGAGATGATGGAGAGCGGAACGCCTCCCCCTACCGTACTGCCTAGCGAGGCGGGTGAACCTGAGGTGTCGTCGCGGAGGGTTTCTCCGAATCCGGCAGGGGCGGAACATTGCTATGTGGCCCCCCATGGGATGATGTGGAAAATTAGCCTTTCGCAACGGAAGTTATCGATAGAGCCGAATATAACTTCGAGCCGGATAAAACCCATTCAATGGGTGTCCGGACTGGGCGCTACCCCTTGAAAGGAGGTTTTGATGTGGTGGATTCTTGTTGGGTTTATCCCCATGTGACGGATTGTGTCCTGATATATCAGGTTTAGTCCACTGCCGCCGTCCATTAGGACATTTGAAAACTGGAGCCCGCCAATTATTGGATCGAGTACCAAGGCAGTCCAGCTGGCATTCCTGGTACTTCTAGAATAATCCAGATGATCGAAGATGATTGGTTTTGACAACCAGTGGCGGGACCCCTTTGGGATGGGTCGTGTGGCGCGTACCTTTATGGGCGCCGCATCATTTGTTATGTGAAGTAGGTTTACTGTTTTTACTTCTTGTGGGAAATTCTTTTGTTTCCTGGTGCTCTGCTTTTGGGGTTCGTCCTCGTCTTCACTTGGTGTGTCGAGCCCCTTGTGTTCGGCGTTGAGTATGCCGGATTGTTTGAAAACCCAACAATATCTATGGGTATGGTTAGCAGGCCTCCCTGGAGTACTTTGTATTTGACATATCCTGTCCAAGATTTTTTTTAGGTTGGATAAATCATCTCTGTTATCCTGGAGGGGCGGCTTTTTCTGATTCTGCCGTGAGCCTTTGAATCTGGCATTGACCGCCGTGCTCTTCGGACTGTTTTCCTTAGTCCGGCGACGTTCCTTGTTGCATCGCGGTTTTTCGTTTCCATCCCTTGTTTCGGATGTACTTGGTGTTGGAAATATGCCCTAGAGGCAATAATAAAAGCATTATTATTATATTTCCTTATTCATGATAATTGTCTTTATTCGTGCTATAATTGTGTTATCCGGAAATCGTAATACATGTGTGAATAACAGACAACAACATGTCCCTAGTAAGCCTCTAGTTGACTAGCTCGTTGATCAATAGATAGTCATGGTTTCCTGACTATGGGCATTGGATGTCAATGATAACGAGATCACATCATTAGGAGAATGATGTGATGGACGAGACCCAATCCTAAACATAGCATAAGATCGCATAGTTCGTTTGCTAGAGTTTTCCAATGTCAAGTATCCTTTCCTTAGACCATGAGGTCGTGTAACTCCCGGATACCGTAGGAGTACTTTGGGTGTGCCAAACGTCACAAGATAACTGGGTGACTATAAAGGTATACTACGGGTATCTCCGAAAGTATCTGTTGGGTTGACACGGATCGAGACTGGGATTTGTCACTCCGCTTGACGGAGAGGTATCACCAGGCCCTCTCGGTAATGCATCATCATAATGAGCTCAATGTGATCAAAGTGTTTGATCACGGGATCATGCATTACGGTACGAGTAAAGTGACTTGCTGGTAACGAGATTGAACGAGGTATTGGGATACCGACGATCGAATCTCGGGCAAGTAAAATACCGATTGACAAAGGGAATCGTATACGGGATTAATTGAATCCTCGACATCGTGGTTCATCCGATGAGATCATCGTGGAGCATGTGGGAGCCAACATGGGTATCCAGATCCCGCTGTTGGTTATTGCCCGAGAGCCGTCTCGGTCATGTCTGCATGTCTCCCGAACCCGTAGGGTCTACACACTTATGGTTCGGTGACGCTAGGGTTGTGAAGATATGTATATGCAGTAATCCGAATGTTGTTCGGAGTCCCGGATGAGCTCCCGGACGTCACGAGGAGTTCCGGATTGGTCCAGAGATGAAGAATTATATATAGGAAGTGCAGTTTCGGCCATCGGGAATGATCTGGGGGTCACTAGTATTGTACCGGGACCACCAGATGGGTCCCGGGGGTCCACCGGGTGGGGCCACCTATCCCGGAGGGCCCCATGGGCTGAAGTAGGGAAGGATCCAGCCCAAAGTGGGCTGGGGCGCCACTTCCCCAGGGCCCATGCGCGCCTAGGGTGGGGGAAACCCTAAAGGGGGCGCCCCCTTGCTTGGGGGGCAAGCCCCCCACCCCTTGGCCGCCGCCCCCCCTAGGAGATTGCATCTCCTAGGGCCGGCGCCCCCCCTAGGGGGCTATATATATGAGGGGAGGTGAGGGGGCAGCCGCAACCCTTGCCCTGGCGCCTCCCTCTCCCTCTCCAACATCTCCTCCTCCTCCGTAGAGCTCGGCGAAGCCCTGCCGGAGTACTGTAGCTCCACCATCACCACGCCGTCGTGCTGCTGCTGGAGTCATCTTCCTCAACCTCTCCTTTGCCTTGCTGGATCAAGAAGAAGGAGACGTTACGCTGACCGTACGTGTGTTGAACGCGGAGGTGCCGTCCTTTCGGTGCTAGGATCTCCGGTGATTTGGATCACGTCGTGTACGACTACCTCATCCCCGTTCGTTGAACGCTTCCGCTCGCGATCTACAAAGTGGTATGTAGATGCAATCTCTCTCCCATGACTCGTTGCTTAGATGAACTCATAGATGGATCTTGGTGAAACCGTAGGAAATATTTTAATTTTCTGCAACGTTCCCCAACAGTGGCATCATGAGCTAGGTCTATGTGTAGCTCTCTATTGCACGAGTAGAACAGAATTTGTTGTGGGCATAGATGTTGTCAATTTTCTTACCGCTACTAGTCTTATCTTGCTTCAGCGGTATTGTGGGATGAAGCGGCCCGGACCAACCTTACACGTATGCTTACGTGAGACCGGTTCCACCGACTAAGATGCACTAGTTGCATAAGGTGGCTGGCGGGTGTCTGTCTCTCCCACTTTAGTTGGAGCGGATTCGATGAAAAGGGTCCTTATGAAGGGTAAATAGAAGTTGACAAATCACGTTGTGGCTTTCACGTAGGTAAGAAAATGTTCTTGCTAGAACCCTAATTCAGCCACGTAAAACTTGCAACAACAATTAGAGGACGTCTAACTTGTTTTTGCAGCAAGTGCTTTGTGATATGATATGGCCAAAGTTGTGATGAATGATGAATGATCTATATGTGATGTATGAGATGTTCATGCTATTGTAATAGGAATCACGACTTGCATGTCGATGAGTATGACAACCGGCAGGAGCCATAGGAGTTGTCTTTATTTTTGTATGACCTGCGTGTCATTGAGAAACGCCATGTAAATTTCTTTACTTTATTGCTAAACGCGTTAGCCATAGTAGTAGAAGTAATAGTTGGCGAGCAACTTCATGGAGACACGATGATGGAGATCATGATGATGGAGATCATGGTGTCAAGCCGGTGACAAGATGATCATGGAGCCCCAAGATGGAGATCAAAGGAGCTATGTGATATTGGCCATATCATGTCACGTTTATTATTTGATTGCATGTGATGTTTATCATGTTTTGCATCTTGTTTACTTAGAACGACGGTAGTAAATAAGATGATCCCTCATAATAATTTCAAGAAGTGTTCCCCCTAACTGTGCACCGTTGCAACAGTTCGTTGTTTCGAAGCACCACGTGATGATCGGGTGTGATAGATTCTAACGTTCACATACAACGGGTGTAAGACAGATTTACACATGCAAACACTTAGGTTGACTTGACAAGCCTAGCATGTACAGACATGGCCTCAGAACACAGAAGACCGAAAGGTCGAGCATGAGTCGTATAGAAGATACGATCAACATGAAGATGTTCACCAATGTTGACTAGTCCGTCTCACGTGATGATCGGACACGGCCTAGTTGACTTGGATCATGTAATACTTAGATGACTAGAAGAGGGATGTCTATCTAAGTGGGAGTTCATTAAATAATTTGATTAAATAAACTTTATTATCATGAACTTAGTCTAAAATATTTACAATATGTCTTGTAGATCAAATGGCCAACGTAGTCCTCAACTTCAACGCGTTCCTAGAGAAAACCAAGATGAAAGACGATGGCAGCAACTATACGGACTGGGTCCGGAACCTGAGGATCATCCTCATAGCTGCCAAGAAAGATTATGTCCTACGAGCACCACTGGGTGACGCACCTGTTCTCCCTGCAGAACAAGACGTTATGAACGCTTGGCAGTCACGCTCCGATGATTACTCCCTCGTTCAGTGCGGCATGCTTTACAGCTTAGAGTCGGGGCTCCAAAAACGTTTTGAGAGACATGGAGCATATGAGATGTTCGAAGAGCTGAAAATGGTTTTCCAAGCTCATGCCCGGGTCGAGAGATATGAAGTCTCCGACAAATTCTTTAGCTGTAAGATGGAGGAAAATAGCTCTGTTAGTGAACACATACTCAAGATGTCTGGGTTGCACAACCGCTTGACTCAACTGGAAGTTAATCTCCCGGATGAAGCGGCCATTGACAGAATCCTCCAGTCGCTTCCACCTAGCTACAAGAGCTTTGTGATGAACTACAACATGCAGGGGATGGTAAAGACCATTCCTGAGGTATATGCTATGCTGAAATCAGCAGAGGTAGAAATCAAGAAGGAGCATCAAGTGTTGATGGTGAATAAAACCACTAAGTTCAAGAAGGGCAAGGGTAAAAAGAACTTCAAGAAGGACGGCAAGGAAGTTGCCGCGCCCGGTAAGCAAGTTGCCGGGAAGAAGCCAAAGAATGGACCCAAGCCCGAGACTGAGTGCTTTTATTGCAAGGGAAGTGGTCACTGGAAGCGGAACTGCCCCAAATACTTAGCGGACAAGAAGGCCAGCAAAACAAAAGGTATATGTGATATACATGTAATCGATGTGTACCTTACCAGTACTCGTAGTAGCTCTTGGGTATTTGATACCGGTGCAGTTGCTCACATTTGTAACTCAAAGCAGGAGCTGCGGAATAAACGGAGACTGGCGAAGGACGAGGTGACGATGCGCGTCGGGAATGGTTCCAAGGTCGATGTGATCGCCGTCGGCACGCTACCTCTACATTTACCTACGGGATTAGTTTTAAACCTCAATAATTGTTATTTAGTGCCAAGTTTGAGCATGAACATTGTGTCTGGATCTCGTTTAATTCGAGATGGCTACTCATTTAAATCCGAGAATAATGGTTGTTCTATTTATATGATAGATATGTTTTATGGTCATGCTCCGATGGTTAATGGTTTATTCTTAATGAATCTCGTACGTGATGATACACATACTCATAGTGTGAATACCAAAAGAGTTAAAGTTGATAACAATAGTCCCACATATTTGTGGCACTGCCGCCTTGGTCACATAGGTGTCAAACGCATGAAGAAGCTCCATGCAGATGGACTTTTAGAGTCTCTTGATTATGAATCATTTGACACGTGCGAACCATGCCTCATGGGTAAAATGACCAAGACTCCGTTCTCAGGAACAATGGAGCGAGCAACCAACTTATTGGAAATCATACATACTGATGTGTGCGGTCCAATGAGTGTTGAGGCTCGCGGTGGCTATCGTTATGTTCTCACCCTCACTGATGACTTGAGTAGATATGGGTATATCTACTTAATGAAACACAAGTCTGAGACCTTTGAAAAGTTCAAGGAATTTCAGAGTGAGGTTGAAAATCAACGTGACAGAAAAATCAAGTTTTTACGATCAGATCGTGGAGGAGAATACTTGAGTCACGAATTTGGCACACACTTAAGAAAATGTGGAATAGTTTCACAACTCACGCCGCCTGGAACACCTCAGCGTAATGGTGTGTCCGAACGTCGTAATCGCACTCTATTAGATATGGTGCGATCTATGATGTCTCTTACCGATTTACCGCTATCTTTTTGGGGCTATGCTTTAGAGACTGCCGCATTCACTTTAGATAGGGCTCCGTCGAAATCCGTTGAGACGACACCGTATGAATTATGGTTTGGGAAGAAACCTAAGCTGTCGTTTCTAAAAGTTTGGGGATGCGATGCTTATGTCAAGAAACTTCAACCTGAAAAGCTCGAACCCAAGTCGGAAAAATGCGTCTTCATAGGATACCCTAAAGAAACTATTGGGTATACCTTCTACCTCAGATCCGAAGGCAAGATCTTTGTTGCCAAGAACGGATCCTTTCTAGAGAAAGAGTTTCTCTCGGAAGAAGTAAGTGGGAGGAAAGTAGAACTTGATGAAGTGTTACCTCTTGAACCGGAAAATGGCGAAACTCAAGAAAACAATCCTGAGGTGCCTCCACCGACTAGAGAGGAAATTAATGATGATCAAGACACTTCTAATCAAGCTCCTACTAAAATTCATAGGTCCACAAGGACACGTTCCGCACCAGAGTGGTACGGCAACCCTGTCTTGGAAATCATGTTGTTAGACAACGGTGAACCTTCGAACTATGAAGAAGCGATGGCGGGCCCGGATTCCGACAAATGGCTGGAAGCCATTAAATCCGAGATAGGATGCATGTATGAAAACGAAGTATGGACTTTGACTGACTTGCCCGTAGAGCGGCAAGCCATAGAAAATAAATGGATCTTCAAGAAGAAGACAGACGCGGATGGTAATGTGACCATCTATAAAGCTCGGCTTGTCGCTAAGGGTTATCGACAAGTTCAAGGGGTTAACTACGATGAGACTTCCTCACCGGTAGCAAAGCTGAAGTCTGTCCGAATCATGTTAGCAATTGCCGCATTCTAAGATTATGAAATATGGCAAATGGACGTCAAAACGGCATTCCTTAATGGTTTCCTTAAGGAAGAATTGTATATGATGCAACTGGAAGGTTTTGTCGATCCTAAGAATGCTGACAAGGTGTGCAAGCTCCAAAGCTCAATTTATGGGCTGGTGCAAGCATCTCGGAGTTGGAACATTCGCTTTGATGAGATGATCAAAGCGTTTGGGTTTACGCAGACTTATGGAGAAGCCTGCGTTTACAAGAAAGTGAGTGGGAGCTGTGTAGCATTTCTCATACTATACGTAGATGACATACTTTTGATGGGAAATGATATAGAACTCCTGGACAGCATTAAGGCCTACTTTAATAAAAGTTTTTCAATGAAGGACCTTGGAGAAGCTGCTTATATATTAGGCATCAAGATCTATAGAGATAGATCAAGACGCCTCATAGGCCTTTCACAAAGCATATACCTTGATAAGATATTGAAGAAGTTCAATATGGATCAATCTAAGAAGGGGTTCTTACCTGTGTTACAAGGTGTGAAATTGAGCTCAGCTCAATGTCCGACCACGGCAGAAGATATAGAAGAGATGAGTGTCATCCCCTATGCCTCAGCCATAGGTTCTATTATGTATGCCATGCTGTGTACCAGACCTGATGTAAACCTTGCCGTAAGTTTGGTAGGAAGGTACCAAAGTAATCCCGGCAAGGAACACTGGACAGCGGTCAAGAATATCCTGAAGTACCTGAAAAGGACTAAGGAAATGTTTCTCGTTTATGGAGGTGACGAAGAGCTCGTCGTAAAGGGTTACATCAACGCTAGCTTCGACACAGATCTGGATGACTCTAAGTCACAAACCGGATACGTGTATATATTGAATGGTGGGGCAGTAAGCTGGTGCAGTTGCAAGCAGAGCGTTGTGGCGGTATCTACATGTGAAGCGGAGTACATGGAAGCCTCGGAGGCAGCACATGAAGCAATTTGGGTGAAGGAGTTCATCACCGACCTCGGAGTCATACCCAATGCGTCGGGGCCAATCAAACTCTTCTGTGACAACACTGGAGCTATTGCACTTGCCAAGGAGCCCAGGTTTCACAAGAAGACCAGGCACATCAAGCGTCGCTTCAACTCCATTCGTGAAAATGTTCAATATGGAGACATAGAAATTTGTAAAGTGCACACGGATCTGAATGTCGCAGATCCGTTGACTAAACCTCTCCCTAAGGCAAAACATGATCAGCACTAGAACTCTATGGGTGTTCGATTCATCACAATGTAACTAGATTATTGACTCTAGTGCAAGTGGGAGACTGTTGGAAATATGCCCTAGAGGCAATAATAAAAGCATTATTATTATATTTCCTTATTCATGATAATTGTCTTTATTCATGCTATAATTGTGTTATCCGGAAATCGTAATACATGTGTGAATAACAGACAACAACATGTCCCTAGTAAGCCTCTAGTTGACTAGCTCGTTGATCAATAGATAGTCATGGTTTCCTGACTATGGGCATTGGATGTCAATGATAACGAGATCACATCATTAGGAGAATGATGTGATGGACGAGACCCAATCCTAAACATAGCATAAGATCGCATAGTTCGTTTGCTAGAGTTTTCCAATGTCAAGTATCCTTTCCTTAGACCATGAGGTCGTGTAACTCCCGGATACCGTAGGAGTACTTTGGGTGTGCCAAACGTCACAACATAACTGGGTGACTATAAAGGTATACTACGGGTATCTCCGAAAGTATCTGTTGGGTTGACACGGATCGAGACTGGGATTTGTCACTCCGCTTGACGGAGAGGTATCACCAGGCCCTCTCGGTAATGCATCATCATAATGAGCTCAATGTGATCAAAGTGTTTGATCACGGGATCATGCATTACGGTACGAGTAAAGTGACTTGCTGGTAACGAGATTGAACGAGGTATTGGGATACCGACGATCGAATCTCGGGCAAGTAAAATACCGATTGACAAAGGGAATCGTATACGGGATTAATTGAATCCTCGACATCGTGGTTCATCCGATGAGATCATCGTGGAGCATGTGGGAGCCAACATGGGTATCCAGATCCCGCTGTTGGTTATTGCCCGAGAGCCGTCTCGGTCATGTCTGCATGTCTCCCGAACCCGTAGGGTCTACACACTTAAGGTTCGGTGACGCTAGGGTTGTGAAGATATGTATATGCAGTAACCCGAATGTTGTTCGGAGTCCCGGATGAGATCCCGGACGTCACGAGGAGTTCCGGATTGGTCCAGAGATGAAGAATTATATATAGGAAGTGCAGTTTCGGCCATCGGGAATGATCTGGGGGTCACCGGTATTGTACCGGGACCACCAGATGGGTCCCGGGGGTCCACCGGGTGGGGCCACCTATCCCGGAGGGCCCCATGGGCTGAAGTAGGGAAGGATCCAGCCCAAAGTGGGCTGGGGTGCCACTTCCCCAGGGCCCATGCGTGCCTAGGGTGGGGGAAACCCTAAAGGGGGCGCCCCCTTGCTTGGGGGGCAAGCCCCCCACACCTTGGCCGCCGCCCCCCTAGGAGATTGCATCTCCTAGGGCCGGCTCCCCCCTAGGGGGCTATATATATGAGGGGAGGAGAGGGGGCAGCCGCAACCCTTGCCCTGGCGCCTCCCTCTCCCTCTCCAACATCTCCTCCTCCGTAGAGCTCGGCGAAGCCCTGCCGGAGTATTGTAGCTCCACCATCGCCACGCCGTCGTGCTGCTGCTGGAGTCATCTTCCTCAACCTCTCCTTTGCCTTGCTGGATCAAGAAGAAGGAGGCGTTACGCTGATCGTACGTGTGTTGAACGCGGAGGTGCCGTCCTTTCGGTGCTAGGATCTCCGGTGATTTGGATCACGTCGTGTACGACTACCTCATCCCCGTTCGTTGAACGCTTCCGCTCGCGATCTACAAAGTGGTATGTAGATGCAATCTCTCTCCCATGACTCGTTGCTTAGATGAACTCATAGATGGATCTTGGTGAAACCGTAGGAAAATTTTTAATTTTTTGCAACGTTCCCCAACACTTGGGTCGCTGGTGCTACATCTTGCCAACCAGTTGTCCTCTCCTGCGCAAAAGCAGGTCATGAGGCTTGTTAATGCGGCCATTGTTCTTGGCTTTTCTTGGCTGAGGTGTCTGGCGAGCCCCTCGCCTCGGACATTGTGCCTGAAAGCTGCTAGGGCTTCGGCGTCCGGACAGTCGACTATCTGATTCTTTTTAGTAAGAAATCTATTCCAGAACTGCCGAGCTGACTCTCCGGGATGTTGTGTTATGTGACTGAGGTCGTCAGCATCCGGAGGACGGACATAAGTCCCTTGAAAATTTGCTCGGAAAGCGTCCTCGAGCTCTTCCCAACTTCCAATTGTGTTTTCAGGAAGGCTTTTAAGCCAATGCCGGGCTGGTCCTTTAAGCTTTAGGGGTAAATATTTGATGGCGTGGAGATCATCTCCTCTAGCCATATGTATGTGGAGGATGTAATCCTCTATCCAGACTCCAGGGTCTGTTGTTCCATCATATGCCTCTATGTTTACGGGTTTGAATTCCGCTGGAAATTCATAATCCAGGACCTCATCGGTGAAACATAGGGGATGTGCGGCGCCCCTGTATTTGGGTGTGCTGGATTCTGATAATGGTTTTATTGCATTGCTTACGAGAGCTTGCTTTCTTGGCCCATAAATGGACCTGGCTGGGCCATCTTTTTGATGTGAATCCGTAAGTGGGTCGCGTGCCGGCTTAAGTCCGGCGCCGTTTGCCGCTTTATGCTGGCTATGGGGTCGTCTATCCGATCGTGTGGCTTTCTTACTTTCTGAGTGCGAGGGCTCTAAGGCCTCTTCGTCGAATTCCGGCAGTAGATTTCGCTTCGGATAGCTTTTAGTGCGGCGACTGTCGCCGTATTTGTCTGCGGTGTTGATTACTTTATTCCATCTGATCCTGAGTGCATCTTCTCCAGTTTTGAGCTTCCACTTCTGCTTTTTCAGGCTGCGTGCGGTTGCAACGAGCCTCTTGTGGAGGTTCTTCTTCTCCGTGGGTTTATTCGGCGTAAGGTCTTCCGGAATGCCATTTTCGCCAGGGGAGGGATGTTCGGTTTCTTCATCCAGGCTGCCCTGTTCGGATGGTTGCTCTTGGGCATGCTCATCGCCTGCTGGCTCATCCTGCTCTATGGCTGGGTCTGTACCGAGGCGGGGCTTGGGTCGACGTTTACGCCGACGCTTTGATTGTTTTTCGAGGGATTGATCCTTCGTTCTATCCCCGTTTTCCTCGTGGTCTCTACCTTTAGGGGTATCCACCATGTACACATCATGAGGTGAGGTGGCTGTCCAATGCCCTATAGGCGTTGGTTCGTATGTGTCTGCTGCATCGTCGTCCATACCGTCGACGTCTTAGGAGTCGAAGTTGAGCACGTCGTTTAAATTATCGACGGTGGCTACCAAATGGGTGGTGGGTCGGTTTTGAATTTCTTCATTGTCTGTATCCCATCCTTGCTGACCATAGTCCGGCCAGGGCTCTCCTAATAAAGAGAGAGACTTTAGTGAGTTCAGGATGTCGCCGAAGGGAGAGTGCTGAAAGATGTCCGCAACGGTGAACTCCATGATCGGCGCCCAATCGGATTCGATCGGCAGGGGCGCGGGGGGTTCGGAGTCCGGAGAGGAATCCGGATCCTTGGAGTCACGGCTCATGTAGAGTGCGGGGCGGGTGTTCGGCTCGATCGCCTTTGAGATCGCAACCCCTGAGGTGGCGTCCAACCGCTCATCCTCGATCGGCGCCGCAGCCTCCGAATTAAGGGTCGGAACCGACGCGCGTGCGGCCTCCAGGACACTGTTCGGCAGCAGAGCTAGATCGTGCCCATCGAGACAGTGCGGCGCGCTTGGCTGTAGCTTGAATCCGTCAAAGATCAAGTCCCCGCGGATGTCAGCCGTGTAGTTCAAACTTCCAAACCTGACCTGATGGTCAGGGGCGTAGATTTTGATCTGCTTCAGGCGGCCAAACGAATTGGCCCGCAGTGCGAAGCCGTCGAAGACGAAGATCTGTCCGGGGAGAAAAGTCTCACCCTGGACCGCATCATCGTTGATGATCAAAGGAGCCATCGGGCCTAAAAGTGACGACACAGAGGAACTCTCAATGAAAGCACCAATGTCGGTGTCAAAACCGGCGGATCTCGGGTAGGGGGTCCCGAACTGTGCGTCTAGGCGGATGGTAACAGGAGACAAGGGACACAATGTTTTACCTAGGTTCGGGCCCTCTTGATGGAGGTAAAACCCTACGTCCTGCTTGATTAATATTGATGATATGGGTAGTACAAGAGTAGATCTACCACGAGATCAAGGAGGCTAAACCCTAGAAGCTAGCCTACGGTATGATTGTTGTATGATGAAGTTGTTGTCCTACTGACTAAAACCCTCCGGTTTATATAGACACCGGATAGGGTTAGGGTTACACAAAGTCGGTTACAATGGTAGGAGATCTTGAATATCCGCATCGCCAAGCTTGCCTTCCACGCCAAGGAAAGTCCTATCCGGACACGGGACGACGTCTTCAATCTTCTATCTTCATAGTCCAGGAGTCCGGCTGCAGGTATAGTTCGGCCATCCGGACACCCCCTAATCCAGGACTCCCTCAGTGGGGGCTGCGCCCAATTGTCCTGGTGGGGTCCCGCGAGAACCCCGTCATCGTGGTTCCCTTCTTCGCCGCTGGTGCCGAGCTCGCCCCGGGTGAAGGTGCGGGAGGGCGAGCTCCGACGGGGGCCGGTGGCTCGATTGCTAAGGAGCACATGCCGAGTGGTGATCCTGGGGCGTCATCCTCGGGGGCCTGCGACCCCCCTCCTGAGGCGTCGGTCACCGAGGAGACGCGGCATGCGGCTCCTGAGGCCAAGGCTCCAGGAGCCTTGGGAGGTTGTGGTGAGACGGCGCCCGGCTGTTCGCCGCAACCGGGCACCCCTGAAGCCATCCTTACAAGCTCTTCTTCGGCCTCGCCGCGCACCGGCCGTCACATCCAGCGCTTCGGTCGTCTTTGCATGGATTTCGAGGAGCTCCGTAAGAGGAAAGGATCCCCTAGCAGCAGCAATATCTTCGGGCTATTGAAGCGACGAAAGTACATCGCCATTGACGCGTAAGTATCTTATTGTCATGGCTTCTTGCGTGTAGTCTTCTTATCCTAACATCAGTCCTTCAGGGCTCCTTCCGTTGAAGTTTTTGCGTCTTCTAAGAAGCGGCCGCCTCCTTCCTCAACTCCCCCATCGGCCTTGAGTGTTCCTGGTCCGCCTGCCGCTCCTGGAGCAGGGTCGGTTGAGGGAGCGTTTCTGCCTTCGTGGCGTGTTGAGCCCGCGGCTTGGTCACCCCTTCCCCACAGTCTGGCGTGGAGCTTGGCGGGCGTGCCCAAGACTCCTCCTTTGCTCACGGACAGTAGCTGGTTGGCTTCAATCTTCGGCTCCTCTTCAAGCAGCAGCCCCGATTGGCTCAGGCTCCTCACGAGGACTGGCTGACGTCAGGTGCGGTGCTAGCCTGCAGCCCCCTGCCGGGAGGTGGTGCGCTGCTTGGCGCCCTGCCCGCAGCTCCTGAGGTGGAGGACGAGGTGGGCTGATCATTCGAGCTCGAGCACGAGCAGAGCGTAGTTCGTCACGATCTCTTCCAGGAGGCGATGGGCGCGATTAGTCGACTTGGTGAAGAGCTCGCGGGTGTCGACTCACGCCTTGAGGCTGAAGGTCTCTGGTTGGTGGAGGAGCAGCGCAAACTGAGGGTGGCCATAAACCTTGGTCGCTATCAGCGTGACCTTGAGAACGCGAAGGCCGAGGCATCCCTCAAGGTTTCCCATGAAGCCCGCTCGCGAGCCTTGGAAGAGGCTCGCGAGGCTGCGGAGAAGCACGCGTGGGAGCTCCAGGCCTGGAGCGCGTCCCTTGAGCAGCAGGTGGAGGTGTGCAGGGCCGCTCTTGCATCGCTGAGGGGGACGCCTGCGGAGGAAGAGGAGGTCCAGAAACACGAGGAGGCGCTGGCCCTGGAAGCTGTGGAGCGCAGCCTCAAGCTCGAGCAACTGGAGATGAGGGAGCGTCAAGTTGCTCAAGCAGAAGATGCCGTCGGGGCTCGCGAGATCAGAGTCGAGGAGGAGGTCCATCGTCGGGCGTCCGAGGTTCGCGCAGACCTTGAGGGTAGGTACAACTTGATGCTGAAGCTCGCGGGTGCGGAGGATGCAGGCAGGGCCGCTGCCCTCAGGCCCAGGTTGGATGAGTCCGAGAGGCATGCGGAGGCCATGGCCTCCGCCCTGGTTACAGCGCAGGCGGACTTGGCCTCCGCCCGTGAGCGCGAGCATACCCCCATGCTTCAGGATCTCCAGAACAGGGCCAATACCGCCCTGGGCCATATTTGCGACGAGGATGCACCGGCCCCTCGCTCGAACGACTATGGCAGCCACCTGACCTTCTTCACCGAGGTGGTGACGTGCCTGGAGGCCCGATCTGACAGAGCTCGCCATCTTGTGGAGGAAAGGGGTTGTGGCCTGCTTGAGCGCGGTTTCTCCTGTGTCTTGAGCCACCTTATGAATGCCAATCCCAACTTTGATTTTGACATCGCCATCGCCCCCGTACCCACGGCCATCCGGGGGGACCTGGCGTGTTGGGTTGAGGACAATGTGGATGACGCTGAGGCCGTTGCGCGGCAAAACAGGGAGGAATTGCTCCAACAACGAACGCTGGAGCGCGAGCATACCCCCATGCTTCAGGATCTCCAGAACAGGGCCAATACCGCCCTGGGCCATATTTGCGACGAGGATGCACCGGCCCCTCACTCGAATGACTATGGCAGCCACCTGACCTTCTTCACCGAGGTGGTGACGTGCCTGGAGGCCCGATCTGACAAAGCTCGCCAGCTTGTGGAGGAAAGGGGTTGTGGCCTGCTTGAGCGTGGTTTCTCCTGTGTCTTGAGCCACCTTATGAATGCCAATCCCAACTTTGATTTTGACATCGACATCGCCCCCGTACCCACGGCCATCTGGGGGGACCTGGCGTGTTGGGTTGAGGACAATGTGGATGCGTTGGTCAGGGCCTTCACTTCGGAGGACGACGCGGTGATGGTTGCCGCATATGAAGGCGACGTGGTCGACGACGGCGATGTGGGTGTTGCCAATGGCGGTGACGGTGCCGGCAAAGATGATGACGACGCGAGTGACGCGTCCGAGGGTGATGTAGCGAGTGACATTTCTAGCTGACCCCATGTTCTCCTGTCGTTTCACCATGTACATAAAACTCGGGCGTGGTCCTTGGAAAACTTGTAAGAGCATTATGAGAGGGGGAGCCCCTCGTCTAAGCAAATTGCAGATTTTACTTTCCTATGCGATGTGAGTATGTGTCCTTGTGAACTCGTGAATCCGGGGGCGAGTTTTCCGTCGTGGTTTACCTTAGTCAGCGCCAGCTTCGAGTTGGGTCGCGAAGCGACGAGTTTCTGAGAATCCTGCGGAGCTTATCGCCCCGTATGAAGGGGCCCCGCAAGAGGTGAGCACCAGCCGCAGCGCTGTCGCGCGCTTGGTGAGCGTGCGCTTCGTGCAGTCCAGCTCGCGGGGATCTCGTGAGGGGAAGGCGACAGACATGAGTCCCAGACAAAACGAGATCCAGAAGGCAAGAAATTGCTCAAACGAGAAAAGGCACCCCCCTCGCACATCGATAAAGTTTGGTTTCAACTTAAATCCAGATCCAGAAAGCAAAGCTACAGAAAGAGAGATCCAAAGCAAAAGGCCGCGTCCGACACCTAGTCTAGTCTTCCGGTCTTCAAGTCTTCTCACCAGCGCGGAGCTAAGTGCTGCCACTACATGTGGGAGGGAGCCCCAGGGCCTGAGGCCGGCGCTCCTGAGACTCCGGGGCGTGTACAGCCCCAACTCATTATTACATCGGAGTGTCACGGGCGGCGAGCTTCACAAGCACTGGGCCTTCTTCACAGGTACCAGCCTTACTTCATATCGCCAGACGAGGGACCCACATTGCACCACCCTTGACCTCCTTTGAGCCGACCGGTTACCAGGACGACACAAAAGAGGGAAAGGGGACGCCAGCGGTGCCCTCGGCGACCACAGGTCCTCTGTCGGGGGAAGGGTCGTCAAAGCCTCCCCGGCAGACGGCCTACCTCTGGGTGTCCCATGGCTTCGCGCACCGTGGGGAGGGGCCTGGCTCCCGACCCCTCTCCTTCAGCCCCCAACGCGATCCCCTTGCCGGCAGGGAGGCTGCCGAGCTGGGGCCGCTGGCCGCTGTGGTGATCTGTTCCTCCTACGACTCATGGTTAGCGTAAGCTTGCTCTTGAAGGATTAGGGGTATCCTGTAGTGGTTGTTGCACACGCGGTCGTGGTGGTTCCCCGGCGACTCCTGGAAGGCTTCGACTCCTAGCGTCCCTTCTTCCCAATCTTCTCCAATGAACGAGTTGGGATGGTCCTCCGGTGTGTACTCCTGGTCCGTCATGCGGGGCACGTAGGCTTCCGGGGCTGTTACCCCCGAACACCTCGTCGTAGTGCCCCACACTCCATGTTGCGAGGCCCAGCGAGGCATCCTGAGGATCGTAGTGTGGCATCTCGCCGGGACCATGGGGGGCGACGCTTGTGTCCGTGCTTGCTGCGGGCGGCGTGGGGGCGGCGGGGCCTCCGGCGCCGCCGGCCGCGCTGGTGTTGACAAAGCCCCTATGCGCGCCCGTCGGCGCGTGGGTGCGGCGAGGCCCGCCATGAGTCCCCGTAACAGCCTGACAAGGGAGTCGATAGTAGAAAGGCGGCGCTCCTGAGGCCGCAGCGTCCAGCAGCTCAGCAACGCGTTCCAGCAGCGCGTCCCGGCCGCTCTCCATCAGCCGGCACCGCATCAGCTCCCTTGCCACGGTGAGTGCTGCCCGCATGTTCGTATGCTCTCGCCGCGAGTGCCGCGTGGCTTGCTGCCCTTGCAGTGGCTCATACCTATCGTGGAGTGGGGGTGGACGACGCCTGGCCGCGCCGCCCGCGCCCCGCAGAGTTGGACGGCGCCCGCGCCATCTGGACCGCGGGGTTGAGGTCTTCATGAGCGGGCGTCATCGCCCGGGCCGGCCAGGCTGCCCAGCGGTCAGAGTCAGCTCTTGGGTCGCTGGACATCTTGACCGTGGAGCATCGGCAATTTGATTGGTGGAGAAGAACCTCCGGCGCAGCCCTACCTGGCGCGCCAAATGTCGGATGTGGGGTTCCGGCAAACCCTTAAGGTTCGAACACTCGGGTGCGCGCGAAGTCTTTCCCTCCTACCAATCTACTCCCAAGCTCGCTAAGATCTCGCGGACGAACTCGACAAACTCACAATACAGAAAGACACGAGATTTATACTGGTTCGGGCCACTGTTGTGGTGTAATACCCTACTCCAGTGTGGTGGTGGTGGATTGCCTCTTGGGCTGATGATGAACAGTACAAAGGGAAGAACAGCCTCCTGAGGTTGAGGTGTTCTTGTACTTGGTGGCCTTAGCGTGTGAGAGCTGGATGAATTGCTCCCTCCCCTACTATGGTGGCTAGCTCTACTTATATAGGCCCTGTTCCTCTCCCCAAATATTGAGCGGGAAAGGAGCCAACAACGGTGGGCAAATTTGAAAGGGGGCAGCTAGTACAAGCTATCCTAACAAAAGTGGTCTTCGCTTGCGAAAGGCTCTAGCGGTGACGCCGTCTTGGGCTCCACGATGACCTCCATCTTGCCGTCCTTCTGGTCTTGGTGTCGTTGCACCGATATGGCAACCTTTGCCTGATGCCTCGGTACTCCTCGCCTGCGTCTGTTTCCTTAGCACCAAAGAGGAAACAAGGACGTTGCGCACACTAGCGCCCGCCTAGCGCCCGCCTGGTGCCGATCGTCATGTCTCACGTCACGAGAGCCTCGTGAGGTTTGCCCCCCTTGATATCTCTGCTCCTCGTGAGCCTGTCTGACTAGGCCACTCCTGAGGAGGTCTTGCGTCGTCCGCCTCGTGAAGCTTGGCCCCTCGCGAGGGTCTTGGATGTCTTGTTGATGAAGATGGGCCGTACGGCCTGCTGGCCTAGCCACACCGTGGGCCGCAGGCAAGAAAGTCTGGGGACCCCCGTTACCAGAACGCCGACACCGACCACTGCAAAAGATAGAGAGAAAATGAAAATCATTCCCTATGCTTCAGCCATAGGTTCTATCATGTACGCAATGTTGAGTACTAGACCTGATGTGTGCCTTGCTATTAGTTTAGCAGGGAGGTGCCAAAGTAATCCAGGAGTGGATCACTGGACAGCGGTCAAGAACATCCTGAAATACCTGAATAGGACAAAGGATATGTTTCTCGTTTATGGAGGTGACAAAGAGCTCGTCGTAAATGGTTATGTCGATGCAAGCTTTGACATTGATCCGGATGACTCTAAGTCACAAACCGTATACGTATTTATATTGAACGGTGGAGCTGTCAGTTGGTGCAGTTCTAAGCAAAATGTCATGGCGGGATCTACATGTGAAGCGGAGTACATAGTTGCTTCGGAAGCGGCAAATGAAGGAGTCTGGATGAAGGGGTTCATATCCGATCTTGGTGTCATACCTAGTGCATCGGGTCCAATGAAAATCTTTTGTGACAATATTGGTGCAATTGCCTTGGCAAAGCAATCCAAATTTCACAAGAGAACCAAGCACATCAAGAGATGCTTCAATTCCATCTGCGATCAAGTCAAGGAGGGAGACATAGAGATTTTAAAATACAAACGGATCTGAATGTTGCAGACCCGTTGACTAATCCTCTCTCACGAGCAAAACATGATCAACACCAAGACTCCATGGGTGTTACAATCATTACTGTGTAATCTAGATTATTGACTCTAGTTCAAGTGGGAGACTGAAGGAAATATGCCCTAGAGGTAATAATAAAGTTGTTATTTGTATTTCCTTATATCATGATAAATGTTTATTATTCATGTTAGAATTGTATTAACCGGAAACCTAGTACATGTGTGAATACATAGACAAACAGAGTGTCACTAGTATGCCTCTACTTGACTAGCTCGTTAATCAAAGATGGTTAAGTTTCCTAGCCATAGACATGAGTTGTCACTTGATGAACGGGATCACATCATTAGAGAATGATGTGATTGACAAGACCCATCCGTTAGCTTAGCACTATGATCGTTTAGTTTGTTGCTATTGCTTTCTTCATGACTTATACATGTTCCTATTACTATAAGATTATGCAACTCCTGAATACCGGAGGAACACTTAGTGTGCTATCAAACATCACAACGTAACTGGGTGATTATAAAGATGCTCTATAGGTGTCTCCGATGGTGTTTGTTGAGTTGGCATAGATCGAGATTAGGATTTGTCACTCTGATTGTCGAAGAGGTATCTCTGGGCCCTCTCGGTAATGTACATCACTATAAGCCTTGCAAGCAATGTGACTAATGAGTTAGTTGCGGGATGATGCATTACAGAACGAGTAAAGAGACTTGCCGGTAATGAGATTGAACTAGGTATAGTGATACCGTCAATCGAATCTCGGGCAAGTAACATACCGATGACAAAGGGAACAACATATGTTGTTATGCGGTTTGACCGATAAAGATCTTCATGGAATATGTGGGAGCCAATATGAGCATCCAGGTTCCACTATTGGTTGTTGACCGGAGATGAGTCTCGGTCATGTCTACATAGTTCTCGAAGCCGTAGGGTCCGCACGCCTAACGTTCGATGACGATTGGTATTATGAGTTTATGTGATTTGATGTACTAAAGGTTGTTCGGAGTCCCAGATGAGATCACGGACATGAGGAGGAGTCTCGAAATGGTCGAGACATAAAGATTGATATATTGGACCATGTTGTTCGGACACTGGAAGTGTTCCGGAGAGTTTCAGATAAAAACGGAGTGCCGGAGGGTTACCGGAACCCCCCCCCCCCCCGGGGAAGTTAATGGGCCACCATGAGCCTTAGAGGAGAGAGGGTCGGCCAGGAGGTGGCGCCCCCCCCAGTCCGAATTGGACAAGGGGTGCGGGCGGCGCCCCCCTCCTTCCTTCTCTCCCTTTCCTCCTTCCTTCCCCTCCTTCACTACAAGAAATATGTCAACTTGTGACCTCCACTATTGGTCACTGAAAGGTCATAGTTTTTCATTTACGACCTTTTTGTGACCAAAAACAGAAGGTCAAAAGCTGGCGGTCGTAAACTGACTATAGCGACCTTCTTCCGGATAAGGTCGTAGACGTTTACGACCAAAACAAAAGGTCGTGGAACCCATGACCTTTTGTTTTGGTCACTGGCTGTCTGCCCAGGCCACGTCGGATCCGACGTGGCAATCTGACGTGGCAAAATTGCGACGAATTGAAAAGGTCGTTACTTAGAATGAGCCCGGTCCAATTCTGTCTTTTACATGGGCCGAGCCCATTAATTCAGCCTTTTAGGATTTTTTTCCTTGTTAATTCTGGTCCGCTTCATGGGCCAAGCCCAACGTTGTAGCCTTTTTTATTGTTGGGCCATGGCCTTTTATTATTTATTGCTTTTCTATTTTCAGCCATTATATATTCAAGCTGGTCCCACTAGTCAGAAGGGTCCCACAAGTCATAATGCCATACATGAGTCCCACATGTCATAAATTTCAAAATTGCTCAGATTATATTCATAAGTGGGTCCCATTGGTGAAGTTTCCATATCTTCTCAACATACATAACTGCTATTTCAAACAGGACAGAACAAACATAGTTCATCAAATAACACTACATAGCCTTTTACAATCCGTTACAATATTACAGTTTACAGTCTACTACAGAGCCAAAAGAACTCTTTGCAAAGTACGGCTTCACTGCTTCGCACTTGGCTTCACGGCTTCACACTCAGAAAAATTAGGACTAGAGTTCCTGTAAAAGAGTGAATGACAAGGAAAAAATTAGGCTTGGAGCTCCTGAAAAAGAGTGAACGCATAAAGGAAAACAAGTAAGAAAACTATACAGGAAAACAAGTAGAGTGTATTGAGCATATATATGTTGTCCCTGGAAGGCGAACACATACAACAACAAGAACAGTAGGAGAATTATCCAAGAATAGAGCATGGAAGCGGATTAACTATATGGAACCAAAAACTGAATCATTGCAAATCAGATTACACAGGAACAAAATGTAGAAGCAGATCATATGGTAGCAAAACCAAATCATTACGGAGAACATAATAATACATGAAGAGAAAGATGCAACTATCCACAACAACAGCAGCAGTAGCACAACGAGAGAAGTAGCCCTATTTGCATCATGTTGACCAACACAAGCAGCCATATATGCATCGCAAAAAAAGAACACTCGACATCCAACATCTGAAGACATTGCAATGATTTCTAAGCACATCTAGCATACTAGTTTCCGCAAAGAGCATAAGCAAGCATGATACCATATCAATTGCATCACATCAACCAAATTATTCAGGGAGCACAATATGCACATGAACAAAGACAGGTTCTGGGTCCTGTTTGATTCACCTAGTTGATGAGGGCGGCTGAGCGGGAGACGAGCTCGATGTCGTTGCCATCAAGGACGATCTCATCCTTGACCTTCTCGGACTACAGCTCCACCAGATGCAGCAGCAACACCTCCGACAACCACAGCAACAGCACCAATAATGACCTGCGTGACATTTCATATCATCATTACAGAATAAAAAAATTAAGACACAGGCAGCAAATATAGCTTCAGCATTACGAAATTATCATGTAACTGTTGAGCAGACAGGAATATAGCTTCAACATTATAGAATTATCATGTAACTGTTGAGCAGATAGGAATATAGCTTCAGCATTATAGAATTATCATGTAACTGTTGACTGTGAAGCTGTCAAACAGAAACCTGATTATAAACTATGGACTATGAGATGTCACAGCCGATCCAGTGGACTGTGAGATGTCAAGCAGAGCAACATCTGCTAGAGCAACAACTCCATGGACTAAAATAAATGCCCACAAGGATCATGAGAAAGAGCTAAAAAGGTTTGTTGTAAAAGAGTGAACATAAAGCTACCATTAGAGTGTACTACTGCTGAGGCCAGAACCAAACAACTTCAATGGAAACACTAAATGTAAGCGGTAGAACAGATCTAAAAAGGTAAACAAAATATGAATTATGGTTCACTTAAAATGTGATAGATGTTTAGCAAAATTGTTTGTGGGAGTAACCTTAATCGTTCAAAATCAGAGTTGAAATGCAAGGAAATTAAGTTGCAGAAGACAATCAGGTATTCTATTTACACAGCATTGTCAACAATAATAGAAGGAAGCCTTGATGTTCCCTCGACAAGGTTTCGATATATACGGATATACCATATTATTTTGGTACAATTTCGTTAAATACCACATAAAAAAGAGCATATACTTGATAAATTGAGTAGGTGATAAATTTTCTTAACTATAAACTAACACCACCAACACTCATTCCAATTCTGTAGCACAAACAGTAAGGTATTTACCCAAACTGTACCACTGTAAGCTAGCGCAAACACTTGCATGCATTAATGTTCATTCTGTAGTAGCACACTAGCTTGCGGCACAGGGCCACCAAGCCTTTATAGAGGAGCACTATACAAGTACGCACATCACTTGCATGCACAAATCACTCTTGTGTAGTAGACTAGTAGTAGCACACTTGCTCTTGGCAACTAACTTTAATATGTTCACTGTTGTTCTAATGCGTAGATGACTAGGGGAGATGCATGCATGGTGATGACCAAGTCACTATATATTGCAGACAAACACATCATCCCAGGATGATTGGGGCTGTATGATTTTTGTATGATAAGCATCAACAACAAATTGAAGTTAGTTTTTACTGGCTTCTTGTTTACTCCTACTTGTGCCCACGTGATGACTTAAGCAACTCCTCCAAGGTTCCATAGCCACCTGTCAAATTAACTGAATGTCAAAACACTTGTTGAAGAACTGTATTCAGAAATTTCTTTCACTTACGGAAGAATTGTACAGGTACTTAGTAAAGCAATAAAAGCGTCAACAAACCAAGTATAAACCTGACGGGTGGCCTACATGATAACTTGACCTACATGACTTGACCTACAACAGTATAGGAGCATGGATCAAGTTTGATCTAGTAAACAACAGTATAAACCTGACGGGTGGCAATAATGTACTACTAAACAGTAGTGCTCCCCCAGCCAGCTTGTTGCAGCTCAGCAGAGAGGGGACCCAACACTCCCCAACCCCACAAGACCCGGAGCAAGCAAACTAACAGTAGGGTGAAATAGATATCTATCAAGCCTCTACAGATTTGGTAAATAAAACACACAAATTTAAGCTGCTGATGCAGTACAAGTCGAATAAAAATGTTGCAGATTGGTTTGTGGGAATTGAACACCAAACCAACAGTATAAACCTGATTGGTTTGTTCGTCCAGGTGTCTGTCATAGCATACACATTCAGCTTATTTGGTGACAACGGACTAAAAGATGCCTGATATACAATCCTAATTGCATAAAATTCTTACTAGCACCAAAATACTCAGGCTGAAATCAATGAGTTGAACATACACCATATTGCATCTAATCACAGGACACTAGTCTGTAACAGACTACCTGGTATTGACATACAAGAGTACGGCTAGGCGCGAAGAAGGGTAAAACTATCACTTTATTTGCTGCCCAAATGCAAGAAGCTAAGGCACTAAAAAGAGGGCAGAAGCTACAATCTTCCTGGTCTAAGCATCATCTGAAGAAAGAAGGAAGTACAGGCAGAGGCCAAGTTGTACTACTCGCTTCCGAGCACCAGTTCCATCAGCTCTTAATACCACCACATCTACTGGCCGACCATGGACGAACAAAGTCACAGTAATACATGGAGCTCAACAGCTAGGGGTCGTTGACACACGCACGGGCAGCCGAGTGGGTCGAGGAGGGTACCTTGGCGTGGTTCCAGGTGTTGCCGACGGTGAGGGGCCCGTGGTCGGCGAGGATCTGGAGGAGGCGGCCAGAGATGGCCAAATTGGATGGAGAAGGAGCTCCATCTCCTTGGTGGCGACCCGTCCCATGGAGGTTCGCCCCTCCTGCCATCGTCGTCGTCCCATCCACAACCATGTTGACCTGCCGAAAGGGAACACAAGACGAGGTGAGGTAAGGAGGAGATAGTGCGCGGATAAGGAGGGGAGGGGCTTACCGGTGCCAGATCCGGCCACCTCTGGCCTCGCTGTCGCCGGATTTGGCAGATCTCGACGAAGTTAGGGGTGGCGGCTGAAACCCTAGCCACTGGTGAGGGTTGCGGGCGAGTACTAGAGGGCGCAGGTCGGGGCGTGGGCTCGATGGTGAGGGTCGTCGACGGTGGGGGTGGGCGGCGGAGGGGGTGGGCGACAGTGGGCGGCGGTGGGGGTGGGCGACGGTGTGCGGCGGTGGATTCAGATCAGATCGGAGTGAGGGAGAGGAGAGAGGGGCGTCAGTGCGAGGGAGAGAAGGGTGCGAGAGGAGGAGTGCGGGACGTGGGTGAGACGGGCGACGTGCGGGCCGTTGGATCCAGGAGCATCCGACGGTGATTATCCACGATCCGCGTGAGAGGCCTCTGGACCAATCAAAAGGCAGTATACAGGTATGATATTTTGACCATTTAAATTGGTTATAATCGACTAAAAGTAAGGTGCTAAATCATGTTAGCTATTTTATTATGACCTGAAAAATTGAAAAAAAAACTTCGCATTGTGTCAGCAAATTTGAATTTAATTTTCAGGAATAATCACAAATTGAAATAAGACAAATATTTTTATAAAGAGGTATGAGAAATGACTTCTTTTAATTCATTTTTTCATTTATCGTGTGTCCAAAATGAGTTCTTTTGTGAAGGACCTATCATATATTTATTACAAATTTTTACCAAATTAATTTTCTAAAATACTAGAACATATTTAATGCACAATTGACCAAATAGTTGGGTGTAAAAAGTTTTGATCTACCTCTCGTGAAAAAGACAAATTTCGCCGATTCAGCTGGAAGCGGGTCAAATTTGAACTGTAGCTACCTCGTAGTTTGCTATTTATTTTTTCCAAAAATAATTTCTAGGTACATAAGTATATATTTTATCAGAGAAACACCAACAAAATTCCAAGATTCAACCACTAGCTAGGAACGGTCATTCCCGCCGTTTTGACCGCATTTTGAAACGGGCATAAAAAATTCAAAAAAAATCAAAAAATTGGGAAACCTCCGCATGGTGTCATTATATGTGGCCAAGTTCCTAGGAAAAATAACAAACTTGTAATACGACAATTATTTTAAAAAAGTGTTCTCAGAAACGAGCTATCACGTATGGAGATCAATGGCTTTCAAGCCAAATGATCGATCATATGGCCACATTCATGACATAGTTTGTTCAAATGATCTCATATTGTGCACAAGGGTGCATATTGGAATGGCAAACAATGTTGCCTAAGTAAGTTTTCATTTTCTTTGGACGAAAAAACCATTTTTCATTTTTCGAGCGCCCAAAAGGAGGTTTTTTTGTGAAGGACCTCCCAAATAATTGTTGCAAAATTGGACCAAATCATTTTTATAAAATTCTAGGACATATTTAATGCACAATTGACAAAATGGTTGGGTGCGAAAATTTTTGATCCACCTCTCGTGAAAAAGACAAATTTCTGCCGATTCAGCTGGAAGCGGGTCAAATTTGAACTGCAGCTGCCTCATAGTTTGCTATTTATTTTTTCCAAAAATCATTTCTAGGTACATAAGTATCTTTTTAATCAGAGAAACACCAACAAAATTCCAAGATTCAACCACTAGCTAGGAACGGTCATTCCCGCCGTTTTGACCGCATTTTGAAACGGGCATAAAAATTTCAAAAAAAATCAAAAAATTGGGAAACCTCCGCATGGTGTCATTATATGTGGCCAAGTTCCTAGGAAAAATAACAAACTTGTAATACGGCAATTATTTTAAAAAAGTGTTCTCAGAAACGAGCTATCACGTATGGAGATCAATGGCTTTCAAGCCAAATGATCAATCTTATGGCCACATTCATGACATAGTTTGTTCAAATGATCTCGTATTGTGCACAAGGGTGCATATTGGAATGGCAAACAATGTTGCCTAAGGAAGTTTTCATTTTCTTTGGACGAAAAAACCATTTTTCATTTTTCGAGTGCCCAAAAGGAGGTTTTTTTGTGAAGGACCTCCCAAATAATTGTTGCAAAATTAGACCAAATCATTTTTATAAAATTCTAGGACATATTTAATGCACAATTGACCAAATGGTTGGGTGCGAAAATTTTTGATCCACCTCTCGTCAAAAAGACAAATTTCCGCCGATTCCGTTGGAAGCGGGTCAAATTTGAACTGCAGCTACCTCATAGTTTGCTATTTATTTTTTCCAAAAATCATTTCTAGGTACATAAGTATCTATTTAATCAGAGAAACACCAACAAAATTCCAAGATTCAACCACTAGCTAGGAACGGTCAAGCCCGCCGTTTTGACCGCATTTTGAAACGGGCATAAAAAATTCAAAAAAAAATCAAAAAATTGGAAAACCTTCGCATTGTGTCATTATATGTGACCAAGTTTCCAGGAAAAATAATAAACTTGTAATACAGTAATTATTTTAAAAAAGTGTTCTCAGAAATGAGCTATCAAGTGTGAAGATTCATGGCTGTCAAGCCAAATGATCAATCTTATGGCCACATTCATGGCATAGTTTGTTCAAGTGATCTCATATTGTGCACAAGGGTGCATATTGGAATGGCAACCAATGTTGCCTAAGGAAGTTTTCATTTTCGTTGCACGAAAAAACCATTTTCCATTTTTCGAGTGCCCGAAAGGAGGTTTTTTTGTGAAGGAACTACCAAATAGTTGTTGCAAAATTGGACCTAATCAATTTTATAAAATACTAGGACATATTTAATGCACAATTGAAAAAATGGTTGGGTGCAAAAAGTTTTGATCCACCTCTCGTGAAAAAGACAAATTCCTGTAGATTCAGTTGGAAGCGGGTCAAATTTGAACTGCAGCTGCCTCATAGTTTGCTCTTTATTTTTTCCAAAAATCATTTATAGTTACATAAGGACCTATTTAATCAGAAATACATGGTTTGATGGCGAGACATCGAGGTTTGGACGGTGGCCGAGGGCCCCAACTCTAGAGCGCGTAAGCTCGCATGCCCGCCGCGTGGTCACCGCGTGACCGTGTGAAGGAAATATGCCCTAGAGGCAATAATAAAGTTACTATTTATTTCCTTATTTCATGATAAATGTTTATTATTCATGCTAGAATTGTATTAACCGGAAACATAATACATGTGTGAATACATAGACAAACAGAGTGTCACTAGTATGCCTCTACTTGACTAGCCCGTTAATCAAAGATGGTTATGTTTCCTAACCATGAACAAAGAGTTGTTATTTGATTAACGAGGTCACATCATTAGTTGAATGATCTGATTGACATGACCCATTCCATTAGCTTAGCACCCGATCGTTTAGTATGTTGCTATTGCTTTCTTCATGACTTATACATGTTCCTTTGACTATGAGATTATGCAACTCCCGTTTGCCGGAGGAACACTTTGGGTGCTACCAAACGTCACAACGTAACTGGGTGATTATAAAGGAGTACTACAGGTGTCACCAAAGGTAGATGTTGGGTTGGCGTATTTCGAGATCAGGATTTGTCACTCCGATCGTCGGAGAGGTATCTCTGGGCCCTCTCGGTAATGCACATCACTTAAGCCTTGCAAGCATTGCAACTAATGAGTTAGTTACGGGATGATGTATTACGGAACGAGTAAAGAGACTTGCCGGTAACGAGATTGAACTAGGTATTGGATACCGACGATCGAATCTCGGGCAAGTAACATACCGATGGACAAAGGGAACAACGTATGTTGTTATGCGGTCTAACCGATAAAGATCTTCGTAGAATATGTAGGAGCCAATATAGGCATCCAGGTCCCGCTATTGGTTATTGACCGGAGACGTGTCTCGGTCATGTCTACATTGTTCTCGAACCGTAGGGTCCGCACGCTTAAGGTTTCGATGACAGTTATATAATGAGTTTATGAGTTTTGATGTACCGAAGGAGTTCAGAGTCCCGGATGAGATCGGGGACATGACGAGGAGTCTCGAAATGGTCGAGATGTAAAGATCGATATATTGGACGACTATATTCGGACATCGGAAGGGTTCTGAGTGGTTCGGGTATTTTCGGAGGTACCGGGGAGTTACGGGAATACGAGGAAGAAGCAATGGGCCTTGATGGGCCTTAGTGGGAAGGACCAGGAGGTGGCGCGCGCCCCTCCCAAGCCCAGTCCGAATTGGACAAGGGGTTTGGGGCGCGGCCCCTCTCTCCCTTCCTTCCCCTCTTCCCCTCTTTCCCCCTTGACCTAGTTGGACTAGGAAAGGTGGAATCCTACTCCCAGTGGGAGTAGGACTCCCCTGGCGCGCCCAAACCTAGGGCCGGCCTCCTCCTTCCCTTGCTCCTTTATATACGGGGGCAGGGGGCACCCCATGGACACACAAGTTGATCTTCGTGATCGTTCCTTAGCCGTGTGCGGTGCCCCCCTCCACCATATTCCACCTCGAATATATCGTTGCAGTGCTTAGGCGAAGCCCTGCGCCGGTAGAACATCAAGATTGTCACCACGCCGTCGTGTTGACGTAACTCCTCCCCGAAGATTTGCTGGATCGGAGCTAGGGGTGCGTCATCGAGCTGAACGTGTGCCAAGAACTCGGAGGTGCCGGAGTAACGGTGCTTGGATCGGTCGGATCGGGAAGACGTACGACTACTTCCTCTATGTTGCGTCAACGCTTCCCCTTCGGTCTACGAGGGTTCGTAGACAACACTCTCCCCTCTCGTTGCTATGCATCACCATGATCTTGCGTGTGCGTAGGAAAATTTTGAAATTACTACGTTCCCCATCACCGTGGTGTTGCCATGTGTTCTGGGCGGCCTAGGCATGTCTAGTGGGTTGGGCACTCCCCAGGTAGGTGCTACGAACAAAATTACAACATAAGATTCTCACGAGGAGACCGATCGATGCTCAAATATGAATTAGCAACCAAGTGTTTGATTAGCGGTACGAGAAATGTACTAGGCTAATGGGCGTGAGTTTTGGCTGAGGATGATCAGTTACTAAGAAGACCGTCTTCAAAAAATTTCAGCTCAAAATGAGGAGCATAGGTGGTACTTGCTTTGCAAACCACCACACTGGGCATAAATACGAATGTTGAAGCTCGGCTCAAAATAATGAAAGGATTGAGTTGGCATTTGGTGGAGGATGGTTATTTGGGCATAGGAAAGCACTGTAGAAAATGGATGCTATTTGGACATGCCAAAGTGGTACTTCCTTCACAAACTGTTACTCTGAACAGAATAGGAAAATGAATATTTTTGAATTATTTTTGAACTAGGCAAAGAAGGTTTTTACATATTTGAGGAAGATATGACCCAAAGAATTTATGAGATTTGTTTGGGAATTTTGGCCATGACAGAAATATAGGTTGCTTCACAACCTAGGGCAAAAACTGCCACATGGACATGACACATAGGCAAAACTGATGAGATGGCGCCTAGTCATCGCAACCCACCACAATTTACAAGGCTATGACCATCTATATTGGTCGTTAACAACTAGAAATAAGGCAGCGGACTAGCGCTGTTTGCTTTATGACCATTTCATGTAAGAAAATTACGACCTTTCTGACCAAAATGGTCGCAATGGTTTAGGGTTTGGAGCCCCTCGAACAGCTTTTGACCAATTGGTCTCAAATGGTCATAAATCTATGACCAATTCTTCCAGGGTCACTGACATAAGGTCATAAGTTGACATATTTCTTGTAGTGCTTGTTGGACTAGGAAAGGGGGGAACCTACTCCTAGTAGGAGTAGGACTCCCCCCCCTTGGGCGCGCCCCTTGAGGCCAGCCGGCCTCCTCCTCCCCTCCTTTATGTACGGGGGAGGGGGCACCCCATAGAGACACAAGTTGATTTCTTAGCCGTGTGCGGTGTCCCCCTCCACAGTTTTCCACCTCGGTCATATTATCGTAGTGCTTAGGCAAAGCCCTGCGTCGGTAACTTCATCATCACCGTCACCACGCCGTCATGCTGACGGAAGTCTCCCTCGGCCTCAGATGGATCTAAGGTTCGAGGGACGTCACCGAGTTGAACGTGTGCAGATCGCGGAGGTGCCATGCGTTCGGTACTTGATCGGTTGGATCGCGAAGATGTTTGAGTACATCAACCGCGTTACTTAACGCTTCCGCTTTCGGTATACAAGGGTACATGGACACACTCTCCCCTCTCATTTCTATGCTTCTCCTAGATAGATCTTGCGTGATCGTAGGAATTTTTTGAAATACTATGTTCCCTAACAGTTGGACGCCCGGTGGCTCGGGAGGATCCGGATGTCCGGTGCGTGTCGTACTTCCGTCAATTTGCCTATGGACATGTGGTACTGGATTCCCGGTGGAGACCGTACGTCTGACCATTGGAACTTGTTGGGCGTCGGGTGGTTCGTCGGTCGTCCGACTGTTGTAGCGTCAGTCAGCTGTTGTCCTTCTGATTGGCTCCTCTACATCAGGTATCAAACACCCAGTGGTGGACCGAACGTCTGGTGGTTGTTGCTTCACAGCACCGTCTTCTTCCGTCTCCGCTTCCAAGCTCCCTTCGCATATGGTGTAGTTGTTTCTTTGCGCTTGCACTCATCCTCGTCATTCCTGAAGCTCTGGTAACACCTACGCGTACACACAAGAGGAGTGTCAAGTAGTATAACATCCTCGAAGGCGTCAAGTGAACACATGTAAAGAAGTTGATTGACCTTTATATGTACGACATCGATGTCGCACGTGTCACTCGACAAATGGACTCTTGACATGACGATGTCCGTAGGATGCTCCGCATCATGGTGGAAACATTTCCATAAATGAGTTCAACGTGCGATTTCTTCTTTTGGGTCGTTGATACATCCATTTTGCGTCATGCTTTTATATTGATATTTATTGCATTATGGGTTGTTATTACACATTATGGTACAATACTTATGCCTTTTCTCTCTTATTTTACAAGGTTTACATGAAGAGGGAGAATGCCGCAGCTAGAACTCTGGACCAGAAGGGTGCAAATCTGAGAGACCTATTCTTCACAACTCCAAAAGTCCTGAAAATTTACGTAGAATTATTTTGGAATATATAAAAAATACTGGGCGAAGAAAATACCAGAGGGGATCCACCAGGTGGCCACAAGCCTGGGGGTGCACCCTACCCCCTGGGCGCGCCCCTGTGGCTTGTGGGTCCCCTGGCAGGCCTCCGGTGCCCCTCTTATGCTATATCATGTCTTTTGACCTAAAAAAATCAGAAGGAAGCTTTTGGGATGAAGTGCCGCCGTATCAAGGCGAAACTTGGACAGAACCAATCTAGGTCTCCGACGTAGCTGTTTTGCCGGGGAAACTTCCCTTCCGGAGGGGGAAATGGAAGCCATCATCATCATCAACGATCCTCTCATCGACAGGGGGTCAATCTCCATCAACATCTTCACCAGCACCATCTCCTCTCAAACCCCAGTTCATCTCTTGTATTCGATCTTTGTCTGAAAACCTTAGATTGGTACCTGTGGGTTGCTAGTAGTGTTGATTACTCCTTGTAGTTGATGCTAGTTGGTTTATTCGGTGGAAGATCATATGTTCAGATCCTTAATGATAATTATTACTCCTCTGATTATGAACACAAATATGCTTTGTGAGTAGTTATGTTTGTTCCTGATGACATGGGAGAAGTCTTGTTATAAGTAATCATGTGAATTTGGTATTCGTTCAATATTTTGATGAGATGTATGTTGTTGTTCCTCTAGTGGTGTTATGTGAACGTCGACTACATGACACTTCACCATGATTTGGGCCTAGGGGAAGGCATTTGGGAAGTAATAATTAGATGATGGGTTGCTTGAGTGACAGAAGCTTGAGCCCTAGTTTATGCGTTGCGTCGTAAGGAGCTGATTTGGATCCATATGTTTCATGCTATGGTTAGATTTATCTTAATTCTTCTTTCGTAGTTGCGGATGCTTGCGAGAGGGGGTAATCATAAGTTGGAGGCTTGTCCAAGTAAGGACAACACCCAAGCACCGGTCCAACCACATATCAAATTATCAAAGTAATTAACGCGAATCATATGAGCATGATGAAAACTAGCTTCACAATAATTCTCATATGTCCACGGGAGCGCTTTGCTTTATATAAGAGTTCGTCCAGGCTTGTCCTTTGCTATAAAAAGTATCGGGCCGCCTTGTTGCACCTTTGCTACACTTGTTACTTGTTACCCGTTACGAATTATCTTATCACAAAACTATCTGTTACCGATAGTTTCAGTGCTTGCAGAGAATACCTTGCTGAAAACTGCTTGTCATTTTGTTCTGCTCCTTGTTGGGTTTGACACTCTTACTTATTGAAAGGACTACGATAGATCCCCTATACTTGTGGGTCATCAGTCGTGGTAGCGCGGACTATGAAAAAGAACATGCAATTTACCTCTAAGAACAAGAAGATCCACCTGACGCAGAACTGCCACTGCCACCGCCTCTTCCTTCTAGCACGGAGAACCATGACTTCGGCATCGCCGCTGCAGTTGGAAGGGCTTGGAGAGGACGAAGAAGTGCGGATATGCACCGCCGGCGCATGGCTTAAAAAACCGCGGCCAGGCCATGCGAAGCGACAGTCAACCCGCTTCAATGCGGCGTAGCGGACGGGGTTGGTTTCTTGGGACGCGACGTGCGCATTGAAGCGGCGACGCCCAAGAGGTTGCGTCCGTCAGCGCCGCCCTCATATCCGTTCATGACGCGCGGCATCAAAGCCGACCGCTGCATGCTCTGGGCCGGCATGAATGTAGCGTGGCAACCTGCATGGGAGAGGTTGGTGGATTTTTTGGTGGGCCAGGTTCATGAGGTTCGGGCTTGCCAGCAGTTCGGACGCCCATAAAGCCTCCCGCCATTCAGTTTGTCTTGGTGTGTCCGGACCGGTCGGTCGACCGATGCAGGCCGGCGTCAGATGATAAAATACGTCTGAATCGCATGATCCGGCTGGTTTAAGAGTTCATGTTAGAGATGTCCTTAGTCTTTTGTCACGTGGAACTAAAGTCTAAAGTAATAGTATTGTCATATCCGCATATGACTATGAATTTTAACTCTTTGCTAGAACTTCATAGTCCCTCCAATCCAGCGAGGAAAAAATATTTTTTAGGGATGATCCCCGGCCTCTGTATCTAGGAGATGCATGCAGGTATTTTATTAATTATTCATGAAGACCTTACAAAGTACTACATAAATATATTTTTTTGGGATGATTCCCGACCTCTGTATCCTCGGCCTTTGTAGTTAGCAAACTTATCATCTCTACTCTTATAAAAAACGAGTTGGTGATGATGGTGTGCCTTCCATCTTGTAATATAGACCGTCTGATCTATATCTGATGGATAGAAAGCAAACTGTGACAATTTTACAAAAGATACCCGCACCTCTCTCCACATTTATAGAGAAGGCCTTGCCTTGTTCATCGTCCTTATCTCCCACAACCTCATTGTTGAGCAATTAAAAAAGGAAGTCTCTGGAACAATCTAGCATGGTGGCCGCTGCTGCCTGCCGGCGTCGTCCATCCCCATGCGTCTTCCCAGTCTGACCGCCAATCACCACCACGCTCCACTCCTCCTCACCTTATCTCTCATCTTTCATTTTTTCGATGAAATTGTCGAGATACCAGTTTTCCGATAAAATTCTCGAGATATCATTAGTTTTTATACATGGGATTACTCCTGCATGGATAAAGCACAATAGGTGTTTTGTAAAAAAAATGCATATTGATGTTCCGTGCAATGCACGAGCATCTTGCTAGTAATTATATAATGCAAATCACGAGCAGGAAGAGACATTCTTTTTTACAGAACCACATTAACATGGCCACGTAAATCACTAGCTAAAGTGTAATACCATTATTCTTATATCCCGATGCAATAGGTTGAGTGTAAGTGCATCTAGTGCCCCTTAGTGATTTTGGTGTATTGAAGACTTATAGGTTAAGCATCTGATGTGTTTATGAGTGTACACAGGTCTATAAGTCTAAGAGGAGTTTGATATTTACAGTAAAAGTGGACCCCTAAAAATGAAGTTCTTCGACTGAAGACTTTGATATTCTGAAGACTTTCTGAAGACTTTCTGAAGACTTTGAAAGTGAAGAAATTGGTGTGACGTTAAAGACATGGTATTCGTTCGAGGAACGTGAAGCGTGAAGACTTTGTTTTCGTAGTTTCATTTTTCTCTTTCTTGAGTCATAGGAAACACCGTACTGTTAAAGGGGGTCGAGGAAATACTAAGGAGAAAATTTCCATGTGATGCTCAACTCAAATCCTACACCTACCAATCCCTTCGAGTGAAGTCATTGGAAATCTCATACAGTTCAGTCAATTTCTTCGGTGACAGAGACGCAGTTCTTCTGGTCACTGAGGACTTTGCTCTGACTGAGGAGTTAGGAATTCGCCAGTGCGAATTGCCTACACAGTGAGGAACATGATAGCCCTGAGGAATTTGTACTCCAAATTTCCGACCGTTGCTGTGCCACGTGCCAGCTGTCCTAAAATATCTTGTCCACCTAACGGTCATATCATTGAAGGGCATTTATGTCTTATCATGTCGGGCTGCTCCCTAGGCTATAAATAGCTGCCCCCTTCAACCACTAGCTGGTTGGCTGCTCCGCGTGAACTTGACACTTGTCATTTGAGAGCAACCCATCCTCCGAGGACTTTGAGCGAAAATCATCAAGTGAGGAAAATCCAAACCCAAACCCAGAACACCTACAAACCCAAAGTGATTGAGCATCACTGAAGAAATTGATCCTGCGTGGATCCGACGCTTGTTACCTTTGAAGACTGTGCTTCTTCCAGACGGTTAGGCGTCAAGGTCTAGAGCATCCAAGAGGAATTGTGGATCGCCGAGTGACCAAGTCTGTGAAGGTTTGGAAGTCACCTGAAGACTTACCACGAGTGATTGGACGAGGACTGTGTGTCCTTAGTTCAAGGAGAATACGGTGAGGACTTGGTGTCCCGAGCTGCGTGCTCAGGACTGGGTGTCCGGGACTGTGTGTCCTCGAGTTTAAATACTCAGCCGCTCCAACCAGACGTACAACTGAGACAGCAGTCGGAACTGGTCTACCAAATCATTGTTTTCACCAAGCTTACTGGTTCCATATCCTCAACACCTTCATTTCCTCATTACTGTGTTGTCTGTTTGTTCATATCTGTGTTTGAAGACTTTGACTGAAGACTTTCACAAATTCCTCAGTTCAATTTCTTCAGTCTGTTTGTCTTCATCTAGAGTTATCCTGTGCCTACGCTTTCTGTACTCTGTGTTTGTCTTCATTTCATCATGATGACCATGCATGTAATCTGTTATGTTTACTTCTGAGTACTTATTCCGCTGCTAGTATTTCTTCGCTAAGGAATTTCCTCACGAGCAAATTCCTCAGTGAAGAATTTCATAAAAATCGCCTATTCACCCCCCTCTAGTCGATATAACGCACTTTCATTGAGTACATGTCCGAAGAGTAGAGTCGCACACACGCACTCTGTCTCTCAGAATCTCTCACACACACACCACCTACGTGACGCCCACTTAAGCAGACACGTATGTTACAATTTGTGCACCCGCGGGTACACGTGATGGTGCACATTTATTTAAGCCGGACAGCGAACACAAACAGTAGCCTCATTCATTGCCCTCCCGCCGCCTCTTCTCTGGTCACGGTAGCCCGATAGCCATGGCCCGGCCGAAGGTAACGACATACGCCATACTCCCGCCGAAGCGGCGCTTTAATTTGGAAATTTTAGTGGCCATGCATGCATCTTTTTGTGCTAGCACTCCTATATAAGGGTTGACCTGTCGCTTCCCGCCGACATGCGCGGGCGGTGGAAGAGGAAGGAGAAGGGAAGCGGGCTGTGGAGTACCATTTTTTACCACATTTTCTTCGGAAACTGAGTGCAATAATTGAGTCGTTTTGCAAACTACCAGTACCACCACCACGCCCGCGTCTGACCGCCCTGGCCGACCCAACCCCCCTCCTTGCCAGCGCGCACTTCCCGCATGAAACGGTCAGCGTCTCCCCGGAACATCAGTGCTGCATTAATGCCCGGCCAGAGCGGAGGCGACCTCTCACTGGCGCCGGCTTTGAATCAGCACGACGGCCAAGAAAGAGCCGCTTCCCGGTGCACGCGACATCTCCGTGTCGAGGCTGGCCATAGTTTGGATGAGTCTCCATCGTGGGGAGCCACACTAACTGCGATGATATGGATTCCCGTTGCCCACAGTTATGGATCGTTCCATCTATGAAGAACACGTGGGACTAGAACTACGAGACGGACATGTACCTAGGAGTGGACGTACGAACCTGAGTAATGTAGCGCAGTAAGTGAAGTAGAAAGGCACAAATAGTATGAACATGCGTGGCATATAGGCATTTGTCTCTTACTACCACTAAATGTTGTACGTGCAATGCCCGGTGATGTTATGGAGTACGTGCCTACTCTACTACTATTATATTAATTGGAGGCACATATTAGGTTTTATTTTTGTTTACGTGTATGCTCCGAGACCTTCCAACTACGTGTCTTTCTCCCCAGGTCGCACTTTGTATCGTTCATACCACTAGTAGTACTACGTGTGGTATCCGACCCAGAAGTGGAGACGCTCTACCATGCTATTCATGTCCCACTCCTTTCGCTGACGTTTGGGACATCCATCACGTGTCGTGTTTGGCACTTCTTCGTCATAAGAGTTGAAACGCTAGCATTCACCAAAAATAAAAAATAAATATAAATCGGCAGTGATACTATACCACGCGGTTTCCTTGCTCCTCGATATTGGAAAGAATACTTCCGTTCGCCGACATGTGGGACGTCGACCATACTGGTCCACTTGCCATGCCCGCAGAACTCCAAGGGAGAGTCACCCCGGTCGTCGCGCCGCAGTAATTACTAATGAGCCGTCAAATCACAGGCCCAACCTTTCCCACTGTGAAGTTGCTCAGATGAAGGAACCATCATGACTTCATTGAATTCTGCTTCTTCAAGAAAACTACTATATTAGCAGCACTGCTAGCTATAGTAGTTACTCCAGTAGAGGCCTCCTTTGGTTCATATGGTAGGAATTTTATAGGAATATGAAAATCATAGGAAGTGAGATGACATGCATCTCAATTCCTATAGAGAAAGAGATGTCATTTGATGCATAGGATAGGAATTTTTCCATTGAGTCTAGGCTAATGTACTGGTAATTTTCTCTAAAAACTACAGTAGTAACTAGTACTGGTACATGCTCGTAATTAATTAAAAAAATGTCCGGGTGACACAGACGCACACACTAACTACTAGTACTACTACTTCTCACATGCTGGCCAGACGCTTTCGTTCTCCTTCCCGGCTTTGTCGACGACACCCCACCATGCTTGGATCTCCACCAACCTCTCCGCAGCAGCGTGTGCGTCCTCTTCTTTCTTGCAGCGGTGGGACTCTCTTTTCTTGAGTGCTTTCTGACTTTTCCGCTCCCTCTGTGCGGCTTTGGCCGCCTCTTGCTCGACCGCCCATTCGGCCTTGGCAGCTTCAAATTTTGCACACATAGGTGTGTGGTCGCGAGCGGCAATGAACTCGGCACGGCGGGATGCCATTGCTTCCCTACCATTATGTGTGCGGTCGTGGGAGGCGAGGAACTCGGCGTGGCGGGATGCCATCGCTTCCCTACGGTTAGTGTGCGGCGCAGTGGCATGAACGACACTTGGTGACAGCTTTGGGGTGGAGTGGCCGGACAACCGTATAGTGCATTGGTTTGTCAAGAGCTCAAGGACAGAAGACGAAGGAAATTTGGATTCCCCTTCAATCCAGGTCATTTATTACCGAGTAAAATGCATTGGCAGTCATCGAACTTGTCTTGATAGCTCACTTTGATCATTGTATACGAGATATGGTGATTATACGGTCACTAGCTCAGCGTATAGCTCTATATTTGTCTGGTTGACCAGTCAAACAGTTCGCATGCGCCTCATCAGCTCATGTTCTTTATCTATCTATCTATCTATGCGGGCCTACCTGTCAATGGAGAAAGAAATAAAAATCAAAATTATGCGTATGTGAGGAATCAAACCACGGACTCGTCGCTGCAACGCACACTCGTCAGCCAAATGAAAATGAAATACTGAGTTAAATGCACAAACATATTTTTTATATTATACGTGATGCACACATTAGCACACACTGCTCATGGCGCAACGCAAACACCGAGCACGTCACCTGCGCGCCCCGGCGGTGCCTGACATTACTGTTTAGACGTTTGCTGGAGGCCTCCGCGAACACCGAGCATGTATTCACCTGGCTCAACACCAACGGTCATACTCGTGACTCGGCGCCTTGCTCATGTATATCGTCCATCACAATGACAATCTATAAAACATCCTAGCTAGAGAGGGTACTATGGTACGGAGTATGTACTATTGTGAGCAACCGATCATAGTGCCACTGCACACGAGTGTGTGTATGATCGATTCGTCCATTACTCATAAGTTATGCATGGTTGTGTGGTGTCTGATGCTGGTCGTCGAAGGCTAGCTGGCGACAAGAGTGGTTGCATGGATGCCTGGTTGTCAATATGTGCCGCATACGCTTCAAAGGCTCGTCATCCATGAGTTCACATTTTACCACCACGCCAGCGTCTGACCGCCCTGGCCTACCGAAACCCCTTCCATCGATAGCGCGCGCTTCCTGCCTGAAACGGTAACCGTCTCTCCAGAACATCAATGTTGCATTCACCGGACTTACTGCAGGTGCAGTTGTTACACTGACATGCGGGCCAGATGCCAGTTGGGCCCACATGTCAGTGACCCAATGCACCTGCAGTTAAGTGATAATCCCCAAGTGCAGGGAATCATCGTAGCACTTTCCAAAGGTGGAAGTGATAAGTATGGAGCGTCGAACCCACAAGGAGCTAAAGGTAAGATCAATATTCTCTCAAGCGCTATCTGCCACTGATACGACTCTACGTGCACCAGACATTTGCTTCCAACTAGCAACGGGAAATAAAACTACGTCGTGGGTATGAAGAGGATAACTTTGTATGGTATCGGAGAGCTAAAACATGAAAGTAGGTGTTGTTAACATAAAGTTAGAATATAATACTAAATATTATAAATAGCGAGTGTGGAATAATGGTGGATCGGTGTGCGGAATTGTCCTAGGCAATTGTTAACAAGACCGGTAATCACTATTGCAGTTTCATATGAGGGCGAGGCATAAGCTAACACACTTTCTCTACTTGGATCATATGCACTTATGATTAGAACTCTAGCAAGCATCCGCAACTACTAAATATCATTAAGGTAAAACCCAACCATAGCATTAAAGCATCAAGTCCTCTTTATTCCCATATGCAACAATCCCTCTTACTCGGATTTGTGCTTCTGTTCACTCACCAACCCACTATAAGCGAATCATGAACATATTGCAACACCCTACAGCGGGAACCCCTCATGCTTGTGCGACACGGAGGGCAGCATAGGACAGCACCAAAGTAAAACATACAACTCATACCAATCTAGAGCATCAATCAACCCAAAGACAAAAGATATCTACTCAAAACATCATAGGATGGCAACACATCATTGGATCATAATATGTGGCATAAAGCACCATGTTCAAGTAGGGATTACAGCGGTGTGCGGGAGAGTGGACCGCGTAAAAGAGATGAGGATGATGATGACGATGGTGATGTTGATGAAGACGATCACCGTGGCGATGATTCCCCTCCCGGTGGCACTTCGGCGCCACCGGAAGAGAGGAGGAGAGGTTCTCCCCCTTGTGCTTCTTCCTCCATGGCCTCCAACCTTTGGTCCTTGGCCTTCATGGTGATGATGGCCCCTCTGGGATACTCCTCCATGGCCACCGGTGATGATGGCCCCCTCCGGCAGGGTGCCGGAGAGGGCCTAGATTGACTTTCTTGTGACAGAGGCTTGCGGCGGCGGAACTTCTGATCCAATCTCTGTTCTGGAAGTTTTAGGGTACGAGAGTATATATGGGTGTAGGGGGTACGTCGTAGGAACTACGGGGGCCCCATGAGGCAGGAGCGCGCCCTAAGGGGGGGCGCACCCCACCCTCGTGAGCACCTCCCGTTTCTCCTGGCGTAGAGTCCAAGTCTATCCGGTGGCTTTCATTCCAAAAATAACTTCTCCAGTTGATTTCGTTCCGTTTTGACTCCGTTTGATATTCCTTTTCTTCCAAAGCTCTCTTGGATGTGCTGTCGCAGGAGCAGACGAAGGACATCGACGATTTTGCTACGGGCGCGCTCCAAATCTCTCTTGGACGTACTGTCGCAGGAGCAGACAAAGGAGATCGCCGGCTCCCCCCCCCCCCCCCCCCCCCGCCGCCCTCCGCCGCCACGACCATGAAGCCGGTGCGCGTGCGCGGGCGCAACCGGCAGCGAGGAAGAGTAGTACAGGGTAGGTCGCCGCCGCTTTAGTCCCGGGAAGGCCACCGCTCCTCCACTCAGTCGACGCCAAGCTTGGTGGGATAAACATCGGCGGCTGATTAGCCGCTTGACGGCGATGTGGAGGTGGAAATCTTCATAACCTTGGGCTCCGGAGGAGGAGGTTATCGAGGCGGATGAGGAGGAGGCAAAGGCAATGGCCGGCTTTCTCGGGTTCATGGTCGGACAAGGTGGTCGGTAGCCGGCGATCTTTTAGATTAGGTTTATAGTAGGTTTTAGTACGGTTTGTGCGAAATATGTAATGAATTTTGTCCAGTTTATAGGAAAAGTTTTTGAAATGTAATGAATTTCATCCGGTTAATTTGAAATTTGCTTTGTTTGCACGAATTTCGTCCGGTTAGTTCATATAGTTGTCGAAAGGTATGCGGGCAGCATTGGATGGCATCCATCAGTGTCCATGGACAGATGCTGGTGTAAATTTGAGGGCCAGCGCTGGAGATGCCCTAACTATCATGCTATAATCGCTAACAGTGCTCCATTATTTCGCAGGGAACAGTTATCCCTCGATCAAAATTGGATCCGCCGTGTTTCGCACTCCTCCCACGTAAGAGTGTAGACTCTTGCTTACATAAAAATGGAGCAAGTGGACGGCACTGTAGCACGTCATACCACTCAAACTAGCCCGCCTAACGCGCGGGAAAGCACCGTCCTCGTCATTTGTTCTGGATTTCGATCGATCGCACGAAAATGTTATGCTTTGCAAGGTCAAAAGGAAAAGGCGGCACACTTATGACTCGTACGCGTTGCGTTCGCGTCGCACCCCCGACAGTCCGTCTCGCACACTGCTCACCAGAGGGGACACACGTTGTCTTGCATTTTCACTGACATGTGGGACTGCAATTGAATAAGCCGTCGACAGCCGAAATCTAATCGCTCGGCGGGCATCGGCTGAGAAGAGAGAGATGGGGGAGGGAGAAGAGATCGCCCGCCCGCCGGGCACGGACTCCAAGAAATATATGGTGATAATGTGAGGTGGGCCATGCGGGAGTCGGAACCGCTTCCAAGCCTGCTTCTGACTGCCCTAGCCCACCAGAACCCCCACCCCACCACCTCCCTGTGCGCACTCCCCCCTTAGACGCCAGCTGCTCGCTTTCATAGCAAGTAGTAGTACCAGTAAAATTCTGGGCTATAAGGGCATGTACAATGGTTGATAAGATAGTTTTATCATAAGTCTTGCATGTAATTTAGAGATGACAAAAAACATGTGTACAATGGATCATCTCTTAGCCTTATCTTCAATAACTAGTTATTCCTAAAAACATGGTGAAACATATTGTGCTAAGAGATCATCTCTTGTCTTCTCTTAAATAAGAGAAGGCAAGCCTTTTGTTATGATTTCTCTTTCCTCCACCTCATCATTTATCCTATGTGGCATCCCTACAATAGAACCATTGTACATGCCCTAAGCCCGCTTATGTGGAGGAGAGAGAGGCATTGACAAAGTCAAGGAGTGGGATCTACAGGAGCCCGTCTCTACACGTGCTCCTAGGTATAAAAAACTAATTCTAAAAAGAGAGCATAAAAAACAATTGTGTCTAAAAAAGAAAGGTAAAGAACATTTGAGAGGAAATAGATAGAGAGAAAGTGAGAAAAAGTTGTTACCTTATAGTCAACACTATGGTAGTATTACATGAGGATGGAGGGAGTGGTGCACATGACAAGTTCACTTGGCTGCCGTGTTTCACACTCCTCCGTCGTAACAGTGGAGACAATAGGTTTCATCAAAAATAAACAATGAATACTCGTTGCTCATCCACTATATCGGAAAGAATACTTTCATTCGCCGACATGTGGGACGTCGACCATCCTGGTCCACCTGCCATGCACAAAATTATCCTAGTCCACCCCGGTCGTAGCGCAGGCCCAACCTTTCCCACTTTAAGTTGGTCAGACGAAGGAACCATCATGACTTCATTGAATTCCTCTTCTTCAAGAAAACTTACTGTACCCACAGTACTGCTACCACACGCGAAGATTGGACGACACTGTACCACGTCATATCACTGAAACCCACTAGGCCAAACTAGCCCGCCTAGGATTTGTACTCCCTCCGTTCCAAAGTTAGTAGTACAAAGTTGACTCATCTACTCCTATTTTGGAACGGAGGGAGTATGTCTCTGTACTGCAATGATTTTGTGTTGTATGTCTCTGTACTTTTGCTACGATTTTCCTACCCTATGAACCAAATGAGGCATGAATGTATCCGTGTCGACTATTGTCTAATCGATCGCTAAGCCTACAATTTTAGGAGCTTGGGCTATTAGCCGATCGACGACGAATTAGTATAAGCGTACCACGAGCTCATCAGCACCAACTTTTCTTTTCGGTGAGTGTTTTGCAAGTACTATAGCTCGCACAGTAGCTAGCCTACTAACACCAAGAATCATCAAACAAGCCCTGCTGATATGATAAAGATTTCAAACTTACATATAAGCATACCATATATTACATCAAAAGCTGGTGAGGATACATCTGTTTCCACAACTCAGAGAGGGTTCGCATGATTCACTATCAAACAAAAGTAGCAAGTACTGCTCACACAAGACAGTGCACTAGCCCTAAGATGGTTTGATAACACGCATCATTCTGGTAATTAAACACAATGCAAACTACCCTGAAGGATTAGCGCGACCAACTATTTCTTGTCATCGATCTCTCGGGCAATGACCACAGCACGGACAACGGCATGGGAATCGATCTCTGGGGTGATGTCCACAGGATGGACAGCGGCATCGGAATCGATCTTCGGGCCGACGTGAACAGGACAGACCGCGACATCGAAAACGATCTATGGGGCATTGTCCACAGGACAGGCGGCGACATCGGAATCATCAAGGACGTCCAATGGCACCTGCACAACCCTAACATATTAGCAAGCACATTGCAAATAATCAAAAACCACAACTATGGTAAGCCATTATTTTTTACCTTGTGCAGCTCACCGGGGGATCCCATCCCTCCGGGGACATCTCCTCGTCCTTGATGGGGCCATCACCTTGCCAGGGAAATACTGCTTCTCAACGGCGACTATCTCCTCAAACTCGGCCTTGAGCCTCGGATAGGTGGCCATTAGAGTTTCTGGGGTAGGCACGGTGGGGCCCTTGCTGTTCTTCCAACTTTCTTTGAGGAGTTTGTCCGCCAACATCGTCAACTTCTTGGCCAATGCTTGTTTCTTGGAGTTCTTCATTTCCATGGGTTGGCCCGCCAACATGGTCAACTCGTTGGTTGGTGCTCGCTTCCTGGAGATCGCTATCTCCAGTGGGTTGTCCACTAGCAACTCTTTGCCTAGTGCTCCAGGATCCATCAATGAACTGACAAACAAAAAACAATCAAAAGGAAACCACAATCGCAATGAAAATGGGAAAAGAATAGGCTGTGAGCATCGGTCGGTGCTTCGCAAAAAGAAGATTCTTGGAATGAAAATATAGTAGCATCACTGATTCGCCCACCTTTCCTTCATCGGTACAGAAGAAAAATGGCAGAAGTGAGTAGCCTGGAGCGAGGTTTTCTTCAAGAAAGGGGAGAAAGGGCTTCAACGAGCATTCCAGTGAAATGATGGTTGCTTCGTCCAGTCCAACTTTGAGGCCACTTTACCACTGCTGGTAAAGGTGTAGGTTTTGTGATATGATGGGTCATGACGGCCACACCGGGGTGACCGGTGAGTCTCGACTATAGCACCTCGCTGTGATTTGGTGGATGGCACGCGGGCCCAGATGCTTTGATGTCCCGCATGTAGATAGAGCGGCTAGTCATATATGAGTACTCAATATTGTGCACCGCGACCAAGGAGGAGAGAAAAACGAGAGAACTATGCATTTATTTACGGTGTCGTCGGATGTGGGGTTCCGGCAAACCCTTAAGGTTCGAACACTGGGGTGCGCGTGAAGTCTTTCCCTCCTACCCATCTACGCTCTAGCTCGCTAAGATCTTGTGGACAAATTCGATGAACTCACAACACAGAAAGACACGGGGTTTATACTGGTTCGGGCCACCGTTGTGGTGTAATACTCTACTCCAGTGTGGTGGTGGTGGATTGCCTCTCAGGCTGATGATGCATAGTACAAGGGAAGAATAGCCTCCTGAGGTTGAGGTGTTCTTGTGTTTATGTAGCTAAGGAAGATCTGAGCTAGTTCCGGATCCGTCCCCTCCTACTGTGGTGGCTAGTCCTATTTATAGAGGCCCTGGTCCTCTTCCCAAATATCGAGCGAGAAGGGAGCCAACAACTGCGGGCAAATTTGAAGGGGGAGAACTAGTACAAGATATCCTGACAAAAGCGGTCTTCGCCTACAAAAAGCTCTGGGGCGACGCCGTCTTGGGCTCCACGATGACCTCCGCCTTGCCGTCCTCTTGGTCTTGGTCTCGTTGCACCAATATGGCAACCTTTGCCTGATGCCTCGCTACTCTTCATCTGCGCTGGCCTCCTTAGCACTAAAGAGGAAACAAGGACGCTGCGTCCACTGGCGCCCGCCTAGCGCCTACCTGGCACCGTTCGTCATGGCTCACGTCACGAGAGCCTCGTGAGGGTTGCCCCACCTTGATATCTCCGCTCCTCGTGAGCCTGCCTAGCGAGGCCACTCTAGAGGAGGTCTTGCGTCATCCGCCTTGCGAGGCTTGGACCGTCGCGAGGGTCTTGAGTGCCTTGTCAACAAAGATGGGCCGTACGGCCTGCTGCTTGGCCACGCGGTGGGCCGCAGGCAGGCAAGTCTGGGGGACCCCCGTTCTCAGAACGCCGACAGTAGCCCCCGGGCCCAAGGTGCGCTCGGGCTTGGCTTCGCGGCGAAGCCAAGGGTCAAGGGTCAAGTTCGGAGCACCGCGGGCCCCAAAAGCCTGCAGCCTCGGTCGACGCATGGCGGTTGATTGGACGTGGGCGTCTTCACTTACCCACGCTCCCTCGGCAACTGAACGACTTGACAAGTCCCTGCGACATGCAAGGAAAACCATCATTACCTGCGATCGTGGGAGACGCCGGTTGACCTTCTCTCGCTATGAATGGGGAGGGGGCGGAGCCCCCGTTGCCCATCTCTTCCTCGCTTGCTCGCTTCTCTGCTCCATTGCTTGCAGTGCCATTGATGGCGCCACGAAAGAAGTTCTCCGCCGCCGAGAAAGGAAAGGCCCCTCGCGAGGGCCCCGGTTCCCCGACGCCCAAGCGCGGCCGTGGCCGTCCGCACAAGTACACCGCGACCCCCGCCATGGCCCACTGTCGAGGCGGCGCCGCGGCACGTGGGGGGATCGTCCCATCCATGGTGGTCCGGCCGACGAGGGGAGGCGCGCGATGGTGGCGCGGCCTCCCCGCCCGCGCCTCCATTCGGCTGAGGTGTCGCTGGAGTTCGTTGTCTGGTCGGAGAGCCCGACCGGCAACTGGCTCCCACTTCCGCGCTTCTTCGCCGGCGAACTGCCGGCCTCTGGTCCGGGCGGGCTCTGGCTGCAGGCGGACGGCTGCTGCAGCAGGGCCTCTTGGGTCGCGGTCGAGACTTCCGCCGCGGGCAACATAGCCCTGGCTCGCGGCTGGCAGACGTTCATCCTCCTGCGCGGCCTGGACAGGCGATGCACCCTCCATTTCAGGTACGACGGTGAGTCGACCCTTTATGTGAGGGTGTTCGGGGAGGATGGTCGCCGCGCCGGGTGCTGCCCCGAGGCGAACGACGGCGAGGAGGTGCTCGGCCTTGCTGACGGTCGTGATGAGGACGAGGGTGAGCCTGTTGGAAATATGCCCTAGAGGCAATAATAAAAGCATTATTATTATATTTCCTTGTTCATGATAATTGTCTTTATTCGTGCTATAATTGTGTTATCCGGAAATCGTAATACATGTGTGAATAACAGACAACAACATGTCCCTAGTAAGCCTCTAGTTGACTAGCTCATTGATCAATAGATAGTCATGGTTTCCTGACTATGGGCATTGGATGTCAATGATAACGAGATCACATCATTAGGAGAATGATGTGATGGACGAGACCCAATCCTAAACATAGCATAAGATCGCATAGTTCGTTTGCTGGAGTTTTCCAATGTCAAGTATCCTTTCCTTAGACCATGAGATCGTGTAACTCCCGGATACCGTAGGAGTGCTTTGGGTGTGCCAAACATCACAATGTAACTGGGTGACTATAAAGGCATACTACGGGTATCTCCGAAAGTGTCTGTTGGGTTGACACGGATCGAGACTGGGATTTGTCACTCCGCTTGACGGAGAGGTATCACCGGGCCCACTCGGTAATACATCATCATAATGAGCTCAATATGATCAAAGTGTTTGATCATGTGATCATGCATTACAGTACGAGTAAAGTGACTTGCCGGTAACGAGATTGAACGAGGTATTGGGATACCGACGATCGAATCTCGGGCAAGTAAAATACCGATTGACAAAGGGAATCGTATACGGGATTAATTGAATCCTCGACATCGTGGTTCATCCGATGAGATCATCATGGAGCATGTGGGAGCCAACATGGGTATCCAGATCCCGCTGTTGGTTATTGCCCGAGAGCCGTCTCGGTCATGTCTACATGTCTCCCGAACCCGTAGGGTCTACACACTTAAGGTTCGGTGACTCTAGGGTTGTAGGGATATGTATATGCAGTAACCCGAATGTTGTTCGGAGTCCCGGATGAGATCCCGGACGTCATGAGGAGTTTCGGAATGGTCCGGAGGTAAAGAATTATATGTAGGAAGTGTTGTTTTGGCCATCGGGACAAGTTTCGGGGTCACCGGTATTGTACCGGGACCACCAGAAGGGTCCCGGGGGTCCACCGGGTGGGGCCACCTGCCTCGGGGGGCCACATGGGCTCTAGGGGGTGCGCCTTGGCCTACATGGGCCAAGGGGAACCAGCCCCAAGAGGCCCATGCGCCTAGGGTTTCAAAGGGAAGGAGTCCCACAAGGGGAAGGCACCTCCTAGGTGCCTTGGGGGGAGGGAAACCTCCCCTTGGCCGCCGCCCCAAGGAGATTGGATCTCCTAGGGACGACGCCCCCCTTGGCCCTCCTATATAAAGGGGGGGAGGGGGCAGCCGCACCCTTGCCTTGGCGCCTCCCTCTCCCTCTCCAACACCTCCTCCTCCTCCATAGAGCTTGGCGAAGCCCTGCCGGAGTACTGCAGCTCCATCATCACCATGCCGTCGTGCTGCTGCTGGAGCCATCTTCCTCAACCTCTCCTTTGCCTTGCTGGATCAAGAAGAAGGAGACGTTACGCTGACCGTACGTGTGTTGAACGCGGAGGTGCCGTCCGTTCGGTGCTAGGATCTCCGGTGATTTGGATCACGTCGTGTACGACTACTTCATCCCCGTTCTTTTGAACGCTTCCGCTCGCGATCTACAAAGGTATGTAGATGCATCCGATCACTCGTTGCAAGATGAACTCATAGATGGATCTTGGTGAAACCGTAGGAAAATTTTTGTTTTCTGCAACGTTCCCCAAACAGTGGCATCATGAGCTAGGTTTATGCGTAGTTCTCTATTGCACGAGTAGAACACATTTTGTTGTGGGCGTAGATGTTGTCAACTTTCTTGCCGCTACTAGTCTTATCTTGCTTCAGCGGTATTGTGGGATGAAGCGGCCCGGACCAACCTTACACGTACGCTTACGTGAGACCGGTTCCACCGACTAACATGCACTAGTTGCATAAGGTGGCTGGCGGGTGTCTGTCTCTCCCACTTTAGTTGGAGCGGATTCGATGAAAAGGGTCCTTATGAAGGGTAAATAGAAGTTGACAAATCACGTTGTGGCTTTTACGTAGGTAAGAAAACGTTCTTGCTAGAACCCTAATTCAGCCACGTAAAACTTGCAACAACAATTAGAGGACGTCTAACTTGTTTTTGCAGCAAGTGCTTTGTGATATGATATGGCCAAAGTTGTGATGAATGATGAATGATCTATATGTGATGTATGAGATGTTCATGCTATTGTAATAGGAATCACGACTTGCATGTCGATGAGTATGACAACCGGCAGGAGCCATAGGAGTTGTCTTTATTTTTATGACCTGCGTGTCATTGAGAAACGCCATGTAAATTACTTTACTTTTGCTAAACGCGTTAGCCATAGTGGTAGAAGTAATAGTTGGCGAGCAACTTCATGGAGACACGATGATGGAGATCATGATGATGGAGATCATGGTGTCAAGCCGGTGATAAGATGATCATGGAGCCCCAAGATGGTGATCAAAGGAGCTATGTGATATTGGCCATATCATGTCACGTTTATTATTTGATTGCATGTGATGTTTATCATGTTTTGCATCTTGTTTACTTAGAACGACGGTAGTAAATAAGATGATCCCTCATAATAATTTCAAGAAATGTTCCCCCTAACTGTGCACCGTTGCGACAGTTCGTTGTTTCGAAGCACCACGTGATGATCGGGTGTGATAGATTCTAACGTTCACATACAATGGGTGTAAGACAGATTTACACATGCAAACACTTAGGTTGACTTGACGAGCCTAGCATGTACAGACATGGCCTCTGTCATGGAATTGTCACGTCAGATGTCCTAGTAAGAGGACTTAGTCGTAGAGCCATCGCAACGGGTTAGCTTGAAGGGGTTAAGGTGGACACAAGGACACGGTTTTTATACTAGTTCGGCCCCTTCGATGAAGGTAAAAGCCTACGTCTAGTTGTGATGGGATTGATGGGTTTCGAGGGCTTAGGGAGCGATATGATTCGCCTAAACCTCGAGTTCTTCTTCTCTGTCCTCAAACCGCCGTCGGGTCGTCCCCTTATATACACGGGTGACGCCCGTCGGTCTGCAAAGTCTCGACCTCCGGCTTATAAACGTGCCCGTGTCGGTCTCTCTATTCCTATCTTACAATACAAGTTGGCCCCAGGCCGGTTTACACCATAAACCCTTAAACCGTTTATAGATCTTGGGCCTTTCTACTCCTCCTTGGGCTTTAACATCTCGGGTCTTGTTGACGGTGGTAACCCGGGCCCTGCAGGCCGGTTTACCCCAGATAGCAACATCCCCAACATTAGGCCCCAGATTGATTTGAACAGGTTCATGTCAATCCTTAATAAGAATTTCTGTCTTCAAATGTCTTCCAGTGACTTGTTAAACCGTCGTTTCTCCGTCTCCTCTGCTGTGGTAAACCGATGTGATGTCAACGCAGGCTACCGTCTCCTTTCGCTAACCCGCAAGAATCAAGGCGACGGCTGGGCTTCCGAAATCTCCGGCCCCTGGATTCGCGCGCCTGATACACGCGCCGCGCCTTATAAATAGGACTTGAAGGCCATCTTCCTTTCCTCCCCTTCTTCGTCTTCCTCGCGACCCAGACCTCAGAGCTCCGCCGCCGCCGTCAACTGCTGCATCAACTCCGGCCGCTGCATCAACCTGATCGGTTCAGAGCACCGCGGCGACCTTCCGCATCTGTTTGGACCCCGGTAAGGCCCCTGTTCTTGTTGCTTTAGATCTGTTCTAGGGTTCATCGTCCTGCTACTGTTTCTTGCTCATCCCCATAGCAGCCTTTACGAACAGACGACGATACCTGTACCTGGATTTGTAGTTTCTCTTAGCAGACGCCATAAATCTGCATTCATTTCCTTAGATCTCACTCTTGTTCCTGCTTGTCGAACTTATGTTGTTCTGCTGTGAGCCCGACTTCATATTACCTGTTTTTATTTCTTTTTCACCCTAGCTGTAGATCCATTGCTTTGAACGAATCCGTACGGGATCTGTTTCTGCTTTCATACTCACAACTGCTTAGATCTGATCGGTTTAACTCTTAGCAAAGTGAACAAAACAACCCACACATCCATTAGTCCCCTTGATGAACCGCTGGTTGATATCATTGTGGATAACCTGACTCTATAAGATCATCTTCGGTTTATAATCACACTTGTTCTCAAACCGGAAAACATTTATCTTGTAGATCTCCTCATGGCCAAACAGGTGTACGAATGCAACTGGGTTCCCTCTTGCATCACTGAGACCCATTTAAACAACTTAGTCCTGACTGGTGCTTTGAGTAGCAAAAATACCATCCATTGGAGGGTTCCAGGAGACGAATGTCCTCCTACCCCGCAGGAGGGAGAAGTGGTGGTGTTTGCGGATCACCTGGCCCGGGGGTTTAACCCACCCGGTTCGAAATTTTATCGGGACGTTTTGGCTAATTTTAGGTTGCGCCCACAAGATGTTGGTCCAAATTCAGTCACGAACATCTGCCATTTTCAAGTACTTTGTGAGGCGTACTTTCAAGAGGAACCCACTGTAGAGCTGTTCCGGGACTTTTTCCATCTGAACCGACGTACTGAATTCACCGATGGTCCCAATATGGAACTGGGCGGTATGGCGATCCAGAAGAGGAAAGAGGTGACTTATCCTCACGCCAAGTTGCATAGTCATCCGCAAGAATGGAACTTCACTTGGTTCTATTGCAAGGATACTTCCCCTGCTGAAGAAAATCCACTGCCCGGTTTCCGTCCAGAGAGACTTAGCAACACTCACCCATTCCCCCCACGGCTAACTGCCAAAGAGAGGAGTAAGTATGCCCCTCAGTTGTCCAAGCTCAGAGCCTTTATGGCTAATGGTTTAACGGGGGTTGATCTTGCTCGTTGCTGGATTTCATGGAGCATCCTGCCCCTTAGCATCCGCTCCGGTTTGATGTGCCAATACACGGGTCGGGTTGACGATCCTTTGAGGCACTGTAACATTCAGCTGACGGAGGACGAAGTCGCTGAAGCTGTGAAGAAGATGCTGAACGAACCGGAACATGTCTGCGCTCGAGCCGGCCTGCTTCCATTTTGTGCCACAAACAAGCCACCTGCCGTAAGCAACTCCTCTGTTCATAGAATATTTGATCTCCTTATATACATGCTGCTAACTTCCAGTCCTTTTCGAAACAGGGAGATGATCCATTTTGGAGCAAGAAGTTACAAGAGCCGACCGAAAAGGTAACCCGACCCAAGACGAGGGTGAAGAAGCCTGCTCAGAGGAAAAGGAACACCGCTTCCTCCACTCCGGATTTAGAGGAGGACGATGTGGGTAATCCGGACCTCGGGGTAGACCTCGATTCAGTTGGTTTGCTTTTTATACGTCTTATTGATGATGATATTTGTCAGGACGACGCTGAAGTGAGCCATGCCGAAGGCCCAGAGGTAACTATTCTTTCTTCTGATGCCGTTCCTTTGCCTTTGAAAAAACCTCGCCAAGCAAACCGGAGAATTAAATTTTCTCACCCTCTTGCTTACTTGGATCCCGAATTTCTTGTGAAGACCCAGCAACATGAAGCTCGACGCACCACCCGACATAGCGGCCAGGTAGTCACCTCCGCCGGTTTACCGAACAGCCCGGTTCGGAAACGCCGCTCAGAGGTCTCCGATTTACGCGCTAGCTTTCCTCCTAAAGCAGGTTTAACCCGTCAGCCTCTAAATCCATCTGACTCCGATTATCAGGTCACTTCCCATTCCTCTTCCGGTGAATCTTCAGCCACTCAACTGCCCCCGTTGAAGACAGTTATTGGGTAAGTTGGACCGATCACAACATATCTCTGTATGGGTCTCTTAATCCATTTTATACCGTTTTTTCAATCTTTGGGCTTTTTTCAGGGCTAAGCCTAGACCGAGCAAGAAGGCTCGTCTGGATAACCCGGCTGAAGGAACTGCCACTCCTGAACCGGAGAAAACTCCTGGTGCTGACGCTCTGGGCCGTGAAGATACTCAGAACTATTTATCTCCGCAAGATGACATCTGCGCTGAAGAAAGGACTACCGAACCTGCTAGCCGTACCGATCCGCCTGCCAGCCCTGTTCGGGTTGAGGAATCCATTCCCCCTTCTGCAACTGCTGATAAACCGACAGTGCCACTGCAGAGCAGCGACTCCAAGGATGATGATGTCGTGATCACCGGTATTGGCCGCTCTGAACCGGGGAACACTGCTACTTTGGCCAAGCATACAGCCAAGGACGAAACCTCGGCCATAAAGGGCAAATGGGACCTTGACTTGTCTGCGTACGCCTCTTTAAGCGCCCCGGATCTTTATTCTGGGTATCTGAGCCGGCTGTACACCAGTCGGGATTATGAGGCTGCCATGATCAAGATGATGAAGGAGAAACTTGAGGTAACCCCCTTGTGCTTCATTCTGTTGCAACTTATCTTATCAATATTTCCAAACCGAGATGGTAAACCGGACCAGGCTGCTTTTGACAATTCAGGTCTGGTTCAGAAAACATCATTAGATAACTATTAGCCCCCAAGTGCCAAGTTTAAATACTTGTATTAATCTTGGGACTCTTTGTAATGGAAAACTTGCGTTAAAATCAAGTATGCATTAGCCCCCAAGTATCGAGCACATAACTTGCTTGTGTGGTTGATACTTCCAAACCGTGCAATATTTTCTGAACACTGTTGATGACCTGCTGCAGGGGGATTTGAAGACCAAAGAGAACCAAGTCTCGGACCTTCAGGAAGCTTTAAAAGCCCAGCAGATTGAAACTGAACAAACAAAGGAGGAATTGACCAAAGTCTTAACTGTTATGGAGCAGCTGAAAGCCAGCCGCAAAAAGGAGCAAGCCGATTGGGCTACTGAAAGAGCTCTTTTGATGAAGAGGGCTGAAAATGCCGAAGCTGCTCTTAAACCGGTGGTTGACGAGTTATCCACCGTGAAGCGACAAATACACTCCATGACCTCTGCCGTCTTTGGTAAACTTTTCGACGCCCTTCTTCCAATTTGTACCTTGTTTGCCACACCCTATGTCCGGTTTGTAATTCACCTTGGAACACTGCAGGCTCACGTATCGGACACTTGGGTTCTGACGTGCGGATGAAACTCAAGGCTGCTTATACTCTGATTGAGCAGTTATACACCGGAGCACAAAGGGCTATCACCACTGCATCGCATAACAATCCTGCACCGTCTCTGATTCAAGACACATTAAAGAGGCTGTCCATGCTTCTGACCCGGATTGAAGAGTTGAAAAGATCAGCTGCTCGAACTGGAGCTATCACTGCCTTGATCCGGGCCAAAGCGTGGGTACCAGATTTCGATCCTGTCGAAGCGGCCCAAGGATACCCCAGCTTGAAGGAAGACGGTACAGACTTTGGTGAAGATGATTTGAGGGCGATAAACCGGGCGGTGCGCCCCCTAGCTTGTCAACTGGCTGAGGAGGCAGATCTGTCACGTTACCAAGCCCAATATGACAACCAGAACAAACGAGTATCTGCCCCGGTCCCTGAAGCGGGAAACCTTGTTCCTCCAATCCGTAAGCATACTTACGCCCCAGACATTGAACCGTCCTCGCTGATTCACGAAGAAGCCGTCTTCCAAGCGCTAATGGGAATCGACTGGACCACTGCTGATTTCCAGCCAATGGGTAATCAAGATGGAGTTGAAGCGGCGCGAGATGACCCCCAGCCTTCGAACCGAGGCGTCGAACAGGCGTAATCAACGCTCCGGTTTACTTGGTGACGTCTTAATCCATCAACGAACAATATATTCAGGCACTACGTTGCCTTGTAATAAGATAGTTTAATACTTCTGCCTTTGAACGTGCCTTCGCGCACGGGTACTGTTGCTCTTTCCAGCGACATTTCCAACTTATGTTTCCCGTCTTTACTGAGTGCACAATATGATTTTTCGACCACCTGAACCGTGCTGCGCCTCTGCCAAACCGGGCAATTTGCCTCCGGGTTTAAAACGGACCAGGCTATGCCAGCTGAATCGGTTTAAGGATACTTGACGTTCCGAAGAACCAAAAAACACCACAATAAAGGCAGAAAACAAAACCAAATATGAAAAGGCAACGCGATAGTAAAACGCATGCGAATAGTGGTTACTATGAACCGTTCAGAAGGCGTGACCATCGTCAAGACAAAACCGAGCCCCCAAGAGGTGTAGCTACGGTTTAAGTCGACTAGGTTCCTTACTGAATCGTGACAAATATGCCGGCCAAATGGCATTGCATTGGTTCGTCAACCAAGCCCCCAAGTGACTCAATGGCTAAAAAGCCGACCAGAAGGCATTACCATCATCAAGACATGACCGAGTCCCCATAAGGCGTAATCTACGGTTCAAGTCGATTAGGTCCCCAACTGATTCTGTGGCAAATATGCCAGCCAGAAAGCATTACCGTCGTCAAGGCCTGACCAAGCCCCCCGGAGGTGTAGCTACGGTTCAGGCCGACTAGGTCCCCAACTGACTTTATAGGGATAGCTATGTTCTCTTTGGTTCGAATACGACCTATGTTTGAACAGCTGTGTTCTCTTTGGTTCGAATACGACCTATGTTTGAACAGAAAACCCCATGTTTGAATAGCTATGTTCTCTTTGGTTCGAATACGACCTATGTTTGAACAGGAAGCCTCATGTTTGAATAGCTGTGTTCTCTTTGGTTCGAATACGACCTATGTTTGAACAGGAAGCCTCATGCTCGAACCGGGATATTGAACCGGATATTAAGAGTTTCACAACCCTGTAGGAGACATCTTCCCTTGAATCAGCTTTTAAACCGTAATTTGAACTTCTGTGAAACGACCTCCAGGGGTAAGTACACATGATGTGAAGAACAGTAGAGACCCCGCTTTACTTGAGGCTCTGGTTTATTGTATTCACTCATAATATATACATGGTCATGATATGTACATAAACAGAGCCCAAGGCTCATGTATAATAAGGTCGAAGATGAGCTATGTTCCACGGCCTGCTGGTCTCCTCCTCTGACGTGCGTGAATCCTTGCGCTCTCTAATATCAATCAAGTAATATGACCCATTATTCAGATTCTTGCTGACCACAAAAGGTCCCTCCCAAGGCGGGGATAATTTATGCTGATCAGATTGATCCTGGATGAGCCGAAGCACCAAATCCCCCTCCTGAAAGGTTCTGGTCCTAACCCGACGGCTGTGGTAACGGCGGAGATCTTGCTGGTAAATCGCTGAACGGGCAGCTGCCAAGTCACGCTCCTCGTCCAACAAGTCAAGAGCGTCCTGCCGTGCCTGCTCATTGTCCGCTTCAACATATGCTGCCACTCGAGGCGAGTCATGTCGTATATCACTTGGGAGAACCGCCTCTGCTCCATAGACCATAAAAAACGGCGTAAACCCCGTGGATCTGTTAGGCGTGGTGTTGATGCTCCATAACACAGACGGTAGTTCCTCCACCCAACAACCCGGCGTCCTTTGCAAAGGGACCAGAAGCCGGGGTTTGATACCTCTCAAGATCTCTTGGTTCGCTCGTTCCGCCTGACCATTAGACTGTGGGTGCGCTACCGAAGAAACATCAAGCCGTATATGCTCCCGTGCACAGAACTCCTTCATGGCCCCTTTGGATAGATTGGTACCATTATCTGTGATGATGCTATGTGGAAAGCCAAACCGGAAGATCACCTTCTTTATAAATTGAACCGCCGTGGCAGCATCACACTTACTGACAGGTTCTGCCTCCACCCACTTGGTAAATTTGTCAACCGCCACCAGTAGGTGGGTCTTCTTATCTTTGGAACGCTTAAAAGGCCCAACCATATCAAGCCCCCAAGTCGCAAACGGCCAAGTGATTGGAATCATCCTCAATTCTTGAGCCGGTATGTGTGCTCGTCTAGAAAATTTCTGGCACCCATCACATAACCTGACTAGGTCTTCCGCATCAGCATGAGCAGTTAACCAGTAGAAACCGTGGCGGAACGCTTTAGCCACCAATGATTTTGAACCGGCGTGGTGGCCGCAATCCCCTTCATGTATTTCTCGTAATATCTCGCACCCCTCCTTAGGGGATATGCACCGTTGCAGCGCTCCTGATACGCTGCGATGATGTAACTCTCCTTGGAAAATGGTCATAGACTTGGACCGTCGTACTATCTGTCGAGCCAAGCTTTCATCTTCTGGCAACTCACCCCGGTTCATATATGCCAGGTAAGGGAGCGTCCAATCCGGGGTGGCGTGAAGAGCCGCCACTAACTGAGCCTCCGGATCAGGAACAGCCAACTCCAGCTCACCGGGCAGCTGTACCGATGGGTGGTATAATACATCCAAGAAAACATTGGGTGGGACCGGTTTACGCTGAGAGCCCAAGCGACTTAAAGCGTCTGCTGCCTCATTTTTTCTGCGGTCCACATGATCCACTTGATAGCCTTTGAAATGCCCAGCCACCATATCTACTTCACGTCGGTATGCAGCCATAAGCGGATCCTTAGAGTCCCAGTTGCCAGATACTTGCTGAGCCACCAGATCCGAATCACCAAAGCACCTAACTCTGCTCAGATTCATCTCTTTAGCCACCCGAAGACCATGAAGCAAAGCTTCATACTCCGCCGCATTATTTGTACAGGGGAACATTAAACGGAGGACATAACAAAACTTATCTCCTCGTGGGGAAGTTAAAACGACTCCAGCCCCCGAGCCTTCCAATTGTCTTGATCCGTCAAAATGAACGGTCCAATAGGTGTTATCTGGCTTCTCCTCAGGCGCTTGTAACTCCGTCCAATCGTTTATGAAATCGACAAGTGCCTGTGACTTTATGGCTGTTCGGGGTACGTACCTTAAATCGTGCGGCCCAAGCTCGATAGCCCACTTGGCAATCCGACCAGTCGCCTCCCGGTTCTGTATAATGTCACCCAAAGGAGCAGAACTGACCACCGTGATTGGGTGTCCTTGGAAATATTGTCTCAGCTTCCGGCTTGCCATAAAAACTCCATATACCAGCTTCTGCCAATGCGGATACCTTTGTTTGGACTCGATAAGTACTTCACTGATATAGTAAACCGGTCGCTGAACCGGATGTTCCTTTCCAGCCTCTTTTCGTTCTACCACCATCGCCACACTGACTGCTCTGGCATTCGCTGCAACATATAACAGAAGTGGCTCTTTATCCACAGGGGCTGCCAACACTGGCGGATTGACTAGCTGTCGCTTCAAGTCCTCAAACGCTTTATCAGCCTCCGGACTCCAGACAAACTGATCCGTCTTCTTGAGCATTTGATACAAAGGGATCGCCTTCTCACCAAGGCGACTGATAAACCGGCTTAACGCTGCAATCCGCCCGGCCATGCGCTGAACATCATTGATGCATTTCGGTTTGGCCAGGGAGGTGATGGCTGTGATCTTTTCTGGATTGGCCTCAATTCCTCTATGGGACACTAAAAATCCCAACAGCTTGCCTGCAGGTACGCCAAAAACACATTTAGCCGGGTTGAGCATCATTTGGTACACTCTCAAGTTATCGAAAGTCTCCTTCAAATCGTCAACCAGGGTCTCCTTCTTTCGTGACTTGACCACAATATCATCCACATAAGCATGCACATTACGACCAATCTGCTCGTGGAGGCAATTTTGCACACATCGTTGATAAGTAGCCTGCGCACTCTTAAGCCCAAAGGGCATAGACACATAGCAGAAGGCTCCAAAGGGAGTAATGAACGCTGTCTTCTCCTGGTCCTTAACTGCCATCTTGATCTGATGATAGCCCGAATAGGCATCCAAAAAACTTAAACGCTCGCAACCTGCCGTAGCATCAATGATCTGATCAATCCGGGGAAGAGCAAAAGGATCTGTTGGGCAAGCTTTATTCAAGTCTGTGTAGTCCACACACATGCGCCAGGTACCGTTTTTCTTAAGAACTAGCACCGGATTAGCGAGCCATTCAGGATGAAAAACCTCAATGATAAACCCAGCTGCTAGGAGCCTGGCTACTTCCTCACCAATCGCTTTACGTCTTTCTTCGTTAAACCGCCGTAAGAACTGCTTTACCGGCTTGTACTTAGGATCCACATTAAGGGTGTGCTCAGCGAGTTGCCTCGGTACACCAGGCATGTCAGATGGCTTCCATGCAAAGATGTCCCGATTCTCACGGATGAACTCGATGAGCGCGCTTTCCTATTTTGGATCCAAGTTTGCACTGATGCTGAACTGCTTGGATGAATCGCCAGGTACAAAGTCAACAAGCTTAGTTTCGGCCGCTGACTTGAACTTCAAGGCCAGATCGTGGTCCGTAGTTGGCTTTTTTAATGAAGTCATATCCTCCGGATCAACACTGTCTTTGTACTGCTTTAGCTCCTCCGTAGCACAAACCGATTCAGCATAAGTCGCATCTCCTTCCTCGCATTCCAAAGCGATTCGGCGGCTCCCGTGAACCGTTATAGTACCCTTGTACCCTGGCATCTTAAGTTGCAGATATACGTAGCAGGGCCGTGCCATAAATTTTGCATAAGCTGGCCGCCCGAACAAAGCGTGGTACGGACTTTGGATTTTAACCACCTCGAACGTCAGCGTCTCTGATCTGGAATCGTGGCTATCGCCAAATACCACTTCAAGGGCTATCTTACCAACCGGATATGCAGACTTGCCAGGCACCACCCCATGGAACACGGTGTTGGTCGGTCTGAGATCCTTATCTACCAGTCCCATACGACGGAAGGTCTCATAATACAAGATGTTAATGCTGCTCCCTCCGTCCATGAGCACCTTGGTGAGCTTATAACCTCCCACCTGTGGCGCTACCACCAGTGCTAACTGACCCGGATTATACACCCTGGGAGGATGATCTTCTCGGCTCCATGTGATAGGCTGCTCCGACCAACGCAGATAGTGAGGCGTGGCTGGTTCGACAGCACTGACTGCCCGCCTCTGAAGCTTCCTATCTCGTTTATCCAAGCTCGTAGTAAAGACATGATACTGTCCACCACTCAACTGCTTCGGGTTGCTCTGATAACCGCTTTGATTCCCTTGATTATTCTAATTGTTTTGGCTGACCTGTCCGCCCGGGTTACCCTGGAACCCTGGACCGGAATTCCCGCCACCGTACCCTGATCCGGAACCGGAACCGCCACCGGAGCTGTGATCATATTGGAAAGTGTTTGAGCTTTTGAACTCCTTCATGATATAACAATCCTTCCAAAGATGGGCTGCTGGTTCCTCCTTTGTTCCGTGCTTCGGACAGGGCTGGTTTAAGAAAAAGTTCAAACGCTCCGGATTAGGACCGGGATGCTCGCGAAAACTCGGCTGTTTCCCCTTACGCCGCTGGCCTTTAACCTGTGCACTTGTGCTGGCCACCAAGTCCATGCTCCCGTCCGGTTTACGCTTTCCTCCGCCTCCATTACCTGTCGGCCGATGCTGCTGGCCTTTGGTGTTGCTATTCTTCTTTCCCTTCCCTGCTTTGTCATCACCAGAGTCAGGATCCTTGGTACTGTCAGAATCCGCATACTTCACTAAAGCGGTCATGAGCGTTCCTATATCTGTACAATCACGCTTCATCCGGCCCAGCTTTAGCTTCAAAGGGCCAAACCGACAGTTGCTCTCCAACAGCACCACGGCGGTGTCTGCGTTGATGCGATCTGACGAGTGCAAAACTTCTGATACCCGCCGTACCCAATGGGTAGTTGATTCCCCCTCTTGCTGAACGCAGGCTGCTAGGTCAACTATTGACATTGGCTGCTTGCACGTGTCCTTGAAGTTCTTGATAAACCGGGCGCGTAATTGGGCCCATGAACTAATTGAATTAGGCGGTAAGCTCTTTAGCCAAGTCCGGGCCGTTCCTTCTAACATCATAGTGAAATACTTGGCACATGCCGTCTCGTCCACATCCAGCATCTCCATAGCCATTTCATAACTCTCCACCCATGTCTCCGGAGGCTGATCTGCCGTGTAGTTTGGTACCTTGCGGGGGCCTTTGAAGTCTTTGGGCAGGCGTACATTACGTAAAGCGGGAACAAGGCACGGTACTCCCAAAGAGCTGGAAACCAACCCCGGTTCAACCTGATGCTGCGCTGCTAATCCGGCCTCCCGTGCACGGGTGCAATCCACATTCTCGTGAGCATTGTCGACGCCCGCCGGATTGTTGCCGCGGAGCGCTTCCCGCCTGTCGTTAGAAGAGACGGCCGGCTCCTCCACGCGCCTACTATAGCTCCTGCTGGGGCGAGGGGTGGAGTGAATCCGATCACGGCTTTGCGAATACGCTTCTTGCTGGGCCAACGCGGTCCTAAGGAGCTCCTTGACCCGGCGTGTCTCTTCATCCTGCGGTGAATCTCCTTCGATCGGAATGGCTTCCAACCGAGCCGCCGCCGCGACGAGGTTATCCATCGGGTTGGAATAATGATCTGACGGCGTTGGCATGGCCGGTGGCGTACCAGTGTTATGACGAGGCAAGTTTATAATCCGGTGCTGAACCGGGGCGCCGGCCGTCGCTTCCGCACGGTTTACCCCCGGGGTGTTGAAGAGATTTCGAGCGTCGAGGGCGGCGGGCAACCGAGACCGGGATTTTCTCTTCAGGACCTCCTGAGATGCCTTCTGGTCCATCATGAGCCTGTAAGCCTGTGCTTCTAAAGCGGCGCGCTCCGCCGTCATCCTGGTCTCTTCTGCTGCCAGCTCCGCTTTAGCCCGAGTGATCTGCTCTCTCACCTTGGCAATCTCAGCATTGTGAACCTCCTGATCCACCGGGTTGGCCTCCGCCATGAGCGCTGCTAGCACGTCAAACAGGTCTGACAGAACTTGGGCCGGTGAACCGGTAGGGCCTCCTGCCCGCGCAGCCGTTGCTGCTGCCGATCCGGAGATCGCTGCTGCTGCAGTTGATGATCGTGGCGCCGCCTGTGTCCCAGCCATGAAGATCCCAACTCGATAGGGCAGATCAGAGGGGTCCGGAATACTGTTGCCATCGGAGCCGCCCCCAAACCGATCATCTTGTAGCTGGTAAAGAGATTCGGTCTCCCCGGTTGACGTTTCATCGCCAGAGTAGATGGCGGTTTCGTCACCAGATTCGGATCCTTCCTCGTAGCTTCCCCCGTGGATGACTCCCACGAAGGCGTGCTTCCTGGTCGGTTTAGCCAGGGTCGATCTCGTGCGTTGAGCTGTCTCAATGAGGTCGGCGCAGTCGCCTAACTCGGGGCCCGGTTCTCCGATCTTGCCGATGAAAACATGGATGCCGCCAAAGGGGACCCGGTACCCGTACTCGATCGAACCGGCGTCGGGGCCCCAGCCTGTGCTGTCGATGTAGAGTTTTCCGCGACGGCTCTTGGTCATCCGTCCCACAGCGTAACCCTCGAGTCCTTCAAAGCGGCCCTCCAAGAACCTGAAACCATCTCGCGATAGCCCCACGGTGGGCGCCAACTGTCGTGGAATTGTCACGTCAGATGTCCTAGTAAGAGGACTTAGTCGTAGAGCCATCGCAACGGGTTAGCTTGAAGGGGTTAAGGTGGACACAAGGACACGGTTTTTATACTAGTTCGGCCCCTTCGATGAAGGTAAAAGCCTACGTCTAGTTGTGATGGGATTGATGGGTTTCGAGGGCTTAGGGAGCGATATGATTCGCCTAAACCTCGAGTTCTTCTTCTCTGTCCTCAAACCGCCGTCGGGTCGTCCCCTTATATACACGGGTGACGCCCGTCGGTCTGCAAAGTCTCGACCTCCGGCTTATAAACGTGCCCGTGTCGGTCTCTCTATTCCTATCTTACAATACAAGTTGGCCCCAGGCCGGTTTACACCATAAACCCTTAAACCGTTTATAGATCTTGGGCCTTTCTACTCCTCCTTGGGCTTTAACATCTCGGGTCTTGTTGACGGTGGTAACCCGGGCCCTGCAGGCCGGTTTACCCCAGATAGCAACATCCCCAACAGCCTCGGAACACAGAAGACCGAAAGGTCGAGCATGAGTCGTATAGAAGATACGATCAACATGAAGATGTTCACCGATGTTGACTAGTCCGTCTCACGTGATGATCGGACACGGCCTAGTTGACTCGGATCATGTTATACTTAGATGACTAGAAGAGGGATGTCTATCTAAGTGGGAGTTCATTAAATAATTTGATTAGATGAACTTTATTATCATGAAATTAGTCTAAAACATTTACAATATGTCTTGTAGATCAAATGGCCAACGTAGTCCTCAACTTCAACGCGTTCCTAGAGAAAACCAAGCTGAAAGACGATGGCATCAACTATACAGATTGGCTCTGGAACCTGAGGATCATCCTCATAGCTGCCAAGAAAGATTATGTCCTACAAGCACCGCTGGGTGACGCACCTGTTCTCCCTGCAGAACAAGACGTTATGAACGCTTGGCAGTCACGTTCCGATGATTACTCCCTCGTTCAGTGCGGCATGCTTTACAGCTTAGAGCCGGGTCTCCAAAAGCGTTTTGAGAGACATGGAGCATATGAGATGTTCGAAGAGCTGAAAATGGTTTTCCAAGCTCATGCCCGGGTCGAGAGATATGAAGTCTCCGACAAATTCTTTAGCTGTAAGATGGAGGAAAATAGCTCTGTCAGTGAACACATACTCAAGATGTCTGGGTTGCACAACCGCTTGACTCAACTGGAAGTTAATCTCCCGGATGAAGCGGTCATTGACAGAATCCTCCAGTCGCTTCCACCTAGGTACAAGAGCTTTGTGATGAACTACAACATGCAGGGGATGGTAAAGACCATTCATGAGGTATATGCTATGCTGAAATCAGCAGAGGTAGAAATCAAGAAGGAACATCAAGCGTTGATGGTGAATAAAACCACTAAGTTCAAGAAGGGCAAGGGTAAAAAGAACTTCAAGAAGGACGGCAAGGAAGTTGCTGCGCCCGGTAAGCAAGTTGCCGGGAAGAAGCCAAAGAATGGACCCCAAGCCCGAGACTGAGTGTTTTTATTGCAAGGGAAGTGGTCACTTGAAGCGGAACTGCCCCAAATACTTAGCGGACAAGAAGGCCGGCAAAACAAAAGGTATATGTGATATACATGTAATTGATGTGTACCTTACCAGTACTCGTAGTAGCTCTTGGGTATTTGATACCGGTGCAGTTGCTCACATTTGTAACTCAAAGCAGGAGCTGCGGAATAAACGGAGACTGGCGAAGGACGAGGTGACGATGCGCGTCGGGAATGGTTCCAAGGTCGATGTGATCGCCGTCGGCACGCTACCTCTACATTTACCTACGGGATTAGTTTTGAACCTCAATAATTGTTATTTAGTGCCAAGTTTGAGCATGAACATTGTGTCTGGATCTCGTTTAATTGGAGATGGCTACTCATTTAAATCCGAGAATAATGGTTGTTCTATTTATATGAGAGATATGTTTTATGGTCATGCTCCGATGGTTAATGGTTTATTCTTAATGAATCTCGTGCGTGATGATACACATATTCATAGTGTGAATGCCAAAAGAGTTAAAGTTGATAACAATAGTCCCACATATTTGTGGCACTGCCGCCTTGGTCACATAGGTGTCAAACGCATGAAGAAGCTCCATGCAGATGGACTTTTAGAGTCTCTTGATTATGAATCATTTGACACGTGCGAACCATGCCTCATGGGTAAAATGACCAAGACTCCGTTCTCAGGAACAATGGAGCGAGCAACCAACTTATTGGAAATCATACATACCGATGTGTGCGGTCCAATGAGTGTTGAGGCTCGCGGTGGCTATCGTTATGTTCTCACCCTCACTGATGACCTGAGTAGATACGGGTATATCTACTTAATGAAACACAAGTCTGAGACCTTTGAAAAGTTCAAGGAATTTCAGAGTGAGGTTGAAAATCAACGTGACAGAAAAATCAAGTTTCTACGATCAGATCGTGGAGGAGAATACTTGAGTCACGAATTTGGCACACACTTAAGAAAATGTGGAATAGTTTCACAATCACGCCGCCTGGAACACCTCAGCGTAATGGTGTGTCCGAACATCGTAATCGCACTCTATTAGATATGGTGCGATCTATGATGTCTCTTACCGATTTACCGCTATCTTTTTGGGGCTATGCTTTAGAGACTGCCGCATTCACTTTAAATAGGGCTCCATCGAAATCTGTTGAGACGACACCGTATGAATTATGGTTTGGGAAGAAACCTAAGCTGTCATTTCTAAAAGTTTGGGGATGCGATGCTTATGTGAAGAAACTTCAACCTGAAAAGCTCGAACCCAAGTCGAAAAAATGCGTCTTAATAGGATACCCTAAAGAAACTATTGGGTATACCTTCTTCCTAAGATCCGAAGGCAAGATCTTTGTTGCCAAGAATGGATCCTTTCGAGAGAAGGAGTTTCTCTCGAAAGAAGTAAGTGGGAGGAATGTAGAACTTGATGAAGTGTTACCTCTTGAACCGGAAAATGGCGCAAATCAAGAAAACGTTTCTGAGGTGCCTGCACCGACTAGAGAGGAAATTAATGATGATGATCAAGATGCTTCTGATCAAGTTCCTACTGAAATTCGTAGGTCCACAAGGACACGTTCCGCACCAGAGTGGTATGACAACCCTGTCTTGGAAATCATGTTGTTAGACAACGGTGAACCTTCGAACTATGAAGAAGCAATGGCGGGCCCGGATTCCGACAAATGGCTAGAAGCCATGAAATCCGAGATAGGATCCATGTATGAAAACGTAGTATGGACTTTGACTGACTTGCCCGTAGAGCGGCGAGCCATAGAAAATAAATGGATCTTTAAGAAGAAGACAGACGCAGATGGTAATGTGACCATCTATAAAGCTCGGCTTGTCGCTAAGGGTTATCGACAAGTTCAAGGGGTTGACTACGATGAGACTTTCTCACCGGTAGCGAAGCTGAAGTCCGTCCGAATCATGTTAGCAATTGCCGCATTCTACGATTATGAAATATGGCAAATGGACGTCAAAACGGCATTCCTTAATGGTTTCCTTAAGGAAGAATTGTATATGATGCAGCCGGAAGGTTTTGTCGATCCTAAGAATGCTGACAAGGTGTGCAAGCTCCAACGCTCGATTTATGGGCTGGTGCAAGCATCTCGGAGTTGGAACATTCGCTTTGATGAGATGATCAAAGCGCTTGGATTTACACAGACTTATGGAGAAGCCTGCGTTTACAAGAAAGTGAGTGGTAGCTCTATAGCATTTCTCATACTATATGTAGATGACATACTTTTGATGGGAAATGATATAGAACTCTGGGACAGCATTAAGGCCTACTTGAATAAGAGTTTTTCAATGAAGGACCTTGGAGAAGCTGCTTAGATATTAGGCATCAAGATCTATAGAGATAGATCAAGACGCCTCATAGGTCTTTCACAGAGCACATACCTTGATAAGATATTTAAGAAGTTCAATATGGATCAATCTAAGAAGGGGTTCTTACCTGTGTTACAAGGTGTGAAATTGAGCTCAGCTCAATGTCCGACCACGGCAGAAGATATAGAAGAGATGAGTGTCATCCCCTATGCCTCAGCCATAGGTTCTATTATGTATGCCATGCTGTGTACCAGACCTGATGTAAACCTTGCCGTAAGTTTGGTAGGAAGGTACCAAAGTAATCCCGGCAAGGAACACTGGACAGCGGTCAAGAATATCCTGAAGTACCTGAAAAGGACTAAGGAAATGTTTCTCGTTTATGGAGGTGACGAAGAGCTCGTCGTAAAGGGTTACGTCGACGCTAGCTTCGACACAGATCTGGATGACTCTAAGTCACAAACCGGATACGTGTATATTTTGAATGGTGGGGCAGTAAGCTGGTGCAGTTGCAAGCAGAGCGTCGTGGCGGGATCTACATGTGAAGCGGAGTACATGGCAGCCTCGGAGGCAGCACATGAAGCAATTTGGGTGAAGGAGTTCATCACCGACCTCGGATTCATACCCAATGCGTCGGGGCCAATCAAACTCTTCTGTGACAACACTGGAGCTATTGCACTTGCCAAGGAGCCCAGGTTTCACAAGAAGACCAGGCACATCAAGCGTCGCTTCAACTCCATTCGTGAAAATGTTCAAGATGGAGACATAGAAATTTGTAAAGTGCACACGGATCTAAATGTCGCAGATCCGTTGACTAAACCTCTCCCTAAGGCAAAACATGATCAGCACCAGAACTCTATGGGTGTTCGATTCATCACAATTTAACTAGATTATTGACTCTAGTGCAAGTGGGAGACTGTTGGAAATATGCCCTAGAGGCAATAATAAAAGCATTATTATTATATTTCCTTGTTCATGATAATTGTCTTTATTCGTGCTATAATTGTGTTATCCGGAAATCGTAATACATGTGTGAATAACAGACAACAACATGTCCCTAGTAAGCCTCTAGTTGACTAGCTCGTTGATCAATAGATAGTCATGGTTTCCTGACTATGGGCATTGGATGTCAATGATAACGAGATCACATCATTAGGAGAATGATGTGATGGACGAGACCCAATCCTAAACATAGCATAAGATCGCATAGTTCGTTTGCTGGAGTTTTCCAATGTCAAGTATCCTTTCCTTAGACCATGAGATCGTGTAACTCTCGGATACCGTAGGAGTGCTTTGGGTGTGCCAAACGTCACAACGTAACTGGGTGACTATAAAGGCATACTACGGGTATCTCCGAAAGTGTCTGTTGGGTTGACACGGATCGAGACTGGGATTTGTCACTCCGCTTGACGGAGAGGTATCACCGGGCCCACTCGGTAATGCATCATCATAATGAGCTCAATATGATCAAAGTGTTTGATCACGGGATCATGCATTACGGTACGAGTAAAGTGACTTGCCGGTAACGAGATTGAACGAGGTATTGGGATACCGACGACCGAATCTCGGGCAAGTAAAATATCGATTGACAAAGGGAATCGTATACGGGATTAATTGAATCCTCGACATCGTGGTTCATCCGATGAGATCATCGTGGAGCATGTGGGAGCCAACATGGGTATACATATCCCGCTGTTGGTTATTTCTCGAGAGCCGTCTCGGTCATGTCTACATGTCTCCCGAACCCGTAGGGTCTACACACTTAAGGTTCAGTGACGCTAGGGTTGTAGGGATATGTATATGCAGTAACCCGAATGTTGTTCGGAGTCCCGGATGAGATCCCGGACGTCACGAGGAGTTTCGGAATGGTCCGGAGGTAAATAATTATATATAGGAAGTGCTGTTTTGGCCATCGGGACAAGTTTCGGGGTCACCGGTATTGTACCGGGACCACCAGAAGGGTCCCGGGGGTCCACCCGGTGGGGCCACCTGCCTCGGGGGGCCACATGGGCTCTAGGGGGTGCGCCTTGGCCTACATGGGCCAAGGGGAACCAGCCCCAAGAGGCCCATGCGCCTAGGGTTTCAAAGGGAAGGAGTCCCACAAGGGGAAGGCACCTCCTAGGTGCCTTGGGGGGAGGGAAACCTCCCCTTGGCCGCCGCCCCAAGGAGATTGGATCTCCTAGGGCGGCGCCCCCCCCTTGGCCCTCCTATATAAAGGGGGGAGGGGGCAGCTGCACCCTTGCCTTGGCGCCTCCCTCTCCCTCTCCAACACCTCCTCCTCCTCCATAGAGCTCGGGGAAGCCCTGCCGGAGTACTGCAGCTCCATCATCACCACGCCGTCGTGCTGCTGCTGGAGCCATCTTCCTCAACCTCTCCTTTGCCTTGCTGGATCAAGAAGAAGGAGACGTTACGCTGACCGTACGTGTGTTGAACGCGGAGGTGCCGTCCGTTCGGTGCTAGGATCTCCGGTGATTTGGATCACGTCGTGTACGACTACTTCATCCCGTTCTTTTGAACGCTTCTGCTCGTGATCTACAAAGGTATGTAGATGCATCCGATCACTCGTTGCTAGATGAACTCATAGATGGATCTTGGTGAAGCCGTAGGAAAATTTTTGTTTTTTGCAACGTTCCCCAAACAGAGCCTGCCCTTGGCGGCGACCACGTCTCCTCCAGCTACGACAACTCTTCCTTCGGTGAAAGCTCCAGCAGCGGTGGCTACGATCAGCAGCCACGCCGCCGCGCTCGCTTCGAAGGAGGCAGCGGGTCATCTCGTCTTCGCGCCTCCGTGAAGCGCGAGGAGGGGTCTAACTAGGCTCGGGGCGTCGCCTAGGGCCCGCCTCTGCGGATTGCTGCAACACTGGTTTACTTAGCTTTTCTTTTTTTCCTGCATCGGAAAAACGAAACCGGTTTGGGCCGAGAGGGGCATGTATCAAATTGTGGCTCCTTGGTTAATGCATTGTGCTTTTCGTTCCCATGCCGTGTTGCTATTTTGCGCAAGGATAACTTAACCTGGTGCGCTCGGAACGCCCTTTCCCTCACGAGGTGTCTGCATTTGCCCAGAAACTGCAACAAAAATTCGTTAGGGGGTGCGCTGGTGGATTTGCTGTCCACCCAAGCCCTGGCTTGGTGCTTTGAATCGCGGTACCCGAGGGGCACGGACCGGGAGAGATGTGACAGCTTCCAGGCTTGAACGAGGGTGGCTCGCGAGAAGGCAGAGAGAAGAAAAATGCTCGCGAGGACACCTGCCTAGCCCCCTCGCGAGGTATGCGAGAGAGAGAACATGAGCAAACCAGAGCCAAAAAATGCGGTAAAAGGCTAGGGAACCAAATCAGCAACGAACACCAAGAGCAACTTCGATTTAGGAAAAGTGATCCAACTACGGAAAGCAAATGAAAAGCCGCGTCCGGCACCTAATCTAGTCTTCGAGTCTTTTCACCAGCGCGGGGCTAAGTGTTGTCCACTAGGCGTGGGAGGGAGCCCCAGGGCCTGAGGCCGGCGCTCCTCAGACTCCGAGGCGTGTATAGCCCCAACTCATTATTACGTGAGAGTGTCACGGGCGGCGATTCTTCACAGGCACCGGGCCTTCTTCACAGGCTCTGGGCCTTTCTTCTTAGACTCTGGGCCTTGCTTTATGGATAGAACTTCCAGAGGTGCTGAATGTTCCAAGCGTTCTGGATGGGTATCCCGTCCTGCGTCTCCAGGCGCGCTGTACCCGGCCTGGAGACATGGACGACCCTGAACGGGCTCTCCCACACGGGCGAGAGCTTGTGCAGACCTTCTCTGGAGAGGACCCGCCTTAGGACGAGGTCGCCTACCTCGAGCGTCTTGGAGCGGATGTTGCGGCAGTGGTACCGCCACAGGGCCTGTTGGTACCTTGCCGCCCTCAATGCGGCTTCGCGGCGGCGTTCCTCCCCCAATACGAGGTCCATCCCCCGCATGGCGTCCTGCTGCGTTTCATCGAATGCTAGGACCCATGCAGAGCAATGTTTGACCTCGTGAGGAAGGACTGCTTTAGCTCCGTAGACGAGGAAGAATGGAGCCTCGCCCGTTGGCTTGGTGGCGGTGGTTCGGATGGACCACAGCACGGACTGGAGCTCGTCGTGCCAGCCTCTGCCGCAAGCCTCCAGCTTCTTCTTGAAGGTCCTGGTCTTGAGGCCCCTCAGGACCTCAGCGTTGGCGCTTTCGGCCTGACCATTGCTCCTGGGGTGGGCCACCGAGGCATAGCAGATGTGCGTTCCAAGGTTAGCACAGTAGGTTTTTAAGAGGTTACTGGTAAACTGCGAGCCGTTATCGGTGATGATGCGGTTGGGAACCCCGAAGCGGCTCACGAGGCCCTTGATGAACTTGACAGCAGAGCCGGCCGGGATAGTACGGACAGCTTCCACTTCCGCCCACTTAGTGAACTTGTCGATGGTGACGTAGAGATATCGGTAGCCCATTGGCGCTCGTGGGAACAGGCCCAGGATGTCCAGCCCCCAGACCGCGAACGGACACGTGAGCGGAATGGTTTGGAGGCCCTGAGCGGGCTGATGGATTTGCTTGGCATGGAATTAGCAAGCTTCGCAGGTCTTCACCAGCTCGGCTGCATCGTTGAGTGCTGTGGGCCAATAGAATCTGCTGCGGAAGGCCTTGACGACAAGGGTCCGTGATGATGAGTGATGTCCACAGTCCCCGCCGTGTATGTCAATCAGTAGCTCCCTCCATTGATCGCTGGAGATGCAGCGCAGCGTGACGTCGTTCGGCCGTTTCCTGTACAACTCACCGTCTTGAATGCAGTATGCCGTGGCCTGTCGGGCCATGCGCTCTGCGTCCTCTTCCTTCTCCGACAGTGTCCCGTGCATCAGGTGCTCCTTGAATTCCTTGGTCCAGCACTCCTCCTGGGGCTCGAGCGCCAAGAGTAGCCGAGCTCCTAAGGTTGGGCCACAAGCTGGGGCTCCCGTGGCCGGGGGCTGTGGGAGCTCCTCCCGAGGCTGAGTCGTGCTTGAAAGAGGAGGCGTAGCTGACGACTTGAAGAATTGCTCTTCGAAGACGCCGGGTTCCTGTGGTTGCCGCTTGGATGCTCTCTTGGCGATGTCGTCGGCTTTCTTGTTGGTGCCTCGGGCACGTGTTGCAGCTCCAAGCCTGAGAACTGCTTTTCCATTTTTCGCACCTCCGCAAGATAGGCCTCCATGTGCTCGTCCTTTGCCTCGTACACTTTGCTGGAGAAGTTGACGAGGAGCTGTGAGTCGCCCTTGACGGTAAGGTGTCTCACCCCCAGAGTTGTCGCGGCCTTCAGGCCGGCTATGAGGCCTTCGTATTCTGCGATATTGTTGGAGACCTTCTCGCCGTGCTGGAAGCAGAGTTGCACGGTGTAGTAAAGCTTGTCCTGAGTGGGCGAGACGAGCACTGCTCCAGCCCCCGCGCCCTGGTGCGCAAAGGCGCCATCAAAATATATGACCCAGCCGTCTGGTGCCTCACGTCCTGGGGAGGTGGACCGGTCTTCTCTCCTCAAGAGCCGGGGCATCTGTCCATTCTGCCACAAAATCGGCGAGCGCGGCTCCCTTGATGACCCTGGTGGTGCTGAACTCCAGCTGGAATGCTTGCAGCTCGATGTTCCATTCAGTGACCCGTCCGGCTAAGTTTGGGCTCCTGAGCACCCTCTCCAATGGGTAAGAAGAGACGACCTTGATGGGGTGCCCCTCGAAGTAGTGTCGCAGCTTGCGCGAGGCCACCAAGAGTGCGAGCAGGAGCTTTTGCGGCATGGGGTAGCGCGCCTTTGCGTCCCGCAGTACGGTGCTGATGAAGTACACCGGGTGCTCGATGAGGGCTGGCACACTGTTGAGGCTTATGTCTTGCGGAGATTGGGGCGTATTCTGAGGTAGAGGGTTTCCCGCGACTTGGGTGTCCTCAGGAGCCACCGCGATGCTGCTCTGCCGAGCTTGATCTTCCGCTGTTGATGGCTCTGGTGTGCCTTCCTGACCGTGCGCTGCATCAACTCTGGCTTGACACGACACACCCTTGTCTTGGCGCTCCTCCCAAACCACCACCAGCGCCGCGCTGGCGGAGTACGGGGTGGCGGCAAGGTAGAGTTCCAGAGGCTCGAGAGGCCGTGGCGCCACCATCACTAGGGGGCTGGTGAGGTATTTCTTGAGTTCTTGGAAGGCCCGGTCGGCCTCTGGGTCCACTCGAAGGGGCCCTTCTTCTTCATGAGCTTAAAGAAGGGCAAGGCGCGCTCGCCTAGCTTTGAGATGAAACGCCCTAACGCGGTCACCCGCCCTGCCAGCTTCTGCATCTCCTTGAGGGTCTGTGGTGGGCTCATGTCTTCGATGGCCTTGATCTTCTCTGGGTTCGCCTCGATCCCTCTGTGGGATACAAGGAACCCTAGTAGCTTGCCGGAGGGGACGCCAAACATGCACTTCTCCGGGTTAAGCCTCAGGTTCACCTGGCGCAAGCTTTGAAAGGTCTCCTCCAAGTCTTGAATCAACGTCCTCGCCTCGCGAGATTTGACTACTATGTCATCAATGTAGGCCTCTGTGTTCCTCCCGAGCTGCTGCCCCAAGGCGATGTGCATCAGCCGCTGAAAGGTTGCGCCCGCATTGCGAAGGCCGAAAGGCATGCAGGTGTAGCAATACACCCCACATGGTGTCAAGAAGGCCATCTTCTCCACATCCTCCACAACCATCTTGATCTGATGGTATCCAGAGAACGCGTCCAGGAAAGATAGCAAATCGCACTCGGCGGTGGAGTCGACGATTTGGTCGATGCGCGGAAGGGGGAACAGATCTTGGGGACATGCTTTGTTGAGGTTGGTGAAGTCGACGCACATCTGTTCCTTCCCACCTTTCTTCAGTACTACGATAGGGTAAACCAACCAAACAGGGTATCGAACCTCGCGAATGGTGCCAGCCGCCTCTAGCTTGTGTCTCCTGGACGATGAAGGCCTGCTTCTCGGCGGACTGCCGCCTCACCCACTGCTTCACAGGGCGCATGTTGGGGCACACCCTTAGATGATGCTGGATCACCTCTCTTGGGACCCCTACCAGCTGATTGGGCTCCCACGCGAATATTTCCTTATTCGCGCGCAAAAATCTCACCACAGCTTCTTCTTGTTCCTGATCTAGGCTGGTTCCTATGGTAAAGGTGGCCCCTGAAGACCCGTCCTCGTTAACCAACACCTGCTTGGTCTCCGCCTTGTCTTGGGTGAACAATTGCTTCTTGTTGGCGGGTGCAGTCTCCTTGGCCTTAGGTGTGCTGGCGCCGGCTGGCTGCACCGCTGCCGCAGTCTTGAAGGCAAGCTTGAGCGCCGTCACCGCCTCCTTAGTGTCCCCCTTGATGGTGAGGACGCCCTTGCTTCCTGGCATCTTCATGAGGTTGTAGGCCGGGTGAGTCGCCACCATGAACTGAGCAAGAGACGGATACCCGAGTATGGCATTGTACGGGAGACCGATGCGGGCAATGTCGAAGTCCACCAGCTCAGTGCGGTAGTTGTCGCGCGTGCCGAAGGTGATGGGGAGGCGGATCTGCCCCAGAGGGTGGGCAGCTCCGCCGCCTATCCCCGAAGAAGGCTTGCTGAGGTTGAGCCTTTCGGGCGGCACGTGGAGGAGGCTCAAGGCTTCCACGGAGAGCAAGTTGATGCTGGCACCGCCGTCGATGAGGGTCTTCGTGACGGCCACGTTGCAGATGGTAGGCGTGTAGAGCATTGGGAGCATGCCGGAGCCGCCGGTGGAGCCGGGGTGGTCTTCTAAGTCGAAGGTGAGGTCGGCCTCTGGAGCAGCCCAACCTGGCGGAGCCCCCGGGCGCTTGGAGGCTGCCCCAATCTGACGGAAGAAAGGCTTGACGTGGCGATCTGAAGGAGGTGCTTGAGAGCCACCCAGCAGAGCCGCGACGGCGTGGTGTGCCGGCACCGCGTACCGCGCGATGAAGAGGTTGCGGAGTTCCTCCCAGGATGCCACCGGGGACCCTGGGAGGTTGAGCAGCCAGGCGCGTGGCTCGCCGGTGAGGGCCATGGGGAACCAGTTGGCGATGATCTTGTCGTCACCGCCGGCATCGAGGACGGCCTCCTCGTACGCCTGCAGGAACGGCGCCGGGTCTGCCACGCCGTCGTAACACGGTGGCATCTCCGGCTTGAACTTGGCTGGCCACTGCACTCGCCGCAGGGCGGGGGCCAGGGCTCGGTACCCAGACTCCCTGTTGCTGGTGTCGGTCGCAGAGGCGGGTGGCGGCGCACCTGTCATGGGAGCGAAGCGCGGCGGCGCGGGGCGCAGGTCGGTGGAGAGGGGCTTCGACGCACCCCTACCTGGTGCGCCAATGTCGGATGTGGGGTTCCGGCGAACCCTTAAGGTTCGAACATTGGGGTGCGCGCGAAGTCTTTCCCTCCTACCGATCTACGCTCTAGCTTGCTTTGCGGACGAATTTGATGAACTCACAACACAGAAAGACACGGGGTTTATACAGGTTCGGGCCACCGTTGCGGTGTAATACCCTACTCCAGTGTGGTGGTGGTGGATTGCCTCTCAGGCTGATGATGAATAGTACAAGGGAAGAACAGCCTCCTGAGGTTGAGGTGTTCTTGTGTTTATGTAGCTAAGGAAGATCTGAGCCAGTTCCGGATCCGTCCCCTCCTACTGTGGTGGCTAGTCCTATTTATAGAGGCCCTGGTCCTCTTCCCAAATATCAAGCGGGAAGGGAGCCAACAATGGCGGGCAAATTTGAAGAGAGACAGCTAGTACAAGCTATCCTGACAAAAGCGGTCTTCGCTTGCGAAAAGCTCTGGGGTGACGCCGTCTTGGGCTCCACGATGACCTCCGCCTTGCCGTCCTCCTGGTCTTGGTCTCGTTGCACCAATATGGCAACCTTTGCCTGATGCCTCGGTACTCTTCATCTGTGCTGGCCTCCTTAGCACCCAAGAGGAAACATGGACGCTGCGCGCACTGGCTCCCGCCTGGCGCCTGCCTGGCACCGTTCGTCATGGCTCACGTCACGAGAGCCTCGTGAGGTTTGCCCCACCTTGATATCTCCGCTCCTCGTGAGCCTGCCTAGCGGGGCCACTCCAGAGGAGGTCTTGAGTCATTCGCCTCGCGAGGGTCTTGTCGACGAAGATGGGCCGTACGGCCTGCTACTTGGCCACGCGGTGGGCCGCAGGCAGGCAAGTCTGGGGACCCCCGTTCCCAGAATGCCGACAGGTGTAGATTCACTCATTTTGCTCTAGTACTACTCATTTAGGGTGTATTCTAGTCACTTGTTGAAATCTCTAGAAAGGCAAATACTCCTTTCCAGTTTACAGGGCTATACTAGCAAGTAGTACTACAATAGTGGGCTCAAATAGCAATTTTGTCTCATGCAAGAACCTGGCTATATGCGTGCTCCAAGCCCTTCTCGACCCACTTTTGGGTGTTCGGTAGGGTGTATGAAGGGTGCATGAGTCCACACTAGCTTAACACAAATACACTAGGAGCATGCATGAGAAGAGCATGCATGAAGAGGGGTGCTGGGATGAGCATGCATGAAGAGGGAACAACTATGCTGAGATGAGAATGCAACCAAACACACTGTGGCGAGCATTCGCAACTGCCACGTTCGAGTTGCACTTGGCTCTTCGCCTCTTCGAGAAGACGAACAATTATGTTACTACTACTTCTACAGTATTGAATCCACTGCTGCATGTCCGTCCACTGCATGCAGGAGGGATAGCTTGTTGTACTACTCTATAAGGCTAGTTGTAATGGGAGTATCATAGGTAGTACTCCCTCTATTCCTAAATATTTGTCTTTCTAGAGATTTCAACAAGTGACTATATAGGGAGAAAAATGAGTGAATCTACACTCTAAAATATGTATATATACATCCGTATGTGGTAGTCCATTTGAAATATCTAAAAAGACAAATATTTAGGAACGGGGGAGTATCATGCATGCCAACTAGGCAAATTTGATGAGGTGGCATATAAGTAAATGAAGAAAGAGAGGGTTGAGTATCATATCATGATAGCGTATCATATTAAATGTTGTGCTACTATGTGTCATGCATGCTAATAAATGAAGTCATCGATGATACTAACATACGATACTATGCACTACGGATGTGTAGTATCATACACTAGTATCATATGCATGATACTGGTATTCCATTACGACCAGTCTAAGAAAAAGCATGTCCTCGTCTACGAGCCACCGCGCGCATGGGCGAGGGAGAAGGCGTGTAGTAGTAAAATTAAGCTTCTCCTCGTTGTACGAGTTGACGTCACACATCATAGCACTGGCCCCACATGGTTGCCTCTAAACTTGGCCGAAAGACCCGTATTGTACAATACTCCATTTGCTGCAACCTCTAACATTTACCCCACCACAAATTAAAATATATATATTCCTGTCTTGACCAAATGACTGTGCAAACTACAATCACCAGGATGACAGGTAGTGCCAGAAGATTATTTTAATAAAAAAAAGCATGGAGCCGACCCCAACGATTTTAAGCTTACAAGCACGGTACACGCTATCCTAGACTACTCTACACATGAAACTGCCACACGAGCGTCCGGGCTGCGCTTGGCTCTTCACCTCTTCGGTAAGTCGAACAATGATGGAGTACTACTACAGTGGAGGAGTATTACAGTATGCTTCTGGCCATCTGACACCGATTGAACTGCGGCATGTCCATCGCCTGCGGGAGGGAGAGCGTGTAGCAAATGAAAGCTTCTCCTAGTCCTGCCAGCCACCATGCTCATGGGCGAGGGAGGGACGCAGCTTCATTGACTTACTGCTCCTGCCTTTGCGTGCATGACAGGTAGGCCCAACAGGCGGGTGGCCCACCTGTCATGCAGCCAAAGGCAGGTGCAGTTAAGGCGAGAGGGCGTTGTAGTAATCAAACTTCTTGTTGTGCGAGTGAATGTGACACATCAAAGCACTGCACTCGATATATTTCAATAATTTGCATTTACCAATGCATTAATTACAACGCATGTCGTGACTCTCCTTTTGATACTTGCATGTGTTGATTTAATGCACCTTGCCAAATTTTGACTATAAATTTAACTAACCAAATGTTCATGCATGTCACAAAAAATTACATAATTGAAATCTATGTTCAAATACGAATCAAACGATATAATTTTTGTTAACATGCACTAACATTTTGTCAGTTAAATCTTCAGTCAAAATTTAGCACCAATTACAAAAGGGCCCAATACATATTGTACTCTCACATTTTGTTTTCAGGATACCCCCACATAGAAAATATAAATAATAATGCATGTTGGGGCAGCCCACGTTTCCGATAATTTTAGCCGTGGGCTTGTTCATAAATTTTACGAGGGGGTGGTTGCTCATTTAATGGAGGGTCTTGTACCAGACTTGAACGATACAAAGTGCGACCTGGCACACCGTAACACCACTTGGAATAAGCAGGTAGCTATCTCAAAAAACAATCAACAACTCAAAAAAAACGGCGACCTGGAACGTACACAATTTTAAATGATTGTTTTGATGGAGTGAAAAAGGAAAAATACTCCACTACGTATATATAGGTCGGAGCCTCCGCGTTTGCTTGCTAGGGTTGCTCTATTCACACACTCTCATCCTCTTCAGATCTAAACAAGATAGCGGTGGTAACACTGTCTTTCTCCCTTCAAAAAACACTGTCTTTCTATCCTCACCGCTGGTTACAGATCCGGATGTATCCCCCTCCGCCGGTGAAGGGAAGGAGGGGCAGCGTTTAGGCCGTCATCGACAGCGAGGGAGGAGACCCACTGCCGGCTGCACCTTTATCTCTGGTCAAGCACCGGTGCGGGAGGTCCTTCGAATCCTTCGTCGTTGCCCTAGTGTGGGCGGATCCGGTATCCCGCCGCCCACCTATCCACATCCCGACGACCTTCAGGTATATCTTCCTTCGAAACCACCCTATCTCTACTTCCCCAGCTCACTACATTGCTGCGTGTGCATCATTTTCTACCTCTCAACCCCTCTTGATCGGATGGTCCAACGACGCATATTTTTTTCTTCTATTGTTAGAGGTAAAGCTACTCCATGGAGTCGAATCTTGTACTTGGTTCAAACAAGAAATAAAGCGGGGGTGGGGGAATTTAGTATGTACATCGGACTTGGTACAAACATGAAGGATAGGGGGTGAAAGTAGTACATACTGGTCATCCAACCGGTCTCTTGGTCGAAAAGGGAAATATAGGGGAAACGCTGTACAAAGTGGTATGACCAGGACTAGATTTGCTATCCACACATAAGATGGTTGCATGCATCATTATGGTGCAGAGGCCGGGGGCACGCCTCCATTTCCAAAAAAACATAGGAGTAGGTGGCTAGAGTGAAAAAAATGGGACCAAGCCAAATATGTTTCTTGGATGTTTGTTTCTCAGGGCAACAAACTCTGAATCACCACTTTATGCCCCGGTTTAGGTACGTGGTGCTGGACTGCTGGTGCACCCACTGTCCCATGCCCTTATACCAAATATTTAGTTGTTCTTAATCTAATGCCCCTGGTAAAATGAAGCCATGCCACTGTTATAAGCCATGACAAGTTTAGCCAAATGTTTTTGCCTGTAATTGTTTGAGACTCTGATTGTTTTCTCTGTAGCTATTTGTGCAAACAGGGATATCCATTTCACCTAGTTGCTATTGTGACCTTTTGGTGCACTGCACAAAACACTTCTTATAAGAAGTGACTTTTGTGTTGTTTAACTGGAATGTCAGAATGGAACAGTTGGTTCATTTCAGTGGAACTGCACAAAGGGAGATTTGTGTTCCAACCCTCATCATCCATATTGGCACCGTAACCTTCCTTTAGGTAAGAATGATATTTAATGCATGTGTTCATCTCTATTTTGTGACTGCCATGAGAAAATAATGCTATTGTTTACTAGTACACTTGTACTCCCTCACTGACAAAACCAATTCTGAAATAGAAGGCCAATCATGTACTTGGTTTCACCAACTGGTGAGGAGAGAGAGAAACAAAGCATGAAGTGGAAGAAGAAGAAGAAGAAGAAACAGTGCCAAGGTGATCTTGTTGAAGCCGAGACCTCAGTCGAGGCCATTCAAGGGCTCCGGCAACGTCTACCTTACATGTGAGACGATCCTCCAGGGAGCCCTTCCACTTCTGCGTATTGTCCATGATGAATTTGATGCTACTGTTATAGTAATATGCTAATGTCTTTCTATCCTTTCGTACTAAGCTAATGAAGGTTTCACCTTGTTCCTACTTGTGCAAACAGGGATCATGTTGTGCCAATCATACATTTTAGTGGAACTACACAAGACAATACAATGAACTATATCCCAGCCAGTGCTTTAACTCTGCTAGAAGTTCTTGATAATCTTTCGATATAATCTTACCACTGGTAAACAAGAGTGATTTCAACCATACATTTGAAGTGCACAAAAATATATACTATTGAGTGATTCCAGTGAGTGCTTTATCGTCTCTTCTGGGACTACATGAATAAGCTTTTTTGCTCAGGTTGGTACCAGCCTAAGGCCTTCATCCATATTAGTTTGTTGTCATCTCTATTTGTATCGTGCTACTGTCATGAGAAACTCCTTTATCTTTGCACGTTAAAGTTTTTCAACCTATGATACATGTCAATGCTTTGAGTGTTGAGCTAATTGGCACTGATTAAATAAACTAATATCTCTCTTTAACCAAGACTACTATGTTGCTAACTTTACCCATCAAGATAATGAGGGTGCTTCTATTTGTTAGTGTATGTTTCATCAAGTAGTTCCACTATTACAGTAATCTCAGTCTCTCAATATATGTGCCAACAGGGATGCTCGATGTTGGTGGAACTGCACAAAAAATTTGGGTGCTTCATTGCCTCGACAGCTTCCTTCCTTTCTTGTCAGTCGCTAATCTGGGCTTGCTTCCTTCCTTTGCTGTCAGTTGCTTGGCTTATCTCAGCTTCCAATCAAAGGAAATAGTATTTGATATGCTAGCTCACACAGGTTGGTACTGGTCTTTATCCTGATTATTGTGCTTGTCATATGTATTGGTAATTTGGTATTGTGCTACTGTTTGCCGATTTCATAAAGGAGTAACTTGGAGCCTGAACTCACGGGCAAATCATTACATTGGGTGATTTCACTAGAACTACACAAAAAGTCAGATGGACAGGTACTTATGCTGCTGCTATGTACTCCAAACTTCACTCAGACAAGCATCGATGTTGACACGATAAAGTGCCTATATACATTCGAGTATCAACTGGCGTCAACCAGTTGTTAAACTCCAAGTATTAGGAGAGTGAACGCCAAAAATATTGCTTGGCGCATAGCCCAGAAAAACATAGTCCAGTCTTTGGTCCCAACTTGTGCCTTTTGGTTATCGGCACATATGGTAGCGAACTGTATGGCATGGAGTCTAAAGATTCCAGACAAGTTGGTTGACGCGTATATTCATCTGGCACTTAATCAGTCTGCACGCCATGGATGCTCCATTTCAGTTGAACTGCACAAAAAATTTGGGTGGTTCATTTTCTCAACCGCCTCCTTTCTTGCCTGCAATGTAGAATTTTGCCGAGCTACAGGACCAAGATGAGCCAGTAAACTAGTTGGATGAAAGTAGTGGCCAAGTTGCTCAAACCTACCTCTGCACGAGGCCACTATCTAAGGATAAACCTACAAGCAAAGTTTAGATTGTCTGTGTTGCCTCTTATGTACTCAAAAGTTTACTCGTACAAGCATTAATTTTAGCAAGAAGTACCGCCGACTGAACACTAGTCTGTACCCTAGGTAATTAAAGTCCGTCCATGGATGATATTGGCAGTGATATCATTCATTTGATTGCACAAACATATTGAACATGTGTATATCTGAATCTTTTTGTGAATTATCTATGAATATTATCGTGTGATCTATCAATCATTTGGATGCATAGACATGTTGAACTTGTGTATATATGAATATTTTGAGTTGTTGATTGTGAATGTTGGCTATGAATATGAATGTGTCCTGTGAAACTGAGTTTGATACGAATGTTTACCTGTTCTGTTGTACTTGTGTGTGAACTTGTTAGTATGTCTACTGTGGGATTTGTGATGTGTGGGTGTCAACGGCACACCTTCTTCCCGAGAAGAAGTGCACATGCTTTGTTAGGGTAGCAACGGCGCATCAGCTCTTTTTAATATTTTTGCTCTGTCTTCCCCCTCCCCCGCTCAACCCCTGCCATAATGTATTCGGCCTCAAAACAAGCATAGTACTGCGTTGTTTTGGGGGCTTGATGAAAAATTGAGTGTTGGTTTCTGTAGGTTGGCCCGCCCAGCAAATGGGCTGCTGGTCCACCATGGACTGGGAGGCTAAAAATACAAGTTGTATGGTGCAGAGGCAAGTAAAAAATGCCATCGAGAGCCAGCCACTGAAGAAAAATAATCGCGTCTGATGTGCTTTTTCAGTCGCGCCGTCGGCCCCCTCTTTAATCCAGTTCGCTCGGGGATCTAGCTGGTATCATTTTTTTCCAGAGGGCGAGCAAGTATCAGCTAGCCCTAGGTATGCGTAGCCCACGACTTACGGAGACAGTGGTTTCAACTTATTTTTTTTGGTCCATACCGGCCTATGGGCCTCCCAGCGCAGGTTTTACTTTTTCTTAAAGATCGACAGCCCAATGTATTTTCTTAATAAAACGCAGATCTCTGTTCTATTTGTCTATATATAAGAATACTAATGCTGTGTCCAATGTATGTTTTCCCTTCTAACCACATTATATATATATATATATATATATATATATATATATTATTACTATTATCGTATATTTTATAAATACTTATATACACATTATAAAATCATCCCATGTGTTATTAACTTATAAAAGTAAATATTTAACAGAAGTTGGCAAGAAAAATCCTGGTTGTTTTTGACTCACGGGTAGGAAAATCCTAATGATTGCGTACAAAAGCTTACGAAGATTTTAAGGACCAAAATAATAATAACGCGCTCATTTTTATTTTGAACAATAACTCGCTAATTTGTTAACTTTATATATAAAAAATGTGTCACAACGGTTTATTTTTTATATTAATTGCTCCTTCTAACCTAACATTATATATAGAACGAGTCCAGCTAATTCGTGTATTTCAAGAAAGTGCAAATGGGCTGGGATTTCTTAGAAAAAATTAAATGGGCCGCATTGACGGGAAATTATTTGTTCACCCAGCCCAGCTAATGGACTGTACATTCTAGAGAACACGGGTTAAATATATAGCACATTTTTGCAGGCTGACATGTGGGCCAATAGGTCGAAGCCTACGCAGGGCGTTGTCAACTTGGTCAACAAATGATTATAACATCCACAACCATTGGATTTATATCCAACTGCCGGCATGCACCTTCAATCTCTCGTCTTCTTTCTCTAGCGTCGCCGGGGCCGCCTGGTTCGGCCTCCGGTGGCTAGCGGCTCTGCTTAGCATGCATCGCTGCGAAGCGCTACCCCACCGCCGGCCAGGCTATCCCTCCACACCTCCTGATATTCTCCATCGACTGCAGCCCCATGCCGCACCAGAACCAGTTATAACCCTTGTACTCCTCTCAATCTGCGACTCCACTACCGCGTCTTCGCATCTCCAGGTCATTCCCGTCCGGGGCCTCGCCGTCGTCCACCGCCTCGCTGCGCTCGGCGTGGCGTGGTCAACAAACGAAAGTCATCGGAAGAGGAATGTACGTGGAGAGCCTGACGACTGGGACCCACGAGGTCCATGGTTGCACGCAAGGAAAGTTCCTCCTTATTAAACTTGAAAAAAATGTTTCCTCCCCATGACAGCTGAGACCCACCGGCTGTATCTTCGCACAGAAGGAAGTGCCTCCTCGTTATGCAAAAAAACTATTCCTCCCGTTGACAGCTGGGACCCGTCAGATTTGGTGGCTGACTTGTGGGCCTACTAAGCGGACATGTACGCGAGGCTTTGTCAACTTAATCAACAAATGATTCTAGCAGCTGGACCGTTGGATGTTAATCCAATAGCCGTGCTCCTTCTTCAACCTCTGTTCTTGCTCCTGTCTCCCGTGGGCAGCAGTGCTGCCGCGCACCCGAAGCAGTCAAGTTTCCCACTCCTCTCCATCTGCGACTCCATCGTCGCGTCTTCCCCATCTCTGGGTCGTTCCAGTCTGGGGCCTCACCGTCGTCCATCGGCCTTGGTGTGCTCGGCACGGTGTGGTCAACGTGGTCAACAAACAAGAGTCATCGAAAGATGACTGTACGTGAGAGGCTGATAGTGGGGACGCACCACTCCCATGGACGCATGCATGCAAATGCATCCTTTTTACCCTAAAAATAATGTTTTCTCCCCCTGCTTGCTGGGACTCACCGGCTACATCTTCACACGCAAGGAAGTGCGTCCATATTACGGGCAAAAAAATGATTCACCCCCTGACTGCTGGGACCCACCAGCTACATCTTCGCACACAAGGAAGTGCGTGACAGTGGGGACCCACCTCGTCGAAGCGTACGTAGTGTTGTCATTCTAGTCGCGAACGTGTACGTACATACGATCGGTCTGTCTGCAGGCTGCAGTGATGAATCGTGGCCATGTAAGGAAGGGCGCGTGTCGTAGTAGAGGCGCACACGTAGCATGTACACGTACGTACAGCGGCCAGGGTGCAAGAAAGTAAATACGGCCACGTACGTACATACGGGAGGGTCATGAACGCCTACTCGCGCATACGTACGGCCAGGGCTCGTGTACATGGCTGGGTCGGAACGGAGAAACTGTGTCGTCGTCGTGTTCATGGGGGGGGCAACGGAATGCGTCATGTTCATCGGGAGGCAATGGAACGCGTGCTGTTCATCGGGAGCCAACCGGCTTGGACGGATCAGCCGATGGAAACGAGGCCTGACATACCACAGAGCGGAGGAAACGGCCTTGTGTTCGACCGAACACGGTTGAAACGGGATCCTGTTCATCGGGAGGGGTCTGGTGTACCGCAAAATGGAGGAAATTGACCTCCTACGGTCAAAACGGGGTCCTGTTGATCGGAGGGATGTGGCGCAAAACGGAGGAAACGGACTTGTGTTGGAGCGCTACGGTCGAAACGGGGGTCCTGTTCATCGGGAGGGGTGTGGCGTACCGCAAAACGGGACTCCACGGGATACTGTTCATCTCCACCGTCGACTGCCTCCACGGGCTCCTGTTCATCCACCGTCAACCTCCTCCAGCCTCCACCTGTGACTGTTCATCCACGGGCTCCTGTTCATCCAGCCTCCATCGCGCGCTCCTCCACCGGCTACTGTTCAACCAGCCCTCTCCATGGGGTCCTGTTCAACCACCCGTCCACGGGCTACTGTTCATCCAGCTCTCCACCGGCTACTGTTCAACCGGCCCTCCACCGGCTATTGTTCAACCAACCCTCCACGGGGTCCTGTTCATCCAGCCCTCCATGGGGTCCTGTTCATCCACCGACTCGATCGATCGGGGTCCTGTTCATCCAGCGGCAACGGCCTCTACTACCATGGGGTCATGTTCATCCAACCCCCCACCGGCAACTGTTCATCCAAAACCCCCCAACAACGCTCACTGTTCATCCAGAGATAATATCGATCGGCTTCAGTTAGCAGCAGTAGCGAAGGAATCACTCGGGTTCAGTTAACAGCAAGGGATCGATCGATCGCTCGGGTTCAGTAATGCGTAGCCAGCAGTGCAATCGCTCGGGTTCAGTTAGAGCCCAACGCCTCGCACCCACGCGCCGTGTATGAGAGAAACGTGCATCGCTCGGCCCCCGACCATCCACCGTAACCGGGAACTCCCCGATATTTTCCTCGCCCTCGCTTCTACCACGGTTTTCTCCATCATGGATGGCCCAAAGAATGTCATGCAGCTGCGTCTCCGGCCTGCCCAGGACGAAAAGCCCATTTTCTGTCATGATTTTTTGTCATAGAAGTAGGAGCCCACCACATCTATGATGATACCAGGTTTTGTCACAATTATCGTCATAGAAGTGTCATAAGCATGACAGAAAAAAATTTCGTTCGGCCCAAAATGTCACGGATGTGTCTTTTTTTGTAGTGCTTTCGGGACTTACCGGGAAGGAATCGGGTCACCGGAAGCGGTTTCGGGCACCCTCCCCCCCCCCCCGGCAAGATATGGGCCTTATGGCCAAAGAAGGGGACAGACCAGCCCACAAGGGGGCTGGTGCGCCCCCTTCCTTGTTTGGCCAGCCCTAGGAAAGGAAAAGGGGGAGGGCTAGCCCCTCTCACCTTTCCCTCTCATGGGAGAAAGGAAAGAGGGGGGCGGCACCCTCCCCTGCCTTTCTCCGCACTCCAAATAAGGAAAGAGGGGCGCGGCTTGGGAGGGACCCCAAGTAGGATTCCTCCTACCTTGGCACCTCCTTTGGCTGCTCCTCCCTCCCTCCCACCTATATATATGTGGGAGGGGGGGTGCCTAGCACACACCAGACAATTGCCTAGCCGTGTGCGGCGCCCCCTCCACCGTTTACACCATGGTCATGTTTTCATAGTGCTTAAGCGAAGCCCTGCGGAGATCACTTCACCATCACCGTCACCACGCCGTCGTGCTGACGGAACTCATCTACTACCTCGACGTCTTGCTGGATCAAGAAGGCGAGGGACGTCACCGAGCTGAATGTGTACAGAACGCGGAGGTGTCGTGCGTTCGGTACTTGATCGGTTGAAGCGCGAAGAAGTTCGACTACATCAACCGCGTTGTGAAACGCTTCCGCTTACAGTCTACGAGGGTACATAGACACACTCCCCCCCTCATTGATATGCATCTCCATGGGTAGATCATTGTGTGTGTGTGTGTAGAAATTTTTTGTTTTCCATGCAACGATTCCCAACACCCACCATCCACAGCATCTATCCTCCGAACACCTGAGCCTCCCAAGACGGCGCCTCCATGGAGGGTACGACGCATAGGACGTCACCGCTCAATCCAGACAGAATTTTGGACTTCCGTTCAGGAGGGGTTCGGAGGTGGATAGGAGGGACCGCGGCTTCGTCTCCAGCGAGGGTAACGGCATCGAGGAACGTCGCCGATGCCGGGCCGAACCAACCGACCAAAGTTTCATCTGGCCCCTATCCTATACCACCAAACCTTCGTCTGCTCTGGATCCGATAGCGAGCCATGAACCAAAACCTGTAGAGATGAAAGTGCCATGGGGCTCAACCCACCAGGAAGGAGGATCGAGAAGAACAGTCGTAGATCATCCAGGCATCGAATCCATCGATCCGAAGTGGCTAACGACGAACCCACCACCCTGCGCCGACCGACATCGTCCAAGCACCGGATCCAGAGGGATCCGACCTGAACCCGGCGGCGCCCACGACCTCCCGCTCTTGCCCACAACGCAGCCACCACTTCACCACGACCAAGCCGCTGTCGCGCCGCGCACGACGCCGCCTGGAGTTGCCCACACGCCGCGTCACCGGACACCACGCTAGCCCAACACCTTCTCACGATTTGGCTGTCCCGCGCCAGCCTTGACGCTCGAAAGGGAGAAACGCCCCGCCACTGCCTTGCCGGCCAGGCTTCGCCTGGCGGCGCTGCTGACAACGGCGAGGAGGGAGGAGAAGCGGGCGCCTGGAACATAAAATAAGCAAAGTGAATATCTTTCGACCATAAATTAAACTAATAATGTGTTTATGTGATGATATATAATATTACTGAAAACATTTTCCAAATATGAATTCGATGATATAGTTTTTGTTATATATAACTCACATTCGGTTAATCTAATTTTTGGTCAAAATATAATTTTGAAATGCGTGCCTAGCTCATTCATTGGAATTTTTTTTGAAAGATCCAGTAAATTGCTGGCTTGATTCAGATTTAGAAGAAAGCAACGGAAGAACAACATGATGAAGATCCGAAGATCAAAAGAGAAAGGAAAAACTGCGGCCCTAATAGCTGCAGAGAGCTACACCCACCACAAACAACATGACTACACAACCGAAGCACCTGTCGCAAGCTAAGCATCACCACCGCGTCTCAAACAACGCCGATCACCTCCGAAGACAGCAGCAGCTCCCACTACAACTTCCCTCGCCAACGCACCATCCACCCTGGAAGCAGCGGGTAGATGGCGGGACTTGGTCGATCCCAGGAAGAGCTTCGTCTTGGACTCATCGATGATTTCGTACATTGCGCCTGAAGCTTCACCTTGAACAGCGGCGAGCACCGGAGGAGCACCGCAGAGAGCTTCCAGGAAATGTCTCCAAACGTGATCCTCCCAACAGAGGAGCGACGTCAAACACGCCGCCATCACGCCGATCCAACACCGGACCTAGGATTTCGCCCGGAGACAAACCACCATCCGAGCACGAGGAAGATGCCGACACACCTCAGGTGACGCCTCCAAGGAGGTAAATGACACCCACAGGCGCCATCGCCACCGGCCTCTGATCGTGCAGGACTTTCGTCCGTATCGCCGCACACCTTCGCTCGTGCCCACAGAAGATCGTCCATGCAGTCTCGCGCCGCCACCGCCGCAGAACCTAGTTGTAGAAGCCATGGAGTCGTGGTCCACCCCGCCCACGGCGAGCCTACAGTGACCAGATCAGTCCCTGCATCCCGCATCTATCATGGCCGGAGCCGCCTACTCCAGCATCACAGGACCAACACGCAGGGCCGGCGCGCGTCCAACACACTACGGATCTGGCCAGGTTCGTCCAGATCCGGCCGCCACACGCCCTCGCCTGGCCGCCACCGCGCCAGGCCGCGCCCACCCCGGTCCGCGTCCGCGCGCGCCCTTGCCTGGCCGCCACCGGGCCAGGCCGCGCACCACGCTCGCCCGCCCCTGGACGCGCGCCCTCGCCGGCGCCAGGTCCGCTCTCCTGGCCCTCGCCGGCGCCAGATCCGCCCCCTCCTGGCCGCGCCACGCCCTCGCCGGCGCCAGATCCGCCCCCTCCTGGCCGCCCCCACGCCAGATCCACTCAATTGCACGCCTTTCATGGCCACGCGCGCCACCACGGAAGCCGGACGTCCCGCGCCGCCCGCGCCTCGTGGGGAGGGAAGGACCCCGCCGCCGCCGTTCCCTGGCGGCGGCGAGGAAGGGGGAGGCGAAGGTGTGGGAGGCGGCGGCGACAGACTAGGGTTTCGCCCGGCCGCTCGCGGGAGCGGCGCGAGCGAAGAGCTCTGGGGCATTCCCTATTTTCTCATGTACAGGTTTTTTTCATTCATTGGAATTGGAATTATGTGGTTTATGAACCGGACAGCGCGCTAATTTTGATCTAGAATAGACTTCATAATTGATCCAGAGTGTCGTCTATATAAACACGAGCTCCACAAGAATTGTCTACAACATTCCTCCCGCCCCGCTGTTCCTGGCCAGACACGTATATCGGCGGCTACGTCCAGGTCAACAGGCAGGGGGAGACTCGGCGAGGGATCAATGGAGGGTTGTCGTGGCCGGCCATGGACCGGACTACCGGCGCTGCTGCTGGCGGCGCTGGCCTGCGCTGCCGTCGGCGAGTGCAGGGTGGTGCACGTGGGAGAGGCGCACCGGCGGAGCATGCTGGCCAATGGCCTCGGCGCGACGCCCCCGATGGGGTAAGCTCGCTGCTGCTTAACCGCGGTGCAACTTGGCATGATCCTTGATCAAATCCCCTCTTCCTTCTATCTCTCGTCGGCAGGTGGAACAGTTGGAATCACTTCGTGTGCGACGGCAACGGCGAGGTTGTCATCAGGGAGACCGGTGCGAGCTGAGCTGCTTCTTATTTACTGTTGAACTGTCCTTTAATCGCGGCAGGCAGCTATAAACTGAGTACTGTATTTTCTTGTCTTGTTGTATGTATGAGTGCCTGAGCAGCTGATGCGCTTGTGTCCACCGGGCTCGCCGCTGCCGGCTACAAATACGTCAATCTTGGTGCGTTGCTGCCACACTCTCATGCGCCCTTGGCCTTTTTTTTTAGTGCTCCCCTGTTTCTGCACTGAAGAATTCTTTTACGTATGTATTTCATTGATTAATTACAAGCGGATAAAGTGGACCGAGCCAACTTTATGTGTTGTGTGTATGTGTTTTCTGCAGATGATTGCTGGGCAGAACCCGAACGTGATGCGAAGGTTTGTGCATAATCTGCCCTCCCACCGGTGTCTAGAGTCTGAACACTCTTCTGCAGAATATTTCTTAGGAGGAGGGTGATCGATCATCCTCTGTTGCACTTGTTTATGCTGCTGCAGGGCAATCTTGCGGCGAACAAGAACACGTTCCCCCACGGGATAAAGGCACTCGCAGACTACGTCCACAGCAAGGGGCTCAAGCTCGGCATCTACTCCGATGCTGGGTAATTCATCGTGACTGTTGTAGTAAAAACTGTGACGGTAATTTACCCTTCTCTGATCGTAATTTTGTGTGAAGATACAAGACATGCGCCAAGGCTCAGCCCGGGTCCCTCGGCCACGAGGAGCAGGACGCCAAAACCTTTGCGTCCTGGGTGAGCGATCCATCCATTCCAAGCTTGATCTATCGCACTTGCGCATATCTCTGATGTGTTTTTGTTCACTCCATCCATCCATGGGATTTGCTTTCTGGTCTCAGGGAGTGGACTACCTCAAGTACGACAACTGCAACAACGGCGACACGAAGCCGCTGCAGAGATACCCTGACATGAGCAAGGCTCTGATGCAGGCCGGCCGCCCCATCTTCTTCAACCTCTGCGAATGGTAACACATCACCGTCTTGTCTTGTATATATGCACAGCACCGTGCGTAGCTGATGCGAGTTGCGCATTCTTGACGAGCTCCTCACTCTCGTGCTCGTGTCCTTGCCGGCGACGGCGACGGTGAGCAGGGGCGACATGCACCCGGCGCGGTGGGGCGCGGCCTACGGCAACAGCTGGAGAACCACCAACGACATCGAGGACACCTGGGACAGCATGACGTCGATGGCGGACCAGAACGAGGTGTGGGCCGAGTACGCGCGCCCCGGCGGCTGGAACGGTCAGTAGTCAGTCCATGGAACAAACTCCTCATCTTATGAGTTCATGGATGGATTCGTCTTATCTTGGCTTGTTTTTGGTTGGTTTTGACGCTCCCTCTGGCATGGGGTGTGGCATGCAGATCCGGACATGCTGGAGGTGGGCAACGGAGGAATGACCAACGACGAGTACATCGTGCACTTCAGCATCTGGGCGATCTCAAAGGTCAGTCACTGACTCACTCATGGCTAGATACTCTGTATTTTATCTTGTTCTTTTCTTCTCTGAATGTGGTCGAACCGTCTCTGTTGGATGTGTGTAGGCGCCTCTGATCATCGGCTGCGACGTGAGGCACATGTCGCAGGACACGTACGACATCCTTGCCAACAAGGAGGTGATCGCCGTCAACCAAGGTGATCTTCAAAATTCCCTTGCACCTGTCAGTTCCGGCTCTCGCTCTCGTGTTTGCCTTGTCAACCAAGGTGATCTTCAAACTGATCGATCGTGGTGTTTGTTGGTGCAGATCCTCTCGGCATCCAGGGGAAGAAAGTGAGGATGGAGGGGAGCAGCGAGGTAACAGACGCTGCACTGCACTGCCCTCTCCGATAATCTGAACTTCCCACATCGTAACCAAGAACTGTAACAGTGTGATGTGCTATGCAACAGATCTGGGCTGGGCCTCTGACGGGGTACAGGACGGCGGTGCTGCTGCTGAACCGGCACGACAAGGACGAGGCCCAGATCACGGCGCACTGGGACGACATCGGCCTCCCCGCCGGCACGGCCGTCGAGGCCAGGGACCTCTGGCTGGTACGTCTCCACCTTTCCCCGGCCGTCAGCAAGCCAACAGACGGCATGGATGAATCATCTTGACCGTTTTGTCGTTGTTTTGGTTGCCGCAGCACATGACGCTCAACACCAAGTTCACGGACAAGATGAGCTTCAACGTGACGCCGCACGCGGCCAGGATGTTCGTGCTCACGCCTCTCAAGTCCCAGATGGATTGAGGAAAAACGACATGGGTCGATGCCCGTTCCAAAATTGATTATACAAATACAGTGCATTTTTTCCTACTTATATTTTTCCGTAATAATTTGGACGTGGTTTTTAGCGTGTAATGATTTTTTTGAGAACTTCTAGTGTGTAATAAGGTCTGGGCACTTTCGGTCCCTGGTAAGGTCAAAACTTTTGTGTGGAAAGTGTTACATGGAGCCATTCTCGTTAAATCACCTCTGACGAATCGTCATATTGGGATGGACGACCGGTGTCCAGTTTGTCATGATCAATGTCCAATTTGTCATGATCATTCGGAAAACCTGAGACACTTGCTATTTGAATGCGCACCAACAAAAACGATGTGGTACACACAAACTAGAACAAGCAGTATCAGATGCATGTATTGTAGACAGGTCAGGTTCGGCTGTCTTGGAGGAGTTGTTGGATTCCTCAATGAGTCATTACCCTGATCTACCTCAGGTAGGGATTGCGGAGGTTGTGGCGATCGCAACATGGTGCATCTGGTGGATCAGACGACCAGTCACACACAAGGAGTGGACACCCCAGCAACGAATTGGAAGTTATCTGTTCTGCCCCTATACACAAACTTCACCAAGACAGCTTAGAGTAATAACACAAGAGAAGTAGTTAAATGGATAAAACCAGATTCATGTCAAGTTTTTTTCTCGAAAAGGGGGTTCACCCCGGCCTGTGCATCAGAACGATGCATACGGCCCTCTTATTAAAACAAATAAATAGGTTCCAACAAGGTCTTAAAAGTCTCGAATTGAAGAAAAAAAGGCTCACACAGAACCAAAAAGGCTAGAACAACAAACTAGCCAGAAAAGGGACGCCACAACCGGCTGGCTAAAGACAGATAGGTAAACTAATTGCCTATCCTATTACATGACCGCCATCCAAACCGGTTGAAGATATCCCTAGCTACCATCTCCCAGCGGATAGATCCAGTAACCAAATGCTCCCTGACCTCCATCGGAGTGAGTAGCGACCACAAACGGATCAATGCCGTGGCCCGGAAGATAACCTGCAAAAAAGGATGCATGATGTTATGTTAAAAACTAAATCATTTCTGCAATTCCAAATAGTCCACAACAACGCGCATACTCCCACACGAATTTGTCTCGCTAAGTCGGGCTCAATCCCATTAAGCCACACCCCAAATAACGCGTTTACAGTATGCGGTGGCGTAATATTGCATGCAATGTGGACTGTCTGCCAAAGAACTTTGGCTAGCGGGCAATCAAGAAAAAGGTGCTTAATCGTCTCATCCCGATCACAGAAACTACACCTAGTAGATCGTGTCCAATTACGCTTAGTCAGGTTGTCCTTGGTTAATATAACTCGTTTATGATCAAACCACATAAACACTATTTTCAAAGGTACTTTGACAGCCCAAACATGCTTAGAGGTAGGAATGAAGCTCGAGTTTATGACATCAATATACATTGATTTAACTGTGAATACTCCAGACCTAGTAAGCTTCCAGCGTAATTCATCGGATTGTTGGGAAAGGTGAACCTCCATCAGTCTCCTAACTAGATGTAGCCATTCTTCTCAACGATTGCCCGCTAGTGACCGTCTAAATTGAATATTAAGGGGGATAGATTGAAAGATCGTTGCAACGAACACCTCACGACGTTGCACAATCCGATATAACGACGGGTATTGAATGACCAAGGGTGTTTCTTCGAGCCAAGTATCCTCCCAGAAACGGGTACTAGCACCGTTGCCAATAATAAACTTTGTCCTATTAAATAAGGATTGTTTGACTTTCATCAGTCCTCTCTAGAAAGGCGAATCAGTCGGCCTAACCGTCACCTGGGACAAAGTTTTGGTCTGAAGGTACTTGCTACGAAGTATTTGCGCCCACGTGGCCTCAGACTCATGGGCCAACTTCCACAGCCACTTACTAAGAAAGCATTTGTTCTTAACTTCGAGATTCTCGATACCGAGACCTCCTTGGTCTTTCGGTCTACAGATGACATCCCATTTAGCTAGCCGGTATTTTCTTTTTAATTCATCACCCTGCCAAAAGAAACACGAGCGATAAAAGTCCAGTCTTTTCCTGACTCCAACTGGGACTTCGAAGAACGATAAGAGAAACATAGGCATACTCGTGAGCGCCGAATTAATCAAAATCAATCGGCCTCCGTATGACATGAGCTTGCCCTTCCAGCAACTTAGTTTCTTTTCAAATCGGTCTTCGATGCATTTCCATTCTCTGTTCGTTAGCTTACGGTGGTGAATTGGTATACCTAGATTCATGTCAAGTTAAATTAAATGTAGGTGCCTCGTTTCATTTTGAAGAGGGAGAAGGGGCGACGGGCATGGTTATCTGTGACAAGATAGGCAATTTCCTTGCAGGTATATGTTTTTAGGGATATTTAAATTAGTGCCCCTGGTTCCTTAGTTGTGCTCACTTTTCCCCACGCTCCAAACATTTGCTCACTTTTCCCCTCTTCCTTAGCTGAAACTCTCACAAATGCTCATAGCGGGCGTTTGCCGTCTTGACCGTCCATTGACCGTTAATTGCTGACGAGTGGGGCCGAGTCTTTGTCTGACTGTTGCTTGCTGACGGGTGGGACCGCAAGGAGACACGTATTGGGTAGCTTGTCTGAATCTGAAACAGATCTAGACAGGCCGCACTGCACAGCGCCGCCCCGCCCCCTCCGCCGGCGTCTTGCCGCGTCCACCGCAGTTGTTTCCTCCACCCTATGCCCTCGTCCATTCGTCGGTGACGCCGGGTCTCCGCCAGATATAGCCCACCCCCCCATCTGAGATTACATAGCGATGTTGAGTGAGGACGCCCGGAATGCAGTCGATCGTGGAGAGGATTGGGTCGAATCCGCGGGAGATAATTCATGGATTAAACCTGGGTAAGCATTGTTTCCTCTCAAATTGACGTTCTAAGTCGTATTGTAGGCCGTATTTGACTTCTGTTTGGTTGAATCGTTCGAATTTGTGCTCGATTTTACCCAGCTAACTGAAGTCGTATTGTAGGATTGATCCCGCGCTGGCTTTCCGGCTGGCGATTGGAATGGAAACTAGTGTGCTGCGTGGTACTAAACCGCATTTGATTTCATCATTTTTCTATCCCAAAGTGGTAGAAACCAGCATATCTTTCAAAGATTTGCGAGCTGAGCTCCGAAACACCTATCCCTAGAGTGATGCCGATGCTATTGAACTGAATTACTTCAGCAGTGACGAGCAAAGATTTCTCCCACTAACTTGCGACGATCATATGCCGTTGCTTTTTTCTGGGATTGCTGGCTGCCGATTCGGTAAACTCCAAATCGATGTGCTTCAATCACGCACAGAACGGGCGAAGGGGAAGGGAGTTCAGACATCATCTGTCTGTGCTAATAGCCAGCACCCCGGCACTCCTTGTAGGTCGACACCAAGTAAAGCAAGTGGTTCATGGAGCCACAACATGCCTGCTGCCAATTCTGTTTCCGATTCAGCTGCTGCTTCTCGTGTACCTTCTGCAGTTGGTGTAGAAGAAGATGCAGAACCTGACGAGGCAGTGCCTACAAATGATGATGACGATGAGCTGATGTTTCCTGAACTGGTCGATGTAGCCAGTCAGCAAGCAGTGGATGACGAATATATGGAGGAGCCCATCAGCCAAGCTAGGTTTGATGACACTGACGATGAAGAGAAGGTGGAGAACACGGACAACTTAATCGAGGATGAATACGATGGTGATGACATGCCAACAATTGAGTGGAACAGGGAAAACCCTGAGCTTAGTGAAGGTACCATTTTCCAATCAATGGTGGACTGTCGGAATGCAGTGACAACATGGTGCATTATATCTGAAAACACCTATAGGATTAAAAGGGGTGAGCCAGCAAGGTTCACAGTTTTTTGTCCATATCCTAGGTGTAGGTGGAAGTTGCATGCATCTCGTATGAGAGAGAGCAAATATATTCAGGTAATCCAAGTTCAGTTAGTAATTTAGTTTCAGATCGTTGAGTAAGGTTTCTTAACTGTTCTTTACCCTTTTGTTTTGTTTCAGATAAAGAAAAACCCACACAAGCACACCTGTCCACCTGGAGGGGGAGGGGGGAAGGCCAAAACCAAGCTAGCATAAACTAGGTGGGTGGCAGATGCTATATTGGATTGGCTGAGAGAAGAACCTGGACTTGGTCCAACAGCACTCCATGGGAAGCTTTTTGAGAAGTACAAGATAGAAATTCCTTACATGAGAATTTTCAATGCTAGGGAAAAGGCTCTTGACAGAATTAATGGTCAATGGAATGACAGTTTTCAGCTGCTTTACACTTTCAAAGCTGAAGTGGAGATGGCAAGTCCAGGGAGTGTTGTAGAGATTGACAAGCATACAGTTCCATTCAAAATAAAAGGGAAGTCATTTCAGAAGGAGTGCTTCAGAAGGGCTTTTGTTTGTTTCAAGGCTTGCTGGCAGGGGTTTCTAGATGGTTGCAGGCCCTATTTGGCCGGTGATGCTACACATTTGACTGGAAGATGAAGAGGACAGCTAGTAGCAGCTTCTGCAGTTGATGGACACAACTGGCTATTCCCAGTTGCATTTGGTGTGGTGGAGGCAGAGTCTGAGGAAAGTTGGGTCTGGTTTCTGCAGCAGTTGCGCAACATTATAGGCACACCCCCAGGTTTAGCTATACACACAGATGCTTGCAAGGGTTTAGAGAGTGCAGTGGAAATTGTATTCCCTGGAGTGGAGCATAGGGAATGTATGCGACACCTAGCGCATAATTTCAAAAAGAAGTTCAAAGGTAAAGTTTATGATGAGAACTTATGGCCAGCATCATACACATGCAGCAAAAGGAAGCATGAACACCATTTGAGAGTGTTGTATGCTCAAAATCCTCTTGTGAAGGAGTACATGGATGCACATCATGGCAAGGTGTGGTCAAGAAGCAAATTCAACGAAATCTGCAAAGTAGATTATGTGACCAGTAACCTTGCAGAATGCTTCAATTCAAAGTTCAAGTCGGTGAAAGGGCTCTTGTTGTGGCAAGCATTTGACAAGATGAGGCAAATGATCATGATAAAGATGGCTCTTCGCAAAAGAATTGCAGAAACACAATATGTTGGTCATCAAATGCTTCCATCACTGATTAAGGCATTGCACTTGAAGGCAAGAGGCATGAAGATGAAATGTATTCGATCTGGTACACATGAGGGAGAGGTTACCTATACTGACACTAAAAATAGGGTATGGAGGTATCCTGTGAACCTAAGTACTAGAGAATGTACTTGTAGGCAATGGCAGATCCGTGGCAAGCCATGCATACATGCCCTACATCTGATGACCGTTATCGGGGGTGCAGATGGTGAAGTTGATCAATATTGCTCTGAGTATTTCTCTGTTGCCAAATTTATGGCTGCTTATGCTAACAATGTGCCTGCACTATTGGGGAAAGATCAATGGAACATAGTAGATCCAGGGTTCAAACTCCACGCTCCTGTCATTAGTAGACCACCAGGAAGACCAAGGAACCAAAGGATTAGAGCAGGTGAGGAGGGTCGTCTACCAAAGAAGCGTGCTTGCAAAAAATGTGGAGTTCTGGGGCATATTGCTAGGCTTTGTACCAATGCAGTGGATGCATCATTTGGAGAGGAGGAAAGATGGACAGCAGCCAATGCTGAGGAGAATGCAGCAGCAATGGAGACTGAAGATGCAGTGGAGAATGCAGCAGCAAATGAAGCATCTTGGTATGTGTTTGCACCCTTTGTAGAATGCAGCTACCCTTTTGTTTGCATTTGTTCTCTTTTTTGCCTATGGCTTATAATTTTATTTACCAGGTCTAGGGAGAAAAGGCCAAGAGATGAAGAAGCAGAAGATTTTGAAACCATGGCCTTTGATGGTTTTGAATCTATAAGAGAGCAAGAGGAGGGCGTAATTTTTCCAATTGTGCCTTTAAAGATTACTGAACCCATAGATGATCGTCAAATGGTCGTCAAGTGCTCGGCGAGTGCAACTACTCCATCAGCACCTCCACGAGGAAAACCCCAAGTAAAGCCCAAGATCAAAAGGAACAAGAGTCTGAAAGAAAAGAGCATCTCAACTAGGGAAACCAGGAGCAAGACGGTGAAGCCAGCTGCAAACACAAGGAGCAAGTCAAAAATTTGGTAGATTTGTATTAAGATGTTGGCATCTTAAAACTTGGTAGATTTGAGCTACTGTGAAAACTTATCAGTTGTAATAATGTTGCTTCTACTTTGGTTTCTTATTTGAGTCATAATTCAAATTTCCATCAAAATTTGAATTTAAATCAATATTTGAATTTGGGCCAAAATTTGGATTCGAGTCAAAGTTGAAGTTGAACATTGGAGGTTCATTGCTCTATGCGGTGTATTTGATCGAGCATTTGAAGTCCAATATTCATAGGTGAATAGTCCGAATGAGAAATGTGCTAGAAACGAGCTCGAAAACAAGGGTAAACAACCCTATTTGAAATCAAGTTTTTTTTACCTTGCCTAAATGAGGCATATTTTTTTTATTAACACTTGTTCCATATATATAGGGTAAAAACGAAGTCTCACTATTTATTGATTAATATTCATATTACTACATTTTTTTGAAAAGAATATGCTTTTAATTCAAAACCGTCAAATAAAACGTTTTAGATATGAAAATGAAAAAGTAAGTTCACATCCTTCTTACTCACTCCAAAATGAAGCTATGGAGATTTTTTCGTATTTTTTAAAATTATTTTGATTTTTTTTCAAACCCTAAACCCTCTCTCCCTATTCTACGAACTCTGAAAATGTTCATAGGTGATAGCTCATTTGTGTGAAGACTTTTTTCATGAAAATGACCTACACCAAGTTTATATTTTTTTCTCATAACCTTGTCACATATGACGGCTATGTGCGCAAGAATTACAACATTTTGATTTTTTTTTATTTTTTTAAAAACATTTGAACTTGATTTGGACAAATCACTTCAAAAAATGATTTTTCAAAAAAACGCCCCTATATCGAGTTTATATTTTTTTTATGGTAACTAGGTCTCATAAACGGACGAACTACGTTTGTTTTATATTTTTGCGATTTTTTCTAATTTAGTTATGGCCATTTGAAATCTGGTCAAACCCTAATAACCCCGTTGACTCGCTCATAACCCCGCAGAAATGCTCCAAACCCTAGCGTCGAACGTGCGCCGTCGGATCCTACCAAGCGCCAAACACCACCCGTCAGATGTGGGGCAGGCATGCGCGATCTGCGTGATGCATCCTGATTGGCTACTGCACTGTCCTTCTCGGGGTTTTTACGATCTGCCCCACTTTACAAATGAAATTGTATTTTTCGCACATGACCACCACATGTCAGTGTTAAGAGTTGGTTCAAATATTGAAACTGCAAAATACAATGTGGCAAATCGTCAATATAGCTTCCCCTTCTCCTCTGCTCCATCTGACAAACAAAGGCATCGAGCAGATCGAGCAATTCCTCTGTTTCTTTCCCCATCTTCTCGTTCTTCTTCCTCTCGAGCAATTCCTCTGTTTCTTCCTCTCGGGCGATATGTCGACCTCCTCGTCAGCCCCCCGTTCCACGTGGCCGGTGTATGGTCCAGTGCTGATGACTTGATGCACTAACTGCCCACGGACTGCGCCACTTAAGCGGTTGACTTCGAAGGAGGAGAAGAATGGGAACTTTGGGCGCGAGTTCGTCAAATGCGAGAGCAAGCCGGAGGGGCAGGTTAGATCTGAGTTTTCCTCGCATCCTTTATCTCTAATTTCTCAAAAAATCTGTCAGATTTGGATTTAGGTTACATGATTTCGTTTTCAGATCGTGAAGAAATGCCACCATTTCGAGTGGATGGATGATTACATCCAGAGGCTTCAAGGGTCGGGCTTGCTGGATTCGAGGGGGAATGCAATCAGCGAGTCCAATCTGCCCCATGACAGTGCCGCTCTGGCAGCAACTGCGCGTCCAGAATACCCGACGGTGGTAGATGTTGAACTGAAGACGGAATTGAAGAAGATGAACAAGAACTTCAAGCATCTGATTGAGTTGAAGAAGCAATCCAATCTGATAGCTTTAGGAATACTTGCTCTAGGAATTTTTTACTTGATGGCCATCTCTCGTTAGAGATGTTTGTGCAACTGTCGATCACTGAATGTATGCAGTTTACTGTTAAGTTTCGACACTTTCAGTTTCGGCAGAAAACAACTACTAGTTCAGTGATAGGATTATTTTGTTAGCTAATAACCTCTAGTATAGGATCATACAGCGCACTGGACAAGGAGGGGGAACAGGGAGCAAGGCGCCACTGCAGTTACTGGCGAGATCGACGCCGTGCTCTGAAGAAAACGACACTGCCGACTGCAACTGAACACTGAACTCTGAAACTAACAGAAACAGTGCACACCAACTGTTCGATGAAATGATTTTGGCATGTGGAAAAATTTTCTAGAGCTGATCTTTGGTGAGGTGGTCTTTTGATGCATCCAAAGGCTGCCTGATTTTTCTCAGATTTTTAGGAAAAGAAAAGAAATGAATTTCACCAAAAATGGCAAATCTGGTCCAAACTTGCAGCAAGCACATTTTGAAAAATTTGAATTATGGACCAGTGGATCTTGATGGATCTTGGTTGAGGGTGCTAAGGACTAGTCAGAGGAATTTACTTAGAGTCAAAACTCAAAGGAAATCTGGCAGTTCCTTTGGAAACTCTAAGGTCTAAAATAAATAACCAAAAAGATTTTGAGATAAAATAAATAGAAATAAAATTTAGGGACAGTTGAAACTTGTTGGAAATTGTTGCTTGGCTTGACCCAAAGTAGGGAGGTGGGTTTTAGAAAAAAAATATTTACATAGGCCATGGGGAAGAATTGTTTTGGCTTTCCTTTACTTCAAACATAGTGTAGTTAAAACTACACTTTTGACTAAAGCCAAATATCTCAAAGTATTTGATACTTCAATATTTTTGAAAACCAAAGTATTCTTTGAATACCTAAAAAATACAGAGCTCTCAAACCAAAGCCGTGTACAAATGTACAATATGTTCTTATTTTTAGAAGGCATCTATCAACACATCATTTTTAGTTTGTTTGGTTAATTTTTCCCATGCCAATTAGCCGTGTCTAAACTTGGGACAAACAAAATACAAACATAACAAAGCATTAATATAACACACATAACTTAACTTAGATAGGGTACGGTTGCTAGGGCAACATAAGTTCTTACATACACACCATAGATAATAGTTAACGTTACATAGATAGCTCGGGCAACACACACAACAAACTAGATCCCTAGATAGATAGGGTAGCTAGGGCAACATCGCCATGTCTTCACCTTAACCGCCGGCTTCACCGTCTTCTTCGCCGCCGGCTTCAGTACTCCTCCTCCTCACGGCCGTTGTCGCCGAGGTAGTACGGGAGGCTGTGCATGCGGTTGCGAGCGGGGAAGACGCTCTCGAAGTCGGTGAAGATGTTATAGGTCGTGAATGCGATGAACTCGCACCCACACCAATACACCTTGCCGAGCAGGTAGTAGGCATCGAACCTGTTGGTGAAGTGGACGACGAGCCCTACCACTGGAGCGTTGGCGTGGGGACGCTGCTCCACGAGGTTGAACATGGGCGGCGATCCCGCCGGGAGGTGGTGGAAGCCCGCACGGAGGAACCCCCGTGCAAGCTCAGTGCTTCCCCTCCAGCGGGAGAACGCCCACACGCGGAGGGATTCCTCGACGATGACGTGGGCGGGGTACCGCCGTTCCGGCACGGTGGGCGGCGCTTGGAACGTCGGCCCGTTGTACTGCATCTTGCTCGCTTCGCTGAGTGGAACCGCTTTGGCTTTTGGGGGAAGAAGAGAAGAAGTTGGAGGCGCAGATGGATCTGTAGAAGAAGAGGCAATGGAGGGCAGTTTAAATAGCCGGGGGAGACGAAGTGGGTACACGCGCAAACGGCCGGCGTAGATCGTGACTCGGTGCGTGCGTGAACCGATGTGATCATCATTGTGTAAACGAGAAACGATGCGAGCGTGCTTTGCGTGCTCTGCGTTGGCGGCTGCCTGCCTCCCCCTTCTACGTGCTCTGCGTTGGCGGCTGCCTGCCTCCCCCTTCTGCGTGCTCTGCGTTGGCGGCTGCCTGCCTCCCATTCACGAGCGTGCGTGCAGCCTACGGCGTGAACCAATGCCTCGACATATGGACGCGACCATGCGTGCAGCCTGCCCCTTCTGCCACCGGCACGTATGCCTGCGACGCTCACCGGCAACCGTGCGGCAAGGATCGATGCGTGCGTGTCGGCGTGCATGCATGCGATTAGGTCTAGGTCACCAGATGCGTGCGTGGCGGTGTTCGCATGCATAGCAGGCTACATCGATGCCAAAGCCGGGCATGCATAGCAGGCTGCATCCATCGGGCCCGTCCTATGAACACAAACACAGCCCAACCAGCGAAGCCACAGCCACAGTCAACAGAAAAAAAACAGAGTCCAACGAGCCCCTAAAAAAAACAGAGTCCAACGTAGCCCCACAAGTCAGTTAACGGCCAAGACGGCAAACGTCTGTTATGAACATTTGTGAGAGTTTTAGCTAAGGGAATGGGGAAAAGTGAGCAAAAGTTTGAAGCGTGGGGAAAAGTGAGCACAACTAAGAAATTGGGGGCACAGATGGAATAAGCCCATGTTTTTATGTTCCACACTCGTCATCGGCCACGATGATGGAAGCACCGGCAATGAAAAAAGGCCTTGAACTGGTGGCATCTTTGGGCTATCACCAAGTCGTTGTTGAATCTGATTGTTTGGAGGTGATTAAAGCTTGCAAAGGAGGACAAACATGGTGGAATGAAGAAGCTGCAGTCTATGCGGATTGTATTGATCTGGTGACAGAAATAGGAACAATTCAATACTTTCACTGTCTCCGGGAGGCCAATGGTGTCACACATGAGATAACAAAACATAGTCGTGAAAATCATTTATCTTGTAATTGGGTAGAGGATCACCATCCTTTTCTTACTGGATATCTCGATCTCGTAAACGATGTAAGTGTGCTTATTTGATTAATAACATAAGCCATGATGGCAAGAAAAGTACGGCACAGCAAGCACACGGTGAGCAATCTCCAAACCATTCAAAAAAAATAGTGTGTAATAAGCTTGAGCGTGTATATCTTGTTCAAACTATTATATCTTTTCCAACTCAAAATATATATATAAAAAATCTTTCTTTTGACATCAACATACACAACTAGTCACTTTGTGGGGTCGATAGGCTTTCGTTTTGGCAGTTGGGATTTTAGAGAAAAAGGTATGTGCCTAACTTTATAAATAAAATCAACCGGCGAGTCATCCAAAAAACAACATAGAGTAGCAAACAAGTACACCACCACTCAGGCCAAGTACAGACCACAAGGGTCGGATAAACATGCACGCAGACCACCCAAAGGAACAACAAAACAAGACCACGCTACATCCCAGGCCGAGATGTTGTCGGGCAGAGACACAGATCTTGGAGATGATCATGGAGATGGCGTCAACATCCAAGGCCTTAGCGGGAGACCTCCATTAATGTAAAAGAGAGATCATTTTAAACAAAGGAAAGGTATATTTTTCGTCCCTCAACTTTTTCAAAAGTATACAAATGGTTCATCAACTTCAAAACCAACAACTTTAATCCCTCAACTTTTAAAATCGAATAAATTTAGTTTTTAATACCGCTTTGGGTGGTTTCTTGCTGAGAAGAAGTGGTTTCTGACTCGAACTATGTGTGGAACCCGCCTGTCACTGACAAAAACTTGAAGTGTGTAGGACCCGCTTGTCAATGGCGTAGGAGACTAGTAAAATACACACAAAATATTAGGCACGCGCTGGCTGCACACACGAGCTAGCCACCGATACAACCACCACTTGTTATTATTCTGAGATGTAAAATGTATATATTGTTTGTCGGAATGAATAGAATTGAAATTGGAAACCTCTAATACAAAAATAAATGCACAACTCAACCTACTAATTACTTGAGCAAAAACAAGCGGAAGAATACACAGCATGGCTTAATTACTTTCTCTTCAGTTTTGATTAAAGAATAAAGAAAAAGAAATAGCTTTTCAGTTAGTTAGTTTATTTGTTGTTGTGAACATGCTTAATATCTACATATATACTCCTACTATAAAGAAGTGCCTAGCTCAATATTCTATATCTAAATAGGGGCACTCCACTAGCTTATTATCCTGCCTCATGAAGCCACATCATCAGAATTGTTAGCGCCATTGATGCAGTAGTCTACAGTCGTTTGATCAAAAGTTGACGAAATTACAAAGACTTGCCACCGCAAAGTGGAAAATACCACTTCATTCCTTTCGTGTTGTCCCGCTCGCCGCCTACCTCCCACCGCATATCCCCTCCTCCCACTCGATTCGTTTTGCTTGGTTTGTACAAGTCCACATTTTCTCTACTAGGCTATCGGAGCAATTTTTCGTACCTGCAATGGGTTGTACATCTTAGTGCGTTGGTGGAATCTGGGCGCTGTAAGCCCACGAATAACATTCAAAACCCCGTGTGCCCCTTCCGATTGTGTGTCCAGGTACCCATGGCTCTTGCCCTATCGTCTTCGCATGTCCCACTAGCTAGCCTTCGCCGCCAACACCAACTCCACCAGCCAGCCCATTCCGGCGCCACAACCGACACTCCCAGTCGAGTCCAACAACCTCCCAGCGAGCCGTTGCCAACCCTGATGCTCTACTCACAGCATCCATCACCCGTGCTTCCCCTCTTCTCCCTGGCCAGCCTCCACCGCTAACCCTTCCCGCAGAGACGATGATGATCCGTCGGCGAGCGGCCTGTCAACATATGTGCAGTCCAGCCGCCGCCAGTATGGAATCTGCCGCAATGACTAACACTCTCCCTGTCCAGCTACTGGTACACCCGATGGCCACCATGCCAGCTGTCGCCGCTAGGCCTTCCACCGGTCAATAGATGTTCATTAACTCCATCACATTCTTTCATCTTCCCGCCGCCGCTTTTTTGCCATTGCTATTCCTTCAATATCCATGATGGACACCCTTTCAATATCCACATGAAACGGCCTCGTGCACCACACCATTCATGGCCTCTCATTATCTTGGCCTCCACTACCTTGCAATTTTGGGAAAAGTGTGTATAAAACCCCCTGTGTACTACGAGCAGGCACGCCTGTATACATCCTCCTCTAGGAACCGACCCCCATCCTGGTAGTTGTACACTTCATATTTGTAGCCGCCCTTATTTTGTGGTAACCTCAACCTTATGATATTTAATTTCTTAGATTGTGCTCGGGATCTAAAGGTGCTCTACTTTTTTGCTTCATAGGTCACTTGCTGCTCAAATTGGATTCATTGCTTCGTACATCTTCTTCTGCTCGTGTTGGTACACAACCGTTTATCCGTGAATTTTATTATTTAGACTTTAAGAGCATATGTGCCTTCCATTTGTTTCTGTGCACACTACTGCAGGATGCTGCTAACGCGACACTACGATCAGAGACCTTTGGACGAAACTGTGTGCGATGCCATAATCGCAAATGGTGGTGTAAAAAAATCGTCAAAAAGATGCAAAACGTTTGTGATAGAGGTTGCATCAAACACGGTTCAGATTTTAGTAGCGTGTGTGATTCATGGCATACGGTTCAGTTCAATTAACCGTTTTCGATGAGGAGGAACAAAAGGAACGGGCAGCTAGATGAAGGTGTGTGCGATGTATAACATACGGTTCACTTGGATGAACTGTTTGTGATTATGCAACACAAAATAAACGGTCAGCCAGATGAAGGTGTGTGCCATATACGGCATGCGATTCACTCGAACGAACTGTTTGCGTTGACAGAAGAGAACAAAAACGGTTCAACTTAACAAGACGTGTGTGTTGTGCGATGAGATTGCATACAGAACAACAATATATATATATATATAGACACACACACACACTTATAAGGACATGCTTGCATAACCAAATTAAATATCCACTTACATAGGTGGCTACTACAACCATGGCATTTGCACACACCAAAGTAAACTATTACATGCGTAATTACATAGCTGGTTACTACACACATGAAATTTTCACACACCAATAAAGTAAACTATATATTACATGCATGATTAACTAGCATAAACGATCATTTGATCATCATCTACTTCTTGTGACGCTTGCTTTGCTTGTGGCTCGATCCGGACTCGTCGATTTGGGTAACGAGACACTTCCTCATGTCAACGATCCGCATGTGCATCTCGTAGCATGTGTACACGCTCTTGGCCGCAAACCTGAGGTGAGGTTCATCCAGTTGCCGCATCCAGGCCCTGTGCCACGATAGGGGGCTTGTTCTCTGGGCATCCTGCTTCATCTTTTCGTAGTAGGGGTCGATGATGGCCGAGGCGAGTTCAACCAGGGAGTCCTTCTTCGTGCTGCCCCAGACCCTGTAGTGGTCACGGATTTCGATAAGGTTCTTGCAGGCCAAGCCCGTATACCGAGCGCTTTTACATCGTCTTTGGTTTCCACCATGGCGAACTTGTAGTCGGTGATGTTGACAAACCTGTTGAAACGATCGCAAGGCTCTATGGCCATGCAGTAGTGGTAGATGAGGACATGATGACACACGCACAACCGGGCGACGGCAACCTTCTTATCTATGCCGGGACGACCGGCGGTGTACTGGAGGTCGATGCCGACCACCTTGTACTTGTCTCCAGCAAACAACTGCTCAACTCTGTTGATGCAGTCGTCCACCACGGCCGGGTCGATGGTGTGCACCACTAAGAGATCCGTCTCCCTCGCGTGGGTCTCCACTCTATGCTCTCCAAACTCCATTGGAGCGCCGCTGGATATCCCCTCTCTATGTGTCGTCGTGGGTGTGCTTGTTGTGTTGTAGGGCGCGATCGAAAGGTTGAAGAGACTAAGAATATAATGGCCACGGGAATTAAAGGGGAAGCCGGACGACCAGGAATATCGGCAGGCCCTGATGGCAGTTCTAATTTGCAGCGCGTAACTCCAGTGTGCCGCATGTAACTGCATCGCGTGGCAACGCGCGCGGCGCAACCACATGCATACTGGGCCCCCGACGTGATCGTGCGCATGCCCAACCGTTGGCAGAGCGCGCGCGGAGGGACGCGAGCAGAGCGCTCCGCGGTCGCCTCAATGGCGAGCAACCATATATATATGCATATAGCAGTTGAACACGCAAGGAAAAGTTGTCCACAACCCGAGCGCGCCGACGGACGCGAGCAGAGTGCGCCGCGGCGCCTAACGGCGGGATAGACCTTCATTCAAGCCAATCAAAATAAGACTGGAACGGACATGTCTGTATTGAGCAAAGGGATCGCACATGTCTGTATTGACTGGAACGAGAATGCAATAGCAAAATAAGAATTAAGGCCACGATGATGCGATCGCGGTGGTGGTTACAGGAGGCAAGAAAGAAGATGCATCCATCAATGTACGACCTCCGCCTCCTCAACTCAGTGCGCCGGCCAGGCCACCGACTGACGTCTAAGGAGCGGCGGCTTGTGTGGCGAGGTCAAGGTGCTTCTCAACTAAGGCTTCCAACCGGCTGAAGAAGGCCAACGTCATAGCGTCCTCACTGGCCTTGTAGATACCTATGTACACAATTCGCTAGTACACATGGATGTGTAGGTCGACGGTTCTTGCAGGGCGGCCTCCAGGTGGATATTCTTCATGGCGTCGGCGGGCAATCGCTGGGCCACCAGTGCTTCAAAGAGGTTCCGACCATGAGGACGATTAGGGTGGGAGGCAATAAGGAGCCCGGGCGCGCAGGCTGGAGGAGTACGACGATGTCGTCCGCGAGCTTCTTGACGACTGTGAACCTGTTGCTGGTGCGAACGATCATCTAGTCCAACTGAGAGTCATAGCTGGCGTCGGCGGCGGCCATCCACCAGTCGGTCGCCAACACCGTATGGAGACGATCCATGATGCCATGCCGCAGGCCGGCGTCGTGGACCATCTGGCACAGCCGCTGGCTGCTCACGCCCATCGCCGCCATGGGTCTGGAGTGGGCACTTTTGCGCTTATTAGTGTAGGTGCTTAGGCAAATGCTTAGGTGCGTACGATGTGGTAGATACATTAGAATGGAGGGGCGCCTTTATATGAGTGCAAACTGCGTTGCATTCACATCGTGCTGCCTCTTTTCCCGATACTCCCATTACTTCCCTCATGCATTCACACGATGCTAATTGAAGGAGGATGCATCATTGGCCGTTCAACATTTCGAGAACCGCTACCCTCTCCCTTGTCTGCGTTAAAGCCGTATCGGGAACTGCGCCACCCGCTGTCAAATCAAATAGTACTGCGCCACCCGCTAGTGATTTTTAGCTTCATAATTTGAGAAATCACAGTGTTACAAGGTTGGCAAATGGCAATGTTACTAGATCAACAAATGTCAATCTTTCTAGTTTGACAAATGGCAACATACCGAATATGATAGATGCAAATCGCACCAAATTGTTTGTAAGTAGTTCACACGGGTCATCCAAAAGAACCGTTTGTGTTCAAGAGATGCACAAATCCTGCTCTCACTTTACATACGGGTGTTCTATCTGAAACCATCATACCTGTTGCGAGAAGCTCTGGTTTGTGAGAAGCATATACTCAAACCTGCCCCAAATGGGACAAAAAACTTTACCACGGCAACTTGATGCCCCTCCATGATAGCATACCAAGTTTCATGAATTTCAGACGAGTTTTGGATTTTAAAAACCAGGTATCTCAATGTTTGCGGCCGAGTGACGGTGGCAGGGTGTTTGACATTAACTCTCATTTCTTGCATGGGACCTAAGCATGCACCCAAGGACAAAGATTTGATTTTTCAACCAATTTATATGCATTGGAGCATGTGCATGTAGTTCAAATTTGAATTATGCACATAAATGCATTGAAAACTCACTTAATGCATAAAATGTCCAAACGAACCCCGAAAAATCACAAAAAAATAACACAACACTCCTGTTGTTCTATGTTGACACGAGAAAAAATTTGAAAGCAATAAAAGGCAATGGATATCGTTTCGCCCCCAAAGTTGGGGTGCTCCCTACCGAAACCATCATGCTTGTTGTGACAAGCTATGGTTTGTGAGAAGCATATACCCAAACCTGCCCCAAATGGGACAAAAACTTTACCACGGCATGTTGATGCCGCTCCATGATAGCATGCCAAGTTTCATGAATTTCAGACGACTTTTGGATTTACTCAAATTTAAAAACCAGGTATCTCAATGTTTGCGGCCGAGTGACGGTGGCACGGTGCTTGACATTCATTCCCATTTCTTGCATGGGACCTAAGCATGCACCCAAGGACAAAAGATTTGATTTTTCAACCAATTTATATGCACCGGATGCATGTAGTTCAAATTTGAATTATGCACATAAATGCATTGAAAACTCACTTAATGCATAAATATGTCCAAACGAACCCCGAAAAATCACAAAAAATAGCACAATACTCCTGTTGTTCTATGTTGACACGAGAAAAAAATTGAAGGCAATAAGAGGCAATGGATATCATTTCGCCCCCAAAATTGGGGCATTCCCTACCGAAACCATCATGCTTGTTCTGAGAAGCATATCCCCAAACCTGCCCCAAATGGGACAAAAATTTTACCACGCCATGTTAATGCCGCTCCATGATAGCATGCCAAGTTTCATGAATTTCAGAAGAGTTTTGGATTTACTAGAATTTAAAAACTAGGTATCTCAAATCAAGACGAAAAATCAAGTAGATCCCACAAACTTTATTATAACCAACCGTGTGATATGCAGCACAAAATATCTTCGGACCGTGTCTGAATAAGGGACCGTGTCTGATGACACTTTGCGCGCCAGTTTTTTGGCTGAAGCGATTCCAAATTTTCGGCTTCTGCGGAAATATCTACCTCCCTGCCCCCCTTACCAAAAGCCACATTTCCCCCCTTTCCGCCTTCCTTTCCAAGTTGAGACCTTCCCTCCTTGCTTGCAGCGCCGCCACCTCCTCGCCGGCGACCCTTGATACGTCTCCAACGTATATATAATTTTTTATTGTTCCATGCTATTATATTATCTGTTTTGGATGTTTAATGGGCTTTAATATACTCTTTTATATTATTTTTGGGACTAACCTATTACCGAAGGCCCAGTGCAAATTGCTATTTTTTTGCCTATTTCAGTGTTTCGCAGAAAAGGAATATCAAAACGGAATCCAAACGGAAAGAAACCTTCGCGAGGATCTTTCTTGGAACAAACACAATCCAGGAGACTTGGAGTGGAAATCAGAGACACAACGAGGCGGCCACAAGGCAGGAGGGCACGCCCCCCACCCTCGTGGGCCCCTCGTAGCTCCACCGACCTACTTCTTTTGCCTATATATACTCTTATACCCTGAAAACATCCAGGGGAGTCACGAAACCACTTTTCCACTGCCGCAACCTTCTGTACCCGTGAGATACCATCTTGGAGCCTTTTCCGGCGATCTGTCGGAGGGGGATTCGATCACGGAGGGCTTCTACATCAACACCATAGCCTCTTCGATGATGTGTGAGTAGTTTACCACAGACCTTCGGGTCCATAGTTATTAGCTAGATGGCTTCCTCTCACTCTTTGGTTCTCAATACAAAGTTCTCCTCGATGTTCTTGGAGATCTGTTTGATGTAATACTTTTTGCGGTGTGCTTGTCGAGATCCGATGAATTGTGCGTTTATGATCAAGATTATCTATGAACAATATTTGATTCTTCTCTGAATTCTTATAGGCATGATTTGATATCTTTGCAAGTCTCTTCGAATTATCGGTTTAGTTTGGCCTACTAGATTGATCTTTCTTGCTATGGGAGAAGTGCTTAGCTTTGGGTTCAATCTTGCGGTGCTCGATCCTAGTGACAGAAAGGGAACCGACACATATTGTATTGTTGCCATCGAGGATAAAAAGATGGGGTTTATATCATATTGCTTGAGTTTATCCCTCTACGTCATGTCATCTTGCCTAATGCGTTACTCTGTTCTTATGAACTTAATACTCAAGATGCATGATGGATAGCGTTCGATGTGTGGAGTAATAGTAGTAGATGCAGAATCATTTCGGTCAACTTGACACGGACGTGATGCCTATGTTCATGATCATGCCTAGATATTCTCATAACTACGCGCTTTTCTATCAATTACTCGGCAGTAATTTGTTCACCCCACCGTAATACATGCTATCATGAGAGAAGCCACTAGCGAAACCTATGGCCCCTAGGTCTATTTTACATCATGTTAGTTTCCTGTCAACTAGCTATTTTTGTCGCCTTTTATTTTGCAATCTTTATTTTCCAATCTATACAACAAAAATACCAAAAATATCTATCTTATTATCTTTATCAGATCTCACTTTTGCAAGTGGCCGTGAAGGGATTGACAACCCCTTTATCGCGTTGGTTGCAAGGTTCTTGATTGTTTGTGCAGGTACTAGGTGACTTGCGTGTAATCTCCTACTGGATTGATACCTTGGTTCTCAAAAACCGAGGGAAATACTTACGCTACTTTGCTGCATCACCCTTTCCTCTTCAAGGGAAAACCAACGCATGCTCAAGAGGTAGCAAGAATGATTTCTAGCGCCGTTGCCGGGGAGATCTACGCTCAAGTCAAGACATACCAAGTACCCATCATAAACTCTTCTCCCTCGCATTACATTATTTGCCATTCTCCTCTCGTTTTCCTATCCCCCACTTCTAAAACGATTTTCGAAAACCTTTGCCTTTTCTTCGCCCTCCTTCCGTTCGATCTTGTGTTACCATGTGCCTTCTTTTTGCTTGCATCTTTGCTTGCTAAAAGTTTATGCATCCTCATTCCTTGCTAATCTTTTTAAGAGATCCAATTATGATGAACCAATTTCTAGTGATTTGAGTGCAGTAGATTATCTTTATGAGGTTTTGCTTGAAATTCGTGAATCTGAAAATTGTGATGAAGAAATTTATGAAGAGATTCACGATAGCTCCTTGAATAGAAAGCATGATTGCAATGATTTTACTATAAATTCTCTTGATGTCAATTGTGCTAATAATATGCAAAACCCTAAGCTTGGGGATGCTAGTTTTGCTATGTCTACTACTTGTTGCAATGATCATGATTGGGTGATTCTTCTTATGATCTTGAAAATTTATTTAAGCCCCATGATGAATATGAGATTGATAATAGTGTTTGCAATAATATTTAAAGTGGGTTTGTAAGAGTGCAGCTTTATATCCCACATATTTGAAGAATGTTCAATCTTATGGTATTTTTGATAAAAGTGGGTTTGGAGAGGTCATGACTTTAGTTAATGATAATCCCACTATTTTGGAAGAGTGTCAACTTCGCATGCATGTGGATCGTGTTGAGAATATGTTATGTGATAGATATTTTGTTGAATTTGCCTATGATCCTACATGTAATTATTATGAGAGAGGAAAATATGATTGTAGAAATTTTCATGTTACTAAATTACCTCTCATTATGTTGAGATTGCTATTGTTTCTTTCCGCTTCCTTGCATATGCTAGTTTTTGCTTGCTATGATAATTTGTTTGCCTAAAAAATGCCTATGCATAGGAAGTATGTTAGATTTAGATGTGTTTGATGCTCTTTTTGCGCTTCAATTCTTGTCTTTCATGTGAGCATCATTAAAATTATCGATGCCTAGCTAGGGGCGTTAAACGATAGCGCTTGTTGGGAGGCAACCCAATTTTATTTTTGTTCCTTGCTTTTTGTTCCTGCTTAGTAATAAATAATTCATCTAGCCTATGTTTAGATGTGGTTTTATGTTTTAATTACTGTTTGTGCCAAGTAGAACCTTTGGGAAGACTTGGGTGAAGTCTTTGCGATCTTGCTGTAAAAAACAGAAACTTTTGCGCTCACGAGATTAGCTGCCATTTTTTACTGGACACTGATTTTAGGTTTATTCTTTTTTGCAGATGATCAATAGATAAATTCCTCACGTCCAGCAGTTTGTTTAAGAATTTTTGGAGTTCCAGAAGTATACGTTTGATACAGATTACTACAGACTGTTCTGTTTTTGACAGATTCTGTTTTTCGTGTGTTGTTTGCTTATTTTGATGAATCTATGGCTAGTATCGGGGGTATGAACCATAGAGAAGTTGGAATACAGTAGGTTTAACACCAATATAAATAAAGAATGAGTTCATTACAGTACCTTATAGTGGTGGTTTGTTTTCTTACACTAACGGAGCTGATGAGATTTTCTGTTTAAGTTTTGTGTTGTGAAGTTTTCAAGTTTTTGGGTAAAGATTTGATGGATTTCGGAATAAGGAGTGGCAAGAGCCTAAGCTTGGGAATGACCAAGGCACACCAAGGTAAAATTGAAGGACTACCAAAATCCTAAGGTTGGGGATGCCCCGGAAGGCATCCCCTCTTTCGTCTTCGTCTATCAGTAACTTTACTTGAGGCTATATTTTTATTCACCCACATGATATGTGTTTTGCTTGGAGCGTCTTGTATGATTTGAGTCTTTGCTTTTTAGTTTACCACAATCATCCTTGCTGTACACACCTTTCGAACAGATACACATGAATCAGAATTTATTAGAATACTCTATGTGCTTCACTTATATCTTTTGAGCTAGATAATTTTGCTCTAGTGCTTCACTTATACCTTTTTAGAGAACGGTGGTGGTTTTATTTTATAGAAATTATTGATTGATCTCTCATGCTTCACTTATATTATTTTGAGAGCACTTTAGAACAGCATGGTTATTTGCTTTGGCTATAAAATTAGTCCTAATATGATAGGCATCCAAGATGGGTATAATAAAAACTTCCATATAGAGTGCATTGAATACTATGAGAAGTTTGATACTTGATGATTGTTTTGAGATATGAAGATTGTGATATTAGAGTCGTGCTAGTTGAGTAACTTTGAATTTGAGAAATACTTGTGTTGGAGTTTGCAAGTCCCGTAGCATGCACGTGTGGTAACCGTTGTGTAACAAATTTGAAGCATGAGGTGTTTCTTTGATTGTCCTCCTTATGAGTGGCGGTCGGGGATGAGCGATGGTATTTTCCTACCAATCTATCCCCCTAGGAGCATGCGCATAGTGCTTGGTTTTGATGACTTGTAGATTTTTGCAATAAGTATGTGAGTTCTTTATGACTAATGTTGAGTCCATGGATTATACGCACTCTCACACTTCCATCATTGCTAGCCTCTTCGGTACCGTGCATTGCCCTTTCTCACCTTGAGAGTTGGCGCAAACTTCGCCGGTGCATCCAGACCCCGTGATATGATACGCTCTATCACACATAAACCTCCTTATATCTTCCTCAAAACAGCCAACATACATACCTATTATGGCGTTTCCATAGCCATTCCGAGATATATTGAAATGCAACTTTCCACCATTCCGTTTATTATGACACGCTTCATCATTGTCATATTGCCTTGCATGATCATGTAGTTGACATCGTATTTGTGGCAAGGCCACCATGCATAATTTTTCATACATGTCACTCTTGATTCATTGCCCATCCCGGTACACCACCGGAGGCACTCATATAGAGTCATATTTTGTTCTAGTATCGAGTTGTAATCCTTGAGTTGTAAATAAATAGAAGTGTGATGATCATCATTATTAGAGCATTGTCCCGTGCGAGGAAAAAAAGGCCAAATAAAAAAGAAAGGCCAAATAAAAAAGGGAAAGGCCAAATAAAAAAGAGAAGGCCCAAAAAAAGGAGAGAAAAAGAGAGAAGGGACAATGCTACTATCCTTTTTCCACACTTGTGCTTCAAAGTAGCACCATGATCTTCATGATAGAGAGTCTTTTATTTTTTTTTCACTTTCATATACTAGTGGGAATTTTTCATTACAGAACTTGGCTTGTATATTTCAACAATGGGCTTCCTCAAATGCCCTAGGTCTTCGTGAGCAAGCAAGTTGGATGCACACTCACTTAGTTTCTTTTGTTGAGCTTTCATACATTTATAGCTCTAGTGCATCTGTTGCATGGCAATCCCTACTCCTCGCATTGACATCAATTGATGGGCATCTCCAAAGCCCGTTGATTAGCTGCGTCAATGTGAGACTTTCTCCTTTTTTGTCTTCTCCACACAACCTCCATTATCATATTCTATTCCACCCATAGTGCTATGTCCATGGCTCGCGCTCATGTATTGCGTGAAAGTTGAAAAAGTTTGAAAATACTAAAGTATGAAATAATTGCTTGGCTTGTCATCGGGGTTGTGCATGATGAGAGCATTTTGTGAGACGAAAATGAAGCATGGCCAAACTATATGATTTTGTAGGGATGAGTTTATTTGGCTATGTTATTTTGAGAAGACATAATTGCTTAGTTAGTATGCCCGAAGTATTATTATTTTTATGTCAATATTAAACTTTAGTCTTGAATCTTTCGGATATGAACATTCATGCCACAATAAAGAAGACTACATTGAAAATTATGCTAGGTAGCATTCCACATCAAAAATTCTGTTTTTATCATTTACCTACCCGAGGACGAGCAGGAATTAAGCTTGGGGATGCTTGATATGTCTCTAATGTATCTATAATTTTTTATTGTTCCATGCTATTATATTATCTGTTTTGGATGTTTAATGGGCTTTAATATACTCTTTTATATTATTTTTGGGACTAACCTATTAACCGAAGGCCCAGTGCAAATTGTTTTTTTTGCCTATTTCAGTGTTTCGCAGAAAAGGAATATCAAACCGAATCCAAACGGAACGAAACCTTCGCGAGGATCTTTCTTGGAACAAACGCAATCCAGGAGACTTGGAGTGGAAGTCAGGGACGCAACGAGGCAGCCACGAGACAGGAGGGCGCGACCAGGAGGGTAGGCGCGCCCCCACCCTCGTGAGCCCCTCGTAGCTCCACCAACCTACTTCTTTCGCCTATATATACTTTTATACCCTGAAAACATCCAGGGTAGCCACGAAACCACTTTTCCACCGCCGCAACCTTCTGTACCCGTGAGATCCCATCTTGGGGCCTTTTCCGGCGATCTATCGGAGGGGGATTCGATCACGGAGGGCTTCTACATCAACACCATAGCCTCTCCGATGATGTGTGATTAGTTTACCACAGACCTTCAGGTCCATGGTTATTAGCTAGATGGCTTCTTCTCTCTCTTTGGTTCTCAATACAAAGTTCTCCTCGATGTTCTTGGAGATCTATTCGATGTAATACTTTTTGCGGTGTGTTTGTCGAGATCCGATGAGTTGTGGGTTTATGATCAAGATTATCTATGAACAATATTTGATTCTTCTCTAAATTCTTATATGCATGATTTGATATCTTTGCAAGTCTCTTCGAATTATCGGTTTGGTTTGGCCTACTGGATTGATCTTTCTTGCAATGGGAGAAGTGCTTAGCTTTGGGTTCAATCTTGCGGTGCTCGATCCCAGTGACAGAAAGGGAACCGACACGTATTGTATTGTTGCCATCGAGGATAAAAAGATGGGATTTATATCATATTGCTTGAGTTTATCCCTCTACATCATATCATCTTGCCTAATGCGTTACAATGTTCTTATGAGCTTAATACTCTAGATGCATGCTGCATAGCGGTCGATGTGTGGAGTAATAGTAGTAGATGCAGAATCGTCCCGGTCTACTTGACACGGACGTGATGCCTATGTTCATGATCATGCCTAGATATTCTCATAACTATGTGCTTTTCTATCAATTGCTCGACAGTAATTTGTTCACCCACCGTAATATATATATATATATATATATGCTATCATGAGAGAAGCCACTAGTGAACCTATGGCCCCGGGTCTATTTTACATCATATTAGTTTCCTGTCAACTAGCTATTTCCGTCGCCGTTTATTTTGCAATCTTTATTTTCCAATCTATACAACAAAAATATCAAAAAATATCTATCTTATTATATTTATCAGATCTCACTTTTGCAAGTGGCCATGAAGGGATTGGCAATCCCTTTATCGCGTTGGTTGCAAGGTTCTTGATTATTTCTGCAGGTACTAGGCGACTTGCGTGTAATCTCCTAATGGATTGATACCTTGGTTCTCAAAAACTGAGGGAAATACTTATGCTACTTTGCTGCATCAACCTTTCCTCTTCAAGGAAAAACCAACACATGCTCAAGAGGAGCAACCCTCCTTCACACTGCTCGGCCTCGCCTATCCAGGCAGGTAATCCACACCCGACCCCCATCCTCCTCCTCCTTCCACATCCCACATGCCCCGACCGCCGGCGCGAGCGCGACACCTTCCACCCAAATCACCGACCCCTCCACTAAATAAGTGCTGGCCTAAGCCATGGTGCATGCAGTATAGCCAGGACCTCAAGGAGCATTTGGCAACGGAGAAGCAAATCGCGGCCGCACGCGCGGATGAGGTCGCGATGGCTGCCATTCGTGCTGGCCCCCAGATCTTGGTGGAGCACCTCGCCGTCGAGGCCACCGTTGACGCCTCGCGTGCGGACGCCCCGACGCAGTTGGCTTCTTTAAACGACAGTTCGTGGCGTTTTCTTGAGGATACCGTCAGTGCCTTCGACGAAGACTACGAGGTGTTTTCTCAGCGTGCACGTGCTTACCTCATCTTGAGAGCCAGTAGGTTGGTGCCCGGAGCGGCTCAGGCAACTCACCACTACAACGAGGGCACCCGCGATGCGGAGGCCTCGCCCTTTTCCATGTCCAAGGAGCCAATCGTCATCGATATCTCCGACAATGAGGAGTAGCTTGTCTTATTAGCTCACTATAAGGACCCATGTTCAGTTTGCTAGCCACTACCTTTCCTTAAAAAATTCTAGTGATTTGTGCTATCTACTTTTACCATGCAATCTCCTGCTATATTTGTATATGTTCTATATGTCGTGCAATGTGGTGTTCAATTAACTGCTTAGTTCAATTCTGCAAATGTGATGTTCAATTCTTCAGGGTGCAATATTTCCAAGTTGTTAAGCGTGCTTGGTTTTGTTAACTGTCTGATCTTCTATTAGGAGTATGTTATATTGTTCATTGGTGTTTAGTTAACTGCTTGGTTCATTTGTTGTGGCTTGGTTCACTTGTTGTGGTGTTTAGTTAACTGCTTGGTTCAATTCTGCAATGTGATGTTCAATTGTTGTGGCTGCATTCTCTTATTGTATACCATGTGAGGAATAAATCGAATTTGGCTGCACTTAATACATGAGAAACATATACAAGTGCTATATTTCCTAGTTCTTAATCGTGCTCGGTTTGAATAAATGGGTTTTCCATGTGGTTTGAATTATTCTGATGAATCTGCAACGTGCTTATTTTTCATCAACATATTTTACTTATAGTATGCGAACCCTTACTTAACCTGATAACTAACTACCTTATATGTGTTGCAGGGAAACAATGGGAAGCACCGAGGTTTACAAGATAGTACTAACTATTATACCTTGCGTTTTTTATTCCTTTGCCCGTTTCCAAAGAGAAGATATTTATGCACATCCTTGTTTTCAGGGTTCACTAATGATTACCTCTAAAACCACCTATGTGGTCAGGAGGCGAGGAAAGTTTTCATACAACACCCACGGTTCAATATTGAAGTGTTCCTGAAGAGGTCGAAGGATGGATGGTAAATCATCCATAGGCACTGCCTAAAGTTGCAAAGACCTTCAACATGAATGAAGGCTCAATATCCGCCTTCCGCTTCAGCAGTTTTCCAGATGAGATGCATCTCTCTATGTACCGTCTATGATGCTAATTTCGAAAGGTTCTAAATGTTGCATGTGAAACTTGTTGCTGGTGCAGTTGTGTAATGGGGTAGCTGAGTGCTGAAGCTATATCATGTTGTACTCTGATGTATTTCAATTATGAAATCCTGCTTCCTTAATATGGAAATGGAATATATTATGTGCTTAATATGAATGTCAATTAGATTAGTAAATGGATTATTAATAATAGGCCAATTAGCCTGCTAATTGGGTTTTCCTATTGCAAACGGTTAATGAGAAAACATCGTGGCCGATGACCTAAGGCAGCGCACACAGTTTATAGGAATAAACCGTGTTGGATCAATGAACAATCACACACGATATTCTCTTCAAAACTGTTTGCGTTACGCCACCTTGCGCAAACGTTTTCCTTGTAGTGACTGTGTGGGATGTATATACGAACGGAAACATTTAGTGGTGACTGACTGTGTGGGATGTACTTATGAACAGAAATGATTTCGCCTATATAATTGTATTTTTAGCACTACTATACGTATTTCTGTTTCTGAGTGCTCGCCGGTTGTACACGACCTCATTTTGCCGAGCGTGTGTGCCAGGAGAGCATATCCCCAACTGTTTCTGGGTCGTGTGGGAAGGACCCTCTATCGCCCACACTCACTTGGCGACGGTTCCAAATGCCGTCGTGGAAAGGGGTAAAAAACTGTTTGTTTAGGACGAACGCACACCAGTGACAAACTACATACTATGCAGATTTCTTCCTTTGGACTATTAATATTGCTTCCTCTAGATACAAGGCACGTGCTTAAGGTTGCTGAAATACTTTGGTATGTGTTAAGCTGATAATTTGTTCCGAACTGTTTACCTCTGTTTTTAAGGTTCACGATGCTAGTGATTCCCAAAAGAGTGATGCTGCTCCTGAGATTCTAAGAGGTAATTTCTTTTCTCTCGAATATATTCCATGTTAGAAAGACATGAATTGTCTTATAAACAAAAAGTTCTCCATTTGTCAATCTTAAAACGAACCATTTTGCATGTCCTCCATCATGTATTCCATACCGCCGACAACTAAGGAGGGTTGTGTTGACCTAAAAAATGGTGGAGAACTCCACAATAGGATTGAACCGATGGGTGATTATCTGTAGACATACTATTCTTTCAGCGTGGGTTTATGTAAGCACTGAAGGGAGCTTCTGAGTAGTTCTTTGGTCTATGTCGAGATATATCTATTTAGTTTGACACCGTTGTTGAACGATTAGTTAGTACCATCGCTCTACGTACTAGGTGAGCTAACTAGAAGGAGGCAAGGGGTAATGTTATCAAAAATAATTATGTTATTGAAGAATATCATGGAATGGGATATGGATTTTTCCTCAAGTTATTGTAACTTAGATTACCAAATCACTTTTACTTGGTAGGAAACTAATTTTTTTTCTTGAATATTGTTGAAGAGACTATTTACCAGATATTCCAATTGCTCCGCCTTATTGGCTAGATATTGGCTTTTTGTATGGAATTATATGGTGCCTTTACAACTTTTCGAGCATTTACAATTATGCATCTTCCTTCTATAAAAAAACAGGAAGGTCTCGGTTTTCTATGGGTTGTAACACTCAGTTTAGTTATATGATTATATATGGTCTCAACTATATTTGTAAGCAATTCAATATATATTTGTTCCTCATTTAGGATAAACATGATATTATGTTTCCATATTTTCTTAGACTGCGCTCTGGATCGAAAGGAGCTCGACGTTATGCTTCATAGGTCTCCTATTGCTTGGACGAGATTCATTGCTTCATATGCCTCTTGCTGCTCGCACTCATAAGCACACACTCACAGATGAATTTAATTATTTACACTTGATGATTATTCGGTGCAATGTATATGTCCAAATATACTGGCTACAATCTGCTCCCAGGCATCCTCTGGTACACATTTAGTCTCAAACAGTCATGGACTCCCCCACTATCAATCACAACCTATTGCCAAACCCTTGATATAAATGTTAGTAAGGATAATGCAAAAGTATTTCATAAAGATTTCTATGAGCAAGTCACTATAATAGAGAATGGTTTCACACAACATGCAATAAAAATGGAGTTGCCATTAATATCAAATGTGTTGTTCCTCATGATGTCCACCAATGGTGTGTACAAATATCTCTTCAAGTATGTGACTAAAGGATTTGATTGCCAGATAAAAAATGGACTCTAATGCTGGATCATTTGGTTCATCAAGTGAAACAGACAATGAAATAGAAAATCATCCAGAATGTCGCTATATGAGACCAAATGAGGTTGTTTGGCGCTTGCCAAATAGAATGAAGATTGGTTTAGTATCCAAGCCCCCCATAAGTTATGTCATCAATAAAAGCTCTTCAGCCAACGATGCAAAAATGTTACCCTCTACAAAGGTTCGACGGTTTCTATTCATTCAAAAGTATGTTCTTCTTCATAATTTCAACCATATTACCTACAAAATACTCACTTAAACTATGAAATATTTCCAGCCATCTCCAAGCAAAGACATGATGACCCATCCATCTTCAAAAAGTATTCGGAGGTTTCCCATCAATCACAACATAGAATTTACGAGCTCCATCCAAACATCACTGACCCAACATTTGTTATTCGAGTGTGATCATCCGTACATCAGAGGACTCAAACAATACTACACCTTCCTCTTGCCAACGCACAACTATCGTCATTGAGAAAAAAATAGGTATACTCTTAAAACTCTTCGTATTAATCGATCGGTTTAGATTCAACATGAAATAGAAATGATAATTTTTTTCACATGTACCGTAGCTAAAAGGAGCATTGAATTGACAGAAGATGAAACCACCAGAATATTTTGTAATCAGGACATGCAAGGGAAACATAACATTGTCAAGATGCATGTAATCACAAGAATAATGTTGTTTTTAACAACATGAATGACATCACCGAGATGCATGAATGACATCACTATCTTTCTACCTAAAATTACTTACATTGATGCTTAAATTTTAATCCCAACAAACTCGCATTATTACTATTTCCTGATGACCATATGCATGTTGTGAGATATGGATTCACAAATGCAAGTATTAAATCTGAATTGTGAAGTATATGGGTTTATATATTAAGATGATTGTGTGTATTTTAGTTCAATTGTTCTCAATATATATTGTGTTCTAGTTACATGTGCAAATCGTATAAACCAAGGACATGGTATGCCATTTTTTATGAAATTCATTCCAAAATCTTGATGGTACAATACAAATACATGTTTATTTAATGATTTCATAAGCGCATCAATTATGCTCTACAAAATCCCTGCAGCAACACGCGGGGTATCATTTAGTTTCTGAAACAAAGCCTGGCCAACGTAGTGGTTACCACACACGCTAGTGTGTCTAAGGTTTCAAGTTTGAACCCTGCGGCGTGCATTTTATTTTAAGATTTTATTTCTTTCTCCATGCTACTGATAAGTAGGGCCCACACATTTGTATCCGGACATGGCCGTCAAACGATTTTATTTCTTTCTCCATCCCACTGACAAGTGGGCCCACACATTTGTGTTCTAACATGGCAGTCAAACTTGCACAACGTGTCTGGTTTTAGTCAAAACCGTGTCTACGTTGGCAAAAAATCACTCGAAAGGACAAAAAAATTTCGGTTTTAAAAGATGGGGGACTAGTGGTTTTGAAGTTGAGAGACCATTTCTATACTTTGAAAGAGTTGAAGGACAAAAGATATACTTTTTCCTTTGAATAAACAGTCTACGAAATACATGTTCAATTGTAAACTTATACATCTCAAACATATCTGTAATTTTTAATTGTTCATATCAAACGTATCTATAACTTCTCAACCGTATTTATGAAAAAGCTACAACTGAACCTTTTGCACTTGCAGGCCCTATGGGAGAACCATGCAAGAAAATCATTTGTAGCAAAGGTTTCCTTAATTATAGCGAGAAAGTTGGGGTGAACACTTATGGATTTGAGATCCGCATTTTTCTTACTAGAAGTTTCACCCTTATTTTTAGGAACATACATCAGTTTGGCAATTTTAGCACTAGGAGGTTTTGGAGTATTTTTCACGGAAGAAAAGGCTGACCCTAAGTTGGTAATAATATCCTCAATCTTATCAATTCTAGTGGAATCTTGATCTATCTTTTCGTTAACCATGGGTTCCTTTTCTTTAAATTTTTTAAGAGCAACTCCTACCTTAGATCCGTATTGGGTAATTTGGTTGTGGATCTTTTTATCCAAATTTTCAATCAACTCTACGGTGGCAACTTTATTTTCAATAATTTCAAGCCTTTGCATCACATGTTCCAAAGTTAAAATAGTTCCATTAACCAAAAGAGGTAGTGGGCCAAACAAATCTATCATAACATTATAAGAATCAAAAGTATGGCTACCCAAGAAATTCCCTCCGGTAATGGTATCAAGAATATATCTATTCCAAGGAGTGATGCCTACATAAAAATTGCAAAGAAGAATGGAAGTAGATTGCTTCATAGTAGATCTATTTTGCGCATTGCAAATTCTGTACCAAGCATCTTTCAGATTTTCTCCCTCCCTTTGTTTAAAATTAAGAACTTCATTCTCGGGAGACAAAGGAGTAGATAAAGGGCTGGCCATGATGGCACACGGGACACAAGAGGCAAGCGAAAAAGAGAGGCGAACGAAAAGAAAGGGCAAATAAAACGGCAAGGGTGATGAAGTGGGGGAGAGGAAAACGAGAGGCAAATGGCAAATAATGTAATGCGAGGGATAAGAGTTTGTGATGGGTACTTGGTATGTCTTGACTTGTGCGTAGACTCCCCGGCAACGGCGCCAGAAATCCTTCTTTCTACCTCTTGAGCATGCGTTGGTTTTCCCTTGAAGAGGAAAGGGTGATGCAACAAAGTAGCGTAAGTATTTCCCTCGGTTTTTGAGAACCAAGGTATCAATCCAGTAGGAGGCCACACGCAAGTCCCTCGTACCTACACAAACAAATAAGAACCTTGCAACCAACGCGATAAAGGGGTTGTCAATCCCTTCACGGTCACTTGCAAAAGTGAGATCTGATAGAGATGATAAGATAATATTTTTAGTATTTTTATGATAAAGGTTGAAAGTAAAGATTGCAAAAAATAGATTGGAAACTTATATGATGGAAAATAGACCCGGGGGCCATAGGTTTCACTAGTGGCTTCTCTCAAGATAGCATAAGTATTACGGTGGGTGAAAAAATTATTGTCGAGCAATTGATAGAATTGAGCATAGTTATGAGAATATCTACGCATGATCATGTATATAGGCATCACGTCCGCAACAAGTAGACCGACTCCTGCCTGCATCTACTACTATTACTCCACACATCGACCGCTATCCAGCATGCATCTAGAGTATTAAGTTCATAAGAACATAGTAACACATTAGGCAAGATGACATGATGTAGAGGGATAAACTCAAGCAATCTGATATAAAACCCATCTTTTTATCCTCGATGGCAACAATACAATACGTGTCGTTTTCCACTACAAAAAAATACACTTCCGTGATGATACGTGTTTGTCACAGTAGGTCACGTTTTTTGTCATGCATGTACATCCATGACGATTTTATGACAGAATCAAGATAGTCATACATGTGCTGTCGTAGAAGTGTTCCATGACATTACCAAAAGTATCATCATTGAAGTTTCCATTTCCATGACGATAAATCGCGCGTCACAGAAGTGCTTTCGTCAAGGGTGACCGACACGTGGCATCCACCGTAACGGAATGTCGTTAAGCTATCGTGCCCGGTTTTGGATCCGATAACCCATTAACAGCCCGGACCAATGGGGAATTTCCACGTGTAAAATCATCATTGGCCAGAGGAAACACGTGTTGCCTCACCGTTGGGACAGATGTCATCCACTCATTGGACAGGAGACGCCTATGATAGGTCGACACGTGGCACGGCTCAACAGTGGCCCATTCCAGTGAAAAAGGTCGGCCCAGTAAAAATTAGCAGGCCGACCCATATAAGGCCTACTTGTGTCAGGTCCATTTAAGCCCACGGCCCATACGAGATGTGCCAATTCGGCCCGTCAATGGCCCGTTAAAGATTTGACACCATTGTAGCCCATCGTCAGTTCGAGCCCGTTAACAGCCCGCTATATATTTGGGCTCAATATCGGCCCGATGAGATTTCGTCCTGTTAAAGGCCCATTCAATGGATGGGCCAATTTTCACGATGTACATCTTTTGGCCTTTTAGCGACCCATTTAAATATTGGGCTAATTTCCGGCCCGGTGTGTCTTTCAGCTTGTTGACAGCCCATAAATTAGTTGGGCCATTTGTAGTCGGACCTGAGTTTTGGCCTTTTAGCAACCCATTTAAGTGTTGGGCCAATTTTTGGCCCGGTGTGTCTTTCAGCTTGTTGACGGCCCATATATCAGTTGGGCCATTTGTAGTCGGACCTGAGTTTTGGCCTTTTAGCGACCCATTTAAGTGTTGGGCCAATACCCGGTCGTGTGTGCCTTTCAGCCTGTTAACGGACCATAAATGAGTTGGGCCATTTGTAGTCGGACCTGAGTTTTGGACTTTTAACGGCCCATGCCCTTCATGGTCCAATACTAGCCCGATTTCTCTTTCGGCGTGCTAAAGGCCCATAACACAGTTGGGCCATTTACAATACGACCTGACTTTCGGTCTCTTAGCGGCCCATGCTCTTCATGGTCCAATACAAGCCCGCTGTCTCTTTCGGCCAGCTAAAGGCCCACAGTATAGTTGGGCCATCTGTAGCCCAAACTTAGTAACGGCCTATTAACGGCCCATGAAATTAATTGGGCCCACATGTTGCCCGCTTCGATGTCGGCCTGTTAACAACCCAGGAGTTAAGAGGGACGACCATTAACTTTTGGCCTGGTAACGGCCCATTAACTTAATGCGCCCAGTAAAGTTCGTACATGTTTCTAGGCCAAATTAGATAATTTGAGCCCATTACGACGAGCAATTATGCACAGGACCAAAACCGATCAAGCAAAGGTATGGCATACAGGGAAAAATGTTGCACATCCAGCATATATTACAGGAAATTACATCCACTGGGCAATCAAAGATTGATGCCAGTGCAAATAAATGAACAGAACCTAACGATCTACAACGTCACAATCTGCAACCTCAGCACGGATGATGCCCATAAGCATGTGGGCAAGTTATTGCTGCTTTGCTACACTGTCTCTGAAAACATTGATTAGTTGTTGTGTCGCACGACTCTGCCCCTCTGATTCCTCCACCATTTCCATCATTGCTTCAGCCATTAATTGGTTCACAAACATACATTTTTTCCGTTGCATTCGAGATAGAGGATACTGAACAGATTCAGATGGCGATTTTGGCAAGCTTGTATTATTGATAGTGGAGAGTGTCTCGACCACTGCATCATAACATAAATTAGGAGGGGAACCAAACAGATTAATCATGAGTTATTGCCATATTACCTGGCCTAGATTTATTGGAAAGAAACAATGGGGTTGCCTTGCTGTTTTCAGAGTTTGTCTTCTTATCTTCAGCAGCCTGCACCAAATTTACACACTAGCATTGCTATCATTGGCCAAGTCAGATAATAGGAAAGCAACATGGCACAATGAATGTTTGGGCAACTAGCCAACACCAAATTAACACAATATGGCACAGCTATCATCAGCCAGGTAAGGTAATACGAAAGCAACATTGACACAATGAATGAATGGGCAACCAGAGCAGCAGTACAATTCAGTAATGTGCATGATATGAGATAATACACTCATGCAGCTCAGTATGCAAAACTACCAGGCAGTTTTCTTTACAAAAATCAACATTGGCGCCTTTAACATTTTGCTACAACTAATTTTAGATCAGATAAAGGTTGGATTCACGCCTATTAACAAAATAGATGCTGATGTAAAAATATAGTGATATACAACAGGTACTTACATCAGCATCGGAGCACAGAGAATTCCCGCAAGATATTTTCCTCGAACACAATCCCAATGAAGGAAGCCTTCTATCATTTAACCTTATTTTCTAAAAAAGAGATGGGTAAGAAACATGTAGAAAATATGATCAGAATGCTATAAAATTTCATGATGCGATGACACGCACACGCTTCTTAGAATGGAGTTGACATTCTTTTGCTGGACTGAAGCGGACTAGTTCTTTGGCCACTGGAATCTGCTTATTATCAGTAGGAGTTGGGTTTCTCTATGCTGGAGCAGTATCTATGAAAAATTGAGTTGGTTTATTATCTCCTGGAGTTTGGATCTTTTGCAAAGACCTGGTTTGTAACCCTTTAGATTCTAACATAGCCGTCTTCCCCTTGCATGCCTTATATAGAAGAATGGTGCTTCAATTATAAAAAATGCTACAGCAGAGATGGAATAGGTACTGAAGAATAGAAAGACATGACATATTGACATGTATTCCCTCCATCCGGAAATAAATGGATGGGTCTAGGCGTATCTTAGTTCTAGATACATCCAGTTTTATCCATTTCTGCGACATGTAATCCGGACGGAGGGAGTATGATGTAAGAGCTAGGGATACGACAAGACAACACAGTAAAAAATACTAAAAACCCACTACAGAACCAAAGTATTCAAACCCACTGAAATGAGATAGTACACTGATGCAGCTCAGGATGCAAAACTACCAGGCAGGTTCCCTTACAAAAATCAACATTCTGGCCTTTAATCATACATTTTGCTACAACTAAATTTAGATCAGGTAAAGGTTGGATTCACGCCGATTAACAAAATGCATGCTGATGTAAAAATATAGTGATATACAACATGTACTTACATCTGCATTGGAGCACGGAGAATTCCTGCAAGAATCTTTCCTCACAGACGATACCAGTGCAGAAATTCTTCTATCTGTTAAGCTTATTTTCTAAAAGAGAGATGGGTAAGAAACATGTAGAAAATATGATCAGCATGCTATAAAATTTCATGATGCAAGGATACGCACACGCTTCTTATAATGGAGTTGACATATTTTTGCTGGACTGGAGCGGACTAGTTCTTTGGCCACTGGAATCTGCTTATTATCAGTAGGAGTTGGGTTTCTCTGTGCTGGAGCAGTATCTATAAAAACTGGAGTTGGTTTATTATCTCCTGGCGTTTGGATCTTTTGCAAAGGCCTGGTTTGTAACCCTTCAGATTCTAACATAGTCGTCTTCCCCTTGCATGCCTTGTATAGAAGAATGGTGCTTCAATTATAAAACATGCTATAGCAGAGAGATGGAATAGGTACTGAAGAATAGAAAGGCATGACATATTGACATGTATTCCCTCCATCCGGAAAGATGGGCTAGGCATATTTCAGTTCTAGATACGACAGGACGGACGGAGTATGGTGTAAGAGCTAGGGATACGACAGGACAACACAGTAAAAAAACACTAGTTGAATGTAAAACTGTATGCTAGCGAAATACGTACAGAAAAAACTAAGGCAACATACACGTGTATGATTGGGAAACTAAGATGGCATTACAACAGAGCACTAGAACAACACTTCAATGTAAAAAAACATGGTATGGTAGACAGATAAAGTACATACTGATGAATAACAATGCATAAGATATTCAGTAGCATGATGTCCAAATTAAGCAGATGGCATTGCGATAGATTAGAATGACAGTACTTGAATTTGAAAACATGTTATCATGAATGGAATGGGTACTGAAAAACAAGAAGCCATGACATATTTACATGCATGATCAGCATGCTAAGCACATGGCATTGCAACAGAGTAGATACACTCCAGGACATTATATGCATGTTGTACCCATATCACGGGCCTAGTTAGAGCAAGGACCTTGTGGGGTGAAGAGGCTTCAACATCTTTCTGCAAGTCTTCTGAAGAATTGCCTTTACATGTTCCATCATATTGGGTATCATTGACATCAAGTTTATTGGCCTTTAATTGCTCCGTGAGGTTCTTGTGGATATACAGTGTGTGCAATTATACCTGACATGCATGGAAGACAACTAGTAGTTAGATTTATGTAATGAGTTCCTGTAGGAGACGACATAAATAGTAGGACTGAGATTAACTAGCAGCAACAGGTCTCAAAAACTAAAGGGAGAACACAGATGAAAGCTACAGAATATGTATCATTTGTACTTGAGATTAACTAGATGGCACACAAAAGTATTAAAGAACAACATAGGTAATACTAGAAGTGGTATAATACTATAATCACCAGCCTGTGGGATAGCATTGGCTGATGGATGATAACTATTGAACAACTTCACCTAAAGAACAAGTATCTTAGATGAACTATGGAACATCGTTCACTCCTGAACAAGACCCGTAAGAGATCAGCATGAATATACAGTGAAATGTGATAATCTATTTTCCATGCTTAGATGAATAACAAAGCCATAAATGTTGCACACAAGTAAGATGAGGGTACAACCTATCTGGCCGCCATCCAATAGGAGTGAGCATCATGTGCTGACTTGTCGATGGCCAGGGTTGTTGTGGCTGTCCATGTCGGGCACGCACATTCGATGCAGGGAACTTTTGAGTGGGGACTATAGCTCCGTTCTGGTGTATGCTTCCCTTGTTGGAGCAGCTGCGGTGAGTCGGAAGACGGTGTGGCTGAAGTGTTGGGGAACGTAGTAATTTCAAAAAAATTCCTACGCACACGCAAGATCATGGTGATGCATAGCAACGAGAGGGAGAGTGTTGTCTACGTACCCTCGTAGACCGAAAGCGGAAGCGTTATATCAATGCGGTTGATGTAGTCGTACGTCTTCACGATCCGACCGATCCAAGCACCGTTACTCCGGCACCTCCGAGTTCTTGGCACACGTTCAGCTCGATGACATTCCCCGGGCTCCGATCCAGCAAAGCTTCGGGGAAGAGTTCCGTCAGCACGACGGCGTGGTGACGATCTTGATGTTCTACTGTCGCAGGGCTTCGCCTAAGCACCGCTACAATATGACCGAGGTGGAATATGGTGGAGGGGGGCACCGCACACGGCTAAGGAACGATCACGAAGATCAACTTGCGTGTCCATGGGGTGCCCCCTGCCCCCGTATATAAAGGAGCAAGGGAGGGAGGAGGCCGGCCCTAGGTTTGGGCGCGCCAGGGGAGTCCTACTCCCACCGGGAGTAGGATTCCACCTTTCCTAGTCCAACTAGGTCAAGGGGGGAAAGAGGGGAAGAGGGGAAGGAAGGGAGAGAGGGGCCGCGCCCCAAACCCCTTGTCCAATTCGGACTGGGCTTGGGAGGGGCGCGCGCCACCTCCTTGTCCTTCCCACTAAGGCCCATCAAGGCCCATTGCTTCTTCCTCGTATTCCCGTAACTCCCCGGTACCTCCGAAAATACCCGAACCACTCAGAACTCTTCCGATGTCCGAATATAGTCGTCCAATATATCGATCTTTACGTCTCGACCATTTCGAGACTCCTCGTCATGTCCCCGATCTCATCCGGGACTCCGAACTCCTTCGGTACATCAAAACTCATAAACTCATTATATAACTGTCATCGAAACCTTAAGCGTGCGGACCCTACGGTTCGAGAACAATGTAGACATGACCGAGACACGTCTCTGGTCAATAACCAATAGCGGGACCTGGATGCCCATATTGGCTCCTACATATTCTACGAAGATCTTTATCGGTCAGACCGCATAACAACATACGTTGTTCCCTTTGTCATCGGTATGTTACTTGCCCGAGATTCGATCGTCGGTATCCAATACCTAGTTCAATCTCGTTACCGGCAAGTCTCTTTACTCGTTCCATAATACATCATCTCGCGACTAACTCATTAGTTGCAATGCTTGCAAGGCTTAAGTGATGTGCATTACCGAGAGGGCCCAGAGATACCTCTCCCGCAATTGGAGTGACAAATCCTAGTCTCGAAATACGCCAACCCAACATCTACCTTTGGTGACACCTGTAGTACTCCTTTATAATCACCCAGTTACGTTGTGACGTTTGGTAGCACCCAAAGTGTTCCTCCGGCAAACGGGAGTTGCATAATCTCATAGTCAAAGGAACATGTATAAGTCATGGATAAAAGCAACAGCAACATACTAAACGATCGGGTGCTATGCTAATGGAATGGGTCATGTCAATCAGATCATTCAACTAATGATGTGACCTTGTTAATCAAATGACAACTCCTTTGTCCATGGTTAGGAAACTTAACCATCTTTGATTAACAAGCTAGTCAAGTAGAGGCATACTAGTGACACTCTGTTTGTCTATGTATCCACACATGTATTATGTTTCCAGTTAATACAATTCTAGCATGAATAATAAACATTTATCATGATATGTAAGGAAATAAATAATAACTTTATTATTGCCTCTAGGGCATATTTCCTTCAGTCTCCCACTTGCACTAGAGTCAATAATCTAGGTCACATCACCATGTGATTAACTCACATCACCATGTGATTAACTCGATAGTTCACATCATCATGTGATTAACACCCATAGTTCACATCGCCATGTGACCAACACCCAAAGGGTTTGCTAGATTCAGTAATCTAGTTCACATCGCTATGTGATTAACACCCAAAGAGTACTACGGTGTGATCATGTTTTGCTTGTGAGAGAAGTTTAGTCAACGGGTCTGCCACATTCAGATCCGTTATGTATTTTGCAATTTTCTATGTCTACAATGCTCTGCACGGAGCTACTCTAGCTAATTGCTCCCACTTTCAATATGTATCTAGATCGAGACTTAGATTCATCCAGATCGGTGTCAAAACTTGCATCGACGTAACCCTTTACGACGAACCTTTTGTCACTTCCATAATCGAGAAACATATCCTTATTCCACTAAGGATAATTTTGACCGCTGTCCAGCGATCTACTCCTAGATCACTATTGTACTCCCTTGCCAAACAGTGTAGGGTATACAATAGATCTGGTACACAGCATGGCATACTTTATAGAACCTATGGCCAAGGCATAGGGAATGACTTTCATTCTCTTTCTATCTTCTGCCGTGGTCGAGTTTTGAGTCTTTACTCAACTTCATACATTGTAACACAGGAAAGAACTCTTTCTTTGACTGTTCCATTTTGAACTACTTCAAAATCTTGTCAAGGTATGCACTCATTGAAAACTTATCAAGCGTCTTGATCTATCTCTATAGATCTTGATGCTCAATATGTAAGCAGCTTTACCGAGGTCTTTCTTCGAAAAACTTCTTTCAAACACTCCTTTATGCTTTGCAGAATAATTCTACATTATTTCCGATCAACAATATGTCATTTACATATACTTATCAGAAATGCTGTAGTGCTCCCACTCACTTTCTTGTAAATACAGGCTTCACCGCAAGTCTGTATAAAACTATATGCTTTGATCAACTCATCAAAGCGTATATTCCAACTCCGAGATGCTTGCACCAGTCCATAGATGGATCGCTGGAGCTTGCACATTTTGTTAGCACCTTTAGGATTGACAAAACCTTCTGGTTGCATCATATACAACTCTTCTTTAATAAATCCATTAAGGAATGCAGTTTTCTTTTATCCGTTTGCCAGATTTCATAAAATGCGGCAATTGCTAACATGATTCGGACAGACTTAAGCATGGATACGAGTGAGAAACTCTCATCGTAGTCAACACCTTGAACTTGTCGAAAACCTTTTGCGACAATTCTAGCTTTGTAGATAGTAACACTACTATCAGCTTCTGTCTTCCTCTTGAAGATCCATTATTTTCTATGGCTTGCCGATCATCGGGCAAATCCATCAAAGTCCATACTTTGTTCTCATACATGGATCCCATCTCAGATTTCATGGCTTTAAGCCATTTTGCGGAATCTGGGCTCACCATCGCTTCTTCATAGTTCGTAGGTTCATCATGATCTAGTAGCATGACTTCCAGAACAGGATTGCCGTACCACTCTGGTGCGGATCTTACTCTGGTTGATCTACGAGGCTCTGTAGTAACTTGTTCTGTAGTTCTATGATCATCATCATCAACCTCCTCACTAGTTGGTTTTGACGTCACAGAAACTGGTTCCTGTGATGTACTGGTTTCCAACAAGGGAATAGGTACAGTTACCTCATCAAGTTCTACTTTCCTCCCACTCACTTCTTTCAAGAGAAACTCCTTCTCTAGAAAGGATCCATTCTTAGCAACGAATGTCTTGCCTTTGGATCTGTGATAGAAGGTGTACCCAACTGTCTTCTTTGGGTATCCTATGAAGACATATTTCTCCGATTTGGGTTTGAGCTTATCAGGATGAAACTTTTTCATATAAGCATCACAACCCCAAACTTTAAGACAAGACAACTTTGGTTTCTTGCCAAACCATAGTTCATACGGTGTCGTCTCAACGGATTTTGATGGTGCCCTATTTAATGTGAATGCAGTTGTCTCTAATGCATGATCCCAAAACTATAGTGGTAAATCGGTAAGAAACATCATAGATTGCACTATATCCAATAAAGTACGGTTATGACGTTCGGACACACCATTATGCTGTGGTGTTCCAGGTGGCGTGAGTAGTGAAACTATTTCACATTGTTTAACTGAAGGCCAAACTCGTAACTCAAATATTTTACCTCTGCGATCATATCGTAGAAACTTTTATTTTCTTGTTACGATGATTCTCTACTTCACTCTGAAATTCTTTGAACTTTTCAAACGTTTCAGACTTATGTTTCATCAAGTAGATATACCCATATCTGCTCAAATCATCTGTGAAGGTTAGAAAATAATGATACTTGTCGCGAGCCTTAATATTCATCGGACCACATACATCAGTATGTATGATTTCCAACAAATCTGTTGCTTGCTCCATTGTTCCGGAGAACGGCGTTTTAGTCATCTTGCCCAAGAGGCATGGTTCGCAAGCATCAAGTGATTCATAATCAAGTGATTCCAAAATCCCATCAGCATGGAGTTTCTTCATGCGCTTTACACCAATATGACCTAAACGGCAGTGCCACAAATAGGTTGCACTATCATTATTAACTTCGCATCTTTTGGTTTCAACATTATGAATATGTGTATCACTACGATCGAGATCCAATGAACTATTTTCATTGGGTGTGTATGACCATAAAAGGTTCTATTCATGTAAACAGAACAACAATTGTTCTCTAACTTAAATGAATAATCGTATTGCAATAAACATGATCAAATCATATTTATGCTCAACGCAAACACCAAATAACACTTATTTAGGTTCATCACTAATCCCGAAAGTATAGGGAGTGTATGATGATGATCATATCAATCTTGGAACCACTTCCAACACACATCTTCACTTCATTCTTAACTAATCTTTGTTCATTCGGCAATTCCCGTTTCGAGTTACTACTCTTAGCAACTGAACTAGTACCAAATACTGAGGGGTTGATATGAACACTAGTAAAGTACACATCAATAACATGTATATCAAATATACTTATGTTCATTTTGCCATCCTTCTTATCCGCCAATCACTTGGGGTAGTTCCGTTTCCAGTGACCAGTCCCTTTGCAGTAGAAGCACTTAGTCTCACGCTTAGGACCAGACTTGAGCTTCTTCACTTGAGTAGCAACTCGCTTGCCGTTCTTCTTGAAGTTCCTCTTCTTCCCTTTGCCCTTTTCTTGAAACTAGTGGTCTCGTCAACCATCAACACTTGATGTTTTCCTTGATTTCTACCTTCGTCGATTTCAGCATCACGAAGAGCTTGGTAATTGTTTCCGTCATCCCTTGCATACTATAGTTCATCACGAAGTTCTACTAACTTGGTGATGGTGACTAGAGAATTCTGTCAATCACTATCTTATCTGGAAGATTAACTCCCACTTGATTCAAGCGATTGTAGTACCCAGACAATCTGAGCACATGCTCACTAGTTGAGCGATTCTCCTCCATCTTTTAGCTATAGAACTTGTTGGAGACTTCATATCTCTCAACTCGGGTATTTGCTTGAAATATTAACTTCATCTCCTGGAACATCTCGTATGGTCCATGACGTTCAAAACGTCTTTGAAGTCCCGATTCTAAGCCGTTAAGCATGGTGCACTAAACTATTAAGTAGTCATCATATTGAGCTAGCAAAACGTTCATAACGTCTGCATCTGCTCCTGCAATAGGTCTGTCACCTAGCGGTGCATCAAGGACATAATTCTTCTGTGCAGCAATGAGGATAAACCTCAGATTACGGATCCAATCCGCATCATTGCTACTAACATTTTTCAACACAATTTTCTCTAGCAACATATCAAAATAAACACAGGGAAGCAACAATGCGAGCTATTGATCTACAACATAGATATGCTAATACTACCAGGACTAAGTTCATGATAAATTAAAGTTTAATTAATCATATTACTTAAGAACTCTCACTTAGATAGACATCCCTCTAATCTTCTAAGTGATCACGTGATCCAAATCAACTAAACCATAACCGATCATCACGTGAAATGGCTTAGTCTTCAATGGTGAACATCATTATGTTGATCATATCTACTATATGATTCACGCTCGACCTTTCGGTCTCCGTGTTCCGAGGTCATATCTTATATGCATAGCTCGTCAAGTATAACCTGAGTATTCCGCGTGTGCAACTGTTTTGCACCTGTTGTATTTGAACGTAGAGCCTATCACACCCGATCATCACGTGGTGTCTCAGCACGAAGAACTTTCGCAACGGTGCATACTCAGGGAGAACACTTCTTGATAATTAGTGAGAGATCATCTTATAATGCTACCGTCAATCAAAGCAAGATAAGATGCATAAAAGATAAACATCACATGCAATCAATATAAGTGATATGATATGGCAATCATCATCTTGTGCTTGTGATCTCCATCTCCGCAGCACTGTCATGATCACCATCGTCACCGGCGCGACACCTTGATCTCCATCGTATCATCGTTGTCGTCTCGCCAATCTTATGCTTCTACGACTATCGCTACCGCTTAGTGATAAAGTAAAGCATTACAGGGCGATTGCATTGCATACAATAAAGCGACAACCATACGACTCCTGCCGGTTGCCGATAACTCGGTTACAAAATATGATCATCTCATACAATAAAATTTAGCATCATGTCTTGACCATATCACATCACAACATGCCCTGCAAAAACAAGTTAGACGTCCTCTACTTTGTTTGTTGCAAATTTTACGTGGCTGCTACGGGCTTAAGCAAGAACTCATCTTACCTACGCATCAAAACCACAACGATAGTTTGTCAAATAGACTCCGTTTTAACTTTCTCAAGGACCGGGCGTAGCCACACTCGGTTCAACTAAAGTTGGAGAGACAGTCTTCCGCAAGCCATCTATGTGCAAAGCACGTCGAGGGAACCGGTCTCGCGTAAGAGTACGCGTAAGGTTGGTCCGGATCGTCTCGTCCAACAATACCGCCGAACCAAAGTATGACATGCTGGTAGGCAGTATGACTTATATCGCCCACAACTCACTTGTGTTCTACTCGTGCATAACATCAAACCATAAAAACCTAGGCTCGGATGCCACTGTTGGGGAACGTAGTAATTTCAAAAAAATTCCTACGCACACGCAAGATCATGGTGATGCATAGCAACGAGAGGGAGAGTGTTGTCTACGTACCCTCGTAGACCGAAAGCGGAAGCGTTATATCAACGTGGTTGATGTAGTCGTACGTCTTCACGATCCGACCGATCCAAGCACCGTTACTCCGGCACCTCCGAGTTCTTGGCACACGTTCAGCTCGATGACGTTCCCCGGGCTCCGATCCAGCAAAGCTTCGGGGAAGAGTTCCGTCCGCATGACGGCGTGGTGACGATCTTGATGTTCTACTGTCGCAGGGCTTCGCCTAAGCACCGCTACAATATGACCGAGGTGGAATATGGTGGAGGGGGGCACCGCACACGGCTAAGGAACGATCACGAAGATCAACTTGTGTGTCCATGGGGTGCCCTCTGCCCCCGTATATAAAGGAGCAAGGGAGGGAGGAGGCCGGCCCTAGGTTTGGGCGCGCCAGGGGAGTCCTACTCCCACCGGGAGTAGGATTCCACCTTTCCTAGTCCAACTAGGTCAAGGGGGGAAAGAGGGGAAGAGGGGAAGGAAGGGAGAGAGGGGCCGCGCCCCAAACCCCTTGTCCAATTCGGACTGGGCTTGGGAGGGGCGCGCGCCACCTCCTGGTCCTTCCCACTAAGGCCCATCAAGGCCCATTGCTTCTTCCCCGTATTCCCGTAACTCCCCGGTACCTCCGAAAATACCCGAACCACTCAGAACTCTTCCGATGTCCGAATATAGTCGTCCAATATATTGATCTTTACGTCTCGACCATTTCGAGACTCCTCGTCATGTCCCCGATCTCATCCGGGACTCCGAAATCCTTCGGTACATCAAAACTCATAAACTCATTATATAACTGTCATCGAAACCTTAAGCGTGCGGACCCTACGGTTCGAGAACAATGTAGACATGACCGAGACACGTCTCCGGTCAATAACCAATAGCGGGACCTGGATGCCCATATTGGCTCCTACATATTCTACGAAGATCTTTATCGGTCAGACCGCATAACAACATACGTTGTTCCCTTTGTCATCGGTATGTTACTTGCCCGAGATTCGATCGTTGGTATCCAATACCTAGTTCAATCTCGTTACCGGCAAGTCTCTTTACTCGTTCCATAATACATCATCTCGCAACTAACTCATTAGTTGCAATGCTTGCAAGGCTTAAGTGATGTGCATTACCGAGAGGTCCCAGAGATACCTCTCCCACAATTGGAGTGACAAATCCTAGTCTCGAAATACGCCAACCCAACATCTACCTTTGGTGACACCTGTAGTACTCCTTTATAATCACCCAGTTACGTTGTGACGTTTGGTAGCACCCAAAGTGTTCCTCCGGCAAACGGGAGTTGCATAATCTCATAGTCAAAGGAACATGTATAAGTCATGGATAAAAGCAACAGCAACATACTAAACGATCGGGTGCTATGCTAATGGAATGGGTCATGTCAATCAGATCATTCAACTAATGATGTGACCTTGTTAATCAAATGACAACTCCTTTGTCCATGGTTAGGAAACTTAACCATCTTTGATTAACAAGCTAGTCAAGTAGAGGCATACTAGTGACACTCTGTTTGTCTATGTATCCACACATGTATTATGTTTTCAGTTAATACAATTCTAGCATGAATAATAAACATTTATCATGATATGTAAGGAAATAAATAATAACTTTATTATTGCCTCTAGGGCATATTTCCTTCATGAAGATGCAGATAACACATAAGGTTAAGAACGACGCATCTCTTTGATCTGAAGAAATACACTAAGAGATCAACAGCAAGGTACGAGAGTGGTCACATGTCTGTTGACTGAAGACTAAATTGGGGTCACACAATTTTATTTTATTTTGATACTGTCCGATCTACGCCGGATGGCTTGATGGCCGTCTTGTGCCTCCTCGCTGACACTGTTAGGAATCTTCCCCGAAGAGCCAGCGACCAATGACAGAGCAGCCTGCCTCCGCCATCCGTGGCCCCAGCCAAATCCCTGCTCCCCGCCCCACCGCGCTACCATGGTTGCGCCTCCCCCGGGCCAATCCACAAAGACTCCCCGTCATCCAGATCCGGCGGCTGCAGTACCTTCAACTCACACAACTCTAAAATAGCCATCTAAGTGTTGCTTCTGCGGCGAACTTGCGGGCCCGCACCCTTACGTTAGACACCAGCCAACCGGCAGCCTAGGAGCTCAGCCACCTCGAGGGGTGCTGCTTCCCATTGGGAATCGATTGGCCCGGAATAAAATTTCAGACAACTGACGCCTAAATAAAGTGATTTGAGATGAGGGTGCGACCTATCTGGCGGCATGGTGAAGTAGGAAGGTCCAGCTGCCGAGTCGGTGAGGCCAGCGCGGTTGCGGTGGCCACCGGTGGTAGGGAAACAACGATGTCGCAATGGTCGACGGCTACGGGGAAGAAGCGCCGGGACTCTGGACGGATCCGAAGTTGGAGCTCTAGTAGCACGGAGTAACAGGCACACGGTCCAGTGCACGACGGCAAATGGACAGTGTCTCCAGCATTAGGGAGGAGGGCGGTTGTGAAATTGGTGCGGTGGGGGCGCCATGGAGGAGGGGCTGAGGTTTCGCGGCTCGGGAGAAGGGAGCTTCCGGGGAGAAGGTGATTTGGCGCCCACGAGGTATGAATGGGGGGGAATTGGGAGGGGAGTGGAACCATGTTTTACGGACGCATTTGTCTGAAATGTGAGGGGGAGTTACAGTTCTACCCCTGCCTTTAGGCTTCTCGGCTTGGGTCTGTGTACTGAGGGTCGGGGATAGTAGAGTAACTTTGCTTCTCCCCAAATAATGGGCGGGAGCAATTTCGGCGAGGAGGGCATGCTTTGAAATATAGTGGGCGCGAGCGATTTCGGTGAGGAGAGCGTGTTTTGAAATAGTGGGCGCGAGATATTTCGGGCGAGGAGAGCTTGTTTTGTCGACCATGGTTTATGAATTATTCGGCACATGTCATTTCGGCCGAGGAGAAGGCGCGCTTGGATGAAGTTACGAACCTACCCTCGATGTACAACGGGCCAATTGATGCGTGTCCCACATAGGATGGTAATTTTGCGTCTCCCATTTATTTGCTCGGGCGAATTCCACCGAGCAGAGGATGTTTAACGGTTCGTTCAAAATTTGGGAGAACGAGCATCCACGTCTACCTTACCAAGTCGATTTGAATCAAATTTTGAAATATTAGCTTGCCACTTCTTTTTTAGATGGAGAGATGATGCTCGGGAGTAATGTGTTTTTACATGCTCATTGCTAGCGATTTACTATATGACAAATAGTTGACCCACTCAAAAACGAGAATCAAACCCAAAATGAAATATCTCGATTCAATGAAATAGCTCGTTCACCAGGTCAAAATAGTGAACTAAATCCAAAATTGAACACCTCAAACGAGTAGCATGTTGTACAGTATTATAGTACCCCATGAACATGTTGAAAGTCAAATTAATGAACTTGTTTGATATACGCATATATCCGTTCATGTGTGGATTGCAGACAACATGTTCTCCAATTTAAATATTTGAATGCAAGTTTATATCGAAACATGGTTTATATCAGTCTTTGATGCATAAAATGTGACCTCCCCCTCTCCCGGACTCCTGCTCTCTCTCTCTGTCTCTTTCTCTCAAAGAGTAGGGCATAGGAAGGGTGTACTCCCTTCCAATGTTCCTTGAATAAGTGACTCAACATCCCGCAGATGGCACACCAAATAGGAAGCCGCTCGTATTTAATATGGAACAATTCTCTTTCTCACTAACACCTTATTGAGACAACATTCTTTACAGGTTTATGAACATCCAGTGACACTCTAAGATTGAAACAATTGCCTGCAAAATCATGTGATATGGGTTCCTCTGCCAGGCACTTCCCTACCTTGGATGCCAGAGCGTTGAGCCTGTACTGGTAGCCATCAGGAAGGTTGGATCTGAATCTAGATCTTAGAAGTGTTCAACTGAACTCTAAATGGCTTCGAGAATCCAACGTATGGTGCAATCAAAACATGGTTACCTCTGAAGTTCCATGCTCCTCCCCCTCCATCACTTTTTGCTAGTAGCTAAGACAGAATAATTGAAGCACAAACCAGTCATGCTTCAGTAAATGAAACTTTACCTCACGTACCAGATCCCATGTGGTTCCCATGTTCATGAAGTACCAAAATTGGCCGATTTCCTTCTCCATGTGGATCCTGACAATAGCCATCCATCTGATCTCATCTTCCTTTGGTTTCTCTTCTCTTCTTTTTCAAACATAACATCATCCATGTCCTCCCCTGCCAGCCTCAAGTCCTTCATCATCGCCTCAAAGTCCTCTTGACCAACCCGCATGATAGAACTTGAAGCTTTTTTCTCCAAGGCTCAAACCCTAAACGATCTTTCGAAACACCAGATTATTCCTCACAGTCCCTGTTCCTACGCCGATCACCAGGGCCGAGTAGTTGCCGAAGAGCACCCTTAGCCCAAGCAAGAGCAAAGACCGGAGACGGGAGTGAAGGAAGATAATCTCAACGCCGTCGGCCGCTACGAGAGAAGAAAAACCCTAGTGAGAGGAAAAACTAAACCCGTCGATTAGTGATTTTTTTAAAATCAAGATTTTTTTTGAACAATCGGTCTTCTTTATTAATTCATAATGTTCATAGGTGCATGTCGTACAACTGTACATCATGAGGCCGAACAAGCCAAGTTTGACATCCAGCATCTAAAGATAAAAGCATAGTAGGCAAGATTGTGAGCTTCCGTATTGGAGCGCCGACCCTCATGAGCGAAGAAATTTTAATTGAAATTCTTTGACCACTCACATATCTCCTTGATGACAGCATCATTGCTTCCACCGGAGTTCTGCTGAATATTGTTAATCACCGAGAGGAAATTCGAGGCTATCTTCATATAGTACAAGCCTAAGCCTTCATCGCGCGACGACATGCCAGAGAGTAGAGCGCGGCTATGTCTCGCTTTGTGTGGAACAACAGACCGTGCCGCCTGAAGTAAACCAGTAGTGGGCCAGCCCAGTAACCATGTGGTCTGGTCCAGTTGATGTCACGCTAACTTTTTGTAAAGTGTTCGTTGCACATATATATAATAAGTAAATATATGTTATAAAAACAATTCTGTTAACTTTTTTTAAAGTGTTCGTTGCACATTAAAAATAGTTTATATGCAGTGTAAAAATGTTCGCTCAACTTTCGAAAATGATTGTACAACTAAAAAATGTATGAGTCGTTTAAAAAATGTTCACACTTTTCAAAAAAGTGTATTCATTTTTCAGAAATGTTATACAATTTTAGAAAGTAATTTCCTGCAATTCAGAAAAAAAATATTTTTCATACCGTTCAAAAAATATAAGTTACATTTAGAAAAAAAATTACATGTTGCAAATTTTTTATCCAATATAAAAACAAATTTCCAAAGTTTGGAAAAATGTTTTTTAGACAAAACACTTTTCAACGTTTATTTGAAATATTTTAACACATATTTGAAAAATTATATCCAAAACAAGTATTTTTTAAAAATGGTAATCATGTATTTAAAAATTTTAAACGTATATAACAGTGGTTTTAGATGTACATGAACATTTTAGACACCAAAATATATACTTGAGAAATATTAATTATATATGTAGAAAATGTTAAAATTGTACTAAAGAAGGTTCCCGATATATAAGAAATATGAATAATGTGTATGGAAGAATAGATATGTGTTAAAAAAAGCCGAAGGAAATCGAAGAAAGAATAAGGTAAATCAAAGAAAAAGGAAAAAGCAGGAAAAAAATAAAGAAAACCAAAATAAAACTAAAGCAAACTGATACAAAACATTGGAAAAACCAATAAAAAAACTGACGGCCAGTTAAAGTATTGGCCGGCTCATATACTACCGTGTTGCAGGCGAGCCCTAATATCAATTTGTGATATCTTGCTTATTCATTGGTGGACAAACCTGGCCTAGGAGCAGGTTGTAAGTTAGGACTAACTCAAAAAAGGAGGAAGACCCCCGGCCTCTGCATCTGGACGATGCATGCAGCCATTTTATTAACTATTCACAAAAGACCTTACAAACAAATCCAGCAATAAGTATCCAGCTGATAAAGGAATGCTGATAGTCTGGGCCTAATACTAAACAGACCTCGCAGTCAAGCCTAACATCTAAGACCTGAAGCCCCAACCAAGCCACTTGCCGAGTATGGGGCACACACCGGTCCGATGAACACACAGAGGCTGCCGTCGCCAGCTGCCATCAATCCATCTTTAGAGTTATACTGACTTGCCCGGTCTAGCTGTCATCGACGCCACCACGATGCCAGACTGCCACCATCCTACACTCTCCATCAACACACGCCCAGCAGCGAGACCCCGCTGCACCATGCCACTGAGACTCGCCGTTGTCGATGTGTCAGATACAACGCCGCTCCTCCTTCGCGAACATCACCTACAGCCACTGGTCCCATCCCCTCCACCTGCAGATCCTCTGCACTCCCAACCGAGCCCCAAGGCCCCTGACGACACCTCCAAGAAGGTCACGACACGAACAGCACCGCTGCCGCCAAATCCGAAAGGATTAAATGTTTTCACCCCGCAGGAGATCGGGGTGGGTAGATTAGGCCCTCAGCTGCGCCTTCATAAAGGAAAGCGGCACCCATGGGCGACGTCGCCGCTGGGCCGGCCAGACCGGCCAAGGTTTTCCCCGGACCCAAGGAACACCACCAGGGCTCACCATCACCGGAGCTTGCAGCCGCAAACCATCGGGACGACGAGAAAGGCAGCAGGAGAAAGGGGAACTTCCAGATCTGACGCCGCGGCACCAACCCGCCGGAGAATCATCGACCACCCGGTGAAGGAGATATGCCCTAGAGGCAATAATAAAGTTATTATTTATTTCCTTATTTCATGATAAATGTTTATTATTCATGCTAGAATTGTATTAACCGGAAACATAATACATGTGTGAATACATTGATAAACAGAGTGTCACTAGTATGCCTCTACTTGACTAGCTCGTTGATCAAAGATGGTTATGTTTCCTAACCATAGACATGAGTTGTCATTTTATTAACGGGATCACATCATTAGGAGAATGATGTGATTGACTTGACCCATTCCGTTAGCTTAGCACTAGATCGTTCAGTATGTTGCTATTGCTTTCTTCATGACTTATACATGTTCCTATGACTATGAGATTATGCAACTCCCGTTTACCAGAGGAACACTTTGTGTGCTACCAAACGTCACAATGTAACTGGGTGATTATAAAGGTGTTGTACAGGTGTCTCCGAAGGTACTTGTTGGGTTGGCGTATTTCGAGATTAGGATTTGTCACTCCGATTGTCGGAGAGGTATCTCTGGGCCCACTCGGTAATGCACATCACTATAAGCCTTGCAAGCATTACAACTAATGAGTTAGTTGCGGGATGATGTATTACAGAACGAGTAAAGAGACTTGCCGGTAACGAGATTGAACAAGGTATTGAGATACCGACGATCGAATCTCGGGCAAGTAACATACCGATGACAAAGGGAACAACGTATGTTGTTATGCGGTCTGACCGATAAAGATCTTCGTAGAATATGTGGGAGCTAATATGAGCATCCAGGTTCCGCTATTGGTTATTTACCGGATACGTGTCTCGGTCATGTCTACATAGTTCTCGAACCCGTAGGGTCCGCACGCTTAAAGTTTCGATGACGGTTGTATTATGAGTTTATGTGTTTTGATGTACCGAAGGAGTTCGGAGTCCCGGATGAGATCGGGGACATGACGAGGAGTCTCTAAATGGTCGAGACGTAAAGATCGATATATTGGAAGACTATATTCAGACATCGGAAAGGTTCCGAGTGATTCGGGTATTTTCGGGAGTACCGAGGAGTTACGGGAATTCGTATTGGGCCTTAATGGGCCATACGGGAAAGGAGAGAAAGGCTTCAAAGGGTGGCCGCACCCCTCCCCATGGGCCGGTCCGAATTGTACTAGGGAGGGGGGCGCCCCCTTCCTTCGTTCTCCTTTTCCCTTCCCTTTCCTTCCCTCCTACTCCTACTACTTGGAATGGCTCCTAGTTCTACTAGGGAAGGGGGAATCCTACTCCCGGTGGGAGTAGGAGTCCCTAGGGCGCGCCATAGAGAGGGTCGGCCCTCCCCCTCATCCACTCCTTTATATACGGGGCAGGGGGGCACCCCAGAGACACAACAATTGATCGTTGATTTCTTAGCAGTGTGCGGTGCCCCCCTCCACCATAGTCCACCTCGATAATACTGTAGCGGTGCTTAGGCGAAGCCCTGCGTCGGTAGAACATCATTATCGTCACCACGCCATCGTGCTGACGAAACTCTCCCTCAGCACTCGGCTGGATCGGAGTTCGAGGGACGTCATCGAGCTGAACGTGTGCTGAACTCGGAGGTGTCGTGTGTTCGGTACTTGATCGGTCGGATCGTGAAGACATACGACTACATCAACCGCGTTGTGCTAACGCTTCCGCTTTCGGTCTACGAGGGTACGTGGACAACACTATCCCCTCTCGTTGCTATGCATCACCAAGATCTTGCGTGTGCGTAGGATTTTTTTTGAAATTACTACGTTCCCCATCAGTGGCATCCGAGCCTGGTTTTATGCGTAGATGTCATATGCACGAGTAGAACACAAGTGAGTTGTGGGCGATATAAGTCATACTGCTTACCAGCATGTCATACTTTGGTTCGGCGGTATTGTTGGATGGAGCGGCCTGAACCGACATTACGAGTACGCTTACGCGAGACTGGTTCTACCGACGTGCTTTGCACACAGGTGGCTGGCGGGTGTCAGTTTCTCCAACTTTAGTTGAACCGAGTGTGGCTACGCCCGGTCCTTGAGAAGGTTAAAACAACACTAACTTGACGAACTATCGTTGTGGTTTTGATGCGTAGGTAAGAACGGTTCTTGCTCAGCCCGTAGCAGCCACGTAAAACTTGCAACAACAAAGTGGAGGACGTCTAACTTGTTTTTGCAGGGCATGTTGTGATGTGATATGGTCAAGACGTGATGAGATATAAGTTGTTGTATGAGATGATCATGTTTTGTTGAAGTTATCGGCAACTGGAAGAAGCCTTATGGTTGTCTCTTTATTGCATAAGATGCAAGCGCCAAATAATTGCTTTACTTTATCGCTATGTGATAGCAATAGTTGCAAGAGCAATAGTTGGCGAGATGACCATGTAACAACACATTGATATAGATCAAGATGATGGAGATCATGGTGTCATGCTGGTGACGATGGAGATCATGACGATGCTTTGGAGATGGAGATCAAAGGCACAAGATGATGATGGCCATATCATGTCACATATTATGATTGCATGTGATGTTTATCTTTTATACATCTTATCTTGCTTTGATTGACGGTAGCATTATAAGATGATCTCTCACTAAATTATCAAGGTACAAGTGTTCTCCCTGAGTATGCACCATTGCGAAAGTTCTTCGTGCTGAGACACCACGTGATGATCGGGTGTGATAGGCTCTACGTTCAAATACAACAGGTGCAAAACAGTTGCACACGCGGAATACTCAGGTTAAACTTGACGAGCCTAGCATATAACAGATATGGCCTCGGAACACGGAGACCGAAAGGACGAGCGTGAATCATATAGTAGATATGATCAACATAGTGATGTTCACCATTGAAACTACTCCATCTCACGTGATGGTCGGACATGGTTTAGTTGATATGGATCACGTGATCACTTAGAAGATTAGAGGGATGTCTATCTAAGTGGGAGTTCTTAAGTAATATGATTAATTGAACTTTAATTTATCATGAACTTAGTCCTGGTAGTATTAGCATATCTATGTTGTAGATCAATAGCTCGCGTTGTTGCTTCCCTATGTTATATATATGTTCCTAGAGAAAACTAAGTTGAAAGATGTTAGTAGCAATGATGCGGATTGGATCCGTGATCTGAGGTTTATCCTCATTGTTGCACAGAAGAATTATGTCCTTGATGCACCGCTAGGTGACATACCTATTGCAGGAGCAGATGCAGACGTTATGAACGTTTGGCTAGCTCAATATGATGACTACTTGATAGTTTAGTGCACCATGCTTAACGGCTTAGAATCGGGACTTCAAAGACGTTTTGAACGTCATGGACCATATGAGATGTTCCAGGAATTGAAGTTAATATTTCAAGAAAATACCCGAGTTGAGAGATATGAAGTCTCCAACAAGTTCTATAGCTAAAAGATGGAGGAGAATAGCTCAAACAGTGAGCATGTGCTCAGATTGTCTGGGTACTACAATCGCTTGAATCAAGTAGGAGTTAATATTCCAGATAAGATAGTGATTAACAGAGTTCTCTAGTCACTATCACCAAGTTACTAGAACTTTGTGATGAACTATAATACGCAAGGATAACGGAAACGATTCCCAAGCACTTCGTGATGCTGAAATCGACGAAGGTAGAAATCAAGAAAAACATCAAGTGTTGATGGTCGACAAGACCACTAGTTTCAAGAAAAGGGCAAAGGGAAGAAGGGAAACTTCAAGAAGAACGGCAAGCAAGTTGCTACTCAAGTGAAGAAGCCCAAGTCTGGTCCTAAACCTGAGACTAAGTGCTTCTACTGCAAAGGGACTGGTCACTGGAAGTGGAACTGCCCCAAGTATTTGGCGGATAAGAAGGATGGCAAAGTGAACAAAGGTATATTGGATATACATGTTATTGATGTGTGCTTTACTAGTGTTTATAGCAACCCCTCGGCATTTGATACTGGTTCAGTTGCTAAGAGTAGTAACTCGAAACAGGAGTTGCAGAATAAACAGAAACTAGTTAAGGGCGAGGTGACGATGTGTGTTGGAAATAGTTCCAAGATTGATACGATCATCATCGCACGCTCCCTATACTTTGAGGATTAGTGTTGAAACTAAATAAGTGTTATTTGGTGTTTGCGTTGAGCATGAATATGATTTGATCATGTTTATTGCAATACGGTTATTCATTTAAGTTAGAGAATAATTGTTGTTCTGTTTACATGAATAAAAACCTTATATGGTTACACACCCAATGAAAATGGTTCATTGGATCTCGATTGTAGTGATACACATATTCATAATATTGAAGCCAAAAGATGCAAAGTTAATAATGATAGTGCAACTTATTTGTGGCACTGCCGTTTAGGTCATATTGGTGCAAAGCGCATGAAGAAACTCCATGCTAATGGACTTTTGGAATCACTTTATTATGAATCACTTGATGCTTGCGAACCATGCCTCTTGGGTAAGATGACTAAAACGCCGTTCTCCGGAACAATGGAGCGAGCAATAGATTTGTTGGATATCATACATACTGATATATGTGGTCCAATGAATATTGAGGCTCGCGGTAGGTATCGTTATTTTCTGACCTCCACAGATGATTTGAGCAGATATGGGTATATCTACTTGATGAAACATGAAATCTGAAATATTTGAAAAGTTCATATAATTTCAGAGTGAAGTGGAAAATCATCGTAACAAGAAAATAAAGTTTCTACGATCTGATCGTGGAGGAGAATATTTGAGTTATGAGTTTGGTCTTCATTTAAAACAATGCGGAATAGTTTCGCAACTCACGCCACCCGGAACACCACAACGTAATGGTGTGTCCGAACGTCGTAATCGTACTTTACTAGATATGGTGCGATCTATGATGTCTCTTACTGATTTACCGCTATCGTTCTGGGGTTATGCATTAGAGATAGTTGCATTCACATTAAAAAGGGCACCATCTAAGTCCGTTGAGACGACACAATATGAAGTGTGGTTTGGCAAGAAACCAAAGTTATTGTTTCTTAAAGTTTGGGGTTGCGATGCTTATAAGAAAAAGTTTCATCATGATAAGCTCAAACCCAAATCGGAAAAATGTGTCTTCATAGGATACCCAAAGGAGACAGTTGGGTACACCTTCTATCACAGATCCGAAGGCAAGACATTCGTTGCTGAGAATGGATACTTTCTAGAGAAGGAGTTTCTCTCGAAAGAAGTGAGTGGGAGGAAAGTAGAACTTGATAAGGTAATTGTACCTTCTCCCTGATTGGAAAGTAGTTCATCGTAGAAATTTGTTCCTGTGACTACTACACCAATTAACGAGGAAGCTAATGATGATGATCATGTAACTTCAGATCAAGTTACTACCGAATCTCGTAGGTAAACCGGAGTAAGATCCACACCAGAGTGGTATGGTAATCCTGTTCTGGAAGTCATGCTACTAGATCATGATGAACCTACGAACTATGAAGAAGCGATGGTGAACCCAGATTCCACAAAATGGCTTGAAGCCATGAAATCTGAGATGGGATCCATGTATGAGAACAAAGTATGGACTTTGGTTGACTTTTCCGACGATCGGCAAGCAATTGAGAATAAATGGATATTCAAGAAGAAGACTGACGCTGACGGTAATGTTACTGTCTACAAAGCTCGACTTGTTGTGAAAGGTTTTCGACAAGTTCAAGGGATTGACTACGATGAGACCTTCTCACCCGTAGCGATGCTTAAGTCTATCCGAATCATGTTACCAATTGCCGCATTTTATGATTATGAAATATGGCAGATGGATGTCAAAACTGCATTCCTGAATGGATTTCTGGAAGAAGAGTTGTATATGATGCAACCGGAAGGTTTTGTCGATCCAAAGGGAGCTAACAAAGTATGCAAGCTCCAGCGATCCATTTATGGACTGGTGCAAGCCTCTCGGAGTTGGAATAAATGCTTTGATAGTGTGATCAAAGCATTTGGTTTTATACACACTTGCGGTGAAGCCTGTATTTACAAGAAAGTGAGTGGGAGCACTACAGCATTTCTGATAAGTATATGTGAATGACATATTGTTGATCGGAAATAATGTAGAATTATTCTACAAAGCATAAAGGGGTGTTTGAAAGGAGTTTTTCAAAGAAAGACCTCGGTGAAGCTGCTTACATATTGAGCATCAAGATCTATAGAGATAGATCAAGACGCTTGATAAGCTTTTTCAATAAGTACATAGCTTGATAAGATTTTGAAGTAGTTCAAAATGGAACAGTCAAAGAAAGAGTTCTTGCCTGGTGTGAAGTTGAGTAAGACTCAAAGCCAGACCACGGCAGAAGATAGAAAGAGAATGAAAGTCATTCCCTATGCCTCAGCCATAGGTTCTATAAAGTATGCCATGCCGTGTACCAGATCTATTGTATCCCCTACACTAAGTTAAGCAAGGGAGTACAATAGTGATCTAGGAGTAGATCAATGGACAACGGTCAAAATTATCCTTACTGGAATAAGGATATGTTTCTCGATTACGGAGGTGACAAAAGGTTCCTCGTAAAGGGTTATGTTGATGCAAGTTTTGACACTGATCCAGATGACTCTAAGTCTCAATCTGGATACATATTGAAAGTGGGAGCAATTAGCTAGAGTAGCTCCATGCAGAGCATTGTTGACATAGAAATTTCCAAAATACATGTGGATCAGAATGTGGCAGACCCGTTGACTAAACTTCTCTCAAAAGCAAATCATGATCACACCATAGTACTCTTCTGGTGTTAATTACATAGCGATGTGAACTAGATTATTGACTCTAGTAAACCCTTTGGGTGTTGGTCACATGATGATGTGAACTATTGGTGTTAAATCACATGGTGATGTGAACTAGATTATTGACTCTAGTGCAAGTGGGAGACTGAAGGAAATATGCCCTAGAGGCAATAATAAAGTTATTATTTATTTCCTTATTTCATGATAAATGTTAATTATTCATGCTAGAATTGTATTAACCGGAAACATAATACATGTGTGAATACATAGACAAACAGAGTGTCACTAGTATGCCTCTACTTGACTAGCTCGTTGATCAAAGATGGTTGTGTTTCCTAACCATAGACATGAGTTGTCATTTGATTAACGGGATCACATCATTAGGTGAATGATGTGATTGACTTGACCCATTCCGTTAGCTTAGCACTAGATCGTTTAGTATGTTGCTATTGCTTTCTTCATGACTTATACATGTTCCTATGACTATGAGATTATGCGACTCCCGTTTACCGGAGGAACACTTTGTGTGCTACCAAACGTCACAACGTAACTAGGTGATTATAAAGGTGCTCTACAGGTGTTTCTGAAGGTACTTGTTGGCTTGGCGTATTTCGAGATTAGAATTTGTCACTCCGATTGTCGGAGAGGTATCTCTGGGCCCACTCGGTAATGCACATCACTATAAGCCTTGCAAGCATTGCAACTAATGAGTTAGTTGTGGGATGATGCATTACAGAACGAGTAAAGAGACTTGCCGGTAACGAGATTGAACTAGGTATTGAGATACCGACGATCGAATCTCGGGCAAGTAACATACCGATGACAAAGGGAACAAGGTATGTTGTTATGCGGTCTGACCGATAAAGATCTTCGTAGAATATGTGGGAGCTAATATGAGCATCCAGGTTCTGCTATTGGTTATTGACCGGATACGTGTCTCGGTCATGTCTACATAGTTCTCGAACCCGTAGGGTCCGCACGCTTAAAGTTTCGACGACGGTTATATTATGAGTTTATGTGTTTTGATGTACCGAAGGAGTTCGGAGTCCCGGATGAGATCGGGGACATGACGAGGAGTCTCTAAATGGTCGAGACGTAAAGATCGATATATTGGACGACTATATTCAGACATCGGAAAGGTTCTGAGTGATTCGGGTATTTTCGGGAGTACCGTGGAGTTACGGGAATTCGTATTGGGCCTTAATGGGCCATACTGGAAAGGAGAGAAAGGCCTCAAAGGGTGGCCGCACCCCTCCCCATGGGCTGGTCCGAATTGGACTAGGGAGGGGGGCGCCCCCTTACTTCCTTCTCCTTTTCCCTTCCCTTTCCTTCCCTCCTACTCCTACTACTTGGAAGGGCTCCTAGTTCTACTAGGAAAGGGGGAATCCTACTCCCGGTGGGAGTAGGAGTCCCTAGGGCGCGCCATAGAGAGGGCCGGCCCTCCCCCTCCTCCACTCCTTTATATACGGGGGCAGGGGGCACCCCAGAGACACAACAATTGATCGTTGATCTCTTAGCCGTGTGCGGTGCCCCCCCTCCACCATAGTCCACCTCGATAATACTGTAGCGGTGCTTAGGCGAAGCCCTGCGTCGGTAGAACATCATCATCGTCACCACGCCGTCGTGCTGACGAAACTCTCCCTCAACACTCGGCTGGATCGGAGTTCGAGGGACGTCATCGAGCTGAACGTGTGCTGAACTCGGAGGTGCCGTGTGTTCGGTACTTGATCGGTCGGATCGTGAAGACGTACGACTACATCAACCACGTTGTGCTAATGCTTCCACTTTCGGTCTACGAGGGTGCGTGGGCAACACTCTCCCCTCTCGTTGCTATGCATCACCATGATCTTGCGTGTGCGTGGGATTTTTTTTTGAAATTACTACGTTCCCCATCACCCGGTCCAATCCTCGGCAGCCCACCTCCCCGCCGCGCCCGGACATGGAGGCCAACAACGGGCCGCCGCCCCGGATCCAGGACCCTCCGCCCCAAATCAGGCAGAGTAGAGCCAGTGTGCCGCCACGGCCGCCACTGGGTCACCGGTCGGCCGCCCCGGCACCGCGCTCCAGATGGAGGCCACCGTGGGCGGGGCCTCATCCACGAAATTGGGGATCCCGCACATCCCGAGTGTCGGTGTCAAAACCGGCGGATCTCGGGTAGGGGGTCCCAAACTGTGCGTCAAGGTCGGATGGTAACAGGAGACAAGGGACACTTTATTTTACCTAGGTTCGGGCCCTCTCGATGGAGGTAAAACCCTACTCCTGCTAGATTAATATTGATGATATGGGTAGTACAAGAGTAGATCTACCACGAGATCAAGGAGGCTAAACCCTAGAAGCTAGCCTATGGTATGATTGTGTATGATGATGGTTGTCCTACGGACTACAACCCTCCGGTTTATATAGACACCGGATAGGGTTAGGGTTATACAGAGTCGGTTACAATGGTAGGAGATCTTGAATATCCGCACGCCTAGCTTGCCTTCCACGCCAAGGAAAGATCCCTCCGGACACGGGACGAAGTCTTCAATCTTGTATCTTCACGGTCCTGGAGTCCGGCTGAAGGTATAGTCCGGCTATCCGAACACCCCCTAATCCAGGACTCCCTCAGTAGCCCCTGAACCAGGCTTCAATGACGACAAGTCTGGCGCGCAGATTGTCTTCGGCATTGCAAGGCGGGTTCCTCCTCCAAGTTCTTCAAGAAGATTGTAAACACCAAAAATAGTGTCCGGCTCTGCAAAATAAGTTTCCACATATTGCCATATAGAGAATAATATTAACACAAATTAAATCTGCTGACGTATTCCGCAGTGCGTCATAACACTGCGGCCAAGCTCTTTATATAAATTGTTTTCATTGTTCCACCTCAGCGTGTCGAGCGAGGCGATTTCCTTGGCACGTCTTGTCAAAGCAGAGATCGTGTGCCCCTTTTAACGGGATTCTCATCAATACGGACGTGGGTAACCCAACCGCGCCATTTACCACGGCGCTCGGGAGGCAAGTGAGTTTTATTAGGTAGGTGGGGATGCCTAACTGCACCCGCTTGTATAAAGGGATAAGGATTCACCTTTTTACCTACACCTTCTTCCTCCTTTGCCAATCCATCTCTCGCGCACTCAAGCTCCAGCGCCCAAGTCCGCTCTTCCTTCCTCAACCTTCTCCAACAATGTCCGGAGCGGGAGGCAAGTGGATGGCCTCCTCCGTTACGGAGGCCCAAGTAAAAAAGCTAAGGAAAGCCGGATACTTGTCCAAGGACATCCCGCATCGGCTTCCTGAGAAGGGGAAGCTTCTTCCTACCCCAGGGCCCCATGAGAGGGTAGTTTTTCTTCCCCACTTCCTCCGCGGACTGGGCATTCCACTTCACCCATTTGTCCGGGGGCTCATGTTCTACTACGGCCTGGATTTCCACGATCTGGCCCCGAACTTCGTCCTCAACATCTCGGCGTTTATCGTCGTGTGTGAGGCCTTCCTCCGCGTCCGCCCCCATTTCGGCCTTTGGCTCAAGACTTTCAACATCAAGCCCAAGGTGGTGCGCGGCAGCCAAGCGGAGTGCGGAGGCACAATGGCTGGCAAGATAGCCAACGTCCTCTGGTTTGAGGGCTCCCTTGTGGAGTCCCTAAAGGGGTGGCAAGCCGGGTGGTTTTACATCACCGAGCCGCGCGATTCAAAATGGGTCGCAGCCCCCGAATTCAGATCCGGACCCCCCACGCGGCTCATGTCCTGGAAAGAGACGGGCCTGTCGTGGGGCAACGAGGAAGAAGTGACTGGGTTGCAAACGTGCATCCAGTCCCTGGTGAACAGGCAAATCCGGCTGATCAATGTGATCCAGGTCATGCTCGTTCGCCGGATCCTCCCGTGCCAACAACGGGATTTTACTTTGTGGGAATTCGACCCGGCGCAGCACCAAACCCTCAGTAGGCTCTTTGACACGACGTATGAAGACATCTGGAAGGTGCTGACCCAAGGCGCCGAGTCCCCCACGTCCGCTTCCGAGGACCGCGGATACAGCTCGCAGCGTCACGCCAGCGAGGTAAGCTATCTATACCTTTGACAGGTTCATTGAGCTCTTTTTCATAGATTAACTCTATGCGGGATCTAAACTCCCTTTTCCTTTGACAGGCTTGGCAGGCGATATCCGGACCAATTAACTGTCCGGCTCCCCTGCCCGAAGACCCATCCCCAGCTCTCTTGGTGAAGTTGCTGGCTCCGGCACCTTATGTGGTGCCGGAGAAGAAGGCCAAGAAGAAGAAAACCACCAGGACTCAAAAGAGTTCCCGCAACATGGTGGTGTCGGACTCGTCATCTGACGAGTCCGCGAAGCTCTCCTCTCGTGAAAACGAGGAGGAGGAACAAGAAAGCTCTCCCCGCAACGGGGGGAGAAAAGAAGAAGAAGGCCACCCCAACGGGGGAGGCCGAGGGGTCGAGGAAAAGGAAGACCCCTCCACCGGACTACTCCCACGACGCCGAAGAGGGCGGAGAGGAGTGGCCGGACAGAACCAAGCGTCCGGCGAAATCGTAAGTACTTATATACCAGAGTGACTCATGATATTCTTTTAATGCGCTGCTTTCCCTAATATCGCTCGTAATTTATGCAGCCCGCCCCGGGACGAACTCGACGATTCGTCGAGCGGCTCCCTGGATTCATCGGACGTGAACTCTGTTCCGCCCGCTGTCTCCCCCTGCAGGGCGGACGACGCCGAAGTGGCGTCCCGCCAAGCTCCAGGGCAGGAGGAGATAGTCCTGGAGGAGCCGCAAGGCAATCCTCCGGACCCCAGGAGTAAAGGGGATGAAACCCCCCAGGGCTCCAAGTCTGGCTTTGTGCCGGACACCGTGCCGGACTCGACAGTCCCGGTCCGCGGTGGGAGAACTCCTTCCAAGAGGGGTAAGGCGTCTGAGCCGGCGACCTCCGTCCAACCAGAGGCGCCGGACAATCTGCTGGAGGTGCTTGAGGGCGGCGCCATCGACGAGGAGCACCGTACTGTTATGAGTACGGTTATCCAAAGGGTTCTGTCCGCCAAGAGCGGACTGACTGAAGCTTGCGCTAGCCTTCTAACAGGCTTCAAGGTAAGTAAAAATATGTAAAATTATTACCACATAGACAGTAGCCCCTGATGCTCTGTTCGGTGTTCGGAAAGAAAAGCCGAATAGAGGATCTAGTAATTTTCGCAGGAGTCTAACAACAAAAAGTCAAATATGCGTATGCAGGCTTCGCTGCTGTCCACCGCCGCACTGACTGCGCAGGTGGATGTCCTTAAAAAGGACCTCGGGCGGACCGAGCAAGAGCTCGGCCTTGCCAAACGGCAGCTCAAGGAGAAAGAAGGTAAGAAATACCCTAAAAAAAGAAAGAAGGTGCCTATAGAGAGGCTTGATTGCAGAAAGAAATAACAGGATTGTACTGCTTATTGTAGGGGCCACAACCGAGGTGGCAACCCTGAAGCAGGCGCTAGCTGAGGCCGAAAAGAAAACGGCCGAGGAGCGCGCCGAGCGAGAAAGGCTTGGGGTTCAGGTCGGCGAGGTGCAGCAAGAGCTGCAAGCTCTCATGAAAAAGCATGAGAGTTTGGAGCTTGAGTCAAAAGCGCAAGCATCCGAGCTCGCGTCGGCCCTTGGGACCGCCAAGAGTGCCAAGGCCGAAACCCAAAAGGCCCTCCAAGAGTTGGAGAAGGTGAAAAAGATAGCAGCGGGTAAGGCATTCTTAATGCAAAGTAGGAATATGAAAGTACTACCTATTACTTACCCGAATCCGGAGTTCTCTAGGGGCGTTCGCCGATCTTCCACGCAGCGTATCCGACGCCGCCGCGTTCTACCGAGCTGAAGAGGGCAGCTCGACGGAGAGTGTGTTCTGGTCTCAGTATTCTGAGGCCGGACACCCTGTGCCTTTGAGCGATCAGCTGAAACAGCTGGTCGAGCTCCACAAGGCGGCCGAACAGGCCATGAAGGGCTTACTAGTTCGGCTGTGGCCTGGAGAGGCCCTGCCTGGGAGCTATTTCGGGCTAGTGCGGCGGCTGGTGGAGGCTTGTCCACAGCTTGAGGTCATCAAGCGCTCCGCCTGCATTGAAGGTGCCCGGAGGGCCCTTGCCCGTGTAAGGGTACACTGGGGTAACCTGGACGGAGAGAAGCTGGTGAAGGACGGGCCGCCGCCGGGGAAGGAGCATCGCAAGCCCGTGAACTACTACAAGGAAGTTCTTGCCGGAGCCCGCCTTGTCGCGGATGAATGTACTAAAGATGTAGTATTTGAATGAACTCGCTCGTTTGTATCCTGTGCGCTGAAAACTTGTTCATATGCGCTAAGCAATGCTTATTGAATTTAAAATATTATTTTCTGTGCGGTCGTTTATCAAAAATTGAGAGATGGCCAGTCGTCGGCTTCTGCCCCCATGCCACTAGTGCTGGGGTGTTCGGGATAAACCTGAGGGCTCTTTTTCCCATAGTTGGGTCCTTCGAGGGAGGCGCTCAGCACAACGAACTAGGCAATCGGACTATAATGCTTGAACACTCTCACTTAGCCATAGAACGTTATAACTTTAAATTTCGGCGAAGCCCCTAGTTCGGAAGGCCGAATTCGGGGCGCTATCCACGCCTTTGGCCGGACATAGCCAGCTCCTTGCTCGAAGCGGCATAAGTCTTTAAGGACTCGAAAAACCTCTCGAACAGCGACCGGTCTCGCGCCTTATCATGACAGTCTGTTTTAGCTTTCTCCACTGAGGTGCTTAACCCAGCCGAACCGGGGCACAATCGCAATGGTTCTCCTAGTGCTACCTTAGCCGATATAGCGGAACGTAAGGCACCAAAACATAGGATCCGGGCAAACCCAACATGTGACCAAAATCATGATTCGGAGCCGATGCATATAGTGCTATAAGTTCGGGGTGCCGCACTTGTGAAAGTGTACGGACTTCTCACACCAGATAGAAGGGTAATGAAGCCCCTGGCGTGTTTTGCCGTACCATGGTGTACGGGTGCGATCATGTTATTTAATAAACATATATATTAAAAGAGGACAACGCAAAAAATAGGCGAAAAGCTATGCATTGTTTATAAAGAGTCTATTTATCAAAGCAGAACGATACAAGTAATGCGATAAGCAAAAAGATATTAGACTATTTAACATGTCCTGACCAGGGGCAGGCCGCGGAATTTAGAAACAGATATATCGCTCGAAATAGAGACCACCTGAGAGTTCCATAATGCGGTGTAGCTTTGTCTGCTTCCTGGGTCTTGCATCGTCTGTGCGGCAGCAAAGCCGAACAGGTTATCCAGAGTGTGGAGTCCTGAAAGTAATAAAAAAAATCCGGAAGCCCCTAGTACGTTTGACGCCGTATTGTAAGCATGCCGTTAATGTGCCCCTCCCCCTGTGCCCATGGAATTTCAAGGGCGTAATTGTGTACTCGAGGTACTAGCTCCGCTATGTTGCGATGGCTGGGGTTGGGGCCGTATTGCTACGCTTGCTTCGAACGTGCCAGGCGGTCTTGTTGCAAGCTACTCCGGGCGCGCTTTGCATTCTCCGGCTTTTTAACGGCCGGACTGGAGAGTTGCCTTGAAAGCCTGCTTTGTACTTCCGCTGCGAGGGCCGCCGTGTGCTCCTCGTACGGAGGGAGCGTTCAGTGTTTCCGTTGACCGTAATTACTCCTCGAGGGCCTGGCATCTTGAGCTTGAGATATGCGTAGTGCGGCACGGCATTGAATTTAGCGAATGTGGTTCGTCCGAGCAGGGCGTGATAGCCACTGCGGAACGGGACTATATCGAAGATTAACTCTTCGCTTCGGAAGTTATCCGGAGATCCGAAGACCACATCAAGTGTTACAGAGCCTGTGCAATTGGCCTCTACACCTGGTATGACGCCTTTAAAGGTCGTCCTTGTGGGCTTGATCCTTGATGGATCTATGCCCATTTTCCGCACTGTATCCTGGTAAAGTAGGTTCTGTCGGCGTTCTGGGAACGGGGGTCCCCAGACTTGCCTGCCTGCGGCCTGTGGCGTGGCTCAAATGGGGCCTTAGCACGGCCCAGCTTCATCAACACGAGACTCAAGACCCTCGCGAGGGGCCAAGCCTCGTGAGGCGGACGACACGGCGCTTCCTCAAACACGGCCTCCTCAGGCTGGCTCGCGAGGAGGCGGAGAGATCAAGGCGGGGTACCTCACGAGGTGCCAATGACGCAAGCCATGACGACCAAGGGTTCCAGGCGGGCGCCAGCCCGTGCAGCGTCTCCCTTTCCTCTTTGGTGCAAAGGGGGCAAGCGCAGGCGAGAGGATCAAGCAAAGACACCCATTTCGGTGCAACAAGACCAAGACCAGTCCAACGGTGGGAAGGAGGTCACAATGGAGCCCAAGACGGCGTCACCACAGGGCCTTTGGCAGGCTAAGACCAGCTTTAGTCAGGATAAGTGTACCAGATGTTCCCCTTCGAATTGGCCAATTGTTGGCGCCCTTCCCGCTCAAATATTTGGGGAGAGGCCCAGGGCCTTTGCCTATAAATAGGACTAGCCACACCCAGGGTAGAGGGGGACGGAGATCGGACCGAGACCGGACGATCACACCTGATCTAGCATCTAGAATCGAGCAGCAAGTAGAGAGAGAGAGCGAGAGAGAAGGGCGATCGAACTGCCCCTAGCAGTTCATCCCCCCAGCCAAGAACAGACCCTCGCGAGGCTATTCTTCCTTGTACTGTTCTTCCTCATCAACCCAAGAGGCAATCCACCCACCACAAACTAGAGTAGGGTATTACACCACAATGGTGGCCCGAACTAGTATAACCCCTGTGTCTCTTGTGTAGTTCTTTCAGTAGTTAGATCTTTGCGGGACGGAGAGGTAGAGGGCACGATCTCCGCGCGCACCCCAGAGTTCGAACCTTAAGGGTCTGCCGGAACCCGTGATCCGACATTTGGCGCGCCAAGTAGGGGTGCGCCGGGATCTGCCTCCCTATCGCTTCGTCTCCCGCTGCGTCGTCGTCGCCATGTCCGGCGACCAGGCGGGCAACCAAGGCCCATGGGCGACATGGCCCATCTGCGCGGAGCCTCCCGCTCCGGGCGACTCCGCGCCGCAGGCAGCTCGCGGTCCGCAGGGCGCTGCGGGCAAGCTGCTGCGGCCCTCACACCGCGGCAGGCGCGGTCGGCGGCGAGGGCCTCCAATCACGCCTCAACCACGACACCGCACACTCGCCGGGAGCAGGAAAACTCGAGGGCTGCGCTCACAGTAGCACGGGAGCTGCTGCAATGCAGGCTACTGGAGGGCGGCCGCGACGTGCTGCTGGAGCGGGTCGCCGAACTCCTGGGCTTCGCCGCTTCGGGGGCTCACCCCTTCTGCGTCCAGCTTCCGCCTCAAGCTCAGGGCGACGCGCGAGGAGGCCCCGCGCACCCCCGCGGGCCTCAAGACTACCCTAGTACCGGCGAATCCGCCGGCGCCAGACTGGCGGTGGCATTATCCCCGCCCCCGGCGCGTGAAGGAGAGGGGCCTGGTGCGGCCCATGGCGCCAACGGGCAACCGCGCTACCACCCCGTGGTGGGCACAACAAGCAACGTCACATGGCGCACGGAGCACTACAGCACAGCGTTCGGGGTGGCGGCGCTAGAAGAATACGTACCTCACATGATGGATCAAGGGCACGCTCACGAGGGCGAACAGGGCTCACTCTTCAGCCCCAGCTGGGGAGACGAGACGCCAGAGGCCGAGCCCTTCCAGGAGCCCCAGGACGGCTCCGTCGGCCACGCTGGAGGCAACGACTATCGGGTACCGTTGATTCCTCAAGAGCAGGTGTACGCTAATCATGGGTCGCAGGAGGTGCAGGTCGCCGCAGCGAGCAGCTGCCCCGCTCCCGCGGCCTCCTACCCCTCGGGAGGAGGACGCAGGGGGCTGCAGGAGAGGGGCAGGGATCCTACATCACCACCGCGGCGTTCGGAGCAAGGCATTCTTAGAAAGTAGGCCCTCGGCTGGGGAGGCGCCTGAGGGCCTGCCCCTGGCAGAGGACCCGTGGTCGTCGGGGGAACCGCTGGCGACCACTCTACCCCACCGGTGGCGTCCTGGTTTCCGGTCGTCGTTGGTGGCACTAGAGTGTGGCGCAAGGCGGGGCCCTCGTCTGGCGATATGAAGCAAGGCCGGTTCCTGTGAAGAAGGCCTAGTGCCTATGAAGCTCGCCGCCCCGTGACACTCTCACGTAATAATGAGTGGGGCTGTACACGCCCCGGAGTCTCAGGGGTGCCGGCCTCAGGCCCTGGGGCTCCCTCCCACGCCCAGTGGACAGCACTTAGCTCCGCACTGGTGAGAAGACATCGAAGACTAGATTAGGTGTCGGACGCGGCCTTTCTGTTTGCTTTCATTGCCTTCTTCCGTTGGTTGTAACCTTTTCCCCGCTGGGTTTAAGTTGAATTCGAATTTGAGCTTTGCGTGTGTTCGGAAAAGGGGTGCTTGGTCTCGTTTAAACCGTTTTTCGCATTTTGGTCACTACCTCACCACAGCTGCCTCCCCTCGCGAGCCCCTCGCGAGCCGGGCCATGCCTAGCTCGAGCACGGCCCAGACTGCCGCTGTCGCTCCCTCGCGAGGTGACCTTTGGTGCTTGCGGAGATTGTTTCCTCATAAAAAGGCCCAGAGCCTGTGAAGAAGGCGAATGCCTGTGAAGCCATCTTGCTCGGGAAAAGGCCCGGTGCCTGTGAAGAAGGCCAATGCCTGTGAAGCCATCTTGCTCGGGAAAAGGCCCGAAGCCTGTGAAGAAGGCCAATGCCTGTGAAGCCATCACGCTCGGGAAAAGGCCCGGAGCCTGTGAAGAAGGCCAACGCCTGTGAAGCCATCACGCTCGTGAAAAGGCCCGGAGCCTGTGAAGAAGGCGAATGCCTGTGAAGGCATCGTGTTTATGAAAAGGCCCAGAGCCTGTGAAGAAGGCGAATGCCTGTGAAGCCATCTTGCTCGGGAAAAGGCCCGGAGCCTGTGAAGAAGGCGAATGCCTGTGAAGGCATCGCGTTTATGAAAAGGCCCGGAGCCTGTGAAGAAGGCGAATGCCTGTGAAGTCATCGCGTTTGTGAGAAGGCCCGGAGCCTGTGAAGAGGGCCCACGCCCGTGGAGTTTCTCATCAGCAGCGCCCCCATCCGGAGGACTCAACTAGGGAACGCCCAAGGCGCAGCGCCCTCCTGCAGGCAGCCTCAGAGCCAGCGAGGAATAAAGGTAAACCAGCCTACCGTCAGGCACGCGCGCAATTTGACTACCGCTGATATAACGAACACAAGTTCTTACATGAGGAGCTTCCCCTCCCAAAAATGCTCTCACAACCCTCAGGGCAAACACCTGAGTTCTATCCATGCAGAGTAAGAGGACGAGGATAGCACATGGTCAATCTGACAAATCCCCCAATGCATCCTCGGGGGCGCCTCCCGAGCTATCGCTGGCGTCGCTGAACTCGCCTTCGTTGTCCGCGCCACCGTCAACGGCGTTGAGGTCATCCACCACGCCACCTTCGTCGGCAGCCACGATCACGTCGTCATCATCTGAAGTGAAGGCCTGGACGAGAGCATCTACGTTGTTCTCCACCCATTCAGCCAGGTCGCCTCGAACGGCCTGGGGAACTGGGGCGATGGCGGCGTCGAAGTCGAAGTGGGGATCCATGTTCTGAAGATGGTTGAAGACGCGGGAAAAGGCGCGCCCGAGCAGGGCGCGGCTCCTCTCCTCCACCAACCTGTCGGCCCTGACCGACCGTGCCTCCAGCTGTGTCACCACGGCGGTGAAGAACTGCAGGTTGCCGGCATAGTTGATCGCGTGCGGCTCGCCAACGGACGCCTAGCAGATGTTGCCCAGGGCCGTGTTGGCCCTCTCCCTGAGCGTGGTAAGCATGGGGCCGTGCACATGCTCCAGGACTTGCCGCTGGCGTATCTCGTCGGCGTTCTTACGCTCGACGGCCACAGCCTCTTCAACACGTTGGCGAAGGCGGAACACCTCGGCCTGAGAGGCGGCCAACTCCTTCTGCGCTACCTCGAGAGCGGCCCGGGAGGCGTCGGCTCGTCGCGTCGCCTCATCCCGTTGGGCCCTCAAGGCGGCGGTCCTGCCCTCGACTTCAACCTGGATCATCCCCAGCTTCCCCTCGAACTCGCGCTCGAGGCCTCGACGCGCTGTCGCCACCCGACGACAAGCCTCCTCCAGGACACGCGCTTCTCGCGCGGCGACATCATCTTCTGCCTGCGTCACTAGGCGTTCCCTCGTCTCCAGCTGCTCGAGCTCGCGGGTGCGTTCGGCGGCTTCCAGCACCAACGCTTCCTCGCGCTTCCGAAGCTCAGTCGGATCGCCAGAAGCCACTTTCATTGATGCACGGGCTGCCCCGCGCAGCTCTGCTTGCTCCTCCAGCAAGTGACACCGAGCCAGGAGCTCCCGAGCCCGTTCTTCTGCTGCCTCCCGCCGTCGGTCTGCTCCTCGGGCCTCCTCAACGGCCTGAGATCGAGCCGCCAGACAAGCCTCCAGCGACGCCTTGCTTCTGCGTCATCAAGGTCACGCTGACGACGCATGAGGGCAGCGGCGGCCTCTAGCTCGCGCCTCTCCGCGGCTAGGCGCAGGCCCTCGGCCTCCAGGCGCGCGTCTTCATCAGCGAGCTCCCGCCCAAGCAGGTCCACCGCGCCGCTCGCCCTTCGAAGGAACTCATGGCGACGAGCACGACGTTCCCAAGCGCGCTCGCGCACGTTTTCCGCACCATCGTCAGCCCCAAGCAAGCGTCGAGGACCTCAGACCATCGCTTCGGTTCCGGGCAGGGGGCTGGGGGCTGGCGCCCTCGCAACGGCCGGCCACGCCACATCAGAAGCCCGGCCTGAATCCAACCTGACCTCAGGAGAAGGGCCCAAGGGGAGCATACGCCAGTCGCAGCCTGCGACCGGACGGGGAACCCATGGCAGACCGCCTACGCCAAGGAAGGGCCCACGAAAGGAGACCGCGGGGACAGAAGAGTCGCCGCGCGCTATGCGACGGTCCGTCCCGTCGCTCGCCCGAACCACCAGGGCAGTGCAGCTCGGAGCACTCAGGGGCGGCAAGGGAGACAAAGCCGAGGAAGGCGGCAACTCGGCGGCTTCATCAAACTCAGAGGGGAGAGGCCTGCAAAGCAAGGATCAGCGGATGCAGCAAGTGGGATAGGAAACGGAAAAGTAGAAGACTTACTCATCGATAGCAAAGTACTTCCAACGCTTCAGCAAGCGACAAGAGAAGTCGTCGCCCAGGGCCTCCCTTTTTCTCCGGAGGGCCTCAAAGTCCACGCGGAAGCGGCCCAAGAGAGATGCACAGAAGTCAACATGTGGAGAAGACGGAGCACCAAGGCTACTTGCGCAGAGGACACCCGCTTGACGCGCGCAGTCAGTTGCCTCGCCGGACGCCACGACCGGGGGCTCAGGAGCCTCGGCCTCAAGCACCGGAAGCGGCAGCGCCTCCCCCGCAACCTCGACAGCACGGGCCTCATGAGCAGCCCCATCAAGAGCATCGCCAGGTGCGGTCGCATCATCGGCGGCTCTCTCGACCCCTGAAGTCTCCTGCCTCCCTGCACCACCACTCGAGGAGGGCTCGCCTAAGCCTACCGGAAGGGTAATCACCGCCACAGGGTTCTTGCGAGGCCCTTGGAAGCCAGCGGGGCGCAACCCTCACTCGTCGAAGGGGGGCATCTGCCTCACGAAGTCATCCCTGTTGTGGCAGAGGTACAGCAAAGCTCCCCCCTGCCGGATACTGCCGGGGTTGGGATCGCCAGTCAGGACCAAGAGCACCTTCCTCAGCGCCTCGGGCGTCAAGTCTCCTTCTTGAAGCCTCATGTGGTCATCACGCCCGCTGAAGGCCCACATTCGACGAGAATGGCGCTGGAGAGGAGCAATGCGGCACAATAGGAACTCCTTCACCACCTTGGGCGCCGTTACGCCAAGCTTCTTCAGGGACGCAAAGCGGTGCCAGACAAAGGCGAGCCGGGGGCTTATGAGCGTCTCCTGACCCCAGCCCGAATTGGGCACGGCAGGCGATGTCGGCTTCACCAGCCGGGGGCTGGGCACCCCGACGTCAATGTATAACCACCGCTCACGAAACCTGGCTGAAGGCGGAGGGAGGTTGAAGTCAATACCGGAGGCTGCAGTCTCGGGCGAAGCAGCAAAGCTCACGCATGCCGAGCATTGCGTGGGGTCGGCAAGATGCAAGGAGAAGAAATGGCGCAGCAAGGCGACAGAAGGAGGGATACCCACCATCGCCTCGCAAGCGAAAGCGAAAACTGATAGAAGGGCAATGGACTCAGGACCCAGATGCATCATATGGATCTGATAATGATCAAGAACAGCGTTGAAAAAATCGGAGAAGGGAGGAACCAAGCCCGCCCACGAGGCATCGGCGAAGTAATGGACCTCGGTGATTATCCTGTCGGTGGGGAAGTGATATTTAGGCCAAGCCGTCGTCCTCCCGCACTCGTTGAAGGCGGTGGCCAGAGCCGGGCTGAGCTTACCCAGGCATTCCAGGTTGAGTATGATTGAGCGGCCGACAGCGGGCGCCACCGGCGGCGGTGGGCGAGATGGAGCCGCGGGCTTCTTCCCCTTCCCTTTCTTGGGAGCCATGGCGGCGGGCGGAAGAGAGGAGATGCGAGATGGGATTGGAGGAGAGGGCCAGAGTTCGGAGGGAGGAAGAGCAGGAGACGGTCCAGCAACAGGAAAGGTGGGCAGTTGTGTACAACTGTGGGGGCAACCTAGCACGGCGCAGAATAAGGGAGCGTGGGTGAACAGCACCGCCCACGTCCAATCAAGCCGCCACGCGGCGCCCAAGGCCGCAGGCTGTTAGGGCCCGCGGTGCTTCGCCCTTGCCCTTTCGCCTCTCGGCACGGCCAAGTCCGTGCGCGCCTTGGGTCCGGGGGCTACTGTCGGCGTTCTGGGAACGGGGGTCCCCAGACTTGCCTGCCTGCGGCGTGGCTCAAATGGGGGCCCAGCACGGCCCAGCTTCATCAACACGAGACTCAAGACCCTCGCGAGGGGCCAAGCCTCGCGAGGCGGACGACACGGCGCTTCCTCAAACACGGCCTCCTCAGGCTGGCTCGCGAGGAGGCGGAGAGATCAAGGCGGGGTACCTCACGAGGTGCCAATGACGCAAGCCATGACGACCAAGGGTGCCAGGCGGGCGCCAGCCCGCGCAGCGTCTCCCTTTCCTCTTTGGTGCAAAGGGGACAAGCGCAGGCGAGAGGATCAAGCAAAGGCACCCATTTCGGTGCAACAAGACCAAGACCAGTCCAACGGTGGGAAGGAGGTCACAGTGGAGCCCAAGACGGCGTCACCACAGGGCCTTTAGCAGACGAAGACCAACTTTAGTCAGGATAAGTGTACCAGATGTTCCCCTTCGAATTGGCCAATTGTTGGCGCCCTTCCCGCTCAAATATTTGGGGAGAGGCCCAGGGACTTTGCCTATAAATAGGACTAGCCACACCCAGGGTAGAGGGGGACGGAGATCGGACCGAGACCGGACCTAGATCACACCTGATCTAGCATCTAGAATCGAGCAGCAAGTAGAGAGAGAGAGAAGGGCGATCGAACTGCCCCTAGCAGTTCATCCCCCCAGCCAAGAACAGGCCCTCGCGAGGCTGTTCTTCCTTGTACTGTTCTTCCTCATCAGCCCAAGAGGCAATCCACCCACCACAAACTAGAGTAGGGTATTACACCACAATGGTGGCCCGAACTAGTATAAACCCTGTGTCTCTTGTGTAGTTCTTTCAGTAGTTAGATCTTTGCGAGACGGAGAGGTAGAGGGCACGATCTCCGCGCGCACCCCAGAGTTCGAACCTTAAGGGTCTGCCGGAACCCGTGATCCAACAGGTTCAGGCTACTGCCGCCGTCCATGAGGACTCTTATGAGATGAAATCCGTCAATGATTGGGTCAAGAACCAATGCGGCAAAACCGCCGTGACGGATGCTAGTGGGGTGGTCCCTTCGATCAAAAGTGATCGGGTAGGAGGACCATGGGTTGAACTTTGGGGCGACTGGCTCCATCGCGTATACGTCCCGTAGCGCACGCTTCCGCTCCCTCTTGGGAATGTGGGTCGCGTATATCATGTTCACCGTCCGCACTTGTGGGGGAAACCCCTTCTGTCCATTGTTGTTCGGCGGCCTGGGCTCCTCCTTGTCGTCGTTATGCAGCCCCTTGTCTTTGTGTTCGGCTCTTAACTTGCCTGCCTGCTTGAACACCCAACAATCCCTGTTGGTGTGATTGGCTGGCCTTTCGGGGGTGCCATGAATCTGGCACGAGCGGTCGAGTATCCGGTCCAAACTGGACGGGCCCTGGGTATTCTTTTTAAATGGCTTTTTCGCTGACCGGATTTATAGCCTCTGAATCCGGCGTTTACTGTCGTATCCTCATTGCTGTCGCTGCTGACGTGGCGCTTCTGCTTATTTCGACGTGTCCTGCCACTTTTGTCCTTGGTATCCGAATTACCAGGGTTCTTTGATAAGTTGTTGCTGCGAGCTAGCCAGCTATCTTCGCCCGCGATAAAGCAGGTCATGAGTGTCGTGAGGGCTGCCATAGATTTCGGCTTTTCCTGTCCCAGGTGCCGGGCAAGCCACTCGCCGTGGATGTTATGTTTGAAGGCTGCTAGGGCCTCTGCGTCCGGACAATCGACTATCTGATTTTTCTTTGTTAGGAACCGTGTCCAGAATTGTCTGGCCAATTCTTCTGGCTGCTGAATTATGTGGCTTAGGTCGTCGGCGTCCGGTGGCCGCACATAGGTCCCCTGGAAGTTGTCGGGGAATGCGGCTTCCAGGTCCTCCCAAGAACCGATTGAGTCCGCTGGTAGGCTGTTAAGCCAGTGCCGGGCTGGTCCTTTGAGCTTGAGGGGGAGATATTTGATGGCGTGTAGATCGTCGCCACATGCCATGTGGATGTGAAGGAGATAATCCTCAATCCATACTGCCGGATCTGTCGTACCATCGTACGACTCGATGTTTACGGGTTTGAAACCCTCTGGGATTTTATGATCCATTACTTCATCTGTGAAGCATAGTGGGTGTGCGGCGCCCCTGTACTGGGCTACGTCACGACGCAGCTCGGAAGAGCTATGCCTGTTGTGTTCGGCCCGGCCGGATTTATTGTGTCCGGAGTGAAGATCATCATCACGTGTCGTCGGGCGTCTGCGCGATCCATAGCTCGATCTTGTTTGCCTTGCTTTATCCTCCAGTACGTCTCGCAGGTCTGGCTCATTTTCCCGTGCCTTAGTTGAGCGGCGCCGGGGCATGGCTTGTTTAGAGGTTCGACAGGCCTCTCTGTCGCGGCCGCGAGGTGGCCGGTCTGCCATGTCATGCGTTGGTAATGTAGGTGCTTCCTCCTCTGATTGGGGTAGCGGCCTGCGCTTAGGATAATTTTTGGAGGGGCGCTCGAGTTCATACTCTTCGGCCGCAAGGACTTCAGTCCATCTGTCAACTAGCAAATCTTGATCAGCTCTAAGCTGTTGCTGCTTTTTCTTTAGGCTATTCGCCGTGGCTAGAAGCCTGCGTTTGAAACGCTCTTGTTCGGCAGGGTCTGATGGTATGACGAATTCGTCGTCGTCGAGGCTTGCCTCGTCTTCGGAGGAAGGCATGTAGTTATCATCCTCAACCTCTCGCTCTGCCGCTCTCTCATGAGGGCTGGCTTCTCCATCTTCCTGCGCCGAATCTTGCTGGATTTGGTGTTCTTCGGCGCTATCCGGGGTAGTATTATCTCCCGTGCCGGAATCACCGTTTCTGCTATGGCGGGATTTAGAGCGGCGCCGTTGACGCCGGCGCTTTGGCTGTTTTTTCGAGGTGCCATCCTGCGCTGTTCCATCGCAATCTCCATCCTTTGGAGTGTCCACCATATATATGTCATATGACGAGGTGGCGGTCCAGGGCCCTACAGGTGCTGGTTCTTGTTCGTCTCCTCCTTCGTCGTCCATACCGTCGACGTCTTCGGAGCCGAAGTCAAGTATGTCGGTTAAATCATCGACAGTGGCTATTAAGTGGGTGGAGGGTGGGCTTTGAATTTCTTCGTCGTCCGAATCCCAACCTCGCAGACCGTAATCCGGCCCGGGCTCTGCTGATAAAGAGAGAGACTTGAGAGAATTCAGGATATCACCGAAAGGTGAGTGCTGAAAGATGTCCGCGGCGGTGAACTCCATTATAGGCGCCCAATCGGATTCGATCGGCGGGGGCACGGGGGGATCGGAGTTCGGAGAAGAATCCGGCTCCTCGGAGTCATGGGCCATGCGGAGTGCGGGGCTGGCATTCGGCTCGATCGCCTTTGAGATCGCAGCCCCCGAGGTGACGTCCAACCGTTCATCCTCAACTAATGCATCAGGCTCCGAGTCGAGGATCGGAGCCGGTGCGTGTGCGGCCTCCAGGACACTGTTCGGAGGCAAAGCTAGATCATGCCCCTCGAGGTAGTGTGGCGCGCTTGGCTGTGGCTCGAACCCGTCGAAGATCAAGTCTCCGCGGATATCTGCCGTGTAGTTTAAGCTTCCGAACCTGACTTGATGGCCAGGGGCGTAGCTTTCGATCTGCTCCAGATGACCAAGCGAATTGGCCCGCAGAGCGAAGCCGCCGAAGACGAAGATCTGTCCGGGGAGAAAAGTCTCACCCTGGACCTCATCATTTTTGATGATTAAAGGAGCCATCAGGCCTAAAAGCGACGACTCAGAGGAACTCTCAATGAAAGCACCAATGTCGGTGTCAAAACCGGCGGATCTCGGGTAGGGGGTCCCGAACTGTGCGTCAAGGTCGGATGGTAACAGGAGACAAGGGACACTTTATTTTACCCAGGTTCGGGCCCTCTCAATGGAGCTAAAACCCTACTCCTGCTAGATTAATATTGATGATATGGGTAGTACAAGAGTAGATCTACCACGAGATCAAGGAGGCTAAACCCTAGAAGCTAGCCTATGGTATGATTGTGTATGATGATGGTTGTCCTACGGACTACAACCCTCCGGTTTATATAGACACCGGATAGGGTTAGGGTTATACAGAGTCGGTTACAATGGTAGGAGATCTTGAATATCCGCACGCCTAGCTTGCCTTCCACGCCAAGGAAAGATCCCTCCGGACACGGGACGAAGTCTTCAATCTTGTATCTTCACGGTCCTGGAGTCCGGCTGAAGGTATAGTCCGGCTATCCGAACACCCCCTAATCCAGTACTCCCTCACCGAGCCCGGAGTGAGAGGGTGATGCCTCCGCCGCCACCATCGCACGCGCAAGCTTAGCCCGGCGCCAACCACCGGCAGCGGCGGAGGGGAGAGCGGGAAGGAGGAGGGGGACCCGCGGTCGCCCGCAAGGTGGGCGACGGAGGGTAAGAGCATCTCCAGCCGTTGGCCCCTAAGGCGGCGATTTTATGCGCCCCCTGGGGCGAGCCGGCGCTAAAATCAGCGCGGGGGCGAGCCCGCTCGCCCCAGGGTCGCCCCCAGACGCGTTTTTTTATTTTAAAAAATTTGAATTCGGCAAAGTTCGGCTAAAATTCGGCAAACTTGATATTCATATTAAACATGTTCGGCGTTTTACATAAATTATTAAAAAAAAGTAATCTAAGGGGCGAAGAAGCCGATCAGTGCGGCGAAGTCGCCGACGTCGCCGCCGTCCTCGTCGCCGTCGGCGGCCTTCTCCTTCTTGATGGCGCGGCTGCTCGTGCTGGACCCCAGCCCGGCGGCTCCATGGCGGACAGGCGGTGGCGGCACGTCATCGTCGTCGTCACTGTCGTTGAGGACGACGATGCCTCCCTCGTCCTAGCCACGGCCACGAGCTTCGAACCGCGCAAGGGCGGCGCACTGGCGCCCCCTCTCCATCTGCAGTCAGTCGTCGCGCGCCCATTTGAGGGCCGCTTCGTCGTCGAGCACCTCCTCCTTGATGCCGCTGGTGAGCCCGGGCTCCGTCTTCGGCTTGACAAGTCGGGGAGGAGCCGAGGACGAGGCACGGCCGCCGCCTTCGTTGATGATGATGCCGGCCGAGCGGGGTCTCCGCTACCGGCTCGGCCTTGACGCCGAACACCGCCGGAGAGCCAGAGGAGTGGGAAGAGGATTGGGAGGAGGAACGGGACGAGGACGACGAGCCGGAGACAAACCTCCTTGGCATCCATTGCCCGGCGCCGTGACGGGGCACCGGAGCGAGGGCCGGTCCTCGAGGGTATGTGAGCGGTGGGTTGTTGCCGCCCTCGAGGTGCGCAAGAACCTCGCGGAGCGTCCGGCCGGGGACGGACCACCACAGGCGTCGCCCCTCGCTGTTCCACCGGCCGCCCGCCACCACCGATGCCTCGTTGGTGGAGGCGAGGCGTTGCTCCTGACGGCGCCGGAAGTACACCGCCCACGCCTCGTGGTTGTCGGCGGCGTACTGCGGGGAGGCGCGCTGCTCCTCGGTCAGCGACGGCCGAATGCGGTCGACCTCGCCGGCGAAGTAATCGGGGCGCGCGACGACGTCTGGCAGGGGGATGAGGACGCCTCCGGCTCTGAGCCTCCATCATGTTGGCCCAGCGCGCATGTCTGGAGGCGCCGGAATGTTCGCCTCCCACGTCTGCAGCGAGCGGCGACCGAAGCCGTTGGCCGCCGCTCCGTCGCCGGGGAACCGCTCGCACTTTGTCGTGGATGGGGCTGGGAGAGAGGAGACGTTCGTCGGCGGCAGAGAGAGAGAGAGACAGAGAGGTTCGTCGACGCTGGAGAGAGACAGAGAGCACGGCGTCAGTGGCCAACAGCGGGGGGGACACTTTTTATAGCCGCCGGGGAGGCGTGTGTACGCGGGGCGGGGAGTGAGGCGGCGTCGCGCCGCTCGTGAAGAGCCGCCCCGTGAGGAATCAATGGAAGGCTGGCCGGCGGTAGCCTTGGCATTGATTCCCCGCGGGAAACCGAGGCGTTCGCGGGACAACGAGGCGAGTGTCTCTGACTCGGCGGGCCCATGGCTCTTTCGCATCAAAACCATTTTGCCCGGCGCCCCGGGTGCCCCAGCGCGCCCGGTTCGGCCTGGGTTCGCCGACGAAAATTGGGCTTCTGGGGACGCGACTGGGCCATTTTTTATGCGGCAGCATGAAAAAATCGCGTGAGAAGGACGTGTTGGGGGCTCGGCTGAACATGCTCTAAGGTTACGGAGGGCTGACGGTGCGTCCCAACCGAATCTCCTCCTGATCCAACTCGAAAAGGGTTGTGCAGACCAACCCATGCTGAAAACGAGTGTCTTCACTGGGTTGGCTTACTCCAGCCCATGCTGAAGACCAGGATTCTTACTCTCCAATAAGCTAACATTCCTCGTCTAACAAGAACCGCAAAAAAAGAAAAAAAAAGAGTTCTTCTTTTTGGAAAAAAAAGGGAGTTCAATAAGCCAACTCCTCTCTCTCTCCAACCACACACTAATTTCTCGGACTGAGATCCGGTGCCTTGGCACACACAAGGCACACGTGAACAATGCAATGCCTTGAGCTTTCAGCCATTAGATCGAAAATCAAGGCTCCAGATTTCAGTAAACAGTACCCCGCGCTACAGCATGTTGGTCCTGTAGCGATTGCCCTGTAGCAGCCTTCCCATAGCGATGTCCTGTAGCGGTGACTCTTGATGTTCATCGGACCGTCGTTTGTAGATCCAACGGCCAAGAGATGCCCTCAAGGCACGATACTGTTCATCCGTGCCTTGTGTGTGTCAAGGCACCGGATCTCAGTCTTAATTTCTCAGTACCACGTTGCAAAAATGTTGAGCAATCTCAGAATGCTGCCACCAAAAAACACAATTGTTCAGTGCTCCGGAGAAACCACCAGCCACATCTGTTCAAAATTACCACCAAAGGTACTGAAGTACATACCAGTGATTAGTGAAGTACAGTTACTCATTTTGATTAATCAGGATGCTTGTAGGTAGGTACCAGCTGCTGCTTGAAAACCTAGGCAGCTCCTGCAAAACGGCGCGGCATTGTCAACCGTTGAACCTCAAAATGGCGGACAACCAGGTTGAAAGAGACACCACGATCGTTTCACTTTGGAGACCACCAGTACAGCTTGCACTGTGTACAGCTGCCTCCCCTTTGTACTTTCCCGAAAACAAGTTAGTTAGCCGGACACCTCGCTTTGCTGTTGCTGCCCTTTTTTTAGATCATCAGGGATCACGGTTCTATTTCTTTTGGAGGAGGGGGGAAGATCACCCCGCATCAGCACATGCATGGTGTCGCTCTCCGATCTTGAGCCGTTCCAGACCAAGTATGAACATCACAGCCCCGCTCTTTGCATTCTCCCATCCGGTGTCCAATGGCAAAAGAACCCTGAGCTTGTTCACCAAGTGCTGAATGAACATGTCCAACACCACACATTCTTTTTCCCTGAGGATCACCTTCCATGCTTGTAGGTTTGTCAAAACCAGAAGCCAGACCTGCTTCATGTTTAACCAAGAGCATCGGTCTGTTGCTGCCTGTTGTCTCCTGCAAATTTGTTTATCTTAGACACAACAGTAAACAAACTGAAAGGTGGTCAGTGGCTTCGTTCACTTGTCCGGTTCGTACTCGTCCAGAGCTGCCGCGTATATATCTCACGAAAAAGGGAGCAGTTCTAGCAACCGACTTGAATAACACCTACACCTACACATAGCTGTCCATCGATTAAGTAATCTGTATGCTGAGATGATTGACACTCTCAAGCAAATCATTGCCATCTGGTCGAGGATGATCGGTCTGAACTTTCGGACATGTGGTGTTTGGCACTAGCTAGTGCTGCTGCTAGTGAGCTCAAGAATGCAGGAACAGTGCAATTGGACCACGTCATGCACCAAGGACGATTGCCGAGAGAGCCGATTAGCACATGCAGACATGCAGTGCACACACACGTCCATGCACATATCCTTCCTTGGCGATGAAGCTATATACTGCAGGTTGCTGTTGGAAATCCAATCATGGGGGTTGCGAGCTAGCTAGTATATACGTATGTGCCAAGTGGTGCAAGTCGGTTACATCCGACTATTGTTCGGTACGTACTGTTTGGTACTATTGGAGCTACTAATATGGAGTAGGTTGGTACGTCTTGGAAAAAGAAAAGGAATCGTAAGAAGGCCTGTTTATAAACGGAAAAGGTAACTCCAAATGCATAGTATTACCTGCTACTACTTGCCGCTCGTGGCTGCAGTGTGCATCCGGTGGGGGTGAAGACGACACGTTTTGCCACGCAAGTAGGCAACGGAGGTGATGAGCATGTATGGATAGGGAGGAGCTTGATTTGGCCTGGATCGGATGGGTCAATATGAGTTTAGTTTACGTGTGTTGCTAGCGTAGCTAGCTGCTAGGACTTATCCATTCTGGACAAGGACGGCTGGAAGACGGGATTTGATAGGATGTCTACGTAGTACGTACGCTGAAGGCTTGCTAATAAACCATGAGCTAGGGACAATCACGAGCTCGAGTATATGTCAGACACGCTTGACCGGCAATTCTGGGCGAGCGAGGTCGTGGTACTCGCGCGACTCCTCCGGCGCACCGAGGGGGTCCGGGCTGGATGATGGATTGATCCGTACAGATTGTGCGTTAGGCGAAAGCGTCTTGGCTCATCGTGAGAGGATGCGGTGCATGTTTATAGACAGGGGCGCACCTCTCTGGATAGCGCATACAGTTGAAAGATTACAACTTGAGGAAGAAGAAAGATAGAGATAAGGGTTTATGGTTACATAGTTGAGTTATTCCATCTAACTACCTAACTATGCCGCACAAGATTGCAACCTCTCCTAGGCTGTCACGCTACACAAGATATTGTGTTTAACACAGATCACCACCAAACTACGACGTTCGTTTTGTTGGTTAAGTGCCAGTGCCACGCCGCTTGTGCGCGTGTCTGCAGAATACATGTCGAGACTCAGAGTCGTGGGACGTCACGCACAGGCAGGGAGTGGTTGATCCTACAGATGGGAGTGGGTGACCGAATCTTGGAATCACGAAAACTTCTTTGCTTGTGTCGAACCGAACTGGCACCGGCCGATCACCGCGCTGCCGTGCCGCCAGCCCCGCACACACTGCGCTTTCGCGACGCACCACGGGTTTCCGTGCAAGCATCCGGGTGCGTGTTTCGAGTCGCAAAGCTCGGCCCCGTCGTCTCCAGCCGGCCGCTGTCAAACTCCTCTTGCTCGCAATCTATCAACGCACGCTTGTCCCACTCCGGCCGCGACGACCTCAATGCGCCCACTTTCCAAGCGACGAGGATTTTGTGTACGCCCGCGCACCGCCGGTTCCAAAAAGATTTTCTTTTATTTAGTACGACAGTGACAGTGATGGAACGGCACCGATGCTTATCGTGGCGGTCGTGTCTAGGATCGGAACAAATTGATTCCGGGCCATCACCATTCAACATTCAACATTCATCCTCATGCCAAGGATCCCACTTTCGGGATGCTCCTAAAGTCCATGCCATCCCTATCTGCGATCCATCACGTGGAGGCGAATAGATACAACGGAGCACGGAATTATTCAGTGCGCACCAAGATCAATATAACTACTCTACGTGATAAGATCACTCGATCGGGTCATCACTTGAAAAACGGCGTAACAGCATCTCTCTAGCATATCCCGTAAAAGAGCCATCCGGCAAAATAACCGCCAGTTTGCGGGACGAGGACATTTTTCCGTCTCGAATAGATCCCACAAAATCGTCCACCCTCTAATGTTTTTTGCGGGAACTTACATATTCCGGGGTTCCTCTATATCTACGAGATTGGAGGCAATTTTTACACGGACCTGAAAATAAAGAAACGGTTGGCGGGAGAAAACTTTCAGCTCCCGCCACGGTCTTCCCCGAGTGCGGCTCGCCGGAACGCCTCGACCCCGGCGACCACCGGACCCTACCTGCCGCCCGACGAGTTGCCGCCGCTGCTCGAGCCGTGAGGTGCGGCCACACAAGCGCCGTGAGGTGTGGCCGCGAGCTAGTTGCCGCCGTCACGAGCTAGCCAGTTGTTATTGCTGTCGACGCGAGCTAGGTAGCTAGCTGCTGCTGCCGCCTGCTCCCGCTAGATGCGCCGCCGCCGCCACGGAATCAATGCGGATGGGGTCTTCTTGCTGGCCCTGTCCATCTCGATGAGATTCTCGCGGTGGAAGCGGGTGAGGTGGACCTAATTGTAATTTAGCAGACGTTTTTAGGGGGCTTGTGTAATTTTACCGGGACCATGAATTTTTTTACCGAGTCTGTTCTGCCAGAAAAAAAATCATACTGTAAAAATGCGAAAAAAGTTGATATACTGTAAACCGACTTTTGAGACGGGGTATTCCGGATCCGCTAGAAATGCTCCAACGCAACTCAAAAAGAAAAGAAAAAAAAAATGCTCTGACGAGTGTCTGGGAGCCTCAGCGGACGCGATAAGATCAGGTCCGTGGTCGATGCCATCCAACCAAAGCTTTGCAAAGAATAAAAATGGCGGCTGGGTGGACGGACCTCCACAACTCTGGCTCCTGGCTGACCACATAGGTCAATGATCTCTCCCTGCTCCTCTTTTATACACGACGTTGTTGGCCAACTACGTACATATATTCTGTCCAGGTTATTTGCTCGTCTCTTTCTCCCGTAGTGCGACCGTGGTAAGATAAATTACTGATCGTGTGAACATGCCTCGTGATCAAAGGATGCGATGTATGTGGTGGATGAGTGGGTTAGTGGCCAGCACACAAGGCAGGCATATACGGCGCCAAAGATCTCATCCGGAACTGGATTTTGACCCTCAGGCACAGGGACAAAGCCCTTGCTGTCCTCACTCCTACGCCAACCATCTCATTTAATTTGCTGATTTTAGGGTGCAAGAACGTTCAGACAACGCAATCGGGCGGTTTGATGATGGGTTCAGTGGAAGTGGTTAGTGGACCATGTTGCCATCGTCCATTCTCATCACACAATATCCCTTCTCCTCATATCATCCATTACATGGGACATGTTTCATTTTTATTATGGCTCCTTTGGAAATCATTCGGAGATGTTGCAATATTTTGAACACGCTCACATAACAAAAAGTCCTCGTATGCAATAAATTATATTTGCTGCAACAAAATGTTCAGAAATAGATAGTAGCATTTGGAACATAGTCATCATCTTCTCTCGAGAGGAAGCAAGTTTATAAACAAGCATTGTCTTTAGTGTCTCACATAGTTAGAAGTAAATCAACATGAATATTAGGGAGAATGGCCAAATTTTCAATAGGCTTGTTTTTCTTTCATAGTGCTTTATACGGTCCTCCTGTGCACCTTGTTATCTTTCTTCAAGCTCGTTGAGTTTAACTCAATTTTATTAATTCATTTTTATTAAAAGCCTTTAAATGGATAAAAACTGTGGGGCTTTGCCCTATACAGCTAAAAAACACTCGCATCATGCGGAAGAAAAGAAGAAACACAATTGCAACATGAATTCAACCCATTCCAATAGGTGTCTAGGATCATTGTATGAAACAAACAACACACAAACTTGCATCATGGTAAAAAAACCTACACGACATCAAAGTACCAAAAGCGCCAACCTTTCACGAGACAATGACCTCAATGCCTTGGGCTCACAAAGCTTTGCAGAAGCCTGATCTACCAAGCCCGAATTTGTTCGTCCCCGCCCACATCTTTGTCTGAGATGGTTAAGTGAGCTCCATTTAAAACAAAGGAGGAGGATCGACTGAGAAGGAGCATTGAACTAAGAACTGCCATTGCGTAGGGCTGAATGTTATGGACTAGGGAGGGGTGTGAATAGCCCAATAAAAATGTTGTACCACCAAATTTTAGTTGCAAAGTTTTAAACTTTTCTACCAAGATTTCTTAGGGAACCTGCACATGAAAGTCTACAACAATGTACGAGTGTGGAAGCAGAGCTTGCAACAAAGTAGGATAAGGGGAAAAGATTTCAAACATGAAAGTCTACATCGACGTTTTCCCGATATTCAAATAGTTTTCAGTCCTACTCCTCCTTCGTGAAGATTTGGACACGAAGTCTTAAGAACACAAAGGTCTTAGCAAGGTCGGTCACTAAGGTCACACAAAGCTCTTACACACCTATGACAACATGGCTTGATAAGATAAAGGTAAAAACATCACTCGGCGTTCATCTGGTACAAAGAAGGCAATCACATGGCTTTGTAAAAACTCTTGATTCACTCACAACCCAAAGTTTCTCATGTGATTCCTAACCATCTAGGAGGCACACACCCTCTAAGAGTAAGAAGCAAAGAAAAGTGAAATGATCGGTATGGTTGACTAGAGGGGAGGGGGTGAATAGGCGACTAACAATTTTTAACTTCTTTTCCAGTTTTAGGGCAACACGAATATAGGTTGTCTAGATATGCAACTTGGTGACCAACCTATATGACAAGCTCAAGAACAACACAAAATATAGAAATAATAACACTTGTGTGATGCCCCCGACTCAATTGTGCACTAATCATACACGCAAATGCGCACGATCAAGATCAGAGACTCACGGAAGATATCACAACACAACTCTAGACACAAATTAAAGTCATACAAGCTTTATATTACAAGCCAGGGGCCTCGAGGGGACAAATACATAAGCTCGAATACACAAGAGTAAGCAGAAGCAACAATATCTTAGTACAGACATAAAAAAACAAGTATGCCTTAAGAAGGCTAGAAAAACAATGACATCTGGATCGAAAAGGCGCAGGCCTCCTTCCTGAGAGCCTCCTATCTACTCCTGGTCATCGGCGGTCTCCACGTAGTAGTAGGCTCCGTCCGGGTAGTAGTAGTCGTCAGCTGGATCAGCAGGCTCCTGGACGCCGTCATCTGATCGCAGCAATCGGGTAGAGGAGAAAAAAGGGGGTAGCAAAGCAACCGTGAGTACTCATCCAAAGTACTCACAAGACTTACATCATATCTATACTAAGTATGCATTAGTATCAAAGGAGTGAGGCTATATCTTTGGACTAGACTACAGAAATGCCAGAATAGAGCGGAAGGCCTAGCCTATCGAAGACTGGCATCTTGCAGCATTATAAGAGTGGAGAATAGCCTATTATAAAGTAATAAGTATAATGTAGTAACGCCCAGAGAGATCCTTCCTCGACTACCTGCGAGAAAGCGATCCCACAGCCATCATATCCATTTAGTGTCTCCAGTATCTAGTTCTTGTTGTAATAGATCGGGATACAACTCCGATCGTCCGTTACCGTGGACACGGCTATTCGAATAGATATACTTCCCTGCAGGGGTGCACCAACTTACCCAACACGCTCGATTAACTCCGGCCGGACACACTTTTTCTAGGTCATGTCCGGCCTCGGCTTATCAACACACCCTAGCCCTACCTAGGCTCAACAAAGAGGCCAACATGCCGGTCTACATCCTAAATGCGAAGGGGTCATAGGCCAATCATCCTTTGCAATATTGCATGTTGCAAGGACGGCCGGGATCAGTCCTGGCTACCTCTTTATACAAAGCAGGTGCTTTCAGTGCTCGGGCTTGGACGGAGACGATGCGGCGGGGCACGGCAAGCGGTGCGGAGGAGCTCGTTGGCCTCCCAAGGAGCCTCGAAGTGTGCGACGTGCACGGACGCGAGGGGAGGGGGGCCCTGGCTACGTCGGCGAGCTTCGGCTATGGTGGCACGACGGCTACGGGCGATGCATCAAAGGGAAAACAAGGGGGAATGGAGTGGTGCTCATCGAGGAGGCGCACGGCGGCCCGTCGGAGGTTTAGTAACTGCAGATGCGGCCGGAATCGATGAAGAGACGGCGACGGCCGAAGGAGGAAGACGGCGACGAATTTGGCGATGTGGGCCTCTTCGGCTCGGCCCCGAGGGCGAAGACGATGAAGAAGGGGCCGCCAGAGCGGATGGGCACGGTGCCACGGCAAGGGGAGGCCGGTGGGCACGCCAACGACGAGGCGTGGCGACGGACGTGCTCGATTTGGATTTTTTGAACTTTTTTCGAATTACTAATTTTTTTTGCATATAGGATGCGCTGGCACCCAGGTTCTCCTTCGTATTTTCCAATGCAACTTTCTATCTTTTTCTCTTCCCAGGTGCAGATTGCAAAGAAATATGGAAGTATTTCAAAAACATAAATCTGTCTTTTATCATATTATAAAGATTCCGTCACTCACTACAAATACTATAACCTCCTTCGACCGAGGACTGACTAATTATATGTCGGTTGTGCAAATGTGTTTATAGTAATTTAAAATCATTGAGGGTGACGTAATATTCTTTTCCTACTACAAAAAAATATATGAAATGTTTGTTCTCATAGATGAAAATGATACAAAATATCTCACGCTAAAAAAATGATACAAAATATACAATGGATCTCAATGTGAAATTAGCGGTCCTTGGCTTCAAGATACAGTGTAGTTAAATCTCAGTCAGCTAAGACTTGGTTATGTCTTGATCAATGCTATATTTTTGAAATTTTACATTAAAATTCGTGTAAAAAAATCGGATATTTTTTTCCTTTCTCACGTGTTACGTCACTTGATTGAGATTTCCCTAAGTTTCAGCCATGTGAGATCTAGCCATGCCACCCCGCCCACGCCATCCCGTCTCGCTGACAGCGGGTCATCACCACTCCACCAACAGCCCAACGCACCGCTGGATCCCACGGAGCACCGGTCCGCGAGCACTGCACTGAACCCGGCGACACAAGTCAAGCCACAGGAGTGCATCCACACAAGCAAAACAAAAAACAAATAATACTGTATTTACTGGAAGAAAATAATGGTACCACATTAACATTAGTATTTGGCCTTAATCTTTTGAAAACTGCGGCCCCGCAGTCCCCGCGCGCGGCCCTATATAAGGGCGCCCGTCAGACGCGTCTCTAGCAGTCACTCACCGGCGCCACCAGTACCACCCCCACCCACCCCACCTCCTTCCTCCTCTGCTCCTGCCCGCTCGGCAGCCATGGCGCGAGCCTCGAGCCTGTCGCTGCTGCTCGCGCTGGTGGTCGCGGCGGCGACGTCGGCGGCGGGGGCCAGGGTGCCCGTGGACACAGCCGGGAACGCGACGCTGGGCGAGCTCCGCGCGCGGCGGGGGCGGCGGGGGCGGCGGGAGGCGCTGGACAACGGCCACGGCATGACGCCGCAGATGGGGTACTTTCACTCACGCCGCCACCTTCCAACTCCGACCTCTTGTCTTTTCCTCCTCGTTTTTTCGCCCGGTATAGCATGCATTCGATTCGTATCCTCCGCCGCACGCTACGCCACCGCCCGATTAGCACGAACAAAGCAATATCATAAAAATACAGCATCATCGGAAACAAGAACAAATTAGTAAGATGGTTCCAGCCCCCCCTCAGGAGTAGGGGCAGGAGTAGGAAGTAGGAGTAGGGCTGACCGTAAAGAATCTGCGGTGGTGCGTGGTGATGACAGTGGCTTTGGGGCGAGGAAAGGGACGTTCATATGCGTCTCGCTTGCGGCGGAAGCGAGAGGTGCATGGCCAAATCTCGGAGGCAGCGGCCACCGGGTCGTTAGGCCGCTCCCTCCGCTTTCATGATGGCTCGGGTTTGGACGCTTTTGTTAAAGCCACTTTGGCCTCCTTCCCTTGCCTTCCATTCCCGCACGCGATATTTCCAATTTCTGTTCCGCTCCGTAGCTGCAGGTACGAATTTCCTACGTACTGTATTTTCTTTTGGCTAGATATAGGATGAGAGATTTGGCGATAAGATGAGGAACTGAGCCATTGAGGGGAGTAAGATAAATGCTTTGCTTGGTCACGCACGTGTGCAGGCAGGCGCTGGGCGTTTTTCTCTGCTTCCCTCGTCCTGTCATATACACCTATAGATCTAAAGATTTTTTTTTTTTGGTCAGCATTTATATTGGAACGAGCATGGATGTGCTCCAGATTTCGAGTGGATCCAGTACTTATTACAGTATAACATAGGGATCCGACAGTACGTATTTGTTACTGCTACTATATCGATCAGTGACATCATCGGTAGTAATCAGAAATGCAAAACCTGCAGTGATCTTCGTCTATAATTGAACGAAAAAGAACAAAAACTGCGGAACAACCGAGGGGGGCCTGCCTGCGAGCAAAGCCCGCCCGAAGAAGAGGGAAAAGATTTGACGACCCTCCCCTTTATCTATGCTTCTTTTTCCTTTTTCTCTGTTGGCCTTTGTGCCTGTCCCCTGGCCTCTGTCCTCGCGCTGCATGCACACATAGGAGTATTTTAACCGCGCAACCTGAACCGTACGGTGCTGCCGTCCCGGTGCCGTCATGGGTCATCATCGCGTACCCGGTCCGGCCACTGGCAGCTTCTTTTATTCCTCTCTGTGTGTGTCGGTTGCTCAATACGTCAACACAGTAAAGAAGAAAACACAGTACTAGTACATTGGTCTGGAAGCAAATATGTCATGCGCAAGCATCGGTTATAATTTCCCTTTTGTGACGAGCCTCGTCATGAGTCGTGATTTTCCTTTTGACCCAGTTCGTCATGGGTTGCCATTTTCTCCTCTAATTTAGTCTGATTATTAAATTTAATCCTGACTGACGATGAAACATTTCGTGTGTTAGGTGGAACAGCTGGAACCACTTCTACTGCGACATCAGCGAGGAGACCATCAGAGAGACAGGTACGTCCGGGACGCTCTCTCCTTCCTTCCTACAACCACTCCAACCCAACCCCAATTTCAAGCCTCAAATCCTATGGTCCTATCTGCAATTCTGCACCTCCCTTTCCACTTGTTCAATGCACATTCGGCCCAATCACTGTGCTTTCCGACATGTCGTTATCAATATCACGCCCAACGCTGCTCTATAACAGTAGGTTAGCAAAAACATTCAGCCCAATCACTGGATAATTCACCAGTACGCTTCACGGATTTTTGCTAAACTGCTGTTTATAGTACCAGCGTTCGGCGGGATAACGACGTGTCGGTGACACTGACCCGGAGACTGTTATCAGGAAACAAGGAAAGATCCATGGAAAAGGCCAGCAGGCCCAATTAATCTCTCGCCAACAGACTAGATTCCTTTTGTCCGGCCGCGGGCACATCGGCCATTCTGCGGTGCGTCGTCGGTGCACCGAGAGTTTTTTGTGCTGGCTCGGAGGCGTCCGCGTCGGTGTCGGCGTCGGCGCTGGGCGTTGCCCCCAAGAGCCACAGACCTCTCCCTCCCTCCGAACCACTGTCGGCCGGCACAGCCTACCCGTTGCTGTTAGTTGTTGTTAGTTGTTGCCATATTACAGCTTGCAAGCAACAAGTTGCACGAACCATACAAGGGACACGACAGCCGCTGCACATCGCCATATTCTCTCCTCCAAAACCTCCACCCAACCTTTATTCCTTGAGCAGCACCAGCCAGATCAGATCTTGGAATCACTCATCCATCCATCCACAGACGCCTTTTCTCCTTTTCAATGATTCAGAGATGCCTTTGTCCCGGAAATCTGCATAAGAAAAACAGGCTAATGGAGCCATGCGTTACTACTTTGTAGGCTTTCTTATAGCCTAATCGGTCCAATCCAATCCAGCGCTCGAGAATGGAAAGATTCCAAGCATGAAGCATGTTTCACATCGCAACTATACTCACTGAGTGAGAGGAACACGCTCACATGCCACATGCCCTACAGACTTCTTTATTTCTCCAGCATAAGATATGTAGACCCTTGTGCAGAATTCTGATGGGAATTATATCTCTGGTTGCCACGTTCATGAGGGGTGATGAGGACCCATATCCACATTTAAGGCCAACCGATCAATCACGAAAGGCCGGCATGTGGACGGCAGATCAGATTTCCCGGTCTTTGCGGTCCGATGGATAGACAAATCAATTGACCCTAGCGTCACAAACCACAAGGGTCTCTCTGCAATCTATCCACAGATGACAGATGTACGTATCAGGATAGAGACTTTTGAACTAACAAGTTGGGTCAGACAAGTTTTTTTTTTAAGTTCTAATAAGAGGTGGCATGCACCTGCTCCTAATCCTATGGTACAATTTGTACTGACCCCCATCGACACATAACTATGGTTAGTTAGTGCTAGAACCACTGAGTCCTCAGAGTTGGGTTGTTGGTGCTTGACCAACGCCAACACCCCGTGATGATCTCCTTGTCTTTATTTACTGCAACGATAATGTCATGAAGAATTTGATATGCTGTCAAATTGTACCATCGTAACGACTGCGCCGTTGTTCTCCTTTCCGTCAGCTGATGCATTGTTGTTCTCCTTTCCGTCAGCTGATGCATTGATCAACACCGGTCTGGCGCAATTGGGCTATAAATATGTTAACATCGGTATGGACTGCTCTCTGGACCATATTTTTTCCAATGACATGTTGGACACAACTACTACAATAGAATATTTTTAACAGTATGTTTTACTCAAATGTATATCATGTCTCTTGTTTCAGATGATTGCTGGGCAGAATTAAACAGGGATTACCAGGTAAGGAGATACACTTGAGGATTGCTAACCATCCCTACCATTTTCAGTATATTGCAACTGCAGAATTATGTTTTTACACAATTCAAGTAATTAAGTGTAAGAGACAACTGTAGTATGAAATTCAGCTAACCATCCCTACCTGTTCAGACAACAGAAGTACGAATTATTTCCAAGATAACATTAGAAGTTTTAGAAGCAGAAAATTATGCATATGGACACGATTTATAATATTATTTCTGTCAGTATCGATAATGTTCTATCATTATTTCTCAGGGTAACATGGTCCCAAACAAAAGAACATTCCCCTCTGGCATTAAGGCGCTTGCAGATTATGTGCACGCCAAAGGGTTGAAGCTCGGTATCTACAGTGATGCTGGGTATGCTAGCTATCCAATTCATCATAAAAATAACACTAATTTCTTCTTATACTTCAGCAACTAAACTCTTCACTAGCCCAAGAAAACTAGAATTTGTATGTATGATAAATGGGCAATGAACTGAAACTCACTATCGCCGTGTATCGCAGGACACAAACATGCAGTAACAAAATGCCAGGATCGCTCGATCACGAAGAGCAAGACGTGAAGACTTTTGCTTCTTGGGTATGGAATCTATATTCTGTCTACTGAATCGCATATACCCCTTATACTGATGGCTCGTGCCAAACCAAAATTGACACCATAAATTCTGATGTTCTTGTAATTCTTACGTTCCAGGGAGTGGATTATCTGAAGTACGACAACTGCAATGATGCTGGCAGGAGTGTCCACGAAAGGTAGAGAGAACAATACCTCAAACTGCGGCATGACAAGTGCATTGGGTCTTATGTGTTAGATTGCAAAGTAAATTGCCATGGTTAATGCAGATACACTAGGATGAGTAACGCGATGAAGAAATACGGGCAGAACATCTTCTTCTCACTCTGTGAATGGTGAGTCTGCACGTCATAGCATTTTAGGATGGAAAGGAGAAACATCAAGCATTGCTGATTCACTCTTGTGTGCTTTTGCTGTTTAGGGGAAACGAAAACCCTGCCACATGGGCACGTGGCATGGGCGGTAATAGCTGGAGGACAACCGGCGACATTGCTGACAACTGGGGCAGGTGCTGCTCATTTCATCTACTCAGGAATTTTGGTCAAGTAGCTACTAGGATTAGCAGGACTGATCATAGTTACCTTGTTACTTCAGCATGACATCCCGCGCGGACCAGAATGACAAATGGGCCTCCTATGCTGGACCTGGTGGATGGAACGGTAAGAGTTTCAGAGGAATCTGTCCCAGTATTGCTGATTGCCTAATGGTTTCTTAGCTTTGAACTGATCAATAGACGATGTTCTGCTCCAATCTCAGATCCTGATATGCTTGAAGTCGGAAATGGTGGGATGTCCGAAGCTGAGTACCGCTCGCACTTCAGCATCTGGGCACTTGCCAAGGTACCCATGATGTCCCATGTGCATTTAATAATGTTGTTTCAATTCTCAAAAATAAATTCTGCATTTCCTCACTGCAATCCTGGTTCTGAGTTGTGTAGGCTCCTCTTCTGATCGGGTGCGACGTACGCTCGATGAGCCCGCAGACAAAGACCATAATCAGCAATCAGGAGGTCATCGGTGTCAACCAAGGCAAGCATTCTCTTCCACTTATTTGCCCATGATACACCTTCTTCATACGGGATTTTCAGTGTACTCATACTACAGTGTCTGAACAGATAGCCTAGGCGTCCAGGGAAAGAAGGTGCAATCCGATGGTGGTTTAGAGGTATTGCTCAATTCAAATATCTTAGCAGCGACTTCCACGATGAGACTTCTTCTGAAACTGAAACTGGGGAGATATTTTTGTAGGTCTGGGCCGGACCGCTCAGCGGCAACAGAAAGGCGGTGGTTCTATGGAATAGGCAGGGGTACCAGGCCACCATCACCGCACACTGGTCAAACGTCGGGCTTCCGGCATCCGCATCCGTCACCGCTCGCGATCTATGGGCGGTAAGCTTGCTTTCTTCAGAGCTCAGCGCTCATTCTTAACAATCCGCTACACATTCCAGGGTTTCATCATCACAACAACTTCCGTCTTGTTGCGCAGCACTCGTCGTTCTCCGCTCAGGGGCAGCTATCCGCGTCGGTGGCGCCTCATGACTGCAAGATGTACATCCTGACACCAAAGTAACTGTAGGCGAAAGCATAGCAAGTCGATCAATCTAGTTCAGGGGAAGGGTTTGCAAGGAAGGATCGATAGAGCTGAGACGAGGTGAACTGAGGAATGGGGTTTGGTTATATGGCCTTAGAAATAAGCTGCAACTGTATGTAAAGTGCCGTGAAAATGTCGGCGGCGCGTGTGTTTCTGAACTTTGCAAGTTGTAACGAAAGTTGCAGCAATAAAAATGGGTTTTCGTAGCGCCGTCTTTGGCATTGGGGCTTCTCTCTGAAATTCTTGGGCTCAGCCAACGGAATCTCTACCACTGAATGGCAGCAAAAAATGGTCGTTGCTATCTGTACCTGAACTGAGAAGAAGATTTCTTTGGTAAGTTCATAATACAGATTGCCGCGTAGAGATTAAAACAGGCAGAGAGCGCACGAGCATACCCAGGTCTAGCGAGGGCGGTCCGTGTGCCCACACGCCGGCGGGAGCAAGTCCGCCAAGTGCCCCGCGACGGCCGTGCCGCTGCCATGGACGAGACTCCGCTGGCGGTGGGCGTGGCGGCGCTGGCGGAAACGTCCTGCCTGCCGCGAAACCAACCTATACGCCGCCAGACCTGGCAGATGGGCCGGTGGCATGTGTATCCCGTTGGCCCACGTAGGATTCAAGCTATATCTATTGTGCTGTTTTGAGCCTACTAGTAAGCTTGCACGTGCAATGCACGTCTCCCCCAAAGAAAATCTTTGCTTAAAGAACCCTTCTAAGCCGTCTATATTGCATTGTTTACGTCACATTGAATAATCTATATGATAAATGCAATATGAAAGCTCACTTAGTCACCACAAATTTAGAAATATCTAGACCCAAAATTTCAAACATGTATCTAGAATTATTGGAAATGTGCCTTTTACAAATATAAAGAAGACATGTTAGCTCTTGCAACTTTGCTGAATTCAGAAATATACGCGTCTTAGGGCAATCTCCATGTCACCTCACCGTTGTCAGCAAGCAGAACCGCTATGCAGCAACTGTGTTTAGCTAATTAGCCATAAAAAAAAATAAGAATATATGATTTAAGCGTGTTGGTCGCCGTCACGAGGGCCTTGCTTGGGTCAACTGTTTTTGCTCGGCTGCCCATAAGTGATACTTTCAGTCTTCTGTGCCCTGTGCCTTGCTATGTACTGTGTCCTTCCATGTATCTCTCTCACTCTTTGTAATACCCTCTGACCATCCTGGCAATTTGGGCATTTTAAACTTCAAAAATGTTATATATGATTTACAATAGGATCACCGATCGAAACAAATATGATGTACTCAACTGTTAATTCAACATCACTCAACAACATAATGGACGCGGTAGGCGAAAAAATATGACAACCTGAATTATAATGCACAAAACGTTTCTTCATGTGTTACACATCTAAGTCATCAATTTTGCATAAGTGTTAGGATGAGTGTCCTTTTCCAAGAACGTTCGAAGATTCTAAGATATTTACCTCATACCGCAACTTGCTAAATCTCTTCTCATCCAAGAGCTTTGTGAAGATATCTGCTAGCTGGTCTTCAGTCTTCACATGCTTAATAGAAATGTCGCCCTTCAACACATGATCACGAAGAAAATGATGACGAATCTGAATGTGCTTTGTCTTCGAGTGTTGAACTGGGTTGTGAGCAATCTTGATGGCACTCTCATTGTCATAGAGTAAAGGCACATTCTTCACGTTGACGCCGTAGTCCTTAAGAGTTTGCTTCATCCATAGAAGTTGAGCACAGCAAGAACCAGCAGCAATGTACTCAACTTCAGCAGTAGACAGTGATACGCAGTTCTGTTTCTTCGAGGACCAACAGACCAAAGATCGTCCGAGGAAATGACATGTACCAGATGTTGACTTGCGGTCCACACGATCACCAGCATAGTCAGAGTCAGAATATCCAATGAGATCAAAAGCCGAGCCCTTGGGGTACCATAATCCAAGTGTTGGTGTGTGAGCTAGATATCGAAGAATATGTTTCACAGCCTTATGGTGTGATTCCTTCGGTGTAGCTTGAAATCGGGCACACATGCAAACACTAAGCATTATATCTGGCCTAGATGCACATAGGTACAATAAAGAACCAATCATGGAGCGGTATACCTTATGATCGAAGTCAATACCATTTTCATCAGTGCACAGATGGCCATTTGTGGGCATAGGAATTTTGACGCCTTTGCAATCTTGCATGCTGAATTTCCTCAGTACATCCTTGAGGTATTTCTCCTGAGATATGAATATGCCATTGCGTTGTTGACGAATTTGAAGACCTAAGAAGAATTTCAACTCTTCCATCATAGACATTTGATATTATTCACTCATCATATAGGCAAATTCATCACTATAACGTTGGTCAGTACAGCCAAAGATAATATCATCAACATATATTTGGCACACAAACAGTTCACCATCATAAGATTTAGTAAAAAGAGTAGGATCGAGTGAACCGGGTGTGAAGCCATTCTTCATGAGGAATTCCTTCAAAGTATCATACCACGCCCGAGGGGCCTGCTTGAGACCATAGAGGGCCTTATTGAGTCTGAAGACTTTGTCAGGATGCTTGGGATCTTCATGAGGAATTTCCTCAATGGTAAGCTTGAGGAAAGCACTTTTCACATCCATTTGATATAGAGTGATATCATGATGGTTAGCATAAGCAAGTAATATGCGAATAGCCTCAAGTCTAGCAACAGGTGCAAAAGTTTCATCGAAATCAATTCCTTCAACTTGTGTGTAGCCTTGAGCTACAAGTCGTGCCTTATTCCTCACCACAAGGCCATTTTCATCTTGCTTGTTGCGGTAGATCCACTTTGTGCCAATGATATTATACTTGCGAGGATCTGGACGTTTGACCAGTTCCCATACGTTGTTGAGTTCGAATTGATGTGATTCTTCTTGCATGGCCTGAATCCACTCAGGCTCCAGAATTGCTTCATCTATCTTAGTGGGCTGTGTGATAGAGACAAAAGCATAGTGCCCACAGAAGTTAGATAAATGTGAAGCTTTTGAGCGTGTGAGAGGACCTGGTGCTTTGATGTCATCGATGATCTTCTCAACTTGCACTTCTTTTGCAACGCGAGGATGAGCTGGTTGTCGTCGAGGAATTTGATCAGCATTTTCTTCAGCACCATTTTCTTCAGCATTCTCCTCAGGTGCATCAGCTCGACGTTCTTCACTTTCTGGAATGAATTCTTTAGCAGATTCTTCGGTAGAAATGACATCCTCGGTAGCCTTGAATTTGATAGAATACTCATGTGCTGGTTCATCTATCACAAAAGGTAGGTGCTCTCTTTGCGAGCCATTAGTTTCATCGAACCACACATCTACAGTTTCAACAACCTTGTGAAGAACGTTGTTGAAGACTCTGTAGGTGTGCGAGTCCTTTCCATAACCAAGCATGAAACCTACATGTGCTTTCGGTGCAAATTTAGCATTGTGATGAGGATCTCTAATCCAGCATTTAGCACCGAAGACTTTGAAATAACTCACATTGGGTTTCTTGTCAGTGAGGAGTTTATAGGCAGTCTTCTTGAAGAGTTTGTGAAGATATACCCTATTGATGATGTGGCATGCAGTATAAATTGCCTCAATCCAGAAGTGACGAGGCGTATTGTATTCATCAAGCATAGTGCGAGCCATCTCAACAAGAGTTCTGTTCTTGCGCTCCACGACGCCATTTTGCTGAGGAGTATAAGGAGCAGATAACTCATGAGTAATACCATGTTCATCAAGATAGTCATCGAGACCAGAATTCTTGAACTCAGTTCCATTGTCACTTCTGATGTGCTTGATCTTCACACCAAAGTTGGTTGAAGCCCTCGAGGAAAATCGTTTGAAGACTTCCTGCACTTCATGTTTGTAAGTAACAATGTGTACCCATGTGTAACGAGAGTAATCATCAACAATAACAAGACCATATAGAGAAGCATCATTAGTGACTGCTGAGTAATGATTAGGACCGAAGAGATCCATATGAAGCAATTAAAATGGTTGAGTAGTGGTCATGATAGTCTTCGCTGGATGCTTAGCCTTGGTCATCTTTCTAGCTTCACAGGCTCCGCATAAGTGATCCTTGAGGAATTTGACATTTTCAATGCCAATGACATGCTTTTTCTTCGCAAGCATGTGCAAATTCCTCATGCCTGCATAACCAAGTCGTCGATGCCATAGCCAGCCTTCTGAAGCTTTTGCAAGTAGGCACACGGCTGGTTGCGGTCCTGTAGAGAAATCAACAATATACAAGTCTCCTCTCCTAAAGCCTTCGAAGACTTTGGAATTGTCAGCTTCCATAACCACAACACAACGATAATTGCCAAAGACAACAACCATATCAAGATCGCAAAGCATTGAGACTGACATGAGGTTGTATCCTAAGGACTCGACAAGCATGACTTTGTCCATGTGTCGATCCTTTGTGATCGCAACCTTACCTAGACCCAATACCCAACTTTTGCCTTTGTCAGCGAAGATGATATGCTTCAGATGCAATGGTGATAAGGGAGCATCCATCAATAGATTCTTGTCACCGGTCATGTGATTTGTACATCCACTATCGAGGACCCACTCAGTGGCTTTGGGTTGATCATCCTGCAGATGAATTAGTGCAGCTTACGAACTCATATACTTCATCAGTGAAGAATATGACATCAAATTCATCAGATCAATTTCATCAAGCAGTAAGACAGATATAGCAGCATGAGGACGTGAGAAATGAAAGTTCATTTCTTCATGATTAGCCTGCGTCCTTTCAGGCATTTTCCAAGTCTCCAGCAAATTCTTCAGACGTTTACGCACGTCTGGAGACCTGGCCCTGCAGAAGAGATTAGTTCTTTTTCTTCACCACCCACATTTGAAGGGGTGGCAAAGAGTTCATCACTCTGTGAGCTCCATATGAGAAAGATGGCATAGAAGCCAATCCATTTTGTTTCACATAAGAGGAGTTAGGGTAAGCATATGAATAAGCAGAGAAATTCTTTGAGGACTTATGAACATAATGGTTAGAAGAATAATGCTCATATTCATAGCCCTTAGCTCTTCCTTGCGAAACAGAGTTGTTAGCACGATGATGTTCATATGAGGACTTTGATCCTTTTGAGGAATTCGATCCACGTGAGGAATTTGGTCCGTATGAGGACTTGGATCCATATGAAGAATTTGGTCCATATGAAGAATTTGATCTGGGGTTCCTATTCTTCACAGGTGGTGTCATGAGGACATTCACCTGAAGACTTTCAAGGCATCTTTTGGGTACCCAGATTTTCTTCATAGGGGAACCGTTCCTGCAGTTAGTACCAACATACTTTTAAAATTCTGTTTTTCATTAGTGAACATGTTTTTAATTTAGCAAACATTTGAGGAAAAGTTCATGTTTCCAAAATTTGTTTAGAATTTCAAAAAATGTTCCCATTTGCAAAATTAATCATATATTAATGTTTTTGGGAATTTCAAAAAAAATTTGAAAGTTTCAAATGTTGTTCATAGTTTCAAAATGTAACGTTTCAAATTTAGTTCACCAATTCAAAAAATGACAGATGTTTCAAAAGTTGTTTGGTGATTTTCAAAATTGTTTGGAATTTCAACAAATGCTCTATTTTCTGAATTTAGTTCAAAAATTCAAAAACTAATCACGGTTTTGAAATTTGTGTGGTAATTTTCAAATTCAGAATTTCAAAAAATTCTCCCATTCTATAAATTTTGTTCGAAAATTCAAAAAATGTCCATCGTTTCAAAAACCGTTCAAAAAATTTCACTTTTTTGGCGTTTTTGGAATTCATGAACATTTGATTTTCCTAAACACTTTTTTTGGAATTCCTTACTATCTACAGAAACCATTATGGATGGACATTTTTTGTTTTGTAGATGGACTTACTAGGAATGAAGGTAAATATTGATTGGGGTTAGTATATTAATGCAGATGGAGCTAATTCAAGCTTTTCTTTCTACCGCACTAGGGGCATTATAGAATTTAGGGCACTCTACAGGGGATGCATAAGCTATTTTCTTAGACTACACTCAAGAGGGATCTCGGTTTTTTTAGATAGTGAGACATCTCTCGTGAAGCATGAAAATCGCAAGATTCTGGGTTTGTTCCATCCCTTGAATATTCATAAGGGGTCTTGGCAAGGTATGCTAATGGATTTCATTAAGGGGCTTATTGCATCTTTAGGTTATTCTTCCATTATTGTGATGGTGGATAAATACACCAACTATGCCCATTTCTTTCCTCTCAAACACCTTGTTGCAACATCACAAGTTCTCAATATATTTTTAGTTATTCGTGGTGAAGTTGCATAGCATGCCCAAGTCATTTTTTTGTGATAGGGACACGATCCTTGTCATTACCTTTTAGCATGAGTTGTTCAAGCGAGATAACACACATTTGGCTATAAGCAAAACTTATCATCCTCAACCAGACTTACAAACTGAGCATGCTAACCGGTGCTCGAAATGTCCTCAAGGTGCTAAACGAATGCCAATCCATCTACGTGGGTGGCGTGCCCACGATTTCCCTTGGTGGAACGCTAGTACAACTCGCCCTACCATTCCGTCCTGGGTTGCTCCCTTTTCTAGCTATTCTATGATGCATATCCTCATTATGCCCTTTTTTCGTTGTTGTAGGATCCCAAGTATGATGATGCGGATACATTCTTAGTTATTCCACCTGTTGCAGCAACAATTGTTCAGAGCTGAACTTCTATTGAAATAGTATGCAGACCTAAAGAGAACACCACAAGAGTTTTAAGTGTGTGCCAAAGTGTATCTCTAACTTCATCTATACGCACAACATTCAATGCTACGTAGTTCATTTGTTAAACTCTCCTTCCAATATTTTGGACCATATATGATCTTGTCCAAGGTGGAAGCTATGACATACACGCTTGGAATACCTACAAGCAGTGAAGTACATCCTATTTTTCATGTCTCTCGGCTCAACCCTCAAATTCGAGATTATACTTTTTCTCTAACTTGCCACATGGGTTGCACCAAGATTAGATAGGTAGTGTTCCTATACTGATACTCCATAGGCGCTCGACCAAGTGAGGGATGCGGCACACGATCATGTATTGATCAAATTGATGACGATGTGGGAGACCATGTTACCATGGCTAAGTGTAAGGAATACAATGTGCTCAGGGAGCACTACACTCAAGAAACAACATGGAGGCACAATGCATCTCTAGTGGGCGGTATTGTCTCACATGTTGTGTGTCACGAAACTGTAGGTGTTGACGACGCTGAGCAAGAAATAGGGAAATCGAGAAATGGGAAGGTCTAAACGGCTTATCGTGTGAGTGTGTTATGTGTCAGTGGGACCTCCACTTTTAGGATGCATGGGGTGTTGTCATACTTGTGGCCTCTTCTTGATTTCTCCTTCATCCCCAAGACTCTCTTTCCTTCGCGAATTCTTGCTGAGATTTCAAATTAGCTTGTTATAGCTAACCCAATCATAGATTTGGTCATGATAAAGAGACTGAAACAAGTCAGTTATGTTGCTTAGTGTGTAGTATCATCCTCGTGAAAATGATTCTAATGTATATTTTGTTCCTTTTCATAGAAATTTTGATGCAAGTTCACATAGGGCAGGATTGAATACAAATGCATAAACTAATTAGCACATCTGAAATATTGATTTGTAGCATTTGAAATGCCCCACAGTCTATAGTTTCTTTATATTCGTAATTATTAAGCTCTATGTTGAAATTTCCTTTATTCTAAAACTCACATACAATGCAGTATTCACATCAATCCACATCACCTTAATAAGAACACCATTGGATTATATTGAGGTTCAATCAAATCCATCAGATCTTGGTAGTTGAGCCCTACAAACAATCATATCATTGTGTAAGAAGTCATGTCCATTGATGAAAGGATTTCTCGTTATAGAAAGACACGTCTCTTGGTAAATAAAGATGTCGCTTCATGCATAAATATATTATAGATTAGAAAAGTATGAGGAGAAGCGCAATAATTGCTACATTAAGAGCAACTCCAATGGGGCGACCCAAACGGACGGCGCATTTGTCCGCTTTTTGTCTGTTTGGGTCGGCCGCCCGCCCGGCGTCCGCCCAGTTTTGCATTTGGGTCGGTAATGCGCCCAACGCGTCGACCCATTTCATGTCCGCATTCAACTTTTAAATTAAAAAAGGCCGGCGACCGATCATGCCAGCGGCCATGTCTCATGCCGGCACCATGCCAGCACCGGCATACATTGCCGGATTTAGAAAATACCACAGTTCATGCTGGCGCACTCGCCAGCCAGCCGGCACACATGCCAGCACACAAAAAATGATGGGACTAGGAGTTCGACCACGCCATCGCGGCTCCCGTGGTCATGCCGGCACACCTGCCGGCATACAAAAAAGATGGCCCTCGACGCCATAGATCAGTCGTCCTGGAACTTGAGCATGTGGCCTGCATCTTCTCGAACCACGGCCTCTTCCTTGGCGACAAGGCGTTGAGATCCACCTTCATGATCTCCACCCCGGTCATCATGCTTGCAAGAGCCACTTCTTTCATCTTTGTCTTGGCGTTGGCGGCCTCGATCTCTAGCATCTTAGCTTGCTTCTCGGCCTCGAGCTCGAACATCTTGGCTTGCTTCTCAGCGGCAAGATCAAGCCTCCTCCTTTGAATCTCCATGAAAGCACTCATTTGCTCTTCTTTGAAACGCCGTCGCTCCTCCTTCCTTGAGTCCTTCTTATTCATCATGCCGTCCACGCTTGCGATCAAGGCGTTGGTGGCCGCATCTCGCTTGTCCTCCTTCTTGGAGTTGGTCTTCCCCAGCGGTCGTGCCGGCTCGCCCTCCCCAACATCCTCCACGGCGCCCTTCCCCCCACGTGCCTTGAGCGCGACATATTGTGCCTTGAACTTCTCTTCGTCCTTGATGACCCGATAGCAATGGGAGAGGTTGAAGCACTTGCCATTGTGTTGAACCTTGAATGCCTCCAAAGCTTGAAATGCCTACAAAATGTTTCCATGCAAGCATATGGGCAAGTGATAGCAAATGAAGACGCAAAATAATGATCATGATGGCACAAAAGAAGCCGACTTGCTTGCTATCATACCATGTCTTGCACGCCGATGCCGCTCACGGGGCGGGCCTTGACGCTCTCAAGGGTGGCACAAAACTTGTTGCACTCTTATTGGATCACCCTCCACCGCTTGGAAATGGAGACCCACCCGCGCGTGCTCACAAATTGGTAGGGTGGAAACTTCTTGCGCTCATGAAACTCGCGGTGCACACGAGTCCAAAAAGTTGAATGCTTTTGCTCGGCGCCCGTCTTTGGGTCTTGTCCAATGTCTCGCCAACACTCGCATAGAAGTCTGTCCTCGGCAGCTGTGTACGCCTTCGTGCGCTTGCTCTTGCGCTTCGGCTTAGGACCGGCGGTTTGGTTGGCGAGCTCGTCCTCGAATAAAGGCTCCACTTCGATGTTGCACTCGTCCTCTTCCTCTAGCCCATAGTCGTCCGAGAACTCGTGGTCGAGGGGGAAGCCGTCCAGGTCGATGCCGACCTGATCATGCATGAAGGCCGCCTGGTCAGGATCATAGCCAGCGGCCGGCGTGAACGCCCCGCGGCCGTCCTGGCTTTGCGTCTCCTCGGGATCGTAGCCAGCGCTCGGCGCACCATCCTCGAAGATGAGGTGTTGCATGTAGTCCTCGTCGACGGCGGACGATATTTCCTCGAACAGGTTGCGGGCGTCCGAGAGACCGCCGGCCGGCGTCTGTCGCGCGCATTTTCTCGTGCCGCCGGACGACGAGCAACCGACCACCGGGGTGGCGTCGAGGTCGATGGGCGCGGGCGCGGGCGTGGAAGACGCGACCACACTCACGTCGGGTGAGCACTCCCCGGAGAGGCGGGAGGCCTGCGGGTAGACGTGGAAGCCGGGGACCGGGTTGCAAGCCGATGCGCGGGGTGAGTCAGGCATCACCATCCGAGGAAATGCCGACGAGCCGGTGCTGGCCGTGGCGACGGCGGCTTGGACGAGGTTGTGCTGGCTAGGTGAAAGCACAAGTGCTCCCTGGGTGGTTTTGGTAATTAATGTCAATATATCTCTTGTTGGACTAACACTTTTACCTAGCATATTTCAGATAAGTTCAATAATGGAGTGGCATGGACTAGAGGATGTGGAACCCCTTCAAGATGCTAAGGACAAAGGATTGGCTCAAGGTTCAAGATCAAGATTCTACATTTTCTATTTTAGTGACCCAAGATCACATTGAGTCCATAGGAAAAGACGATACTATCAAGGAGGGATGAGGTGTTGCTTAATGAGCCTTTTGCTTCATGTGCTTAGTGATATGCTCCAAAATCCTCAACTACTTTCCCACATCCACATATGACCTAAACCAAAAGTAAACTCGGCCCCACCGATTCTTTCTATCCGGCGCCACCGAGTTTCACATGTCATAGCCACTGCCACAAACCCTAGCAAATCGATTTCACCGATAGGGATCTCGGACTCACCAAGATGGGATTGTAATCTCTCTGTGTATGTCCATTACCAAAATCGGTCTCATCGAGTTTGAGCAATCGGTACTACCGAGATTACAATGCAAATCCTCTGGTTAGCTCATTACCAAAATCGGTCTCACCGAGTTTGCCTGACCAACTCTCTGGTTTGCTTATTACCAAAATCGGTCCCACCGAGTTTGTGTAATCGGTCACACCGAGATTACGTTATGCCCTAACCCTAACCATATCGGTCCTACCGAGTTGCATCTCAGTCCCACCGAAAATCCTAACGGTCACTAGGTTTGCTGAATCGGTCCGACCGAGTTTAACGATTAGGTCCCACCGAGTTTGGCAGATTGTGTGTAGCGGTTAGATTTTGTGTGGAGGCTATATATACCCCTCCACCCACTCTTCATTCGTGGAGAGAGCTATTAGAACATACCTACACTTCCAATACACATTTTCTGAGAGAGAACTACCTACTCATGTGTTGAGCTCAAGATATTCCATTCCAATCATATGAATCTTGATCTCTAGCCTTCCCCAAGTTGCTTTCCACTCAAATCTTCTTTCCACCAAATCCAAATACTGTGAGAGAGAGTTGAGTGTTGGGGAGACTATCATTTGAAGCACAAGAGTAAGGAGTTCATCATCAACACACCATTTGTTACTTCTTGGAGAGTGGTGTCTCGTAGATTGGCTAGGTGTCACTTGGGAGCCTCCGACAAGATTGTGGAGTTAAACCAAGGAGTTTGTAAGGGCAAGGAGATCGCCTACTTCGTGAAGATCTACCGCTAGTGAGGCAAGTTCTTCATGGGCGACGACCATGATGGAATAGACAAGGTTGCTTCTTCGTGGACCCTTCGTGGGTGGAGCCCTCCGTGGACTCGCGCAACCATTACCCTCCGTGGGTTGAAGTCTCCATTAACGTGGATGTACGATAGCACCACCTATCGGAACCACGCCAAAAACATCTGTGTCTCCAATTGCGTTTGAATACTTCAAACCCTTCCCTTTACATTCTTGCAAGTTGCATGCTTTACTTTCCGCTGCTCATTTGCATGCTTGCTTGATATGTATTGTGTTTGTTAAACTTGTGCTTAAACTCCAACTAAATTTACGAATATTAAAAACTGCAACTTTTAGCACTCAGTGTCTAATCACCCCCTCCTCTAGACACATCTTCTCAATCCTTTCATTAGGGTTTACCCCAAGCATGTAGAGCACCTCCCTCGTTGCAGCGGCGACGCAGGCGTTGGTGAATTCCTGCTGCGCGGCCGCGGCGGCGGCCTGCGCAGCGGCCTCATCCCTCGCGTCCGCGGCGTGCCTCCGGCTCTTCCTCTTGGCCGACTCCCTTGCCCGCTGTTCGGGCGTCAGCGCCTTCTTCGGCTTGGTCGCCGCGGCGGTCTTGCGCGCCGCCTGAGGCATGCCTTTTCCGGAGAGGGTGACGGCGCCGGACGAGGCGAGGGAGGCGAGGCCGGCGGCGGCGTCGAGGTCGAGGTCGATGGCGTCCTCCATCGCTGGTTGAGGGCGGGGGCGCGCGCTGGCGCGAGCGTTTTTGGGGAAAATGGAGGGAAATGGTTGTGGCTACCACCGACAGGCGGGCCCGGGGAGAGGAGTAGGCGCGCGCGCGTCCGTCTCGTGTCCGCGCCAACGCAAATCAGGCTCAAAAATGGGCTTGGAATGGGTCGCCCGCGGACGAAAAACGGACGCGCATCCGTTTGGTCGGCGCGTTGGGCCGCGCGCCGACCAAAACGGACGCGAGCGGACGAAATGGATCGCCCCATTGAAGTTGCTCTAACATGTTGCAAAATACACATTGTAACTATCTGGAGACTGGACAAAGTTTTGTGGGTTAGATATTGCGCTTAACGGGCCCAAGTGGGCCGTCACGCGCCCAAACTGCAACTCGCGGCACTGAGCCCAGAGTCCGCTGTCTCGTCTTCCTCCGCGCGTCGCCCCTCCCCTATAAATTTCCTCTCTCCTGTAGCTTCCTTTCTCTAGCTCGATCCTCCCCATCTCGCTGTGGTACTTTGGTTCTCTTCCTGCAGAAGCGTTGAATCTATTCCTTGGTGCGCGGCGATTGCCGAGGGGAGCGAGATGGTACAGAAGCGCAAGGCCTCCGGCGACCCTCCCGGGACGTCGCGGCCACCTGCACGGATGAGGGTCGCCACAACCGACGACGAAGACGTGTATTCCATGGACCCGCTGATCGATGCAGGTGAGTTCCCGAGAGAATCTCAGGAGCAAGGCGGTGTTCTTCTTCGCGATGTCCGCGTTTTCTTGGATTCTTGGTGTTACGAGTCCGGTTTCTTGGTTTCTTGCAGGCCTCGGGAGAGGCGGGGACCGCACGAGGGTGGAGGTGGTGGCTCCGCCGCTGCCACCGCTGCAGCCTCTGCCGACGGCAGGAGTGAACGCCAACCCGGCAGCCAACTTTGCGCAGCCAGCGCCGGGACAGATCGACTACATCGGTAGCCGTAAGTTTGCTTCCATTCCCACTTGGTTTCTTGGCTTCAAATCGTTTCCTGGATTCCAGTTCGTTTCTTGGCTCTCCTTTCGTTTCTTGGAATGCCATCTTTCTTCTTGATCCGAGAGCAGGGTTCGTGAATGGCCGCTTGGAGATGTTTGATCGAGTAGCTGTCGGTGAGGAAGCGTCATCCCCGGTTGAGCGAGCATCTGGCAGTGATGAAACGTTGTCCTGGTCTGATGAAGCAGAAGCGCCGTCGTCCGAGAACGAGGAGGAGCTCCCCGCGGCGGCAGCACATGCACAGGGGCAGCCACAGCCGCCCGCTGTTGAGCCCGCAGTGACGGACGCGCAGGCGCAGCCACTGCCCAACGATGATCGGGCCGTGCTCGCAGCGGCGGCGCCCGCGGCGGGAACAGCGGCAGCCGAGTACATTTGGTGCTCAGGTTGCCTGTTGCGGCCAGCGTCGGTGCGCCTGGTACCGGAGATGCACATCTGCCACTGCGTGCCCTGCCACTTCGCCACGTCCGGCAGGCCCAACTGCCCGGTTTGCGACGGTTGAGGTTTGCCCGTCCATCGCCCCGTCCATCCATATGCAGAGTAAGGAGTTCGTCAGTTCCCCATTCTGGAGTCGATGCTAGTGCTACAGTCGCCTAGTGACGTTGTGCAGTAACTGGTGTCACTTCTGAATCTTCTGATACGTACCAGTAGTAGTTTTTTGTTCTGGTGATTTGTGAACTTGTGTTCAGGGCTTGAGGCAGGTTATTGCTGCAAAACCTTATGGTGCTACTACCTATGTGCGTTCTTTTGGCTGATTCAATTTCTGGTTGATTCAATTTATGTTATCACTGTTTGTCAATTGGAGCTTGAATTTCTGTTTTGTTTATCAATGTCCCTGGCACAGCTAGTTAATTCTTACTCATTGCCAGTAGTTCAAGCCAACACTCGTGTGAAATGCTCCATTTTCTGCAGCTAATGCCATGTCTGCTCCACCCTTCTCTCTGTATTTTTAGTCACGTCTTAATCCTCTCACGCACGCCGAACGCGCAGCATACGGAGACGCGAATCAGCAAGCACACCGAGGAGTGAGATCAGATCATAGTACTCCAGCAAATATTCACAGGGCAAGCGCACAATGAACAAATTCAGTGTGCACATTGCGCGCGGCCGGGGGGCGTCGTTGCTTTTGGGCCGGCCATCAACGCGGCTCGCTCGCTCCCGCTCGGGGAACTCCGGTCAACTGCTTGACCGACTGGCCATTGACTTTTCAATAAAAACAATCTGAAAAACGTAAAATTGGAGAAGTTTATGGATTTGAAAAAAGAAGTTCGTGACTTTGCAAAAAGTTTGCGGGTTTGAAATAAGTTCATGGATTTTTAAAAACAATTCACATGTTAAAAAAATGATCATGGGTTTGAAAACAAAATCAAGGATTCAAAAAAGTTTGTGAATTTGAAAAGCATTTTTCAGTTTGAAAAAAAGTTCACAAATTTGAATAGATTCATGTGTTCGAAAAAAGTTCATGGAAAAAAGCAATTCTTGAAAAAGCAAACAAACAAATGTTACATGGACCGGCGCATTCCCTACAATGTGCATTGGAGGGGTGTGCACCATTTGCAATTAAGCCTATAGGTGGCGCCAAATAAGGGAGGGCACTAACGAGCGGTTACCCCTTCAGGGATCTGAAGTGGTCATTTTTTATGATCTCGGAGCGCGTCAAGTGATATGTCCAGCCATCGTCACGTGTTATGTGCTGGGCACTCCCTCTGGATTTCTTTTTTTTAATTGTTCTATACGTGTTTTTGGGCTTTAGATGTTTTTTGTTTTTTTTGGCTTATCCGTTTTACCTGATCTTTTCTAGGTTTTGAAGAAGAAGACTTTTTTTTGCGAAGCATATCTGTGTTTCTCGGAAAAATTATGCTTGTTTTCTTTGGCGAGGGAAAACAATTGTGCTTCCGCGAGAAGTACAAATGTGTTTTTCGCAGAAACACATATTTGTTTCGTCAGAAGCATAATCTGCACTTTCATGAGAAGCACGGTCACGATAAACAAATTTATACCTCTACGAGAAGCATATTTATGCTTCCATACAACTGTGCTTCAACTCGAAAAGAAAAAAATCACAGTAAGTGGCACAACTTTGCTTTCGCAAGCATAGCCTAAGCTTCCAAGAAAAAGTAAAAACTACAATCGTCCTTCTCGGCTCTGGTTTTTTCTTTTTTTTTGGTACTCTTGTTTTTCATTAATCTTTATGGCATGTGATCCATCATGGACCACATGAATCCTAACTGATCTTAGACCATCTCAAACGCACGACCCCAAACGAACACTGGTTTTGTCCGGATCTTACCGTTTGGGTATGACAATGGGACGAAGTCCGACCCTTTTTCTAAATGGGCCGGTGGCGCGCCCAACGCGCGACCGCATCTGGTCTGCCACGGCCGGCTGGAAGGCCCTTTGACTATGCAATTATCAAATAATGCAAACAACCAAATAAATCAAACATTCCAAATAGTTTTACAAAACAAATAGTTCCATGTTCAAATAAAAATACAATAAATAGTTTTACAGCCCAATCAAAATTGTCTTGAATAGACGGAAAAGAAAATGAATCGATACATCTACTAATTGCCAATGTAATTTCACATGTGCTCGACCAAGTCATCTTGAAGCTGCATATGAGTATGCCAATCACGCATTTTCACGATGGAATTGGGTGAATTGTTCAAAGGTTGCCAATTTTTGGTGCTCAGGCTCAACATTTCCACGTTGAAAATCAAACCCTTGGTTGTAGATGTTGTCATCACACTCATCCTCCATGATCATGTTGTGCATGATCATACAAGCAGGCATCACCTCCCAAAGCTTCTGGTGTTCCATTTCAGTGCAGGGTTTTGAACGATACTCCATCAAGATTGAAGCACACCAAAAACACGCCCTACATCCTTGCTAGCATTCTCTTGCATTTGGGCAAATATTTATCTCTTCTCTCCTTGAGGATTGGCTATTGTCTTCACAAGAGTTGGCCACTAAGAATAGATACCATCAGCTAGGTAGTATCCATTGTTGTAATGGTGGCCATTGATCTCAAAGTTGACCTCTGGGGAGTGGCCTTCAGCAAGCCATACGAACACTGGAGAACGTTGAAGCACGTTGATATCATTATGAGAACTAGCCATGCCGAAGAAAGAATGCCATATCCAAAAATCTTGTGAAGCCACCGCTTCTTGTATGAAAGTAGCACCCTTCACATGCCCCTTGTACTGCCCCTGCCAAGCAAATGAAAATTTCTTCCACTTCCAATGCGTACAATCTATGCTCCCAAGCATGCTCGGAAAGCCCCTACCGGCATTGATCGCCAACAACCTTTCTGTATCAGCGACAGTTGGCTCTCTCAGGTACTCAGGGTCAAACACTGCCACCACGGCCTTGTGGAAACTATACATTGACATGAGACATGTGGACTCACTCATATGCACATACTCATCCACAAGATCGCCTGGACTTTCATATGCAAGCATGCGAATAGCCGCAATGCATTTCTAGTAAGAGGAGAAGCCATGCTTCCCAAGGGCATCTTCTTTGCACTCAAAGTATGGGTCATATCCTACCACTCCCTTCCGAATACGATTGAACACATGTCTCCTCATATGGAAGCGGCCACATAATTGATGTGGCTTGAAGAGCGTGGTGTTCTCAAAGTAATCAACATAGAGTAGGGCGTGGCCGCTCTCCCTATTGCGGTTCAAGGCCGGAGCATGACCCAGGATTGATCCCCCGAATCGAGGTCGCTGCCTAGCAATGTGGTCATTGACGACCAATGCAGCCACCACAAGGTCTTCGTCATCCGAGGATGAACCATCTGATGAATAAATGAAGTTGTGAAAAAAATACTCATCACACCATCCATAGTACCTTGTGAGCAAAGTGTCGAACACCTTGCGGTCGTGGTGGAGACGTGGCCGGGAAGAGCACCTCGAGCTCTCCTCATGGGTAGCCAAGCAAGATTGGCATTGGCGGGAGGCGCCAAACGGCTATGCAGCGCCTGTCAAAAGGTGTTGGGGTCGATGGGCGTCATCGGCGGCCGTAGCTTCTCTCCAACCGGCTGCAACAACTGAAGGAAATATGCCCTAGAGGCAATAATAAAGTTGTTATTTATATTTCCTTATATCATGATAAATGTTTATTATTCATGCTAGAATTGTATTAACCGGAATCTTAGTACATGTGTGGATACATAGACAAACAAAGTGCCCCTAGTATGCCTCTACTTGACTAGCTCATTAATCAAAGATGGTTAAGTTTCCTAGCCATAGACATGTGTTGTCATTTGATGAACGGGATCACATCATTAAAGAATGATGTGATGGACAAGACCCATCCGTTAGCTTAGCATAATGATTGTTTAGTTTTTCTGCTATTGCTTTCTTCATGAGTTATACATGTTCCTCAGGCTATGAGATTATGCAACTCCCGAATACCGGAGGAACACCTTGTGTGCTATCAAACGTCACAACATAATTGGGTGATTATAAAGATGCTCTACAGGTGTCTCTGATGGTCTTTGTTGAGCTGGCATAGATCAAGATTAGGATTTGTCACTCCGTGTATCGGAGAGGTATCTCTAGGCCCTCTCGGCAATGCACATCACTATGAGCCTTGCAAGCAATGTGACTAATGAGTTAGTAACGGGATGATGCATTACGGAACGAGTAAAGAGACTTGCCGGTGATGAGATTGAACTAGGTATGATGATACTGACGATCGAATCTCGGGCAAGTAACATACCGATGACAAAGGGAACAAGATATGTTGTTATGCGGTTTGACCGATAAAGATCTTTGTAGAATATGCAGGAGCCACTATGAGCATCCAGATTCCGCTATTGGTTATTGACCGGAGATGTGTCTCGGTCATGTCTACATAGTTCTCGAACCCGTAGAGTCCGCCCGCTTAACGTTCGATGACGATTTGTATTATGAGTTTCGTGTTTTGATTAACCGAAGTTTGTTCGGAGTCCCGGATGAGATGACGGACATGATGAGGAATCTTGAAATGGTCTAGAGGTAAAGATTCATATATTGGAAGGTTGCATTCGGATATCGGAATGGTTCCGAGTGATTCGGGCATTTATTCGGAGTACCGGGAGGTTACCGGAACCCCCCGGGGGAAGATTGGGCCTACATGGGCCATCGGGAAGAGGGAAGGAAGCCCACAAGGGGCATCCGCGCCTCCGCCATATAGGGAGTCCGAATTGGACTAGGGAGGGGGCGCGCTCCCCCTTTCCTTCTCCCTCTCTCTCCCTCCCCTTTTCCCTCTCCGGTGGAAGGAAGGAGGGGGGCCGAATCCTACTTGGACTAGGAGTCCAAGTAGGACTCCTCCCTTGGCTCACCCCCTCTAGGGCCGGCCTCCTCCTCCTCCCCCCTTTATATACGTGGGAGGGGGGACCCCCAAAGGCACACCAAGTATTCTCTTAGCCGTGTGCGGTGCCCCCCTCCACAGTTACACACCTCGGTCATATCATCGTAGTGCTTAAGCAAAGCCCTGCGCCGGTAATTTCATCAACACCGTCGCCACGCCATCGTGCTGAAGGAACTCTCCCTCGACCTAAACTGGATCAAGAGTTTGAGGGACGTCACCGAGTTGAACGTGTGCTGATCGCGGAGGTGCCGTACGTTCGGTACTTGGATCGATTGGATCGCGAAGACGTTCGACTACATCAACCGTGTTACTAAACGCTTCCGCTTCCAGTCTACGAGGGTACATGGACACACTCTCCCCGCTTGTTGCTATGCATCTCCTAGATAGATCTTGCGTGATCGTAGGCAAATTTTTTGAAATACTGCGTTCCCCAACAGTGGCATCCGAGCCAGGTCTATGCGTAGATGTTATATGCACGAGTATAACACAATGAGTTGTGGGCGATAATAGTCATACTGCTTACCATCAATGTCTTACTTTGATTCAGTGGTATTGTTGGATGAAGCGGCCCGGACCGACATTACATGACCGCGTTCATGAGACTGGTTCTACCGACGTGCTTCGCACACAGGTGGCTAGCGGGTGTCTGTTTCTCCAGCTTTAGTTGAATCGAGTTTGACTATGCCCGGTCCTTTTTGAAGGTTAAAACAACACACTTGATGAAAAATCATTGTGTTTTTGATGCATAGGTAAGAATGGTTCTTGCTAGAAGCCCGTAGCAGCCACGTAAAACTTGCAACAACCAAGTAGAGGACGTCTAACTTGTTTTTGCAGGGCTTGTTATGATGTGATATGGTCAGGCGTGATGATATATAAATTGTTGTATGAGATGATCATGTTTTATAATAGTTATCGGCAACTGGCAGGAGCCATATGGTTGTCGCTTTATTGTATGAAATGCAATCACCATGTAATTGCTTTACTTTATCACTAAGCAGTAGCGATAGTCATAGAATAAATAGTTGGCGAGACGACAACAATGCTACGATGGAGATCAATGTGTCAAGCCGGTGACGATGGTGATCATGACGGTGCTTTGGAGATGGAGATCAAAGGCACAAGATGATGATGGCCATATCATATCACTTATATTGATTGCATGTGATGTTTATCCTTTATGCATCTTATTTCGCTTAGTATGACAATAGCATTATAAGATGATCTCTCACTAAATTTCAAGGTATAAGTGTTCTCCCTGAGTATGCACCGTTGCTATAGTTTGTCGTGCCGAGACACTACGTGATGATTGGGTGTGATAAGCTCTATGTTCATATACAACGGGTGCAAGCCAGTTTTGCACACGTAGAATACTCGGGTTAAACTTGACGAGCCTAGCATATGCAGATATGGCCTCGGAACACTGAGACTGAAAGGTCGAGCGTGAATCATATAGTAGATATGATCAAAATAGTGATGTTCACCATTAAAAACTACTCCATCTCACGTGATGATCGGACATGGTTTAGTTGATATGGATCACGTGATCATTTAGATGACTAGAGGGATGTCTATCTAAGTGGGAGTTCTTAAGTAATATGATTAATTGAACTTTAATTTATCATGAACTTAGTACCTGATAGTATTTGGCATGTCTATGTTGTTGTAGATAAATGGCCCGTGCTACTGTTCCTTTGAATTTTAATGCATTCCTAGAGAAAGCTAAGTTGAAAGATGATGGTAGCAACTACACGGACTGGGTCCGTAACTTGAGGATTATCCTCATTGCTGCACAGAAGAATTACGTCCGGGAACCACCGCTGAGTGCCAACCCCACTGCAGGAGCAACTCTGGACGTTATGAACGTCTGGTGATGTGTCCACTGATGCATTAGCAAAATTTGATCAAGCCATAGATTCTAATATTTTAATGGTGGGTACAATTGCACTCAAAATACAGTCATCAGAACATAAGCCGGACGAGGTTAAACCTAATTTTAGGACTCCGCCGCGTCGGGTTATGCTTGGATCATTATCATTCCAAGTCTGGTCGGAGTTGAGGCATCCAGGAGCAACACATCAGGTCATGTGCGTTCAAATTCCTGATGTGATATACGTGGAGTTAAATCAAGGCACTAACGTACAAGACAAATCAACATGGATCAGGAAGCCAGATTATGTGTCGTGTCCTATTATGCCAAGTAGTACTAGTTGGTACGTGAGAGTTTTTTTTCTTTAAGGTTTAAAATAGGAAGCCAAGTTGAATTAGGAAAGTAATACTAGTTTAGGTCGGTTTGGGGTCAGGTTGAAGTCGCCTATAAAACAGGCCGACTTCAGCCAACGTAGGGGGTGGAGTTTTTTTGGTTTTGGTCGTCAGATTTTGTATCGCTCGTGAGTTGAATAAAAAAAAAATCAAAAAACGTCCTGTGTTGAGGGACACCAAATATCTTTGTTGCTGATCCGAAGGGATTTTGTTGCTGCTGCGTGTGGAGTCGATCCAATCTACTCGACACAAGTTTCTGATCTTACGGTCTTGCATCTTTGCTCGACTGGAATTTCTTATTCCTGCTGCTAGTACCATGAAAGATCGGGCCGACGAACAACTCGCCATCTAGTCGGGTCATTATCATCTGGCAGAGCAAAGCTGATGACTACTCGATAGTTCAATGTGCCATGCCTTATGGCTTAGAACCGGGACTTCAACGTCGTTTTGAAAGTCATGGAGCATATGAGATGTTCCAGGAGTTGAAGTTAATATTTCAAGCAAATGCCCGAATTGAGATATATGAAATCTCCAATAAGTTCTATAGCTACAAAATGGAGGAGAATAGTTCTGTCAGTGAACATATACTCAGAATGTCTGGGTACCACAATCAATTCACTCAACTAGGAGTTAATCTTCCTGTTGATAGTGTCATTGACAGAGTTCTTCAATCACTGCCACCAAGCTACAAAAGATTCGTGATGAACTATAATACGCAAGGGATGGATAAGACAATTCCCGAGCTCTTTGTGATGCTAAAGGCTGCGGAGGTAGAAATCAAGAAGGAGCATCAAGTGTTGATGGTTAACAAGACCACTAGTTTCAAGAAGAAGGGCAAAGGGAAGAAAGGGAACTTCAAGAAGAACGGCAAGCAAGTTGCTGCTCAAGTGAAGAAGCCCAAGTCTGGACCTAAGCTTAAGACTGAGTGCTTCTACTTCACAGGGACTGGTCACTGGAAGCGTAACTACCCCAAGTATTTGGCGGATAAGAAGGATGGTAAAGTGAAAGGTATATTTGACATACATGTTATTGATGTGTACCTTACTAATGCTTGTAGTAGCGCCTAGGTATTTGATACTAGTTCTGTTGCTCATATTTGCAACTCGAAACAGGGGCTACGGATTAAGAGAAGATTTGCTAAGGACGAGGTGACAATGCGCGTGGGAAATGGTTCCAAAGTCGATGTGATCGCGGTCGACATGCTACCTCTACATCTACCTTCGGGATTAGTTTTAGACCTGAATAATTATTATTTGGTGCCAGCGTTAAGCATGAACATTATATCTGGATCTTGTTTGATGCGAGGCGGTTATTCATTTAAATCAGAGAATAATGGTTGTTCTATTTATATGAGTAATATCTTTTATGGTCATGCACCCTTGATGAGTGGTCTATTTTTATTGAATCTTGATAGTAGTGATACATATATTCATAGTATTGAAGCCAAAAGATACAAGTTTAATAATGATAGTGCAACTTATTTGTGGCACTGCCATTTAGGTCATACTAGATGATTCCCCGCGCGTTGCGGCGGGACATTAGCATGTCAATGAACTCACAGAGAGATACATATTAAGGAAAAAATGTAGGTTGTTGTGGTGATACAATGTATGCTCACGTGCATCAAAGGATTTAAGTTAATTTAGTGAAATATCTACTACTCTGCTGATTGACTTAAAGGATTAACTTTGATTGAGTCAGCACTATATTATCCTATCCAGCTTCAAGATTTAACTTTGAGAACATTCCCTGTTTATAGGCAGAATTCAGGAATCAACAATGTTACAAAGAAATGTGGTGCACACGGGTGCAAAGTTTTTATTATTTGGAATCAGTCTACACAGAGAAATTGCTATACTCAATTTCGACTGAAATCTTGCAACACGTACTTACCTAAAGAATTATTCCATATTCAGCAACAAATCTGAAAGCATAACAGCTAAAATAAAAAGGAGTTGCCTGAATCAAGAAAAGTCAAAATATGATTATTGTTTATTGGAATGGCTAATTAAAACAAAATTTAAACTACTTTAAGGTCTGAAAGGAATAATAGTCAATAGTGAAGAAGAATCACCAAAGGGACATTCACAGCCGAACCACATAGAACTCGACCAGTTGTTTAAACCCGAAACAGAACTGCTAATTCTACAGTCATGTGAACATATACCAATCAAAATAATGGAAACCAGTTTAGTTAATCTAATCCACATAAAAGTGGTTAAATACAAAGAATTACCATAAAACTGTTGATTGGGTCGAGGGCTTCAGGCACGGGTATGTAGCTCAAAGAACCCAACATCTATTTGAGAGCCCGAGAAGCACTTGTATATAACATACCGGCTGCTACTGAAAATAAAATGGCATGACAGTTCAACTGGGCATACCTTCAGTGTGCAAGGTTGGTATATACTACAACAATGGCGAATGATCTAGTAATAATATGCTCAGAGATATGCAAGGTAAAAAAGATTTTAAGTAAACAAAGTTGTTCTTGTGAGATATTGAGGAAATATACAATTAGATAAAATAACAGCTCATAACATAAATGGCACGCATACTATGCTAGCAACTTTTGAATATACCATCAAACTTAATCTATTGAAGAAGACCAAACATATTGTCTTGTATATGCAGAGCATACAACAACCAAGGAAACCCAACATTCGAAAAAAACAACAACCAAGGAAACCTGAAAATGATGCTAGTGGACATGCGTGTACCACATGGCACACACATAATATACTCGACAGTGTCAAGCAAAATCAATGTCATCAATCAAGAGTTGTACATGCGGCTGACTTCTGGAGAAGGAAGAAAATGAAAAATGTAAAGATAGAAGAGGAACATATGAATGGAAGTACACAAGGACTCGCCAGGGGTTAACCGAAGTACCGCTCCATCAACCAAGAGCTTCGATAGCAGCAACTGGCAGGTTGAGCTTGGCCGCTCCTGCAGAGAGGAGAGAAGGGTATACGAACACATCACCATATCAAATCAAGCCAATCATATCGAGAGAGAGAGAGAGAGAGAGGAAGGAGAAGAGATGCTCAACCTTTTCTTCGGTCTGGGCTTGCGGGCCGTCATGTCGTAGCCATGAAGAGAGGGAGGCGCTCGACCTCAACATGGGACGACCACTCCTCAGGGCCCTTGTAGCAGAGGAACGGGCGACACTCGTGAAGCCCATCGCCCCGTCAGTTTTTCCTTCATGGGCTCTTACAGCTAGAACCCGAACCCCAGATTCCGACGCCTCAGAGGCCGCCGACGCAAGGAGATCCCCGAACAGAGCGATGGCGTGCGCACATGGTTGGTTCTGCTGCGCTAATCAACGTTCTTGATGGCGCCAATGGAACCGTGGATCAGCCCACGTCCCATCGCCTAGAGAGGCTTCGAGCCGCCACACTGCGAGGATTGAGAAAATTTATCCTGCGGGAAAGAAACAGAAGTGGATAAAGAAGCGGAACGATCGACACTTTGATGGGGAATCGACTCGGAAAGAAACTGCAGTGGATAAGGAAACTGTGCGGTCGGGACTAAGCAGTAAACATAGAGTTCCTTCGTCAGAATACATAGCGATGCATGGTTAATTTACAAAGCAGCAAAAATAATCATGGGAAAAGCAGGACCAAAGTAGTTAATAGTAACTGATGATGTGGCAAGGCTGCTGAGGTGGATAGACTGCATGTCAAGAGAAATAGGTTAGTGGGGATGAACTATTTAGGTATTATAGATTGGTGTAAAGCGCATGAAGAAACTCCATGCTGATGGGCTTTTGGAATCACTTGATTATGAATCACTTGATGCTTGCGAACCATGCCTCATGGGCAAGATGACTAAGACTCCGTTCTCCGGAACAATGGAGCGAGCAACAGACTTATTGGAAATAATACATACCGATGTATGCGGTCCAGTGAGTGTTGATGCTCGCAGCGGGTATCATTATTTTCTGACCTTCACAGATGATTTGAGCAGATATGGGTATATCTACTTGATGAAACATAAGTCTTAAACATTTGAAAAGTTCAAAGAATTTCAGAGTGAAGTGGAAAATCGTCATAACAAGAAAATGAAGTTTCTACGATCTGATCATGGAGGTGAATATATGAGTTATGAGTTTGGTCTTCATTTGAAACAATGCGGAATAGTTTCGCAACTCACGCCACCTGGAACACCACAGCGTAATGGTGTGTCCGAACGTCGTAACCACACTTTATTAGATATGGTGCGATCTATGATGTCTCTTACTGATTTACCGCTGTCGTTTTGGGGTTATGCTCTAGAGACAGCTGCATTCATGTTAAATAGGGCACCATCTAAATCCGTTGAGACGACACCATATGAACTATGGTTTGGCAAGAAACCCAAGTTGTCGTTTCTTAAAGTTTGGGGCTGCGATGCTTATGTGAAAAGCTTCAACATGATAAGCTCGAACCCAAATCGGAGAAATGTGTCTTCATAGGATACCCAAAGGAAACTGTTGGGTACACCTTCTATCACAGATCCGAAGGAAAGATATTCGTTGCTAAGAATGGATCCTTTCTAGAGAAGGAGTTTCTCTCGAAAGAAGTGAGTCGGAGGAAAGTAGATCTTGATGAGGTAATTGTACCTTCTCCCTAATTGGAAAGTAGTCCATCATAGAAATTAGTTCCAGTGATTCCTACACCAATTAGTGAGGAAGCTAATGATGATGATCATGAAACTTCAGAAAAAGTTACTACTGAACCTCGTAGGTCAACCAGAGTAAGATCCGCACCAGAGTGGTACGGTAATCCTATTCTGGAAGTCATGTTACTTGACCATGACAAACCTATGAACTATGAGGAAGCGATGATGAGCCCAGATTCCGCAAAATGGCTTGAGGCCATGAAATCTGAGATGGGATCCATGTATGAGAACAAAGTATGGACTTTGGTTGACTTGCCCGTTGATCGGCAAGCCATAGAGGATAAATGGATCTTCAAGAAGAAGACTGATGCTGACGGTAATGTTACTATCTACAAAGCTTGACTTGTTGCGAAAGGTTTTCGACAAGTTCAAGCAGTTGACTACGATGAGACTTTCTCACCCGTAGCGATGCTTAAGTCTGTCCGAATCATGTTAGCAATTTCCGCATTTTATGATTATGAAATTTGGCAAATGGATGTCAAAACTGCATTCCTAAATGGATATCTTAAAAAAGAGTTGTATATGATGCAACCAGAAGGTTTTGTCGAGCCAAAAGGTGCTAACAAAGTGTGCAAGCTCCAGCGATCCATTTATGGACTGGTGCAAGCCTATCAGAGTTAGAATATACGCTTTGATAGTGTGATCAAAGCATATGGTTTTATACAGACTTTTGGAGAAGCCTGTATTTACAAGAAAGTGAGTGGGAGCTCTGTAGCATTTCTGATATTATATGTGGATGACATATTGTTGATCATAAATGATACTGAATTTCTGAATAGCATAAAAGGATACTTGAATAAGAATTTTTCAATGAAAGACCTCGGTGAGGCTGCTTATATATTGGGCATCAAGATCTATAGAGATAGATCAAGACGCTTAATTGGACTTTCACAAAGCACATACCTTGATAAAGTTTTGAAGAAGTTCAAAATGGATCAGTCAAAGAAAGGGTTCTTGCCTATATTACAAGGTCTGAAGTTGAGTCAGACTCAATGCCCGACCACTGTAGAAGATAGAGAGAAAATGAAAGTCATTCCCTATGCCTCAGCCATAGGTTCTATCATGTATGAAATGCTATGTACATAACCTGATGCGTGCCTTGCTATTAGTTTAGTAGGGAGATACCAAAGTAATCAAGGATTGGATCACTGGACAACGGTCAAGAACATCCTGAAATACTTGAAAAGGACTAAGTATATGTTTCTCGTTTATGGAGGTGACAAAGAGCTCATCGTAAATGGTTACGTCTATGCAAGCTTTGACACTGATCTGGATGACTCTAAGTCACAAACTGGATACATATTTATATTGAAGGGTGGAGCTGTTAGTTGGTTTAATTCCAAGCAGAGCGTCGTGGCGGGATCTACGTGTGAAGCGGAATAGGTAGCTGCTTTGGAAGCAGAAAATGAAGGAGTCTGGATGAAGGAGTTCATATCCGATCTAGGTGTCATACCTAGTGCATCGGGTCCAATGAAAATCTTTTGTGACAATACTGGTGCAATTGCCTTGACAAACGAATCCAGATTTCACAAGAAAACCAAGCACATCAAGAGACACTTTAATTCATCCGCGATCAAGTCAAGGAGGGAGACATAGAGATTTGCAACATACATAAGGATCTGGATGTTGCAGACCCGTTGACTAAGCCTCTCTCACGAGCAAAACATGATCAACACCAAGACTCCATGGGTGTTAGAATCATTACTATGTAATCTAGATTATTGACTGTAGTGCAAGTGGGAGACTGAATGAAATATGCCCTAGAGGCAATAATAAAGTTGTTATTTATATTTCCTTATATCATGTTAAATGTTTATTATTCATTCTAGAATTGTATTAACCGGAAACTTAGTGCATGTGTGGATACATAGACAAACTGAGTGTCCCTAGTATGCCTCTACTTGACTAGCTGGTTAATCAAAGATGGTTAAGTTTCCTAGCCATAGACATGTGTTGTCATTCGATGAACGGGATCACATAATTAGAGAATCATGTGATGGACAAGACCCATCCGTTAGCTCAACATAATGATCGTTTAGTTTTTCTGCTATTGCTTTCTTCATGACTTATACATGTTCCTCAGACTATGAGATTATGCAACTCTCGAATACCGGAGGAACACCTTGTGTGCTATCAAACATCACAACATAACTGGGTGATTATAAAGATGCTCTACAGGTGTCTTCGATGGTGTTTGTTGAGTTGGCATAGATCAAGATTAGGATTTGTCACTCCGTGTATCGGAGAGGTATGTTTGGGCCCTCTCGGTAATGCACATCACTATAAGCCTTGCAATCAATGTGACTAATGAGTTAGTCACTTGATGATGCATTACAGAATGAGTAAAGAGACTTGTTGGTAACGAGATTGAACTAGGTATGATGATACCGATGATCAAATCTCGGGCAAGTAACATACCGATGACAAAGGGAACTATGTATGTTGTTGTGCGGTTTGACCGATAAAGATCTTTGTAGAATATGTAGGAACCAATATGAGCATCCAGGTTCCGCTATTGGTTATTGACCGGAGATGTGTCTCAGTCCTGTCTACATAGGTCTCAAACCCGTAGGGTCCGCACGCTTAACGTTCGATGATGATTTGTATTATGAGTTTCGTGTTTTGATGAACCGAAGTTTGTTCGGAGTCCCGGATGAGATCACAGACATGACGAGGAGTCTCGAAATGGTCAAGACAAAAATATTCATATATTGAGGCTACATTCGGACACCGAAATGGTTCGGGTCGTTTCGAATAAGTTTCGGAGTACCGGGGGTTATCGGAACCCCCCGGGAGGTTAATGGGCCACCATGGGCCTTAGTGGAGAAGAGAGAGGGCCGGCCAGGAGGTGGCGCCCCCCTTGCCCAGTCCGAATTGGACAAGGGGAGGGGGCGGCGCCCCTCTCCTTCCTTCTCTCCTCTTCCTCCTTCCCTTCTTCTCCTACTTGGAATAGGAAAGGGGGGAACGAATCCTACTTGGACCGGGAGTCCAAGTAGGACTGCCTCCATGGCGCGCCCCCCTTGGGCCGACCTCCTCCACTACAAAAAAAATACACTTCCGTGATGATACGTGTTTGTCACAGTAGGTCGTGTTTTTTGTCATGCATGTACATCCATGACAAATTTATGACAGAATCAAGATAGTCATACCTGCGCTGGCGTAGAAGTGTTCCATACATTACCAAAATTATCATCACGAAAGTGTCCACTTCCATGACGATAAATTGCGCGTCACAGAAGTGCTTTCTTCAAAGGTGACCGACACGTGGCATCCACCGTAAGGGAACACCGTTAAGCTATCCGGTCGGGTTTTGGATCCGATAACCCGTTAACAGCCCCGACCAATGGGGATTTTCCATGTGTAAAATCATCATTGGCTGGAGGAAACATGTGTCGGCTCATCGTTGGGACATATGTCATCCACTCAATGGACAGAAGGCGCCTATGATATGTCGACACGTGGCACGGCCCAACAGAGGCCCATTCCTGTGAAAAGGCTGGTCCGTTTGACTTGGTCAAAAGGTGGCGGGCCGGCCCATGGAAAGCCTGTTAACGTCCTGTTCGCATATAGCCCATTTACAGCCCGCTAACCCAAGGCTCGTTACGCCCTATCTGAATGAGGCCCAGTAGCGTCATCTGGGCCATCCAATATGATTCCAGCCCGTTTTCACTTCTGGCGCATGTATGGCCCATGACGTCTTTCGGCCCATATGAGGCCCTACGTAACTCTTGGCTTATTAACGACCCGTGGTGAAACTGGCCCGTAATGAACGGTGTATCACTTTACACCCATTAACGGCCCGTGGTGAAACTGGCCCGTAATGAACAGTGTATCACTTTATACCCATTAACGACCCATTATTCCGTTGGGCCATTTCCAGCCCATGTTATCTTTCGGCCTTCTCAGAGCCCATTTATTCTTGGGCTCATTTCCAGCATTCGTTTACTTACAGCCCATTACTGTCATTTTCTGCTTGTGGGCCAAATTCAGCCCGTGGTTACAGTCGGCCCGTTTGTGGTCCGTTAATACGTTGGGCCGTTTCCATAGCGTCATCAAATACGGCCTATTAATGATGGCCCGTTATGGTCGGCCCATGAACGGACGATTCCAACTCTAGCCCGTTTCTGGCCATAATGCGGCCTGTTATTGGCCCATGTTTGGCCAATCGATCATACGGCCCGTATAAGGCCCATTGATGATACGGCTCGTAGAAGGCCCATTGTTTCTACGGCCCGTAGAAGGCCTACTGTTTCTATGGCCCGTAGAAGGCCCATTATTTCTACGGCCCGTAGGAGGCCTAGTGTCACTACAGTAAATATTAGCCCATGGTTATTGTGGCCTAGTTTTAAAAAATAGGTTATTGCAGCCACTAGCAAACCGCGGAAAAAGAACTGCACTGACTACAAGCAAACAAATAAACAAGACAACAAGGAAATAAATAAGCAAGCAACTTATGCTAGGCTATCACGGCTATTACACATATTACATCCACTGGGCATCAAGGTTCGCCACCGGTGCAAATATAGGGAACAAAGCAGCATATAAACGCCGCAGCAAAACAAGTCCAGAACTGAAACCACTTCAGAAGAGTTCAAGAAACAATATCCTGGGTACCCATAATGCTGGCAAGATGCTTAGCAAGCTTATTAACTTTCTCTTGTTTGGCGCTTAAATCCTCTAGCGCTTGCTGTTGCAGAAGAAAGTACGCATCTGAATTCTGCATGGACTTCCTCAGTCCTCTGGCTTCTTGCCGCAGCACAGCTGACTGATGATTTTCAGCTTGTAGCTGAGACTGAAGAAGCCGAAGTGATTCAGGCAGCGAGTTCGAAGAGCTTGTGCCAGCGGTATGATAACCCACAAGTATAGGGGATCAATTGTAGCCTCTTTCGATAAGTAAGAGTGTCAAGCCCAATGAGGAGCTAAAGGTAGAACAAATATTCCCTCAAGTTCTATCAACCACCGATACAACTCTACACACGCTTGACGTTCGCTTTACCTAGAACAAGTATGAAACTAGAAGTACTTTGTAGGTGTTTTCGGATAGGCTTGCAAGAAAGTAAAGAACGCGTAAATAAAAGCTAGGGGCTATTTGATAAAGACACAACTAAATTAGTTTTAGTAAAGAGCTTGTTGTTACGAGAAAGTTATTTGTCCCTAGGCAATCGATAACTAGACCGGTAATCATTATTGCAATTTTATTTGAGGGAGAGGCATAAGCTAACATACTTTCTCTACTTGGATCATATGCACTTATGATTGGAACTCTAGCAAGCATCCGCAACTACTAAAGATTCATTAAGGTAAAACCCAACCATAGAATTAAAGTATCAAGTCCCCTTTATCCCGTACGCAAACAACCTACTTACTCGGGTCTGTGCTTCTGTCACTCACGCCACCCACCATAAGCAAATCATGAACATATTACAAACCCTACAACGGAGATCCCTCACGCTTGCGCAACACGGAGAGCACCATAGGACAGCACCAACAATAAAACATGCAACTCAAACCAATCTTGATCATCAAATAGCCCATAGGACAAAATAGATTTACTCAAACATCATAGGATGCCATACATCATTGGGAAATAATATATAGCGTTGAGCACCATGTTTAAGTAGAGATTACAGCGGTTAAGAGAGAGGTTACACCACTACATAGAGGGGGAAAGAGTTGGTGATGATTACAGTGAAGTTGTTGATGAAGATGACAGTGATGATGATGGCCCCCGGTGGCACTCTGGCGCCACCGGAAGCGAGGGGGAGAGAGCCCCCCTCCTTCTTCTTCTTCCTTGACCTTCTCCCTAGATTGGAGAAGGGTTTCCCCTCTAGTCCATGGTCTCCATGGCGTGGGAGGGGGCGAGTGCTCCTCCGAGATTGGATCTGTCTCTCTGTCTCTCTCTGTTTCTGCATTTTGTTTTCTGGCCCTTCACCGTTTCTTAAATTCCCGGAGATCCGTACCTCAGATTGGGCTGAATTTTGGACACGATCTCTATCCGGAAATTAGCTTTCTTGCGGCGAAAGAAGGGCTCCAACCGCCTTACGGGGTGGCCACGAGGGTCAGGGGCGCGCTTGGGGGGTAGGGCGCGCCCCCCTACCTCGTGCCCACCTCGGACACCGGTTCGCGTTGATTCTTCTTCCCATGAATCATAAATATTCCAAAAAAAAAATATCCGTCAAGTTTTATTCTGTTTGGACTCCGTTTGATATGGATATTCTGCGAAACCAAAAACAAGCAACAAACAGGAACTGGCACTGGGCACTGGATCAATATGTTAGTCCCAAAAATAGTATAAAAATTTGCCAAAAGTATATGGAAGTTGAATAATATTGGCATGGAACAATAAAAAATTATAGATACGACGGAGACGTATCAGCATCCCCAAGCTTAATTGCTGCTCGTCCTCGAGTAGGTAAATGATAAAAAAGATAATTTTTGATGTGGAATGATACCTAGCATAATCTTGATCATGTATCTAATCATGGCATGAATATTAAGACACGAGTGATTCAAAGCAATAGTCTATCATTTGACGTAAAAACAATAATATTTCAAGCATACCAACCAAGCAATTATGTCTTATTGAAATAACATAGCCAAAGAAAGCTCATCCCTTGAAAATCATATAGTCTGGCTATGCTCCATCTTCACCACACAAAATATTCACATCATGCACAACCCCGATGACAAGCCAAGCAATTGTTTCATACTTTTGACGTTCTCAAACCTTTTCAACTTTCACGCAATACATGAGCGTGAGCCATGGACATAGCACTATAGGTGGAATAAAATATGATGGTGGAGGTTGTATGGAGAAGACAAAAAGGAGAAGAAAGTCTACATCAACTAGGCGTATCAACGGGCTATGGAGATGCCCATCAATAGATAATCAATGTGAGGAGTAGGGATTGCCATGCAACGGATGCACTAAGAGCTATAAGTATATGAAAGCTCAACTGAAACTAAGTGGGTGTGCATCCAACTTGCTTGCTCATGAAGACCTAGGGCATTTGAGGAAGCCCATCGTTGGAATATACAAGCCAAGTTCTATAATGAAAATTCCCACTAGTATATGAAAGTGATAACTCAAGAGACTCTCTATATGAAGAACATGGTGCTACTTTGAAGCACAAGTGTGGTAAAAGGATAGTAACATTGCCCCTTCTATCTTTTTCTCTCATTTTTTTTCTTTTCTTTGGGCCTTCTCTTTTTTTTGGCCTTTCTCTTTTTTTTTATTTTTTTCGTCCGGAGTCTCATCCCGACTTATGGGGGAATCATAGTCTCCATCATCCTTTCCTCACTGGGGCAATGCTATAATAATGATGATCATCACACTTTTATTTACTTACAACTCAATATTACAACTCGATATCTAGAACAAAGATAGGACTCTATATGAATGCCTCCGGCAGTGTACCGGGATGTGCAATGATCTAGCGTAGCAATGACATCAAAAAAAGGACAAGCCATGAAAACATCATGCTAGCTATCTTACAATCATGCAAAGCAATATGACAATAAATGCTCAAGTCATGTATATGATGATGATGTGAGTTGCATGGCAATATATCTCGGAATGGCTATGGAAATGCCATAATAGGTAGGTATGGTGGCTGTTTTGAGGAAGATATAAGGATGTTTATGTGTGATAGAGCGTATCATATCACGGGGTTTGGATGCACCGGCGAAGTTTGCACCAACTCTCAAGGTGAGAAAGGGCAATGCATGGTACCGAAGAGGCTAGCAATGATGGAAGGGTGAGAGTGCGTATAATCCATGGACTCAACATTAGTCATAAAGAACTCACATACTTATTGCAAAAATCTATTAGCCATCAAAACAAAGTACTACGCGCATGCTCCTAGGGGGGTAGATTGGTAGGAAAAGACCATCGCTCGTCCCCGACCGCCACTCATAAGGAAGACAATAAATAAACACCTCATGCTCCGACTTCGTTACATAACGGTTCACCATACGTGCATGCTACGGGACTTGCAAACCTCAACACAAGTATTTCTCAATTTCACAATTACTCAATTAGCACGACTCTAATATCACCATCTTTATATCGCAAAACTATTGCAAGGAATCAAACATATCATATTCAGTGATCTACAAGTTTTATGTAGGATTTTATGACTAACCATGTGAATGACCAGTTCCTGTCAACTCTCTAAATAGATATAAGTGAAGCAAGAGAGTTTAATTCTTTCTACAAAATATATGCCCACGCTCTAACAAGTATAAGTGAAGCAAAAGAGCATTCTACAAATGGCGGTTGTCTATATAAAGAGAAACATGCAATCCAACTTCAAATGATATAAGTGAAGCACATGAAGCATTCTACAAAGCCATACTCAAAAGATATAAGTGAAGTGCAGAGAGCATTCTATAAATCAACCAAGGACTATCTCATACCAGCATGGTGCATAAAAGAAAAATGAAAACTAAATGCAAAAGACGCTCCAAGATTGCACATATCGCATGAACGAAACGAACCTGAAAACATATCGATACTTGTTGAAGAAAGAGGGGATGCCTTCCGGGGCATCCGCAAGCTTAGATGCTTGAGTCTCCTTGAATATTTACTTGGGGGTGCCTCGGGCATCCCCAAGCTTGAGCTCTTGCCTCTCTTCCTTCTTCTCACATCGAGACCTTCTCGATCATCGAACACTTCATCCACACAAAACTTCAACAGAAAACTCGGTAAGATCCGTTAGTATAATAAAGCAAATCACCACTCTAAGTACTGTTGCAAACCAATTCATATTTTGTTTTTTCATTGTGTCTACTGTAATATAACTTTTTCATGGCTTAATCCACTGATATAAATTGATAGTTTCATCAAAACAAGCAAACTATGCATCAAAAACAGAATCTGTCAAAAACAGAACAGTCTGTAATAATCTGAACATTCACCATACTTCTTATACTTGAAAAATTCTACCAAAATTAGGAAAAATAATTTTTTTACAGAAAAACAGTGCAAAAAGAATCAGAACCATTTGACGTTCCAGTAAAAAATGTAAAATCGCGCACTACAACCAAAGTTTCTGTCCTGCACCGTACAAACCAACAAGCATTGTAAACATCCTAAAGGCAAACCTTGGCACATTATTTTTATAATACAATGGAATTGTACAAGGGGATAATTATTTTTGTTGAAAAGTTTCTGTAATCAATATTCACAAAGTTGCCGTGAGCATGAACAAAGTTCAAGGAGCTCTCCCACTTCAACAATGCTTGTCTTTCTCACTTTCACTTTCCTTTTTGAAAAGTTTTGGGTTACCCTCTTTATTTTTGTTGTTTTTAAACTATATGAAAGCACTCAACAGAAATAAATGACTCTCTAAAACTTCCGGGTTGTCTCCCTGGCAGCGCTTTCTTTAAAGCCATTAAGCTAGGCATATAGTGCTCAAGTAGTGAATCCACCCGGATCCCAAGGTATATCAAAGCCAATTTTAATTAACAATGATTTAGCATTTAGTAATGAGCAAAAAGCAACATATATCAAGTAATGACGAAGTCTAACCCTCTTCCTATGCATCGGCATGTCATAAAAGAACAATTCATGCACACAAAGTAAAGGCAAATGCATAGTATAAACAGTTTCTTGCAATTTTATCATAGTGGAAACATAGAGAGGTGGAGATATAGTTCCTCTCTCATAATAATTGCAAGTAGGAGCAGCAAGCACATGAATATTATATTCATCAAAATCATCATGTGCAACGGTAAAAGGCAACCCATCAATATAATCCTTAATAATTGCATGCTTCTCCGATATAGTGTAGTCGGGAGAATTCAAAAAGATAATAGGACTATCATGCGTGGGTGAAATTGCAACAATTTCATGTTTAACATAAGGAACTATAGCAAGTTAATCTCCATAAGCATAATTCATATTGGCATCTTGGCCACAAGCATAGCAAGCATCATCAAAAAGGGATATTTCAAAAGAATCAATGGGATCATAACAATCATCACAGCAATCATCCTTCGGTAAGCACGAAGGGAAATTAAACAATGTATGAGTTGAAGAGTTACTCTCATTAGAAGGTGGGCACGGATAGCTAATCCGCTCTTCCTCCTTTTGTTCTTCCCTCTCCTCCTCATCTTTTTCATCCAATGAGCTTACAGTTTCATCAATTTCTTCTTCCAAGGATTCCTGCAAAATATTAGTCTCTTCTTGGACAGCGGAGACTTTCTCAATAAGTGCATTAATATCGGAATTGTATTTATAATTCTCATAACAATATTTAAGGACAGCTAAATTTTCAGGTCTATAAGCATCATCATCGAAATCTTCAAACTCTTTAAACAATAGATTCAATTTCATAAGCACCCATAAAAGCAACAAATTCTTCTATTTGTTCCACATCATAGTAATCATATATACCATTAGCATAAGAAGCTAAGGTTTTATTATCATTAAATTTGCATGAAAAGGGAAGGTGTGGAGCCTTCATCCTAGAGCAACAAATATAATCATAACTCGAGCATAGTTGCCTAGCATACCACTTCAATATATGAATTTGATCCCATAATAGTTTCCCTTTTTGAGTCAAGTGATAATCCCTAAAGTATTCATGTTGATCCAACGTTACTCCCATAACATAATTGAATGGAGTTTTCTCAGGATTATCAAAGTAGTACATAATATCTTTCACATAACCAGCACCGAGGGTTTTAGGAGGTTCCCCATCTCCATGAGCAGCAAGTACACCTAATTATTTTGGTATTTAGTGTTCCATATCCATAACTAAAGATAAAGAACAACTAAGAACAGCAAATAAAAATTACTTAGTGATAAAGCAAACAAGCACACACGAGAATATTCACCCCACGCTATGACTCCCCGACAACGGCGCCAGAAAAAGGTCTTGATAACCCACAAGTATAGGGGATAAATTGTAGACTCTTTCAATAAGTAAGAGTGTCGAACCCAACGAGGAGCTAAAGGTAGAACAAATATTCCCTCAAGTTCTATCGACCACCGATACAACTCTACGCAAGCTTGACGTTCGATGTACCTAGAACAAGTATGAAGCTAGAAGTACTTTGTAGGTGTTTTCGGATAGACTTGCAAGAAAGTAAAGAACGCGTAAATAAAAGCTAGGGGCTGTTTAGATAAAGACACAACTAAATTAGTTTTAGTAAAGAGCTTGTTGTTACGAGAAAGTTATTTGTCCCTAGGCAATCGATAAATAGACCGGTAATCATTATTGCAATTTTATTTGAGGGAGAGGCATAAGCTAACATACTTTCTCTACTTGGATCATATGCACTTATGATTGGAACTCTAGCAAGCATCCGCAACTACTAAAGATTCATTAAGGTAAAACCCAACCATAGCATTAAAGTATCAAGTCCCCTTTATCCCATACGCAAACAACCTACTTACTCGGGTCTGTGCTTCTGTCACTCACGCCACCCACCATAAGCAAATCATGAACATATTGCAAACCCTACATTGGAGATCCCTCACGCTTGCGCGACACGGAGAGCACCATAGGACAGCACCAACAATAAAACATGCAACTCAAACCAATCTTGATCATCAAATAGCCCATAGGACAAAATAGATCTACTCAAACATCATAGGATAGCCATACATCATTGGGAAATAATATATAGCGTTGAGCACCATGTTTAAGTAGAGATTACAGCGGGTAAGAGAGAGGTTACACCGTTGCATAGAGGGGGGAAGAGTTGGTGATGATGGCGGTGAAGTTGTTGATGAAGATGACAGTGATGATGATGGCCCCCGGTGGCACTCTGGCGCCACCGGAAGCGAGGGGGAGAGATCCCCCCTCCTTCTTCTTCCTTGACCTTCTCCCTAGATGGAAGAAGGGTTTCCCCTCTTTTCCATGGTCTCCATGGCATGGGAGGGGCGAGAGCCCCTCCGAGATTGGATCTGTCTCTCTGTCTCTCTCTGTTTCTGCGTTCTGTTTTCTGGCCCTTCACCGTTTCTTAAATTCCTGGAGATCCGTAACTCCGATTGGGCTGAATTTTGGACACGATCTCTATCCAGAAATTAGCTTTCTTGCGGCGAAAGAAGGGCTCCAACTTCCTTACGGGGTGGCCATGAGGGTCAGGGGCGCGCCTGGGGGGTAGGGCGCGCCCCCTACCTCGTGCCCACCTCGGACACCGGTTCGCGTTGTTTCTTCTTCCCAGAAATCATAAATATTCCAAAAAAAATCTCCGTCAAGTTTTATTCCATTTGGACTCCGTTTGATATGGATATTCTGCGAAACCAAAAACAAGCAACAAACATGAACTGGCATTGGGCACTGGATCAATATGTTAGTCCCAAAAATAGTATAAAAAGTTGCCAAAAGTATATGGAAGTTGAATATTATTGGCATGGAACAATAAAAAATTATAGATACGACAGAGACGTATCATGGTATTGGCCAGTAACTCGAACACTACATCAACGCAGGACTGTGGGGTTTTCTCACTGTCTACAAGATCGTTTTTATCACCTTTCTTGGAGACCAACAGGGTTGTCTCACTATCTTGAACCTTATCTGCATTACTTTCTCTAGCATTGCATATTGGGGTGCTCTTCTCCAATATTCTGTTTGCATACTACAAGAGAAACAAGCAGACACATCACAGGTTTAGCTTGTAGCATACGAAACTCATTGTGGTAAACCGGTTCAGTAGTAAGGTGGACAGGATAATAGCATGAAACAAACATATATCTATGTACTATGGTCATTGTATTGTCCATATCATTCTAGTTTATATTCCCTAATCAAGATAGAGACACAGTTCAACTCATATATTTTTAAGACACAGCAGCATAGACAGAATATAAGTGTGAGAAACTACACAACATTGGCAGCACTTGTAATGTGCATCACATGAGAACATAAATGTTTATACAACTTAAACTAAAATCAACATAGAGCAAGAAATTAGAACAGCAATCCAGTTAAAGAAATAGGTTTAAAACATACCTATTGCGCCATTGGAGTTTCAATTGGATCCTTCAAATTCGTAAGTAGTTCGTATGAGTAAATACAGTGATGCAACAGCAAAGGAGTATGGACCATAGCTACGGAATTTGACCTGAGAACAGTTGCTCTTTTGCTTTAAACGTGGAGTTTGGGTTAGCTGTGGTGGTCTTCGTGCTTTGGGCACTGCAGTAGCTTTACAAACTGCTCGTGTGGGGGTACTCTATGGTGGACATGGTGCTTTGTCAACTATAAGTGGGTTAATATCCGCTGGGGTTGCGGTTAGATGGGTTGTAGCTGGTTCTCTGCCCAACGGTGTAAGTGTGCAATCTGGAAGAGTCTCGATTATGTGTGGTGGGGCTAGTTTGTGGGCCAGTACAACCATGGTTCTATCTGCATCGACGGGTAGCACTGTCTTTTGTGAACGGGTTTTTGCTCCCTTAGATACTGCCATCACCCCCTCCAATTCAAATGGCTGATAAACAAGAAAATAAATTGAATGTACAGACATTGTATGATAGACAGATGTGGTAATTCACATATATGTTGTCTAACCAAACAGGACAGCATGACACAATTTCACATATATGATGCCTAACTAAACAAGATAGCATGACACAGTTTTAGATATATGATGGATAACTTAACAGGATATAATGGCATAATTCAACATATGAGGAGTACCTAAACAGGATGACATGACAAAACTATATGATGTCTTTCTAAAATAGGTTGGGATGAAATAATTCACATACATGTTGTCTAAGTATACAGGATGGCATGATATAATTGACATAATTGATTCATATACTAAGCAGCTGGCACTCGCATGTATGATCTCTAAACTAAGCAGATAGAATTCAATATTGTGCATATGATGTCTAAACTAAGCAATGCAAGAAACCATATGCATCATATGAGAAATATAAACATTGCAACTTAGAGCATACACCTCAGGTGGGATATAGGACTGGTCATCTGTCTCTGAATCCTCCTCTGAGGACCTCCCTGTAACCATCGAGATATATGCTTCAACAAGTACCATTGCCTGCTCTGAAGACCTTGTTTTCACTCCAGATTTTTCCATAACCAGCTCAAATGGGTGATACACATGACGAGTAGTTCAATATACACAGATTGTCGACAAATGGAATACGTAATGAAAAAAAAGATGGCATGAGATAATTCACATATATGATGCCTGGCTCCATGGCGGTGCATAATTCACATATATGATAACTGGCTGAAAAACATGTCATTGCATAATTCACATATCTGATATAGAAAGCAAACAGGAGGCATTCACACAAAGCATGTCTAATCTAAGCAGATGGCATGGCAATGCAAGAGACCATATGCATGATATGAGCAATATAACCCAGCCAAGTTAGAGCATGCACCTTGGGGGGGGGGGAATACGACTGGTCATCTCTCTCTGAATCCTCCTCTGAGGAGCTATCTATAACCAGCAAGAAATCTGCATCGACATGTAGCACTGACTTCTCAGAAGACCTTGTTTTCACTCCAGATTTTCCCATGACCGACTCGAATGGCTGATGCACAGGAAGAGTAGCTGAATGTATAAACATTGTTGACAAATGGAATACATTATGGAAAAAATATGGCACGATACAATTCACATATACGATGACTGGCTAAACAGGATGGCATTGCATGATTCACGTATATGATGCCTGGCTAAAGAAGATGGCATTGCATAATTCCCATATACTCCCTCCGTTCCTAAATATTTGTCTTTTTAGAGATTTCAAATGGACTACCACATACAGATGTATATAGACATATTTTAGAGTGTAGATTCACTCATTTTGTTCCGTATGTAGTCACTTGTTGAAATCTCTAAAAAGATAAATATTTAGGAATGGTGGGAGTATGATATAGAAACCAAATAGGTGGCATTCACACAAAGCAAATCTAAACTAAGCTGATGACATATAAGATGTATAATGTAAGCAATGCAAGGCGCCATATGCATGATATGACCAACATCAGCATGCCTCGTTAGAGCAAACACCTCAGGTGGTAAACAAGCGTGGTCGGCTCCTTCTGAATCTCCATCTGAATAGTTATCTTCCTCTGGAATACAATCTAGAAATGCAGGAGGGGGGGGCACTTCGCCCACCATGGAGCGGCGTCTGCATGACATTATATTCGCACGCAACAGTCTTCTCTTTTCTCTACATGTTCAGTATGATTGTGTACAATATCTGACATGCATAATAATAAAAAATAGTTAGATTTTGTAAGTCCTAAGGGGTGCATGCAAAAAATCAAGACTGATGGTAGCAAACGAGTGGATGGATCCAAAACTAATGATAGTAGGTAGATTATAGCTTCAGTTTAAAAAGATAGACAATGGATCATCTATTGTTTGTTGCCCACCCAACATGAACCACATAGAAGACCCCAGATGAACCAGATAGTAGACAGATACTATTCGTTGCTGGCTCGATATGAGACCCATGGGAAATTCAAAACTCAAGATCGAATGATAAAGTAGCAAGTAATAATAACCGATGTATAACGTAAGAAAACACGAAAGATTGCGACCTCTCTTCCGGAACTGTGTAGTCCTCAGGTTCATCTGCTCAGTCGATGATGGTAATGCAGTTGGCGTGGCTGCCAGCAACGTGGAAGATGATATGAGGCGGCGAAAGGAAGTTTGCAGGGGGGATCTCTGCTGCAGTGAACGCTTCTGTCGATGGTGCACCTCAAATGGGGTGGATGACGACACGACAGGAGCAGGACATAACACACAGAGTTTTCTTTGACATCTATCTGAAAATGAAGTAAATCTGTAAGGGCTCCTTAGAATTGGAGGATTCTATAAACGCAGGGACAGGAAAAACACAGGAATAGGATAGGAATGCACGTGCAAAACAGAGCATTTGGAAACATAGGATTTCAGTCAACCTGGGTGTTTGGCTCACATGAATTGGAAGAATAGAGGAATGGAGAAACAAAGTGATGCGACGAGTGTACAACTTGTTTGGCATAGCCTTGTGGACCTCAGCATCATTGGGTTGGACGAGGAGGATGGTGATGATGCTGGTGTGACTGTCGGAGGCAGGGAATAAGATCCGAGTCCTCTGGAAACGGCGCCGAGGGTACTGCTCCACTGTGATGGACGGTTCCGTCGTTGGAGCAGCTCCGCTAAGGTGTACGGCGATGAGGCTAAAGCATGACAAGACAGACAACGTTAATCTGAAGTGGGACCCTAATATCATCTGCAATAGATGATGTAAAATACATCACCAAAAAGTGCTAGATGTAAAACGCATCAACCGCGCCACGGCCGGTCCGACAGATGATGTAAGTACTGTTCACTCTGAACTTAACTAAAGAAAATGAACTTCACAGTCAAAACTGATTGAACTAGTAACAGAGCATTGCAATAGATGTTTAGGGCGTTCGAGCACTAGTAGCAGAGAAGCAGTGACCTAAATCAGCAGACGCTTGAGCAGGGAACGCACTAGTAGAGAGCAACTCGTGCAGTAGCATCGCGAGCGAGTGCTAAAGAAGCAACTCCTGTAGATGCCGGAGGTCGTGCAGCAGCAGCAGCAACGCAAGTGAGAGCAAGAGCAGAGCAGCAGCACAAACGAAAGCAGGAGCAGTGCAACAGCGCGACCGATGGCAAGAATAGAGCCGCAGCGCGAGCGAGAGCCGGAGCAGCTGCAACTAGTGCCGTTGTGGAAGTCGCCGCCAAGGAAGCAACGACATGGGGGAGAGACGCCGTGGATGATGTGGCCGGCGACGGCGTCGTCAATGGAGACACGCCATGTCTGCTCGGTATCGAGCACCGACAGCCCCGTGAGATCGAATAAAAGATAAAATGCAGCGGTGAGTGCAGAACCTCCTTGGTGGCGCCGAGTTGGCCTCGGCTTCATCGGAGGAATTGGTGAGGGTGCTGCGGTTCCGGTGGGGCAGGTCAAGACGGCACTGTGGGGATTGAGGTGGCGCGATAGACGAGGCGAGCGTCGGGGTAGCTCTTGGAGGTGGAGGACGGGACGGCTGATCCGGTGGGACGACGAGATCGACAATGGATCCTCATCCGGTGCGGTGGATGAGGGACGGCGAGCTGTTGTGGTGGACGACGTAGTCGGGGAAGAGTCTCTGGCTGGGCGGCGGTCGGGAGGCCGACGGAGGAGCGTGGGGTTTCGCGGGTTTTGGCGGCCTCGGTGTATGAATGGGGGGGCGAAGGGAGAGGGGGGAGCCAAGCTTAGGGACGCGCTTGTCTGAAATGTAGGGTAAGTTACCAGCGTACCCTCACCGGTTTTGATACCGCGACGTGGAGCTTCATTTCCGGCTGAGGGGTAGAAGGGCGATTTCGCGTGTCTGGGCCTTGGGAGCGATTTCGGATGAGGAGGGAGTTCTCGCGCGCGTCCAAATTTTGGGATAACAAGGCGCGGCGCAGGTTGAAGAAGCGGGAGTCTCAAAGTAGGTGAGACAAAAGATACTCGAGCTTGAAAATTTCGGGATAACAAGGTGCGGATTCCTTGTTCGGCAGAACAAACTTAACGTGTAAAAAAACAATTCATACAAGACACAAGAGAGTCATGTGCCCTTTTACTATATTGCTATAGATGCCATTGAAAAAACTACAAGAAAAATGTAAAAAAATCGGGAGAACAAGATTACCCTGCACAGTACCAAATCGATTCGCACTTCCCTCAACAACAACAAAAAACAAATCAATTCCCACCAAAGAAAGAGTAATGTCCCTTTTTATATGATTACAGATGCCATGATCTCGAATTTCAATTTTTGAATCCACGTTATGTTGAATTCGAATATATCGTTAGTGACCTTGCGGTTTATAATTGATGTAGTCGTACATTTTGATCTTCCATTATATATGAACATTTTACTCCACCATGTGAACATATATATTGTCGTCTACCATATGGACTAAATTTGAATCAATTTTCCTTATTTGAATATGATTGTTGTCAAGTTATACAATAATTTAAATATTATCTTGATAACAAAAAAACATATATATAGCAGTAATCATATTTCACTATGAACTACATGTACCATAAGCTCTCCAATTCAAATATTTGTATCCATTTTATGTTGAATTCAAATCATAGTACATTATTGGTCTAGGTAGCGAGATGTTTGGGATAATCTAAACCCTGTTTTCATACGTATAATTTTTGGCTGAATTGGGACAAGTTTTGGTATAAGCCTCTTGCAAAACCGGAGATTCTCTCAACAAGCCTCGTGGTTCCGAGAGGGAACGTGTCACCTTTGTGTGTGAAATGATATATGCTGCCTCCCCCTGATTTTATTTACAGAGGTAACATAGAACTATATGAGTGCCCTCTTAAATTTTGGAATTATTTCGGGTTCATTTGGCCTTTTTATACATTAATTGAGTTTCTGGACTTTTAATGTGCATAATCTAAATATGAATTGCATGCACATGCTCCGGTGCACCAAAGTGGGCTGAAAAATCACATGTGTGTCCTTGGTTGAATTTCTAGGACCCATGGAAGAAATGAGAATGAAATTCAAACATCTGGGCATCATGACTCGGCCGAGAACATCGAGAAACTTTGATTTTAAATTCATGTAAATCCAAAACTCGCCTGAAAATCATGAAACTTGGCATGGTGTCATGTCATGGCACTAACATGTTGTGGTAAAAAATTGGGCCGATTTGGAAGCTCGTGGTTCTAAGAGGGAACGTGCCACCTTTGAGTGTGAAACGATATATGCTGCCCCCCTTGAGTTTATTAACAAAGGCAACACAGAACTACATTAGTGCCCTGTTAAATTTTGGAATTATTCCAGGTTGGTTTGTCGTTTTTTATACATTAATTGAGTTTCTGGTCATTTAATGTGCATAAGTCAAATTTTAACTACAAGCACATGCTCTCGTGCACCAAAGTTGGTTGAAAAATCACATTTGTGTCCTCGGGTGAATTTATAGGTCCCATGCAAGAAATGAGAATAAAATTAAAACATCTGAGCATCGTGGCTCGACCGAGAACAATGAGAAACTTGGTTTTAAAATTCTTGTAAATCCAAAACACGTCTAAAAATCATGAAACTTGGCATGGATGTCATGTCATGGTACTACCATGTTGTGGTAAAAAAATTGGCCGAATAGGAACAGATTTTGGTATAAGCTTCTTGCAAACCGAAGCTTCTCTCAAGAAAGCTCGTGGTTCTGAGAGGGAACGTGCCACCTTTGAGTGCGAAATGATATACATTGTCCGCCTTGAGTTTATTTACAAAGGCAACATAGAACTACATGAGTGCCCTGTTAAATTTTGGAATTATTCCGGCTTCGTTTGGCCTTATTTACACATCAATTGAGTTTTTGGTCATTTAATGTGCATAATTCAAATTTGAACTACAAGCACATGTTCCCGTGCACCAAAGTTGGTTGAAAAATCACATTTGTGTCCTCGGGTGAATTTCTACTCCCTCCTTCCATCTATATATGTCCTAATGCGTTTTTTGAGGCTAACTTTGACCAAACGTTAAAGCAATAATATATGACATGCAACTTACACAAAGCATACCTTCAAATTTGTATGTCAAAGGAGCTTCCAATAATATAATTTTCATAGTATACATCTCATGTGCTATTAATCTTGTCAATAGTCAAAGGTTGTCTCGAAAAACACATTAGGCCCTATATAGATGGAAGGAGGGAGTAGGTCCCATGCAAAAAATGAGAATAAAATTCAAACATCTGGGCATCGTGGCTCGGTCGAGAACATTGAGAAACTTGGTTTTAAAATCATGAAACTTGGCATGCTGTCATGTCATGGTAGTACCATGCCGTGGTTAAAAAAATTGGCCGAATAGGAACGAATTTTGGTATAAGCTTCTTGCAAATCGGAGCTTCTCTCAAGAAGGCTCGTGGTTCTGGGAGGGAACGTGTCACCTTTGTGTGCATAATTCAAATTTGAAATACAAGCACATGTTTCAGTGCACCAAAGTTGGTTGAAAAATCACATGTGTGTCCTCGGGTAAATTTCTAGGTTCCATGCAAGAAATGGGAATGAAATTCAAAATTCTGGGCATCGTGGCTGGGTTGGAAACATTGAGAAACTTAGTTTTTTAATTCATGTAAATCCAAAACACGCATGAAAAGAATGAACTTGGCTTGGTGCCATGACATGGTGCCAACATGTTGTGGTAAATTTGCAGTCCGATTTGCGAAGGCGCACACATTAACAATCAACAAAGTCATTTTGGAACAAGTGCTGTCACGTTACAATCGGAAACACAAGTATTATTGAAACCGTGGGCGTTCTACTTACTAGTACCATTTACGTGCCGCCACGCGTCCCCATTTTTTATTAGCTAGGAGGCGCCGTGCAGGGTAGCTATTTGAGTACGAGAGGCGTGCGATCAGACCCCTACGCGTGCTTATCGGGAGGAGAGCCCTTTGACCTCCATCTGCCGTCCACCTCTCTCCCAAGGTCTCCATTAATGGCGCCCGAGCCTCTGTTTAATGGTGTGGCTATGTCTCACTCGACTGAGATTTAAGAGAGAAAAAAGAAATCTGAAAGCGCGGATCTTGATGTAAGATCCGACGGACCTATATAGCATCTACTGCGACTTATAGCAAGACTAATGAGTATATAAGGATGATTAATTTTTTTGATCAAAGAAGGGCTTGCCCGTTCCGATTTTCATTACTGAAAACCACCACAATTCACAAGAAGTTCAGCACAACTCCAGCCTAACACGAAGGACTAAAAGCTACCAGATTGAAATCGTAACATCCCAAGAGGCCAAAAAGGCCAAACATCCGCGCTAGAACCCAAGATTTCACAACCGACGACACAATCCACATCCTAAACCGATTATTACATCAAAAGAAACCAGGAAACTGAAGGAAGCCCAGCAGCAACTAGTCTCCGCGTCGAGCGGCGATGAGCTCTTTCGTGTCCTCAAGACGCTGCTTGAGAACATCCACGGATTCCTCCACCAGCCTTTGGTGCTCGTTGCAGAGCATGTCATTCTCGTCCATAAGTTTCTTGACGATGACGCTGGTCCTCTTCAACAAGGCACTGGTCTCCTCCTGCTGGTCTGCACTTTGGACGATCTTCTCCCTCAGCAGGTCGCACTCGGCCTGGAGCCTCTCATTGCCCTCCCTTAGTGTGCCGATATCCTATTCAAACGAGGCTTTCATGTCGTCCTGCAACCTCGCCCAGCCGGAGATCTGATCCATCTAGCTATGGACGATCGCATGCATGCGCCTGTAACAGTCGTCGCCTGCCCGCGAGAAATTTTCCCAAGCCGCGGCGGCGCGGCGGGACATCTCTGCTGCATTCGTGGCACGGCGGGACATCTCTGCTGCTTCCGCGGCGCGGCCGGACCAGTCTGCTGCATCGACAGCGCGGCGGGACCTCCGTGCGGCTTCAGCGGCGCGGCGGGACCTTTGTGCTGCTACTTCCATGCGGCGGGACATGTCGGGTGCTCTCGCAGTGAGGCGGGACATCTCTCGTGCTTCCGCTTCCATGCTCGCCTCTCCCTGTGGCAATCTCTCGACCCAGAACTCACGATGGCCATGGCAGACGCAAAGGAAGGATGCTGAATGACTTGTTTGTTTTTGTGGATGAGGAGTTGAGGAGGAATGTGCAGTCATCTTGGCATACTAGTATTTATAACCGAGTACTAATACGCTCCTAAGTGGGAAACCGTTTAGGTTGTGATCGGTGTGAACAGGTTTGCAATTCAATACAGCGTGGAGTAATTTGGAATGTGACGAGACACAAGCTCAAAATTTATTGACGGTTCTAGTTTCGAAGTGTGGCACTATTCCCGAATGGAGTACTTCTTTTTCTACTCCCTCCTTTCCGGTTTTATAGGGCTTATCTCAAAATTTTAGTTTTTCCATTTTATAAGGCTCAATTTGGTTGTTCCCCAACACATGTTCAGATTCCAAGGTGCATTAAATCATTGCATGCAAGTATTAAGAGAAAATTGACCAATGCATGTACTTTATGCATGTATGCATTGCAATTAATGCATTGGTAAACATAATTTTTTGAGAAAAACAAGAACATTAATCAGGTGCTTTTGCAAACTACAAAAAATATTCCACCACTCACCATCTAGGTTGGTGAGATTTTTGAATTAAGCCCTATAAACCGGAAAGGAGAGAGTACTGTTGTGTACGTGCAATAAATGGCACCGTCGTATACATATCTTACGGTTAATGGGGCGATTTTTTCAGACGCATTAACCCTATCTCTCGGGACTTCTCGCATGCACCATCGTGCCACCCACAAAAACTTGTACTCTGAGTGTACGTTATACAGGAAGAGAAGAGGTGCACGCACGCACTCGTCCTCTCACACACGCCTCTATTTTTTCTCAAAAAGGAGGATGATGACCCCCGGCCTCTGCATCTGGGAGTCACACACGCATCTATAGCTACGAATAGTAGTGTTCTCAACCATCCGATTGGCTCTATCATGGATGTACCTATATACTAAAACATGTCAAGATACATCTATATTTTGACAAATGGAAGGCATGTATTGTGGAACGGAGGGAGTGCTTGTCATCAAAATGGATAAAAAGGGACGTATCTAGAACTAAAATACGTCTACATACATCTCCTTTTATCCATTTTGATGACAAGTAGTACTTCTTACCCAAAGGAACTTTATATCCAACAGACATAAAATATCCGTTCGACTGTTGGAAATTACTGATATGATGTCGAAGTAATTGCTGCATCGCCACAAAAACCCACCATTTCTTAAGCTAAAGTAGACCAAGGTAATCCCTATATTAGCATATTACTAAGATAAGCAGAAGGCACTGTAGAAACATTTAGGACGTGAGCTTGTCAATCTGAATGTGGAGGGACACAAGCTTAGCCCCGGCCAGCAGCTTGGGCGGAACTGTCAAGAAGGTCAGCTCCTGCACGTCGACATCGCCGGGATCCTTGCTGCAGCCCGGACGCTCGTGTGGCAGTTTCATGTGTAGAGTAGTCTAGGATAGCGTGTACCATGCCTGTAAGCTTAAAATCGTTGGGGTCGGCTCTATGCTATGTGGCCGTCTCGAAGTTTAAAAAAAATTAAAATAGTCTTCTGGCCCTACCTGACACCCTGGTGATTGTAGTTTGCACGCTATCTGGTTAAGACAGGAATATATATTTAAATTTTTTTTTTGAAAAGGGGGACTCCCCGGCCTCTGCATCAGAACGATGCATACGGCCACATATATTTTAAGTTGTGGTGGGTAAATGTTAGAGGTTGCAGCAAATATATTGTACACTGTGGGTCTTTCAGCCAAGTTTAGAGGCAAGCATGTGGGGCCAGTGCTATGATGTGTCGCGTCAACTCGTACAACGAGGAGAAGCTTGATTTTACTATACGCCTTCTTCTTCGCCCATGCGCGCGGTTGCTCGCAAATGAGGACAGGCTTTTGCTTAGTAGTACTTCTACAACAAGCTATCCGTCCCGCTCGCGGTGGACGGACATGCAGCAGTGGATTCGACACTGTAGAAGCAGTAGTAGTAACATCATTGTTCGTCTTCTCAAAGAGGCGGAGAGCCAAGCGCAAACCGAATGTTGCAGTTGCGAACATTGGAGCACGCATATAGCCAGGCTCTTGCATGAGGCAAAATTGCTATGTGAGCCCACTATTGTACTAGTACGTACAACTACTTGCTAGTATAGCCCTGTAAACCAGAAAGGAGTATTTGCCCTTCTAGAGATTTCAACAAGTGACTAGACCACACCGAGAGGAGTACATTTGGAGCAAAATGAGTGAATCTACACCGTAAATAAATACGTACTAGTTCTATCGGTTTCCTCTCCGAGGTGCACAATATTGAGTATACTGACTAGTATCTTTTTGACACGCATTTACGTTTTTTTATACAGTACAGACGCAAGCGCTCATATACACGCGCATACACTCACCCCTATGAACGCACACACGCACGACACTATCATCTTGAAATTTACGAAGTCACCATAGGCACCTCGTCGTCGACGGGTCCATAGGTGCTTGAATGCCAAGGAGGGAGAGGGTAGCGGTTCCCAAGACGATGAACGGTCAATGATGCATCCTCAATTACATGCAGAGGGAATTAATTGGAGAAGCAGAATAGAGCCAGCACGATGTGAATGCAACAGAGTAGCACATTGTTTTTTATGGCCATATCACCACATTGTTTTCTACTGCTGGTTCACTGGGCTACCGTGGTTCGCTCTGCTAGTTCACTGGGCTGTCGTGGTTCGCACTCCTCCGACTGAGTAGTACTCCCTCCGTTCCTAAATATAAGTCTTCGTAGATATTTCACTGTGGACCACATACGGATGTATATAGATGCATTTTATGTGTAGATTCACTCATTTTTCTCCGTATGTGGTCCATAGTGAAATCTCTCCAAAGACTTATATTTAGGAACGGAGGGAGTAGTATAGTACTAGTATGTACCGCATCATTCTTTGCTCCTTCTTACTACTCCGACATGTGGGAGAGCCAGCATCCGGGTCGACGTGTCATGCACCAGATTAGAGCGCGGAACGGAAGGGGGGCATCACCCCGGTCGGAGCGCCAGTAATTCATGACTATAGTGAGTGGTCATATCACAAGTCTTTCCAGCAGTAACGCGTCATCAATCACACAGCCCCACTTGCTCACCCTCCTCGCCTCTCTGTCAAACCGCCTACCCAAAAACTGCCGCGCGTACTGCCCGGGAAAAGCCCCGCCCTCAACTTTTAATTACGCGAAAATAGTTTGAGCTTGTTCGTTCTATATAAATATAGTACTTACTGTATGTTTATTCACCCGTGGGCTTGTTCAATGAATGGAGGGGCGGGGAGCACAAGTGAACAATACTGTAGTACTACTAGTAGTAAGTAGGAGTCGTATAGTAGTCACCTTAAATAGAGAGTTTCTTTTATTTAATGCCACGTACACAAATTGAAACGCTTGTTGTGGAGAGAAATAAGATAATCACTCCACTATATATGGACGTGGGGGCCTGAGCGCTTGCTTTACTAGGGTTTCTCTCTTCATTCTCTTATCCTCTCCAGATATAAATAAGACAGCGGTAGCGACATTTTCTCTCTGCTCACCGCTGGTCACAGATCCGGCCGGATCCCTTTGGCCGGTGTGTGTAGAGGACTAAAAGGTGCATAGTTCACGCGGTCATCGCCGCCGAGGGAGGAAACCCACAGCTGCCGAAGGGGCCCGATCCTCTGCCCGTGCCGTTCTCTCCGACACAGCGCCGGCTCGGGAGGTCCTCCGACCCTTCTTCCTCCCTGCCGTATTGTCCGCAGATCCGACCTGCCGCCGCCGACGTCCCGGCGACCCTCAGGTATAAGTTCTTCGAAAGCGGCCTTTCTCTACTGCCCCAGCTCCCGACGTGTCTGCATGTGCATCTTTTTCTACTCCCATCAGCTCTTCCAAAGCCACCTAAATTTTTAGTATTATTAGAGGTAAAGCTACTTCATGCATTCGAATCTAGGGCTTTGTTCAAACAACGAAGAAAGGGGGGAAAGTTGTAGCATGAATCTAGGACTTGATTCAAAGAGGAAACAATATGGTGAAAGTAGTAGAGACCGGATACCCAACCGGTCTCTTGGTTGAAAATGGAAATAATGGGAAAACGCAGTACAAACTGGATAAGGAACATATCTATTATTGGTTGAAAAAAGGATAGAAAGTGGCGGCTGGTGGACAAGTCAACAGAGTATGTCCAGGATTAGATTTGCTGCCATCACATAGTAAAAGGTCTCCAGGATTAGATTTGCTGCCCTCACATAGTAAAAGGTCTTAGGATTAGATTTGCTGCTCTCACATAGTAAAAGGTCTCAGGATTAGATTTGCTGCCCTCACATAGTAAAAGGTCTCCAGGATTAGATTTGCTGCCCTCACATAGTAAAAGGTCTCCAGGATTAGATTTGCTACCCTCACATAGTACAAGGTCTCCAGGATTAGGTTTGCTGCCCTCACATAACATGAACAAACTCGGCACCACCACTTTATGCCTCCTTGTAGGTACATTGCGCTGATGCGTCCACTGTCACATGTCCTTATACCAACCTTTTGTTGTTGTTAATGTAAGGGCGCATGTAAAATGAAGCGATCACACTGTTACCTTAGGGACATGTCTAACCAGTGTTATTGTTAATCTAATGCCTCCAGTGATAAGATGCATTTAAACTATGTTACAAACGGCACTCCTGCTGTTTTCCCCAGTATGATAAGTAAGTTGCTCCTTTACGCTGCTGAGTGTCCTGGTGTCCCAACGGTCCCATGCCCTTAAACCAACTCTTTAGCTGCTATTGATTTACTGTGTCTGGTAAACAAGCAATGCCACCATTAAAGTAATCCCATATTTGAGGAATCTCATTATTGATCATAATGCTTCTGGTAACATGAAGCATTGCTGACGTTTTAAAATTTCTACTGTCCTTGCGTGATTGCCATGAACATAATTAAGATGTTTCTTTTCATTTTGTATAGGTTTCATATATTCTTATTGACCAACAATTGTTTACTTTCTATCTTTTTGTGCAGATAGGGATATCCATTTCACCTTGTTGCTATTGTGACCTTTTGGTGAACTGCACAAAACACTTTTTTTTGGAATGAGTGTCTTGTGCAGTTCAACTCAAATGTCACGTGAGCAACATCTCTCAATTTTGGTGGAACTGCACAAAATGGTGATTGGAGTTTCCAAAATCTGTGTCATGTTCTGCTGGTAATCTCGTGCAATATTTTATTAGCCTTTGCAAGATGAGCCGTCACTATTACCACAATGGCACTTTATTTTAGTGGAACTGCACAAAAGGATAACAAAATTATAGGTGCACCTTACATGAGCCGGACAGCCAACCTTAATGTTCCTCAATTTTAGTGCAACTACTAAAGAAGAACCTGCCAGCTCACGAGAGCAAGTACTTCTTGCTAGCTGAATGATGCAATCTTTGCTTCATTTCAGATGAACTGCAGAAAAGGCGCATGAATTGAATCATGGAACTCAAGGCATGCTTCATCCGAGTGGAGCTGCAGGTTGAGTAAAGGAGGCCACTATTAAAGTGAAATCATGCTCTCCTGGTTCGTGCTATGCAAAGAGGAATACTCAACTACAGATGTTGTGACGGTCAAGAGCATTCGCCAAGTTCTTCGATTGTATGACATGGCTAGCCAAGATGGATTTAATCCCGATATTCACTTTATCAAAAGGCTATAATGGGTTGGTTCTAAATCTTGCAAGTTGGGAATCACTGAGATGTGTAGGCATCTTTGTTGTACTTATTATTTGAATCTTATTTGTTGGTTCTGAATCTTGCAAGCTGGGAATCTATGAGATGTGTAGGCATCTTTTTTGTACTTATTATTTGGATCTTATTTGTTGGTTCTGAATCTTGCAAGCTGGGAATCAATGAGATGTGTAGGCATCTTTGTTGTACTTATTATTTGGATCTTATTTGTTGGTTCTGAATCTTGCAAGCTGGGAATCAATGAGATGTGTAGGCATCTTTGTTGTACTTATTAATTGGATCTTATTTGTTGGTTCTGAATCTTGCAAGCTGGGAATCAATGAGATGTGTAGGCATCTTTGTTGTACTTATTATTTGGATCTTATTTGTTGGTTCTGAATCTAGCAAGCTGGGAAACACGGCATGATGATGCAGAGGACAACAACCATAACAAACAGTTCAAACTTGGTAGTATTATCTTTGTGAAAGTGCGACAAATGTGCTAATCATGTGCGTCCTGAGAATAATAATTCTAATTGTTGTGCATGTTGATCCTGTGGCACTGATAGAACGAGCGAATGCATTGCATGTTTTAAGTATACATTTCTATTAAAGCTAATTAAATTTAAGTAAAGTGACCACTAACTCCTGTTATTACAGTACCAATACAGACCCGCTCATGAACCGACGTGTGGCCGAGGGTGCATCTTCTGCCGTGCGTGCAGCGGACGAGGGAGGGGTAGTAACTGTTGTCACCTGTACACACTCAGCTTACTGTTGAATCCAGTTCCCCAGGAGTTGAAAAATGAACTGTTGCCGCCGCCTACACACTCGTTCACTCGAAGAGACTCCAACGGCGATCCGAGGGGTGAGCCTGCTGGATATGGACTTCAGCAAGGAGTTCCCCTTTGAGTTCGTCGTTCAGTCCTATGGATGCACCAAGTTGAATGTGATGTACACCAACGATACGGACTCGGTGAAGCTCTGCCTTGCCGTAGTCCTATGGCTGCACCAGGTTCTGGAGCATTCGCCCGTTTTATCGGCAGCGCCGACTGCACCTTCGCTATGGTGGAGAGAAGGAAGAACGCGACGATTCGGCCATCTGGTGCAACAAGCTTCTCGACATCCAAAAGCAATAGAAGAACATCAGCAACGGGCAGGAGAAGGACTCCGTGGTTGACCTCGCTGAGACCATCATCGACCCCTGATACGCCAACATGAAAGAAGACGACCTGAACACGTGGGAGGTACCTCTGAATCTAGCCTACATAACCTACGCGGCCAAGGACACATACGCATGCGACGACATGTACAGGCAGATCTTGGACATGAGGGCGTGTCTGCTTCCCGTAACCGACGAGTACACGACAGCCGCAGCGTCATGATCAAGCGTGCCAGGAAGGTCTAGATGTTGTACTTTATCTTTTTATAAGCACCTTTATCATCTGAGTGTTTCATGCATTAGCCTATGTGTCGTAACTATCTGTTTTGTCCGAAATATTTCTTTTAAGAACCCATTAACCGGATTGCTTTTTTTAGTGGCTATTTGCTTATGTATGTAAACTAGTTCACTTGTCTGTAAAAAAAACTAGTTCACTCGGCTGCCGTGCTTTGAATCTCCTTCCTCCCAACATATTCCCCTCCTCAGGTGGACCCAGTAGGTCTCTGAATTTTCTCCCACTTTCTTTTTCGATGTAAACCGAGTTTTCTCCCAGTACTTTCCCCTAGAACCAACTCAACTGTCCCACGTCTAGCCTAAAAAATAATAATACCCCACGTACTATTAACTCATCAAATTAAAATGATATTTTATTTCGTAAGTTGAAAGTTCTTACAAAATAATAATAATTGTTTATATATAACTTGGCAAGTTAACTCCTAGTGATTGCGTACATAAGCTTGCAAAGATTTTACTAACGTGCAATCATGTGTTTATGTTTTTATAACATTTCTCCATCTAGCCCAACATGATAATTTCACCCAGCCCAGCAAGTCCGCGGATTTCGAGAAAAATGCAAATGGGATTTAAACGGGCTACATAGATGCTACATCATTGTTTCACCCAGCCCACCAAATGGACTAAAAAACGTTCACCCCGCTGATAGGTCGAACCCACCAGCTATATCTTCGCATGCAAGGAAGTGCCTCCTTATTACGCACCAAAAAATGAATACCCCCTGCTAGCTGGGACCCACCATAGTGAGTGGCTGACTTGTGGGCCTACTAAGTTGACGAGGACGGAGGGCTTTGTCAACTTAGTCAATATGAACGATTCTAGCTCCAGTGACCGTACGATGTCCATCCAACGGCCATAGTTCTTCTTCAACCTCTGGTCTTCTTGCTCCAGCCGCCCAAAGCAGCGCCGGTCGTGCCGCGTGGTCCTGCCTCTCATGGCCGACTGTGATGCCGCAAAGGCCTCACCGCCCCCTACTACTTCCACCACTGGCCCAGGGTATCCCTCTACTCACCCATAACCCTTGTTATTCTGCGACGACGGTAGCCTCACGCCGCAGCCGAACCAGTGAACCCTCGTACTCCTCTCCGTGTGGGCATCTACTGCCGCGTCTTCCCCGGCTCCGCGTCGTCCCCTTCCTAGGCCTCGCCGTCGTCCACCGCCTTGGTGCTCTCGGTGCGGCGTGGTCAATGCGGTCAACGACCGACTTCCATCGGAAGAGTACTGTACGTGGAGAGGCTGACAGCTGGGTCCACGGCCACAACCTAGTTTTTTTGTGATTTGCCAAGTAAGTCACTTTGTCAGGCCTGTTGGGCTGCAAATCTTTCAAGACGAGGAGAGCTTTCATTCGGCTGGCCGAGAAAATGGCCCATCAGTAATGAGAAATGGGTTATACATTTTTAAAACACATCAAACCAGTAATTAGTTTCAAATATCTTTTTTTTCATTTCAAGATTTTAAATTACATTAATTTTTATGCGTGGAGAATTTGTTGGATTTTATATTGATATACATTTATTTTAAAAATCAGTTTGAATGTGAGTCGAAATTTCAGGATTAAAAACAGTTTGGACCACACCGAAATATGCAAAATTTCGTATAATTTTTAACTGTGGCCACAATATGGGCTGTAATGCTAACAAAAAGAATATGGGCTCCAAAAAAACCTTAATAATTAGCAAATGGGCTGTGAATTATTAGAAATAATGGCAGATGGGTTGTATGCTGTTTTTCACATATTTAAGGCTTTCCTAAAAAAAGGTTGACGCACAAGCAGTGACTGTTGGATGGCCATCCAACAACCGTCATGCTTCTTCAATCTCTGCTCTTCCTGCTCCAGCCGCTCAAACAAGCGCCAGCGGGACTGCCTGCTCCCTCCTCCCCGCGGCCGGCTGTGCTGCCGCGCAGGCCTCACCGCCCCACCGTACTCCCATCGCTGGCCTAGCCATCCCTCTACTCACCCACACCTGTTGTTATTCTCCGGCGACGGCAGACGAACCAGTAAACCCTCGTACAGTCGTACTCCCATCCGCGTGGGAAACAAAACAACTGCCGAGTCTTCCCTGCCTCCGTGTCGTTCCCTTCTTAGGCCTCGCCGTCGTCCACCGCCCTGGTGCTCTCGGCACGGCCTGGTCAACGTGGTCAACGACCGACATGCATCTGAAGTGGACTGTACGTGGGGAGGCCAATAGCTGGGTCCACGGCCGCACGCAAGGAAATGCCTCCTTATTACGCGCAAAATAAGATTCCTCCACCTGACATCAGGGACCCACCGAAAGGGCCTCTGTATTTTGCGAAGAAAACGTTACCGCCGCTGACAGCTCGGATCCACCAGCTATATGTTCGCACGCAAGGAAGTGCCTCCTTATTACGCACAAAAAAATGAATACACCCCCTGTGTTGGAAATATGCCCTAGAGGCAATAATAAAAGTATTATTATTATATTTCCTTGTTCATGGTAATTGTCTTTATTCATGCTATAATTGTGTTATTTGGAAATCGTAATACATGTGTGAATACTAGACACCAATACGTCCCTAGTAAGCCTCTAGTTGACTAGCTCGTTGATCAATAGATAGTCATGGTTTCCTGACTATGGACATGGGGATGTCATTGATAACGAGATCACATCATTAGGAGAATGATGTGATGGACAAGACCCAATCCTAAGCATAGCACAAGATCGTGTAGTTCGTTTTGCTAGAGCTTTCCAATGTCGAGTATCTTTTCCTTAGACCATGAGATCGTGTAACTCCCGGATACTGTAGGAGTGCTTTGGGTGTACCAAACATCACAACGTAACTGGGTGACTATAAAGGTGCACTACAGGTATCTCCGAAAGTATCTGTTGGGTTGACACGGATCAAGACTGGGATTTGTCACTCCGTGTGACGGAGAGGTATCACCGGGCCCACTCGGTAATGCATCATCATAATGAGCTCAAAGTGACCAAGTGTTTGGCCACGGGATCATGCATTACGGTACGAGTAAAGTGACTTGCCGGTAACGGGACTAAACGAGGTATTGGGATACCGACGATCGAGTCTCGGGCAAGTAACCTACCGATTGACAAAGGGAATAGTTTACGGGGTTGCTTGAACCCTCGACATCGTGGTTCATCCGATGACATCATCGAGGAACATGTGGGAACCAACATGGGTATCCAGATCCCGCTGTTGGTTATTGCCCGAGAGTCGTCTCGGTCATGTCCGCATGTCTCCCGAACCCGTAGGGTCTACACACTTAAGGTTCGGTGACGCTAGGGTTATTAGGAAGACTTGGATGTGATTACCGAATCTTGTTCGGAGTCCCGGATGAGATCCCGGACGTCACGAGGAGTTCCGGAATGGTCCGGAGGTAAAGATTTATATATGGGAAGTTGTCGTACGGACACCGGAATAGTTCGGGGGCATATCGGTATTGTACCGGGGCCACCGGAGGGGCCTCGGGGGTCCACCGGGAGGGGCCACCTCTCCCGGAAGGGCTCATGGGCTGTAAAGGGGAAGGGAACCAGCCCAAAGTGGGCTGGTGCGCCTCCCCCCAAGGGCCCATGCGCCCTAGGGTTTGGGGGAACCCTAAAGGGGCCCCGCCCCTTGCTTTGGGGGCAAGCCCCCTCCCCCTTGGCCGCCGCCCCCCCCTCTAGATCCATCTAGAGGGGGCCGTCCCCCCTTGCCCCTTCCCCTATAAATAGAGGGGTGAGGGGAGGGCTGCATACACAAGTCAAGGCGCAGCCCCTCCCCTCCCCAACACCTCTCCTCCTCCGTACGCGCTTGGCGAAGCCCTGTCGGAGTTCTGCTACACCAACATCACCACGCCGTCGTGCTGCCGTTGGAGTATTCTTCCTCAACCTCTCCTTCCCCTTGCTGGATCAAGAAGGAGGAGACGTCGATCGTCCCGTACGTGTGTTGAACGCGGAGGTGCTGTCCGTTCGACACTTGGTCATCGGTGATCTGAATCACGACGAGTACGACTACGTCATCACCATCCCCTTGAACGCTTCCGCACGCAATCTGCAAGTGGTATGTAGATGCAATCTCTCTCCCATGACTCGTTGCTTAGATGGACTCATAGATGGATCTTGGTGAAACCGTAGGAAAATTTTGATTTTCTGCAACGTTCCCCAACAGTGGCATCATGAGCTAGGTCTATGCGTAGTTCTCTATTGCACGAGTAGAACACAAAGTAGTTGTGGGTGTCGAATTGTCAATTCTTCTTGCCGTTACTAGTCCTATCTTGGTTCAGCGGTATTGTGGGATGAAGCGGCCCGGACCAACCTTACACGTACGCTTACGTGAGACCGGTTCCACCGACTAACATGCACTAGTTGCATAAGGTGGCTGGCGGGTGTCTGTCTCTCCCACTTTAGTTGGATCGGATTCGATGAACAGGGTCCTTATGAAGGGTAAATAGAGATTGACAAATTCACGTTGTGGTTTTAACGTAGGTAATAAACGTTCTTGCTAGCAACCTATAACAGCCACGTAAAAAACTTGCAACAACATTAGAGGACGTCTAACTTGTTTTTGCAGCAAGTGCTTTGTGATGTGATATGGCCAGAAGTTGTGATGAATCATGTGTTGTATGAGATGATCTTGTTATTGTAATAGGAATCACGACTTCCATGTCGATGAGTATGACAACCGGCAGGAGCCATAGGAGTTGTCATTATTCTTTTATGACCTGCGTGTCATCATGTAAATTACTTTACTTTATTGCTAAACGTGTTAGCCATAGTAGTAGTAGTAATGGTTGGCGAGCAACTCCATGGAGACACGATGATGGAGATCATGATGATGGAGATCATGGTGTCGTGCCGGTGACAAGATGATCATGGAGCCCCAAGATGGAGATCGAAGGAGCTATATGATGATGGCCATATCATGTCACTACTATATAATTGCATGTGATGTTTATTATGTTTATACATCTTGTTTACTTAGAACGACGGTAGTAAATAAGATGATCCCTTACAAAATTTCAAGAAGTGTTCTCCCCTAACTGTGCACCGTTGCCAAAGTTCGTCGTTTCGAAGCACCACGTGATGATCGGGTGTGATAGATCCATACGTTCACATACAACGGGTGTAAGACAGTTTTACACATGCAAAACACTTAGGGTTAACTTGACGAGCCTAGCATGTACAGACATGGCCTCGGAACACGGAGACCGAAAGGTCGAACATGAGTCGTATAGAAGATACGATCAACATGGAGATGTTCACCGATGATGACTAGTCCGTCTCACGTGATGATCGGACACGGCCTAGTCGACTCGGATCATGTAACACTTAGATGACTAGAGGGATGTCTAATCTGAGTGGGAGTTCATTCATTAATTTGATTAGATGAACTTAATTATCATGAACTTAGTCTAAATCTTTACAATATGTCTTGTAGATCAAATGGCCCACGGTAATGTCAGCCTCAACTTCAACGCGTTCCTAGAGAAAACTAAGGTGAAAGATGATGGCAGCAACTACTCGGACTGGGTCCGGAACTTGAGGATCATCCTCATAGCAGCCAAGAAAGATTATGTCCTAGATGCACCGCTAGGTGATGTACCATTCCCAGAAAACCAGGACGTTATGAACGCCCATCAGTCACGCACTGATGATTACTCCATCGTTCAGTGCGGCATGCTTTACAGCTTAGAACCGGGGCTCCAAAAGCGTTTTGAGAAGCACGGAGCATATGAGATGTTCGAGGAGCTGAAATTGATTTTCCAAGCTCATGCCCGGGTCGAGAGATATGAAGTCTCCGACAAATTCTTTAGCTGCAAAATGGAGGAAAATAGCTCTGTCAGTGAACACATACTCAAGATGTCTAGGTTGCACAACCGCTTGACTCAACTGGAAGTTAACCTTCCGGATGAGGCGGTCATTGACAGAATCCTTCAGTCGCTCCCACCTAGCTACAAAAGCTTCGTGATGAACTACAACATGCAGGGGATGGAAAAGACCATTCCCGAGTTGTATTCAATGCTGAAATCCGCGGAGGTGGAGATCAAAAAGGAACATCAAGTGTTGATGGTGAATAAAACCACTAAGTTCAAGAAAGGCAAGGGTAAGAAGAACTTCAAGAAAGACGGCAAGGAGGTTGTCGCGCCTGGTAAATCAGTTGCCAGGAAGAAGTCAAAGAATGGACCCAAACCTGAAACTGAGTGCTTTTATTGCAAGGGAAATGGTCACTGGAAACGGAATTGCCCCAAGTACTTAGCGGATAAGAAGGCCGGCAACACTAAAGGTATATGTGATATACATGTAATTGATGTGTACCTTACCAGTGCTCGTAGTAGCTCCTGGGTATTTGATACCGGTGTTGTTGCTCATATTTGTAACTCACAGCAGGAGCTGCGGAATAAGAGAAGACTGGCGAAGGACGAGGTGACGATGCGCGTCGGGAATGGTTCCAAGGTCGATGTGATCGCCGTCGGCACGCTACCTCTACATTTACCCACGAGATTAGTTTTAAACCTCAATAATTGTTATTTAGTGCCAAGTTTGAGCATGAACATTGTATCTGGATCTCGTTTAATACGAGATGGCTACTCATTTAAATCCGAGAATAATGGTTGTTCTATTTATATGAGTGATATGTTTTATGGTCATGCTCCGATGGTTAATGGTTTATTCTTAATGAATCTCGTGCGTGATAATACACATATTCATAGTGTGAATGCCAAAAGGTGTAAAGTTGATAACGATAGTCCCACATACTTGTGGCACTGCCGCCTTGGTCACATTGGTGTCAAGCGCATGAAGAAGCTCCATGCTGATGGACTTTTAGAGTCTCTCGATTATGAATCGTTTGACACATGCGAACCATGCCTTATGGGCAAAATGACCAAGACTCCGTTCTCCGGAACAATGGAGCGAGCAACCAACTTATTGGAAATTATACATACTGATGTGTGCGGTCCAATGAGCGTTGAGGCTCGCGGAGGATATCGTTATGTTCTCACACTCACTGATGATTTGAGTAGATATGGCTATGTCTACTTAATGAAACACAAGTCTGAGACCTTTGAAAAGTTCAAGGAGTTTCAGAGTGAGGTTGAGAATCAACGTGACAGAAAGATCAAGTTTCTACGATCAGATCATGGAGGAGAGTACTTAAGTCACGAATTTGGCACACACTTAAGAAAATGTGGAATAGTTTCACAACTCACGCCGCCTGGAACACCTCAGCGTAATGGTGTGTCCGAACGTCGTAATCGCACTTTATTGGATATGGTGCGATCTATGATGTCTCTTACCGATTTACCGCTATCATTTTGGGGATATGCTCTAGAGACAGCCACATTCACTTTAAATAGGGCACCGTCTAAATCCGTTGAGACGACACCGTATGAATTATGGTTTGGAAAGAAACCTAAGCTGTCGTTTCTAAAAGTTTGGGGATGCGAGGCTTATGTCAAGAAACTTCAACCTGAAAAGCTCAAACCCAAATCGGAAAAATGCGTCTTCATAGGATACCCTAAGGAAACCATAGGGTATACCTTCTACTTAAGATCCGAGGGCAAGATCTTTGTTGCCAAGAACGGAACCTTTCTGGAGAAAGAGTTTCTCTCGAAAGAAGTAAGTGGGAGGAAAGTGGAGCTTGATGAAGTACTGCCTCTTGAAACAGAGAATAGCGCAACGCAGGAAAATGTTCCTGTGGTGCCTGCTCCAATTAGAGAGGAGGTTAATGATAATGATCAAGATACTTCGGACCAAGCTCCCACTGAACTTCGTAGGTCCACAAGGACACGTTCCGCACCAGAGTGGTACGGCAACCCTGTCCTGGAAATCATGTTGTTGGACAACGGTGAACCTTCGAACTATGAAGAAGCGATGGCGGGCCCGGATTCCAACAAATGGCTAGAAGCCATGAAATCCGAGATAGGATCCATGTATGAAAACAAAGTATGGACTTTGACAGACTTGCCCGATGATCGGCGAGCGATAGAAAATAAATGGATCTTCAAGAAGAAGACAGACGCGGATGGTAATGTCACCATCTATAAAGCTCGACTTGTCGCTAAGGGTTATCGGCAAGTTCAAGGGATTGACTACGACGAGACTTTCTCTCCCGTAGCGAAGCTGAAGTCCGTCCGAATCATGTTAGCAATTGCCGCATACTATGATTATGAGATATGGCAAATGGACGTAAAAACGGCATTCCTTAAGGGCTATCTTAAGGAAGAACTGTATATGATGCAGCCGGAAGGTTTTGTCGATCCTAAGAATGCTAACAGAGTGTGCAAGCTCCAGCGATCCATTTATGGGCTGGTGCAAGCATCTCGGAGTTGGAACATTCGCTTTGATGAGAAGATCAAAGCGTTTGGGTTTATGCAGACTTATGGAGAAGCCTGCGTTTACAAGAAAGTGAGTGGGAGCTCCGTAGCATTTCTCATATTATGTGTGGATGACATACTATTGATGGGAAATGATATAGAATTCTTGGAAAGCATAAAGACCTATTTGAACAAGTGTTTTTCAATGAAGGACCTTGGAGAAGCTGCTTATATATTAGGCATCAAAATCTATAGAGATAGATCAAGACGCCTCATAGGTCTTTTGCAAAGCACGTACCTTGATAAGATTTTGAAGAAGCTCAAAATGGATCAGTCCAAGAAAGGGTTCTTGCCTGTATTGCAAGGTGTGAAATTGAGCTCGGCTCAATGCCCGACCACGGCAAAGGATAAACAAGAGATGAGCGTCATCCCCTATGCTTCAGCCATAGGATCCATTATGTATGCCATGCTGTGTACCAGACCTGATGTAAACCTTGCCGTAAGTTTGGTAGGTAGGTACCAAAGTAACCCCGGCAAGGAACACTGGACAGCGGTCAAAAATATCCTTAAGTACCTGAAAAGGACTAAGGACATGTTTCTCGTTTATGGAGTTGACGAAGAGCTCGTCGTAAAGGGTTACGTCGATGCTAGCTTCGACACAGATCTGGATGACTCTAAGTCACAAACCGGATACGTGTATATGTTGAATGGTGGAGCAGTGAGCTGGTGCAGCTGCAAGCAGAGCGTCGTGGTGGGATCTACATGTGAAGCGGAATACATGGCAGCCTCGGAGGCAGCGCATGAGGCAATTTGGGTGAAGGAGTTCATCACCGACCTAGGAGTCATACCCAATGCGTCGGGGCCGATCAAACTCTTCTGTGACAACACTGGAGCTATTGCACTTGCCAAGGAGCCCAGGTTTCACAAGAAGACCAGGCACATCAAGCGTCGCTTCAACTCCATCCGTGAAAATGTTCAAGATGGAGACATAGAAATTTGTAAAGTGCACACGGATCTGAATGTCGCAGATCCATTGACTAAACCTCTCCCTAGGGCAAAACATGATCAGCACCAGAACTCTATGGGTGTTCGATTCATCACAATGTAACTAGATTATTGACTCTAGTGCAAGTGGGAGACTGTTGGAAATATGCCCTAGAGGCAATAATAAAAGTATTATTATTATATTTCCTTGTTCATGGTAATTGTCTTTATTCATGCTATAATTGTGTTATTTGGAAATCGTAATACATGTGTGAATACTAGACACCAATACGTCCCTAGTAAGCCTCTAGTTGACTAGCTCGTTGATCAATAGATAGTCATGGTTTCCTGACTATGGACATGGGGATGTCATTGATAACGAGATCACATCATTAGGAGAATGATGTGATGGACAAGACCCAATCCTAAGCATAGCACAAGATCATGTAGTTCGTTTTGCTAGAGCTTTCCAATGTCGAGTATCTTTTCCTTAGACCATGAGATCGTGTAACTCCCGGATACTGTAGGAGTTCTTTGGGTGTACCAAACGTCACAACGTAACTGGGTGACTATAAAGGTGCACTACAGGTATCTCCGAAAGTATCTGTTGGGTTGACACGGATCAAGACTGGGATTTGTCACTCCGTGTGACGGAGAGGTATCACCGGGCCCACTCGGTAATGCATCATCATAATGAGCTCAAAGTGACCAAGTGTTTGGCAACTGGATCATGCATTACGGCACGAGTAAAGTGACTTGCCGGTAACGGGACTAAACGAGGTATTGGGATACCGACGATCGAGTCTCGGGCAAGTAACCTACCGATTGACAAAGGGAATAGTTTACAGGGTTGCTTGAACCCTCGACATCGTGGTTCATCCGATGACATCATCAAGGAACATGTGGGAACCAACATGGGTATCCAGATCCCGCTGTTGGTTATTGCCCGAGAGTCGTCTCGGTCATGTCCGCATGTCTCCCGAACCCGTAGGGTCTACACACTTAAGGTTCGGTGACGCTAGGGTTATTAGGAAGACTTGGATGTGATTACTGAATCTTGTTCGGAGTCCCGGATGAGATCCCGGACGTCACGAGGAGTTCCGGAATGGTCCGGAGGTAAAGATTTATATATGGGAAGTTGTCATACGGACACCGGAATAGTTCGGGGGCATATCGGTATTGTACCGGGGCCACCGGAGGGGCCTCGGGGGTCCACCGGGAGGGGCCACCTCTCCCGGAAGGGCTCATGGGCTGTAAAGGGGAAGGGAACCAGCCCAAAGTGGGCTGGTGCGCCTCCCCCCAAGGGCCCATGCGCCCTAGGGTTTGGGGGAACCCTAAAGGGGGCGCCCCCCCCTTGCTTGGGGGGCAAGCCCCCTCCCCCTTGGCCGCCGCACCCCCTCTAGATCCATCTAGAGGGGGCCGGCCCCCCTTGCCCCTTCCCCTATAAATAGAGGGGTGAGGGGAGGGCTGCATACACAAGTCAAGGCGCAGCCCCTCCCCTCCCCAACACCTCTCCTCCTCCGTACGCGCTTGGCGAAGCCTTGTCGGAGTTCTGCTACACCAACATCACCAAGCCGTCGTGCTGCCGTTGGAGTATTCTTCCTCAACCTCTCCTTCCCCTTGCTGGATCAAGAAGGAGGATACGTCGATCGTCCCGTACGTGTGTTGAACGCGGAGGTGCTGTCCGTTCGGCACTTGGTCATCGGTGATCTGAATCACGACGAGTACGACTACGTCATCACCATCCCCTTGAACGCTTCCGCACGCAATCTGCAAGTGGTATGTAGATGCAATCTCTCTCCCATGACTTGTTGCTTAGATGGACTCATAGATGGATCTTGGTGAAACCGTAGGAAAATTTTAATTTTCTGCAACGTTCCCCAACACCCTGTTAGCTGGGACCCAGTATAGTGGCAGGCTGACTTGTGGGCCTACTAAGTTGACGGGGACGGAGGGCTTTGTCAACTTATTCAAGATGCACGATTCTAGCTCCAGTGATCGTACAATGTCCATCCAACGGCCGTAGTGCTTCTTCAACCTCTGGTCTTCTTGCTCCAGCCACCCAAAACCAGCATCGGTCGTGCCTCGTGCTCCTGCCTCCCGTGGCCGGCTGCGATGCGGCGGAGGCCTCACCGCCCCCTACTACTCCCACCGCTGGCCAGGCCATCCCTCTACTCACCCACACCCCCTGTTATTCTACGGCGACGACAGCCTCACACCGCAGCGAACCAGTGAACCCTCGTACTCCTCTACGCGTGGGCATCCACTGCCGCGTCTTCCCCGGCTCCGCTTCGTCCCCTTCCTAGGCCTCGCCATCGTCCACCACCCTTGTGCTCTTGGCGCGGCGTGGTCAACGTGGTCAAGGAACGGCTTCCATCGGACGTGTACTGTACGTTGTACGTGGAGAGGCTGACAGTTGGGTCCACGGCCGCAGCAAGGAAGTGCCTCCTTATTGCGTGCAAAATAATTATTCCTCCACGTGTCAGCGGGGACCCACCGGACGGGCCACCGTATTTCGCGAAAAAATGTTTCCCCCTGACTGCTGGGACCCACCAGCTACACCTTCGCACGCAAGGAAGTGCGTCCAGGCAAAAAAACAAAACGATTCGCCCCCTTGACTGCTGGGACCCACCAGCTACATCTTCGCAGGCAAGGAAGTGCCTGACAGTCGGGACCCACCTGGTCGAAGCGTACGTAGGGTTGTCATTCTGGTCGCGAACATGTACGTACATATATACTGGTCGATGTAGAGGCGCGCACGTGTCGTAGTAGAAGCGCGCACGTATCATGTACACGTACGTACAGCGGCTAGGGTGCAAGAAAGAAAATACGGCCACGTATGTGTACATACGGGCGGGGTCTCGAATGCCTACTCGCGCATACGTATAGCGAGGGCTCGTGTACATGGCTGGGTCGGAACGGAGAAACAGCGTCGTCGTCGCGTTCATGGGAAGGCAACGGAATGCGTCGTGTTCATTGGGAGGCAACGAAACATGTGGGAGCCAACCGGCTGGGTCGGAACGGAATGCGTGGTCGTGTTCATCGGGAGGGCTTGGATGGAACAGGCGATGGAAACGAGGCCTGGCGTACCACAGAACGGAGGAACGGACCTCCTACGGTCGAAACAGGATTCTGTTCATCGGGAGGGGTCTGGCGTACCGCAAAACGAAGGAAGCGGACCTCCTATGGTCGAAATGGGGGTCCTGTTGATGGGGAAGGGTGTGGCGTACCGCAAAACGGAGGAAACAGACTTTTGTTGGAGAGCTACGGTCGAAACAGGGGTCCTGTTCATCGGGAGGGGTGTGGCGTACCGCAAAACGGGACTCCACGGGATACTGTTCATCTCCACCGTCGACCTCCTCCAGCCTCCACGGGCTCCTGTTCATCCAGCCTCCACCGCGCCCTACTCCACCGGCTACTGTTCAACCACCCTCCACCATCTACTGTTCATCCAGCCCTCCACACCACGGGGTCCTGTTCAACCACCCCTCCACGGGCACCCCTCCATCGTCTACTGTTCATCCAGCCCTCCACACCACGGGGTCCTGTTCATCCACCCCTCCACGGGCATCCCTCCATCGTCTACTGTTCATCCAGCCCTCCACCACACCACGGGGTCCTGTTCATCCAGAGGCAACACCACCGCTCACTGTTCATCCAAACCCCCCGCAACGCTCACTGTTCATCCTAGAGGCAGCATCTATCGGCTTCAGTTAGCAGAAGTAGCGAATGAATCGCTCGATCGGGTTCAGTTAATAGCCATCGATCGATCGCTCGGGTTCAGTAACGCGTAGCTTGCAGTGAAATCGCTCGGGTTCAGTTAGAGCCCAACGCCTCGCTTGGGTTCAGTTAGAGCCAACGCCTCACACACACCCGCGTACGTGTACAAGAGAAATGCGCATCGCTCGGCCCCCGACCTCTCACCGTAACCGGGAACTCCCCGAAAATTTCCTCCCCCTCGCTTCTACCACAGTTTTTTCCGTCATGGACGGCCCAAAGAATGTCATGCAGCTGCGTCTCCGGCCCGCCCAGGACGAAAAGCCCATTTTCTATCATGACTTTTTGTCATAGAAGTAGGAGCCCACCACATCTATGATGATACCGGGTTTTGTCACAATTATCGTCATAAAAGTGTCATATGTATGACATAATTTTTTTTCGTTTGGCCCAAAATGTCACGAATGTTTTTTTTGTAGTGCTCTCCTCCCCCTTATATACGTGGGAGGGGGCACCCCAAAGGCACACCTAGTCTTCTCTTAGCCGTGTGCAGTGCCCCCCTCCACAGTTACACACCTCGATCATATCGTCATAGTGCTTAGGCGAAGCCCTGCGCCGGTAACTTCATCATCACCGTCACCACGCCTTCGTGCTGAAGGAACTCTCCCTCGGCCTCAACTGGATCAAGAGTTCGAGGGACGTCATCGAGCTGAACATGTGCTGAACATGGAGGTGTCGTATTTTCGGTGCTTGGATCGGTTGGATCGCGAAGACGTTCGACTAGATCAACCGCGTTACTAAACGCTTCCGCCATCGGTCTACGAGGGTACGTGGACACACTCTCCCTGCTCATTGATATGCATCTCTGATAACCCACAAGTATAGGGGATCGCAACAGTTTTCGAGGCTAGAGTATTCAACCAAAATTTATTGATTCGACACAAGGGGAGCCAAAGAATATTCTCAACTATTAGCAGTTGAGTTGTCAATTCAACCACACCTGGATAACTTAATATCTGCAGCAAAGTATTTAGTAGCAAAGTAGTATGGAAGTAACGGTAATGATAGCAAAAGTAATATTTTTGGGTTTTGTAGTGATTGTAACAGTAGCAACGAAAAAGTAAATAAGCGAAGAACAATATAGGAAAAGCTCGTAGGCATTGGATCGGTGATGGAGAATTATGCCGGATGCGGTTCATCATGTAACAATCATAACATAGGGTGACACAGAACTAGCTCCAATTCATCAATGTAATGTAGGCATGTATTCAGAATATAGTCATACGTGCTTATGGAAAAGAACTTGCATGACATCTTTTGTCCTACCCTCCCGTGGCAGCGGCGTCCTAATGGAAACTAAGGGATATTAAGGCCTCCTTTTAATAGAGTACCGGAACAAAGCATTAGCACATAGTGAATACATGAACTCCTCAAACTATGGTCATCACCGGGAGTGGTCCCGATTATTGTCACTTTGGGGTTGCCAGATCATAACACATAGTGGGTGACTATAGGCTTGCAAGATAGGATCAAGAACTCACATATATTCATGAAAACATAATAGGTTCAGATCTGAAATCATGGCACTCGGGCCCTAGTGACAAGCATTAAGCATAGCAAAGTCATAGCAATATTAATCTCAGAACATAATGGATACTAGGGATCAAACCCTAACAAAACTAACTCGATTACATGATAGATCTCATCCAACCCATCACCGTCTAGCAAGCCTACGATGGAATTACTCACGCACGGCGGTGACCATCATGAAATTAGCGATGGAGGATGATTGATGATGACGACGGCGACGAATCACCCTCTCCAGAGCCTCGAACGGACTCCAGATCAGCCCTCCCAAGAGGTTTTAGGGCTTGGCGGCGGCTCCGTATCATAAAATGCGATGAATTCTTCTCTCTGGTTTTTTTCTCCCAAAAGCAAATATATAGAGTTGGAGTTGAGGTCGGAGGAGCTACAGGGGTCCCACGAGGTAGGGGGCACGCCCTAGGGGGGAGAGCGCGCCCCACCCTCGTGGACAGGGTGTGGGACCCCTGGTCTTCATCTTTTGCAAGGATTTTTTATTAATTCCAAATAGATGTTCCGTGAAGTTTCAGGTCATTCCGAGAACTTTTGTTTCTGCACATAAATAACACCATGGAAAGTCTGCTGAAAACATCGTCTGTCCGGGTTAGTTCCATTCAAATCATGCAAGTTAGAGTCCAAAACAAGGGCAAAAGTGTTTGGAAAAGTAGATACGACGGAGACGTATCAACTCCCCCAAGCTTAAACCTTTGCTTGCCATCAAGCAATTCAGTTGATAAACTGAAAGTGATAAAGAAAAACTTTTACAAACTCTGTTTGGTATTGTTGTTGTAAATATGAAAAGCCAACATTCAAGTTTTCAGCAAAGATTATGACTAACCACATTTGCAATAACTCTTAGGTCTCATGTTTACTCATATCAATAGCATAATCAACTAGCGAGCCATAATAATAAATCTCGGATGAAAACACTTTCACAAAATAATCATGATATGATATAACAAGATGGTATCTCGCTAGCCCTTTCTGAGACCGCAAAACATAAATGCAGAGCACCTTTAAAGATCAAGGACTGACTAGACATTGTAATTCATGGTAAAAGAGATCCAATCATAGTCATACCCAATATAAATTAATAGTACTGAATGCAAATGACAGCTGCGCTCTCCAGCTAGTGCTTTTTAATAAGAGGGTGATGACTCAACATAAAAGTAAATAGATAGGCCCTTCGCAGAGGGAAGCACGGATTTATAGAGGTGCCAGAGCTCGATTTTGAAATAGAGATAAATAATATTTTGAGCGGCATACTTTCATTATCAACATAACAACCAAGAGATGGCGATATCTTCCATGCTACACACATTATAGGCGGTTCCCAAACAGAATGGTAAAGTTTATACTCCCCTCCACGAACAAGCATCAATCCATGACTTGCTCGAAACAACGAGTGTCTCCAACTAGCAACAGTCCCATGGGGAGTTTTGTTTGCAATTAATTTGATTTAGTTTACATAAAGCATGGGACTGGGCATCCCGATGACCAGCCATTTTCTCGTGAGTGAGGAGCGGAGTCCACTCCTCTTGAGAATAACCCGCCTAACATGGAAGATATGGACAGCCCTAGTTGATACATGAGCTATTCGAGCATACAAAACAGAATGTTTATTTGAAGGTTTAGAGTTTGGCACATACAAATTTACTTGGAACAACAGGTAGATACCGCATATAGGAAGGTATAGTGGATTCATCTGCAATAACTTTGGGGTTTAAGGGATTGTACTCACAAGTGATGTCTACTACTCAACCTTCTCCTTGTAGACGTTGCTGGGCCTGCAAGTGCACAAGTTTGTAGGACAGTAGCAAATTTTCCTCAAGTGGATGACCTAAGGTTTATCAATTTGTGGGAGGCGTAGGATGAAGATGGTCTCACTCAAGCAACCCTGCAACCAAATAGCAAAGAGTCTCTTGTGTCCCCAACACACCCAATACAATGGTAAATTGTATAGGTGAACTAGTTCGGCGAAGAGATGGTGATACAAGTGCAATATGGAAGGTAGATAGGGTTTTTGTAAACTGAAAATATAAAAACAACAAGGTAACTAGCGATAAAAGTGAGCGTAAACGGTATTGCAATGCTTTGAAACAAGGCCTAGGGTTCATACTTTCACTAGTGCAAGTCCTCTCAACAATAATAACATAATTGGATCACATAACTATCCCTCAACATGCAACAAAGAGTCACTCCAAAGTCACTAATAGCGGAGAACAAACGAAGAGATTATGGTAGGGTATGAAACCACCTCAAAGTTATTCTTTCCAATCAATTCATTGAGCTATTCCTATAAGTGTCACAAACAGCCCTAGAGTTTGTACTAGAATAACACCTTAATACACAAATCAACCAAAACCCTAATGTCACCTAGATACTCCAATGTCACCTCAAGTATCCGTGGGTATGATTATACGATATGCATCACACAATCTCAATTCATCTACTCAAACCAACACATAGAACCTCCAAGAGTGCCCAAAGTTTCTACCGAAGAATCACGACGAAAACGTGTGCCAACCCCTATGCATAGGTTCATGGGCGGAACCCGCAAGTTGGTCACCAAAACATACATCAAGTGGCACGTGATATCCCATTCTCACCACAGATACGCACGGCAAGACATACATCAAGTGTTCTCAAATCTTTAAAGACTCAATCTGATAGATAACTTCAAAGGGAAACTCAATCCATTACAAGAGAGAAGAGGGGGAGAAGAAACATAAGATCCAACTATAATAGCAAAGCTCGCGATACATCAAGATCGTGCCAAATCAAGAACACGAGAGAGAGAGAGAGAGATCAAACACATAGCTACTGGTACATACCCTCAGCCCCGAGGGTGAACTACTCCATCCTCATCATGGAGAGCGCCGGGATGATGAAGATGGCCACCGGTGAGGGTTCCCCCTCCGGCGGGGTGCCGGAACAGGGTCCCGAGAGGTTTTTGGTGGCCACAGAGGCTTGCGGCGGCGGAACTCCCGGTCTAATCTCTGTTCTGGAAGTTTTGCGATACGTAGGTATATATGGGTGAAAGGAGTACATCGGTGGACCGAAGGGGGGGCCACGAGGCAGGGGGTGCGCCCCTACCCTCGTGAGCACCTCCTTCATCTTCTGACGTAGGGTCCAAGTCTATCTGGTAGGTTTCCTTCCAAAAATAACTTCTCCAGTTGATTTCATTCCGTTTCGACTCCGTCTGATATTCCTTTTCCTCGAAACACTGAAGTAGGCATAAAACAACAAATCTGGGCTGGGCCTCCGGTTAATAGGTTAGTCCCAAAAAATAATATAAAAGTGGATAATAAAGCCCAACATTGCCCAAAATAGTAGATAATATAGCATGGAGCAATCAAAAATTATAGATACGTTGGAGACGTATCAAGCATCCCCAAGCTTAATTCCTGCTCATCCTCGAGTAGGTAAATGATAAAAAAGAATTTTTGATGCGGAGTGCTACTTGGCATAATTTCAATGTAATTCTTCTTACTTGTGATATGAATATTCAGATCCGAAAGATTCAAGACAAAAGTTTATATTGACATAAAAATAATAATACTTCAAGCATACTAATAAAGAAATTATGTCTTCTCAAAATAACATGGCCAAAGAAAGTTATCCCTACAAAATCATATAGTCTGGCTATGCTCCATCTTCACCACACAAAGTATTTAAATCATGCACAACCCCGATGACAAGCCAAGCAATTGTTTCATACTTATGACATTCTCAAACTTTTTCAATCTTCACGCAATACATGAGCGTGAGCCATGGATATAGCACTATATGTGGAATAGAATGGTGGTTGTGGAGAAGACAAAAGGAGGGGAAGATAGTCTCACATCAACTAGGCGTATCAACGGGCTATGGAGATGCCCATCAATAGATATCAATGTGAGTGAGTAGGGATTGCCATGCAATGGATGCACTAGAGCTATAAGTATATGAAAGATCAACAAAAGAAACTAAGTGTGTGTGCATCCAACTCGCTTGCTCACGAAGACCTAGAGCATTTTGAGGAAGCCCATCATTGGAATATACAAGACAAGTTCTATAATGTAAAATTCCCACTAGTATATGAAAGTGACAACATAGGAGACTCTCTATCATGAAGATCTGGGTGCTACTTTGAAGCACAAGTGTGGTAAAAGGATAGTAACATTGTCCCTTCTCTCTTTTTCTCTCATTTTTTTGGGCCTTTCCCTTTTTTTATGGCCTTTCTTTTTTTTTCTTTTTTTTCGTCCGGAGTCTCGTCCCGACTTGTGGGGGAATCATACTCTCCATCATCCTTTCCTCACTGGGACAATGCTCTAATAATGATGATCATCACACTTTTATTTACTTACAACTCATGAATTACAACTCGATACTTAGAAAAAATTATGACTCTATATGAATGCCTCTGTACCGGGATATGCAATGAATCAAGAGTGACATGTATGAAAGAATTATGAATGGTGGCTTTGCCACAAATACGATGTCAACTACATGATCATGCTAGCAATATGACAATGATGGAGCGTGTCATAATAAACGGAACGGTGGAAAGTTGCATGGCAATATATCTTGGAATGGCTATGGAAATGCCATGATAGGTAGGTATGGTGGCTGTTTTGAGGAAGATATATGGTGGGTGTATGATATCGGCGAAAAGTGCGTGGTATTAGAGAGGCTAGCAAAAGTGGAAGGGAGAAGAGTGCGTATAATCCATGGACTCAACATTAGTCATAAAGAACTCATATACTTATTGCAAAAACCTAGAAGTTATCAAAGCAAAGTATTACGCGCATGCTCCTAGGGGGATAGATTGGTAGGAAAAGACCATCTCTCGTCCCCGACCGCCACTCATAAGGAAGACAATCAATAAACACCTCATGCTCCGACTTCGTTACATAACGGTTCACCATATGTGCATGCTACGGGAATCAAAAACTTCAACGCAAGTATTCTTTAAATTCACAACTACTCAACTAGCATGACTCTAATATTATCACCTCCATATCTCGAAACAATTATCATGCTTCAATCTTTTCTTAGTATTCAACGCACTCAAAAGAAAGTTTCACAAATCTTGAATACCAAGCATATTAGGATTTTAAGAAAATTACCATGCTATTTAAGACTCTCAAAATAATATAAGTGAAGCATGAGAGTTCATCTATTTCTTCAAAATACAACTACCACCATGCTCTAAATGATATAAGTGAAGCACTAGAGCAAACAACAAACTACTCCGAAAGATATAAGTGAAGATCAATGAGTAGTCGAATAATTATGTAACCATGTGAAGACTCTCCCACATTTAAGTATTTCAGATCTTGGTACTTTATTCAAACAGCAAGCAAAGCTAAAGAAAATAAATGACGCTCCAAGCAAAACACATATCATGTGGTGAATAAAAATATAGCTCTAAGAAAAGTTACCGATGAACGAAGACGAAAGAGGGGATGCCTTCCGGGGCACCCACAAGCTTAGGCTCTTGGTTATCCTTGAATATTACCTTGGGGTGCCTTGGGCATCCCCAAGCTTAGGCTCTTGCCACTCCTTATTCCATAGTCCATCGAATCTTTACCCAAAACTTGAAAACTCCACAACACAAAACTTAACAGAAAACTCGTGAGCTCCGTTAGTGAAAGAAAACAAAATACCACTTCAAGGTACTGTAATGAGCTCATTATTTATTTATATTGGTGTTAAACCTACTGTATTATAACTTCTCTATGGTTTATAAACTATTTTACTAGCCATAGAGTCATCAAAATAAGCAAACAACACACGAAAAACAGAATCTGTCAAAAACAGAACAGTCTGTAGTAATCTGTAACTAACGCAAACTTATGGAACTCCAAAAATTCTAAAATAAATTGGTGGACCTGAGTAATTTGTCTAGTAATCATCTGCAACAAGAATCAACTAAATAGCACTCTCCAGTAAAACTTTCTAGCTAATCTCGTGAGCGCTAAAGTTTCTGTTTGTTTTACAGCATGATCATAAAGACTTCACCCAAGTCTTCCCAAAGGTTCTACTTGGCACAAACACTAATTAAAACATAAAACCACATCTAAACATAAGCTATATGGATTATTTATTCCTAAACTGAACCAAAAAGCAAGAAACTAAAATAAAATTGGGTTGCCTCCCAACAAGCGCTATCGTTTAACGCCCCTAGCTAGGCATGATGATTTCAATGATGCTCGCATAAAAGATAAGAATTGAAACATAAAGAGAGCATCATGAAGAATATGACTAGCATATTTAAGTCTAACCCACTTCCTCTGCATAGGGATTTTGTGAGCAAACAACTTATGGGAACAATAATCAACTTGCATAGGAAGGCAAAACAAGCATAACTTCAAAACTTTAAGCACATAGAGAGGAAACTTGATATTATTGCAATTCCTACAAGCATATGTTCCTCCCTCATAATAATTTTCAGTAGCATCATGAATGAATTAAACAATATAACCATCAGCTAAAGCATTCTTTTCATGATCTACTAGCATAGAAATTTTACTACTCTCCACATAAGCAAATTTCTTCTCATGAATAATAGTGGGAGCAAACTCGACAAAATAACTATCATATGATTGAGAATTAAGATCAAGATGACAAGTTTCATGGTTATCATTATTCTTTAAAGCATAGGTGTCATCACAATAATCATCATAGATAGGAGGCATGCTTTCATCATAGTAAATTTGCTCATCAAAGCTTGGGAGACAAAAAATATCATCTTCATCAAACATAGCTTCCCCAAGCTTGTGGCTTTGCATATCATTAGCATCATAGATATTCAAGGAATTCATACTAACAACATTGCAATCATGCTCATCATTCAAATATTTAGTGCCAAACAATTTAATGCATTCTTCTTCTAACACTTTGGCACAATTTTATTTCCATCATACTCACGAAAGATATTAAAGAGGTGAAGCATATGAGACAAACTCAATTCCATTTTTTAGTTTTCTTTTATAAACTAACTAGTGCTAAAACAAGAAACAAAAAGACTCGATTGCAAGATCTAAAGATATACCTTCACTTACCTAGCCTCCCCGGCAACGACGCCAGAAAAGATCTTGATGTCTACTACTCAACCTTCTCCTTGTAGACGTTGTTGGCCTCCAAGTGCACAGGTTTGTAGGACAGTAGCAAATTTCCCTCAAGTGGATGACCTAAGGTTTATCAATCTGTGGGAGGCGTAGGATGAAGATGGTCTCACTCAAGCAACCCTGCAACCAAATAGCAAAGAGTCTCTTGTGTCCCCAACACACCCAATACAATGGTAAATTGTATAGGTGCACTAGTTCGGTGAAGAGATGGTGATACAAGTGCAATATGGAAGGTAGATTGGGGTTTTTGTAAACTGAAAATATAAAAACAGCAAGGTAACTAGCAATAAAATTGAGCGTAAACGGTATTGCAATGCTTTGAAACAAGGCCTAGGGTTCATACTTTCACTAGTGCAAGTCCTCTCAATAATAATAACATAATTGGATCACATAACTATCCCTCAACATGCAACAAAGAGTCACTCCAAAGTCACTAATAGCGGAGAACAAACGAAGAGATTATGGTAGGGTACGAAACCACCTCAAAGTTTTTCTTTCCAATCAATCCGTTGGGCTATTCCTATAAGCGTCACAAACATCCCTAGAGTTCGTACTAGAATAACACCTTAAGACACAAATCAACCAAAACCCTAATGTCACCTAGATACTCCAATGTCACCTCAAGTATCCGTGGGTATGATTATACCATATGCATCACACAATCTCAATCCATCTACTCTGACCAACACATAGAACCTCAAAGAGTGCCCAAAGTTTCTACCGGAGAATCACGACGAAAATGTGTGCCAACCCAAATGCATAGGTTCATGGGCGGAACCCGCAAGTTGGTCACCAAAACATACATCAAGTGGCACGTGATATCCCATTGTCACCACAGATACGCACGGCAAGACATACATCAAGTGTTCTCAAATCTTTAAAGACTCAATCCGATAGATAACTTCAAAGGGAAAACTCAATCCATTACAAGAGAGAAGAGGGGGAGAAGAAACATAAGATCCAACTATAATAGCAAAGCTCGCGATACATCAAGATCGTGCCAAATCAAGAACACGAGAGAGAGAGAGAGAGATCAAACACATAGCTACTGGTACATACCCTCAGCCCCGAGGGTGAACTACTCCCTCCTCGTCATGGAGAGCGCCGGGATGATGAAGATGGCCACCGGTGAGGGTTCCCCCCTCCGGCAGGGTGCCGGAACAGGGTCCCGAGAGGTTTTTGGTGGCTACAGAGGCTTGCGGTGGCGGAACTCCTGATCTAATCTCGGTTCTGGAAGTTTTGAGATACGTAGGTATATATGGGTGAAAGGAGTACGTAGGTGGACCGAAGGTGGGGCCACGAGGCAGGGGGTGCGCCCCAGGGGGTGGGCGCGCCCCTACCCTTGTGAGCACCTCCTTCATCTTCTGACGTAGGGTCCAAGTCTATCTGGTAGGTGCTACCTCTTGAGCTTGTGTTGGTTTTCCCCGAAGAGGAGAGGATGATGCAGGAGAGTAGCGTAAGTATTTCCCTCAGTTTTTGAGAACCAAGGTATCAATCCAGTAGGAGGCCATGCTCAAGTCCCTCGTACCTGCACAAATCGATAGCAACTCGCAACCAACGCGACGTCAGGACCCCGATCCTAAGTCACACCGATCTATCATGTAACACATCATATCACTTTGCGGCCTCACGCACGGTATTCCCATGGGTGCCTCCTTACCTGGCCCGGGACTGTTTGCGCCTTTTGGCTCACGTATCTGATAGTGTCGCTAGCATCCATATGACAAAGAACCTGGGCCGACATGGCTAGTCGTGAACCCAAAGCAGCACTAACCCATGGAGACAGGCATACAAGAATCAACTTCGAGCATGTCGGTCAACGACGTGTGAATCCGGGATGTAGCACTGGGCTAACAGGACTCCGGTAACCCGGGCTGTAGCAGGCTAGGCAGGACTCCGGATGTCACCGCGTGACATTTCCCCGAAGGGACAGACACAGGAACGAAGTGAAACACATGCCGGCCAGTCAAGTGTCCTGAGCAGTAGTGCTGGGCTAGCAGGACTCCGGTGAACCAGGCTGTAGCGGACTACTATGGCTCAAGGAAGCACTAGACTACATTTCCCCATAAGAGAGGCTGCCAAGGATAAACAACTAGATTGTCGGATCCCGCACATACCAAGCATTTCAATCATACACACAATATGCTCGACATGTGTAAGTACAACATGGCATCACAACAAGACTCTACGACTCAAGTATATATTCATTAGGCTCCGAGGAGCGAGATATTACAAACATGGGTCTCATGACCCAACATTCAGAGCATACAAGTCAAAGCACATGCGGAAGCTTAACATGTCTGAGTACAGACATCTACAAATGAAAAAGGCTGAGAAGCCTGACTATCTACCAGATCCTGCCGAGGGCACAAGATCGTAGCTGAGGTAACAAGCTAAACATTGAAGTCCACGCGGAACTACTAGTGAGACTGAAGTCTCTCTGCAAAACATAAAATAAGCAAACGTGAGTACAAATGTACCCAACAAGAATTACATTAGAACTATCTACATATGCATCGGTATCAACAAAGGGTGGTGGAGTTTAACTGCAGCAAGCCAGCTTTGACTCGGTGGCTATCCTGAACTACGACTGCAAGTAACTCTTTTGAGGTGGCGCACACGAGTCCACATATTCACCATTTCGATACACCACTATGGATCTGCTCCCGTCTCCCTACGAGAACGCCATCCATAGCACTCACGCTTATCTTGCGCATTTTAGAGTATCCACTTTCACTTGTCTATGAACTATGCAAGGGGTCCAAGTTTCCATATCCGAGGAATCCGGCTATTCGAATAGATAATGATAACCCTGCAGGGGTGTACTTCTTCACACACGCTCTCGCCACTTACCACCATGTACACGTCATGTACCTCGGCTACCTTCAAGCGGAAGCCTAGCGAGGGAGTCGGCCACGACCTGACTAACCACACAAGTCTCTAGTGCAGGTTTATCGCCTATTCGGGTTCCATCCGCAAGGAGATCCAGCCGGGGTGTCGCTCACGGCCCCAAACGATGTGTGCAGGGTTCCCAAGCCCACCTCGACGGATGGATCTACGCTTGGTACACCGTGCCATGGTGCCTAGTCTATCCCAAGCCCACCTGTACCGGGTGCCACTTGGTAGACTACTAACACTACCTACAAACACCAGAAACTAGTTGCAACTCCTGGACAGAGATCAAGTTGATTAATAAGTCAAGAGGGGCCGAGTTACCGGAACCCAATGTGTGGTAGTAACTGTTCATGGATCACAAACACAGAACTTAGTTCCTGAGGACGACTGCAATGAGACAACCCACCATGTACTCCTACATGGACTCTCACTGCTACCTTTACCAAATCATGTTCACACACTTAGCTCTCAACAGTCGGACATGCTCACCACATTCCAATTCATTCCCGATGAATCAGACCTGACTCAACTCTAAGCAGTAGCAGGCATGACAAACAAGCATGAATGAGTAGGCACACCAGGGCTCAAACAACTCCTACTCATGCTAGTGGGTTTCATCTATTTACTGTGGCAATAACAGGTCATGCAGAGGAAAGGGGTTCAACTACCGCAGCATGTAACCGTTGAAACGTTGTTGTCCTAATGTAGTAAAAGAGAGCAGGAGCAAGAGGGTGGGATTGTATCGGAATGAACAAGTATGATGCATGATCATGACATGTCAATATGCTGTGATTTGAGCTAATGCAACTAGAAACATGTTAAATGAGGTTGGTTTGAATCCAAGATTCAAATTCATACTCCATATGTGAAGGTTTAAAAGCCTCTTATATGATTTGTCCTAAACAGCAGCCATAAGTTGTTCTAACATGCATGAAAACGGTACAGATGGATAGATTGAATTTTTCGGATCATTTTTCATATATAAACTATTTCATTTGGAGTTACGGTTGCTTTCTATGAATTTTAGAAGTTTAAAGCATTTTCTGGAATTTCCAGGATTATATTAATCCAGAAAATCATTAATGACGTCAGCACCCTGTCACTAATGTGTCAGCAGGTCAACCGAGTTGACTAGGGTCAAACCTAACCAGTGGGTCCCACTGGTCAGTGTCACAGGGCTGGCTTGGTTCAGTGACGGGTGGGGCCGGTAAAGTGCCACGTCAGCACAGTCAACGCTGACGCGTGGGGCCACAGTGGTTAACTAAACTAAACAGGAACTAAACTGCAGTTATTTAAGGGTGTGGGGCCCATATGTAAGTGGGTCAGGGGGTAATTAAGCTGGGTAATTAGTGCCTAACGACGGTGCCACGTCAGCGTCACCGGAGTTCAACGCCGACGAGCACACAGACGCGGCGGCGTCCACCCTAGAGGCCACGGCAACGGCAACTAAGGGCACCAGGGGGTTGCCCTTGCCCTTGCGCATCTAGCGGAGGCATCAGCAGGTTGCGAGGCCACCGGAATCGATGGCGGCGATGGCAAAAGCGGCGGCCGGAGCTCGGTGGTTGCGGCTGGGAGGGCTAGAGCTCGCGGGCGAGGGAGCTGAGCAACGCAGCAGCATCTACACAGCACATGGAAGAAATCTGCAAGCTCGATTTGGTCTTTGGGGCCTGCTAGCGACAACAGTGACGAGCGCGGCGGCGAGAAGCTCTCGTCCATGGCGGGGCTACGATGTAGAGGGCGGGCCCGACCAGGGGAGAAGGGGGGAGACGATGCGGGTGCTCACAGCGCATCCGATGGCGTCGTCGGCGAGGTCGGGGGGGGGGGGGTCGGTGTCGGTGTCAAACCGGCGGATCTCGGGTAGGGGGTCCCGAACTGTGCGTCTAGGCGGATGGTAACAGGAGACAAGGGACACAATGTTTTACCCAGGTTCGGGCCCTCTTGATGGAGGTAAAACCCTACGTCCTGCTTGATTAATATTGATGATATGGGTAGTACAAGAGTAGATCTACCACGAGATCAAGGAGGCTAAACCCTAGAAGCTAGCCTATGGTATGATTGTTGTATGTTGGAGTTGTTGTCCTACGGACTAAAACCCTCCGGTTTATATAGACACCGGATAGGGTTAGGGTTACAGAAAGTCGGTTACAATGATAGGAGATCTAAATATCCGCATTGCCAAGCTTGCCTTCCACGCCAAGGGAAGTCCCCTCTGGACACGGGACGAAGTCTTCAATATTGTATCTTCATAGTCCTGGAGTCCGGCTGAAGGTATAGTTCGGATGGCCAGACACCCCCTAATCCCGGACTCCCTCAGTAGCCCCCGAACCAGGCTTCAATGACGACGAGTCCGGCGTGCAGATTGTCTTCGACATTGCAAGGCGGGTTCTTCTCCAAATTCCGTGTACCTGTTGAATAATGTCCGGTATTTGTAATGTAGCGCTCCTCGGCTCCTTCGCCCAATAATGGCGGCCTTCCACATGTCGAATCGAATACGAAAAGTCTGGGTGTTTTTACATTCACACCCCTGGTCGCGTAAATGAGCCGCCTATTTAAAGAGATGGGGATTCAGATCCAAACTAAACCTTCTCCCTCTCGCGAGTAATCATCAGAGCGCATCTAGCAAAGGTCCATTCCAACATGGCCAACCATCGCAACTCCTCCTCCCGCCCTTCCAGCCCTAGGCCTGGAGACTGGAAGAGGTGCTCCATCCCGCATAGCGAGCTAGTGTTTCTTCAGACCAAGGGATTCCTCCCTCCGGCCTATATGGTCCCGGTTCGAGCCGGACTCGCCACCTATAATGGCGGAGAGCAAGCGGAGAGCGCCCCCAATCCCTCCAAAGGAGAGCGGGTATGCCTCGTCCCTTATTTAATAAGAGGACTTGGATTTCCAATTCATCCGTTTCTCCGGGGGCTTCTGAAGTTCTACGGCCTCCAGCTGCACAATCTCACGCCCGCCTCTATACTGCATATCGCGGGCTTCATTGCCCTTTGCGAGCTGTCCTTGGGAGTTGAGGCTCATTTCGCGCTGTGGAAGAGGCTATTCTGCCTGGTGCCCCGTTCTCAGGAGGGGGCAATATATCAAGTGGGCGGAGCCGAAGTATGGCGCATCGTCGGGACCGGATACCTATCCGGAACCCCGAAGAAGGCGTCCGAGGACTGGCCTTCGGAATGGTTTTATATGGAGGATGGCCCACTGTCGGATCCTATCCGGATCAGCCTCCCCGAATTCAACAATGCTCCCTTAAAGAAACGCCTAAGCTGGCGTCCACGAAGCCCTCAACGGGAAAGTGATAGGGACGTCCTTTACCTGATGGGCCAGATAAGACTATTGGCTCATTCCGGACTAACCATGATTGGAGTCATGGCCGCATGCATTATGCGGGGGTGCAGCCACTTCAGTATAGAGACCACCCCATGTGGGACTTTAACGGGGAAGATGACGCCACCCGTTACGATCGTAAGGGGCCGAACTCGGTTGCCGCTCTGATAAAGATCTTGTCCTCTTTGTACAAGGGAGAAGAGGAGGAATTCCTCCGCGTCAACCCCCAGGGTGGATTTACTATGAACAACCCTCCGAGTTGGGTAAGCGGACAATTTTCTCCACCCATTCGTTTCATATTCCCATGATTAAATATGTAGTCTAACGACTTCAACGCAGGAACTGCGTTAGGAAGTAAAGGATATAACCAGCCGTCCTCCACAGCCCGAGGATCCAGAGCGGTCCCTTAATCCGGACTCCGAACAAGATTCGGACATAGCTGTGGAGCTAATTGACGGGGTATTTCATCAGCTAAGCAAGGATGATACCTTGGTGGCCATTACGGCCGATTACCCAGGGTTAATCCTAGCCTCATAGGTAACAGGGACCGGAGTCTCATCACCTTGGGAAGGAATCCATCCTCACGCGTTTCAGTTTCCCTGACAACAACCGTGTTTTGCAAGGGAGGTTTCCGAGGCGGGAGGCCGAGCCTGCGGCCAGCCAACGAGGGACTGCAGGACCCCGTGGGGTAAAAAGGAATGTAGTCCGGACTGAGACGCCTGCGCAAAGGTATAGCGCACCATCTTCTTCCCTGGTATTATTCCTTCAGGGCATATTAACGCTCGTGTTCTCTTCAGGACGAAGAGACCTCGCCGGACTATATCCGGAGAGGTTGCTAATCGCGCCTCCACCAGCCAGGCTCCAAAGCCTGGTCCGGAAGCGGAGGTGAACACAAGGCGCGCACCGGATGCTCCTCCGACAGAGGATGCTGACAGGCTGTCTGCCACCAATTCCGAGGTGGAGAGTGCCATGAACCACAGGATTCGCTGGACAGTTCTTCGCGACGCTTGTTTCTCCCAGGAGGCCTTGGATGCCTTTAACTCAGGAGATGCGTACCTCCGTGCCGCTCAAAATGGCTTAGCCAGAGCCACAGAGCAATATGTAAAAGACATACGGGTAAGAAAATTTCTGGTAAATATATATATACCAGTAGCCCCCGAGACTTGAAACAGTTAGAATAATTGATTTAAGGATCATTTGTTTATGTAGGCTCTTACAGAAAAGAATACCCTACTGTCCCAGGAGCTAGAAGAGTGCAAAGCCCAACTGGAGGCCGCACTAGCCGCGGCAGGGGAGCCCAAGGAGACCCCCACTGGTAATATACGCTTCGAAAGATAAATATTTTCCGAAGTGCGGCATGGGTGCAAATTCTGACAAATCATTTTGCAGATGGCACCGGACTGGATCCGGAAAAACAACAACTTCTGCGCCAGTTAGAGACTGGGGAGAGCGTGCTGACAAAGGTGAGGCCGGAGAAGAATGATCTTCAGGATGCCAACACCAAGCTGGGCGTTGAACTAAAAGATGTTCGTGCCCAGCTGTCGGACTCCACTAAGGAGAATCAACGGCTTCGACGCGGCATATACAGTAATTGCTTAAACGAACTTCTGAAAAAAAGGAGTTCGGCGAGGAAGTCAAATAACAGAGTTATGTCTGTAGATATGCTGACAGGTCGTCCTGCAGAGGAGATGCCCGGTTCAACGGGCGACCTTCTTCCCGAGCTCTCGCAACTGCAGGAGCGAGTTCGGCAGGCGATGCAAGGATTTTCCCAAGCCTTATGGCCATCCCTCCCCAGGCTCGAGGGCCTTGGAGAGCTTGCAGAGAAGCTAAAGGGAGCGCGGCGGCGCTTCCGGTTGTGGAAGATATTGGCCTGCCACCAAGGCGCGGGGGAGGCCTGGGTCATGGTAAAGATGCGGTACACAAAGGCTGACCCCAACCACATGGCCGAGGTTGGACCTGTAGGACCTGATGGGAAGGAGATCCCTGTTAGCTTAGTATACGGCCAAGTAGAATTGGCCGCAAAGTATTCCCAGTAGGACTGTAAATTAGACAGCCTGTTAGATGGTATTGAAGAGGAATACAATCAGTCAGAGTGACTATGTAATTGTTAATTGACATGTGTAATGCCTTCTAGCCGGATTGTAGATCGTTTGTCGTTGCCGACCTTTTCGCTTCGACCTCGGGACCTGACGGTCCGGAGTGTGTCCGAATACCCTATCGGTTATGTAAGAACCAGGGTATGCATGGAGACCAGGCGTAGGGGTCATTAGTGCTTTATCAGACAAGTGCCCAACTAGTTATGTTATATTACATGGTTAGTAAGAAACATCTTCCAGAGAGAATAGTTCCGTTAGGGGTTCCTTTCTCTGGGAGGCATGCCCTAAAGTGCATGTCCGGACTGCAAACGCAGGAAAAGCATCTGGGAGCATATATATAAATAAGTAAAAAAGGTCATCTTTAGTTCACCGACTGAATATTCCCTTAAGAACGCTAGCTTTCGGCTTCACCCAGTCTGAGGTACACATCCGGATGACCCGGCAGTAACAATCGCAGAGGTGCTCCCTTTACCGCCTAGCCGAACAATCGGGAACGTAGGGGTAAGCACAGGAGCCAGGCAACCCAGCTTGGCCAAAACTTAAGTCATATCGATGCATATAATGGTGAAGAAAAGGTACATGCGGAAGTTTGACACATGTTTTGGGCGTGAAGCCCGTATAAATAAGCTTCTCTTTAATGAAGCCCCCAGGTATAGTGAGCGCGAGTAGCGCGTCACTTTGTTGAGCCTTTAATGGCTATAAGAGAGAGAAAATAAAAGAAAGGGTAGAAGGAGAGAAATGTAAGACAGAAAATGTAAAAAAATGGACAGAGGAAGGAGACGAACACAGAGTCCAGCGCTAGGCGTAGAATCTTCGGAGACGGGCTGCGTTCCATGGGTTCGGCTCGAGTCGGTTATCCGAGGCATCTCGCAGGCGGTACGCTCCACCGGTCAGGACTTGGTCAATTATGAAGGGACCTTCCCACTTGGGCTTGAGTTTGTCCTTTTCTTGTCCGGCAGCCGTAGAACTAATTCGCCAATGTTGTAATTTTTGGCCCGCACTTCTCTGCTTTGATATCTTTGAGCCTGCTATTGATAGAATGCAGAACAGGCTTTTGCCACGTCGCGCTCCTCCTCCAAGGCGTCCAGACTGTCCTGCCGATCCAGCTCGGCTTCTCTTTCTTCGTACATGCGCACCCGAGGTGAGTCATGAATTATGTCGCAAGGCAGAACTGCCTCTGCGCTGCACACCATAAAGAATGGTGTGTATCCGGTGGTGCGATTCGGCGTGGTCCGCAACCCCCAGAGTACGGAATCAAGCTCCTCTACCCAGTGCGTGTTGGATTCCTTTAGGGGCTGCACTAATCTGGGTTTGATGCCGCTCATGATAAGACCATTTGCACGCTCGACCTGGCCGTTAGTTTGTGGGTGATAGACGGAGGCATAATCGAGCTTAATGCCCATGTTTTTGCACCGGAGTTTTACCTCGCCGGCCGTAAAGTTCGTGCCGTTATCAGTGATGATGATGTGGGGGACACCGTAACGGTGTACGACCCCGGATATAAAGTCTATCACCGGTCCGGATTCGGCCGTCTTAACAGGCTTGGCTTCTATCCATTTGGTGAACTTATCCACCATGGCCAGTAAGTATTTTTTCTTGTTAGTTCCCCCTTTGAGGGGTCCAACCATGTCAAGCCCCCAGACCGCGAAGGGCCAAGTGATGGGGATAGTTTGGAGGGCGGTAGGTGGCATATGGCTTTGGTTTGCAAAGAGCTGGCAACCGACGCATCGTTGGACCAAGTCCTGAGCGTCTGCCCGAGCCGTCGGCCAATAGAAGCCTGTACGGAAAGCTTTGCTTACAAGGGACCGAGCTGCGGCGTGATGACCACCGAGTCTGGCATGAATTTCAGCGAGCAAGTTCCGCCCTTCCTCTTCGGAGATGCACCTCTGAAGTACTCCGGTAGTGCTTTTCTTATAAAGCTCTCCCTCATGGACTTTATAGGCCTTGGATCGCCGCACTATGCAGGGTGCCTCATTTTGGTCCTCCGGGAGCTCCTGCCTATTAAGGTAGGCTAGGAATGGTTCTGTCCACGGGGCGATGACGACCACTATGACGTGGGCGGAAGTTGTAATTTCATTGGCAGGGCCGCCGATTATGTCAGATTGTTCGGTGCCGGACAGTGCGGATTGGTCCGGGCTGTCATTACCAGGCTCCCCTTCCAATACTACGGATGGCTTGAACAGCCTTTCCAGGAAGACGTTGGGGGGGACTGCATCGCGTTTTGCGCCGATGCATGCCAGGATGTCTGCCGCCTGATTGTTTTCCCGGGCTATGTGGTGAAATTCGAGCCCCTCGAACCGGGCTGACATTTTTAAGACGGTGTTGCGGTAAGCTACCATTTTTGGATCCTTGGCATCGAAATCTCCATTTATTTGGGATATCGTGAGGTTCGAATCCCCGTGCACTTCTAGGCGTTGAATGCCCATGGATACTGCCATCCGGAGACCATGTAAAAGGGCCTCATATTCGGCAGCATTGTTGGAGTCCGTGTACATAATCTGGAGTACATATTCAACTGTATCTCCTGTGGGGGATGTCAAAACGACGCTAGCCCCTAGTCCGGCCAACATTTTGGAGCCGTCGAAATGCATGATCCAGTTTGAGTATGTGCCGTACTCTTTAGGGAGTTCGGCCTCCGTCCATTCTGCGACGAAGTCAGCCAAAACTTGCGACTTGATAGCTCGCCGTGGCTTATAAGTTATGTTGAACGGGAGGAGCTCGATGGCCCATTTTGCAATCTGGCCCGTTGCGTCGCGGTTGTTTATAATATCGTTGAGTGGTACTTCCGATGCTACTGTGATTGAACACTCTTGAAAGTAGTGTCGTAGCTTCCGGGATGCCATAAATACCGCGTATGCAATTTTTTGATAATGTGGGTACCGTGATTTGCATGGAGTGAAGACAGTGGACACGTAGTAAACCGACCTTTGAAGGAGGAATTTGTGTCCGTCCATTTCCCGCTCGACGACGAGTACTGCGCTGACAACTTGATGGGTCGCTGCAATGTACAATATCATTGGTTCGCCGATGTTTGGCGCGGCCAGGACTGGGTTTGTTGCCAATATGGCCTTTATTTCGTCGAGTCCGGCCGTGGCGGCATCCGTCCACTCGAAGTGTTCGGTGCGCCGAAGGAGGCGATAGAGGGGTAGTGCCTTTTCTCCCAAGTGGAAGATGAAGCGGCTTAGAGCCGCCACGCATCCGGTTAATTTTTGTATTTGTTTGAGGTCCTTTGGGATATCCAATTGTGAGAAAGCTCAGATCTTGGCTGGATTTGCTTCGATTCCTCTACCGGATACAATGAAGCCCAAGAGCTTTCCGGCTGGGACGCCGAAAACGCATTTTTCCGGGTTTAGCTTGATGTCATATGTTCGGAGATTATCAATTGTAAGCCTCAAGTCGTCTACTAGAGATTCGACATGTTTTGTTTTTACGACCACATCATCCACATATGCCTCCACTGTTTTGCCGATCTGGTTTGCCAGACATGTCTGAATCATGCGCTGATATGTTGCGCCGGCGTTTTTGTGCCCAAACGGCATTGTGTTAAAGCAGAATGGGCCGTATGGGGTGATGAATGCCATTGCGGCTTGGTCTGACTCGGCCATCTTGATTTGATGGTAGCCGAAGTATGCGTCGAGGAAACACAACGAATCGTGTCCTGCTGTGGCGTCGATAATTTGATCGATGCGGGGGAGGGGGAAGGGATCCTTTGGGCAAGCCTTGTTAAGGTCTTTAAAATCAACGCACAGGTGCCAGGATTTGTCCTTCTTTGGTGCCATCACCAAGTTTGCTAGCCAGTCCGGATGTTTTATATCTCTGATGAATCCGGCCTCCAGTAGCTTGGCTAGCTCCTCTCCCATAGCCTATCTCTTAGGTTCGAAAAAACGCAGAAGTGCTTGTTTGACAGGTTTGAATCCTTTTAGGATATTTAAGCTGTGTTCGGCCAGCCTGAGTGGGATTCCTGGCATGTCTGAAGGGTGCCAGACGAAAATGTCCTAGTTCTCGCGTAGGAACTCTCGCAGTGCGGCGTCTACATCAGGGTTTAATCATGCCCCAATGGAAGCTGTTTTATTGGGGTCCGTCGGATGGACCTGGAATTTGACTATTTCATCCGCTGGTTTAAAGGAGGTGGACTTGGATCTTTTGTCGAGTATCACATCGTCCCTGTTTACCGTGGAGCGCAGCGCAGTCAGTTCCTCAGCTGCTAGGGCTTCAGACAGTGCCTCGAGGGCCAGTGCGGCTGTCTTGTTTTCGGCGCGGAGGGCTATGTCCGGATCACTGGCGAGAGTGATGATTCCGTTTGGCCCGGGCATCTTGAGCTTCATGTACCCGTAATGGGGTATTGCTTGGAAGATTAGAGGTTCTCAATTCCTTCACGGTCACTTACGAGAGTGAGATCTGATAGAGATAATATTTTTGGTATTTTTGGTATAAAGATGCAAAGTGAAAAGTAAAAGGCAAGGTAAAAACACAGCAAGATTAAAGTGATGGAGATTGATATGATGAGAATAGCCCCGGGGGCCATAGGTTTCACTAGTGGCTTCTCTCAAGAGCATAAGTTTTCTACGGTGGGTGAACAAATTACTGTTGAGCAATTGACAGAATTGAGCATAGTTATGAGAATATCTAGGCATGATCATGTATATAGGCACCACGTCTGTGACAAGTAGATCGAAACGATTCTGCATCTACTACTATTACTCCACTCATCGACCGCCATCCAGCATGCATCTAGAGTATTAAGTTAAAAACAGAGTAACGCTATAAGAAAGATGACATGATGTAGAGAGATAAATTCATGCAATATGAAATAAACCCCATCTTGTTATCCTCAATGGCAATGATACAATACGTGCCTTGCTGCCCCTTCTGTCACAGGGAAAGGACACCGCAAGATCGAACCCAAAGCTAAGCACTTCTCCCATGGCAAGAACTACCAATCTAGTCGGCCAAACCAAACGGATAATTCAAAGAGACTTGCAAAGATAACCAATCATACATAAAAGAATTCAGAGAAGATTCAAATATTGTTCATAGATAGACTTGATCATAAACCCACAATTCATTGGTCTCAACAAACACACCGCAAAAGAAGAAGATTACATCAAATAGATCTCCACAAGAGAGGGGGAGAACATTGTATTGAGATCCAAAAAGAGAGAACAAGCCATCTAGCTAATAACTATGGACCCGAAGGTCTGAGGTAAACTACTCACACTTCATCGGAGAGGCTATGATGATGTAGAAGCCCTCCGTGATGACGGCCCTCTCCGGCGGAGCTCCGGAACAGGCCCCAAGATGGGATCTCGTGGATACAGAAAGTTGCGGCGGTGGAATTAGGTTTTTGGCTCATGTTCTGATCGTTTGGGGGTACGTGGGTATATATATGAGGAAGAAGTACGTCGGTGGAGCTTCGGTGGGCCCACGAGGGTGGGGGCGCGCCTGGGGGTGTAGGGCGCGCCCCCCTACCTCGTGCCCTCCTCGGAGCTTTCTTGGCGTAGGGTCCAAGTCTCCTGGATCTTATTCGGGAAGAAAATCACGTTCCAGAAAGGATTATTCTGTTTGGACTCCGTTTGATATTCCGTTTCTTCGAAACACTGAAATAGAAAAAAAACAACAATTCCGGGCTGGGCCTCCGGTTAATAGGTTTGTCCCAAAAATAATATAAAAGTGGAAAATAAAGCCCAATATAGTCCAAAACAGTAGATAATATAGCATGGAGCAATCAAAAATTATAGATACGTTGGAGACGTATCAGGCATTCCCAAGCTTAATTCCTGCTCGTCCTCGAGTAGGTAAATGATAAAAAGAGAATTTTTATGCGGAGTGCTACTTGGCATAGTTTCAACGCAAAACTTCTTAATTGTGGTATGAATATTCCGATTCAAAAGATTCAAGACAAAAGTTCATATTGACAGAAAGAATAATGATACTTCAAGCATACTAATAAAGCAATTATGTCTTCTCTAAATAACATGGACAAAGAAAGTTATCCCTACAAATTCATATAGTCTGGCTATGCTCCATCTTCACCACACAAAGTATTTAAATCATGCACAACCCCGATGAAAAGCCAAGCAATTGTTTCATACTTTAACATTTTCAAAACTTTTTCAACCTTCACACAATACATGAGCGTGAGCCATGGATATAGCACTATATGTGGAATAGAACGGTGGTTGTGGAGAAGAGAAAAAGAGGGGAAGATAGTCTCACATCAACTAGGCGTATCAACGGGCTATGGAGATGCCCATTAATAGATATAATGTGAGTGAGTAGCGATTGTCATGCAACGGATGCACTAGAGCTATAAGTATATGAAAGCTCAACAAAAGAAACTAAGTGGGTGTGCATCCAACTCGCTTGCTCACGAATACCTAGGGCATTTTGAGGAAGCCCATCATTGGAATATACAAGCCAAGTTCTATAATGAAATATTCCCACTAGTATATGAAAGTGGCAACATAGGAGACTCTCTATCATGAAGATCTTGGTGCTACTTTGAAGCACAAGTGTGGTAAGAGGATAGTAACATTGTCCCTTCTCTCTTTTTCTCTCATTTTTTTATTTTTTTATTTGGGCCTTTTTTATGGCCTCTTTTTTTTCTTTTTCGTCCGGAGTCTCATCCCGACTTGTGGGGGAATCATAGTCTCCATCATTCTTTCCTCACTTGGGACAATGCTCTAAAAAATTATGATCATCACACTTTTATTTTTCTTACAACTCAACAATTACAACTCGGTACTTAGAACAAGATATGACTCTATATGAATGCCTCCGGTGGGGTACCGGGATATGCAATGAATCAAGAGTGACATGTATGAAAGAATTATGAACGGTGGCTTTGCCACAAATACGATGTCAACTACATGATCATGCTAGCAATATGACAATGATGGAGCGTATCATAATAAAGGGAACGGTGGAAAGTTGCATGGCAATATATCTCGGAATGGCTATGGAAATGCCATGATAGGTAGGTATGGTGGCTGTTTTGAGGAAGATATATGGTGGGTGTATGATACCGGCGAAAAGTGCACGGTATTAGAGAGGCTAGCAATGGTGGAAGGATGGGAAAAAGTGTGTATAATCCATGGACTCAACATTAGTCATAAAGAACTCATATACTTATTGCAAAAATCTAGAAGTTATCAAAGCAAAGTATTACGCGCATGCTCCTAGGGGGATAGATTGGTAGGAAAAGACCATCGCTCGTCCCCGACCGCCACTCATAAGGAGGACAATCAATAAACACTTCATGCTCCGACTTTGCTACATAACGGTTCACCATACGTGCATGCTACGGGAATCACAAACTTCAACGCAAGTATTCTTTAAATTCACAACTACTTACACTAGCATGACTCTAATATTATCACCTCCATATCTCAAAACAATTATCATGCTTCAATCTTCTCTTAGTATTCAACGCACTCAAAAGAAAATTCCACAAATCATGAATACCAAGCATATTAATATTAAGCAATTTACCATGCTATTACGACTCTCAAAATAATTTAAGTGAAGCATGATAGATCAATAGTTTTTTTTAAACAAACCACCACCGTGCTCAAAAAGGTCTAATTGAAGCACATAGAGCAAAATTATAACGCTCAAAAGATATAAGTGAAGCACATAGAGCAAAACTACATAGCTCAAAAGATGTAAGTGAAGCACATAGAGTATTCTATCAAATTCCAATTCATAGATGGATCTATCAAAAGGTGTGTACATCAAGGATGATTGTGGCACACTAACAAACAAAGACACAAATAATACAAGACGCTCCAAGCAAAACACATATAATGTTGATGAATAAAAATATAGCTCCATGTAAATTACCGATGGAAGTGGACGAAAGAGGGGATGCCTTCCGGGGCATCCCCAAGCTTTGAATTTTTGGTGCCCTTGGATTATCTTGGGGGTGCCATGGGCATCCCCAATCTTAGGCTCTTGCCACTCCTTGTTCCATAATCCATCAAAAGAATTCACCCAAAACTTGAAAACTTCACAACACAAAACTCAATAGAAATCTCGTGAGCTCCGTTAGAGAAAGAAAACATAAAACTACTTCAAGGTACTGTAATGAACTCATTCTTTATTTATATTGGTGTTAAACCTACTGTATTCCAACTTATCTATGGATCATACCGTCCAATACTAGCCAGAGATTCATCAAAATAAGCAAACAACACACGAAAAACAGAATCTGTCAAAAACAGAACAGTCTGTAGTAATCTGTAACTAACGCAAACTTCTGGAACTCCAAAAAATCTACCAAAATTAGAAGACCTAGAAAATTTGTTTATTGATCAGCAGCAATTGGAATCAGTATTTTATCACGTTCTGATGATTTTTAATAATTCGGGCACTGAACGCAAAATTTCCGGAAATTACAGCAAAATCAAATAACTATCATCCAAGAAGATCTAATGGGTCTAGCTTGGCACAAACACTAATTAAAACACAAAACCACATCAAAACAGAAGGTAGATGGGTTATTTATTCCCTAACAGAAGAAAAACACAAAAAAAACTAAAAATAAAATTAGGTTGCCTCCCAATAAGCGCTATCGTTTAACGCCCCTAGCTAGGCATAAAAGCGAGGATAGATCTAGGTATTGCCATCTTTGGAAGGCAATCCATAAGTGGCTCTCATGATGGTTTCATATGGCAATTTTATTTTCTTACTTGGAAAGTGTTCCATGCCCTTTTTCAATGGAAATTGGAATCTAATATTCCCTTCCTTCATATCAATAATCGCAGCAACCGTTCTAAGGAAAGGTCTACCAAGAATAATAGGGCAAGAAGGATTGCAATCTATATCAAGAACAATGAAATCTATGGGCACATAATTCCTATTTTCAACAATAATAACATCATTAATCCTTCCCATAGGTTTCTTAATAGTAGAATCCGCGAGATGTAAGTTTAAACAGCAATCATCAAGATCGCGGAAATCTAGCAAATCACACAAAGTTTTGGGGATAGTGGAGACACTAGCACCCAAATCGCACAAAGCATAAAAATCATGATCTTTAATTTTAATTTTAATAGTTGGTTCCCACTCATCATAGAGTTTTCTAGGGATAGAGATTTTCAACTCAATTTTTTCTTCATAAGATTGCATCAAGGCATCAACAATATGTTCGGTGAAGGCTTCCTTTTGACTATAAGCATGCGAAGAATTTAGCACGGATTGCAACAAGGAAATACAATCAATCAAAGAGCAACTTTCATAATTAAATTCCTTGAAATCCAATATAGTGGGTTTAGCAACATCTAAATTTTTATTTCTTTCAATCCCATTTTCATCAATTTCATCATAAAGATCTAAATACTCCGAATTTTTGGAACGCCTTCTAGGTAAAGGAAGATCATATTCCGTTTCATCAATATTAATATTGCAAAACAAAGATTTGATAGGGGACACATCAATGACTTTTAGATCTTCATCTTGATTTTCATAGGAATTGGAAGAACACGCTTTAATAAAGGCATTTTTGGAAGCAAGCATCCTAGCGGTTCTTTCCTTGCACTCATCAATGGAAATTCTCATAGCTTTGAGAGACTCATTGATATCATGCTTAGGAGGAATAGATCTAAGCTTTAAAGAATCAACCTCAAGATAAATTCTATCAACGTTCCTAGCCAAATCATCAACTTTAAGCAATTTTTCTTCAAGCAAAGCATTAAAATTCTTTTGTGAATTCATAAACTCTTTAACACTATTCTCAAATTCAAAGGGCATCTTATTATAATTTCCATAAGAGTTGTTGTAGGAATTTCCATAATTATTAGAAGGATTACTAGGATATGGCCTAGGATTAAAATTCCCTCTATACGCGTTGTTACCAAAATTATTCCTACCAACGAAATTCACATCCATAGATTCATTGTTATTCTCAATCAAAGTAGACAAAGGCATATCATTAGGATCAGAAGAAACACTCTTAGTAGCAAATAATTTCATAAGTTCATCCATCTTTCCACTCAAAACATTGATTTCTTCTATCGCATGCACTTTTTATTAGAAGATCTTTCAGTATGCCATTGAGAATAATTAACCATAATATTATCTAGGAGTTTAGTAGCATATCCTAAAGTGATTTCCATAAAAGTGCCTCCCGCGGCCGAATCTAAAATATTTCTAGAAGCAAAATTCAATCCGGCATAAAAAATTTGTATAATCATCCACAAATTTAAACCATGAGTAGGGCAATTACGTATCATTAATTTCATTCTCTCCCAAGCTTGTGCAACATGTTCATGATCAAGTTACTTAAAATTCATAATATCGTTTCTAAGAGAGATGATCTTAGCGAGAGGAAAATACTTAGAGATAAAAGCATCTTTGCACTTGTTCCAAGGATCAATACTATTTTAAGGCAAAGACGAAAACCAAGCTTTAGCATGATCTTTAAGCGAAAAAGGAAATAGCTTCAATTTAACGACATCATTATCGACATCTTTTTTCTTTTGCATATCACATAAATCAACGAAGCTATTCAGATGAGTAGCGGCATCTTCACTAGGAAGGCCGGCGAATTGATCTTTCATAACAAGATTCAACAAAGCAATATTGATTTCACAAGATTCAGTATTGGCAAGAGGAGCAATCGGAGTGCTAAGGAAATCATTATTGTTGGTATTGGTGAAGTCACACAATTTGGTAGTATCTTGAGCCATCGCGACAAACAAGCAATCCAACACACGAGCAAACAAAAGGCAAGCGAGAAAAAGGCAAACGGAGAAGGAGAAGGAGAAGGAAATTGGGAAAGAGAGGGCGAATAAAACGGCAAGGGTGAAGTGGGGGAGAGGAAAACGAGAGGGAAATGGCAACTAATGTAATGTGAGAGATAGGGATTGTGATGGGTACTTGGTATGTTGACTTTTTGCGTAGACTCCCCGGCAACGGCGCCAGAAATTCTTCTTGCTACCTCTTGAGCTTGCGTTGGTTTTCCCCGAAGAGGAGAGGATGATGCAGTAGAGTAGCGTAAGTATTTCCCTCAGTTTTTGAGAACCAAGGTATCAATCCAGTAGGAGGCCACGCTCAAGTTCCTCGTACCTGCACAAATCGATAGCAACTCGCAACCAATGCGATTAGGGGTTGTCAATCCCTTCACGGTCACTTACGAGAGTGAGATCTGATAGAGATAATAGTTTTGGTATTTTTGGTATAAAGATGCAAAGTGAAAAGTAAAAGGCAAAGTAAAAACAAATCAAGATTAAAGTGATGGAGATTGATATGATGAGAATAGACCCGGGGGCCATAGGTTTCACTAGTGGCTTCTCTCAAGAGCATAAGTTTTCTACAGTGGGTGAACAAATTACTGTTGAGCAATTGACAGAATTGAGCATAGTTATGAGAATATCTAGGCATGATCATGTATATAGGCACCACGTCCGTGACAAGCAGATCGAAACGATTCTGCATCTACTAACATTACTCCACTCATCAACCGCTATCCAGCATGCATCTAGAGTATTAAGTTAAAAACAGAGTAACGCTTTAAGCAAGATGACATGATGTAGAGAGATAAATTCATGCAATATGAAATAAACCCCATCTTGTTATCCTCGATGGCAATGATACAATACGTGCCTTGCTGCCCCTTCTGTCATTGGGAAAGGACACCACAAGATCGAACCCAAAGCTAAGCACTTCTCCCATGGCAAGAACTACCAATCTAGTCGGCCAAACCAAACGGATAATTCGAAGAGACCTGCAAAGATAACCAATCATACATAAAATAATTCAGAGAAGATTCAAATATTGTTCATAGATAGACTTGATCATAAACCCACAATTCATCGGTCTCAATAAACACACCGCAAAAGAAGAAGATTACATCAAATAGATCTCCACAAGAGAGGGGGAGAACATTGTATTGAGATCCAAAAAGAGAGAAGAAGCCATCTAGCTAATAACTATGGACCCGAAGGTCTTAGGTAAACTACTCACACTTCATCGGAGAGGCTATGATGATGTAGAAGCCCTCCGTGATGATGGCCCTCTCCGGCGGAGCTCTGGAACAGGCCCCAAGATAGGATCTCATGGATACATAAAGTTGCGGCGGTGGAATTAGGTTTTTGGCTCCTGTTCTGATCGTTTGGGGGTACATGGGTATATATAGGAGGAAGAAGTACGTCGGTGGATATTCCGTGGGCCCACGAGGGTGGGGGGCGCGCCCCCTACCTCGTGCCCTCCTCGGAGCTTTCTTGGCGTAGGGTCCAAGTCTCCTGGATCTTATTCGGGAAGAAAATCACGTTCCAGTAAGGATTATTCTGTTTGGACTCCGTTCGATATTCCGTTTCTTCGAAACACTGAAATAGGCAAAAAAAACAGCAATTCTGGGCTGGGCCTTCAGTTAATAGGTTAGTCCCAAAAATAATATAAAAGTGGAAAATAAAGCCCAATATAGTCCAAAACAGTAGATAATATAGCATGGAGCAATCAAAAATTATAGATACGTTGGAGACGTACCAGTAGGTTTCCTTCCAAAAATAACTTCTCCAGTTGATTTCGTTCCGTTTCGACTCCGTCTGATATTCCTTTTCCTCGAAACACTAAAATAGGCATAAAATAGCAAATCTGGGCTGGGCCTCCGGTTAATAGGTTAGTCCCAAAAAATAATATAAAAGTGGATAATAAAGCCCAATATTGCCCAAAATAGTAGATAATATAGCATGGACCAGTCAAAAATTATAGATACGTTGGAGACGTATCAACAAGCAGTATTCCCGCTTAGTACAAGTGAAGGCTAGCAAAAGAATGGGAAGCGACCAACTAGAGAGCGACAACAGTCATGAACATGCATTAAAATTAATAAACATTGGATGCAAGCATGAGTAGGATATAATCCACCATGAACATAAATATCGTGAAGGCTATGTTGATTTATTTCAACTACATGCGTGAACATGTGCCAAGTCGAGTCACTTAAATCATTCAAAGGAGGATACCACCCCGCTATACCACATCACAACCATTTTAATAGCATGTTGGCACGCAAGGTAAACCATTATAACTCATAGCTAATCAAGCATGGCACGAGCAACTATGATATCTAATTTTCATTGCAAACATGTTTATTCATAACAGGCTGAATCAGGAATGATGAACTCATCATATTTACAAAAACAAGAGAGGTCAAGTTCATACCAGCTTTTCTCATCTCAGTCAATCCATCATATATCATCATAATTGCCTTTCACTTGCACGACCGAATGATGTGAATAATATTAAGAGTGCACGTGCATTGGACTAAGCTAGAATCTGCGAGCATTCAATAAACAGGAGAAGACAAGGCAATATGGGCTCTTGGTTAAATCAACAATAATGCATATAAGAGCCACTTCAACAATTTAATTATGGTCTTCTCCTATCGACCCCCAAAGAAAAGAAAAGAAATAAAACTATTTAGACGGGAAAGCTCCCAACAAGCAAAAGAAGAACGGGAAATCTTTTTGGGTTTTCTTTTTAATTATTACTACTACAGCAAGAAAGTAAACTAGCTAGAAGCTATTACTATTTTTTTTGTTTTTCTTAAGGTTTATCAAACACACAAGAAGAAAGCAAGAAAAGGAATATAAACTAGCATGGATATTACAGTGAAAAAGTATGAGCACCAACATCTAACAATGAGTGTGTGAACATAAATGTAATGTCGGTGGGAAATACATAGTCCCCCAGGCTTAGGATTTTTGCCTAAGTTGGTTCATTGCCAAGGATGGCCGGGCGGATACCCGTAGGTGTAGCTGGGATCGTACTGTGATGAGGAAGACTCTGATTGCCACTGGCTGGCAGTCATATCCGGATCCCAAAAGTAATCAGATTGTCGTGGAGGCTCAAATTGTGGTTCCGGCTCCAGGGTTGGTGTAGGATTCCGGTAGGCTTGAATGGCAGCCCACAGAACGAGAAACAGACCTTCAGATAAATTAAACAAGGAAGGAGTAGGCAAGGTAATAGTCTCAGGGTGATGTTTATCAAAGAACAGTTTGTATTTAAGCTCCCCTTCCCTATTCTTAACAATAAAGTCATGCGCTAGCATACTCTTATAATCTAAATAAGCATTGGGCAGCAATTTTTGTTCTTTCTCATAGAGCCTAATAGGTATGTTAAAATGTGCAGCAAGGCGTGAAGCATATATACCTCCAAAGATGGTGCCTTTTGTACGGTTCATACTTAACCGTTTAGCAATAATTCCGCCCGTACTAACAGTGTTATCAGAAAATAAACCATGGAACAAGATGATAATATCAGGAACACTAAGGTTTCCACAGTTTCCGCGACCAATCAAGCAACGACTAGAAAATATGGCAAAGCAGCATAAGACAGGAAAATGTATGCTAGTGATTCTTGCATCGGAAACCTTCCTGGTTTCCCCCACAGTAATGGTGTCAATAAACCCATCCACATCTTTACGATGTGGCTCATCTAAGGTACCCTCGAAGGGTATTTTGAAAACCTTGCAAAATTCATCTAGTGGCATCTTCTTAACAACATCATATAAATGAAACTCTACTGAAGGAGGTGTTTCCTTAGGATAATAGTAGAAGTTTTGCACAAAAGTATTGGTGAGTAAGAGATACTGATGACGTTGGTCGCGGAGGAAGTCGGTGAGGCCAGCATTCTCAGCCAATGAATAGAAATCATCATAAATCCCGGCTTCTCTCAAGAAATCATCGGAAGGCCATTCACACGGTCGGACCTCCGTGGTGCGAGGCAAATTATATTTAGGCCTCTGTGCTTCTTCATTCTGCTTTTCCTTCGAGCTTCGGCTCGATGAGCCCCTCAAAAATCTCTTCATCATTTTCTGAAATATTCTGAAATTTTTAATAACTTCAAACAAAAGTGAACCAAGTTCAACTAAATTGATAGCAACTACTCCTACAAGTGCCTAGAAACTATATCAAGCATTAGAACTACTTGGAACCATATAAATTTGACATGCAAGCTCAAGAACAGGGTCACCAAGGCAACACAAATTTGCAATGAATAGAGCACTAGAACAAAAACTAATTGGACCAATGGAGGAGTCACATACCAAGGAACAATCTCCCCAAGCAGTTTCGCGAGAGGTGCTTTGAGCAAGGAGATCGAAAATCGCAGCAAAATGAGCTAGAACTCGTGCTTGAGCTGGATATTGGTGTTTGTGGGAGGAAGAAGGAGTGTATGGGTGCAGGAATAAGTGGAGGAGGGCCACCGTGGGCCCATGAGGCAGGGGGCGCGCCCTCCACCCTCGTGGCCAGGTGCTTGCCCCTCCTGCTGTGTTCTCAGTGCCAGAAATTCTCAAATATTCTAGAAAAAATCATATTCCATTTTCAGGGCATTTGGAGAACTTTTATTTTCGGGGTATTTTTATATTGCATGGCTAAATCAGAAAACAGACAGAAAAATACTACTTTACTTTATTTCAACTAAATAACAGAAAGTAGAGAGAGGGTACAGAAGGTTGTGCCTTCTAGTTTCATCCATCTCATGCTCATCAAAAGGAATCTACTAACAAGGTTGATCAAGTCTTGTTAACAAACTCATTCCGAATAACATGGAACCGGAGAAATTTCGAATAACACTATGTTACCTCAACGGGGATATGAATATCCCCTATAATAAGAATATCATATTTCTTCTTAACAGTAGGAAGAGGAAATTCAAAACCTCCAAAAATAATCGATGGAATTTATCCAATAGAATTGATACTATGAACTTGAGGTTGTTTCCTCGGAAAGTGTACCGTATGCTCATTACCATTAACATGAAAAGTGACATTGCCTTTGTTGCAATCAATAACAGCCCCTACAGTATTCAAAAAAGGTCTTCCAAGAATAATAGACATACTATCGTCCTTGGGAATATCAAGAATAACAAAGTCCGTTAAAATAGTAACTTTTGCAACCACAACAGGCACATCCTCACAAATACCGACAGGTATAGCAGTTGATTTATCAGCCATTTGCAAAGATATTTCAGTAGGTGTCAACTTATTCAAGTCAAGTCTATGATATAAAGAGAGAGGCATAACACTAACACCGGCTCCAAGATCACATAAAGCAGTTTTAACATAATTTCTTTTAATGGAGCATGGTATAGTGGGTACTCATGGATCTCCAAGTTTCTTTGGTATTCCACCCTTAAAAGTATAATTAGCAAGCATGGTGGAAATTCCAGCTTCGGGTATCTTTCTTTTATTCGTAACAATATCTTTCATATACTTAGCATAAGGATTCAGTTTGAGCATATCAGTTAATCGCATACGCAAAAAGATAGGTCTAATCATTTCAGCAAAGCGCTCAAAATCCTCATCATCCTTTTTCTTGGATGGTTTGGGAGGAAAAGGCATGGGTTTCTGAACCCATGGTTCTCTTTCTTTACCATGTTTCCTAGCAACGAAGTCTATTTTATCATAACGTTGATTCTTTGATTGTGGGTTATCAAGATCAACAGCGGGTTCGATTTCTACATCATTGTCGTTACTAGGTTGAGCATCATCATGAACATCATCATTAATATTTTCACTAGGTTCATGTTCATTACCAGATTGTGTTTCAGCATCAGAAATAGAGATATCATTTGGATTCTCAGGTGGTTCAGCAATAGGTTCAGTAGAAGCATGCAAAGTCCTATCATTTTTCTTTTTCTTCTTTTTAGAAGACCTAGGTGCCTCAATATTATTTCTCTGAGAATCTTGTTCAATTCTCCTAGGGTGGCCTTCAGGATACTAAGGTTCCTGAGTCATTTTACCAGTTCTAGTAGCCACTCTAACAGCATAGTCATTTTTCTTACTATTCAATTCATTGAGCAAATCATTTTGAGCCATAAGTACTTGTTCTACTTGAGTGGTAACCATAGAAGCATGTTTACTAATGAGTTTAAGTTCACCTTTAACATTAGCCATATAATCACCCAAGTATTTAAGCATATCGGAATTGTATTTCAATTGTGTACCAAAATAAGCATTAAAATCTTCTTGCTTCACCATAAAATTATCAAACTCATCTAAGCATTGGCTAGCAAACTTAGTGAGAGGGATTTCAGCTTTATCATATCTATAGAGAGAATTTACCTTTACTACCTGTGTCGGGTTATCAAGACCATGAGTTTCTTCAACAGGCGGTAAATTAAGACCATGTATTTCTTCAATAGGAGGTAAATTCTTAACATCTTCGACTTTAATACCTTTTTCTGTCATAGATTTCTTTGCCTCTTGCATATCTTCAGGACTGAGAAATAGAACACCTCTGTCGGTGTACTAGAGTAGGGGTACCCTAGTATCCCGAACTTGTGCACGGGCAGTCGCAGCGCCCCGCGGCAAGGCTTGCCAGGTGACCACCAAGGACCTCCGTGGTTCCTTTGGAGCCATTCAAGAACAAAGTATTCAAGCCAAGGAGACAAGGCCCCGGCAAGAGGAGCTTGCCGGGAAGGCCATTCAAGGCACAAGACCCCGGCAAGAGGAGCTTGCCGGGAAGGCCAACCCAGGCATTTCAAGGAACTTGCCGCGACGCGCCACGCGTCCTGGCAAGGCCCGGCGAGCGACAAGCTTCCGGACTCGACAAGACAACGACCGCGGCAAGGCGTTTGCCGCGGCAAGCAACCACTCTGTACCTGCGCTCCAGCACACCCACCAACGTGTCGCTCTGGGACCCTTCCAGGCGTACGTGGCGAGAGGCTGTGCAGCCAGGGGTACACTGTGGCAAGCGGCGCTGACAAGAACGCCATCGTGGCGAGCGGTGGCGTCCCTGGCGGTCGCTTTTCTGCACTGTTTGGGCGACGTAGATAGGCATTTAATGCCCTTGTCCCCTGCTGTCAGGGTTAGGTATGATACACTGTGCAAGTAGCTGTACCAACCGCAACAACTTTACATTTTTACCCTTGCCTACGTTGCCACCTGTCGGTGACCCCTTGAGCATATAAAAGGAGGCCCATGCGCAACGTAGAAGGAGGAGGACGAAGAGAAGAACGTGGGTCTCGTTAGCTGCTGGTGGGTACTGTAGCACCCAGCGCTCCCGAGCAAGAACACAATACAATCCACAAAGCAGCAGTAGGGTTTTATGTATCAGTGCGGCCCGAAGCTAGGTAAATTGCTCGTGTGCCTCGCCTCGATCTGCTCTTTGTGCGACCTCCGCCCCCCGCCGAACCGAAAAGGGGCTCCGTCCCCATAGGTGCTCGTGGAGTCAGTTTCCCCGACATCTTTGGCGCGCCAGGTAGGGGGCGTCGAGGTTGTGTGAACCTGATCCGGCGTTCACACGAGCTAGATCTTCATCGACTTCACCGACATGCCGCCGAAGAAGAAGGCTTCGGAGGCGGCGGATCCGCCTGCGACAGACCCACCACCGCCGGAGCAAACGGCTGGTGGGGAAGACGCCGGCGAAAGAACGGGCGTCGACGAGGGAGCCCACGGTGCCGCCAGGTCCAAGGACAAGACTGCGCTGCCCGTCGGCGGCGTAGCCGGCTCCCACGACGACAGGGCGTCCGTAGATGCACCGCGCCCATCCCAGGAGGTGCGGGATCGGCAGCGTCATGGTACTCACGGTACCATACGCTTGCTGGACCCAAATCGAGCTGGCGGATCTCGGAATGCTCAAGGCCAACATGCTGGCACGAGCGAGGCACGGTCGCCTGGAAGAATATTGCTCCTTCTAACGCAGTTAGAAGTCCGAGCATATCCCGCTCCTCGCACCGTTCGCCACCGCTACCCGCCACTCCAGCAGAAGCTTTGGCGCGAGCTCAACTGCTCCTAGACTTCCCTCCAACACCGGACAAAATCGACGACTGGAGGGCCACCATTCAGAGCCTCATCGGCTTCGCCAACGGCGACACTCCACGGCAGCCGACCACATCGCAGCCGCGGCAAGTCAGCCAGGTGCGAGCCGATGGCGACAAGACCGGTGGGGGTGCAACCACCGTGCACTCTCCGCCCCGAAGGCCAAGATCGCCGACTCGCCAGGTCCACCACGACAGCGACTCCACTGCGTCATCAGATCCGCGAGCTCGCCACGATCAGTGCCAAGTTCTTCACGAATGACAGCAAGAAGACGCTCGTACTCGCATCGAGCGCCGAAGGGAAGCACGGCGTTAATCAGACCGGCGCGCTGGGCCCACAGTCGACATGCACGCGCCAGGGGAACCAGGCGACCTGCCGTACGCGGTAGGTTGCTCTGCGTTTACTCGTGAGCTGCGGCAAGTCCAGTGGCCCAGTACGAAGAACTTCAAGCCAGACGTACTAGAGAAGTACGACGGCAAGTTGCATCCGTCGGAGTTCCTCAGCATCTACACCATCGCGGTGCAAGCTGACGGGGGGCGAGACGAGAAGATCCTTGCCAACTACTTCCCGCTGGTGCTCAAGCCCAACGTCAGGTCCTGGCTCATGCACTTGCCGGACAACTCCATATCTTCCTGGGCGGACCTGTGCCATCAGTTTGTCGGCGCCTTTATGGGCGGCCACAAACCCCATGGCCAGGAAAGTGACCTTCATCTGCTCGCCCAGAAGGAAGGAGAGCCCTTGCGCAAGTACATCCAGAGATTCAGCCAAGTGCAACGCAACATCCCAGATGTCCACCCTGCCGCGGTCATCAGCGCGTTCCATCAGAACGTGCGTAACCGCAGGATGCGGGAGGAGATGGCGATGTGCAATATCAGAGGCGTCAGTGAGCTGTACGCCCTGGCCGACAAGTGTGCACGTGCTGAGGAAGGGAGGAGACTCCCCGGAGAGAACACAGGGGCATAAGGATCTGACAGCGAAGATGCTGCCCCGGCAAAGAAAAACTGGCGGCGGAACAACAGAAAGAAGAAAGGCAAAGAGGTACTAGCTGTTGAGCAGTCCGGCAACGAAGCTGGCGCCAAGACAGCCAAGACTGGTAGCTCCGGCAAGGAGGTTGCCGCATGCGCCAACTGCCAGGCTGTGGCTACCGCCGACAAGCAGGACGGCACCAACAAACAGTACTGCAAGATCCACTGCACCAAGGGCCATGACCTCCAGAGCTGCAAGAAGGTCGAGCAGCTCGTCGAGCTGCAAAGGGCCGAGTACGAGCGACGCGACAAGGAGAAGGCCCAAGGAGGTGCTGGAGGATCTGGCACAAAGCGTCCCGCCCGGGGAGGACACCGCGGCAAAGCCAAGCAGCAGCAAGGAGACAGGCCTCCCCGCGGCCGCGACAAGGATGAAGATGACGACGACGACGAAGACATGGATGATGACGAGACCAGTGAGCAGGAGTTTCAGAAAGCCACAGAGGTCTTGTGTGTTGACGGCGGTGCTTCTCTGCATACTTCCCACCGCCAACTCAAGCAGTGGGTGCGAGAAGTCAATGCGGCAGAACCACCCGTCGAATCACGCAAGATTCTGAAATGGTCCAGCACGCCTATCGTCTTTGATATTGAGGACCACCCTGATCGCACAACTGCGGTCGGGTGCTTGCCGATGTTGGTTTCACCAACTATCCGCAACCTCAAGGTCACCAAGATGCTAGTTGACGGCGGGGCCGGCTTGAACCTGATCTCCTCCGCTGTGCTTCGGAAACTCCAGGTCCTTGACAGCGAGCTCGAAGAGACTGGCACATTCCAAGGAATCAACCCGGGAAGGAGCAAGCCGAAGGGGAAGATCGCGCTGCCAGTGACATTTGGCAGCGAGTTAAACTTCAGGACTGAGAGGATCACTTTTGACGTTGCCGATTTCCATTACCTTACAATGGAATTCTCGGCCGTCCAGCGCTCGCCAAGTTCATGGCGGCCTCTCACTATGCATACAACATGCTCAAGATGCCAGGCCCGATAAGTGTCATCTCTGTCCCTGGCGACAAGAAAGATGCTCTTATCTGTGCCGACAAGATCTACCGGGAAGCAGCAGCCGCAACAGATCGCGAGACACTTGCCGCTGAAGCTCCCGGGGGGAAGAAGAAGACCAAGTCCGGCAAGAGTTCTGATGCCCACTCCGGCAAGCGCACCTCTTCGGAGTGCTGCGCTACCGTCGAGGACGCACCATCGAGCTCCACCGGCAAGTGTAAGAAGACGATGGCAGCTCCGCCAGCGACCAAGAAGGTGTCCGCCAAGGAGGACGGCACTGGTGGTACCTTCACCATCAGTGCCACTCTTGACCCTAAATAGGAAAGCGTGCTCATTGCTTTCCTGCGGGCGAACGTCGATGTGTTTGCATGGCAACCATCTGACATCCCCGGTGTTCCCAGGAAAGTAATTGAGCACCACCTTGTCGTCTGTCCTCATGCGCGGCCCGTCAAGCAGAAAGTTAGGAAGCAAGCAGTGGAGCGCCAAGAATTCATCGCAGAAGAGATCAAGAAGTTGGAAGCAGCAGGCCTTGTCAGAGGAGTGCTTCATCCTACGTGGTTGGCCAATCCTGTAGTCGTACACAAGGCAAACGGGAAATGGAGGCTTTGTATGGACTTTACTGATGTTAACAAAGCTTGTCCCAAAGATCCATTTCCCTTGCCGCGCATTGACCAGATTGTCGACTCCGCGGCCGGATGTGATTTGCTTTCATTTCTTGATGCATACTCAGGATACCATCAGATCTTCATGGCAGAAGAAGATGAAGAGAAAACCGCATTCATCACTCCATGTGGCACATATTGTTTCATACAGATGCCTTTTGGTTTGAAGAATGCTGGTTCAACATTTGCAAGGGTAGTCCATACCGCTTTTGAGCCACAAATTCACAGAAATGTGGAAGCCTACATGGATGATATAGTGGTCAAGAGCAAGGACAAGTCAACTCTGATTCCAGATTTAGAAGAGACTTTTGCAAACCTGCGCAAGATCAGCCTCAAGCTCAACCCCGAGAAGTGCGTGTTTGGAGTCCCTTCCGGCAAGCTTCTCGGGTTCTTCGTGTCTCAGCGGGGAATTGAAGCCAATCCCGACAAGATCAAGGCCATTGAGCAGATTGAAGCACCGAAGCGCGTCAAGGATGTACGAAGACTTGCCGGTTGCGTGGCAGCTCTAAGCAGGTTTATTTCTAAGTCTGTTGAGCGCGCCCTGCCATTTTTCAAAATATTGAAAAAGGCAGGTCCAATGAAATGGACTCCGGAAGCGGAGGCTGCGCTGCAGGACTTGAAGAGATACCTGTCCTCCACTCCAATACTTGTCGCACCTAAGCCACAAGAGAAGTTGCTGCTGCATCTGGCGACAACCAATCAAGTGGTTAGTGCTGCGTTAGTAGCGGAGAGGGAGGCAGATGATGAGCCGGCTACCGCGGCAAGCGCATCCGGCGACAAGTAGGGGGCTTCCCCGACAAGCTCTAGTCCCGACAAGAATGGATCTGCGCAGGCGCAAGAGGAGATACAGAAGAAGAGAATGGTGCAGCACCCAGTTTACTTTGTCAGCTCCCTTCTGCAGGGGGCTAGGTCAAGGTACTCTGGTGTGCAGAAATTGCTTTTCGGCCTTCTCATGGCCTCGAGAAAGCTGCGCCATTACTTCCAAGCACATGAGATCACAGTTGTCACTCACTTTCCGCTGAAAAGGATACTGCAGAATCCAGAAGCAACAGGCAAGATTGTTGAGTGGGCACTGGAACTGTCAAGCTTTGGCCTCAAGTTTGAGAGCACTTCAACTATCCAAAGCAGAGCATTGGCAGAATTCATAGCAGAGTGGACGCCAACACCAGATGAAGAAATTCCAGAGACGAGCATCCCCGTCAAGGAGGCAAGCAAAGAGTGGCTGATGTACTTTGATGGTGCCTTCTCGCTGCAAGGCGCCGGTGCTGGCGTGCTGCTTGTCGCACCCACCGGAGAGCACCTCAAGTACGTGGTCCAGATGCACTTTCCCAAGGAGCAAGCAACAAACAATACTGCAGAGTATGAAGGTTTGCTTGCCGGTCTCAGGATCGCGGCAGACCTTGGGATCAAGAAGCTCATTGTCAGGGGTGACTCGCAGCTTGTCGTCCGCCAAGTGAACAAGAATTATCAGAGTCCGTTGATGGAAGCTTACGTTGATGAAGTGAGAAAGCTAGAAGAGCACTTTGTCGGCCTACAGATGGAGCACGTTCCAAGAGCTCAGAACAACATTGCTGATGGCTTGTCAAAGTGCGCAGCACTTAAGTTACCTGTGGAACCAGGGATCTTTGTGCTCAAGCTGACTCAACCGTCTGTTACGCCATCAACTGGACAGGGCAAGAAGAGGAAGTTGATTTTTGGTGACTATTTTCCGGCAGAGCTTCCTGAAGCCGCCGCCAAGAAGGTCCCCAGGATCAACGCCAAGAGTGCTGAGGAGCAGTCTGCTCCGACAAGCCCCAGGGTTTGTTTCGTTGAAGCAGACGCTCCCGACAAGTTTTGCTCCGGCAAGCTTGCCGGGGAACGTCAAGCTCCGGCTGAACCGCGGGTTCTCGCCGTAGAAGCGGATGTTCCAGCAGCAGCAGATATGCCTTTAGTCCTTGTTGTCGAGCCGCAGGCTCCAGCATGGGCACAGCAGATCGTCCGTTTCCTTCAGACAGGAGAACTTCCCGAAGAGCAAGAAGAAGCGGAAAGAGTAGCCCGGCAGTCAAGTATGTACCAGTTTGTCGACAGCACACTGTACAGAAGAAGACTCAACAGTGTGAAATTGAAGTGTATTCACCGGGAAGATGGACAGAAGTTGTTGGCAGAGATACATGGAGGCATATGTGGTCACCACATTGGTGCAAGAGCACTTGCCGGCAAAGCTTTCCGGCAAGGTTTCTTTTGGCCGACAGCCCTCCAGGATGCAACTGCACAAGTAACCAAGTGTGAAGCGTGCCAGTTCCATTCCAAGCAGATACACCAGCCAGCTCAAGCTCTCGAGACGATCCCTTTATCCTGGCCATTTTCGGTCTGGGGGCTCGACATCCTCGGCCCCTTCCCCCGAGCTGTCGGGGGCTTTGAGTACTTGTACGTTGCAATCGACAAGTTCACAAAGTGGCCGGAAGTGGAAGCAGTGAGGAAGGTGACAGCACAGTCAGCAGTCAAGTTCTTCAGGTCAATTGTTTGCCGCTTCGGGATCCCTAACAGGATCATCATCGACAACGGTACGCAATTCACGAGCCGCACCTTCATGCAGTACGTCCAAGATCTTGGCGCCAAGGTCTGCTTCGCTTCTGTTGCTCACCCGAGAAGCAACGGTCAAGCGGAGAGGGCAAATGCTGAAGTGCTGCGTGGACTCAAGACCAGGACTTTCGATAGGCTACACAAGTGCGGAAGAAACTGGATCGAGGAGCTGCCGGTGGTTCTTTGGTCGATCAGGACGACGCTAAATCGAGCCACTGGCCAGACACCTTTTGCTCTAGTCTATGGAGCAGAGGCAGTTCTCCCCACGGAACTCGTATACGGATCACCTCGAGTGCTCGCTTATGATGAGCTTGAGCAAGAGCAGTTGCGAGAAGATGACGCACTGCTCCTTGAGGAAGATCGTCTTCAGGCTGCTGTGCGAGCTGCTCGCTACCAGCAAGCTTTGCGCCGCTACCATAGCCGCAAAGTTAACGCCAGAAGTCTCGAGGAAGGCGACCTTGTTCTTCGGCGCGTTCAGTCCGCCAAGAATTCAAACAAGTTGACGCCGAAGTGGGAAGGCCCTTACCGGGTGAAACGAGTCACTAGGTCTGGCGCTGTCCGCCTTGAGACCGAAGATGGCATTCCGGTGAGCAACTCCTGGAATATTGAGCATCTCCGTAAGTTTTACCCGTAAGGCGCGGTTGTCGGACCCTGTTCCGGCAACCACCTTTTGTACAAGTCTTGCTGCTGTTGCATGTAATCCTTTGTACAAAGCCAGGCGCAGACCCTGTGCATAAACAAAGCTCATGTGCTCCGCACATCCTGTCAATTTCATACTTTTTATTCTTTTTTGCATGAGTTATCTGACACTTTGTGCAGCACCCAACCCCGGTAAGCAATAACGAGCCATAAGGCTCCATATCTTTATTTTCTCTTCTTTCTTTTCTCAAGGAAAGGAAAGTTCCCCTCGCCCACAAGTTTGCCGGGGGGAAGGAGGAGATAAGGGTGAGGACCAGGCGTCGTTCAAGAAAGTTTCGCCTTGCCGGAAAGCGAACAACAGAAAAGCTAAGTTGCCAAAGTTTGAGCAATCAGGTTTTTAAATTTTTAAGTTATCTTCCTTGAACGACCATGCTTTGTATGGAAAACTTGTGCGCGAAGGAACCAGCTCGTGGCTAGTTGCGCCCTTACTTTGTTTCGAGTTTGCTCAACAACTTAAGTGTGTTGCAACTAGAGTTGCGCCCTTACTTTGTTTCGAGTCCGCTCAACAACTTAAGTGAGCTGCGACTAGTTGCGACAAGGTTTCTTGTCGGTAACGGCACCGCCAGCAGGCTGCTGAAGTCCCGCACTCAGCGCTCGCGGCAAAGGTGCCTGCGCCGGCAAGTTCCCTAAAAGCGTAGGGCAAAAGCATACAAAGGAAGGAGTCAAGTAAAGGAAATAACGTTGCAATCATGACCCAAAATAAAGCTATATATTACAAGATAGCTTGTCGCAGCTCTAATAGACTGTTTCCAGCATCTGGACCCCGGCAAGCCAGTGTTGCCGGGGGCTGCACCCGGCAAGCCAGTGTTGCCGGGGGTTGCAAGTACAAAGATTCACCCACGGCGAACCAGAGTTGCCGGGGGCTGCAATCTCAGATAAGTTTTTTCATCCCTTATCATGCATTCTCTTATGGACTGAGGAATGCGAAACCTCGTTTCTTCCTAAAAGCTACCATGCTCCCCTAACTCTAGGCCCTAGGGCTCGTTCCTAGAGCCAGGTTTGGTCGTAGTCGCGGCGGCAAAGGGACGAAACGAGGAGCCCGAACCCGCCTCATCCCTGCCTCCGCCAAAAGCGTGAGAAAGGTCGAGCGACGTGGGAAGACGACAGGGCCTGCTGCCGGGAAAAGAAGTGTCTATCTTAAAGATATCAAGGATTTGCTCCTTGACGTGGGTTCCACCCGCAAGACAAGTGACCCGGCAAGCATCCCCTTTTCACTAAATAAACACTCCACTCAGGTACAGTTCATAGAGAATGAAAAACATGAATAATGGGATTACAAGTTTTAAATGCAGCTAAGGCCCGAGGGCTTACAAATTAAAAAGAGATAAGGTGCTCGTAATCCCTTTCTTGTCCCTCTCTTCAGGAGGCAGGTCAAGGAGGCGAAAAGGGCAAAAGGGGCGCCTAGGCGAGCTACAGGTGGCAGAAGACACCAAGAGAACATCTCGGTAGTCGTCCAAGGGCTGGATGGTGATGGCGGCGCCGGAGGCAGAGCTCGAAGACGAGGCGGCAGGACGTCAGCACGCTGTCGAGGGCGTCATGCCCACGTACTCCGAGTTGACGGCCTTGCCGCCCGCCCTCTTCCTCTTCTGCAGCCTCCCAACGCTAGCCGCCCAAGGAGACGACCCCGAGAAATTCGAGGAGCCAGCGACACGGATGATGGGGTCGCCGGTGCCACATGGAGCGGCGCCCGACACCTAGTCGGACCCGTCATCCTGCCGCCCGCTACCCCCTTCGTCGCTGCCGCTGTCCTCCTCGTCACTCTCGCTCAAGGAGGAGTCTTCGCTATTAGAGGAGCTATCCACGCAGCACCTTGCCCGAGTCCCGAAGCACCCGAAGACCTTGACGGAGAGGAGACCGCCCTCCATCAGCTTAAAATGGAGGGTGAGCCCCTCCGTCAAGCGGTGGATGCGGGCGAACGTCTTCCACCCTCGACCAAGATACATCACATTAGGGGCTGGGAAGTCAACGCGGACTCGCGTACCGCTGATTCCACAGCCCCTCATGTGCAGCCTCAGTGTCTCGGGCGGGTCCAACTCCGTCTCGCTCGCAAATGGAGTCGGGAGTCGAAGGCGACGACGAGGCAGCCGACGCAGCCTGACAAAGAACTCGCAAGGGTCGTCCCCAATATAGATCACCAAGGGAAGAGGAACCGCTGGCGGAGGCGAGGCCGGCGCGCCGTCCCGTCCACCTCTTCCCCGAGCGCCTCGGCCTCGCCCACGGCCTCGCCCCCTCCCTCTTCCCCTTGCGGCTGGCTCTGCCACCACGGGTGCGGGAGAAGGAGGGACGCGTTGTCTAGCAGCGACCCTCGCCGCCACCGTTGAAGGACCAGGGTTCCCTCTCTCCATGACGAATGGAAGGGAGGGGAGCAGAAGCTGAAGAAGGAAGGAGATGAAAGAATGCTAGCCTCCGTTCCCCCCCACTCCTTATAAAGGAACAGGGTGGGGGCTCGGCCGCCCCGCTCAGCTAATCAGGACACAGAAGGAGCAGGGAACTGGGACCGGCCCACTGCCTCGACCCACGATGGCCCGGTTTCCCGCCTCCACCGTTCGCCACCCCAAGCGCATGGGAGCCACCTGGCAGGCGTGCAGAACCGAGGCGACGGATGAGGCGACCTCTCCCCACCCCGTGATCGTGGGGAGTGGACGCCTCGAAAACCACGCCTCGGCCCCGTCCAGTAAATGAACCACGCCTCCACGCCTCCCTCCATTTATGGGGAAGGCGCGAACTGCCCCTGTTTCCCCTGCTTATAAGGAGGGAGGGGGCGGACGTTCCGCTTTCCCGAATAAAGAACCCACCCACGATCTCTCCCACGACGCCGCAATTGACGCGTGCCGTTCGGGGAGGGCGCGGTGGATACGGAGTAAGGTACGGCGTGACCCAGGCTGCGCGTGCCCGTGCCCTGTTTTGGGCCTGGCCCAACAGCGCTCGGCACCGTGTATGGCCCAGGCCCGGGGGCTCCTGTCGTCAGGGTTAGGTATGATACACTGTGCAAGTAGCTGTACCAACCGCAGCAACTTTACATTTTTACCCTTGCCTATGTTGCCACCTGTCGGTGACCCCTTGAGCATATAAAAGGAGGCCCATGCGCAACGTAGAAGGAGGAGGACAAAGAGAAGAACGCTGGGTCTCGTTAGTTGCTGGTGGGTACTGTAGCACCCAGCGCTCCCGAGCAAGAACACAATACAATCCACAAAGCAGTAGTAGGGTTTTACGCATCCGTGCGGCCCGAAGCTGGGTAAACTGCTCGTGTGCCTCGCCTCGATCTGCTCTTCGTGCGACCTCCGCCCCCCGCCGAACCGAAAAGGGGCTCCATCCCCATAGGTGCTCGTGGAGTCAGTTTCCCCGACAACCTCTCTTCTTCAGAGTTGGTTTAGGAATTGGCTCAGGAGCTGGCTCAGGAAGTGTCCAATTATTTTCATTTGCCAACATATTATTCAAGAGAATCTCAGCTTCATCCGGTGTTCTTTCCCTGAAAACAAAACCAGCGCAACTATCCAGGTAATCTCTGGAAGCGTCGGTTAGTCCATTATAAAAGATATCAAGTATTTCATTTTTCTTAAGAGGATGATCACGCAAAGCATTAAGTAACTTGAGAAGCCTTCCCCAAACTTGTGGGAGACTCTCTTCTTCAATTTGCACAAAGTTGTATATTTCCCTTAAAGCAGCTTGTTTCTTATGAGTGGGGAAATATTTAGCAGAGAAGTAATAAATCATATCCTGGGGACTACGCACACAACCAGGATCAAGAGAATTAAATCATATCCTAGCATTACCCTTTAATGAGAACGGAAATATTTTAAGGATATAGAAGTAGCGAGATCTCTCATCATTAGTAAACAGGGTGGCTATATCATTCAATTTAGTAAGATGTGCCACAATAGTTTCAGACTCATAGCCATGAAAAGGACCAGATTCAACCAAAATAATTATATCAGGATCAATAGAGAATTCATAATCCTTATCAGCAACACACAGGTGAAGTAGCAAAAGCAGGGTCAGGTTTCATTCTATCATTAAGAGATTGTTGATTCCATTTAGCTAATAATCTCTTGAGTTCATATCTATCTTTGCAAGCTAAAATAGCCAAAGAAGCTTCTTTATCAAAAACATAACCCTCAGGAATAACAAGCAAGTCTTCATCATCACTTTCATCAATATAATCAGTTTCAATAATTTCTTTCTCTCTAGCCCTAGCAATTTGTTCATCAAGGAATTCACCAAGTAGCATAGAAGCATCAAGAATAGAAGTAGTTTCATCATAAGTATCATGCATAGCAGAAGTGGCATCATCAATAACATGCGACATATCAGAACGAATAGCAGAACCAGGTTTAGGTGTCGCAAGCTTACTCAAAACAGAAGGTGAATTAATAACCCACAAGTATAGGGGATCGCAACAGCTTTTGAGGGTAGAGTATTCAACCCAAATTTATTGATTCGACACAAGGGGAGCCAAAGAATATTCTCAAGTATTAGCAGCTAAGTTGTCAATTCAACCACACCTGGAAACTTAGTATCTGCAGCAAAGTGTTTAGTAGCAAAGTAATATGATAGTGGTGGTAACGGTAACAAAAGAGTAATGAAAGAAAAGTACTCCCTCCGTAAACTAATATAAGAGCGTTTAGATCATTGTTTTAGTGATCTAAACGCTCTTATATTAATTTACAGAGGGAGTAATATTTTTGGTGTTTTGTGGTGATTGTAACAGTAGCAACGGGAAAGTAAATAAACGTAAACCAGTATATGGAAAGCTCGTAGGCATTGGACCGGTGATGGAAAATTATGCCGGATGCGGTTCATCATGTAACAGTCATAACATAGGGTGACACAGAACTAGCTCCAATTCATCAATGTAATGTAGGCATGTATTCCGAATATAGTCATACGTGCTTATGGAAAAGAACTTGCATGCCATCTTTTGTCCTACCCTCCCGTAGCAGCGGGGTCCTATTGGAAACTAAGGGATATTAAGGCCTCCTTTTAATAGAGAACCGGAACAAAGCATTAGCACATAGTGAATACATGAACTCCTCAAACTATGGTCATCACCGGGAGTGGTCCCGATTATTGTCACTTCAGGGTTGCCGGATCATAACACATAGTAGGTGACTATAGACTTGCAAGATAGGATCAAGAACTCACATATATTCATGAAAACATAATAGGTTCAGATCTGAAATTATGGCACTCGGGCCCTAGTGACAAGCATTAAGCATAGCAAAGTCATAGCAACATTAATCTCAGAACATAATGGACACTAGGGATCAAACCCTAACAAAATTAACTCGATTACATGATAGATCTCATCCAACCCATCACCGTCCAGCAAGCCTACGATGGAGTTACTCACGGACGGCGGTGAGCATCATGAAATTGGTGATGGAGGATGGTTGATGATGACGACGGCGACGAATCCCCCTCTCCGGAGCCCCGAACGGACTCCAGATCAGCCCTCCCGAGGGGTTTTAGGGCTTGGCGGCGGCTCCATATCGTAAAACGTGATGATTTCTTCTCCTTTATTTTTTCTCCCCGAAAGAAAATATATAGAGTTGGAGTTGGCGTCAGAAAGTCACCAGGGGGGCCACGAGGTAGGGGGCGCGCCCCCCACCCTCGTGGACAGGGTGTGGGCCCCCTGGTCTTCATCTTTGGCGAGGATTTTTTATTATTTTTTATAAGATCTTCCGTGGAGTTTCAGGTTATTCCGAGAACTTTTGTTTTCTTCACATAAAACAACATCATGGCAATTCTGCTGAAAACAGCGTCAATCCGGGTTAGTTCCATTCAAATCATACAAGTTAGAGTCCAAAACAAGGGGAAAAGTGTTTGGAAAAGTAGATACAACGGAGACGCATCAACTCCCCCAAGCTTAAACCCTTGCTTGTCCTCAAGCAATTCAGTTGACAAACTGAAAGAGAAAAAGAAAGACTTTTACAAACTCTGTTTGCTCTTGTTGTTGTAAATATGTCAAGCCAGCATTCAAGTTTTCAGCAAAGATTATAACTAACCACATTTGCAATGACTCTCAGGTCTCATAATTACTCATATCAATAGCATAATCAACTAGCGAGCCATAATAATAAATCTCGGATGACAACACTTTCTCAAAACAATCATAATATGATATTACAAGATGGTATCTCGCTAGCCCTTTCTGAGACCGCAAAACATAAATGCAGAGCACCTTTAAAGATCAAGGACTGACTAAACATTGTAATTCATGGTAAAAGAGATCCAATCATAGTCACACCCAATATACATTAACAGTGATGAATGCAAATGACAGTTGTGCTCTCCAGCTAGTGCTTTTAATAAGAGGGTGATGACTCAACATAAAAGTAAATAGATAGGCCCTTCGCAGAGGGAAGCATGGATTTGTAGAGGTGCCAGAGCTCGGTTTTGAAATAGAGATAAATAATATTTTGAGCGGAATACTTTCATTGTCAACATAACAACTAAGAGATGGAGATATCTTCCATGTAACACACATTATAGGCGGTTCCCAAACAGAATGGTAAAGTTTATACTCCCCTCCACCAACAAGCATCAATCCATAACTTGCTCGAAACAACGAGTGTCTCCAACTAGCAACAGGTCCCAGGGGGAGTTTTGTTTGCAATTAATTTTGATTTAGTTTGCATAAAGCATGGGACTGGGCATCCCGGTGACCAGCCATTTTCTCGTGAGTGAGGAGCGGGGTCCACTCCTCTTGAGAATAACCCGCCTAACATGGAAGATAAGGGCAGCCCTAGTTGATAAATGAGCTATTGGAGCATACAAAACAGAATGTTTATTTGAAGGTTTAGAGTTTGGCACATACAAATTTACTTGGAACGGCAGGTAGATACCGCATATAGGAAGGTATGGTGGACTCATCTGGAATAACTTTGGGGTTTAAGGGATTGGATGCACAATCAGTATTCCTGCTTAGTACAAGTGAAGGCTAGCAAAAGACTGGGAAGCGACCAACTAGAGAGCGACAACAACCATGTACATGCATTAAAATTAATAAGCATTGGATGCAAGCATGAGTAGGATATAATCCACCATGAACATAAATATCATGAAGGCTATGTTGATTTTGTTTCAACTACATGTGTGAACATGTGCCAAGTCAAGTCACTTAAATCATTCAAAGGAGGATACCACCCCACTATACCACATTATAACCATCTTAATAGCATGTTGGCACGCAAGGTAAACCATTATAACTCATAGCTAATCAAGCATGACACAAGCAACTATGATCTCTAATTGTTATTGCAAACATGTTTATTCATAACAAGCTGAATCAAGAACAATGAACTCATTATATTTACAAAAACAAGAGAGGTCGAGTTCATACCAGCTTTTCTCATCTCAGTCAGTCCATCATATATCATCATAATTGCCTTTCACTTGCACGACCGAACAAAGTGAATAATAATAAGAGTGCACGTGCATTGGACTAAGCTGGAATCTGCGAGCATTCAATAAACAGGAGAAGACAAGGCAATATGGGCTCTGGGTTAAATTGGCAATAGTGCATATAAGAGCCACTTTAACAATTTAATCATGGTCTTCTCCTACTGACCCCCCAAAGAAAAGAAAAGAAATAAAAACTATTTACACGGGAAAGCTCCCAATAAGCAAAAGAAGAATGAGAAATATTTTTGGGTTTTCTTTTTAATTACTACTACAACAAGAAAGTAAACTACTACTATTTTTTTAAGGTTTAACAAACACACAAGAAGAAAGCAGGAAAAAGAAAATAAACTAGCATGGATATTACAATGAAAGAGTATGAGCACCGACATCTAGCAATGAGTGTGTCTGAACATAAATGTAATGTCGGTGAGAAATACGTACTCCCCCAAGCTTAGGCTTTTGGCCTAAGTTGGTTTATTGCCAGGGATAGCCTGGTGGATACCCGTAGGTGTAGCTGGGGTCGTACTGCGATGAAGAGTAGTTGGGGTTGTACTGTGATGAAGAAGACTCTGACTGCCATTGGCTGACAGCCATCTCTGGATCCCAAGAGTAAACAGACTGTCGTGGAGGCTCATCTTGTGGTTCCGGTTCCGGGGCTGGTGCAGGATTCCGGTAAGCTTGAATAGCAGCCCACGTAACGAGATAAGGTCCTTCAAAATTAAACAAAGAAGGAGCAGGCAAGGTAATGGTTTCAGGATGATGTTTATGAAAGAATAATTTATATTTGAGCTCTCCTTCCCTGCCCTTAACAATAAAATCATGCGCTAGCATACTCTTATATCTAAATAAGCGCTAGGCAACAACTTCTCTTCTTTCTCATGAAGCTTAATAGGTATGTTAAAATGTGCAGCGAGGCGTGCAGCATAAATGCCTCCAAAGATGGGACCCTTAGTATGGTTCATACTTAACCGTCTAGCAACAATTCCACCCATACTAACAGTGTTATCGCGGTATAAACCATGGAACAAAATAATAATATCAGGAACACTAAGGTTTCCACAGCTTCCACGACCTATCAAGCAACGACTAGCAAATGTGGCAAAATAGCGTAAAACAGGAAAATGTATGATAGTGATTCTTGCATCAGAAACCTTCCTGGTTTCTCCCACAGTGATAGTGTTAATAAATGCTTCCACCTCATTACGGTGTGGTTCATCTAAGGTACCCTCAAGGGTTATGTTGCAAACTTTGCAAATTCAGCTAATGGCATCTTTTCAACAACGTCATATAAATGAAACTCTACTGAACGAGGTGATTCCTTAGGGAAAAAGTAGAAGTTTTGCACAAAAGTATTTGTGAGTAAGAGATACTGATGACGTTGGTCGCGGAGGAAGTCAGTGAGGTCGGAATTCTCAATCAATGAATAGAAATCCTCATAAATCTCGGCTCTTCTCAAGAAGTCATCGGAAGGCCATTCACACAGCCGGACCTCCGCGGTACGAGGAAAATTATATTTGGGCCTCTGTGCTTCTTCATTTTGTTTTTCCTTCGAGCTTCGGCTCGATGAGCCCCTCAAAAGTCTCTTCATTATTTTCTGAAATAATTTGAAATTTTTAGTAACTTCAAACAAAAGTGAACAAAGCTCAACAAAACTGATAGCAACTACTCCTACAAGTGCCTAGAGCCTATATCAAGCATTAGAACTACTTGGAACCATATAAATTTGACATGCAAGCTCAAGAACATGGTCACCTATGCAGCACAAATTTGCAAAGAATAAAGCACTAGAACATAAAATAATTGGACCAATAGAGGAGTCACATACCAAGTAACAATCTTCCCAAGCAGTTTTGCGAGAGGTGCTTTGAGCAAGGAGATCGAAAATCACAGCAAGGTGAGCTAGAACTTGTGCTTGAACCAGATATTCGTGTTTGTGGGAGGAAGAATAAGAGGATGGGTGCAGGAATAAGTGGAGGAGCGCCACCATGGACCCACGAGGTAGGGGGCGTGCCCTGGGGGTAGGGCGCGCCCTCCACCCTCGTGGCCAGGTGGCAGCTCCCCCCGCAGTGATTTTTGCACCATAAATCCTCAAATATTCCCGAAAAAATCATATTAAATTGGCATGGCATTCTGAGGACTTATATTTTCGGGATATTTTTATATTGCACGGATAAGTCAGGAAACAGACAGAAAAAATACTATTTTTACTTTATTTCAACTAAATAACAGAAAGTATAAAGAGGGTACAGAAGGTTGTGCTTCTAGTTTCATCCATCTCATGCTCATCAAAAGGAATCCACTAACAAGGTTGATCAAGTCTTGTTAAGAAACTCATTCCGATTAACATGAAACCGGAGAAATTTGAATAACACCATGTTACCTCAACGGGGATATGCACATCCCCAATAATAATAATATCATATTTCTTTTTGACAGTAGGAAGAGGAAATTCAAAACCTCCAAATATAATCAATGGAATTTTTCCAGTACAATTGATACTGTGGACTTGAGGTTGTTTCCTCGGAAAGTGTACCTATGCTCATTACCATTAACATGAAAAGTGACAATGCCTTTGCTGCAATCAATAACAGCCCCTGCAGTTTTAAGAAAAGGTCTTCCAAGAATAATGGACATACTATCGTCCTCGGAATATCAAGAATAACAAAGTCTGTTAAATAGTAACTTTTGCAACCACAACAGGCACATCCTCACAAATACCGACAGGTATAGCAGTTGATTTATCAGCCATTTGCAAAGATATTTCAGTAGGTGTCAACTTATTCAAGTCAAGTCTACGATATAAAGAGAGAGGCATAACACTAATACCGGCTCCAAGATCACATAAAGCAGTTTTAACATAATTTATTTTAATGGAGCATGGTATAGTAGGTACTCCTGGATCTCCAAGTTTCTTTGGTATTCCACCCTTAAAAGTATAATTAGAAAGCATGATGGAAATTTCAGCTTCCGGTATCTTTCTTTTATGGGCCAATTCCAGTTCTGCCCCTAACTCGAACCCACTACTCAGTTTTGCCCCTAATTTTCAGGTATGCTCAGTTTTGCCCCTCCGCCGTTAGTGTCACTTATAGAAATGCCCTTTTGCGTCGTTACCGTCCGGTCAAAGTACTTTGACCATCCAGAAAAAAATTGCAAAAAAAATCAAAAAAATATGAAATTTGGTGGGACCGAAGATAGTCATGTCCGCAAGGCGCGTGCACATTTTTGTGTTGGTTGGACACTCCGGGAGCTCGTGGCAAAGGAAAACAAAAATAATTTATGCCTATGAACAGTAAATTCGAAAAAAATAGCAAAAAAGTTCAAAAAAAATTGAATTTATTTGGCGTCAAAGAGGCTTGAGTGCACAAGGTGCTTGCAAGTTTTGGTGATCAAATGACGTACGAGGCGCTCTAGAGAAAAAAAACAAAATAGTGCATTTTTTCAAAGTTTTTTTGAGCTAAAATTTATTTATTTTTTTCTCCACGAGCTCCTACGATGTCCAAACAGAACAAAAACGTGCACACATCTTGCGCACCTGAATATCTTCAGTCCCACGAAATTTCATATTTTTTTTGATTTTTTATATATTTTTTTTATGAATTTACTACTCGCATGCATACAAAATTTATGTTTTCCTTTGACACGAGCTCCCGGAGTGTCCGAACGGCATGAAAATGTGCAAGCGCCTTGCGGACATGACTATCTTCGATCCCACCAAATTTCATATTTTTTTGATTTTTGTTGCTATTTGTTCAGGACGGTCAAAGACCTTTTACCGGACGGTAACGGCATAAAAGGGCATTTCTATAAGTGAAACTAACTGCGGAGGGGCAAAACTGAGCATACCTAAAAATTAGGGGCAAAACTGAGTAGTGGGTTCGAGTTAAGGGCATATATGTAAATGTCCCTTCTTTTATTAGTTACAATATCTTTCATGTATTTAGCATAAGGATTCATTTTGAGCATATCAGTCAATCGCATACGCAAAAAGATAGGTCTAATCATTTTAGCAAAGCGCTCAAAATCCTCATCATCCTTTTTCTTGCATGGTTTCGGAGGAAAAGGCATGGGTTTCTGAACCCAAGGTTCTCTTTCTTTACCATGTTTCCTAGCAACAAAGTCTCTCTTATCATAACGTTGATTCTTTGATTGTGGGTTATCAAGATCAACAGTAGGTTCAATTTCTACATCATTATCATTACTAGGTTGAGCATCATCATGAACATCATCATTAACATTTTCACTAGGTTCATGTTCATTACCAGATTGTGTTTCATCATCAGACATAGAGATATCATTTGGATTATCAGGTGGTTCAGCAATAGGTTCACTAGAAGTTTGCAAAGTCCTATCATTTTTCTTTTTCTTCCTTTTAGAAGAACTAGGTACATCAATATTATTTCTCTGAGAATCTTGCTCAATTCTCTTATGGTGGCCTTCAGGATACAAAGGTTCCTGAGTCATTCTACCAGTTCTAGTAGCCACTCTAACAGCATAATCATTTTTCTTACTATTCATTTCATCGAGCAATTCTTTTTGAGCCTTAAGTACTTGCTCTACTTGAGTGGTAACCATAAAAGCATGTTTGCTAAAAAGTTTAAGTTCACCTCTAATATTAGCGATATAATCACCCAAGTCTTAATCACATCGGAATCGTATTTCAATTGTCTACCAAAATAAGCATTAAAATTTTCTTGTTTGACAATAAAATTATCAAACTCATCCAAGCACTGTCTAGCAGACTTATAGTAAGGGATATCACCTTCATCAAATCTATAGAGAGAATTTACCTTTACTACTTGTGTCGAGTTATCAAGATCAGGAGGTTCTTCAATAGGTAATGGATCAAGATCATATGTTTCTTCAACAGGCGGTAAATTAAGACCATTTATTTCTTCAATAGGAGGTAAATTCTTAACATCTTCATTTTTAATACCTTTTTCTTTCATAGATTTCTTTGCCTCTTGCATATCTTCAGGACTGAGAAATAGAACACCTCTCTTCTTCGGAGTTGATTTAGGAATAGGCTCATTAATTGGAGCAAGAGCTGGCTCGGGAGCTGGCTCAGGAGGTGCCCAATTATTTTCATTTGTCAACATATTATTCAATAAAATCTCAGCTTCATCCGGTGTTCTTTCCCTGAAAGAGAACCAGCACAACTATCCAGGTAATCTCTGGAAGCATCGGTTAGTCCAATATAAAAGATATCAAGTATTTCATTTTTCTTAAGAGGATGATCAGGCAAAGCATTAAGTAACTTGAGAAGCCTCCCCCAAGCTTGTGGGAGACTCTTTTCTTCAATTTGCACAAAGTTGTATATTTCCTTTAAAGCAGCTTGTTCCTTATGAGCAGGGAAATATTTAGCAGAGAAGTAATAAATCATATCCTGGGGACTACGCACACAACCAGGATCAAGAGAATTAAACCATATCTTAGCATCACCCTTTAATGGGAACAGAAATATTTTAAGTATATAAAAGTAGCGAGATCTCTCATCATTAGTGAACAGGGTGGCTATATCATTTAATTTAGTAAGATGTGCCACAACAGTTTCAGATTCATAACCATGGAAAGGATCAGATTCAACCAAAGTAATTATATCAGGATCAACAGAGAATTCATAATCCTTATCGGGAACACAAATAGGTGAAGTAGCAAAAGCAGGGTCAGGTTTCATTTTATCTTTAAGAGATTCTTTGTTCCATTTAACTAATAGCCTCTTAAGCTCGTTTCTATCTCTGCAAGCTAAAATAGTGGCAGAAGGTTCCATATCAAAAACATAACCCTCGGGAATAATAGGCCTATCTTCATCATCACTTTCATCAATATAATCAGATTCAATAATTTCTTTCTCTCTAGCCCTAGCAATTTGTTCATCAAGAAATTCACTAAGGGGCACAGTAGTATCAGGCATAGAAGTAATTTCATCATAAGTATCATGCATAGCAGAAGTGGCATCATCAATAACATGCGACATATCAGAACGAATAGCAGAAGCAGGTTTAGGTGTCGCAAGCTTACTCATAACAGAAGGTGAATCAAGTGCAGAGCTAGATGGCAGTTCCTTACCTCCCCTCGTAGTTGAGGGATAAATTGTTGTCTTAGCGTCTTTCAAGTTCTTCATAGTGTCCAGCAGATATAAATCCCAAGTGACTCAAAGAATAGAGCTATGCTCCCCGGCAACGGCGCCGGAAATTAGTCTTGATAACCCATAAGTATAGGGGATCGCAACAGCTTTCGAGGGTAGAGTATTCAACCCAAATTTATTGATTCAACACAAGGGGAGCCAAAGAATATTCTCAAGTATTAGAAGTTGAGTTGTCAGTTCATCCACACTTGGAAACTTAGTATCTACAGCAAAGTGTTTAGTAGCAAAGTAATATGATAGTGGTGGTAACAGTAACAAAAGAGTAATGAAAGCAAAGTAATATTTTTGGTGTTTTGTAGTGATTGTAACAGTAGCAACGGGAAAGTAAATAAACGTAAACCAGTATATGGAAAGCTCGTAGGCATTGGACCGGTGATGGAAAATTATGCCGGATGCGGTTCATCATGTAACAGTCATAACATAGGGTGACACTGAACTAGCTCTGATTCATCAATGTAATGTAGGCATGTATTCCGAATATAGTCATACATGCTTATGGAAAAGAACTTGCATGACATCTTTTGTCCTACCCTCCCGTGGCAGCGGGGTCCTATTGGAAACTAAGGGATATTAAGGCCTCCTTTTAATAGAGAACTGGAACAAAGCATTAGCACTTAGTGAATACATGAACTCCTCAAACTATGGTCATCACAGGGAGTGGTCCCGATTATTGTCACTTCGGGGTTGCTGGATCATAACACATAGTAGGTGACTATAGACTTGCAAGATAGGATCAAGAACTCACATATACTCATGAAAACATAATAGGTTCAGATCTGGAATCATGGCACTCGGGCCCTAGTGACAAGCATTAAGCATAGTAAAGTCATAGCAACATCAATCTTAGAACATAATGGATACTAGGGATCAAACCCTAACAAAACTAACTCGATACATGATAGATCTCATCCAACCCATCGTCGTCCAGCAAGCCTACGATGTAATTACTCACGCACGGCGGTGAGCATCATGAAATTGGTGATGGAGGATGGTTGATGATGATGACGGCGATGAATCCCCCTCTCCGGAGCCCCGAACGGACTCCAGATTAGTCCTCCCGAGAGGTTTTAGGGCTTGGCGGCGGCTCCGTATCGTAAAACGCGATGATTTCTTCTCCTTTATTTTTTTCTCCCCGAAAGCAAATATATAGAGTTGGAGTTGGCGTCGGAAAGTCTCCAGGAGGCCCATGAGGTAGGGGGGCGCACCCCCCACCCTCGTGGACAGGGTGTGGGCCCCCTGGTCTTCATCTTTGGCAAGGATTTTTTATTATTTTTTATAAGATCTTCCGTGGAGTTTCAGGTCATTCCGAGAACTTTTTTTTCTGCACATAAAACAACATCATGGCAATTCTGCTGAAAACAGTGTCAGTCCGGGTTAGTTCCATTCAAATCATACAAGTTAGAGTCCAAAACAAGGGCAAAAGTGTTTGGAAAAGTAGATACGACGGAGACGTATCATGAATCAAGTGCAGAGCTAGATGGCAGTTCCTTACCTCCCCTCGTAGTTGAGGGATAAATTGTTGTCTTAGCGTCTTTCAAATTCTTCATAATGACCAGCAGATATAAATCCCAAGTGACTCGAAGAATAGACCTATGCTCCCCGGCAACGGCGCCAAAAAATAGTCTTGATAACCCACAAGTATAGGGGATCGCAACAGTTTTCGAGGGTAGAGTATTCAACCCAAATTTATTGATTCGGCACAAGGGGAGCCAAAGAATATTCTCAAGTATTAGCAGTTGAGTTGTCAATTCAAGCACACCTGGATAACTTAATATCTGTAGAAAAGTATTTAGTAGAAAAGTAGTATGGAAGTAACGGTAACGATAGCAAAAATAATATTTTTGCGTTTTGTAGTGATTGTAACAGTAGCAACGAAAAAGTAAAGAAGCGAAGAACAATATAGGAAAAGCTTGTAGGCATTGGATCAGTGATGGAGAATTATGTCGGATGCGGTTCATCATGTAACAGTCATAACATAGGGTGACACTGAACTAGCTCCAATTCATCAATGTAATGTAGGCATGTATTCCGAATATAGTCATACGTGCTTATGGAAAAGAACTTGCATGACATCTTTTTCCTACCCTCCCGTGGCAGCGGGGTCCTAATGGAAACTAAGGGATATTAAGGCCTCCTTTTAATAGAGTACCAGAACAAAGCATTAGCACATAGTGAATACATGAACTCCTCAAACTATGGTCATCACCGGGAGTGGTCCCAATTATTGTCACTTCGGGGTTGCCGGATCATAACACATAGTAGGTGACTATAGACTTGCAAGATAGGATCAAGAACTCACATATATTCATGAAAACATAATAGGTTCAGATCTGAAATCATGGCACTCGGGCTCTAGTGACAAGCATTAAGCATAGCAAAGTCATAGCAACATCAATCTCAAAACATAGTGGATACTAGGGATCAAACCCTAACAAAACTAACTCGATTACATGATAGATCATACAACCCATCACCATCCAGCAAGCCTACGATGGAATTACTCACGCACGGCGGTGCGCATCATGAAATTGGTGATGGAGGATGGTTGATGATGACGACGGCGACGAATCCCCCTCTCCGAAGCCCCGAACGGACTCCAGATCAGCCCTCCCGAGAGGTTTTAGGGCTTGGCGGCGGCTCCGTATCGTAAAACGCGATGAATTATTCTCTCTGGTTTTTTTCTCATCGAAAGCAAATATATAGAGTTGGAGTTGAGGTCGGAGGAGCTCCAGGGGGCCCACGAGGTAGGGGGCGCGCTCTAGGGGGGAGGGCGCGTCCCCCACCCTCGTGGACAGGGTGTGGGCCCCCTGGTCTTCATCTTTTGCAAGGATTTTTTTATTAATTCCAAATAGACGTTCCGTGAAGTTTTTTAGGTCATTCCGAGAACTTTTGTTTCTGCACATAAATAACACCATGGAAAGTCTGCTGAACACAGCGTCAGTCCGGGTTAGTTCCATTCAAATCATGCAAGATAGAGTCGAAAACAAGGGCAAAAGTGTTTGGAAAAGTAGATATGACGGAGACGTATCAATCTCCTAGATAGATCTTGCGTGATCATAGGCAAAAAATTTGAAATAATGCGTTCCCCAACCGTACATTTCCCGAATTGGAAAGTAGGCCATCACAGAAATTAGTTCCAGTGATTCCTACACCAACTAGTGAGGAAGCTAATGATGACGATCATGAAACTTCGGATCAAGTTACTACTAAACCTCATAGGTCAATCAGAGTAAGATCCACACCAGAGTAGTACGGTAATCCTGTTCTGGAAGTCATGTTACTTTACCAGGACGAACCTACGAACTATGAGGAAGCGATGATGAGCCCAGATTCCGCGAAATGGCTTGAGGCCATGAAATCTGAGATGGGATCCATGTATGAGAACAAAGTGTGGACTTTGGTTGACTTGTCCGATGATCGACAAGCCATAGAGAATAAATGGATCTTCAAGAAGAAGACTGACATTGACGGTAATGTTACTGCCTACAAAGCTCGACTTGTTACGAAAGGTTTTCGACATGTTCAAGGAGTTGACTACGACGAGACTTTTTCACCCGTAGCGATGCTTAAGTCTGTCCAAATCATGTTAACAATTTCCAGCGATCCATTTATGGACTGTTGCAAGCCTCTCAGAGTTGGAATATACACTTTGATAGTGTGATCAAAGCATATGGTTTTATACAAACTTTTGGAGAAGACTGTATTTACAAGAAAGTGAGTGGGAGCTCTATAGCATTTCTGATATTATATCTGGATGGCATATTGTTGATCAGAAATGATACTGAATTTCTGAATAGCATAAAAGGATACTTGAATAAGAATTTTTCAATGAAAGACCTCGGTGAAGCTGCTTATATATTGGGCATCAAGATCTATAGAAATAGATCAAGACGCTTAATTGGACTTTCACAAAGCACATACCTTGATAAAGTTTTAAAGAAGTTCAAAATGGATCAGTCAAAGAAAGGGTTATTGCCTGTGTTACAAGGTGTGAAGTTGAGTCAGACTCAATGCCCGACCAGTGCTGAAGATGGAGAGAAAATGAAAGTCATTCCCTATGCCTCAACCATAGTTTCTATCATGTATGCAATGGTGTGTACCAGACCTGATGTGTGCCTTGCTATTAGTTTAGCAGGGAGGTACCAAAGTAATCCAGGAGTGGATCACTGGACAGCGGTCAAGAACATCCTGAAATACCTGAAAAGTACTGAGGATATGTTTCTCGTTTATGGAGGTGACAAAGAGCTCGTCGTAAACGGTTACGACGATGCAAGCTTTGACACTGATCCGGATGACTCTAAGTCACAAGCCGAATACATATTTATATTGAATGGTGGAGCTGTTAGTTGGTGCAGTTCCAAGAAAAGCGTCGTGGCGGGATCTACGTGTGAAGCGGAATACATAGCTGCTTCAGAAGCAGCAAATGAAGGAGTCTGGATGAAGGAGTTCAGATCTGATCTAGGTGTCATACCTAGTGCATCGGGTCCAATGAAAATCTTTTATGACAATACTGGTGCAATAGCCTTGGAAAGGAATCCAGATTTCAGAAGAGAACCTAGCACATCAAGAGACGCTTCAATTCCATCCGCGATCAAGTCAAGCAGGGAGACATAGAGATTTGCAAGATACATATGGATCTGAATGTTGCAAACCCGTTGACTAAGCCTCTCTCACGAGAAAACATGATCAACACCAAGACTCCATGGGTGTTAGAATCATTACTATGCAATCTAGATTATTGACTTTAGTGCTAGTGGGAGACTCAAGGAAATATGCCCTAGAGGCAATAATAAAGTTGTTATTTATATTTCCTTATATCATGATAAATGTTTATTATTCATGCTAGAATTGTATTAACCGGAAACTTAGTACATGTCTGGATACACAGACAAACAAAGTGTCCCTAGTATGCCATTACTTGACTAGCTCGTTAATCAAAGATGATTAAGTTTCCTAGCCATAGACATGTGTTGTCATTTCATAAACGGGATCACATCATTAGAGAATGCTGTGATGGACAAGACCCATCCGTTAGCTTAGCATAATGATCGTTTAGTTTTTCTGCTATTGCTTTCTTCATGACCTATACATGTTCCCCAGACTATGAGATTATGCAACTCCCGAATACCAGAGGAACACCTTGTGTGCTATCAAACATCACAACGTAACTGGGTGATTATAAAGATGCTCTACAGGTGTCTCTGATGGTGTTTGTTGAGTTGGCATAGATCGGGATTAGGGTTTGTCACTCCGTGTATCGGAGAGGTATCTCTGGGCCCTCTCAGTAATGCACATCACTATGAGCTTTGCAAGCAATGTGACTAATCAGTTAGTCACGTGATGATTGATACGTCTCCGTCGTATCTATAATTTTTTATTATTCCATGCCACCATTATACAACTTTCATATACTTTTGGCAACTTTTTATACTATTTTTGGGTCTAACATATTGATCCAGTGCCCAGTGCTAGTTCCTTTTTGTTGCATGTTTTTTGTTTCGCATAAAATCCATATCAAACGGAGTCCAAACGGGATAAAAACTGACGGAGTTTTTTTGGAATATATGTGAATTTGGGGAAGTGGAATCAACGCGAGACGATGCCCGAGGGGCCCATGAGGGTGAGGGGCGCGCCCTGGGCCCTCGTGGCCACTCCGTAAGGCGGTTGGTGCCCTTCTTTCACTGCAAGAAAGCCATTATCCAGATAAAAATCATGTCCAAATTTCAGCCCAATCGGAGTTATGGATCTCCAGGAATATAAGAAACGGTGAAAGGGCAGAATCTGGGAACGCAGAAACAGAGAGATAGATCCAATCTCAGAGGGGCACTCGCACCTCCCATGCCATGGAGGCCATGGACCAGAAGGGAAACCCTTCAACCATCTAGGGAGAAGGTCAAGGAAGAAGAAGAAGAAGGGGGGCTCTCTCCCTCTCTCCTGGTGGCGCCGGAATGCCGTCGGGGCCATCATCATCACCGCAATCTACACCAACACCTCCATCATCTTCACCAACATCTCCGCCACCTTCCCCCATCTATCTACAATGGTCCACTCTCCCGCAACCCGATGTACCCTCTACTTGAACATGGTGCTTTATGCTTCATATTATTATCCAATGATGTGTTGCCATCCTATGATGTCTGAGTAGATTTTCGTTGTCCTATCGGTAATTGGTGAATTGCTATGATTGGTTTAATTTGCTTGTGGTTATGTTGTTGTCCTTTGGTGCCCATCATATGAGCGCGCGCGCGTGGATCACACCATAGGGTTAGTTGTATGTTGATAGGACTATGTATTGGAGGGCAAGAGTGACAGAAGCTTCAACCTAGCATAGAAATTGATGCAGACGGGATTGAAGGGGGCCCAATATATCTTAATGCTATGGTTGGGTTTTACCTTAATGAACTTAGTAGTTGCGGATGCTTGCTAATAGTTCCAATCATAAGTGCATAGAATTCCAAGTCAGGGATGACATGCTAGCAGTGGCCTCTCCCACATAAAACTTGCTATCGGTCTAGTAAAGTAGTCAATTGCTTAGGGACAAGTTCGCAACTCCTACCACCACTTTTCCACACTCGCTATACTAACTTTATTGCTTCTTTACCTAAACAGCCCCTAGTTTTTATTTACGTGATCTTTATATTCTTGCAAACCTATCCCAAAACACCTACAAAGTACTTCTAGTTTCATACTTGTTCTAGGTAAAGCGAACGTCAAGCATGCGTAGAGTTGTATCGATGGTCAATAGAACTTGAGGGAATATTTGTTCTACCTTTAGCTCCTCGTTGGGTTCGACACTCTTACTTACCGAAAGAGTCTACAATTGATCCCCTATACTTGTGGGTTATCAAGACCTTTTTCTGGCGCTGTTGCCGGGGAGTTATAGCGTGGGGTGAATATTCTCGTGTGTGCTTGTTTGCTTTATCGCTAAGTAGTTTTTATTTTGTGCTCTTGTTTCCTATCTTTAGTTATGGGTAGGAAACGCAATATACCAAAAAAAATTAGTTGTACGTACTACACCAATGGTTGAAGAACCACCCAAAATCTATCATACTCCTGAAGCTTTTTACTTGGATCATCTTCGATCCCTATGTGCTCGTGTTGAAACCCTAACTAGCTTAGTTGAGGGCAAATCTTTAGATGAGCATGCTTGTTATGTGTGACACCGCTTATCTCAAAAAGGGAAACTTTTACTGGATCAAATTCATCGTTTGCAATGCTATGCTTGGAATTTATGTGAAATATATTATTGTACTTGTTGTTCTAAAGACCCTAAGAAACACCTTCCTTACCAATGTGAGTTTAGTGATAATGGAATCGTATCTTCGTATACTAAGGGTGTTTATAATTACTATGATGTTCAACAAATTGAAGAATTTGTTGCTTTTAGGGGTACTTGTGAAATTGCTTCTTTTATTGAAGAGTGTGATACTACTCTCTACAAATCTGAAAATTTGGCCATACTTAAATATTGCTATGATAATTATGCTTCTAATCCTTATATTAAACCATATATTGAGGACTCCCCCTGTGACGCCCCCGATTCAATCGTACACTAATCATGCACGCAAATGTGTACGATCAAGATCAAGGACTCACGGGAAGATATCACAACACAACTCTACAAATAAAATAAGTCACCCAAGCATCATAATACAAGCCAGGGAGCTCGAGGGCTCGAATACAAGTGCTCGATCATAGACGAGTCAGCGGAAGCAACAATATCTGAGTACAGACATAAGTTAAACAAGTTTGCCATAAGATGGCTAGCACAAACGGGGATACAGATCGAACGAGGCGCAGGCCTCCTGCCTGGGATCCTCCTAACTACTCTTGGTCGTCGTCAGCGGGCTGCACGTAGTAGTAGGCACCTCCAGTGTAGAAGGAGTCGTCGTTGATGGTGGCATCTAGATCCTGGGCTCCATCGTCTGGTCGCAGCAATCGGGTAGAGAAAGGGGAAAAGGGGAAACAAGGCAACCGTGAGTACTCATCCAAAGTACTCTCAAGCAAGGAGCTACACTACATATGCATGGATATATGTGTAAAGGGCCATATCAGTGGACTGAACTGCATAATGCCAGAATAAGAGGGGGATAGCTAATCCTGTCGAAGACTATGCTTCTGGCAGCCTCCGTCTTGCAGCATGTAGAAGAGAGTAGACTAAAATCCTCCAAGTAGCATCGCATAGCATAATCCTACTCGGCAATCCCCTCCTCGATGCCCTGTTAGAGAGCGATCACCGGGTTGTATCTGGCACTTGGAAGGGTGTGTTTTATTAAGTATCCGGTTCTAGTTGTCATAAGGTCAAGGTACAACTTCAAGTCGTCCTGTTACCGAAGATCACGGCTATTCGAATAGATTAACTTCCCTGCAGGGGTGCACCACATAACCCAACACGCTTGATCCCATTTGGCCGACACACTTTCCTGGGTCATGCCCGGCCTCGGAAGATCAACACGTCGCAGCCCCACCTAGGCACAACAGAGAGGTCAGCACGCCGATCTAAACCTAAGCGCATAGGGGTCTGGGCCCATCGCCCTTAGCACACCTGCACGTTGCGAACGCGGCCGGAAGCAGACCTAGCAACCTCCAGTACAACGGAAGTCACGTTACGCGGTCCAATCTGGCGTGCGCCGCTCAGTCGCTGACGTCACGAAGTGCTTCGGCTGATACCACGACGCCGAGTGCCCATAACTGTTCCCGCGTAGTTGGTTAGTGCGTATAGCCCAGTAGCCAGACTCAGATCAAATACCAAGATCTCGTTAAGCGTGTTAAGTATCCGTGAACTCCGAACAAGGCCAGGCCCACCTCTCTCCTAGGTGGCCTCAACCTGCCCTGTCACTCCGCCTCAAAGATCCACTCGCGAGTACTCCTACGAGCCGACCCGTCTTTGGTCACCACATGTATCATGTATAAAGTATAGTATATACCCGTGATCACCTCCCGAGTGATCACGGCCCGATAGTATAGCACAACAGATGGACAAGAATGTAGGGCCACTGATGGAAAACTAGCATCCTATACTAAGCATGTAGGATTGCAGGTAAAGGTAACAACAGTAGTAACAAGGACAGGCTATGCATCAGGATAGGAATAACGGAAAGCAGTAACATGCTACACTACTCTAATGCAAGCAGTATACAACATAGTAGGCGATATCTGGTGATCAAGGGGGGGGCTTGCCTGGTTGCTCTGGCAAGAGAGAGGGGTCGTCAACTCCATAGTCGTACTGGGTAGCAGCGGCGTCGGTCTCGGTGTCTAGCGAGAGAAGAGGGGAAGAAACAATAAATATTTAAGCAAGCAGATGCATAGCGATGCATGACATGACAAATATCGGTGCTAGAGGTGCCCTAACGCGGTATGAGGTGATACCGGTGAAGGGGGGAAACATCCGGGAAAGTATCCCCGGTGTTTAGTGTTTTCGGGCAGATGAGCCGGAGGGGAAAGTTGCGAGTTTGATATGTTAGCGGTGCGTGGCGGACGAACGGGCTGCGTATCCGGATTCGTCTCGTCGTTTTGAGCAACTTTTGTGTTGAAAGTATTTTCATCTGAGCTATGGTTTATTTTCTATTAATTTTAAAAGATTTAAATCATTTTCAGGATTTATTTAATTATTTTTAATGCAACATTATCCAGAACAGTGTTTGCTGACGTCAGCATGACGTCAGCAGTTGACCTGGTCAACCTGACAGGTGGGTCCCGTTCGTCATTGACTATTTAGACTAATTCGGGTTTAATTAACCTAACTAACTGATTAGATTAATTAAACAGGATTAACTAACTTAATTAATTCATTAATTATTTTGATTATTAATTAATTATTTATATATTTATTTTTACTTCTTAGTTTTGGAGTGGGGCCCCATAGTCATAGGGCCACTGGGACTTAGCGGATCGGGTGCGCCCGATCGGGCGATGCGGGCGAAGGGCGAGGGGCGCCAGGCGCCAGCCCACAGGGGCGCCCGAACGACCAACCCATGGCGCGGGCGGCCGGTGGTTCGTCGGAGCGCTGCCACGGCGAGCCGGCCGCGGAGGGCGCCAGCAGAGGGCGACACGAGGGAGCAGGGGGTGCGACGCGCGCAACGGCGGGGCCAGCGGCGGACTGAGCCGGCGAGGGCGCGCGGCGACGCAGGAGAGGAGCAGCGGCATCGGCGAGGCGAACGCACGTGCGGGCGGCGACGAGCGCCGACGCGGGGCCGCAGCAGGGAGGCTAACGGAGCGCGCGGCAGGGGCGAGGGGCGGCAGAGAGGGGCGAGGCCGGGCGAAGCGGGCGCATAGGAGGGCGCAGACGGCGAGCTGCGGGCGTGGAGGGGTGAAGGCCGGCACAGGCCGGCGAGGCCACAGCAGAGCGGGGGAGGCGGCCATGGTGGGCGCGCACGGGGAGGAGGCCGCGTCGGAGCGCGCGCGAGCTCGAGCGCGGCGATGCGGGCGCGTGTTATGGTGACGGTGAGCGCGGCCGGATGCGGCGTCGAGCGCGTGGTGCGCAGCACGGGGGGGAGGAGGACCGGGGCGTGCGGGCGTCGTGTGGTGTTGCGAGGGCGGCCCGGAGCGTGAGCTCCGGCACGCGGGCGCTGCGGCGGGGGGGGGGGGACGGCGGCGGCGACAGAGAAGGGAAGGGAGGGAGCTCACGTCGGGGAGTAGGGCACGGGGCAGCGGGGGTCGAGGGGCGTGACGGGGACGACGGCTGAGAGGATGCAGGCCGGTGGGGAAGGGCGTCGGCGAGGTCTAGGCGGGGAAGGGGGGCGACGGCGTTCGGCGGCAACGAGGGCCTCCTCCCTCGATCCCGATCCAGTCGGAGGAGAGGAGGGGGATATTTTTGGGGAAAGTGGGGAGTGTCGGTGGGGGGTGGGGGAGTGGGAGTGGATAAGGAGGGGGTAGTGGGTGGCCGACTGGGCCTGATGGGTTAGCCCAGTTGGGCCTGTGGTCAGTTGGGCCGAAACCCGGGGGGTTCCTCTTTTCTATATTTTTTTGTTTGTTTCCTGTTTTCTTTTTATTTATTTTATTTTCTGTTTAACTTCATTTTAAACCATTTAGCCATTTTATAAAAATGTGTTTGCTGCACCATAATTACCCTTGTAATATTTAGCAACCACCGAACATTTTTGTTTCAATTTTTGAAAACCTTTTGTGGTTGACATTAATTTGAATTTGAATTTTGGACGGTTTCGAATTATTGCGAGGATAGCAACAGTAATCGAGGTATCATGGCATGATTAACGTGGGATTACTGTAGCATGATTATCCGGGCGTTACACCCCCGCTGTCCAAGAAGAGACTAATATTTTGCAGGAGTCTATGGGAGAAGAAATTGATGAAACTGTGAGCTCATTGGATGAAAAAGATGATGAGGAGAGCGAAAAACAAAAGGAGGAAGAGCGGATTAGCTACCCGTGCCCACCTTCTAATGAGAGTAACTCTTCAACTTATACATTTTTTAATTTCCCTTCGTGCTTACCGAAGGATGATTTCTATGATGATTGTTATGATCCCGTTGATTCTTTTGAAATATCCCTTTTTGATGATGCTTGCTATGCTTGTGGCCAAGATGCCAATATGAATTATGCTTATGGAGATGAAATTGCTATAGTTCCTTATGTTAAACATGATATTGTTGCTATTGCACCCACGCATGATAGTCCTATTATCTTTTTGAATTCTCCCAACTACACTATATCATAAAAGTTTGCACTTATTAAGGATTATATTGATGGGTTGCCTTTTACCGTTGCACATGATGATTTTAATAGATATAATATGCATGTGCTTGCTTCTCCTACTTGCAATTATTATGAGAGTGGAACTACATCTCCGCCTCTCCATGTTTCCAATAAGATAAAATTGCAAGAAACTGTTTATATTATGCATTGGCCTTTACTATGTGTGCATGAATTGTTCTTTTATGACATGTCGATGCATAGGAAGAGAGTTGGATTTCGTTGTTGCATGATATATGTTACTTTGTGCTCACTACTAAATCACGAATCATTGTTAATTAAAATTGGCTTTGATATACCTTGGGATCCGGGTGGATCCATTACTTGAGCACTATATGCCTAGCTTAATGGCTTTAAAGAAAGCGCTGCCAGGGAGACAACCCAGAAGTTTAAGAGAGTCATTTATTTCTGTTGTGTGCTTCTATATAGTTTAAAAACAAAAAATAAAGAGGGGAACCCAAAACTTTTCAAAAAGGAAAGTGAAAGTGAGAGAGACAAGCATTGTTGAAGTGGGGGAGCTCCTTGAACTTTGTTCATGCTCACGGAAACTTTGTGAATCTTGATTACATAAAATTTTCAACAAAAATAATTATCCCTTTGTACAATTCCATTGTATTATAAAAATAATGTGCCAAGATTTGCCTTTAGGATGTTTACATTGCTTGTTGGTTTGTGCGGTGCAAAACAGAAACTTTGGTTGTAGTGCGCGATTTTACATTTTTTACTGGAACGTCGAACGGTTCTGAAACTTTTTTCATTGTCTTACTATGCAATTTTTTTTATTTTTTCTAATTGTTTCAGAATTTTTGGAGTACCAGAAGTATGGTGAATGTTCAGATTACTACAGACTATCCTGTTTAAAACAGATTCTGTTTTTGATGCATAGTTTGCTTGTTTTGATGAAACTATCAATTTCTATCAGTGGATTAAGCCATGGAAAAGTTATATTACAGTAGCTAAAATGAAAAAACAAAATATGAATTGATTTGCAACAGTACTTAGAGTAGTGATTTGCTTTATTATACTAATGGATCTTACCGAGCTTTCAGTTGAGTTTTGTGTGGATGAAGTGTTCGAAGATCGAGGATGTCTTGATGTGAGGAGAATTAGGATAGGCAAGAGCTCAAGCTTGGGGATGCCCAAGGCACCTCAAGTAAATATTCAAGGAGAATCAAGCGTTTAAGCTTGGGGATGCCCCGGAAGGCATCCCATCTTTCTTCAACAAGTATCGGTATGTTTTCGGATTCGTTTCGTTCATGCGATATGTGCAAATCTTGGAGCGTCTTTTGCATTTAGTTTTCACTTTTCTTTGATGCACCATGCTGGTATGAGATACTCTATGGTTGATTTATAGAATGCTCATTGCACTTCACTTAAATCTTTTGCGTATGGCTTTATAAAATGCTTCATGTGCTTCACTTATATCATTTGAAGTTTGGATTGTTCTTTTCTCTTCACATAGAAAACCGCCATTTATAGAATGCTCTTTTGCTTCATTTATATTTGTTAGAGCGTGGGCATATATTTTTTAAGAAAGAATTAAACTCTCTTGCTTCACTTATATCTATTTAGAGAGTTGACAGGAACTGGTCATTCACATGGTTAGTCATAAAATCCTACATAAAACTTGTAGATCACTGAATATGATATGTTTGATTCCTTGCAATAGTTTTGCGATATAAAGATGGTGATATTAGAGTCTTGCTAGTGGGTGGTTGTGGATTGTAGAAATACTTGTGTTGAAGTTTGTGATTCTCGTAGCATGCACGTATGGTGAGCCGTTATGTAACGAAGTTGGAGCATGAGGTATTTATTGATTGTCTTCCTTATGAGTGGCGGTCGGGGACGAGCGATGGTCTTTTCCTACCAATCTATCCCCCTAGGAGCATGTGTGTAGTACTTTGTTTTGATGACTAATAGATTTTTGCAATAAGTATGTGAGTTCTTTATGACTAATGTTGAGTCCATGGATAATACGCACTCTCACCCTTCCATCATTGCTAGCCTCTTCGATATCATGCATTGCCCTTTCTCACCTCGAGAGTTGGTGCAAACTTCGCCGGTGCATCCAAACCCCGTGATACGATACGCTCTATCACACATAAGCCTCCTTACATGTTCCTCAAAACAGCCATCATACCTACCTATCATGGCATTTCCATAGCCATTCCGAGATATATTGCCATGCAACTTACATCATCATCATATACATGACTTGAGCATTTATTGTCATATTGTTTTGCATGATCGTAAGATAGCTAGCATGATGTTTTCATGGCTTGTCCGTTTTTTGTTTTCATTGCTATGCTAGATCATTGCACATCCCGGTACACCGCCGAAGGCATTCATATAGAGTCATATTTTGTTCTAGTATCGAGTTGTAATATTGAGTTGTAAGTAAATAAAAGTGTGATCTCATCATTATTAGAACATTGTCCCATGATCAAAATAAAAGTGGCCAAAGAATCCCCCCCCCCCCAAAAAAAGAGATAGAGGCCAAAGAAGCCTAAAAAAAGAAAAAAAGAAAAAGAAAAAGAAGGGACAATGTTACTATCCTTTTACCACACTTGTGCTTCAGAGTAGAACCATGTTCTTCATATAGAGAGTCTATTGAGTTATCATTTTCATATACTAGTGGGAATTTTCATTATAGAACTTGGCTTGTATATTCCAACGATGGGCTTCCTCAAATGCCCTAGGTATTCATGAGCAAGCAAGTTGGATGCACACCCACTTAGTTTCAGTTTGAGCTATCATACACTTATAGCTCTAGTGCATCTGTTGCATGGCAACAATCCCTACTCCTCGCATTGACATCAATTGATGGGCATCTCCATAGCCTGTTGATTAGCCGCGTCGATGTGAGACTTTCTCCCTTTTTTGTCTTCTCCACACAACCTCCATCATCATATTCTATTCCACCTATAGTGTTATATCCATGGCTCACGCTCATGTATCGCGTGAAAGTTGAAAAGGTTTGAGAACGTCAAAAGTATGAAACAATTGCTTGGCTTGTCATCGGGGTTGTGCATGAACGCTGACGGACATTCATATGCACAATGGAAGAACTATAAACGGTAGTTACCACTTGGCACCGGAGTTGTTCAGTGTGCCAATTAGAAGAAATCATCCTCGCATTCGCTCCGTAGAGGAGTGCTATCTGAGAGCAGTTTTTTTCTTGAGAATTATCTGAGAGCAGGTTTTTTAGGGGTAACTGGGATTTTATTTGAAAGTTCATAATGTTTGGGATACAAGTGATATCTGGCGTAAATCCTAGCCACACATGGCATCCAACTAACAGAGAAGAGGCCCCCTTCGCAATCGAGTGAGCTTCAAAGTTGGACTCTCTAAACTCAAAACAAAAAAATGACATTCTCAAACTTATGCCTAGTGCTATAAATTTCTCTTAAAATCGCCGCATAAGGTGAAGAAGCTCCATTCTTGATTTTGCTGATCACTTCATTGTAGTCCGATGCGATAGTCAGGTTTCGGAGGTTCAAATCTTGGGCGAGTGAGAGTGCCTCGCTGCACGCTAGCGCCTCCAAAGTTGTTGGTTCCGTCGTGCCATCTAGAACCATAGTTGAAGCACCTAATAAATTACCTGAACCATCTCTGCATATGGCTGCTACCACCCCCTTATCACCCAACGTCGACAAGCCTCCATCAACATTTGTTTTGGCTGAACCATCAGTAGTTGGGATCCATCTCCTCTGACGATGCATAATCGCATGTGGCTTGTTTTTTTACTGTACTTTTGGTCGAGGGAATCTGGAGCTCTTCAAGATAACTGTTGATGAAACCCATAGTTGTAAGCGGACTCTGAAATTGATTGTCATGAATAGCTCGACGTCGTGCCCACCATATCGCCCACATGGTGATCAAAACACGCGCTAGCTCCTCCTCCTTCAGGGTTTCGAACAACCAGAAGACCCACATCTTCGCGTCCTCTATTTGGTTTGAAATGACATGCTCCAAAGTTTCTTCATCACCTAAAGCCCAAACACATCTCGCCATCCGACAGTTAATGAGGGAATGGCGCCATGAATCAACAAAATCATTGCATATAGAGCACATAGGTGAATCTGCCATCTTCCTCTCATGCTTCAAAGCTCCTGTTGGTATGGATGTGTGTGCCAACCTCCAGACAAAGATACATACTTTTGATGGGATCTTGACATTCCAGAGCAACGTCCATGCCCTTTTAGATGCTTGAGTATCAGAAATACTCGGCCTATGCTCCAATCAATCTTATCTTTGCTTCTTCACAACAGCTAACATTCTATACGCCGAACGAATAGTGAAGCTCCCCCTCTTTTTATAATGCCACGCCCAAAAATCCTCCTATACTCGTGTGCTTAGTGGTATGTTTAGAATCATTTGCACATCACGTGCTATAAAATGTTCCTCCAACACATGTTGGTCCCAAGTTCTGGTAGCGGAGTATATCAAATCAGACACAAGCTTTGGCGGATCATCAAACCGAGCACAAATTGGCCTTAGCTTGTAATTCCTCGGTACCCAGTTTTTGGTCCAGATATGAGTGGATGCTCCCGTTCCTATTCGCTTTACAAGTCCAAGCTAGAGGGTATCTCTTCCTTCCAAATGCGAGCGCCAAACCTGTGATGAGGAAGAGCCCAGGGTAGCCTCTAAAAGATGACAGTCCGGGAAATACATGGCTTTTAAAAACACGGACACTTAAAAGACCCGGGATCTTGCATAATTCTTCATGCTTGGCGAGCTAAGAGGGCCAGATTAAACAGCTCGATGTCCCTGAATCCTACCCCTCCCATAAATTTGGGCAACGTCATAGTTTTCCACGAGACCGGAATTGTCTTGCGTTCTCCCTTCTTGCTACCCCACCAAAACTTCCGGATTAAATTGTTGATGTGTTCGCATAGACCTCGTGGGAGCTTGAAACAAGCCATGGAGTAAGTTGGAATTGACTGCACAACTGATTTGATTAAAACTTCCTTCCCTCCCGCAGACAGACATTTTGCCATCAACCCTTGAACATGCTTCCATATCCTATCCTTTAGGTATCTAAAACACCCCTCCTTGGCCTTTCCCACATCAGTTGGGAACCCCAAATACTTCTTTGAGAGAGCCTTGTTCTGAACCTCCAGAACGACCTTAATATCATGGGTGAATTCCATATATGCCACTCAAAACTTGCATGTATCCGCATATGCCATTGAAAATTTCCCTCTACCAAATATGCCATCGAAATTTTGCACCACGTACATATATGCCACTACCGCCAGTTGACTGTTAGTTGACTGTGTAGAAGCTCTCACGTGATGTCAGTTTTTTCCAGTAAAGACCATTGTACCCTTTGAGCCATATGTTAAAAAATGAAACTAAGATAAAAAAAACTGGGCAGTTGCGCTCGAACTGCATCCATCCCCATCCGCACGACCTAGCGCTCGTTCCCTTGTCCCCACGACCTGCATCTTGACCTAGCCGCCACCATTGACGGAAGCCGCTGCCGGTCCCGAGCAGCCTCTCCGCCGCTGGTCCCCCACGCCCCCATCCTACATCCCCACCGGACCCGAGAAGCCGCAAGTGCCCGCCCCACCGGACACGAGCAGCAGCTGCCGCTCCCCGCCCCAGCGGTGGAGTGGCTGGTCTCTGCCGCGGCCCCCTCCCCACGCGGTGCCAGCAAGATGGCGCCGCCGGCTGCCACATCTGCATCGATGGGAGCACCGCAGTAAGCACCCCCAAAGGCGGCAGCGGATGCCAGATCGGCGGCGATGGGAGCACATCAAGTACCGGCGGCAACCCGAATGGCGACGGATCCTCCTCCTTGGCTCCCAGCAGGGTATAATTCTTCTGCACATTGCTTGTTCTCGAAATTTTAAATTGGTAGCAATCGATTTAGTTCATTGCGGTCTGAATGGTGGTATCCTGTTCATTCACAGGATGGATGCAGCTTCATCGTTTTTAATGAACATGAAAATTGTTGGCTCTCATTTTAGAGAGGGCATCAGTGGCTATATGTTCAATATGGTCATTGACTCTAACACGACAAATTATAAAGACTTTGTTGCTGAAATTGAAGAGAAATATCTGTGGCGTATGAATGAAACAGTGACACTTCATTATTTTGAAGAGTCCAACAGAACAATCCATGAATTAAGTACCGACCATGACATGCTTGCTATGTTTGCTAAGTTTGGTAGTAAAAAAACAATTGAGATGAGGATTACAGTTCATAATGTCAATGCTAGACCTGATAAACCTGAATGGCCAATAGAAGAGAGTGTTGGAGTGGATGTCCCTTTTGTTGGAACTGACTTAGCAAATCCATTTGAGGAAAATGAGCATGTTGGTGTAAACGAGGAAGACATGTACTCAGATGATAGTGACAATGAAGGTGATGCTAGTGATGTGCCTTGTAAAGATCCTAACTTTGTGCCCGACGATAGGGAAAAATCTTCTGATGATGACATATCAGAGGATGAGGAGGATGAAATTAAAGATGCTGAGCCCTTTGGCCAGCCGCATATGCATGGAATTCTTATCATTTTAACAAGCACATAACAGCTATTCAACAAGCAAGGCCAACAGCAATATCCTACTTGCAAAAGAATCACATAAGGTTATGGACCAGGAGCCATTGGCACAGTTGTAGAGATGGTGATCCTGAACAAAAGGCAGCTATGCTTCTTGAAAGGTATAATTTACTCCATGTATTTACTTTTCCTGAATTTATTTTTTTGATTTTATAACCCTGTTTTGTTTCAAGGGGGCCACCAAAGAAGAGGAGAAAGAAGAAGAGTGCCATACAGTACACTGAGACGGCCATGGTAGTTGCATGTGCTTCTACAACTGCTCCGGTCATGGTATACCCATCTAGGTGAGATTGCATTAAACTTGCGTGTCCTTATACTCCTGTCAACATTGCACAACATTGGTTAATCTTTTGATATCTAAAAACAACACCGATCTAGTTTCTCAAATAAATGAGGATGCTGACCCAAGTTCTAGTTTAGTGAGGTATATCTCCATCTATATTTGTTAGTTGCTGATTTGCACCTTTCAGAACCATGCAATGTGCTTACCAGATAAACATTATGTGTACAGATCTATCAAGGGTTCTAAAGAACCAAAACCTGCTTCTGGGGAACAAAAGGAAAAAATCTAAGAAGAGTGCGCCGCGAAAGGGAAAGGGTAAGGCTGCCAAAGAGAAGATTGAGTGACGAGTTGTTGCTATTGGAGAGCAGACACCAAAGGGCAAAGAAAAATGCACCGAAGTTGCTCCACATGATAGCCCAGCCATGGGTACAAGAAGCAAAAGGGCATCTCATAGCCCAGCTATGAGCACTAGGAGCAAAAGAGCACCTATTAGATTGGACTTGTAGTGTGTGCTCTGTTTCGGTGTATGTTTGACATTAAAACATGTTGAGACCTCTCTGTTTTGTGTTGTGATGAACCAATATGGTCTTGTGACAACTTTGATGTTTGTGAGGGTATATTGCTCATGAGATGCAAATTGTGATTCTATGCTAATTAAGGGGAAATGCTGCCGAAATTTTGTTTTTTGTGCTAACATTATTTTACTTGTTTTGTACTTTCATGCTGAAATTAATAAAAAAGGTCATCGCTCATCTTATATTCATGTGAAAATTATGTAATGGAATACAATAGAAATCAGTATATCATTTGGCTAAATGGTCACAAGGTATGTTCAGGGGTAAAATCATCTTTTCAACTACCACTTAACAGTCAACTAACAGTCAACTCGCGATAGTGGCATATCTATACGTGGTGCAAATTTTCAGTGGCATATTTAGGGGAGGGAAATTTTCAATGGCATATGAGGGTACGGGCAAGTTTTGAGTGGCATATATGAAATTCACCCTAATATCAGCTTGAAGGGATTCTGCAACTCCCTTACTAAAGAAAATCTGAGAGCATGTTTGTGTGTCAGATATTGCGCCTACATTAAACGGGCCCAAGTGGGCCGTCACGCGCCCAAACAACTCAAGGCACTGAGCCCAGTGCCCGTCTCGTCTTCCTCCGCGCGTCGCCCCTCCCCTATAAGTTTCCTCTCTCCTGTAGCTTCCTTTCTCTAGCTCGATCCACCCCATCTCGCTGTGGTAGTTTGGTTCTCTTCCTGCAGACGCGTTGAATCGATTCCTTGGTGCGCGGTGCTTGCCGAGGGGAGCGAGATGGTAGAGAAGCGCCAGGCCTCCGGCGACGCTCCCGGGACGTCGCGGCCACCTGCACGGATGAGGGATGCCTCAACCGACGACGAAGACGTGTCCTCCATAGACGTCTGGATCGACGCAGGTGGGTTCCCGGGAAAATATCAGCAGCAAGCACGCTTTTCGTCTTCTTGATGTCCGCGTTTTCTTGGATTCTTGGTGTTACGACTTACGAGTTTGATTTCTTGGTTTCCTGCAGACCTCGGGAGAGGCGGGGTGCGCAGGAGGACGGAGGTGGTGCCTCTGCCGCCGCCATCGCTGCAGTCTGTGCTGGTGGCAGGAATGGGCGCCAACCCGACAGCCAACACCGGGCGGCGGTCAGCGCCGAGACGGAGCGACTACATCGGTGGCCGTAAGTTTGCTCCAATTCCCACTTCGTTTCTTGGCTTCAATTTGTTTCTTAGATCGAAAAGGTGTCTTGCGAGTGTGGTTTCTTGGTTTCTTGGCGTCCAGTTCGTTTCTTGGCTTGCAATTCGTTTCTTGGACTGACGTTTCCCTTTCGTCTCTTCTTGGCCCGAGAGCAGAGCGCTTGGCTGCCGGCGAGGAAGCGGAAGTGACGTCCAGGTGGAGACCCGTCTCCGCTCTCGACGCAGAAGCGTCGCCGTCCGGGAATGAGGAGGAGCTCGTTGCGGCGGTGACACAGCCGCGGCCACCTCCACCCGCCGATCAGCCTTCTGCGGCGGAGGCGCAGCCACTGCCACACCCCGATGAGTCCGTTGGGTCGGCGGCTACTGCACCGGAGATGGTGGTGCCGGCCCCGGCCGACAGCCGTTGAGGACTCCGTCCCTCTCGCCCGTCCACCAATTCAGCGAAGATTATCCAAGGCGCGAGAAGCAGAGTAAGGAGTTGGTCAGTACCCCATTCTGGAGTCGATGCTACGAAACCATCGTGGTGCAGTAGTAACTGGTCCCACTTCTGAATCTTCTGATGTGTTCTTCGAGTATAGTGTTAAGCTCATAGTTTTTCTTCTCCAGTAATGCGGCAAACGCAATGGTTTTGCTGCATAGTAGTATTAGTTACCAAGTGGTTCTTTTCTGAACTTTGGTTCAGGCAGGTTAATTGCTGCAGACCTTTGTTTTGAGAGAGAGACATTGCTGCAGAACTTTGGTTCAGATGTGCGTGTTCTTTTGGCTGATACCATGGAGTGTTTGTGCTTGTCTGTCAGAGTTCAATTCAATATATCTGTTTTAATCGAAAAAGGTTTAAATTTTAACAAAAAGGATATATCTGTTTTTATTAATATTCTTGGCGTTGCCAATTGGTCTTGGAGTAGTTCTTTCTCTGCTAATATGGCAAATGCAATGGTTTGGGAATAGTAATTACCAGCGAGTCTATGTGAACTTAAGTGATGCAAACTACCATGGAGTTTAATTCAATTCCTGCTATATTTTCCTAAGTCCATTGGAGTTTCATTATATTTCTGTATTTTGTTCAAACTATATTTTCCTGCAAACTTAAGGATATATCTGTTTCTTGTATTTTGTTGTAAGAGACGGTTGCCCGGTCTTAGAATAAGGCCCTTAGAGCAACTACAACGAGATTGAGCAAATACAACCTCCTCCAGCCCCTCATTTTTCCTCCAAGACAACCACGCCCCTCATATCTAAACTCTTACATTCATGCAAAGTCATGCACATCCATCATATAACATCAATTCATCACATATTCAATAATTTCGACAAAGCAGAAAAAACCACAATTCAGCAGATGCAATTTTTTAACAATTCATGCATAGATAGCCGTACACTACTCGTTGATCTCCCTCTTCTTCATGTCGAGCCACTTTTTACTTTTCTGTTCCAAATATATAGTGTCTTGCAGCATGATCCTAGAATCTTACGTGTTCATGGTAAGCCTCAATTTCTCTCTCGCTCTCGAGCTCAAATAAGTGCATTGTCGCCACATTTTCAAGCTCTCATTTTGCAAATTTCTCTTGTTTCTCCATGTTTATCTTCTCCTTCTCAATGCACAACTTCTCTTTCACTCTCTCCCGACTGAACACCATCCTCTCCCTTTGCACATCCAAGAAGAGTGTGTGCCTCATCTCCTTCTTGGCAAAAAATTAAAAAAATAATAAAAAAATTGTCCGCCCATGTGGCCGACATTTTGCTTGTTGCGCCGTCACGGGCGGCCCTCTCCTTCTCCCACTTTTTTCCTTCACCTATCGGTTCCTCTTTGGCAGGTCACTTGTACGTCCACACCTCCACTTTCCTCTTCTTCATCATCCAAATCAATTGATTATTCAGAGCTAGAGCCATCGATTTTTCTTCAACTGCTTGCCGTTTTTGAGCTTTTTAATGACAGGTTGCCACTTTGGTTCCCCATTCAATTTCAACCAACAATAGGATAAAGTGAATGGCGTGTGCTCGGTTTGGTTGTACAAAGTGACCGCCCAGGGTGTGCAAAACAGAAAACCGAATGAAAAAAATGAACTGAAACTAAAATTTTGGTCTTTTTATATTATGGTTATGGTTTTAGTTTCAAAACAGCAAACCGTATTTGTTTCGCTTTTTTTGGATTAAAATCCGAAATAGTTTGGTTAAACAAAAAAATCGAATAATCCAAGACACATCCCACTTCCCAACTCCCCATGCCAACCCCAACTTACTATTTTGGGCCTTCCTTCAACCCTATAGTCACAACGCACGGCCTCACGGGAACCCTCACCCTCCTTTAATCCACGTTCATGCACAAGCAGAGGATGGAGTAGAGCATAGAGGTGACGCCCTTGCTAGGTTAGGTCATGCATCTTGCTTATCCGGCGCGGCAGCGCCGACACCCTCGGCGGCTCGACCCACTTCTCCCACTCCTTTTTCTACTCTCCGGCGCATCCATCGAGCACCACTCCCCACCGCAGTAGCACATCCATTGAGTTCGAGCTCCGTGCCTCCATCCTACTCCTACCTGGGAAACGGTAGCAGAGGCCCCTGTGAGGCCACGACCATTCCCCCTAGGCCCAAGGACGACAACCACTACAATCTTGTGCTTGTGCCGAACTTTGGTTGCTCCAGAATTTGTGCCTTACTGTTAATGGCTACTGCCTTGTGCTTGTGCTGAACTTTGGTTGTTCCAGAAATTCATTTGTGCTTGTACTCAGTGTAGGGCAACGCAGCAGAAAACAAAATTTCCCGACCCATGCACCAGCCCAGGACCACTATGAAGATGCATACAATGTTTGAATTGATCATTATCAACTCATAGCACAACAGAAGTAGAGTTGGTGAAGATTGCTGATGCGGATCCCCGCGGCTAGGAATATACAACCCCCAACCGCGAGGATTATCTCCCTCGGACAGAACCTCAGTCAATCCATCAAACAGAACATCGAACATATGATCTCTCTATCAGGTTGTACACATACAGTGTCACCTATCCAGCAGGGCTTCGCCATCCAAAACTAACCCCTAATAGAGAATCGAGTAGGCAGCCTTTCGGCGCTATGAAACTCTTTCGTGGAGGGAGGTAGAAGGGAAGATCATTGTGTGCCTTTGTATGAGAGAGCTCAAGTGAAAACTTGGATGAGATGGAGATCTCTCTCCACCTCTATTTATAGTGGGAGCAAGGGGTGGAGACATGAAAAAAAAACCCAAAAGGGTGAAGATATGTTTCTATTTTCTTCTCTTTTATTTTTTATTTTTAGTTTTCTTTTTGCCTTCATTTTCGAAGTATCCATCACACATTTAAAAAATAATAATCATGTATTTTTTTAAATAGAAAATGTAGAATAAAATTGTTTAACACATATATTTGAAAATTATTAAACATTTATTTGCAAAATGTTAAATGGATATAAAAAATTATCCATATATACAAGAAAAATGTACACCGTGTATTAAAAAAGTAGACATAAAAACGTATATTTTAGAAAAATAATAGTCATGTATCTAAAAATATTTAAAACGTGTATAAAAAATGTCCCTAGTCTATGAAAATAATTTAAGAGGTCTATGGAAAAAAGTAGATGTTAATCATGTATTTAAAAAATATTAAAGGGAAAAATGTTTATATGTATACCAAAATATGTTAAATGAAAAAAGAGATATATGTATACCAAAAATGTATAATATGTATGAAAAAGAAAATACCCATAAAAACATATACTAGAAAAATGTGAATCATGTATTTAGAAAATGTTCAACATGTACATAAAAAAATCTTTCAGTTGTATATGAAATATGTTAAACGTCTATAACAAACTTAAACATATATATAAACATGTTCCTGATGTATACAAAAAATGTACGTTGTGTGTGAACTTTTTTATTTCCATTCAAAAATATTCACCATGTATTTAAAAAAATATTGACCTTGTATTTTTAAAAGTGTTCAAAAGATGCATCTAAGGAAAAATATACATTGTGTATTTGAAAGATGTTCAATGCATCTCAACAAAATGTTTCACGTGTACACTAAAAATATATATTGTGTTCTGAAAAAAGTAGACATGTGTTGAACAAAAAAGTAGCTGACGAAAACCAACAAAAGAATCAAATAAATCAAAGAAAAACAAAGAAAATTAAGAAATGAACAAAGGAAACTAAAGTATACCCCAAAAAATGGAAAACAAAGAAAACAGAGGATAACAAAGAAAACCCAATGAAAACAGGGGGAAACAAATTAAACCGAACTCAAACGATTGAAAAAAGGATGAAAACCTGTGCAAAAAAAGGCAAAAAAAAGAGTCAACCAGTGAAAAACAAAGGAAAACAGAGAAACCAAAGAAAACTGAGGAGAAAAAAAATAAAGCCATAGAGAAAGAACAAAAGAAAACGAGAAAAAAACGAAAAAACCAAAAAAAGCAGCAAACGACGACAGAAAAAAACGCCAGTTGGCCGACCCAAACGGATGGGCGTTACGGGCGACACTTATGTTATCCTTGCAGTAAGCGGGGAATAGCTCCTGTGCAGACTAAGAGCACTCCTTGGGGGAGCTACTAGTTAACGAACGCTTCTTTGGGAACCTCGCAACGATCAACGCCACTTGGTGCGCTCTCAGCCATTCGCCTCGTGTCGCGTTCTGGGCGCTTCCTCAGGATTTTGTTTTTTATTTTATTTTTCCGCACGCGTTTTCGGCTTTTTAAACGGGTTTATTTTGCGTTTCGGTTTTCCATCGGTCTTCCTTAGCTTTTGGATAAAAAAATTCTGATTTTTTTTTTGCGCGAAACACGTGTTTCCTTTTATTTTTCTTTCGCGAGAGTCACGGTTTTATTTTCACGAGAGACACGGATTTGCTTTCGCGAGAGTTACGGTCATGCCTCTCGGAAACGAAAAAAACGTGTATTCGTTTTTTTACTTTCGCGAGAGTCACGATTTTGCTTCCGCGAGAGTCACGGCCGTACCTCTGAAAAACGAAAAAAATACGTTTTCTTTTTTTTTCTTTTATGAGAGTCACGGTTTTACTTCCGCGAGAGGCACGGTGGTGCTTTCGCGAGAGTCACGGCCATGCCTCTCGGTAATGAAAAAAACGCGTTTTCTATTTTTTTTCCTTTCACGAGAATCACGGTTTTGCTTTCGCGAGAGGCATGGTTGTGCTTTCGCGAGAAGCATGGCCGTGCCTCCTCGAAAACAGAAAAGAAATATTTTCTCTTTTTTTTTTCTTTCGCGAGAGTCACGGTTTTGCTTCTGCGAGAGGCACGAGCATGCCTGTTTCGGAAAGGGGGAAAATCCATGCTCCCGGTTCCTTTTTTCATCCGGTTTTTCCGCGAAAAAAAGTCCATCAAAACCTATCAACATGGATCTAGTATTGAAGATCTCCACGCGAGGAGTCCAACGATGAAAGCGGTTCGAAATTTGGACGCACGGTTTAAGAGATAAAACGTTTTGAATAAACAGATCTATAAAAAAAGAAAACTCACAGGTTGCGTCAAATGGCGCCCATGCAGCGTCCTATTTGTCACAACATGAGAAGTTTGAAATGATCTTTGCAAAGAGTACTCGTGATTTCGACTCCTTCTTGGACCTGCAAAATTATACTGCCGAGTCATTGGACCGTAAAATGGGCTGTGTGCAAGCTGTCGAGCCATCTTCTCGGCCCATCTGAGCCTTTTATATAGGAGTAATTGTCTCGTCTTCTTCCGTGCGTCTTCCCTCTCCCTCTCTCCCCGCTGCTCCCCTGCAACTCTCCTCTTTCTCGTCCTCGATCCTGCCTACCTCTCGGTGAGGTTCTTACGGAGGCGCTCAGTCGATTGCTTGGCGTGAGGTTCTTTCCGCGGCACCAGAGATGGCAGGGGCCTCCGACGACGCTCCCGGGAGGCCACCTTCAGCATGCAGGGAGGCTGAAAGCGACGACGAGGCCGTCTCCCCCAGCGCCTACCTTATCAGCGGAGGTTGGTCGCTAAGCGCGCCGTCTTTGTCCCTGATGTCCGCGTTTCTTGGATTCTGGTGTGTTGAGAGTTTGGTTTCTTGCAGATTCCGGGAGGGAGGACGGGGAACAGAGCACGAGGGTGGTGTTGCCTCCGCCGCCTCCTCAGGATCCGCGTGCAATGAACGTTATGGACGCCTACCGTTTGTTCCTAGAGAGGCAGGAGAGAGAGTTGTCAGTCCACTTGAGGGGACAGGCGGCGAGAGACTATGCTCGCGGTAATTTGGCTTCCGTTCCCAATTCGTTTCTTGGATTCCAGTTCGTTTCTTGGTTTCCAGTTCGTTTCTTGGACTGACAGTGCATCTCCGTGTGCATGTGTGTTTCTTCTTGGCCCGTGAGCAGGGTTGCCGGATGGTGGCTCGGCTGCCGGCGAGGAAAAGGAAGTGTCGTCTCCGTGGAGGTTCGTGAACCTCTCCGACCTGATCGTGCCACAGCCCCCTGCCCCCCATCAGCCGACGGTGCGCGCCGGGATTTGCAGGGCTTGCCGACGCTGGATAGCGACGATCCCCCGGGTCCCCTACAGGCACGTCTGCTTCTGCGTGCCCTGCCGCTACAGCCGGTGCGCCAGGATATGTTGCTCGGTTTGCGGCGCCGGCCGCCGTTTGCGCCGCCGTTCGTCCAAGGCGCGCGCCACCGGTCGTCCACAAGCAGAGCAGGGAGTTGATCAGTTCCCCGTTGTGGAGACGATGATGCTACGTAGTTGATGATGGCTGGAGACGATCACCTGATGATGGTGTGCTCCGGTTAATTGGTCTCACTTCTGATGTGTTCTTGGAGTGTTTAGCTCGTTGGTTTTTCTTCTCTGGCAATGTAGCCAATGCAACTGTTGGTTGTGCTGCACATTGCTTGTCAGTCATTGCCAACTTTGGTTTTTCTGCAACTTTTTACATGTGCGCAGTGGGTTCAGTTCAGATTACATGACTGTCCAGTAGGTTAATTGCTGTTATCTTTTGCCTGCCATGGATGTTACCGTAGACTGGTATTTTTTTCTTTAGAACGAAGACGCCAGATGCGTCCGGCTTTAAATTAATAAAGCCCCAACGGCAGCGTACACAAACCAAGTTTAATACATCACCAAAAGCCCTGTCAGCTTGAGCTCCGAAGTTCAGATGAAACTAAGACAAGCCGCTAATCGAGATTACAGGGCATAGCCCGTACAGAGCGCGCAGGCTCGTCAAGCAGCAAAAGAACCGAAATCATGGCTCCCTAGCCATCGCATACACTTGCACCAGTCGTTGTTGAGCGGTCTTGATCAACTCAGCATCCTTGCGCCTTCCCAACGGACTCCACTGCTGTAATAGAAGGTTGCATTTGAAGATGATATTAGGCGGATGATTTGGGAAGCACCCTTCTATCGTAAACTTGTTCCTAGTAAGCCATAAGGCCCAGAGAAGTGCCCCAACACAACTCCACATAACCCTATAAGATGGGCCCTTAATCGCATCAAGGAGGTGGAAAAGTTCTGTGGCCGAGCGCGGGTCCCAAAGGACACCAGCCGCGGTGCGAACCGCACTCCACGCAAACCTTGCTAAAGGGCATCGGAAAAACACATAGTTGGCATCCTCCGGTTTCCCACATAACACACACGGACCCGTGGCCGGCCCATTTCGTTTGGCTACGTTCAAGGAAGTGGGAAGCCGATCGCGAAACAATTGCCATATGAAAAGTTTGATCTTCAGCGGCATCCGCGCTTTCCACAATCCTGCAATCACCGGCTGTGTCGGCCCTCGACACAACTTGCGGTATAAGGAATTCACCGAGAATTTCCCCGAGTTAGTGAGCGCCCAACTCACCGTGTCAAGTTGATCAGAAAGATCCACCGGTTCGATTAATTGCAGCAAGGCCGCGAGGCTTTCCTGCTCGGGTCCGTTGAGCCCCCGTTTGAACTGGATCTCACGTGGCGTCGCGGCAAGCGCAACCGCCACCGATAACGCGGTATCAACGGCGATATCATACAACTCCCGAAATTCTATCCAAAGGGGTTGGGTACCTATCCAATGGTCCGTCCAGAACCGCGCGGATCTACCGTTCCCAACCGCAAATTTTGCCCCCATGGCAAAAGCTGGTTTGATCAACTAGAGATCATTCCAAAACGGAGAGCCCCTTGCCCTTCCTTCAAAAAAATTTCCGTTGGGAAAATATTTGGCCCGTAAGAGATCAACCCACAACCCGGAGGCCCCCTGGGTGATTTTTCAAATCCATTTGCACATCAGCGCGATGTTAAGCCATCTGGAATTGGTGATCCCGAGACCGCCCAAGTCCTTGGGTCGGCACACCCAGGCCCATTACTACCATTGTGAGTGTTCTGTTTTTGGTAAATGCATGCAATGTGGTTAGTAGTTCACTGAAAAGCTTTAACTCTCGGCACTGCTCTGAATCTCTCTAATTCACGCAGCTCAATGGCCTGCCTGCTGAAATTCTAGTAATGTACCCGCTTGGTCCAGAACTAGTTGACGGCATGACGCTTAAATGGATGCCCAAAGAATGTACTAGCATTCGTTTGAGCGCCAACTACTTACGGACGGACGAAGTAATGGTATGTGTTTATGATCCTTTAGATGAAATGCTGGTGGCACTCTCCTGAAATCGTTCATCGGTCTATGTAATGCCGGAATGCTATTCCTCGAACTTAGAGCATCTCCAGCCGGTGGCCTCTCAGGGGGCGCCTAAAATCGCCGCCTAGGAGTGAGCCGGCGCAAAAATTGGGACCGGGGGCGAGTTGGTCCCCCAGCCGCCGGCCTCATGGCCTCCCCCAGGCGCGTTTAAAAATAAAAGATGTATAGCAAATTTCGGCACAGTTCGGTGAAGTTTGGCTAAACACGATAAATTTTGGTCAACTTGGGCATATATTTCGACAAAGTTCGTGGATTTTTATTACATAGCACATATATAAACTAATCTAAAAAAGAAACTAGCTGAAGTCGCCGCCGTCGCCGCCATCCTCACCGCCGTCGTCGTCGGCGGCCTTCTCCTCCTTGACGCGGGCGCCCCTGCTGGACCCAGCGTCGCCATGGCAGACTGGTGGCGGCGCGTCGTCGTCGTCGCTGTCGTAGATGACGACGACTCCGCCTTCGTCGCGGCCGCGTCGGCGCTCCGCGAAGCGGCGCAGGGCGGCGCACTGACGCTCTTTCGCCTTCTCCAGGCGCTCCTTCTCCATCGCTATGGAGTCCCTGCGCGCCCATTCCAGGGCCGCGTCGTCGTCGTCGAGCTCCGTCTTCACCGGCGCGGCCGGCTCCTTCTTCACCGGCGCGAGCCCCGGCTCCGTCTTCACCGGCGCGAGCCCCGGGTCCGTCTTTGGCTTGACGAAGCGCGGAGGAGGAGCCGACAAGGAGGCGCGCCGGCCGCCCTCGTTGATGACGACGCCGGCGCTGCGAGTGCGCCGGCCGAGCGGCGTCTCCGCCGCGGGCTCGGCCTTGACGCCGAGCAGGGCCGGAGTACCGGAGGAGTGCGAGGAAGATTGCGAGGAGGAAGAAGAAGAGGAGCACGCGAACCACCTTGGCGCCCATGGCCCGGCGCGTCGGTGGTGCGCCGGGGCGGCCACCCTCGCCGGGGGGTACGCCAACGACGGGTCGTTGCCACCCTCGAGATACGTCAGCACGCCCTCGAGTGTGCGGCCGGGGACGCCCCACCACAGGTGGCGCCCTTCGCTGTTCTTCAGGCCGCCGACCACCGGCGCGCCGTTGGTGGATGCCAACCGCTGCTGCTGGCGGCGCTCGAAGTACGCCGCCCAAGCCGCGTGGTTGTCGGCGGCGTACTGGGGGAGGGAGAGCTGGGCGTCGGTGAGGGAGGCGCGCACGACGTCGACCTCCTCGGCGAAGTATTTGGGCTTGGCCACGGCATCGGGCAGCGGGGGAATGGGCACCCCCCCCCCCCGTTGCTGAGCTTCCAGCCCGTTGGCCCGGCGCGCATGTCCGGCGACGCCGGGATGTTCGCCTGGAACAGGAGCCAGGACTCCTGTTCGCGGAGCGAACGGCGGCCGAAGCCGTTGGCCGCAGCCTCGTCTCCGGGGAAACGCTCTGCCATCAGGAGAGGGAGGGGCTGGGCTGCGGCGCTCGGGAGAGGTAGAGGGAGAGGGAGGGGCTGGGCGGCGGCGAGGGGCGGGGCTGGTGTGGGCATAGGCGAGTGAGGCCACCGGCTATATAGCCGCGCCGCGCCCGTGTGTACGCGTGCGAGAAAGGGGAGGTGTCGGCGCGCCGTCCCGTGACGCGCCGCCCGTGAGGAATCAATGGCAAGACTGACCGGCGTCAGTCTTGCCATTGATTCCCCGCGGGAACCGAGACCGTTGGGGGAAGACGAGACGCCGTGTCGCTGACGCGGCCGGCCCGCGGCTTTTTTGCGCCAAAACAGCTCGCCCCGGCGCCCCCGGGCGCCCCCCAGCGCGCCAGGTTCGGCCTGGGTCCGCCGGCGCTGTTTTCGGCCCAGGCTGGCGAAAATCGGGCTCCTGAGGCGCGACCGTTTCTTCGGCGCCGGCGCAAAAAAATCGCCTGGGAAGGCCTTCCTGAAGGCGCGGCTGGAAATGCTCTTACTGAAAATCGGCTTCATTGGTTCGCCCTCTGTTCATTATGTGCGGCTACTGCCAAATTTGCGAGATATCAGTTTCAGAGCAAAGACTAAATCCAGTTTCTTGCCGAAAATCCGCTTCTGAGCCCATGCTCATTTGCACCCCTGCGATGATGAAAAAAATTTAAAAAAATACTAGAAAATTTTCAAATTATTTTTTTGCATGGTAGATAATTTGATGCGTGAGGTCCGCTTTAATTTTTAAATCATTTGGACATCTGTGCAACTCTCAGCAAAAAAGACAAATTCTGGGTTTGTAAAAAAGTTTTCTGTTCATGCACTGTTCTGACCTGATTTGTCTTTTTTGCCGAGAGCTGCTCAGATATCCAAATGATTTAAAAATTGAAGCGAACCTCACACACAAAATTTTCTACCATGCAATTTTTTTTTGGAATTATTTGTGACTTTTTTTCTGACCAGATGCAGATAAGACTGGGCATCGAAATGCTACACTCGTTTCTTGCTTCTTTTCTGGTGATCTTGTTTTTTCATATGGGAACTTGCTGCTTCATTTATTCATCTAGACCAATTCCGAGTTCAGTAATTCAGAAATACAACCCGAAGGTGAACGAAACAAAGTTTTACATGCTTTATTCAAGCAGACATCCCTAGCTAACTTATGAGCTACCTTGTTGGCAGATCGCCTAACCCAATTGATTGGATACTTGGCAAAAATTTCAAGAAACTCTTTGATCTCCTCAATGAGAGGCCCATGCATGGAACGATCTAAGCAAGATCAGATTCTGGACGCCTATTTCCGTAGCTAGCTGCGCGGCTCTTCGACACACAAGCATTTCGGTGATCTTGCTTTTGGGGGAGACTGTATAGGGGTAGATTGTATACCTTTTTTTTCACATTAGAGCTAGAAGTCATCTGTCTTTTAATTTTGGGTCCGTTGATTCTCAAAGGAAGGAAGCAGCAGCCACAGAGATTGTGGGCGATGTTTATATCTTGTTTTTTAATATTTTTAGACAAGATCGTGTATATCTTGTGAAATGTCAAAATTTTGCCGTGGCACTTGTGGGCCAACCCAACCTGCTGCTTGAAATACAGGCCCGACACCGAGCTGATCGACTGAAACCCACCCACACGCGTTCCTAAAAAAGAAAAAGAAAAAAAACCCACCCACACGCCGAGCGAGCAGAGCTGAGCTCGACACGCCGCGCGAGCGGAAACACACCCTCGCCGCTCCTCTCTCCTCCCGTCGTGCCGGCCGCTGCCGGGGCCGCCTTTCAACCCACCGAATCACCGCAGCACCCCGCCCGAGCGCTGGCCGGCAGGACGTGATGTCCACCGCCGCGCCCTTCCGCCTCCTCCTCCCGCTCCACCCACCACTAACTCCCAGACGCCCTTCCGCTACCGTTCTCCCCTCTGTCCCACGCCGCGGCACCGTCCCCAGCCCCCGCCTCCGCCTCCGTCTCCGTCTCGCAGCCGGTGGCGGCGATGCGCCTCCGCCCGCAGCCGACGAACTCGACTGCGTGGGCACGGGCACCGACGTCGAGTGCGTCGTCGACGGCGACCCTGGGGCGGAGGAGGGGGTCGCCCCGGCGCTCGCGGGAAGGGAGTGGTGGGAGTGGGTGTCGCTCGTGTCGCCCTTCTTCTTCTGGGGCACGGCCATGGTGGCCATGAAGGGGGTCATACCCAAGACCGGGCCCTTCTTCGTCGCTGCGCTCCGCCTGATCCCCGCGGGCGCGCTCGTCGTCGCCTTCGCGGCCGCGCGGGGCAGGAAGCAGCCCTCCGGGTGGGCCGCCTGGGGCGCCATCGCCGCCTTCGGCCTCATCGACGCCGCCTGCTTCCAGGTGGATTTAGATAGCTGAAAGGCGTGATCCTTAGCGTGTGGTTGTGCGGTTCCTGAAGCCAGCATGGGTTTGGTTTCCTCCTTTTGCAGGGCTTTCTCACTGAGGGCTTGCAGAAGACATCGGCTGGCCTCGGAAGCGTAAGGCTAACTCTTTGTGCTGTTCTCTACCTCCGAGGGCTTGCCATTTTGGTCCATCGAGCTGACGATCACTTACCGAACTGTGATCCTCATTGCAGGTCATAATTGACTCCCAACCATTGACGGTTGCTATCCTTGCAGCACTATTCTTCGGAGAGTCTATCGGGGCGATAGGAGCTGGGGGGCTCGTACTGGGTGTTGTTGGGCTTTTGCTCCTCGAGGTTTGCCTTTTTGCAACGCATTTCTAATGTTTCCAAGCAATCTTGTATCTGGACATTACGATTACAGTAATTAATAATATGTTAGTAGTACATTTTATAATGATAAAATGTTACATTCATGATGTACTGCGCCCCCCCCCCCCCCCCCCTACATATCAATGGCATAATCACATCATGTGTTTTATATTTTGATGAGGAGGATACACACAAAACTCTGTTGCACAAGGGTGCGTGTGGCATAGTCGGATAGCACTGAAGTACCAAAAATGCCTTTAAAGCACACATGTAATAGACATTGGTATAGTACTACCCGTAAGGCCGTAACAGTTTCGATGACTCAAGTTACTTAAGTTTAAATGGTTAAGCTGAATCCATAGTTCAAAAAAGCGCTAGGCGTTAATTGTGCGTCTTGCCACCGCCTTGCGCTTTTCTGATCAAAGCGCATGCTTATGCGCAGATTAAGCACAGCTATGCGCTAGGCGTTTTGCTATCGCCTAGAGCCTAGGCGCACTTAAGCGCTTGCTTAGGCGCGCCTTTTTTTAACTATGGCTGAACCTCATAGTAGTAGTACATGCAATAATTTTCTTCTGCCAATGTTCTGAGGTCGATATTCTTCCACTATTGCTATGTGGGACACTAGGACTAAAGAAATGGCATATCAATCAGTATAATGGTGACTCTTGGTTTATATGAATTATTATTATTATTATTATGCACGTTATAAGATTTTGATTGTCTTTAGATGTACTTTAGGTTCCAGCACTGTCAGTTGAAGGAAGCAACACATCAGTCTGGGGGAGTGGAGAATGGTGGATGTTCCTCTCGGCCCAAAGCATGGCGGTCGGAACTATCATGGTTCGCTGGGTATCAAAGTATTCTGATCCAATCATGGCAACAGGATGGGTATGCTAGCTGCAGATGAATACGCCATCGTTTTATTATAAGATGGTCTCCGTGGCATGCGTTAAAGCACCGTCCATATGCTTTTGTTTTTGTGTCTCAAAATCAGCCCCTATTCTTTTCATGGTCTGCTTTGGCCAGTTGATTCTGTATATTTCCTGGGAGTGCTGATTTGGTAGCCTATCTGAGTAACTCAAGTATTATCTACTGTTATTATTATTGTGGGGCTTACTGCGTAGAGCAAATGCTTATGAGATGCCAAATGAAACTTGAACCGCCCTTGCTGGAAGCATCAAGTCAACCTAGCTTTTCAACGTGTGTACTGTGTAATAGTCCCCATTAGAATGTACCTTAGGGCCGGGGCTATCCCCTTTTCGGGAGAACGAGAATGTATGTTAGTTTTATTGCAGATTATGGTTATTTTTTCACAGTATTAGATATGTTCCTGCTTCTAATTATGGAAGCCTGACATCACATCACATAAAATGCTAATGTTATCTCTATTGCTCTGCAGCACATGGTATTAGGTGGGATTCCTTTGTTGGTTATATCTGTTCTTAATCACGATCCTGCTCTTAATGGACACATTCAAGAGCTTACATGGAGTGACATAGTAGCTCTGGGTTATACATCTATATTCGGCAGTGCTGTCAGCTATGGTGTCTACTTCTACAATGCTACAAGAGGTAAGATCAATGTTCGCTTCCAACCAGTTCAATGCAGTTAGCTCTCCACAATTTATTCTCATCAGCATTTCATATCTTCTTCTCTCTTATTCCTGTAGGTAGTTTGACCACGCTTAGTTCTCTTACTTTCTTGACTCCTATGTTCGCCTCCATTTTTGGGTAAGACTCCTTGCAATATGTTGGACAATAAAATTTAGACAAACATAAAATGCGATGTTTGTTTTCAACTTTTGGTCTGGGCATTCCTTGCCTTTTCAGGTTCCTCTATCTGGGAGAGACCTTCGCACCTGAGCAGATCGGTGGTGCACTTCTGACATTGGTTGCCATCTATATGGTTAATTACAAGAGCATTATAGGCGAGAAGTAAGAGACTGTAAAAAAATTGATAGATTCTGTGCCAGACGGGTAATGCGCTTCACTGGAGCACATGTAACGGCGCTGTGCAGGGGTTTGAAGAGTAAGTACATGTTAGTAATAAACATCCCACCAATTTGCACAGCTTGAAGAGGCATGTCACATGTGCGTCCCCGTATTTTGACTAAAAAGATGGCATAAGCTGGTGCAAACAAGTTCTGTCATCTGTCAAACATAATCAGATGACTCACCCACAACTCCTGTGTTGCACACTGATGAAGTTGTCAAGGACAAAGTCAGCATTTCTCCATTTCAGCACAACTTTCTCACGTGGAGCTGAAAAGTGCAAAGAAAACCAATTGTATGGCTACATAGTCAGATGGTTTGCATAATAGCTGATGTGTTGTACAAATATGGGAGAAGTAGCCCCTATGTACAAGTGCAAGCATGGAAATATCTAATGAGCGAAAAGCAATTGTTTCTGGTGAGATCTAATCCTTAGTATGTATTCCAGAAGTCTTAGTTTTCATCACAGATATTCCCTCCGTCCCATAATATAAGAGCATTTTTGATACTACATTAATGTCGTAAACGTTTTTATATTATGGGACAGAGGGAGTAGTTGTGTTCATCAAGAGAACAAAATGCACATAAACTGGTGTCACTTTTGGGCGACAGCTGCTGCTACAGGGGCCTACGGTGGTGGGCCTAGTCCATAGGGCTGACTGGGTGGCAGCCTAGCGCGCGGAGACACGGCCACGATGCGGTTAGGTGAAGACGCGGGTGAGTCACCACCCTTTTTTACCGCGCACTCAACACCTCGCGGTCAGAGCAAATACACCGAGGTCAGAGCAAATACACCACAAGCGGTGTGACAAGACAGGCGTCTTGCTCCCCGGCAAGAGCTCCAGGCATAAAAGGAGGCCCATGGCTACATAGGGGGTTAAGACATGCGTCTTGCTTCCCGGCAAGAGCTCCGGGCGACACATACCCCCGCATTTAATGATGTAGGTGTTCTACTATAATAGCCACATGTGGTGGTCCCTTAGTATATAAAAGGAGGCCCATAGCTATATAGTAGGGGTTTCAACCCTTGGCATTTAAAGACACTATATAGCTAGGCTAGATCGTGGCAAGGAGTGATCAACGCTTTAAAACACCAAACTTCACCATCCAGTGAATTCAACCAACACGACATAGGGTTTTACACTTTCGAGCGTCCTAAATTTGGATAAAAATCACCGTGTCAATTCATCGTCATCATCATGGAGTAGAAGTCAATCTTGAGCGTGTTAGCCCCTCGTCGAACCACGAAGGGGACGAGCGTCGTACCGCAAAGAGGACACCCCTAGTCCCTAAACACGACAATCCTTCTTTTTAGAGTTGACATCACAATCAGCTGTCATCATCTCATCCTCTCTTCCTATATACACATAGGAAAGAATAGAAATTTTTACTAATAAAATGACCAAGGGATTAATTTGACACTGCTTCTGCCATGCATTTGACAGAAAACAACACAAAGGAACGACAAGGCAATGATGATTAGGGTTTCGTCAACCTTAAGGTTATGCTTTTCCACAAAGTTTTTCCGTCCACCATACCATGTCACCAGGGATGGACTCACTGATGGATGGAAAGACTTTGCAGAACAACATAGCCTTAAGGTCGATGACGCCCTAGTCATCAATTGCCTTGTGATTTTTTTGCGTTATTTTTCTGTCAAATGCATGCAAGGCAATTGATGACTAGGGTGTCGTCGACCTTAAGGTTATGCTTTTCCACAAAGTTTTTCCGCCCATCACTGAGTTCGACAAAATACTTTGTGAAGTATCTTGTGACCAGGGATGGACTCAATGGTGGGTGGAAAGACTTTGCAGAATAACATAGCCTTAAGGTCGAGGGCACCCTATTCATCAGCCTTGTGATGTAATTTTTCTGTCAAATGCATGCAAGGAGCAATTGCCCATTTATTCCTATATTCATTTTGTTATTTGTTACTAAAAAATCTTATTTTTTCTATGTGTACGAGGTGACGACAACTGACTATGACTGAGATGTCAATTCTAAGGAGGATCCAAAAGTTATCATTAGAGTTAGCAACAAAACAACAAATAATGATGGCAACAACAACGTAGCAACGAAGAATGATGTTCACTTAACTTTAGTGGAGAAGACGAGAGCCCTCCGTTCAAGGATGACGACTCTCAAGATACTATCCGTGCAATGAATGAGGAACTGGAGTTGAGCACAACATGTATAGTCTTCTTTTGCTCGACTCGAGTTCCTCCACCATCTCATTCACCGCCTTGAGAGCATCCTCCTCCTTAGAGTTGACATCACAATCAGTTATCATCACCTCATCTTCTCTTCCTATATACACATAGGAAAGAATTGGAATTTTCAGTGATAAATTGACCAAGGGATTAATCGACACTGCTTCTGCCATGCATTAGACAGAAAATAACACAAAGGAATGACAAGGCAATGATGACTAGGGTTTCGTCGACCTTAAGGTTATGCTTTTGCACAAAGTTTTTCCGCCCACCACTGAGTCCATCCCTGGTGACAAGATACTTCACAGGGATGGACTCAGTGGTGGGTGGAAAGACTTTGCAGAACAACATAGCCTTAAGGTCGATGACATCCTAGTCATCAATTGCCTTGTGATTTTTTTGTGTTATTTTTCTGTGAAATGCATGCAAGGCAATTGATGACTAGGGTGTCGTCGACTTTAAGGTTATGCTTTTCCACAAAGTTTTTCCGCCCATCACTGAGTCCATCCCTGCTGACAAAATACTCTGTGAAGTAACTTGTCACCAGGGATGGACTCAGTAGTGGGTGGAAAGACTTTGCAGAACAACATAGCCTTCAGGTCGATGACACCCTATTCATCAGCCTTGTGATGTAATTTTTCTGTCAAATGCATGCAAGGAGCAGTGCCCATTTATTCCTTTAGTCATTTTGTTATTTGTTACTAAAAATATTGTTTTTTCTGTGTGTACGAGGTGACGACAACTGACTGTGACTGTGATGTCAATTCTAAGGAGGATCCAAAAGTTACCATTAGAGTTAGCAACAAAACAACGAATAATGATGGCAACAACAACCTAGCAACCAAGAATGATGTTCACTTAACGTTAGTGGAGAAGACGAGAGCCCTCCGTTCAAGGATGACGACTCTCAAGATACTATCCGTGCAATGAATGAGGAGCTGGAGTTGAGCACAACATGTATAGTCTTCTTTTGCTCGACTCGAGTTCCTCCACCATCTCATTCACGGCCTTGAGAGCATCCTCCTCCTTAGAGTTGACATCACAATTAGTTATCATCACCTCATCCTCTCTTCCTATATACACATAGGAAAGAATAGGAATTTTCAGTGATAAATTGACCAAGGGATTAATTGACACTGCTTCTGCCATGCATTCGACAGAAAATAACACAAAGAAATGACAAGGCAATGATGACTAGGGTTTCGTCAACCTTAAGGTTATGTTTTTCCACAAAGTTTTTTTGTCCACCACTGAGTCCATCCTTGGTGAGAAGTATCTTCTCACCAGGGATGGACTCAGTGGTGGGTGGAAATACTTTGCAGGACAACATAGCCTTAAGGTCGATGACGCCATAGTCATCAATTGCCTTGTGATTTCTTTGCGTTATTTTTCTGTCAAATGCATGCAAGGCAATTGATGACTAGGGTGTCGTCGACCTTAAGGTTATGCTTTTCCACAAAGTTTTTCCGCCCATCACCGAGTTCATCCATGTTGACAAAATACTTTGTGAAGTATCTTGTCACCAGGGATGGACTCAGTGGTGGGTGGAAAGACTTTGCAGAATAACATAGCCTTAAGGTCGAGGACGCCCTATTCATCAGCCTTGTGATGTAAATTTTCCGTCAAATGCATGCAAGGAGGAGTGCCCATTTATTCCTTTACTCATTTTGTTATTTGTTACTAAAAAATCTTATTTTTTCTATGTGTACGAGGTGACGACAACTGGCTGTGACCGAGATGTCAATTCTAAGGAGGATCCAAAGGTTACCCTTAGAGTTAGCAACAAAACAACGAATAATGATGGCAACAACAACCTAGCAACCAAGAATTATGTTCACTTAACGTTAGTGGAGAAGACGAGAGCCCTCCGTTCAAGGATGACGACTCTCAAGAGACTATCCGTGCAATGAATGAGGAGCTGGAGTTGAGCACAACATGTATAGTCTTCGAGTTCCTCCACCATCTCATTCACCGCCTTGAGAGCATCCTCCTCCATAGAGTTGGCATCACAATCAGTTATCATCACCTCATCCTCTCTTCCTATATACACATAGGAAAGAATAGGAATTTTCAGTGATAAATTGACCAAGGGATTAATCGACACTGCTTCTACCATGCGTTCGACAGAAAATAACACAAAGGAATGACAATGCAATGATGACTAGGGTTTCGTCGACCTTAAGGTTATGCTTTTCCACAAATTTTTTCCGCCCACTAGTGAGTCCATCCCTGGTGACAAGATACTTCACGGGGATTGACTCAGTGGTGGGTGGAAAGACTTTGCAGAAGAACATAGCCTTAAGGTCGATGACACCCTAGTTATCAATTGCCTTGTGATTTCTTTGCGTTATTTTTCTATCAAATGCACGCAAGGCAATTGATGACTAGGGTGCCATCGACCTTAAGGATATGCTTTTCCACAAAGTTTTTCCGCCCACCACTGAGTCCATCCCTGCTTACAAAATAACCTGTGAGGTGACAATGTGAGGTATTCTGTCACCAGGGATGGACTCAGTGGTGGGTGGGAAGACTTTGCAGAACAACATAGGTCGAGGACGCCCTAGTCATCAGCCTTGTGATTCTTTTGCATAATTTTTCTCAAATGCATGCAAGGAGCAGTACCCATTTATTCCTTTAGTCCTTTTGTTATTTGTTACTAAAAAATCTTATTTTTTCTATGTGTACGAGGTGATGACAACTGACTGTGACCGTGATGTCAATTCTAAGGAGGATTCAAAAGTTACCATTAGAGTTAGCAACAAAACAACGAATAATGATGGCAACAAGAACTTAGCAACCAAGGATGATGTTCACTTAACGTTAGTGGAGAAGACGAGAGCCCTCCATTCAAGGATGACGATTCTCAATATACTATCCATGCAATGAATGGGGAGCTGGAGTTGAGCACAACATGTATAGTCTTCTTTCACTCGACTCGAGTTCCTCCACCATCTCATTCACCGCCTTGAGAGCATCCTCCTCCATAGAGTTGACATCACAATCAATTATCATCACATAGGAAAGAATAGGAATTTTCAGTGATAAATTGACCAAGGGATTAATCGACATTGCTTCTACCATGCGTTCGACAGAAAATAACACAAAGAAATGACAAGGCAATGATGACTAGGGTTTCGTCGACCTTAAGGTTATGCTTTTCCACAAAGTTTTTCCACCCACCAGTGAATCCATCCCTGGTGACAAGATACTTCACAGGGATTGACTCAGTGGTGGGTGGAAAGACTTTGCAGAACAACATAGCCTTAAGGTCGATGACGCCCTGGTCATCAATTGCCTTGTGATTTCTTTGCGTTATTTTTCTATCAAATGCATGCAATGCAATTAATGACTAGGGTGCCGTCGACCTTAAGGATATGCTTTTCCACAAAGTTTTTCCGCCCATCACTGAGTCCGTTCCTGCTTACAAAATACCCTGTGAAGTATCCTGTCACCAGGGATGGACTCAGTGGTGGGTGGAAAGACTTTACAGAACAACATAGCCTTAAGGTCGAGGACGCCCTAGTCATCAGCCTTGTGATTTTATTGCGTAATTTTTCTGTCAAATGCATGCTTGCGTAATTTTCCTATCAAATGCATGCAAGGAGCAGTGCCTATTTATTCCTTTAGTCATTTTGTTATTTGTTACTAAAAATCTTGTTTTTTCTATGTGTAAGAGGTGACGACAACTGACTGTGACTGTGATGTCAATTCTGAGGCTTCAAAAGTTACCATTAGAGTTAGCAACAAAACAACGAATAATGATGGCAACAAGAACATAGCAACCAAGGATGATGTTCACTTAACGTTAGTGGAGAAGACGAGATCACTCCGTTCAAGGATGACAACTCTCAATATACTATCCGTGCAATGAATGAGAAGCTGGAGTTGAGCACAACATGTATAGTCTTTTTTCGCTCGACTCAAGTTCCTCCACCATCTCATTCACCGCCTTGAGAGCATCCTTGAGAATCACCATCCTCGGCTTGAGGGCTCTCACCATATCCACTAATGGTGGCCGACCATTATCGTTGGCTGCTAGGTCGTTGTTATGCTAACTCTGGTGATAATCTTCGGACCCTCCTCCTTAGACTAGACATCCTCGTCCGTTGTCATAAACTCTTCCTCTATTACTGTATAGACCTAGAAACAATATGGACATTTTCAACAATAAAATCAATGAAGGGGTCGATGGGCACTAATTCCGCTGAGCATTTGACAAAACAATAACACAAAAGAATGACATGTCAATTGATTAAACAACTCACATGAATTTTCCGGTTTCACGAGTCAAAAGACCATGGCGTCGTCGACCTTAACGGCTAGGTTTTGCTCCAAGGGTCTCCTGAGCAATTTAAGAGAGAACGGCTTCCAAAGAAAGATACTATAATGAGACAAAAAGACAAGGAAGGGTGGAGCGATCATGCGAAGTATCTTGTCACCAGGGATGGACTTAGCGGTGGGTGGAAAAAATTTCTGTAAAAGCATAGCATTAAGGTCGATGATGCCCTAGTCATTAGTTGTCTTTTCATGCCTTCGTGTTTTTTTTACAAATGCATGGCAATAGTATTGCCCATTAAACCCTTTAGTCATTTTATTATTGAAAATTCCTAACCATGCCTTGTTTGTTTATGTTTTTGTTGTCTCTCAAATACATTTAAAGTACCCACCTAGCTTTTGATGTGCCAGATTCTTCCATTACATCTTCACCTTGAAGGCAAGATGTTACATTCGCGGGCTAGTTGGTAACCATGTTAGTACCCCGTGGGAACGGAATCACTACTTTTTTACTGTCTTTTGATGTTGCTTCGGTTGTCGCCGGTTAGATCTTGTTTCAGATGTCGTGAGGCCGGAATCACTACGTTTTTGTACTGTCTTTTGATGTTGCTTCGGTTGTCGCCGGTTAGATCTGGTTTCAGATGTCATGAGGCGGGAATAAGGAGCTAGCATGATTCACGTAATAGTTCTAGCACATGTGGTCCTATAAACTGTTGGTACTCTTTATACTTGCTCTTGATAACATTCTTGTAATACACACGAGTGTTAGATCCTAGCATTGATGTGGGCCTCCATTACGTTCCTTTGGATCGGGGTGCCGCATGTATGACTTGTGTACAGTATGCATAGTACACGGATACAATAGTACAACTACCCATCATCATAAGTTACAAGGTCAGACATTAACAACACCTTAATCATGTTGGTTGGGTAGACTAAGTGGAATCTAAAAAAATAACCAAATACTGTCTGGATAGGAAGTTGATGTGAGTGAGGACAGGGACGCTGATATCAACGCTCCTCTTCGGCTACTGAAACCTTTCCACAAGTGCCACAACAACAACGTCCACACACTACTAAGTTAGCTCCAAGACATGCTTTATCATTGGGATAGCTGATTAAATAGAACATTCCTAGTGCTCTTCCTCTTCGAAATGAGCACCCTCAAGCAAGCAGAGATGTCAATCCTTGACGGGGATACATATCTAGTGCCGCCAACATCTAGTGGACAAAAGACCAAAGGATCCCACCAAATATGGTTTCGTCATTGGGGATGTTCAGGTTAGGAACATGGTGCATCACATTCTAGACCTAACAACAAGACTATTTGGGGTATATAGGCCTAACGGGTAAGGGTTGGAAGTGATAGCTACCTAGAAGTTGGACCTCGATAATAGGCCCACTGACATAGGTGGGCTCCTTAGAGGTGAAACCTTATTTGGCGTTTATAGTGTTGATTATATCCATAACAATATATAGAAGGTGCTCATACTTGCTCTAAGGATGGGCCCATCTAGTATCGCTTCTACACATGAGCACCAAACTGGTTTTGTTAAGCTTCTAGAAGCTTTCGACATTGAGATTGGTTTTTCTCCTCTCTTTTTTTGCTGGTTTTCCGTTCATGTTTTTTCTTTTTTACTTTTTATTATTATGAGCAAATAACAATTTCATGTTTTTTTTATAAAATTCATCAACATTATTAGAAACCAAGAACAATTTTCAAATTCAATAACATTCTAAAAATTCGTGAACATTTTTCAAATCCCCAATTTTTTCCTAAATTCGTGATGCTTTTTTCAACTATGTGAACATTTTCTTCCAAATTCACGAACTGTTTTTGAATTCATGAACTTTTTTCAATTCGTCAATACTTTTTCAAATCCACAAACTTATTCAAGTTCAAGAACATTTATTTGAAAATCATGTACATTTTTATTTAACCATTGTTTCAGATTTTAGAAAATGATTTTTTATAATAATGTTTTTTGTAAACGAGGAGAGCAACAACAACATCTAGTGTGTGAGCATGCCCTTTTTTTGAAGAAAGCGTGCAAGCCTTCCTGAGCGATCCTGATGAAGCGAGGCGAGCGAGCTATTTTTGGGTTGTGGCCCGCTACATCCGTGTGCGAGTCCTAGAGCTCTAGCAAACTCCTGTCCTGATAGCCCCGTCCTCCAGACCAAGCTGCTCCACATGACCTTAGATCTGCCCCACAACACAAATGGGCTTTGAAAAGGCCCTCTCGGGTGGGTGAGAGATTCATAGATGCAACAAAAAATTGCACCAAACTATGGACACTCAGAGTCAACCCACTCTAAGGCCAGAATTCATGAGTGGGTCACTCCAAAAAGGATACATGCACAAATTGGCTGGGAGGACGATATGGCATAGGAAGTAGGTAGTGGCTGACAGACAAGGCCCCAACAACGTACGTAGGAGATGACACAAGTGGTATTAGTGGACCCATCGGCCGAGAGAGCGAGTTGAGTTGGAGGCAATCATTGGGAAACTTCGAAAGCACCTCCATCGTCTCTACTGGAGTGAGGTACTGAAACGGCTCTTTGGCAACTACCTATAGGCGTGCAACTATCATGCTGGCCACGAATCCTTGACCGAATCATGGTAGGAACTACGACAACCAAAGAGTCATGGCAGGAACTACGACGGCAAAACGAATCATCGCACACATTAAGGTGGTGGTCGAACGAGGGGCCGTCACGACATCAATCCAGATCAAATCAATTGACCCTCTTTGTGAGGCACACCTGGCCACCAAATAAAGGAATAGACTGGCGGTATGGCGGATCGTCCTCAAAGCTAGGCGAGGGAATCTGCTTTGGCGTGAACTGGGGAAACGCATGGCAAACACCCATTAGTCCTCGACACAATCAAGCTGGATGGGATCATCAAAGAGCAGACCATTAGGCATTGAGGCAACCACCCGAAGGGTGGCAAGAAAACCTACATCTCCATAACATGGCATGCACACCAAGAAGAAGGTGGAAGCTTAGCTACGTGGAATCTTGTTTAGACTAAAACACGACACCCAACAACTAAAGACAATAGTGTCTTCCTTGTCATGTGCAAGTGTCAAAAGGATCGACAATACAGTTCTTGTCGAGAACCAGCTCGACACTTTCGATGGACCTGAGGTGAAGCGACATTTAGTCCATGTAGACCCGTACATGGATGTACCACCTTTCGTTCAACCTCTACTTTTCATCTCACATTGTCACTAAGTGTAAACCTCAACCACATAGTCGAACGATTAAGTCACGGTACGCATGAAAGTAAAAATTGATAAGAGTCATCTGGATCATGGCACGTGACACTCAACGAGTGCAACGAGAGATAAAGAGGTGCATCTAACGCCTTCCCGCCAACATGGGGTAGGTATCATGGCTAGGATCAGTGGTCTTCAGCAGCATGACATGGTTCCACAATGTGAAAACCGATTGCTCAATGAAAAGGTGGAAATGGTCACTATGACTATACACGAGAGCGACAAGCCAGGGATGAAGAAACTCTACCACTCAATGACGAAGATGACACAAGAAAGCAAAGATGTTGAGGCATCAATGAAATTCTGAATGGATCATGTGCCCATTAAGGTGACATACGCAATTGTCCCTATGTGCACACAGAGTTGCATTGTGTGTGGTGCGCGTATGCTTCTTGGTAATGGTGTGTAGTGACACCTGGGGCTCAACAAATTTGCTAGTGTCGCCTAACATTGTCCGATGTGATGTCATCGAGCTCCACGTAGAATAGCCACACACAATGTGGCGACTGATATATATTGCTTTTCGGAATGGTAGCACAAGCCTTATTGTCGTCATTCGAACATCTCCACATGGGTGAGGCGTTAGAGTGATGGTGGTGGGGTACTCATCAGATGTGTTGATGGAGTCATTGTTGGTCGAGATTACCCAAGGTGTGTCATCGGGTCCACGTCACTCGAGTCAAAGATGAAGGTTGTAGATGCGGATATTCATGTGCCTTTTGCAATGGTGATGGTGGTGTGTAAGTCAAGGGGGTCGTTGGAGCTCGAGGTCCGTGTGCTACCCCTAGAGCGACCCCTCCATGTACAAGATATGTTGTTGAGTTGGGGTCACCTAGTTCACTGTTATGAGAGATAACGGCAAAGAGTTCTACTCCATGTCTCAAGGTGGTGAATTGTAAGCCAGCTAGCCGAGGGGATTGGTGGATGGATGGACCAAACCACAAATGGCACACCTCCTTAATTGCTCCTAGGATGGCTTACCCTAGTCATGACTCATCATTTAGGTGATAGGATGTCGTCCACCATTTTTTGACTTCCTCCATGTTTGCCATAGAAGAACTACTCACAACGGTTCAGCCACATGTGCAGGTCGATCAAGCCGTGATAAGTGGGCAATCAAGCTTGTGGAAGCACGATGTTGCCGAAGCTCGAGCCGGAGGCATACTGGTTGTGGGTTGGTAGGGTTGGGTCGGTGGTCAATGTGGGTGTGTAGCCATAGTTGACAAGGTGTGTCTTTGCCAGCAACCAAGATGGTGACTGTGGTTAAGAAAGAGAGTAGCAGATAGCAAGTGGTGGTAGGATGTTGCTGAAAGATTAATTTTTGACATATGTTGGTGCGCGGAAGGACGAAGCATGGTAGGCAGAGGGTGGAAGGGTGGTTGTGGTGGTGGGATGTGGGGGTCAGGAGAATATTAGTGGTTATGGGAGGGAGGCGAACGTTGGTGGTAAGCCTAAGATTGACGGTTGATCTAGAGAGGCTGGAGGTAGGCGTCACAATGTTGAGGCTCCAACATCGCCGTTGTTGGGCTGGAGAGGTGTTGTGAGGCATTGCAACACCTTCGCTAAGAATGCATGCTCCTCCCCTCGCTCGCATGTGAAGTTCTTAAGCTAGAGGGCGGTCATTTCGATGGTCTCGGCGATGTATTGCTCCTCTATGTCATCGCCTGCCATCGTACGTGGTTGTGATCTCAAATTGGTAAACTCTAAGCTTCTAGGAGCGATAAAGAAGATATGAGGTAATTATGTGAATGATTTATATCCCCGAGAAGGTGCAAGGCATTAATATAGCCTGCAGACAAGTTGGGGCCTAGGCCGTGAAACAACCAACTTGACGGCTAAAAACTAACTTGATAACCAAGGAAATATCGAACAAAACATCTCGCTTGACCTGCTACGGCCGTTGGCCTGTTGACCCAATAAAAAAAATGCATGGAGTAAGATTAGTTTTATTCACCGACAAAAATAATGTGTAACCGGGACTGATAACACAGCAGCATAGAAATGACCCAATTAGAGGAGTCACAGCTTATGCGTTGGTATACATTTGAAAATAAAATACTCACAGAATAGTCACACCAAAGTAAATATAATAATAGCGTAATAATATGTATGTTACTTACTGGTGGGATTGTTGGGCAAGAGGAACATAGGGAGCTTTAATGGGTACACCGCCCAGCTTGAATTCCATAAAGTGTACATGTGCATCAGCAACAGCCTTCCATTTCGTTCTTTTGAACCAGTTTATCATATTGTATCTTGAAAATGGCATGTTGCAGTGGTCCACCAAACTCGGGCAACACAAATGGTGAGCAAATTCATCCACCTATGAAATGCAACGTTTAAGACGATGAAAGAAAATAAGACACTATCACCAAAAAAGTGCTTGAACATACTCGTTGCAAGACCTAACCAAAGGCATTTTTCTTTTGAAACGGAGACCTAACCAAAGTGGCATCGGTGACAGGTACCTGTAGAATGTATGACCGGATCTTGTGCAATCTGCGGATGAAGATACCATTTAGGAAGCAGTAACTTCTGGATACAAACAGTAAGAATAATTATTCGCAAAGGTATTTACTTTACTAAGCTTATCATCCAAAGTCTTTGCCAGCATGGCATCCTCCTCCACGCTCTTGCACGGATGTGATTCGGCTACAACCTGTCATTTTCATAAGCGAAAAATAGAGACAGAAAAATCAGAACTTTGTGTTTTATTTGGGTGCGCTCCACGACCTCTCCTCCACGCCATATATTCGGGCTAATTTTTTTTAAATAATACATTTTTTTATTAATTTACAGAAATATTACGCTGAAAAAAAAAATTTCAAAAATAATACACCGTCGGTCCACTGCTGGCCGATTGAGCCCAGTCGGCCCACAGCAGGCCGACTGGTGGCCCATCAGCTTGCTGCTGGCCGATTGGGCTGTCGGCCACCAGATGGAAGCCCAGTCGGCCTGCAGCTGGCCGATAGGCGCGCAGCTGGCCGATAGGCCTGCAGCTGGCCGACTATGCCTGCTGTGGGCCGACTGGTGCATGCTTATTGTAACGCCCTCGATGCGGCTATATCTCCCACGTGTCGAGGCACGACTTAGAGGCATAACCGCATTGAAAGCAATGTCGCAAATGAGGTAATCTTCACACAATCCATGTAATAAATAAAGGGAAAAGATACATAGTTGGCTTACAATCGCCACTTCACACAAGTACATAAATAACATCCATCATACAGATTACACTCAAAGTCCGACTACGATACCAAAATGAAAGAAGACTACCCCAAAAGCTAAACAGATCCCCGGATCACCCAACTGGGCTCCACTACTGATCATCTGGAAAAGAAACATAGTAACGGCCACGTTCCTCATCGAACTCCCAAGTGAGCTCGGTCGCGTCATCTACACTGACATCGTTGGTACCTGCAACTGTGATGATAATATCTGTGAGTCACGGGGACTCAGCAATCTCACACCCGCGAGATCAAGACTATTTAAGCTTAAAGATGGGAAAGGGGTTTGAGAGGTGGAACTATAGCAAGCGACTAGCATATGGTGGCTACAGCGCAAAAGAGAGCGAGAAGAGAAGGCAAAGCACGGTCGAGAAACTAGAAGTGATCAAGAAGTGATCCTGAACAACCTACGTCAGGCATAACTCCAACAACCGTGTTCACTTCCCGGACCCCGCCGAGAAGAGACCATCACGGTTACACACGCGGTTGATGTGTTTTAGTTAAGGTCAACTTCGGGTTTTCTACAACCGGACATCAACAAATTCCCATCTGCCTCATAACCGCGGGCACGGCTTTCGAAAGATAATACCCTGCAGGGGTGTCCCAACTTAGCCCATGATAAGCTCTCACGGTCAACGAAGGATATTCCTTCTACCGGGAAGACCCGATCAATCTCGGAATCCCGGACTACAAGACATTTCAACAGCAATAAAACAAGTCCAGCAAAACCGCCCGATTGTGCCGACAAATCCTGATAGGAGCTGCACATATCTCGGTCTCAGGGCACATCCGGATAAGCTAAGCGTACAGGAGCCAACATAACCCAAGTTGCCAAGGGACGGCCCTGCACGGTGCTCTAGTCTGGACCAGCAATCGAAGGAGAGCTGGCCCGAGGGGGTTAAAATAAGATGACCCTTGAGTCTGCAGAACCCAAGGGAAAAAGGCTTAGGTGGCAAATGGTAAAACCAAAGTTGGGCCTTGCTGGAAAAGTCTTATTCAAAGCGAACTGTCAAGGGGGTCCCATAAATCACCCAACCGTGTAAGGAACGCAAACTCCGGGAACATAACACCGGTATGACGGAAACTAGGGTGGCAAGAGTGGAACAAAACACCAGGCATAAGGCCGAGCCTTCCACCCTTTACCAAGTATATAGATGCATTAATTAAATAAGAGGTATTGTGATATCCCAACAAGTAAACATGTTCCAACAAGGAACAACAAGTCCATGTTCCAATCAAGGAACAAACTTCATCTTCACCTGCAACTAGCAACGCTATAAGAGGGGCTGAGCAAAGCAGTTAACATAGCCAAACAACGGTTTGCTAGGACATGGATGGTTAGGGGCTGACAAGGCAATATAAGAGGCATGATATAGCAAGTGGTAGGTATCGCAGCATGGGCATAGCAAAAGAGCGAGCAATCTAGCAAGCAAAGATAGAAGTGATTTCGAGGGTATGGTCATCTTGCCTGCAAGGTTCTCAGAGTTGTCGAAAGCTTGGTCCTCGAAAGCGTTCTCAACAGAATCCTCGGTCACGTACTCGTCTCTCGGCTCTACCCAAGACAAGAGAACAAGCAAAGGAACCAAAATCAACCACGATGCAATGCGCAAACAACATGATGCAAAACATGGCATGATATGCGAGAGGTGATATGCAATGCGTATGCATGTTCCGGAAGGACAAGGATGAACAGGGCATAATCTTGGCAAACCAAGCATGCCACTGGATAGATGAGGTGATTTCGGTTGAAATCGATATAAAATACACCGGAATCGGATGCACGGTTTGCAAATGGCAAGCAATACAAGAATGACACGAATCTGCCATTAACAGCATGATGCTACTTAGCAAACAACAAATAATTAAGCTAATGCACCCAAACATGACAACAAAGCATATGACAGTAAACTACTCAAGATGCTTGACAAAAGATGAACACTGAGCTACGGCTAAATCACATCATAACAGGTCCAAACAAGCATGGCAAAAGTGCAAACGATAACAAGTTCTCAGACTTAGTGAAAATATCAACAAGCAGAAACTAACATCAGGATGACATGTTCAGAGCAACGAAACAACATGCTACAGGTCCAGAACATAGCAAAGTAAGGCATGAAATGAATCTACTAAAAGCACTTGACAAAAGTCCCTTACTGGCCATAAGCCAAAAAGGATCATAAAATATGATTACACCCATGACAAATAAGCAAGTTTCGTTACAGGTTACAGACTTAGCAGAAAACTGGGCATGTCAAAAACAGATAACGACTAGGCATGTTCGTGAGCTCGATGCACTCACTACAGAGCATCTCATGATAAACTAAGCATACATACATCAAGAAGACATGGCACAGTAACAATAAATGGCAAGAACAACCTCATAGCATGCAAGGATCAACTACACCAAGCTTGGCAAAATCGAATAACATGTAAACAATCTGCCAGCAACATTTTGAAGCAAAAGTAGAGCTCGATTGACGCAAGCTATGGCACTCCATAATTGCAAACAAAGGCATGGATGGATTGAGCAAATACTCAAGTTCAAAACTACCTTACTGATCATGCTCAAATTATGCATAGATCTCTCAGAAACAACATGAACACATGGCATAAAATAACAGCAGTCAGGGACTGTGAAATCACGAAGTCTCTGGAATCAGCAACATCAAGTGACCTAGTTTGCATGCTTGTGCTAGTCACCACAAGTATCACAAAAATACATGGCAAAATACTCTTGATTGGTAACATGGCATATTACAAAACTCATGTAGGACACAACTTCATAGGAGGTACACATCAATCATGGCAAAAATGACAAAAGTGCATGTTCAGATAAGATCCAGCAACTAACATCAACTAGCCCTCTTCTAACAGCATTTCGGGCATCAAGATGACTTCAAATGAAAATGATGCAATGGAACAAAATGATGTACTCTTCGAGGCGAACAATACGACATACTATATGCACGAATCGAAGCTACGGGCGCAAAGTTATGGCACTGTGAACATTGGATGATGATGCAAATATCTAAGGACTTAGAAAAACGAGAGGGGAAGCGAAGTCAACCCTGCCGGCGCGGAAACCGAGGTCCGCCGCGGAACTCGCCGGAGATCGCGGGGGGGAGGCGGCGGCGAGGCGAGGGGCGGCCGGATCCGGGCCGGGGCGGCCGGATCTGGCAACGGCGTCGGCGGAGGAGGCGGGGACGGCGCGGGGCGGCACCGGGACGGCGCGGCGGCGGCCTGAGGCGGCGGGGACGGCGCGAGGTCGACGGGGCGCCGGCGGAGGCGGCGGTGGCCGGCGCGGGCGACGGAGAGGGCGGCGCCGGGCGCGGGCCGGGGAGGCGAGGCGCGCTGGGCGCGGGAGGCGGGCGACGGAGGAGCGGGCCGGGAGGGCCAGTCGCGGGCTCGGCGGGCCAGCGGCGCGCGCGGTGGCCGGTTGCCACGTGTCGCGCCCCGATTCGTCGGGCGGCGGCGGCGCGGGTGTCCGGCGCGGACCGGACGTGTCCGGCGCGGCGCGAGGAGCGGGGCTAGGGTTTGGGGTGTTTTGCCCGCAAATGAAGGAGGGGGAGGCCTTTTTATAGATAGGAGGAGCTAGGAGGCTCCAAACGGAGTGCGGTTTTCGCCCACGCGATCGTGATCGAACGGCGGAGGACATGGAAGTGACTTAGATGGGTTATTGGGCTGTTTTGAAGGGGTTTTGGGCTGCAACACACACGAGGCCTTCACGGTTACCCGGTTAACCGTTGGAGTACCAAACGAACTCCGATTGACCCGAAACTTGACAGGCGGTCTACCGGTGCTATACCGAGGCCACATGTCAAACCTCGGTCCATTCCGAGAATGTTTAATACCCGCTCACGAAGAAATGTAAAAGGGGACGCCGGGAGACATAGGAGTGCCGGATTGCAAAACGGACAACGGGGAAAATGCTCGGATTTAAGAGACGAACACGTATGCGAATGCGATGCACATGATGACATGATATGAAATGCATGACATGACCAAAATGCAAAACGGAGAGAACCCAACCACGGAGGGAATATCATAACACATAGCCGGAAATGGCAAGAGTTGGATTACAACTAAGGCAAGTTACATCTAGGGCGTTACACTTATTTTGAATACATGATGATAATTTTTAAAACTATATATTTTAACACGTTATGAATACATGGTAACATTTCTTCAAATACATTTTTAATGGAAATAACATTTTTTAAACCACACAACATTTTTTAAAATTGTATAGCTTTTCTGAAATTTTCATAAACTTTTTTTAGAAACACGCGAATATTTTCTAAAAATGTCATGATCAATCTAAACATTTTTTAACCCACGTGATATGTGAGTATATTGATTGTAATATGATCTTATATTATGGGATGAAGGGAGTACCATTTTTTACAATGTCATGGATATTTTTTGGAAACACGAGAATATTTCGAGCAAAGGTGACGTACATTCTTTAAGTGGCACGAACAATTTTTTTACATTATGCAAACATTTGTTCATATTTTCCAAAAAAATTGCATGCATTTTTTGAAAGGCGGGAACCTTTTTCCATTGTGATGAACATTTGTTTAGATAGTTATCGACATTTCCAAACTGCGCTTTTCCCGCCACCCATTTCCCGCCTACCCTTTCCCGCCACCCAGTTCCCGCCACCCATTTCCAGCCAACCCGTTCCCGCCACCCGTTTCCCGCAGAAATATGATCATAGAGTACTAAATATGATCTTGTATTTCCGATAACAGAGTACTAAAATAGAGTAGGCATATGTCTCGTACATAAGTACATAGTCATTTGTCTCATACATATAATAGACATAAGTCTCACGCAGAAATAGATGGTAATGTCTCTACTGATACTGATAGATAGGAGCGTCAATGACGACGTCTGGCCTGCCGGGGAGGCGGATCTCGAAGGACAAATTCATCACATATAACTCGGTTTCCTGTAGCAATGCAACTCAACAACCCTTTTCCATTGCCATTCGCTCAGCATTTCTTGAATCTTGCCATCATCAGTTATGTCAATCAATTTTCTTTCCCCAGGGCCATCTGAGTGCTTCCTGCTGACGTAGTACACAAAATCGTCTTCCTTCAACCCTTGCTTCAACATGAATTTAGTCTTCAACCAATCAAAAGTGAGGTCCACTTCACTAACTTGCACAACACTTGGAGAAAAGCCTTGGACATGAACAATAGGGCTAAGCACCCACTGAGTACCCTCAGCCATCTGCAACACACAAATCGCATTGAGTACCTAACCTACCCCTTAATATCCCACTAATTAGTTGACATCTATTATATGAACAAATACTACCGGAGCAGCTACGAAAAATAAAATGTGGGCTGAAATATACCCTTGAAGCGTGCCTGCGATGGAAGAACGAAGAACGGCGGCCACGAAACTGCCTGTGCTCCGGCTCCAACGAAGAACGACGAACAACAACTTCACCTCCACCACAGTGCCCCAACTTGACCGGCAGCACACTGCAATGCTTATCCAGCTCCGTCTGAAGGGGGTTTTATAGGTAGAGAGAAGAGAATGGCGGGAAAGGGTTGGCGGGAAAGGGTTGGCGGGAAACGGGTGGCGGGAAAGGGTTGGCGGGAAAGGGTGGCGGGAAACGGGTGGCGGGAAAGGGTTGGCGGGAAATGGGAGGATGGAAACGGGTGGCGGGAAACGGGTGGCGGGAAAGGGGTGGCGGGAAAGGGGTGGCGGGAAAGGGTTGGCGGGAAACGGGTGGCGGGAAAGGGTTGGCGGGAAAGGGTTGGCGGGAAAGGGTTGGCGGGAAAGGGGTGGTGGGAAAGGGTTGGCGGGAAAGGGTGGCGGGAAACGGGTGGCGGGAAAGGGTTGGCGGGAAATGGGAGGATGGAAACGGGTGGCAGGAAAGGGGTGGCGGGAAACGGGTGGCGGGAAAGGGGTGGCGGGAAAGGGTTGGCGGGAAACGGGTGGCGGGAAACGGGTGCGGGAAACGTGGCGGGAAACTTCACCTCCACCACCTATAAAACCCCCTTCAGACGGAGGTGGATAAGCATTCCAGTGTTGCGTAGTTGAGATGTCCCATTATCCTTTCGATCGTAGTTTTCACCCTGGGATGAGCGCGACTCTTCTGAGGCTAGCTAGCGATTTCAGGATGGACAATAGGACAGTTCCATGGGACGAACTCACCGGTAGTGACACCATAATGAATGAGTTGGCTCATCAATTACGTAGGTCTGGGTGGCCTGAAAGGACCTATGAGGAGGTACGCAAAGAACTTCTTAGGTTGGATGAAAGGTGGAAGAGGGTAGTGCTGCCGAAGAGTGAAACTTTCAGAAGGACTGCAAGAAATAATCCATGTTTATGGACTGAGGAGAGCGAGGACGAAGATGATATCTTCATGCCGCCGCTTCTGGGTTCTTCATCGTCGAAGTGCAAGAGTTCTTCATCGTCGACGGGCAAGGTTTCTGCATCATCGAAGGGCAAAAGTTCTTCATCGTCGAAGGGCAAGAGTTCTGCATCAACGGAGGATGACGATGATGACTTCATGTAGTATGTAAGCTGTATTCCAGTTGTACCTCAACAAGTAGGGCATTATGTTGTACCTTAATTTCATTTTGTAGTATGTAAGTTGTATTTATTAATTTTAATTCAAATGTGCTTGTATCTTAATTATCGGTTGTAGTCTCTTTGAAAATGTAACTGGAATACTGACTCACATATGTGAATAGTCTGAAACTAACATAGATAATGACTCATACGTAGATAATCATATGTCTCATACATAAGTACATAGGCATTTGTCTCATACATAGAATAGACATAAGTCTCACACATAAATAGATGGTAATGTCTCTACTGAAAGATAGAAGCGTCAGTGACGACGTCTGGCCTGGCGGGGAGGCGGATCTGGAAGCGGCGACCATCCCCACCTGTCGGGTGGCCTAAGTTGACGAGGAGGAATCTCAGACTCTACCTGGTCATGCTGTGTCCTGTGTGGGGCCTGGTGGAGGAGTGGAATACATGTTCATCCACTGGGTGTGCTGCGACATCTGAGACTGTATGTTCTCCTCGGGATGTTGATCACTCCCCCACATATCATGTGATGCCGCCATAGACGCCTGATATCCGTAGGCTCCTGATATTTTTTGTATAAATCATGAACATTCATATACATTTTTAACATTTTTGCTAATATAACATATGAAGACACATACCTGCTGGCTGTGACGGCTGCTCTGGCTCAAACACGAAGCTAGACGAGGGACCGTGATGCTGTGGCTGTGGAGAAAACACGAAGCTCGACGTGGGACCATAGTGCTGTGGTTGCTGCCACGTTGAACTGCCAGGTTGATCAGGACGGGGTGGCCTGGCTGTCGGCTGAAGTGCTAGACGTGGACGTGGTTGATGTCGGTGCGTGGAGTGACGCGGCGGCTGCTGCTGGTGCTGAACAACGTCGGTTCTCCGGGTGCACGTGATAGCCTCGTACGCAGACCGTATCTTGTTCTGAATTCGTTCCAAGAAGGGCTGTATCAGTGGACGGTGTTGAAGAAGAGGTCCAGACGACAATGATCGTCCAAAGGTGGTCACGTCGTTGTAGACATCGTACGTCAAGGAAGCCTGCAAATTTCCATGACGATTAATAATGATTGTTTCTTGCAAATTTCCAGTACTTAAAGAAAATATATCTTACCGCGTACTGCCTAGAGCCCGAAGTGTCATAGCTCGGGTACATATCCGACGGAGTAGGATCCGGTATCTCCTCTGGGTTGGAGTGCTCAACGATGCGTAACCGGGTTCCGGTCATGTAGCGCCGCAAATAGAGATTGAATTCACCGAGCTCAAAATTGTGATTCTCGTGCCATAGATTTGTGTTTGCTGTCTCCCATTCTATAACATACGGCTCTAGTCTAACTAGCCAGTCAGCAGTTGTCCTATTCATGCCCTTCCTTGTCATCCTAAAATTGTGTTCTGTGTTCATCAATTACCTAAAGCTTCGAATGGAGTACTATGATAGATAATGCAACATTGAAAAACTGGTTAATACCTGTGGATGTGTGCTGGCACCGGGTTCTCTGTAGGAGGAGGCAGCTCCAACTACAGAAGACCAAATTGCCTCATAACCCTCTGTTGTGCCATCTCCTCAACGAAGACATCAAAGATGATCTTTGATTTTGTCATCCAGTAATCTCGGTCCCTTGTGCATAGCACAGATATACCACCAGGGTATCTCGCTTGTATGACTGCTTCCGTATAGGGCTGCCAGATGACCCCGGTGTACGCATCGAACTGCTCGTTCAATGTTGTGTATGCCTTCCTGGTCTGATCACTAGCAAAGCGTCTCTGCAGAAAACAAAAGTTAGTATCCGCTAGCATCGAACTATCTCTTGTGCAGAAAAAAGTTGCATTAAACTACAAAACGGTGCATACCTCGCGACGTGTCCAACACAGACCGAAAGTAGGCATGTCGATGCCGTCAACATCAAACATGGCGTTTATAGGCTCACGAACACGTACATCTGGTCGCCCTATAGAGAACCTCTCCCACGACCACAGCTGTAGGAATAGAGGGCATCCAAGAAGGGCTAGCTTTCTCGATGTAAGCTGGCAACCGTTGCACATACCTCGGTATGTAGCCGCTAAGACCGCCGAACCCCAACTCCTCTATCTGATATCATCTGCCGTCTGAGCGCTCGCAATCTCGAGTGCCATAGTGATGTAGAGCGCGCTAATAGTGGTGACATGGTTCTCCGTGAACATCACCTTGCCGAAAAGCCACAGTAAGTAGGCCTCCAGGCTCCGAGTGATCTGTTCCGCAGTCAACGGCGCCCGAAAGTTCTGGATCTGCATTAATCAAAGAGAAACTTTTAGTAAGCCGCAATTATTTTCTGTAAAACTGTATGCACGAGAACTTGAAGATAAGAGGTAGGGGAAATTACCCGGAAATTGAGCAACCACTCATACTTTGGTCCGTGATGCTCCCATACCGGATCCGGAGCATCCGGAAAAACACCATGAAAACGTTGTGTAAGAGCTCGCTCCCAACCAGCCGGTGCGTCCAACGGTCCTATGGCATGACCTGCCAATGGTAGTCCGAGCAAAAGTGACACATCCTCCAGAGTAGGGGCCATCTCTCCCCATCGGAAGTGAAACGTGTGGGTCTCTGGCCTCCAACGGTCCACTAAGCAGCTCAGCAAGGACCCGTCGATGGCGAGGCGTTTCTCACCTGGGATAGACTCAACCAGACGCAAGAAAGGTAAAAGGCCGGCCCATTTCAACCTTCATCAGAGAACATTTGGGTTAGTGTCTCCCATTAATATGCATGTCAGTGTGCAAATTAACAAAGCACGTACCGCTCAAGCCATCCTCGATGTATCATCCAGTTTTCCTTAGGAGTACGAGTGACCAGAGGCTCAAGCTTGCGCTCAGACCATATCGCAGCACGATGACCCCTATCAATGTCCCCATTCAGCAACCACATTCCCGACATTCCTGCACACTTAATAAAAATTCAGAACACGGTGCCACACTTAATAAAAATTCAGAACATAGTGCCACATTTAAAAAAAATTCAGAACTTAGTGCCACACTTAAAAAAAATTCAGAATATAGTGCCACACTTAATACAAATTCAGAACATAGTGCCACACTTAATACAAATTCAGAACATAGTGCCACACTTAATACAAATTCAGAACATAGTGCCACACTTAATACAAATTCAGAACATACTACTGCTAGCTTAGCTTCTTCCTCTCGCCCTTACTCCTCTACTGCCTCTACCTCCTCTTCTTCCCCGGTTGCCTCGTCCACGCCCAGTGACGAAAGTGGGACAATTAGTATCCCTATGGCCAAATTCATTGCATAGAATGCATTGCCTAGTCGGACCTCCTGCTTCAGATTCATCCATATCATTCCGGATGCGCTGACACTGTCGTCTGCCTCTACTTGTACGCATATGCTCTGGGTTTGGAATGTAACGCCTTTCAGCGGGGTTAACGCTGTTGAAATTACCCATTGATCGAAAACTCATCAGCTCACCGGTCCAGGTATTGACGACAGACTCTTTCAGAAAAAATGGAGACACAAACGATATTGCGTCCATTCCAAGCTGCCCGCAAGCAGCAAGTACATGTGAGCAAGGGAGGTGAAGCAATTTCGGTTTGTTGCATGTGCACTCACACGTTGGCCAGGCTTCATTACCAATTTTCACCTCATGCGTCCTCAACTCATTTGCACATCCAAATTTGTTGTTGGCTAAGCGGACCTCAAACCTTCTTTCTTGATTACCGATGGCGACTACAGTGTGTGACCTAGCTTTTTGCATCTTGTTGTCCATGTACTTTGTGACTCTTTCACAATACCGTGTATTCGGGTTGTTGAAGATATGCTGCTCTGCTTTTTGACGTCTATCTCTGAAATACTTGACGGTGCCATAGAAAATACCCTCAACGATAGCTGTAAGTGGTAATGCCCGGTTTCCTCTGAGGACAAAATTGTATGTTTCCGCGAGGTTTGTTGTCATGACACCGTACCTTGCTCCATGTGTGTCATGTAGCAAAGACCACCTCTCCAGAGGCTCATGCTCTATCCACTGCTCGAAGGTTTTAATCGACCTCCCAAGCCTTCTCCTAGTACCAGGTGGGTCAAAACCTGGCAAGTCACATAGCCCAACAGGCTCCTCCTCCACGGCCGCTGTTCCTGTTGCCAACTGTGCAGCTACTGCTTCAACATGTGCCCTCACCGCTGCATCTCTTGCAGCTTTCCTATCCCTCACGTGTCTCTGCGTGCACACATTAAGTCTGTCGCGTATCAAATTGTACTTCCATAACTGGTTCTGCTTGCAGAGTTTTTTGAACAGATTCATCACTTTCTTATTTCTAAACTGCGAGAAGAAATTAGCCCCCAGATGGCGCATGCACCAACGACTCTGCAAGTCCTTCCATGGAACTTGTTCCTCAGGGCCTGGGTTTGTCAGTGTCCTTATCGCACTGAGTATACCTGCATGCCTGTCATGAAGGATGCACACATTGGGCTTCTCCTTCACAACTGATACTTTTAACTGCCTGAAGAACCATGTCCAACTTTCAATGTTCTCACTCTCCACAAAAGCAAATGCGAGTGGGACGACTTGATTTTGGCCGTCTTGACCTATGGCTGTTAGGATCTGACCCTTGTACTTGCCTGTGAGGAAAGTACCGTCAACACATATCACCGGTCGGCAATGCCTGAAAGCTTCGATGCATACACCAAAAGAGAAGAAGAGACGATGCAGCACCCTCACAGTTGGGAACTCTGGCATGAACATGTCTTGGATATCGATATAGGTGCCTGGATTCCGCTGCTGCAGGGTGTGGAGGAGCTGGACAACAGAGTCATATGCATCAAAATAAGAACCAAATCTCCTCTCAAGCGCCGCATGCTTAGCCCTCCAAGCCTTTCCATAAGAAATTCTGTACTTGAACCTGGCGAAGCCTTTTGTCTGGACTGCCTTCACTTCCATAGCTTTGCCCTGCACTATCTCATCGTAAAACAACCACGCAATAAGCGTGGATGAAAGGTTGGCATGATCTTGAGGGATGCAGGGAATAAGACAAGTATGATTAACTAAGTCACTTATCACCCAACTTGTGTCATACTTAGGAAGAAAGCCGTGCACCCTGGCGGGACAATCTGCGTTCTTGCATACCATTGTCAGGAATTTCTGACTGGACACCTGAGCTGTGAAAACCCTTTGCGTGGACATTGCCCAATTAATTATTGCATCCTTCAGGGCTTACTTGTTCGGATACATAGCACCCGTTGCAATATTGTTCTGGTGATATTGCCAAGCTGAATCATGTCCATCATTCACGGTCATTGCAGATGAGAAGTCATGATTCCACCATGCAGGATTCGGGACCTCCTCTGCATTTTCTTCTTCATCTGACTCGTCAGAATCATGGGCATGACCCCTTTCAACATCGGTGTCTTCTTCTTCCATCTGGTCCTGCATGTGCCCATCTACCTCGTCAGCGTCCACCTCGCCATTGTAGTCACCATCGGCATTTCCTCCTTCTACCTGACTACTCTGCCCTGGTTCATAACCATAAGCATTTCCTCCTTCTACCTGACTGCTCTGTCCTTGTTCGTAACCATCATCTCCAGCATTTGACATAAATAACTGCCTCCCTACACTGCTATGACCAGGATCGTAGCCACCCTCGCCTTCATGTGCAGTGACCTCCTTCACGACGGGAAGCACTAAAGCAATAGGATTGCATCTCCTTCGTTCACAACCTTGTAACCACCGCACCCAATCGGAGTCTTGCTCTATCGGCCTCAAATAAAAGTAAATTATTGTACTTGACCGTGTCCATAATGCATGAACACCGACGGTGTGTGTTTCAGTATCAAGACCTAAACTTGCCGCAATCCATTCTTTCACCTGACTGACTGACCATGTTTGAGGTGCGCTCATTGGCACCTCTATGTGAGTAAATTCACTCAGATCTGCTCCCATCTCAGTTGTTTGGACAGTACCAGGACCGTAGTAAAATCTGACCTTCACTACATCAGACATCTCGGCTCACCTATTTTTTTTCAACAACGAAATACGATTCACTATCAAATATTAGAAATGTCTATATATATTACAAAATATTTGCCGGAGCAACTACAAATATTTACAGATTTTAATATTTGACTACCTACAACTACAACTATATTACGGATTTTACCGGAGCTACTTCAAATACTGACACTCCTAAATACGGATTTTACCGGAGCTACTGCAAATACTGACACTACTAAATACTTCACATCCACATATAGTACGGAATATCATCGGAGCAGCTACACATTTTTACATAAAAAATTTGTTGACATCTAAATATATTTACGTACACTACGGAGCAAATAACAATAATCGCACACTTAATTTATTTCACATCGAAACATATTAACAAATACTACCGGAGCACCTACGAAAAATAAAATGTTTGCTGAAATATACCCTTGAAGCGTGCGTGCGAACGAAGAACGACGAAAGGCGGCCAACAAACTGCCCGTGCTCCGCCTCCAACGACGAACGACGAACGACGAGCTTCAAGCACACTGCCCCAACTTCACCACCACCACCTCCACCAAAATGCTCACCACAACCACCACGAGCTACCCCATCAGTAGATCGAGACCTCTTTTGACTGCCCTAGCTAAGTTGAATCCATTCACGGTGCCAAAACTGCAAAAAACTGGCTCATTTGGGTGTATAAATTGGTGGCATTTTTGTATAGAGAGAGGAGAAAGGAAGAAAAGAAGAAGAACAGCGCTGCGCGTGGAGAGAGGAGAAAGGCAGAGAGGAGAGGATAAGGCATGGCCGGGCCAGCCGCGCGCCAGGTGGGGCCACGCCCTGTCGGCCAGCAGCTGGCCGATCGGCCCGCGGCAAGCCGACAGGGGCACGACCGCGCCGACAGCTCCCTCTCCCCCCCTCGCGACGTGGCCAGCCCAATCAGGGGCCGACACGTGTCAGGCGGGCCAGCTGTCGGCCTGCTACTGGCCGACTACTGCCACTCGGCTTGCTGTGGGCCGACTGGGCTCAGTCGGCCAGCAGTGGGCCGACGGTGTATTATTTTTAATTTTTTTTTTCAGCGTAATATTTCTGTAAATTAATAAAAAAATGTATTATTTAAAAAAAATAGCTATATTCGGACGAGCTTCCGTTGTGTTGCCAGTACTATATTCATATTCAAACGCACAAACTGACGGACCCATATATTCGATCGAACAAGCGTTTTGTTGCCACACATTCAAACGCACAAACTGACGGGAATTTAGAGGATGATACGAACCTCCAACAATTTGCTGGTGCTGTGGAGTTTGGGTTCGAACGAGGGTTCGTCAGTCGTCACACTGGAAATCTTCGGGCAGCGGCGCGCACGCCATAGAGTCTCCGGAGTAGCAGAGTTATCGTTAAAATCTCAGCAAAACCTTAATCCCGTTCAAACATGCATGTATCAGAAATCAAGAACGGACCTCCAAATCCCGCAATTGCAAAGTCGGATCAAGAGCGGGTAATGAGATAGTCACCAGATTCAAGAGCGAAGATTTGCCTGCGCCGCCCCCGATCAGCCGCCAAAGGCGAGAGGGACAACTAGCTAGGCAACAGAAACGACTCGGGACTCGGGAGGGATGGCCGCTGGATTTGGGGTTGCGGAGGCCCTAAACTGAATGACGAACGAGTGGGAGCCGCGGGGCGAGGGCTGAAGGTGCGCCTTGTCCGGTGCGGGGCGCAGCCGATTTTCTGTTTGAGCTGGCGCGTTGCTAGGAAGAAAATCGGAGCAGATCAATTTTATCCCGATCGATCGTTGGCTTCCTTATCCGGTTGCATGGATCAATTGATATTTTCCTAGGCTCCTCGCATGGGCTGAAGCGAGCTGTGCGTCGTGCCGCTCCAGGAGAGACCGTCCAAGGCAGGCGTAGCAACCCAAACCAAACATCATCATGTCAGGTTTGGAGCGCTAGCCGGAATATATGTTTAACGATGTCACGTACAAAACACGTGCAGGGGCTAATCCTTGGTGATTAACCATTCCCTTCAAAGTAACGTGCATGGCAATAGATGATCATTGCAAAGTAGCTACGGGTGGCTGCATACGTACGTGAATTTCTCACCCATGCAGTAAAAATAATCTGTGCATGCACCTTGTCTGCGCATGCGCGTACGGACACTGTCTAATACTCTCGAGATAGGCTTTCGCCCCACGAGGGTAACGGCGCGAAGCGTCGCCGTTGCCGAGTCCGGACAACCGGACATAAGTTTTCACCCGAAACCCTAGCACAAGAACGAGACCCACAACGACGTCTTCAGGAAGCAAGCAACACCCGCAGGCGCTGAGACCCACAACGACGTCTTCGAAGCAAGCAACACCCACAGACGCTGTTGTGTCCGTCGTCGGAGAAGCGATGCTTTCGCTCGGAAACTCGCCTACACCGCTGGGAGGAGTCCTAATCACTACTGCAATGAGGACCAACCCATCCACAACAGAACTGGGCACTGCCAGAGCAAACCAGAGCCTCCCATCACTACACCCCTTGTCGCCCACACAACCAAGAAGTAAAGCCACCACTTCCACCATGAAGCCTGCCGGAAAGCCAATGTGAAGTCCGCCATCTAGGACCACCGCCCTGGCATCCATGCCCCCAGGCACCGCCAATCATCAACATCACGGCCACCTAACCATGGTAGAAGGAGTGAAAGGCTTTCACTCTTAGCCTGACATCAGCCATCGAGTCTGGGTCGGCGCTCCCACCGTAGGAAGCGCCCACACCTGCGTCCCCAGCCGGTCCCGATGGACCCGGGGGGGGGGGATACAACCCAGTGACTACCAACGGCCACCGCCGAGCACGCTCGGACGCCGCCATATCCATGGTCATCGGTACCGATCCGTCAAACGAAACAGTGGCACCTTGAGAGCCCGACTCGGACCGACGAGCCAAGCAGACAGCAAGTAAGAAGGGCGCAACGCGAAAGCAAGTAAAGCGGACCAAGTCAGCCCTCATACCTGCGCGACACCGAACGGCGTCCACCACTGCAAGCCAGATCCGTGCCGCCCGTCGAAGACGCCAACGACCCGGATCACACCGCCATCGAACCAAAAAGAACAGGCCGCCCCATCGCCACCCGGGAGACCCCGAGTAGCGCCACTGCACCGGGCCGAGACTCCATGCCAGATCCATTGCAGATCAGGACCGCCGCCACACGCACACTACCCACCTCGTGCCGGTCAAAGAAGACACCACTCGGAGCGCCGCTGCAACGAGCACGCCACGCCCACCGGAGCTTGCCAGGCTGGGCCCCTCCCGCCCAAGGAAAGCAGAGCACCGCCGCCGTGCAGGCCGCCATAGCGTGCCGTCGTAGGACGCAGCACAACACCGAGCGGGAACGGCCGACCCCTCCGCCACCACCTACAGTCCCCCGCCGAGACCCGCCATCACAGCATCCGGCGTCAAGGGCCGCGCAAGCCCGAACCACCGTCAGTTCCCGTCGAGATCCGACGCCGCTGTCGGCCGCACGAGCTTCGCCCGCTGACGTTCTCCGGCGACGATGCGGGGCAGGGGAGGATTGGCCGGCGGCGCGCTAGGGTTAGGTTAGGGAGACACCCCCCGAGTCACCTGGACGAGACGCGAGGGCGACGTGGGGGGTGGGAGGGGGCGCGAATACCACACTGTTTAGTACATGTACATATTGTGTAATATTGAATGGTATTGCTTTGATGCAAATATGTGGAGGCATTATGCATGAAAATTAAAGCAATAGTATATAGGTAGTATATATTATAGTAATATGGCGTGCGGCAACCACGCCAATCCATTGAAACGACATAAGCATGAAGAAACATTCCTAAGTAGACCGAGGCAAAAACCTGAAATTAAAGTTAGTATTTCCTCCCCAGAAAACCCGTCTTAAATTTTTCTAGATACGAATATATCTAATTTATCTAGATACATTCATATCTCGATAAATTTAAGACAATATTTTTAGAATGAAAGTAATAGATGAGCAGCCATGGCTTTTGAGGAATCGGAGGGCGGCTAACCACTCGGCAGGATATCAAAGAGTAGTATTTTTTCTAACTAGCTCGTGGGGTTTCTTCTTGTTGTAATGAGTCATTTGTAATATCCTCTTCTCCTTTTGCAAGGCAACTAGGGAAAACCTTGCTCCCCTCGATCTTCACCGGCGAGCCCATGAATTCACCTCCCCTCCGTCCGCCGCTCTGGCGGCCAGTGGCAGGGAGGGGTTTTTTGGTGCCTCGGATCCGGCTAGTAGATAGGTAGAGTTTTTATCCTTGCAGGGGCGGCGTTTGGACGGATGGTGGCGCTTCTTCGAGTCAGTCTTTCGGGCTCGAGCTTGTCTGTTGGGAAGGATTAGATAGTGCTCCGGCGTAGATTCCTGACAGCTCCTCAGGGCGACGAGGTTAGGGTTTCTCGTATGCGTACGCAATATCGATATTTGGTGTCAGGTTCTTCAAGTCGATTCAAGGATTCAACGCCGACAACTACGGCTCCAGAGTGCTGGTCCTCAGGGGCACGTGCGCGAAGAGTTCCCGACTGTCATCGACAAGGTGAGACGGGCTCCGGTATGGGAGCGGCGACAGCGGCGCGTCGGTGGCTCGTTTTGACGACGACAATGGTCGTTCGGTGGTCCATGGACCTTTTCTGTAATTAAGAACAGTACAACTGCACCTAATCCCTGCCCTCTCACGAATTAGGCATTTCTGGCCGTTCGATTTCGTCTAAGAGACATTTCTGACTGTTAGATCTTCGTTTGATGGTGGACTTAGCGCTAAATGGGCCACATGTCGCATGGGCAGCTACTCCCGTAGCTTTTTTGGACCCCTGTGGTTGATTGGGCCCGTTTTCTGTGCTCAGCCCAAGGCTGCGAGCGGCCCTCTCAGACACAACACTCACGTCTCCCTAAAAAGAATCTCAAGAGAGGAACCAATGAGGTCAGTCCATACAGAGAGGATGCGGCGCGCGATCGATGCAGACGACGCGGGCGGTCTGTGGGGGAATCCAGCGGAGGCTTGAGTTGACGAGGATCTAGCGGAAGTAGGTGCGGTTGAATCGGGGGCCGGTCTATCCAGCCATGAGCCATCGGGCGATCCCCCTGCGAGGTAGAAAGGTGGGGAGACACGGACAATAATGGCGGCTCATCTCCTGGAAACTGCCCCACTCAGACTTCAAACACACAATTATACTTCAGTTTCTAAGAACGCATTCATGGCGGGGGCCAATGTCTCATCTGCTAGAAGCTTCAGTTTCCAATTGGTACAGGTATATAGAATTCCTCCCCTGTCACTCGTCGCTCACCCTCTCTCATCCAGCAACACAACAGCTTTAGTATCCGTAGAAGCATGGGGGCGAACGGCCCGTCAAGCAGCACCGCCGTCATCGTCCTCTTTGCCAGCCACTACCGGCGTTGGCAGCGCAACCCAGAAGCCGTGGCTTTTGTTCGGGCTCGGGAACCCCGGTAGGATGTGCAATCTAGGTGAGGAGTAGGCTTGAGGTAGCTGCTAATGTTTCAAACCTACTAGGAGGAGTTCATGGCGGTCTGTAAGATGGATGTGTGATGACTGTGATCCGTGGAGTGAAGATCCATCTGGCATCCGTGGATGGCTGAGGCAAGGATTTAGTTGCTGAATAGAAAATAGATCTGTGGAGAGTGCATCAGTACGATGCCAATTGAACTTTTGAGACTTACTGAAGTTGAGCAAAAGTTCAGAAAAGAAATTCAGTCATGCAACCGAAGTAGAGCCTCTTCAGCAAGAAGAACATGAAGATTTTAAGTTTTTTATAGCCTGCTCCGGATGCTGTAGAGTTAAGTTTGTAAATTTGGCGAATCATTTTGTTCCAGCTTTTTTTTAGTGTATAGTCTAACTATATCAGGTTACTTACTATGCACAGATTTACTTTTGCAATTGTTGATCACGTCCCTCTCTCTGTGCTATGAATCATACACCTACTAATTGATTCTTAGGATCCATTATAGTTATGCTAAATTTATGTCCTTCCGACAACAGTTTAGTGATTATTCAGAAGGGACACTCCATATTCCTAGATGTAAGGCTGGTTGTAATGGGGAGTATCATATACTAGTATCATGCATATGATACTAGTGTATGATACTACCTCCCTAATGCATAGTATCATATATTAGTATCATGTAGTACTCTATTTATTGCCATCCATGACACAAAATAGCATAGTATTTAATATGATACGGTATCATGATATGATACTACACCCTCTCTTTCTTCATTCAATGCTATGACACCTCATCAAAATTGCCTAGTTAGCATGCATAATACTAGCTATGATACTACCATTACGACCAGCCTAAAGGATCACTAGGTGTGGTCTGACTTGGCCTTTGTACTTCACTTCACTCCAGATCAGAGACTTTTAATGAGAAGTTAGTTGGTGTAATTTGTGATCAAACTTAGCTTCTGCTACTTAAAATCCAATTGCACAACTTACTGGGTAGGCTCGGTTTCCTGAAGCTTGATGTTCTCGCCTACATTTTTTGCTACTTTCGTTGGTATTGCAAAGCCATGTAATGTTTGTAGTAGGTGTTGGACAAGGAAGACAACGTAATGGGTTATATTTTCTTATATCCAAAATAAAGTATATTGTCATGGATTATCCAACATGCTGAGCTGGCCTTTCCCCCTCATGCTAGCAAAATTCTTTGCACCAAGTAGAGATACTACTTGTGCTTCCAAATATCCTTAAACCCGATTTTTCCATGAGAGTCCACCATACACCTATGGATTGAGTAAGATCCTTCAAGTAAGTTTTCATTGTTGTATGCGATAAAAATTGCTCTCTAAATATGTATGATTTATTAGTGTGGAGAAAATAAACTTTATACGATCTTATGATATGGAAGCAATAAAAGCGACGGACTGCATAATAAAGGTCCATATCACAAGTGGCAATATAAAGTGACATTCTTTTGCATTAACATTTCATGCATTCAACCATAAAAGCACATGAAAACCTCTGCTTCCCTCTGCGAAGGGCCTATCTTTTACTTTTGTCTTATACCTTATGCAAGAGTCATGGTGATCTTCACCTTTCCTTTTTTTACATTTTATCCTTTGGCAAGCACATTGTGTTGGAAAGATCCTGGTATATATATCCAACTGGATGTAAGCTATCATGAACTATTGTTGACAGTACCCTTGAGGTAAAAGGTTGGGAGGCAACACTATAAGCCCCTATCTTTCTCTGTGTCCGATTAAAACTCCATAAACCATAAGTATTGCGTGAGTGTCAGCAATTGTGAAAGACTAAATGATAGTTGAGTATGTGGACTTGCTGAAAAGATCTTATAATGACTCTTTCCGATGTTATGATAAATTGGAATTGCCTCAATGCCCGAGATTATAGTTTGTTGGTTTTCAATGAAGTTTCTGATTCATATTTTACATTGTGAAGAGATTATTACTTGAGCATAAGAAATCATATGACAATATTTATATATGTTGCTGTTATAAATATCGATATGTGATGCCCTCATGTCCGTATTTTATATATGATGCCCTCATGTCCGTATTTTATTTTATCGACACCTCTATCTCTAAACATGTGGACATATTTTTCGATATCGGCTTCCGCTTGAGGACAAGCGAGGTCTAAGCTTTGGGGAGTTGATACGTCCATTTTGCATCATGCTTTTATATCGATATTTATTGCATTAGGGGCTGTTATTACACGTTATGTCACAATACTTATGCCTTTTCTCTCTTATTTTACAAGGTTTACACGAAGAGGGAGAATGCCGACAGCTGGAATTCTGGGCTGGAAAAGGAGCAAATATTAGAGACCTATTCTGCGCAGCTCCAAAAGTCCTGAAACTTGAAGGAGGCACGTTTTGGAATATATAAAAAATACTGGAGAAAGAATCAACCAAATGGGGCCCACACCCTGGCCAAGAGGGTGGGGGCGCGCCCTACCCCCCTAGGCGCGCCCCTACCTCGTGGGCCCCCTGGCAGGCCTCCGGTGCCCATCTTCTGCTATATGATGTATTTTACCCTGGAAAAAAAATCATAAGCAAGCTTTCAGGACGAAACACCGCCATCACGAGGCGGAACCAATCTAGGGCTCCGGCGGAGCTGTTCTGCCGGGGAAACATCCCTCCAGGAGGGGGAAATCATTGCCTTCGTCATCACCATCGATCCTCTCAATGGGAGGGGGTCAATCTCCATCAACATCTTCACCAACACCATCTCCTCTCTAACCCTAGTTCATCTCTTGTATCCAATCTTTGTCCCAAAACCTCAGATTGGTACCTGCCGGTTGCTAGTAGTGTTGATTACTCCTTGTAGTTGATGCTAGTTGGTTTATTTGGTGGAAGATCATATGTTCAGATCCTTTATGCATATTAATACCCCTCTGATTATGAACATGAATATGATTTGTGAGTAGTTACGTTTGTTCCTGAGGACATGGGAGAAGTCTTGCTATAAGTAGTCATGTGAATTTGGTATTCGTTCGATATTTTGATGAGATGTATGTTGTCTTTCCTCTAGTGGTGTTATGCGAACGTCGACTACATGACACTTCACCATTGTTTGGGCCTAGAGGAAGGCATTGGGAAGTAATAAGTAGATGATGGGTTGCTAGAGTGACACAAGCTTAAAGGCTAGTTTATGCGTTGCTTCGTAAGGGGCAGATTTGGATCCATATGTTTCATGCTATGGTTAGGTTTACCTTAATACTTCTTTTGTAGTTGCGGATGCTTGCAATAGGGGTTAATCATAAGTGGGATGCTTGTCCAAGGAAGGGCAATACCCAAGCACTGGTCCACCCACATATCAAATTATCAAAGTAACAAACGTGAATCATATGAGCGTGATGAAAACTAGCTTGACGATAATTCCCATGTGTCCTCGGGAGCGCTTTCCTTCATATAAGAGTTTGTCCAAGCTTGTCCTTGAAGGAAATATGCCCTAGAGGCAATAATAAAGTTATTATTTATTTCCTTATATCATGATAAATGTTTATTATTCATGCTAGAATTGTATTAACTGGAAACATAATACATGTGTGAATACATAGACAAACAGAGTGTCACTAGTATGCCTCTACTTGACTAGCTCATTAATCAAAGATGGTTGTGTTTCCTAACCATGAACAAAGAGTTGTTATTTGATTAACGAGATCACATCATTAGTTGAATGATCTGATTGACATGACCCATTCCATTAGCATAGCACCCGATCGTTTAGTATGTTGCTATTGCTTTTATCCATGACTTATACATGTTCCTTTAACTATGAGATTATGCAACTCACGTTTACCGTAGGAACACTTTGTGTGCTACCAAACGTCACAACGTAACTGGGTGATAATAAAGGTGCTCTACAGGTGTCTCCGAAGGTACATGTTGGGTTGGCTTATTTCGAGATTAGGATTTGTCACTCCGATTGTCGGAGAGGTATCTCAGGGCCCTCTCGGTAATGCACATCACATAAAGCCTTGCAAGCATTGCAACCAATGAGTTAGTTGCGAGATGATGTATTACGGAACGAGTAAAGAGACTTGCCGGTAACGAGATTGAACTAGGTATTGGATACCGACGATCGAATCTCGGGCAAGTAACATACCGATGACAAAGGGAACAACGTATGTTGTTATGCGGTCTGACCGATAAAGATCTTCGTAGAATATGTAGGAGCCAATATGGGCATCCAGGTCCCGCTGTTGGTTATTGACCGGAAACGTGTCTCGGTTATGTCTACATTGTTCTCGAACCGTAGGGTCCGCACGCTTAAGGTTTCGATGACAGTTATATTATGAGTTTATGAGTTTTGATGTACCGAAGGAGTTCGGAGTCCCGGATGTGATCACGGACGTGACGAGGAGTCTCGAAATGGTCGAGACATAAAGAATTATATATTGGAAGCCTATGTTTGGACATCGGATGCATTCCAGATGAAATCAGGATTTTACCGGAATACCGGGAGGGTTACCGGAACCCCCCGGGAGCATAATGGGCCAACATGGGCCTTGGAGGAGAGATGAGAGGGCTGCCCTCATGGGCTGTGCGCCTCCCCCCTTCCCCTAGTCCTATTAGGACTAGGAGAGGTGGGCGCCCCCCTCTCTCTCTCTCTCTCCCCCTTGGAGAATCCTAGTCCAACTAGGATTGGGGGGGGGGGAATCCTACTCCCAGAGGGAGTAGGACTCTCCTGGCGCGCCAAGCCTGGCCGGCCAGCCCCTCCCCCTTGGCTCCTTTATATACGGGGGCAGGGGGCACCCCAAAGACACACAAGTTGATCTACGGATCGTTCCTTAGCCGTGTGCGGTGCCCTCTTCCACCAAATTCCACCTCGATCATATTGTTGCAGTGCTTAGGCGAAGCCCTGCGCCGGTAACACATCAAGATCGTCACCACGCCGTCGTGCTGACGGAACTCTTCCTCGACGCTTTGCTGGATCGGAGCCCGGGGATCGTCATCGAGCTGTATGTGTGCTAAAACTCGGAGGTGCCGGAGTAACGGTGATGTGATCGATTGGACCGCGAGGAGAACGTACGACTACTTCCTCTACGTTGTGTCAACGCTTCCGCTTCGGTCTACGAGGGTACGTAGACAAACACTCTCCCCGCTCGTTGTTGTGCATCACCATGATCTTGCGTGTGCGTAGGAATTTTTTTTTGAAATTACTACGTTCCCCAACAGTGGCATCCGAGCCTAGGTTTTTATGGTATGATGTTATTTGCACGAGTAGAACACAAGTGAGTTGTGGACGATACAAGTCATACTGCCTACCAGCATGTCATACTTTGGTTCAGCGGTATTGTTGGACGAGACGATCCGGACCAACCTTACGCGTACGCTTACGCGAGACCGGTTCCCTCGACGTGCTTTGCACATAGATGGCTTGCGGAAGACTGTCTCTCCAACTTTAGTTGAACCGAGTGTGGCTACGCCCGGTCCTTGAGAAGGTTAAAACGGAGTCTATTTGACAAACTATCGTTGTGGTTTTGATGCGTAGGTAAGATGAGTTCTTGCTTAAGCCCGTAGCAGCCACGTAAAACTTGCAACAACAAAGTAGAGGACGTCTAACTTGTTTTTGCAGGGCATGTTGTGATGTGATATGGTCAAGACGTGATGCTAAATTTTATTGTATGAGATGATCATGTTTTGTAACCGAGTTATCGGCAACTGGCAGGAGCCATATGGTTGTCGCTTTATTGTATGAAATGCAATCGCGATGTAATGCTTTACTTTATTACTAAGCAGTAGTGATAGTCGTGGAAGCATAAGATTGGCGAGACGACAACGATACTACGATGAAGATCAAGGTGTCGCGCCGGTGACGATGGTGATCATGACGGTGCTTCGAAGATGGAGATCACAAGCACAAGATGATGATGGCCATATCATATCACTTATATTGATTGCATGTGATGTTTATCCTTTTATGCATCTTATCTTGCTTTGGTTGACGGTAGCATTATAAGATGATCTCTCACTAAATTATCAAGAAGTGTTCTCCCTGAGTATGCACCGTTGCGAAAGTTCTTCGTGCTGAGACACCACATGATGATCGGGTGTGATAGGCTCTACGTTCAAATACAACGGGTGCAAAACAGTTGCACACGCGGAATACTCAGGTTTAACTTGACGAGCCTAGCATATACAGATATGGCCTCGGAACACAGAGACCGAAAGGTCGAGCGTGAATCATATAGTAGATATGATCAACATAGTGATGTTCACCATTGAAACTACTCCATCTCACGTGATGATCGGACATGGTTTAGTTGATTTGGATCACGTGATCACTTAGAAGATTAGAGGGATGTCTATCTAAGTGGGAGTTCTTAAGTAATATGATTAATTGAACTTTAATTTATCATGAACTTAGTCCTGGTAGTATTAGCATATCTATGTTGTAGATCAATAGCTCGCATTGTTGCTTCCCTGTGTTTATTTTGATATGTTCCTAGAGAAAATTGTGTTGAAAAATGTTAGTAGCAATGATGCGGATTGGATCCGTAATCTGAGGTTTATCCTCATTGCTGCACAGAAGAATTATGTCCTTGATGCACCGCTAGGTGACGGACCTTTTGCAGGAGCAAATGCAGACGTTATGAACGTTTTGCTAAGCTTAACATGATGACTATTTAATAGTTTAGTGCACCATGCTTAACGGCTTAGAATCGGGACTTCAAAGACGTTTTGAACGTCATGGACCATACGAGATGTTCCAGGAGTTGAAGTTAATATTTCAAGCAAATACCCGAGTTGAGAGATATGAAGTCTCCAACAAGTTCTATAGCTAAAAGATGGAGGAGAATCGCTCAACTAGTGAGCATGTGCTCAGATAGTCTGAGTGCTACAATCGCTTGAATCAAGTGGGAGTTAATCTTCCAGATAAAATAGTGATTGACAGAATTCTCTAGTCACCATCACCAAGTTAGTAGAACTTTGTGATGAACTATAATATGCAAGGGATGACGAAAGTAATTCCCAAGCTCTTCGTGATGCTGAAATCGACGAAGGTAGAAATCAAGAAAAACATCAAGTGTTGATGGTTAACAAGACCACTAGTTTCAAGAAAAGGGCAAAGGGACAGAAGGGAACTTCAAGAAGAACAGCAAGCAAGTTGCTGCTCAAGTGAAAAAGCCCAAGTCTGGTCCTAAGCCTGAGACTAAGTGCTTCTACTGCAAAGGGACTGGTCACTGGAAGCGGAACTACCCCAAGTGATTGGCGGATAAGAAGGATGGCAAAGTGAACATAAGTATATTTGATATACATGTTATTGATGTGTACTTTACTAGTGTTCATAGCAACCCCTTAGTATTTGGTACTAGTTCAGTTGCTAAAATTTAGTAACTCGAAACGGGAGTTGCAGAATGAACAAAGACTAGTTAAAGGGCAAGGTGACGATGTGTGTTGGAAGTGGTTCCAAGATTGATATGATCATCATCACACACTCCCTATACTTTCGGGATTAGTGTTGAAACTAAATAAGTGTTATTTGGTGTTTGCGTTGAGCATGAATATGATTTGATCATGTTAATTGCAATACAGTTATTCATTTAAGTTAGAGAACAATTGTTGTTCTGTTTACATGAATAAAACCTTCTATGGTCATACACACCAATGAAATAGTTCATTGGATCTCGATCGTAGTGATACACATATTCATAATATTGAAACCAAAAGATGCGAAGTTAATAATGATAGTGCAACCTATTTGTGGCACTGCCGTTTAAGTCATATTGGTGTAAAGCGCATGAAGAAACTCCATGCTGATGGGATTTTGGAATCACTTGATTATGAATCACTTGATGCTTGCGAACCATGCCTCTTGGGCAAGATGACTAAAACGCCGTTCTCCGGAACAATGGAGCAAGCAATAGATTTGTTGGAAATCATACATACTGATGTATATGGTCCGATGAATATTAAGGCTCGCGACAAGTATCATTATTTTCTAACCTTCACAGATGATTTGAGCAGATATGGGTATATCTACTTGATGAAACATAAGTCTGAAACGTTTGAAAAGTTCAAAGAATTTTAGAGTGAAGTGAAAATCATCGTGACAAGAAAATAAGGTTTCTACGATCTGATCGCGGAGAAAAATATTTGAGTTACGAGTTTGGTCTTCAATTAAAACAATGTGGAATAGTTTCACAAATTCATGCCATCTGGAACACCACAGCATAATGGTGTGTCCGAACATCATAACCGTACTTTATTAGATATAGTACAATCTATGATGTCTCTTACCGATCTACCACTATCGTTTTTGGGGTTATGCATTAAAGACAGCTGCATTCACGTTAAAAAGGGCACCATCTAAGTCCGTTGAGACGACACAATATGAACTGTGGTTTAGCAAGAAACCAAAGTTGTCGTTTCTTAAAGTTTGGGGTTGTGATGCTTATATGAAAAAAGTTTCATCCTGATAAGCTCAAACCCAAATCAGAGAAATATGTCTTCATAGGATACCCAAAGGAAATTGTTAGGTACACCTTCTATCACAGATCCAAAGGCAAGACATTTGTTGCTAAGAATGGATCCTTTCTAGAGAAGGAGTTTCTCTCGAAAGAAGTGAGTGGGAGGAAAGTAGAAAACTTGATAAGGTAATTGTACCTTCTCCCTTATTGGAAAGTAGTTCATCACAAAAAATCTGTTCTTGTGACTACACCAATTAGTGAGGAAGCTAATGATGATGATCATGTAACTTCAGATCAAGTTACTACCGAATCTCGTAAGTAAACTAGAGTGAGATCCGCACCAGAGTGGTACGGTAATCCTGTTCTGGAAGTCATGTTACTAGACCATGACGAACTTGCGAACTATGAGGAAGCGATGATGAGCCCAGATTCCGCAAAATGGTTAGAGGCCATGAAATCTGAGATATGATCCATGTATGAGAACAAAGTATGGACTTTGATGGATTTGCCCGATGATCGGCAAGCCAAAGAAAATAAATGGATCTTGAAGAGGAAGACGGACACTGATAGTAGTGTTACTATCTACAAAGCTAGAATTGTCGCAAAAAGTTTTCGACAAGTTCAAGGTGTTGACTACGATGAGAGTTTCTCACTCATATCTATGCTTAAGTCTGTCCGAATCATGTTAGCAATTGCCGCATTTTATGAAATCCGGCAAATGGATAAACAAAACTACATTCCTTAATGGATTTATTAAAGAAGAGTTGTATACGATGCAACTATAAGGTTTTGTCGACCATAAAGGTGTTAACAAAATATGCAAGCTCCAGCGATCCATCTATGGACTGGTGCAAGCATCTCGGAGTTGGAATATACGCTTTGATAAGTTGATCAAAGCATATAGTTTTATACAGACTTGCGGTGAAGCCTGTATTTACAAGAAAGTGAGTGGGAGCACTACAGCATTTCTGATAAGTATATGTGTATGACATATTGTTGATCGGAAATAATGTAGAATTATTCTGCAAAGCATAAAGGAGTGTTTGAAAGGAGTTTTTCAAAGAAAGACCTCGGTGAAGCTGCTTACATATTGAGCATCAAGATCTATAGAGATAGATCAAGACGCTTGATAAGTTTTTCAATAAGTACATACCTTGAAAAGATTTTGAAGTAGTTCAAAATGGAACAGTCAAAGAAAGAGTTCTTGCCTGTATTACAAGGTGTGAAATTGAGTAAGACTCAAAGCCCGACCACGGCAGATGATAGAAAGAGAATGAAAGTCATTTCCTATGCCTCAGCCATAGATTCTATAAAGTATGCCATGCTATGTACCAGACCTATTGTATACCCTACCCTGAGATTGGCACGGGAGTACAATAGTGATCTAGGAGTAGATCACTGGACGGCGGTCAAAATTATCCTTAGTGGAATAAGGATATGTTTCTCGATTATGGAGGTGACAAAAAGGTTCGTCGTAAAGAGTTACGTCGATGCAAGTTTTGACACTGATCCAGATGACTCTAAGTCTCAATCTGGATACATATTGAAAGTGGGAGCAATTAGCTAGAGTAGCTCCATGCAGAGCATTGTTGACATAGAAATTTGCAAAGTACATGCGGATCAGAATGTAGCAGACCCGTTGACTAAGATTCTCTCACAAGCAAAACATGGTCACACCTTAGTACTCTTTGGGTGTTAATTACATAGCGATGTAAACTAGATTACTGAATCTAGTAAACCCTTTGGGTGTCGGTCACATAGCGATGTGAACTATGGGTGTTAATCACATGATGATGTGAACTATTGATGTTAATCACATGGTGATGTGATCTAGATTATTGACTCTAGTGCAAGTGGGAGACTGAAGGAAATATGCCCTAGAGGCAATAATAAAGTTATTATTTATTTCCTTATATCATGATAAATGTTTATTATTCATGCTAGAATTGTATTAACTGGAAACATAATACATGTGTGAATACATAGACAAACAGAGTGTCACTAGTATGCCTCTACTTGACTAGCTCATTAATCAAAGATGGTTATGTTTCCTAACCATGAACAAAGAGTTGTTATTTGATTAACGAGATCACATCATTAGTTGAATGATCTGATTGACATGACCCATTCCATTAGCATAGCACCCGATCGTTTAGTATGTTGCTATTGCTTTTATCCATGACTTATACATGTTCCTTTAACTATGAGATTATGCAACTCACGTTTACCGTAGGAACACTTTGTGTGCTACCAAACGTCACAACGTAACTGGGTGATAATAAAGGTGCTCTACAGGTGTCTCCGAAGGTACATGTTGGGTTGGCTTATTTCGAGATTAGGATTTGTCACTCCGATTGTCGGAGAGGTATCTCAGGGCCCTCTCGATAATGCACATCACATAAAGCCTTGCAAGCATTGCAACCAATGAGTTAGTTGCGAGATGATGTATTACGGAACGAGTAAAGAGACTTGCCGGTAACAAGATTGAACTAGGTATTGGATACCGATGATCGAATCTCGGGCAAGTAACATACCGATGACAAAGGGAACAACGTATGTTGTTATGCGGTCTGACCGATAAAGATCTTCGTAGAATATGTAGGAGCCAATATGGGCATCCAGGTCCCGCTGTTGGTTATTGACCGGAAACGTGTCTCGGTCATGTCTACATTGTTCTCGAACCGTAGGGTCCGCACGCTTAAGGTTTCGATGACAGTTATATTATGAGTTTATGAGTTTTGATGTACCGAAGGAGTTCGGAGTCCCGGATGTGATCACGGACGTGACGAGGAGTCTCGAAATGGTCGAGACATAAAGAATTATATATTGGAAGCCTATGTTTGGACATCGGATGCATTCCAGGTGAAATCAGGATTTTACCGGAATACCGGGAGGGTTACCGGAACCCCCCGGGAGCATAATGGGCCAACATGGGCCTTGGAGGAGAGATGAGAGGGCTGCCCTCATGGGCTGTGCGCCTCCCCCCTTCCCCTAGTCCTATTAGGACTAGGAGAGGTGGGCGCCCCCCTCTCTCTCTCTCCCCCTTGGAGAATCCTAGTCCAACTAGGATTGGGGGGGGGGGGGGAATCCTACTCCCAGAGGGAGTAGGACTCTCCTGGCGCGCCAAGCCTGGCCGGCCAGCCCCTCCCCCTTGGCTCCTTTATATACGGGGGCAGGGGGCACCCCAAAGACACACAAGTTGATCTACGGATCGTTCCTTAGCCGTGTGCGGTGCCCCCTTCCACCAAATTCCACCTCGATCATATTGTTGCAGTGCTTAGGCGAAGCCCTGCGCCGGTAACACATCAAGATCGTCACCACGCCGTCGTGCTGACGGAACTCTTCCTCGACGCTTTGCTGGATCGGAGCCCGGGGATCGTCATCGAGCTGTATGTGTGCTAAAACTCGGAGGTGCCGGAGTAACGATGCTGTGATCGATTGGACCGCGAGGAGAACGTACGACTACTTCCTCTATGTTGTGTCAACGCTTCCGCTTCGGTCTACGAGGGTACGTAGACAAACACTCTCCCCGCTCGTTGCTGTGCATCACCATGATCTTGCGTGTGCGTAGGAATTTTTTTTTGAAATTACTACGTTCCCCAACAGTCCTTTGCTACAAAAAGGATTGGGCCATATTGCTGCACCTTATTTACTTTCATTACTTTTTACCCGTTACAAATTACCTTATCACAAAACTATCTATTACTGATGACCCACAAGTATAGGGGATCTATCGTAGTCCTTTCGATAAGTAAGAGTGTCAAACCCAACGAGGAGCAGAAGGAAATGATAAGCGGTTTTTAGCAAGGTATTCTCTTCAAGTACTGAAATAAGTGGTAACAGATAGTTTTGTGATAAGATAATTTGTAACGAGCAACAAGTAACAAAAGTAAATAAAGTGCAGCAAGGTGGCCCAATCCTTTTTGTAGCAAAGGACAAGCCTGGACAAACTCTTATATAAGGAAAAGCGCTCCCGAGGACACATGGGAATATCGTCAAGCTAGTTTTCATCACGTTCATACGATTTGCGTTCGGTACTTTGATAATTTGATATGTGGGTGGACCGGTGCTTGGGCGCTGTTCTTACTTGAACAAGCATCCCACTTATGATTAACCTCTATTGCAAGCATCCGTAAGTACAACAAAAGTATTAAGGTAAAACTAACCATAGCATGAAACATATGGATCCAAATCAGCCCCTTACGAAGCAACGCATAAACTAGGGTTTAAGCTTCTGTCACTCTAGCAACCCATCATCTACTTATTACTTCCCAATGCCTTCCTCTAGGCCCAAATAATGGTGAAGTGTTATGTAGTCGACGTTCACATAACACCACTAGAGGCTAGACAACATACATCTCATCAAAAATATCGAACGAATACCAAATTCACATGACTACTAATAGCAAGACTTCTCCCTTGTCCTCAGGAACAAACGTAACTACTCACAAAGCATATTCATGTTCATAATCAGAGGGGTAATAATATGCATAAAGGATTTGAACATAAGATCTTCCACCAAATAAACCAACTAGCATCAACTACAAGGAGTAATCAACACTACTAGCAACCTACTAGCACCAATCCCGGACTTTGAGACAAGAATTTGATACAAGAGATGAACTAGGGTTTGGAGATGAGATGGTGTTGGTGAAGATGTTGATGGAGATTGCCCTCTCCCGATGAGAGGATCGTTGGTGATGATGATGGCGATGATTTCCCCCTCCCGGAGGGAAGTATCCCCGGCAGAATAGCTCTGCCGGAGCCCTAGATTGGTTCCGCCAAGGTTCCGCCTCGTGGCGGCGGAGTCTCATCCCGAAAGGTTGCTTCTTGTTTTTTTCTTGACGAAAGACTTCATATAGGAGAAGATGGGCGTCGGAGAGCCACCAGGGGGCCCACGAGGTAGGGGGGCGCACCCTAGGAGGGGGGGGGCGCCCCCACCCTCGTGAGCAGGGTGTGGGCCCCCTGGCCTTCATCTTTGGCGAGGATTTTTCTTTATTTATTTTAAGATATTCTGTGGAGTTTTAGGACTTTTGGAGTTGCGTAGAATAGGTCTCTAATATTTGCTCCTTTTCCAGCCCAGAATTCCAGCTGCGGGCATTCTCCCTCTTCATGTAAACCTTGTAAAATAAGAGAGAATAGCCATAAGTATTGTGACATAACGTGAAATAACAACCCATAATGCAATAAATATCAATATAAAAACATGATGGAAAATGGACGAATCAACTCCCCCAAGCTTATACCTCGCTTGTCCTCAGCCGAAAATCCGATAACAATAAATATGTCCTCATGTTTAGAGGTAGAGGCGTCGATAAAAAATAAAATAAGGACATGAAGGCATCATGATTATTCTCATAACAGCAACATATATAGATTTTGTCATATGATTACTTATATTCAAGTGATGGTATTTTCACAATGCAAAAGTATGAACCAGAAACCTTATTGAGCACCAACAAACTATAACCTCTGTCATTGGAGCAATTGCAATTTATCATAACATCGGAAAGAGTCTATGTCAAAGCTAAAAAGCAAGTCCACATACTCAACTATCATCTAGTCCTTCATAATTGCTAACACTCACACAATACTTGTGGTTACGGAGTTTTAATCGGACACAGAGAAAGATAGGGACTTATAGTTTTGCCCCACAACCTTTTACCTCAAGGGTAATGTCAACGATAATAATTCATGCTCCCTACATTCAATTATATATATATATATATATATATATATATATATATATATATATATATATATATATATATATATATATAGGGAATGGATTTGCTACCCACACTAGCTCCAGTGGTTGTTATCGGAACCATTGGTTGGCTTTAGGATTCGCACTTTTAGGTGGATAAGGTTCCGATTTTCTAGATTACTGAATTTCGCCACAGCATATTAGGAATGGTCGGCTGGACCTTTATGTAGTGGCAGGCCCCAAGATGGCAACCTACTCTCTGGCTATGCATGCGCACACAGAACAGGAGCAGCTTTGCCTTTTTGAAAATGCAGACCACGACAGGAACTACTTCGGGCATCTTACGAATTTGACCAACGGTGGCAATGTACTAAAAGTTCTTGGTCCGGCGTGCTGGACGGTCATCGTAAGAACTGCCATTTTTTATATCTGGTCAAAGGTTCGGCACCTTATGAAACTAGGAATTGGACTGCAACGTGTCCTGTCATTTTTAATCTAGCAAAAAGTAAGACGGTGCTGCACCGTTCGCACTGGTAATGGAACTGCGGCACAATGAATTCCTTTTTCGTAGTCTCGTAGAGAAAAAGCCGCGTGTTTGACCATGAATACGTTTTCCAACGTGTCACCGACACAAGTAACCCCGTTTTATTTCGCTCCAGCCGGTTCACTCTTTTTAAAAGTAATGTTTCGCTCGCAGTTCCTTTTTACAGCATGTAACGCTAGCAGTTTACTACACTGTCCAGAGTGGTTCTATTTTTTTTAAGTATAAAGTCCAGAGCAGTTCTGTGGGCACCAGTGGCATCTGAAACCACCACACGGCCTATCGGTACCAATATTAAATGTTTCTAGAGTATGGGTGAAAATTATAATGGTTACGAGGAAAATAATATTCACACATGTATAATCGTCGAAAACCTCATCAAGGCTTAATGACACCCAAAAAAATGCTGAGTTCAGGCAAGCAAAGGTTAAGATCCAGATTGGAGATCTTAGAGAAAAGAAAACGCTGCCCCATTGGTCGTTTCAACAAGTTCAACAAGGAACAAATAAAATTTCTGTGCGCGCAGACACACATGTGGAAATTGCACAAAATCGATGGAAGTATTGCAAAAGTTTCTGTTATTCTAGTACTGACAAACAAGCAGCAAGCCTCTCACGCTAGCTGGGCAAGCCAAGATGCAGGGAATAAGAAAAGTACTGGACTTCAACAATCCTCTAAAGTGACCCAAAAATTCCATATCAGAACATGAGGAAGAGTAGGAGCAACAGAGGATGAAGAGGGTGAGGCGGGCAGCATTGTATTATTATCAAGAAAGCTAGCTCTAGACATACATATACAAAGTCATGTGCAGATTAGATGAGGCTAATTAATTCATAAGGTTTTGCCCATGCACACATGAGTCTAACAAAAAAAATCATACATCCAGAAGCAACTGGATCACAGAAACGACAGAAGCGCCCGGAGATAAAAGAAAAAGAAACCAAAGCTGCAGTTTAGAGGGAAAGCTCGGCAACCACCACAGGATGAAGGGGAAGGGAGGTCATGGCCATCGTAGTGGTAGTGGGCAGCGGAGTTCCTCGAGCTGAGCTCGGCGGCCGACGCATGCATGGCAGCACGAACCCCAACGAACACCGGAATAGGGCCGAAGCAGCCCGCACCTGACTGGTGGTCGACGAAGGAGAGGACGCGGCAGTGGTGGGGATCCCATGACGACGACCTCGTGGACCTGCTGTGCTCGGCGGAGGTCGAGGAGGACCAGATGCGACGACGGTGTGGGCTTATCGACCTTGAGCAGATCGAGGAGGACGGGCGGCTGGATCTGATGGACAGGAGGGAGCACGAGATGACCTCGTGGCCGAGGCCGGGGCAGTTCGTAGAGGGGACGGGGTCACGACGGCTGGACAGAGGAGGAAGGAAGGAGATATTTTTCTGGGGCAGGAAGAGCAATGCGGGATAGGGTCACGGGCTCACGGCCTCTCGTAGATGAATATGGTTGGTAGTAAATGATTTCTATATTAACTCTCGTAAGTACTATATTAGTTTAGTTTAAAGATGGTCGCATGGATCACGGGAGTGGTGCTTTGGCATCAGGGAGCAAATGATCCTGTTGATTTTTTAAAGGGAAAAGTATGTTTTTGTCTCTCAAGTTCACAAAAAGTCAAAATCTAGTCCCTCATTTTTTTCAAGCCCCCTCATTTTTTAGTACTCTCTCCGATTCTTTTTAGTAATCTCTCCGTTTTTTTTACTCTGGATATAAGATTTAGTCAAAGTCAAACTTTACAAAGTTTGACTAGTTTTGTAGGAAAAGATATCAACATTCAAAATATAAAATTAATATCAGTAGATGCATGATGCATTTAATTTTTATAACATATAACTTTAGTATTGTAGATGTTGCTATTTTTTAATAAAGTTAGTCAAACCTTACAGAATTTGACTTTGACTAAACCTTACAAAATAAAATTAGACAACCTCTACAAGCCGTATTATAGGAGAGTCGGGCTCTTGGGTTTCGTGCTTCAGTTCAAGCGTATGCCGTCGACGCTTGTCCACATGGCTCTCACAGCGTTGATGGACCGTTGGCGGCCCGAGACGCACTCTTTCCATCTCCCATGTGGTGAGATGACGGTGACGCTCGAGGACTTCGCCATGATCACGACCCTCCTGATCAAGGGCCATTCTCTCATTGGGCGCGTGGATAGGAAGAACTGGCCGGACAGGGTTACCGCCCCTCATCGGTGACTGCCCTCCCATCAAGAGTAACCGAACGTCCGGTGTAGCACTGCCCTGGCTCCTAACCCACCAGGCTGAATGCCCGCAAGATGTGGATCCGAGGACTGTGGAGCAGTATGCGAGGGCCTACATGTGGTTTCTTCTCACAGAGGTGGTCTTTCCAGACTGCTCGGGGGACAACGCCCTATGGATGTACCTGGACTTCCTGGCCGACTGGGATGCAGGGTACAGATGGGGTCCGCTGGCCTCGCGTACCTCTACTGTTCGGTAAGAAATCATATATCTCACGTATGTGTGTGCTGCTTTAAATTCTGTTATCTGATCATCGATTGTTGTTTGTAGCTGAACGACGCAAGAGGAAGATGAAGAAGAGGGAGAAGAGGAAGGAGGTGACGACGAAGAAGGTGATGAGGAGGAGTACGACGACGATGACGGGCCTCCACCGACTCAGCCAACCCACGCGAAGAGGGTATCTCATACGCGCCAGGATGTTTTGAGCCCATCACCTTTTCAGAAACCGGTTCCTCGTCATCGCCCGAAGAAGCCGGATGAGGGCCGCTCGAGGAGAAACGAGGAGCGCGCCGCCAAAAGGGAGAGGAGGAGGAACTAGTGATGTTGAACTTGCTAAGTTAAAGTAGTTGTGTTATGTTGAACTACTCGGTGTTGTGTTGAACTACTCGGCCAGTTCCATGGATGTGGAACGCATGTTCTTTGCAAACCGTATTTCAGTTTGTATTGTAATTTTTGAAGGTTCTTCGTGGCGAACCCACCTCATGCCTCCATGTCATGTCGCCCGGTTCCGTGGATGTGGAATGCCGGTTCTTTGCAAATCGCATTTCCGTTCGAACTGTAGTTTTTGAAGGTTCTTCATGGAGAACCAACCTTCTCCCTCCGTGACACGCCTCCCGGTTCCGTGGATGTGGACCGCTTGTTCTTTGCATATCGTATTTCAGTTTTAATTGTAGTTCTAGAAGGTTCTTCATGGCGAACACACATCCCCCCTTTGTGTCACGTCGCCCGGTTCCGTGGATGTGGAACATCTCTTCTTTGCAAATCGTATTTCAGTTCGTAGTGTAGTTTTTGAAGGTCCTTCATGGCGAACCCACCTCCTCCCTCCATGTCACGTCGCCCGGTTCTGTGCATGTGGAACTCCGGTTGTTTGCAAATTGTATTTCAGTTCGAAGTGTAGTTTTTGAACGTTCTTCGTGCCAAACACACCTCCACCCTCTGTGTCACGTTGCCCGGTTCCATGGATGTGGAACGCCGGCTTTTGCAAGTCATATTTCAGTTTCTAGTGTAGTTTTTGAAGGTTGTTAAAGGCAAACCCACCTCCCCTTTTGTCACGTCGCCTGTTTACATGGATTTTGAACGCCGGTTCTTTGCAAATCGTATTTTAGCTCGAAGTGTAGTTTTTGAAGGTTCTTCATGGAGGACCCACCTTCTCCCTCCATGTCACGTCGCCCGGTTCCGTGGATGTGGAACACCGGTTCTTTGCAAAACGTATTTCAGTTTGAAGTGTAGTTTTTGAAGGTTCTTCATGGCGAACTCACCTCCTCCCTCATGTCGCCCGGTTCTATGGATGTGGAACGACGGTTCTTTGGAAATTATATTTCACTTTGAATTGTTGCTTTTGAAGGTTCTTCAAGGTGAACACACCTCCTCCCTCCGTGTCACGCTACTCGGCTCCGTGGAGGTGGAATGCTGGTTCCTTGCAAATCGCATTTCAGTTCGAAAGTGTAGCTTTTGAAATTTCTTCATGAAGAACCCACCTCCTCCCTCCGTGTCACGTCGCCCGGTTGCGTGGATGTGGAACGCCGGTTCTTTGCAAATCGCATTTTAGTTTGAAGTGTAGTTTTTAAAGGTTCTTCATGGAGAACCCACCTCCTCCCTTCGTGGCACGTCGCCCATTTCCGTGGATTTGGAACTCCAATTATTTGAAAATCGTATTTCAGTTTGAATTGTAGTTCTTGAAGGTTCTTCATGGCGAACACACCTCCTCCCTTTATGTCTAGTCACCCGGTCCCGTGGATGTGGAACACCGGTTCTTCGGAAATCATATTTCAGTTCGAAGTATAACTTTTGAAGGTTCTTGATGGAGAACCCACCTCCTCCCTCCGTGTCACGTCGCCTGGTTCTGTGGATATGGAACGCCAGTTCTTTGCAAACCGCAATTTAGTTCGAAGTGTAGTTTTTTAAGTTCTTCATGGAGAACCCACCTCCCCCTCCCCGTTATGTCGCCCGGTTCCGTGGATGTCGAACGCCGGTTCTTTGCAAATCGCGTTTCAGTTCGATAGTTTTTGAAGGTTCTTCATGGAGAACCCACCTCCTGCCTTCGTGCCACGTTGCCCGGTTCAGTGGATGTGGAACTCCGGTTGCCAATCTTATTTTAGTTTGAATTGTAGTTCCTATAGGTTCTTCATGGAGAACACACCTCCTCCCTCCATGTCACGTCGCCCGATTCCGTGGATGTGGAACACAAGTTCTTTGCAAATCGCATTTCAGTTCGAAATGTAGTTTTTGAAGGTTGTTCATGGAGAACCCACCTTCTCCCTCCATGTCATGTCACCCGTTCCGTGGATTTGGAACTTTGATTCTTTGAAAATCGTATTTCAGTTTGAAGTGCCGTAGTTCTTGAAGGTTCTTCATGGCGAACCATCTCCTCCCTCCATGTCAAGTCGCCTGGTTCCGTGGATGTGGAACTCCGGTTTTTTGGAAATCGTAATTCAGTTCGAAGTCTAGTTTTTGAAGGTTCTTCATGGAGAACCCACCTCCTCCCTCCGTGTCACGTCGCCCGGTTCCGTGGATGTGGAACGCCGGTTCTTTGTAAATCACATTTTAGTTCGAATTGTAGTTTTTGAAGGTTCTTCATGGAGAACCCACCTCCTCCCTCCCTGTTATGTCGCCCGGTTCCGTGGATGTCGAACCCCGGTTATTTGCAACTCGCAATTCAGTTCGCAGTGTAGTTTTTGAAGTTTCTTCATGGAGAACCCACCTCCTCCCTTCGTGTCACATGGCCCGTTCCGTGGATGTGGAATTCCGGTTCTTTGCAAATCGTATTTTAGCTTGAATTGTAGTTGTTATAGGTTCTTCATGGTGAACACACCTCCTCCCTCCATGTCACGTCGCCCGGTTCCGTGGATGTGGAACGCCTGTTATTTGCAAATCATACTTCAGTTTGAATTGTAGTTTTTGAAGGTTCTTCTTGGCGAACACACCTCCTCCCTCTGTGTCACGTCGGCTGATTCCGTGGATGTGGAACGTTGGTTCTATGCAAATGTATTCAGTTTGAAGTATAGTTTTTGAAGGTTCTTCATGGCGAACCCACCTCCTTGCTCTGTGTCACGTTGCCCGGTTCCGTGGATGTGGAAAGCCGGTTCTTTGCAAATCGCATTTTAATTCGAAGTGTAGTTTTTGAAGGTTCTTCATGTCAAACACACCTCCTCCCTCCGTAACCGACCGACCCTCCCCTCCCGACCCGCCTTAATTAGCGTCGTCTCCCCGAGAGGCGGCCGGGACAGTGCACATCCCTCCTCCCTCGCCCCTCCTCCCACTACTCCCGCCCTCCGCCGTCGGCGAGCGCCCCCGAATCTGGCCTCTATGGTGTCGGCGGCGGCGGCGGGATCTTGTTTACCCACGCGGCCCTCCTTGTCGGGGCAGGAGGTTTGCGGCGGTGCGGCTCAGAATGCTGCGGCCCGACGACCTGGAGGTGGTGGCCGACAGTCGGAGAGGTGGTGGTACTGCTCCTTGACGGTGACCGGTGGCCGGAGAGGTGGCGGCCTGAGAGGAGGTAGGCGTCGTGTGCTACCCTTCCTTTCTCCTTGTTGTGTACCAGGGGAAACCCTTCTTGGAGGTGTTGATTCGGTGTCTAGGAGCTTGGCGGGAGATATTAGGTGGGTGCAACAATCACGAGGCTTCTTTGGTTTTGCTGATCCACCGTTGTCTGCTTTGGTTCCTTTTGTATTTTCTCTTTCTTTTTCTTTGGGCGTGATTGTGCTGCTTTTGCCTTAGCACCTACCATTGGCTGTATCGTGTGTTTGCTATATTAATATAGGGGGGCGCAAGCCTGTTTGGAGAAGGCACGGCGTTAGGACCGTGGCTACCTGAATTACATCTATGTTATTGTTCACGGTGAATGTCTTTTGGTAAAATATGGAATTTGGCGGCGCACAGAGAAAATTGAACAAAAATGAACAATAAGTTTTTCGAACTTGGTACATGGTGAAGCTAGTGATCTGCACATTCTTGTTTCAAATTTTGGATACATTTTTCCTTGGCCAAGAGACATTTAAATTTCAAATTCTAACTTACGCAAAGAGACAACTATTTTTCTTTTTCTCCCAAATCCGTGCCAGCTATTTTGGTTATTACTTGAATCTAAAGGCTGCCAACTATATATTAATCACTGATAGCTAAGTATGTTGTAGTGATCAACTCAGTTGGAACAATATGGTATTGGCAACAATTTCTTCGGCATCAGTGCGTCATGGAGCCATCATTTTTAGCATCACCACCTCCAAATGGCTGGACATTTGCCTAGAAAAAGATGTGGTTGAACAAATCTTTGCCCCTTGGTTCGTAGAAGGAGTCTCAATTGCTTCGGCGAGCAGAATAACCAATTCCTGCAACCTAAGATTAGTTAGCTTTGAACTGTATGTCACTGCAAATAATATAGAGAGTAACAGAAGTAATCATGCAAGCAACTAAAAGCCTTGCACTATATGAAATAAAACTTTCTATCGGTCAACTAAATATATGGTTAACCCTGCGACAATTTTAGTCCAACGAACATAATCGATTTACTTCAATCGTAGAAAGAAATGAAATCTAGTATTTGGACGAATGAAAAGGAAAAGTCGGGTTTGGGGCCAAATCAAATTACAAGATACAAAAATGTCTGAAAAAACAACACGTACATGCATTCAGGCTGGGAAAAGATCTTCCCTGGTATTCCATCAAACAGGTGCTGATCACTTTGAATCAAATATCAAATCTCAAAGGCTTTAGCTAATGAAAAGAGGTAGATCACATTATGACGCTCAAATCTCACAGGTTCTGAGCAGTTTGAACATCCAGTTGCTGCCCTCCGACTTCTCCGGCTTGCCTTCCATGCTCCACGGGGCTTCTGTACAATAAAAAAACACATCTGCCGTATGAGGCATCAGTCCAGCAGCCGTAAATCATGGATTGTTGCAGCGTGGAAACTGAAGGAAAGCTAGCTGCAGGCTCGTCCACCCCTAGCGGATAAGAGCCATAGCAAGAAGTCAAACGACTCCACCACTTTCCTACCAGTACTCAGCTTGTCACCACATCGCCATGTGCTCCATGAGCCACGGGCTGGGCATTTTCTTTTGGGCTGAGCATTGACTTTGTCCCAGTAAATCCTATGTCTTTTCTACTGCCCACCACGGTAAAAACCCATGTAGAGTTTGGGATCCTACCCTTCCTGACTCTACTTCGCATATGCTTGTAAACGACTGGTCTATTATTTGAGGAATAAAGTCATATTATTGTAAAAAAACACATATAGACTTGGCAAGTTTTCTTCTTTTATTAGGGCGTCTCCAACACGGACACCTAAACCACTGATAACCGTCTGGACCACGCCTTTTGTAGTGTAAGAGTCCTTTTGTAGTGTAAGAGTTGCGGCTGACGGTGGTTGGGGGGAGGGTCCTTTTGTAGTGTAAGAGTTACGGATGACGGTGGTTGAAACATTTGGTATTAACATCTGATATTAACGTCATGCATAGTAAAAAAAAGCTAGCAAGGGTCGAATGATGACGATGGTTGAATCGCCTAGCCTATAGAGAAGGTTTCTCATGCAGGAAAAAAGGGTGCCGTCGGGTGGTGTGTGCATGCTTCCGACAGTGTAAAACGGAGGTTCTTCATGTAATGTAAGTGTTGTGGTGATGTTGTGTCTAATTATCAATCTCTAATCATTTTACATCTGTTTTGCCCGCATCCTTCACTCCCCCACCATTGGACTATCAAAATTTGGCATGTTCTACATACATACTAGCTATGGAGAGGATCATCCACAGCTGCCCTTTCCCTTCCCGGCGCCCTTCCTGTCCATCTTGCGGAAGTAGGGGGACGAAGACACAATATGGATCAAGCCGGATCTGCTCTTCGTCTGAGTTGTCCAACCCATCACTCCATTGCTTTTCCTCCTTGGGGGGAGGGGGCAGCCCAGACATGGTACGGACATCCCGATTCTGCTCTCGACCGAGGGCGCACGTGTTCCTTTGTTGTCGCTTCTTCCTCCTCTGCTGCGCGGATGGCTTCCTCCTTTGCGGCAGCCCGTGCCACCGCAACTGCAGCATCCATCTTATAGAGAAGGTTTCATGCACAAAGGAAAGGGTCCCTCGGGGGTTCAGTGTAATGTAAACAATGATGTGATACGCTGGGAATCGGGTATGGAACTACTTACTTCATACCGCTCTCCCACCCGACAACAATTCTTCATATGTATATAGAGAATGGATTTGCTAACCGCATCTATAGAGAAGGTTCTCATGCGTAAAGAAAGGTTCCTCGTGCTGGGTTGGCATGGTTCCGACAATATAAAACGGAGGTTCTTGATGTAATGTGAGCGTTTTGTGGTGATCATTTTCCATCTAAACCAATTTTTTTTATCACCCCGTGGTGCAAAAAATGTGGTGCGTGTGAAACCAACCAAGGGAGGGACCCCCTTGTGCGGATATGTAAGATTCATCATATAGAGAAGGTTCTAGAACGTAGAAAGAAGGGTTCCTCGGGTGGGTGGGTGTAGTTCCGATAATGTCAAACGGAGGTTCTTCACATAATGTAAGCGTTTGTGGTGGTCATTTTTCATCTAACCCAACACGCATGCTCCCATCCTTTGGCATCATTCCCCTGGGGCAAAAGTCCGGTGTGCGTGCCTTTGGAGAACGTTCTCTGTGCAAAGAAATGGTTCCTCATGGTGTTTGGTGTGGTTCCGACAATTCAAAATGGAGGTTCTTCATGTAATGTAAGCATTTACAGTGATCATTTTTCATCTAAACCAAACGCGAACGTTACCAGCCTTTGTTATCATCCCTGTGGTGCGAAAAATGTGGTGTAATGTAACGATGCGATGGTACACTCCCACCGACAACAATCCCCTCTATGAATCACTCCTCTCTCTCTCTCTCTCTCTCTCTCTCTCTGACTCTCTATCTGGTATCCACCGACCAACCTTGTGCGTTGCACACAGGACCCGCCTTCATGATTATTGTTCATGCGATGTGTGGAAATTATGCTGATAGGTGCAACGTCGGTGCTACGTGAAAGGTTCATGTTTGCATGTAAGAATGTTCCCCCCATGCGGTGTGCATGGTTCCTACAACGTAAAATGGAGCTTCGTGCGTAAATTAAAAGCTGTATTGATCCTATGTCTAGTTATCTATCGTCCCCTCTTTCTCTAACTTTTTAAGACCTTATTTAATGTGTATGCATAGTAAAAGCTTGTGTGGTTTCAAATGGTGTGGGGTTTGCAATGTCCACCCGATGGAGAGGGTTCCTCGTGCAAAAAAAAAGGTGCACTCGGATGTAGTGTGCATGGTTCCGGCAATATAAAATGGAGGTTCTTCATATATACGTAGAGAGAATAGATTTGCTAACAACACCTACATAGAAGGTTCTTATGCGCAAAGAAAGGTTCCTTGTGGTGGGTTGGCGTGGTTCCGACAATATAAAACAGAGGTTCTTGATGTAATGTACGCGTTTTGTGGTGATCATTTTTCATCTAAACCAATTTTTTTTATCATCCCCGTGGTACGAAAAATGTGGTGCTTGTGAAACCCACAAAGTGAGGGCCCCCATGGTGTGGATATGTAAGGTTCATCCTATAGAGAAGGTTCTCGAACGCAAAAAGAAGGGTGCCTCGGAGGTGGATGGATGTGGTTCCGATAATGTAAAACGGAGTTCTTAACGTAATGTAAGCGTTTGCGGTGATCATTTTTCATCTAATCCAACGCGCATGCTCCCATCCTTTGTCATCATCCCCCTAGGGCAAAAATCTGGTGCACGTGAAACACACGTAAGGGAGGGTGGGCAGACAATTGATAATGGATTATGTAACTATTCACCATAACCCCGCCCCCACCCGCGCACGTGCGGTTATGTTGATTAACCTATTCAAAAGAGAACATCATTTATTTTATCGTATCTTTACCTAATATTAAAGGACGGAAGATTTCATAGTTCTTCATCTGTCACCCCTTTATATCCATAAATTTTATGTTAACTATAAAGATTGACCGTTGAGATTTAAAGTATATCTAGAGTTGATAAAAATTACCCACCAATGCCACCCATAAGTGAGAAAAAAAGATAGTTTTTTCTGCTTGCCCGTTGTAGTTATATTACTTGCCTAGCCAGATTTTTTCTCTTAAAAAGGAACAATTCGTCAACTCTAGGCACTGTAGACTCGATAATTTTCTTTTTAGACATAGGCTCGATAATACTATACGCTAGGAGAGTCGAACTCGCCTCTTAAGCCCAGCTCGAGCCCAGCTAAAACTGCGATACTCGATAGAGGGAAGTTCGCACCGTCTCTCGCTGGCCTGGGTGGGTCAGCTCGTGCATCCGGCGCGTTCGATGCAGGTACGAAACACTACGGCTCATGGTGGTAGCACGTGATGCTCTTGACCAGCCGAGCCAAGGCGCGTGGTCGCCGGGGCATGCGGTTGCGAGCAGGGCATGGTGGCGACGACTAGGAGCGATGCGGCGACTCCTGCTGGTAGGCGTGAAGCTCGCGGTTGTGCACACATGACGAAGCCCAGCAGACGAGAGTGAGTGACGCACATCTACCGGCATAGGGGCTCGGCGCACTACGGCTCGCGCTAGCTTGCTGGCATGATGGTGCGGGTATGTGACCCAGCGATCGCTAGCGGGCGTGGCTCGCACAACGCGATGGTGGTAGTATGCGATGCTCGCAGCATGCCAAGCCAAGCGCGTGGTTGGCAGCAGCGGCGACTCATGGTGGCAATGACTAGCAGTGGTGCAGTGACTCCTGCTGATAGGCGTGAAGCTTGTGTCAGCGCACACATGGCGAAGGTCAGCAGGCGAGAGTGAGCGATGTGCATCTACCCGCAGGGGCTCGGCAAACCAGCGGCAGCCGGCAACATAGTGGGCGGTGGCGCGAGCAAGCAAAGCACGGCGACGCGCTGAACCAGCACTGACGTGTGGCGGCCGCGGGACCGGCTGCGTATCGTGCAGTCTGTTCAGTAAACGGTTGCATGTTTACTGTGCAAACATCAAACTGAGGTCGTCTTACTTGAGGCAGCTACCAGACAGTAAGCATATTTCTACGAGTGTTGCACGGGTATTTAATTTGATTTTCTTCACAAAATTAATTTTTGAATTTGGTCAGACACATATCAATGTCTGCACACTACTAACGCACGTGATAACAATGCAAGTCCCATGTTGTATATTTTGTTTATTTGATAAATTACATCTTTTTGCAGGTGCCCATATGCCAACAGAGCTAGCTTATAGTGGATTTAATTAGTGCATCCATCCAACATAGATGAGCGGGGTGTGTGTTGGTCGAGTCCATTGGCTTGGAATTGACTACCGCCAGATGTCTCATTGCCACCATGCATTAACGAGTGTCGGAAAGGAGGATAAGCGGCAATACGGGCCAAGTGATGTGTTGAAAAAAAGGGTGTGTACATGTGAGAAGTCTTGAGCTATATTTATCACACACTCAAGATATATGTTCTTTTTTATCTCCCGTTGCAAAGCACGGGCAATTTTGCTAGTTAATCTAAAAATGTGTTGTATAGGGTTAATTATGGTGTGGTCACTAATCGTTGGCATGCCGTAGCGCGCCCAAAACATAATTAAGAAGGGTGGGGGTGGAGGAAGTTCCTGTTGTAATGCCTCGCTTTTGGCAAGTAACTTTGGCTTTGAGGGTATTTCTAGCTGATCCCTAAATCGCATTAGAGATTCGAAAAAACCAATTTACACCTCTAAACCTGATCTAGCCGATCCCCTAAAACCCATAGAGAAGTAAATTTTTTTTTACTCCGAGCAGCCGCCGAGGAGTAAATTAACTCGCCCCCTTTGGTGCCGCTCACTCCACCGCCCCCCTGTCGCCTTATCCACTCCCCTGTCGCCCATACACACTACGCGAGACCCATCTACGGGTCAACATTGCCGACTACGGCGGCCACGACACCGAAGAAGGCGACGACAGGAACAACGACTGCAATATAGGAAAGGGCGGGCAGCGGCGGCAGAGGGGCGGCAGGAGCATGTACGGTGACCTAGACGACGGCACAGACGCGTACCCTTGATCGGGGTTTGTACAGAGCTGAGTGGAAGGAGATAGCTGAATAATCCGATAGCAATTGGAATTAGTAAGGTTTAGCTTGACTGACATTTAATTCTTTTATGAAAACGACACCGAGTTTCAGTTTGTATGTTTAAGTAGTATACTTATTTGAATCCATTTGGTGTTCGTTTGCACCAGATTAGTTTTTACGCTTAAACTTTGTTGAGTAATTTTACTTCACTGAAACTAGCTCGGCGGTTTTTTAGGGGTCGGCAGGGTTGGATCAAAAAAACAAACATAAACGATATTAACACAAACGGTATTAAAAAACAACATCAGAAAACGCAAGGGTGCAACCGTGCAAGTACGTGAAGTAAATGGATTGTTAACTAGTATGCTAGTGTACTCACGGGAGATCATGATCTCTAGGGCTCACGGGTGCTCCTGTGGCGGCATGCAATCGTCTGTCATACACCCAGCTCGACATCACTATACAAATGCCAACGTCAGACACTGAAATCATTCAACATCCATTGCGCCAAACGCCTCAACCCATCACCCTCCTGTCGTCCGCAGTGCTGCAGTTATCAGCCATGTCCAGCGGTAGCTCCGCCTCGTCTCCGTTCGCGAGCAGCAGGGGAGCCCCTCTCCCCTACGTCCGGAACACGCTGGACTACGAGCCAGCTGTTTTTTGCAGCTGCGGCGAAGGCAGCCCGCCTGACCTTGTGGACGGACGCCAACCCGGCCCGGAGATACCTGTCTTGCTCACGGGCGACAGTGAGCGCGCAGTTCATCTTTTTCCTGTCACGGGGCTTGGTCAATGGGCAACGACATGTATGAAAAGCTGAGCTTTGTAATGGATGCAGGTTTGCCGACGTCCTCTCTGGCACTGGCTTGATCCCAAGCCGAGCCCGTACATGTGTGACCTTTTGGTGGATCTGCGCGACAAGATCTGTGTGCTTGAGGAGGAGAACGGCATACTCCGACAGTCCCGCCTTCTGAAACAACAGTTCTGACCAGCAGCATGATCGGAGTTGGCGTTCCCATCTACGCACCGCTGATTTTTGGGTGGTGCTGTTCACTGTGGCTTCCTTGCCTCGCGCATGTTGGTCGATTGATCTACCAGTACGCATCGAGGTTCATATCATTGTTTGCTTGCTTGTTCGATGATTTTAAGCTTAAACTAGCAGTGTTCGTCAAGAGGAGTACTAGTACTAATCTTGGAGACAACAAATAAACTGGCTTAAAGCCATCCCTGGAGTTCGAGCGGATCAACTAGCAGTGTTCCATGCATACATATTTTTATATTAGAATAATATAGATGGTGGTATTGGCTTGGGCGAGTGCGTGAGCTGCTCCAAATGCAGACAGATATGGCGCTACATACACAGTCGTCTGTGCTGTCCAACGGGGTTTAGCAAGAAACCGGCCAGGCAAGCACCAAATTGAACAATTCAGAGAATACATCAGCTAATATTTTAGTGCTGGGTATGATCGAGAGAGTTAATCTCAGTCAAAATCAATTCAACAGGCCATGGGAGCTGGGATGCTCCTCCTGTAGCGGCTACGCAACTCGTACTCATTTGGCTGCTGCTGCCTTTCGTCCTGTGTCCAGCCAAAACTTCTAAAGGAAGAAACAAGAATTATAGAGAAAAACAGAGAACTTTTGGAGCAGAGGATATTGGCGGCAAAACAACAAGTACTACCTCATACAGATCTGCCACTATACTCCGGGCAGCCTTGGTGCAAGATGAGACCCCAAGCACCACCGCTTCCTCCACTGGTCCTCCTCCCATCGAGATTCTGGTCGCACCAAGTCAGCCATAGATCCGATATCCATGGCGTCCTCCCTTTCAACTCCATGTTCCTCCTTCCACCGTCCACCCCTTGTCGGCATGGCGTCGGAGAAGAGGAAATGGAATGGCGGCTGCGTCGTCTCCTTCATCGGCTGGCCAGAGAGGGTCACGGCGTCTCCTCCACTAGCAGCTTCAACCACGGCCAGGGAGGAGAGGAGGAAACGGATCTGGCCAACGCCGGGTCGGGGTGCGGCCATGAGCAAGAGAAAGGGTTGACGGTGGGTCCCCATGTTTGGATGTGATATGAGGTAGAGAGGACAGAGTAGGAGAGAGAGAGGAGGAGGAGGAGGATCGATGGAAGAGAAAAAAACTTATGAATGGAAGACGGTTCTCCAAACACATCCCGGAACCGTTCGAGCCGAAGGCGAGCTAGTCCCTGCCTGTCCCTAACAGACGGGCTGCCATCGCCACAGCCTAGTGCCTACGCACTATTGTCCTCACATAGACAGCGTGGTCCATCTCTGTCTATAGGAGGAAATAAGCATCAAACGATGTATATCATGTAAATGCAAATATGGTAAGGGGAGGGACCAGATCCCAACACGCATGTGCGCTCGTGATTGCAGCCGCCCCAGCAAAGTTTCATAAGTTTGCTTTTCCCTATATATATATATATATATATATATATATATATCATGTTCTTTCCAACATGCCGGGCTTGCCAAAAGGATAAAATGAAAAGTTTCATAAGTTTGCTTTTCCCTATATCATGTTTCATAAGTTTGCTTTTCCCTATATATATATATATATATATATATATATATATATATATATATATATATATATATATATCATGTTCTTTCCAACATGCCGGGCTTGCCAAAAGGATAAAATGAAAAAGGAAAGGTGAAGATCACTGTGACTCTTGCATAAGGTAGAGGATAATAATAAAAGATAGGCCATTCGCAGAGGGAAGCAGTGGTTGTCATGCGCTTTTATGGTTGGATGCACAAAATCTCAATGCGAAAGAAAGTCACTTTATATTGGCCCTTGTGATATGAACCTTTATTATGCAGTCCGTCGCTTTTATTACGTCCACATCACAAGATCGTATAAAGGTTATTTCTCCCACACCAATCAATCATACATATTTAGAGCAATTTTTATTGCTTTGCACTGATGACAACTTACTTGAAGGATCTTACTCAATCCATAGATAGATATGGTGGACTCTCATGGCATAACTGGTTTAAGGGTATTTGGAAGCACGAGTAGTATCTCTACTTGGTGCTGAGAATTTGGCTAGCATGAGGTGGAAAGGCAAGCTCAACATATTAGATGGTCCATGACAACATACTTTATCTCAGATATAAGAAAACATAGCTCATTACGTTGTCTTCCTTGTCCAACATCACCTCTTTAGCATGTCATGTTTTAATGAGTGCTCCCAATCATAAAAGATGTCAATGATAATATATCTATATGTGTAACCTCTCTTTCCTTATTACTTCATATTAATTGCAACGATGACCAAAGCTATGTCTGCCAACTCCCAACAACTTTTAATTATCATACTCTTTCTATGTGAAGTCATTACTCTTAATAAGGTCAATATGAACTTTTGTTTCTTTTTATTCTTTTTCTTCTTTTCTTTTATTCACCCAAGATCATGGCAAAATAATCAAGCCCTTAACTCAACACTAATCTTTATTATATATAGCTCATGGACTCGATTACATAGAGAGAGATCATAAGGCAAAACTCAAAACTAGATCAAGCCATAAACTTTATTCTACTAGATCAAGATACTACTAAAAGGATCAAACTAAGAAAAACGGTAAAGATAGGAGATGTGATTGTGATACGATACCGGGGCACCTCCCCCAAGCTTGGCAGTTGCCAAGGGGGTGCCCATACCCATGTGATTATGGCTCCCTCTTTGTTGTTGGTGTAATATTCTTGGCGATGATTCCCCTCAGGATGCGGTTCTCCTCCTCGAGCTTATTGACTTGCTGCTTGAGGTCCATTATTTCCTTACAAAGCTTTCCTGTGATGGCTAAAGCTCCTTGCACTCAAGGGTGTTGCATAGCTGCGGGAGAACAAGTGACACTCCTCTTCATATTTTTATAAGAAAGAAATCTAACATTGGAAGGGATAACCGAGTTTGGAATAGTTGAGCTCTGTAGTTCCCCCATCGTGAATCCAGCTCAGAAGCGAGAGGTGACTTCTTGATCCTCCATGGCATCTACCCTCATCAAGTCAGTCTCCATCTCTTCCTCCGTTGCTGGCCCAATGTGGTCAGCGTCGCTGTTTGCCCTTGGTTCTGGTGCCGGATTAGATACCCGGCTCTCCCCGACTGACTCTTGAGAAGACATCTTGCTCTAATCTGCAGCAGCAACAACTCGAAACGAAAACAGAGGATAATTGCATGATACGGGAGTCAAAACCTTTGGAAGAATATATAATGAATTTTTACCGACCAAAATACGTATCGTGCAAGAAAACGGAGTCCGGAAGGCACACGAGGTGCTCACGAGGTAGGGGGCGTGCCCTAGGAGGGGGGGGGGCGCCCACCACCCTCGTGGGGCCCTCGTGTCCTTCCCGGACTGCCACTTATTTTTCTATTTTTCTAAATATTCCAAAACGGAGAAACATTGCCTTAAAAATTGTTTTGGAGTCGGTTTACTTACCGTACCACATACCTATTCCTTTTCGGAGTTTGAAACGGTCTGGAAAGAGTCCCTTATGTATTCCTCCGGGGTTACGGTTTCAATAATATTGGTTTCAACATTTATGGGATTACCTGAGATATAATGTTTAATTCTTTGACCGTTTACCACCTTCGGATTTGTGCCTTCGAAGTTGTTGATTTTTATGGCACCGGAACGATAGACCTCCTCGATAACGTAGGGTCCTTCCCATTTAGATAGAAGTTTTCCGGCAAAAAATCTTAAACGAGAGTTGTATAGCAATACATAATCACCTACATTAAACTCACGCTTTTGTATTCTTTTGTCATGCCATCTTTTAACTTTTCCTTTAAACAACTTGGCATTTTCATATGCTTGGGTTCTCCATTCATTAAGTGAGTTAATATCAAATAACCCCTTCTCACTGGCAAGTTTGAAATCATAGTTGAGCTCTTTAATAGCCCAATATGCCTTATGTTCTAGTTTGAGAGGTAAGTGACATGCTTTTCCATAAACCATTTTATACGGAGACATACCCATAGGATTTTTATATGCAGTTCTATAAGCCCATAATGCATCATCAAGTTTCTTGGACCAATTCTTTCTAGACCTATTAACAGTCTTTTGCAAAATTAATTTGAGCTCTCTATTGCTCAATTATACTTGACCACTAGACTGTGGGTGATAAGGAGATGCAATTCTATGATTAATGTCATACTTAGAAAGCATTTTACGGAAAGCACCATGAATAAAGTGTGAATCACCATCAGTCATTAAATATCTAGGGACTCCAAACCTCGGAAAAATAACTTCCTTAAGCATTTTAATAGAAGTGTTATGATCAGCACTACTAGTTGGAATAGCTTCTACCCACTTAGTAACGTAATCAACAACAACTAAAGTATGTGTATATCCATTAGAGGCAGGAAAAGGTCCCATATAATCAAAGCCCCAAACATCAAATGGTTCAATAACAAGTGAATAATTCATAGGCATTTCTTGATGTCTACTAATATTACCAATTCTTTGACATTCATCACAAGACAAGACAAACTTACGGGCATCCCTAAAGAGAGTAGGCCAATAAAAACCGGATTGCAGTACCTTATGTGCAGTTCTATCTCCAGCGTGGTGTCCTCCATAAGCTTTGGAGTGGCACTTGCGTAGGATCTGTTCCTATTCATGCTCAGGTACACAACGTCTAATAACACCATCTACTCCCTCTTTATAAAGATGTGGGTCATCCCAAAAGTAATGTCTCAAATCATAGAAGAACTTTTTCTTTTGTTGCTATGTGAAGCTAGGTGGTATGAATTTAGCAACTATGTAATTAGCATAATGTGCATACCAAGGAGTACTACGAGAAGTACTTATGGCATTTAATTGTTCATCAGGAAAGCTATCATCAATAGGTAGTGGGTCATCAAGAACATTCTCTAACCTAGATAAGTTGTCTGCAACGGGGTTCTCAGCTCCTTTTCTATCAACAATATGCAAATCAAATTCTTGTAGCAAGAGAACCCATCTAATAAGTCTAGGTTTAGCATCTTTCTTTTTCATAAGATATTTAATAGCAGCATGATCAGTGTGAATGGTCACTTTAGAATCAATAATATAGGGTCTAAACTTATCACAAGCAAATACAACTGCTAAAAGTTCCTTTTCGGTAGTAGCATAATTTCTTTGAGCATTGTCTAGAGTCTTACTAGCATAATGGATAACATTTAATTTCTTATCAACTCTTTTCCCTCGAACAACACCTACAGCATAATCACTAGCATCACACATAATTTCAAAGGGTAAATTCCAATCAGGTGGCTGAACAACAGGTGCAGAGACTAATGCTTTCTTAAGTATCTCAAATGCTTCTACACAATCATCATCAAAGACAAATGGTACATCTTTTTGCAGTAAATTAGTCACAGGCCGAGAAATTTTTGAGAAGTCCTTAATGAACCTCCTATAAAATCCGGCATGACCAAGGAAACTTCTTATACCTTTGATGTCCTTGGGACATGGCATCTTTTCAATAGCATCGACCTTAGCTTTATCAACTTCAATACCTCTTTCAGAAACTTTATGCCCCAAGACAATACCTTCATTAACCATAAAGTGGCACTTTTGCCAATTCAGGACAAGACTAGTTTCTTCACATCTATGCAAAACTCGATCAAGATTGCTCAAGCAATCATCAAAAGAGGAACCATAGACGGAAAAGTCGTCCATGAAAACCTCAAAAATCTTTTCACAAAAGTCAGAGAATATAACCATCATGCATCTTTGAAAGGTAGCAGGTGCATTACATAAACCAAAAGGCATACGTCTATAAGCAAAAGTACCAAAAGGGCATGTAAAAGTAGTCTTCGATTGATCTTTAGCCGACACATGTATTTGAGAGAAACCAGTATAACCATCTAGAAAGCAGTAATGTGTATGTTTGCATAATCTTTCTAGCATTTGATCAATAAAAGGTAAGGGGTAATGATCTTTCTTAGTAGCCTTATTTAATTTGCGGAAATCAATTACCATCCTATAACCTGTGATAATTCTTTGTGGAATCAATTCATCTTTATCATTAGGAACAACAGTAATACCTCCCTTCTTAGGGACACAATGGACAGGACTTACCCACTGACTATCAGCAACAGGATAAATTATACCTGCCTCCAGAAGCTTGAGTATTAGTTTTCTTACCAGTTCTTTCATTTTAGGATTCAAACGTTGTTGAGGATCACGAACTGGTTTGGCATCTGCTTCCAAATTTATTTTATGTTGACATAGAGTGGGACTAATACCCTTAAGATCATCAAGAGTATATCCAATAGCGGCACGGTGCTTCTCCAGAGTTTTCAATAATCTTTCGTCTTCATGCTCTGAAAGGTTAGCACTAATAATAACAGGATATATCTTCTTTTCATCAAGATAAGCATATTTAAGATTATCAGGCAACGGTTTAAGCTCAAACACGGGATCACCCTTGGGTGGAGGAGGATCCCCTAGGATTTCAACAGGCAAATTGTGTTGCAGAATAGGTTCATGTTTAAAGAATACTTCATCTATTTCCCTTCTTTCATTCATGAACATATCATTTTTATGGTCTAGCAAATAGTGTTCTAAACGATCACTAGGAGGTACGACAATAGAAGCAAGACCAATAATTTCATCCTTACTAGGTAATTCTTCCTCACGATGTTGTTTACTGAATTTAGAGAAGTTAAACTCACGAACCATATCATCCAAGCCAATATTAACAACGTTCTTTTCGCAATCTATCCTAGCATTAACAGTGTTCAAGAAGGGTCTACCAAATATAATGGGACAAAAACTATCTTGTGGAGAAGTGAGAACAAGAAAATCAGTAGGATATTTAGTTTTCCCACACAAGACTTCAACATCTCTAACAATCCCAATTGGTGAAATAGTATCTCTATTGGCAAGTTTAATTGTGACATCAATACCTTCTAACTCAGCAGGTGCAATTTCATGCTTAATTTCTTCGTACAAAGTATGCGGTATAACACTAGCACTAGCACCCATATCACATAAGCCATGATAACAATGATCTCCTATTTTAACAGAAATAACAGGTACGCCTACCACAGGTCTATGTTTATCTTTAGCACAAGGCTTAGCAATTCTAGCAGTTTCACCGTTGAACTGAATAACATGCCCATCAATATTATCAGACAAGAGATCTTTAACAATAGCAATATTAGGTTCTACTTTAACTTGCTCAGGAGGTGTATAAGTTCTAATATTTCTTTTACGAACCATAGTTGAAGCTTTAGCATGATCCTTTATTTTAACAGGGAAAGGTGGTTTCTCAACATAAGAAGTAGGAACAATAGGATCATTATAAGTGAAAGTCTTTTCTTCAACTTTAATAGGTGCAGCTACTTTTACTTCTATGGGAGGATGATATTTAAACCACTTCTCCTTAGGGAGATCAACATAAGTAGCAAAAGATTCACAGAAAGAAGCTACTATCTCAGAGTCAAGTCCATATTTGGTGCTAAACTTATGGAAAATATCAGTATCCATAAAAGATTTAACACAATCAAACTTAGGTGTCATACCTAACTCCTTACCTTCGTCGAGGTCCCAATCTTCAGAGTTGCGTTTAATTCTATCCAATAAGTTCCATTTGAATTCAATAGTCTTCATCATAAAAGAGCCAGCACAAGAAGTATCGAGCATGGTGCGATTGTTTTCAGAAAGCCGAGCATACAAATTTTGAATAATTGTTTCCCTTGAAAACCCATGATTGGGGCACGAATATAACATTGATTTATGCCTCCCCCAAGCTTGAGCGATGCTTTCTCCTTCGCGAGGCCAGAAATTATATATATAATTGCGATCACGGTGAACAAGATGCATAGGGTAATACTTTTGATGAAATTCCAATTTCAATCTTTTATAGTTCCATGATCTCGTATCATCACATAGCCTATACCATGTTAATGCGTCTCCCTTCAAAGATAAAGGGAAGACCTTCTTCTTAGCAACATCATTGGGTATACCTGCAAGCTTAAGTAATCCACAAACTTCATCCACATATATTAAGTGCTCATCAGGATGCTTTGTTCCATCTCTTGTAAAAGGATTAGCTAGTAGTTTTTCCATCATACCCGAAGGAAATTCAAAAGGAGTTTCATTTTCAATAGGTTCAGTAAGTTGAGGAGCAACTCTTTGCTCTACTGGACGGGGTGAAGATACCCCGAACAAGCCCCTCAGAGAATTACTTTCCATAGTAACAAGTGACAGTAAATTTCAGCACACTATATAAATTTTTCCTTACCAAATTCCACCTACCAAAGGCGCTACAGTCCCGGGCAACGGCGCCAGAAAAGAGTCTTGATGACCCACAAGTATAGGGGATCTATCGTAGTCCTTTCGACAAGTAAGAGTGTCGAACCCAACGAGGAGCAGAAGGAAATGATAAGCGGTTTTCAGCAAGGTATTCTCTGCAAGTACTAAAATAAGTGGTAACAGATAGTTTTGTGATAAGATAATTCGTAACGAGCAACAAGTAACAAAAGTAAATAAAGTGAAGCAAGGTGGCCCAATCCTTTTTGTAGCAAAGGACAAGCCTGGACAAACTCTTATATAAGGAAAAGCGCTCCCGAGGACACATGGGAATATCGCAAGCTAGTTTTCATCACGTTCATATGATTCGCGTTCGGTACTTTGATAATTTGATATGTGGGTGGACCGGTGCTTGGGTGATGTTCTTACTTGAACAAGCATCCCACTTATGATTAACCTCTATTGCAAGCATCCACAACTATAACAAAAGTATTAAGGTAAACCTAACCATAACATTAAACATATGGATCCAAATCAGCCCCTTACGAAGCAACGCATAAACTAGGGTTTAAGCTTCTGTCACTCTAGCAACCCATCATCTACTTATTACTTCCCAATGCCTTCCTCTAGGCCCAAATAATGGTGAAGTGTGATGTAGTCGACGTTCACATAACACCACTAGAGGCTAGACAACATACATCTCATCAAAAATATCGAACGAATACCAAATTCACATGACTACTAATAGCAAGACTTCTCCCTTGTCCTCAGGAACAAACGTAACTTCTCACAAAGCATATTCATGTTCATAATCAGAGGGGTAATAATATGCATAAAGGATCTGAACATAAGATCTTCCACCAAATAAACCAACTAGCATCAACTACAAGGAGTAATGAACACTACTAGCAACCTACTAGCACCAATCCCGGACTTTGAGACAAGAACTGGATACAAGAGATGAATACCTTACTAAAAACTGCTTGTCATTTCCTTCTGCTCCTCGTTGGGTTCGACACTCTTACTTATCGAAAGGACTATGATAGATCCCCTATACTTGTGGGTCATCAATTAGTCATGTTAATAGGCATAGAATTAGACGGAAAGTAACTATGACCAACAAGAGTAATGGGTACGGAGGAACCGTCACCGAAGGTGATGCGGTTTGAGGTGGTGACCAAAAAGGAGGAAGCAAGGTTACCGGGGTGTGACGTCATGTGGGCGGTAGCCCCATGTCCATGTACCAATCACCGCCACCTCCGTAGGTGGAGGGAGACGGCGCTGAGTGCAGCGCGGCGAGGAGTGCAGGGTCCCACGGGGCCGGTGGGAGGGAGTAGCCCCGGGCTGGATCGGCGCGGGGGGCGGCACGTAGCTGCCCGACTGCGGGTAACCGGCCGGAGGAGCAAGCGCCGGCGGGTAGCCACCTCCACTCGCCGGGTTGCCACCTCCACCCACCTGGTATGGGGCGACGACAAAGTGCACCTGGGGGCCGGCGGGGTGCGGACCGAGGATCCCCGGGGCCCGCGACACCGGCATGTGGTACGCATGGACCACGCCAGTCCATGGGTTGGTGCCGACCGACCAGGGCAGGGAGGGCTGATGATGACGTGGAGCCCCCCCCGTACCCCGGTTGCTTCTACTGCTGTGGTGGCACGGAGCGGCCGCCTCCACGGCGCCGGTTGCGGCAGCCACCGCCCTACTGCTGCGACTACTGCGATGGGGCGGGTGGCGCGGGCGGGGTTGGTGGGAGGGGGAAATACCCCGGTGGCGTGGGCGAGCACGGGTGAGGTGGGGCCGACGGAGGTGCCCCGCGAGACTTCCAGGCGGCGAGGGCGGTGTGGTGAACGCGAGCCTTGACCTTCTACATCTAGCATTCCTCCAAGCGTAAATTCGCGACGACAGAGTGAAAAGTGGGGTTCGGCAGCAGGGTGAGGTTCGAGGCTGCGTTGCCGAAATCCTCATTGAGGCCGACGGTAAGGGTGCTAAGCATGAGGTTGTCGGACACCTTGGCGCTAATGTCGTGGAGCTCGTCAGCGAGCCGCTTGAGGCGCACGCAGTAGTCGCCGATGGAGGAGTCATCTTGATGGCACCCGAATAATTCCTGCTGCAAAAACACAAGACCTTGCAGTTTATTGTCGGTGAAGAGGGCGTTGATCTTGGTCCATGATGACCCACAAGTATAGGGTATCTATCGTAGTCCTTTCGATAAGTAAGAGTGTCGAACCCAACGAGGAGCAGAAGGAAATGACAAGCAGTTTTCAGTAAGGTATTCTCTGCAAGCACTGAAATTATCGGTAACAGATAGTTTTGTGATAAGGTAATCTGTAACGGGTAACAAGTAATGAAAGTAAATAAGGTGCAGCAAGATGGTCCAATCCTTTTTGTAGCAAAGGACAAGCCTGGACAAACTCTTATATGAAGGAAAGCGCTCCCGAGGACACATGGGAATTATCGTCAAGCTGGTTTTCATCACGCTCATATGATTCACGTTCTTTACTTTGATAATTTGATATGTGGGTGGACCAGTGCTTGGGTATTGCCCTTCCTTGGACAAGCATCCCACTTATGATTAACCCCTATTGCAAGCATCCGCAACTACAAAAGAAGTATTAAGGTAAACCTAACCATAGCATGAAACATATGGATCCAAATCGGCCCCTTACGAAGCAACGCATAAACTAGGTTTAAGCTTCTGTCAATCTAGCAACCCATCATCTACTTATTACTTCCCAATGCCTTCCTCTAGGCCCAAACAATGGTGAAGTGTCATGTAGTCGACGTTCACATAACACCACTGGAGGAAAGACAACATACATCTCATCAAAATATCGAACGAATACCAAATTCGCATGACTACTTATAGCAAGACTTCTCCCATGTCCTCAGGAACAAACGTAACTACTCACAAATCATATTCATGTTCATACTCAGAGGGGTATTAATATGCATAAAGGATCTGAACATATGATCTTCCACCAAATAAACCAACTAGCATCATCTACAAGGAGTAATCAACACTACTAGCAACCCATAGGTTCTAATATGAGGTTTTGGGACAAAGATTGGATACAAAAGATGAACTAGGGTATGAGAGGAGATGGTGATGGTGAATATGTTAATGGAGATTGACCCCATCCCGATGAGAGGATCAATGGTGATGACGATGGTGATTCTTTCCCCCTCCCGGAGAGATGTTTCCCCGGCAGAACAGCTCCACCAGAGCCATAGATTTGTTTTGCCAGGTTCCGCCTCGTTGCGGCAGTGTTTCGTCCCGAAAGCTTCCTTATGACTTTTTCCAGGACTTCATATAGCAGAAGATGGGCATCGGAGGCCTGCCAGGGGGCCCATGAGGCAGGGGGGCGCGCCCCCCACCCTCGTGGCCAGGGTGTGGGCCCCCTCTGGTTGATTCTTTCTCCAGTATTTTTTATATATTCCAAAATGTGCACCCATGAAATTTCAGGACTTTTGAAGTTGTGCAAAATAGGTCTCTAATATTTGCTCCTTTTCCAGCCCAGAATTCCAGCTGCCGGCATTCTCCCTCTTTATGTAAACCTTATAAAATAAGAGAGAATAGGCATAATTATTTTGACATAACGTGTAATAACAGCCCATAATGCAATAAATATCAATATAAAAGAATGATGCAAAATGGACGTATCAACTCCCCCAAGCTTAGACCTCGCTTGTCCTCAAGCGGAAGCCAATAACGAAAAATATGTCCACATGTTTAGAGATAGAGGTGTCGATAAAATAAAATATGGATATGAGGGCATCATGATCATTCTTATAACAACAACATATATAAATATTGTCATATGATTTCTTATGCTCAAGTAATAATATATTCACAATGTAAAGTGTGAATCATAAACTTCATTGAAAACCAACAAACTATAATCTCGGCCATTGAAGCAATTGCAATTTTTCATAACATCGGAAAGAGTCATTATAAGAGCTTTTCAGCAAGTCCACATACTCAACTATCATTTAGTCTTTCACAATTGCTAACACTCACGCAATACTTATGGTTATGGAGTTTTAATCGGACACAGAGAAAGATAGGGGCTTATAATGTTGCCTCCCAACGTTTTACCTCAAGGGTAATGTCAACAATAATAGTTCATGCTAACTTACATCCAATTGGATATATATATCAGGATCTTTCCAACACAATTTGCTTGCCAAAGGATAAAATGTAAAGAGGAAAGGTGAAGATCACCATGACTCTTATAGAAGGTATTTGACAAGAATAAAAGATAGGCCCTTCGCAGAGGGAAGCAGAGGTTGTCATGTGTTTTTGTGGTTGGATGCACAAAATCTTAATGCGAAAGAACATCACTTTATATTGCCACTTGTGATATGGATCTTTATTATGCACTATGTCGCTTTTATTGCTTCCACATCACAATATCGTATAGAGCTTATTTTCTCCACACTAATAAATCATACATATTTAGAGAGCAATTTTTATTGCATACAACGATGACAACTTACTTGAAGGATCTTACTCAATCCATAGGTCGATATGGTGGACTCTCATGGCAAAACTGGTTTAAGGTTATTCAGAAGCACAAGTAGTATCTCTACTTGGTGCAAAGAATTTGGGTAGCATGAGGGGGAAAGGCAAGCTCAACATGTTGGATGATTGTCGGTGTACTAAAGTAGGGGTACCTTAGTACCCCGAACTTGTGCACGGGCAGTCGTAGCACCCCGCGGCAAGGCCTGCCAGGCGATCGCCAAGACCCTCGATGGTCCCCTCTTGGGCCATTCAAGGACGAAGTATTTGAGCCAAGGCCCCGGCAAGAGGAGCTTGCCGGGAAGGCCACCCGAAGAGAGCGAGGCCCTGGCAAGAGGAGCTTGCCGGGACTACCGCTCGAAGCACAAGACCCCGGCAAGAGGAGCTTGCCGGGAAGGCCATCCACGGCACGACAAGGACCCCGCCACGGCGCGCCCCGCGCCCCGGCAAGGCCCGGTGAGCAACGAGTTCCCGGGCGCGGCAAGACGCTTGTCGCGGCAAGTTACCACCTTGTGCCTGCGCTCCAGCTCACCCACCGCGCGCTCCCGAGCAAGAACACAATACAATCCACCAAGCAGCAGTAGGGTTTTACGCATCTTTGCGGCCCGAAGCTGGGTAAAATCTCCTGTGTGCACCGCCTCGATCTGCTCTTTGTGCAACCTCCGCCCCCCGCCGAACCAGTAAGGGGCTCGGTCCCCATAGGTGTTCGAGGAAGCCGATTCCCCCCGACATCTTTGGCGCGCCAGGTAGGGGGCGTCGAAGTTGTGCGAACCTGATCCGGCGTCTGCACCAGCTAGATCTCCTTCATCCTCAGCGACATGCCACCGAAGAAGAAGGCTCCGGAGGTGGCCGGTCCGTCCGCGTCGAACCCGCCGCCCTTGGAGCAAACGGGTGGCGGGGACGGCGCCGGCGGCGAGACGGGCGTCGTCGAGCCAGCTCATGGCGCCATGGCGTTCGAACATGCACCGCGCCCCTCTCAGGAGGCACGGGACCAGCAGCGTCTTAGCGCCCACGGTACCATACGCTCGCTGGACCCAGATCGAGCTGGCGGATCCCAGGGCGTTCAAGGCCAACAAGCACCCCAGCGTGTTGGCGCGAGCGTGGCGCGGCTGCCTGGGCCGGGTGCTGCTCCTTCTAACGTGGTTAGAATTTCGAGCACATCCCGCTCCACGCGCCGTTCGCCGCCGCTGCCCGCCAATCCAGCAGAAGCTCTAGCACGAGCACAACTGCTCCTAGATTACCCTCCGACGGCGGACAAGCTCGACGACTGGAGGGCTACGATACAGAGTCTCATCGGCTTCGCTAACGGCGACACACCGCGGCAGCACAGTGCGTCGCAACCGCGGCAGGTCGGCCAGGCGCGAACCGATGGCGCCAAGACCGGTGGGGGTGCAACCACTGTGCATTCCCCGCCCCATAGGCCGAGATCGCCGATTCGCCGGAGCCATCACGACAACGACTCCACCGCGTCGTCGAATCCGCGAATTCGCCGCGATCAACGCCAAGTTCTTCATGAACGGAAGCAAGAGGACGCTCGCAGTTGCATCGAGCGTCGGAGAGAAACGCGACGTCAATCAGACGAGCGTGCCGGGCCCTCTGTCGACGTGCATGCGCCGGGGGGACCAGGCAACTTGCCGCACGCGGTAGGTTGCCCTGCGTTCACCCGTGAGCTGCGGCAAGTCCAGTGGCCCAGCACAAAGAATTTCAAGCCAGACGTGCCAGAGAAGTACGACGACAAGTCGCATCCGTCGGAGTTCCTCAACATCTACACCATTGCGGTGCAGGCTGCCAGGGGGCGAGACGACAAGATCCTTGCCAACTACTTCCCGCTGGTGCTCAAGTCCAACGTCAGATCCTGGCTCATGCACTTGCCGGACAACTCCATAACCTCCTGGACAGACTTGTGCCATCAGTTTGTTGGTGCCTTCACGGGCGGCCACAAACCCCATGGCCAAGCGAGCGACCTTCACCTGCTCGTCCAGAAGGAGGGAGAACCTCTGCGCAAGTTCATTCAGAGATTCAGCCATGTGCACTACAACATCCCCGATGTCCACCCTGCTGCGGTCATCAGCGCGTTCCATCAAAACATGCGCAACCGCAGGATGAGGGAGGAGATGGCGATGTGCAAGATCAAAGACGTCAGCGAGCTATATGCCCTGGCCGACGAGTGTGCACGTGCTGAGGAAGGGAGAAAACTCCCCGGAGAGAACATTGGAGCAGTAGAATCTGACAGTGAGGATACCGCCCCGGCAAGGAAGAACCGACGGCGGAGCAGCAGGAAGAAGAAGAGCCAAGAAGTACTGGTTGTTGAGCAGTCCGGCGATGAAGGCACCGCCAAGAAGGCCCAGGCTGGTAGCTCCGGCAAGGGGGTTGCCGGATGCACCAACTGCCAGGCCGTGGCGGTCGCCGACAAGCGGGATGGCACCAACAAACAGTACTGCAAGATCCACCGCACCAAGGGCCATGACCTCCAGAGCTGCAAACAGGTCGAGCGGCTCGTCGAGCTGCAAAAGGCCGAGTACGAGCGGCACGACAAGGAGAAAGCCCAAGGAGGTGGCGGAGGATCCGGCACGAAGCGTCCCGGCCAGGGAGGACGCAGCGACAAGGACAAGCAGCGGCAAGCAGACAGACCTCCCCGCAGTCGCGACAAAGAGGAAGACGACGACGAAGACGAAGAAATGGATGATGTCAAGACCAGTGAGTAGGAGTTTCAGAAAGCCACAGAGGTCTTATGCGTGGATGGTGGTGCTTCTCTGCACGCTTCTCATCGCCAGCTCAAACAGTGGGCGCGGGAAGTCAATGCAGCGGAACCACCCGTCGAGTCACGCAGGCCTCTGAGATGGTCCAGCACGCCTATCATCTTCGATATTGAGGACCACCCTGATCGCACGACTGCGATCGGGTGCTTGCCGATGTTGGTCTCACCGACAGTCCGCAACCTCAAGGTCACTAAGATGCTAGTCTACGGCGGGGCCGGCTTGAACCTGATCTCCTCCCCTGTGCTCCAGAAACTCCAGGTCCCCGACAGCGAGCTCGAAGAGACCGGCACATTCCAAGGAATCAACCCGGGAAGGAGCAAGCCGAAGGGGAAGATAACGTTGCCAGTGACATTTGGCAGCGAGCTGAACTTCAGGACAGAGAGGATTACCTTCGACGTTGCCGATTTTCCGTTGCCCTACAACGGAATTCTCGGCCGTCCAGCGCTCGCCAAGTTCATGGCGGCCTCTCACTATGCATACAACGTACTCAAGATGCCAGGCCCGATAAGCGTCATATCTGTCCCTGGCGACAAGAAGGATGCCCTTATCTGCGCCGACAAGATCTACCGGGAAGCAGCAGCCGCAGTGGACCCCAAGCCACTTGCCGCTGAAGCCCCCGGAGGGAAGAAGAAAGCCAAGCCCGGCAAGTGCTCTGGTGCCTACTCCGGCAAGCGCACCTCTTCGGAGTGTTGCGATACCGTCGAGGACGCGCCATCGAGCTCCGCCGGCAAGAAGAAGACCAAGCCTGGCAAGTGCTCTGGTGCCCACTCCGGCAAGCGCACCTCTCCGGAGTGCTGCGCTACCGTCGAGGATGCACCATCAAGCTCCACCGGCAAGAGTAAGAAGACAATGGCGGCTCCGCCAACGACCAAGAAGGTGCCCGCCAAGGAGGACGGCACTGGTGGTACCTTCACCATCAGTGCCACGCTCGACCCCAAATAGGAAAGCGCGCTCGTTACTTTCCTGCGGGCGAATGTCGATGTGTTTGCCTGGCAGCCATCTGACATCCCCGGCGTTCCCAGGAAAGTGATTGAGCACCACCTTGCCATCTGTCCTCACGTGCGGCCCGTCAAACAGAAAGTCAGGAAGCAAGCAGTGGAGCGCCAAGAGTTTATCGCAGAAGAGATCAAGAAGTTGGAAGCGGCAGGCCTCGTCAGAGGTGTGCTCCATCCGACGTGGTTGGCCAATCCTGTTGTCGTGCGCAAAGCAAACGGGAAATGGAGGCTTTGCATCGACTTCACTGATGTTAACAAAGCTTGTCCCAAGGATCCCTTTCCCTTGCCGCGCATTGACCAGATTGTTGACTCCACGACCGGATGTGACCTGCTTTCATTCCTTGACGCCTACTATGGATACCATCAGATCTTCATGGCTGAAGAAGATGAAGAGAAAATCGCGTTCATCACTCCATGTGGCACGTACTGTTTCGTACGGATGCCTTTCGGACTGAAGAACGCCGGTTCGACATTTGCAAGGGTCGTCCACACCGCTTTTGAGCCACAAATCCACCGGAATGTGGAGGCCTACATGGATGATATAGTGGTCAAGAGCAGAGACGGGGCAACCCTGATTCAAGACTTAGAAGAGACCTTTGCGAATCTGCGCAGGATCAGCCTCAAGCTCAACCCCGAGAAGTGCGTGTTCGGAGTTCCTTCCGGCAAGCTTCTCGGGTTCTTCGTGTCTCAGCGAGGAATAGAAGCCAACCCAGACAAGATCAAGGCCATTGAGCAGATTGAGGCACCAACCCGTGTCAAGGACGTGCGAAGGCTTGCCGGCTGCGTCGCGGCTCTCAGCAGGTTTATCTCTAGGTCTGCAGAACGCGCCCTGCCATTTTTCAAAATTTTGAAAAAGGCGGGTCCAGTAAAATGGACTCCGGAAGCGGAGGCTGCGCTGCAGGACCTGAAGAAATACCTGTCCTCCGCTCCGATACTTGTCGCGCCTAAACCACAAGAGAAACTGCTGCTGTACCTGGCGGCAACTAATCAAGTGGTTAGTGCTACGTTAGTAGCGGAGAGGGAGGCAGATGATGAGCCAGCGACCGCGGCAAGCACGTCCGGCGACAAGCAGGGGGCTTCCCCGACAAGCTCTGGCCCCGACGAGGATGAATCTGCGCAGGAGCAAGTGGAGGTGCCGAAGAAGAAATTGGTGCAGCGCCCAGTTTACTTTGTCAGCTCCCTTTTGCAGGGGGCCAGATCAAGGTACTCTGGTGTGCAGAAGCTGCTTTTCGGCCTCCTCATGGCCTCGAAAAAGCTGCGCCATTACTTCCAAGCACACGAGATTACAGTTGTCACCCGCTTTCCGCTGAAGAGGATACTGCAAAATCCAGAAGCAACAGGCAGGATTGTCGACTGGGCACTAGAACTGTCGAGCTTCGGTCTCCAGTTCGAGAGCACCTCGACTATCCAAAGCAGAGCTTTGGCGGAGTTCATAGCGGAGTGGACACCAACACCGGACGAAGATATCCCAGAGACGAGCATCCCCGCCAAAGAAGCAGACAAAGAGTGGCTGATGTACTTTGATGGTGCCTTCTCACTGCAAGGCGCCGGCGCCGGCGCGTTACTTGTCGCGCCCACCGGAGAGCACCTCAAGTATGTAGTCCAGATGCACTTCCCCAAGGAACAAGCAACCAACAATACTGCAGAGTATGAAGGTTTGCTTGCCGGTCTCAGGATCGCGGCAGAACTTGGGATCAGGAAGCTCATTGTCAGGGGTGACTCACAGCTCGTCGTCCGCCAAGTGAACAAGGATTACCAGAGTCCGTTGATGAAAGCGTACGTTGATGAAGTGAGGAAGCTGGAAGAGCACTTTGACGGCCTGCAGATGGAACACATTCCGAGAGCTGAGAATGACATCGCCGACGGCCTGTCAAAGTGCGCGGCATTTAAGTTACCTGTGGAACCAGGGACCTTTGTGCTCAAGCGGACTCAGCCATCCGTAACGCCATCAACCAGACAGAGCAAGAAGAGGAAGTTGGTATCCGGCGACTATCTTCCGGCAGAGCTCCCCGGAGCCGCCGCCAAGAAGGTCCCCAGGATCGACACCAAGAGCGCTGAGGAACCGTCTGCTCCGGAAAACCCCAGGGTTTGTTCCGTAGAAGCAGGCGCTCCCGACAAGTTTTGCTCCGGCAAGCTTGCCGGGGAACGTCAAGCTCCGGCCGAGCCCCAGATCCTCGCCGTAGAAGCGGACGCTCCCGCAGCGGCAGAAGTGCCTTTAGTCCTCGTTGTCGAGCCACAGGCTCCAGCATGGGCGCAACAGACTGTCCATTTCCTCCAGTACGGAGAACTTCCCAAAGAACAAGAAGAAGCAGAAAGAGTAGCCCGGCGCTTGAGTATGTACCAGTTCGTCGACAACACACTATACAGAAGAGGGCGCAATGGTGTGAAATTGAAGAGTATTCCCCGGGAAGACGGACAGCAGCTGTTGGCAGAGATACATGGAGGCATATGTGGTCACCACATTGGCGCAAGAGCACTTGCCGGCAAAGCGTTCCGGCAAGGTTTCTTCTGGCCGACAGCCCTCCAGTATGCAACTGCGCAAGTAACCAAGTGTGAAGCGTGCCAGTTCCATTCCAAGCAGATACACCAGCCAGCTCAAGCTCTCCAGACGATCCCTTTATCCTAGCCATTCTCGGTCTGGGGGCTCGACATCCTCGGCCCCTTCCCCCGAGCTGTCGGGGGCTTTGAGTACTTGTACGTCACAATCGACAAGTTCACAAAGTGGCCGGAAGTGGAACCAGTGAGGAAGGTGACAGCACAGTCAGCCATCAAGTTCTTCAGGTCGATTGTCTGCCGCTTCGGGATCCCCAACAGGATCATCACCGACAACGGTACGCAATTCACGAGCCGCGCCTTCATGCAATACGTCCAAGATCTCGGCGCCAAGGTCTGCTTCGCTTCTGTTGCTCATCCCAGGAGCAACGGTCAAGCTGAAAGGGCCAACGCCGAGGTACTGCGCGGGCTCAAGACCAGAACTTTTGATAGGCTGCACAAGTGCGGAAGAAACTGGATCGAGGAGCTGCCGGTGGCTCTTTGGTCGATCAGAACAACGCCAAATTGAGCCACTGGCCAGACACCATTCGCTCTAGTCTATGGAGCAGAAGCAGTTACCCCCACGGAACTCGTATACGGGTCACCTCGAGTGCTCGCTTATGATGAGCTTGAGCAAGAGCGGCTGCGTGAAGATGACGCGCTGCTCCTTGAGGAAGATCGTCTTCAGGCTGCTGTGCGAGCCTCTCGCTACCAGCAAGCTTTGCGCCGCTACCATAGCCGCAAAGTTAAAGCCAGAAGCTTCGAGGAAGGCGACCTTGTTCTTCGGCGCGCCCCGTCCGCCAAGAATCATAACAAGTTGACGCCGAAGTGGGAAGGCCCTTACCGGGTGAGACGAGTCACGAGGCCCGGCGATGTCCGCCTCGAGACCGAAGATGGCACTCCGGTGAGCAACTCCTGGAATATTGAGCATCTTCGTAAGTTTTACCCGTAAGGCGCGGTTGTCGGGGCCCGCCCGGCAACCAACCTTTTGTACAAGTCTTGCCGCAGTTGCATGTAATCCTTTGTACAAAGCCAGGCGCAGACCCTGAGCAGCAGAAATGAAGCGCTGGCGCCCTAAGTTTTAGCATGCATGCTGAGTCGAGTCTCTTCCTTGGTTAGGGTTGATAGTGCCTAACAGCTGCTAACCCCTAGCTTAGAGGTCGAGTCTGCGTCCTTTTTTTTTCCTGTTCTTTCGTTCCCTTTGGTTCGCAGGGGTTTGTACATCCTGGCCAGACCACCCAAGGGCGAAGAAGAGAAGAAGGGCGGGCCAGCATCTGGTCCCCGGCAAGCCAGTGTTGCCGGGGGCTGCAAGTATGGAGATTCGTCCGCGGCAAGCGAAAGTTGCCGGGGGCTGCAATCCCAGATAAGTTTTCGCGTCCCTTGACATGCATTCTCTCATGAACTGTGGAATACGAAAACCCTTTTTCCCCCTAAAAGCTGCCGTGCTCCCTTGACGACAGGCCCCAGAGCGCGTTCCTGGGGCCCGTCTTGGTAGTAGTGGCGGCGGCAAAGGGGCGAAGCGGGGGACCGGATCCCGCCTTCTCCCCGCCTCCGCCAAAGGCGCGAGGAGGGCCGAGCGGCGCGGAAGGACGACAGGGCCCGTTGCCGGGCGAAGAAATGTCTATTCTAACGATACAAAGGGTTCGCTCCTTGGCGTGGGTTCCGCCTGCGGGACAAATGGCCCAGCAAACTCCCCCTTTTCATTAAAAACATTCCGCTCAGGTACAGTTCAGAGAGAATGAAGAACATGAAAAGATGGGATTACAAGTTTTAAATGCAACTAAGGCCCGAGGGCTTACAGATTGAAAAAAAGATAAGGTGCCCGTAATCCCTTTCTTGTCTCTCTCCTCAGGAGGTAGGACAAGGAGGCGAAAAGGGCAAAAGGGGCGCCTAGGCGAGCTACGGGTGGCAGAAGACACCAAGAGAACGCCCCGGGGGCTCCGGAGGCTGGATGGTGGCAGTGGCGCCGGAGGTGGAGCTCGAAGATGAGGCAGCGGGACGTCAACACGCTGTCGGGGGCACCTAGCCCTCGTACTCCGAGTTGACGGCCTTGCCGCCCGCCCTCTTCCTCTTCCGCAGCCTCGCCACTCCAGCCGCTCGGGAAGACGACCCCGAGAAGCTCAAGGAGCCGGCGACCCGGATGATGGGGTCGCCGGTGCCACACGGAGCTGCGACTGGCGCCTAGTCGGACCCGTCATCCCGACGACCGCTGCCCTCGTCGTCGCTGTCGCTCCCCTCCTCATCGCTCTCGCTCGAGGAGGAGCTTTCGCTGTCGGAGGAGCTATCCACGCAGCACCTGGCCCGGGTCCCGAAGTCCCCGAAGGCCTTGATGGAGAGGAGATCGCCCTCCATCAACTTGAAATGGAGGGTGAACCCCTTCGTCAAGGTGTGGATACGGGCGAATGTCTTCCACCCTCGGCCAAGATACACGACGCCGGGGGCTGGGAACTCGACGTGGACCCGCGTGCCGCTGATCCCGCAGCCCTTCATGCGTAGCCTTAGCGTCTCGGGTTGCTCCATCTCCATCACGCTCGCGAAAGGAGCCGGGACGCGGAGGCGGCGACGAGGCGCCTGCCGCAGCCTGATGAAGAACTCGCAAGGATCGTCCCCGAGATGAACCGCCGTGGGAAGAGGGGCCGCTGGCAGAGGCGAGGCCGGCGCGTCGCCCCGCCCGCCTCTTCCTTGAGCGCCGCGGCCTCGTCCACGACCTCGCCCCCTCCCCCTTCCCCTTGCGGCTGGCTCCGCCGCCGCGGGTACAAGGGGAGGAGGGGCGCGCTGCCTGGCGGCAACCCTCGCCGCCACCGATGAAGGACCCGGATTCCCTTTCTCCATGGCTAATGGAGAGAGGGGGTCAGAGGAGGAAGAGATGGAGGAGTGTGGGTTCCCCTCGCCCCCCCTCTTGCTCCTTATAAAGGAGCAGGGTGGGGACTCGACCTCCCCGCTCAACCAATCAGGGCGCAGGGAGGCCAGGCGACCGGGACCGGCCTACTGCCTCGACCCGCGACGGCCCGGTTTCCCGCGTCCACCGTCCGCAACTCCAGGTGCATGGAGGTCGCGTGGCTGACGTACAGGGCCGAGGCGACGGGTGAGGCGACCTCCCCCCACCCCGTGATCATGGGGAGCGGGCGCCTCGGAGACCGTGCCTCGACCCCGTCCAGCGAAAGAGCCACGCGTCCATGCCTCCCTCTACTTATGAAGATAGCGCGAACCGTCCCCATTTATTGCGACGTGACGCATGCCTGCAGGGCTCGGCCCCGCGCACGCCACCCACGTCACGCGCGCCTCTCCCCACGATGCCGCATTCGACGCGTGCCGCTCGGGGAGGGCGTGGTGGGCACAGAAAAAGATGCAACGTGACCCAGGCCGCGCGTGCCCGTGCACTGTTTTGGGCCTGGCCCAACAACGCTCGGCACCGTGTATGGCCCAGGCCCGGGGGCTCCTGTCGGTGTACTAAAGTAGGGGTACCTTAGTACCCCGAACTTGTGCACGGGCAGTCGTAGCACCCCGCGGCAAGGCCTGCCAGGCGATCGCCAAGACCCTCGATGGTCCCCTCTTGGGCCATTCAAGGACGAAGTATTTGAGCCAAGGCCCCGGCAAGAGGAGCTTGCCGGGAAGGCCACCCGAAGAGAGCGAGGCCCTGGCAAGAGGAGCTTGCCGGGACTACCGCTCGAAGCACAAGACCCCGGCAAGAGGAGCTTACCGGGAAGGCCATCCACGGCACGACAAGGACCCCGCCACGGCGCGCCCCGCACCCCGGCAAGGCCCGGTGAGCAACGAGTTCCCGGGCGCGACAAGACATCCACCGCGGCAAGACGCTTGCCGCGGCAAGTTACCACCTCGTGCCTGCGCTCCAGCTCACCCACGAACGTGTCGCTCTGGGGGCGTCCCAGGCGCACGTGGCGGGAGGCTGTGCAGCCAGGTGCATGCGGTGGCGAAGCAAAGCTGACAGAGTAGCCATCATGGCAAACAATGGCGATCCAGACAGTCCACTTCCCTGCACCGTCTGGGCGACGCGGACGGGCATTTAATGCCCTTGTCCCCCGCCGTCAGAGTTAGGTATGATAGCACTGTATAGCCACTGTGCAGGCAGCTGTACCCACTACAGCATTCTACCATTTTTGCCCTCACCTACGCTGCCACCTGTGGGTAACCCCTTGAGCATATAAAAGGAGGCCCCATGCGCGCGTAGAGGGGGGAGGGAGACCAATCTTTACGCTCGACCTCGCCAGCGGCCCGCGTGTACTGTAGCACCGCGCGCTCCAGAGCAAGAACACAATACAATCCACCAAGCAGCAGTAGGGTTCTACGCATCTTTGCGGCCCGAAGCTGGGTAAAATCTCCTGTGTGCACCGCCTCGATCTGCTCTTTGTGCAACCTCCGCCCCCCGCCGAACCAGTAAGGGGCTCGGTCCCCATAGGTGTTCGAGGAAGCCGATTCCCCCCGACAATGATCCATGACAATATACTTTATTTCAGATATAAGAAAACATAACCCATTACGTTGTCTTCCTTGTCCAACATCAACTCTTTAGCATGTCATATTTTAATGAGTGCTCATAATCATAAAAGATGTCCAAGATAGTATATTTACATGTGAAAACCTCTCTTTCTTTATTACTTCCTATTAATTGCAACGATGACCAAAACTATGTTTGTCAACTCTCAACAACTTTTATTCATCATACTCTTTATATGTGAAGTCATTACTCTCTATAAGATCAATATGGTCTCTTTATTTCTTTTTATTCTTTCTTTTTCTAATATTCCCTGAAAATCATAGCAAGATAACCAAGCCCTTGACTCAAAACTAATCTTTATTATATATAGCTCACGGACTCGATTACATAGAGGGATCATAAAGCAAAACTCAAGACTAGATCATGCTAAAACTTTATTCTACTAGATCAAGATATTACCAAAAGGGTCAAACTAAGAAAAAATAGTAAAGATAGGAGTGATGGTGATACGATACCGGGGCTCCTCCCCCAAGCTTGGCAGTTCCCAAGGGGAGTGCCAATACCCATGTATTTATGTCTGTTTCTTCAGAGGTTGTGATGTGATATTCTTGGCGATGATGCCCCTCAAGATACGGTTCTCTTCCTCGAGCTTATTGACTTGCTTCTTGGCATCCATTATTTCCTTACGGAGCTTGCCCGTGACGGCTAAAGCTCCTTTCACCCATGGATGTTGCATTGCTGCGGGAGAACAAGCAACACTCTTTTTCATATTTTCATAATAAAGAAATCTAACATTGGAAGGGATGACCGAGTTTGAAATAGCTGAGCTCTGTAGTTCCCCCATCGTGAATCCGGCTCGGAAACGAGAATTAACTTCTTGATCCTCTTCCATGGCATCTATCCTTTTCAAGTCGGCCTCCATCTCTTCCTCCGTTGATGGCCCAAAGTGGTCAGCATCATTGTTTGCTCCTGGTCCCGGTGTCGGATGAGACACCCAACTCTCCCGACTGACTCTCAGGAAGACATCTTGCTCTAATCTGCGGCAGAAACAACTCGAAACAAAAACAGAGGATATTTGCGTGGTGCGGTGCTCAGAACCTTTGGGAAATTATATAATGAATTTTTACCGACCAAAAGAAGTACCTGCAAGAAATCAGAGTCCAAAGGGCACACGAGGTGCCCACGAGGCAGGGGCGCGCCCTCCACCCTCGTGGATGCCTCGTGTCCCTTTCGGACAACTTCTTATTTTACTATTTTCTTAAATATTCAAAAACGGAGAAAAATTGCCATTAAAACTATTTTGGAGTCCGTTTACTTACCGTACCACATACCTATTCCTTTTCGGAGTCTGAAACATTCTGGAAAGTGTCCCTTATATATTCCTCCGGGGTCACGGTTTCAATAACATTAGTTTCAACATTTATTGGGTTACCTGAGATATAATGTTTGATTCTTTGACCGTTCACCACCTTCGGATTTGTGCCTTCGACGTTGTTGATTTTTATGGCACCAGAGCAATAGACCTCCTCGATAATGTAAGGACCTTCCCATTTAGAGAGGAGTTTTCTTGCAAAAAATCTTAAATGAGAGTTTTATAGCAAAACATAATCACCTACACTAAACTCATGCTTTTGTATCCTTTTGTCATGCCATCCTTTAACTTTTTCTTTAAATTGTTTGGCATTCTCATAGGCTTGGGTTCTCCACTCATCAAGTGAGCTAATGTCAAATAGCCTCTTCTCACCAGCAAGTTCGAAATCATAGTTGAGCTCTTTAATGGCCCAATATGTCGTATGTTCTAGTTCGAGAGGTAAGTGGCATGCTTTTCCATAAACCATTTTATACGGAGACATACCCATAGGATTTTTATATGCGGTTCTATATGCCCATAATGCATCGTCAAGTTTCTTGGACCAATTCTTTCTAGATCTATTAACAGTCTTTTGCACAATTAATTTGAGCTCTCTATTACTAAGTTCTACTTGACCACTAGACTGCGGGTGATATGGAGATGCAATTCTGTGATTAACATCATACTTAGCAAGCATTTTACAAAAAGCACCATGAATAAAATGAGAACCACCATCAGTCATTAAATATCTAGGGACTCCAAACCTCGGAAAAAAATAAATTCGTTAAGCATCTTAATAGAGGTGTTATGATCATCACTACTAGTTGGAATAGCTTCTACCTACTTAGTAACATAATCAACAACAACTAAGATATGTGTATACCCATTAGAGGAAGGAAACGGTCCCATATAATGAAAACGCCAAACATCAAATGGTTCAATAACAAGTGAATAATTCATAGGCATTTCTTGACGTCTGCTAATATTACCAATTCTTTGACATTCATCACAAGACAAGACAAACTTATGGGCATCTTAAAAAGTGTATGCCAATAAAAATCGGATTGCAATACCTTATGCGTAGTTCTATCTCCAGCATGGTGTCCTCCATAAGCCTCGGAGTGACACTTGCATAGGATCCGTTCCTGTTCATGCTCAGGTACACAACGTCTAATAACACCATCTACTCCCTCTTTAATAAGGTGTGGGTCATCCTAGAAGTAATGTCTTAAATCATAGAAAAAATTTGTCTTTTGCTGGTATGTGAAACTAGGTGGTATAAATTTAGCAACAATGTAATTAGCATAATCAGCATACCATGGAGCAGTACGAGAAGTATTTATGACAGCTAATTGTTCATCAGGAAAGCTATCATCAATAGGTAGTGGGTCATCAAGAACATTCTCTAACCTAGACAAGTTGTCTGCAATGGGGTTCTAAGCTCCCTCTCTATCTATTATATGCAAATCAAATTCTTGTAGCAAGAGAACCCATCTAATATGTCTAGGTTTAGCATCTTTCTTTTCCATAAGATATTTAATAGCAGCATGATTGTCGGTGTACTAAAGTAGGGGTACCTTAGTACCCCGAACTTGTGCACGGGCAGTAGTAGCGTCCCGCGGCAAGGCTTGCCAGGGGAGCGACAAGAGTCTCCACGGCCCTTTCTGGGCCGGACGAAGGCCAAGTGATCGAGCCAAGAAGACCAAGCCCCGGCAAGAGGAGCTTGCCGGGCCAAGAAGGCGAGGTCCGGCAAGAGGAGCTTGCCGGGCCAAGGCGACAAGGCCCCGGCAAGAGGAGCTTGCCGGGACGACTAAGCCGAAGCACCAAGGCCCCGGCGGGAGGAGCTCGCCGGGACGGCCAAACCAAGGCACCCCAAGAGAAGCCCGCCGCGGCGCGCCGCGCGCCCCGGTAAGGCCTGACGAGCGGCAAGCTCTCAGGTGCGGCAAGACAACCACCGCGGCAAGCCACTTGCCGCGGCAAACCACCACCTCAGGCATGCGCTCCAGCTCACCTGCCCACGCGTCACTCTGGAGCTTCCCCAGAGGCACGTGGCGGGGCGCCGTGCAACCTGGGGCGCGCGCGTGGCATGCGACGTTGGCAGAGTCGCCCCCGTGGCAAGCGGAGGCGCCCCTAACGGTCCGCCTCGGCACTGTTCAGGCGATCCAGACGGGCATTTAATGCCTTTGTCCCCCGCCATCAGAGTTAGGTGCGATAGCACTGTGCGGCCACTATGCGCGCAGTTCTTTGCCATTTTTACCCTCACCTGCGTCGCTACCTGTGGGAAACCCCTTAGCATATAAAAGGAGGCCCATGCGCACGGAGGGGGGGGGGGGGGGGAAGAGGGGATCGAACCCTAGAGGAGGAGAGGGATCCAGACCCGAAGAAGGACGCCCAATAGACCCTCGTCTACCTCCAGTTCCAACTTACTGTAGCTTCTTGCGCTCCAGAGCAAGAACTCTAATCAACCAGACAAGCAGCAGTAGGGTTTTACGCATCCATGCGGCCCGAAGCTGGGTAAAATCGTTGTGTGTGCGTGTCGCCTCGATCTGCTCTTTGTGCAACCTCCGCCCCCCGCCGAACCGACAAGGGGCTCCGTCCCCATAGGTGCTCGTGGAGGCAGATATCCCCCGACATCTTTGGCGCGCCAGGTAGGGGGTGCGTCGAGGTTGTGCGAACCAGATTTGGCGACCACAGGTAAGCTCAGGTATGGCCAGGTACCTTTCCGCTCCAACCCGCGGAGCGGAGGCATTCCTCCTCACGGACCCGTGCATGGCCCTCCTCGAGTACCCACTCACGCAGAGCCCGGGCAAGAGCAGCTGCTCCTTGAGGAGGATCGCCTTCCGGCCGCTGAGCGAGTTTCTCGCCCCCAGCAAACTCTGCGCCGCTCCCGTAGCCGCAGAAGTTAGCGCCGGAAGTTGCGGGAAAGGCGACCTCGTTCTTCGGCAAGCCCAGGCCGCCAAGATCCAAACGAGTCGACGCCGACCGTGGGAGGGACCTTGCCAGCGCGGCAGTCGGAACCCGTTCCGTCGGCCATCCTCTCTGTCCAAGTCTTGCCGCAGTTGCATGTAATCCTTGGTACAGAGACGGGCGCAGATCCCGAGCATAGCTTATGTGCCCCGCACATCTTGTCGATTTCGCGCCTCTCCGCTTGGCGCATGCATTATTTGACACGATTGTGCAGCACTCGACTCCGGCAAGCGATGACAGGCCGCAGAGCCCCGAGCCTTCGTTATTCCCTTACCTCGAGAAGGGGGGATGACAGGATAGGCTGGGCGTCGCCAGAGGAAGCTGCGCCTTGCCGGACTGCGAACGACAGAAAAGCTAAGTTGCCAAAGTTTGAGCAATTAAGCTCCTTTTTATCCTTAAATTATCTTCCTCGAACGGCCGAGCTTCGTATGGGAAACCTGTGCACGGAGGGGCCGGCTCGTGGCTGGTTGCGCCCTTATTTCGTTTCGAGTCCGCTCAACGACTTAAGTGTGCTACATCCCGAGTGGCGTCCTTACTTTGTTTCGAGCTTGCTCGGCAGCTTGTGCGTGCCGCGACTGCAGTCGCTGCGCTTACCTCGCCCTGAGCCTGCTCAACATTTTAAGTGAGTTGCGCCAGCCGCGGCAAGGTTTCTTGCCGGTGGAGGCTCCACCAGCGGGTTGCTGATGTCCCGCACTTGGCACCCGTGGCAAGGCGGAGGCTTGCGCCGACAAGTTCCCGGGAGCGTAGGGCGTGAACGTACGAAGCACAAAGTCGAACGAGGGAGATAACAGCGCAATGAACTGCATAAGATTAAAGTTATATTCCAAAATGACTTGTCGCTGCTCTAATCAGCTGTTTCTATGGCATGCTCAGCAGCGACAAGGGAAGAAAAGAAAGATGTGGGCGGCCTAATCCGCGCGGTCGCTCTCGACCCTCCTGATCCCGGCCACCCTTTCCACAATGGGGGTGACGAGGGCCCTGATCTCCGTCAGGTCGGCGTCTTCCGGCAGGTGCCTGAGGACGTTGGTAAGCCTGATGGTGGGGTTGCGGAGGACGATCTTCACCAGCACCCTCTCGAGGGCCCCGGAGACAGCTTCCCGCGTCTCCTCGGCCAGCTGCTCCGGGATCTTTTCCCGGAGATGCTGGAGCACCCCCACTAAGCCCTTGAAGAAGGAAGTGAGCTTGACGCTCGGCGGGACGTTCTCGCCGGAGGGGTACTCGTGGCCCTCCATCCCCAGCAGCTTCAGCTCCTTGTCGATGGTGGTGGCGATGTCGACGAGGCCTTCGGTCCACCGCTCCACCGTCTCCTGGAAGGCGTTCTGGGTAACGGCGGCGCGCTTCAACAGCTCCTCGTTGCCAGCAACCTCCTTCCGCAAGGTCACTTCCTGCCCTTTGGCGCTCTCCAGCGCCTTGGCCAGGGTGTCCAGCTTCAGCTCGAGGTCCGCCTTGGAATCCTTGGCGGCGTCGAGCTCCTGGATCTTCTCGGCGAAGCGGCCCTGCAGCTCGCCAAGGGTGTGAGTGCCCATCTCGCGCTCCTGTTTGAGCGCGGCAAGCTCCTCGCCGCTCGCCTTGAGGTCGCTGACGAGCTGCGCCACCCTCGTCTCCAGCTTCCCCTTGGCGACCTCGGCGGCCGCGGCAGCGTCCTGCGCTTCCTGCAGGGCCCCGCCAAGCGCCTGCTCGCGCGCGGCAACCTCCTCCTCGTGGCTGGAGAGGCTGGCCTTCTGTTGCACCAGTTCGCTTTCCGCGCGGATAGCCCCGCAGCGGCAAGCCTCTGCTGCTCTTCGGCCTCCGCCTTCTCGAGGAGAAAGGCCGTCCGCGCCTCGTCGAGCAGCCTCCGCTCCTCCGCCAAAGACCAGAGAGCCTCCTGGTTGAGCTCCCGGAGCTCCCCGGCACGCTTCTCCATATCCGCGCCGGCCCTCGCGACGAGTGCCTCCTGGCGCTCCACCTTAGCCTGCCGGGCGCGGTAGAGCGACACAAGCTTCCGGAGCAGCCGCTCCTCCTCGGGCTCGCCGCTTTTGATGTTTGGCACGTCGACCACCGTCAGCCCGACGGAGGCGAGCACTTCTCCGTCCAAGGCCTCCCCCTCGACCGGCGCCCTGGAGCTAGGCTTGCAGGGGAGCCTGATGAAGACGCCATCGCCGGCCTTCAGGTAGGCACCCGCCGGGGGCTCCTCAAGGCCCGACGCGCCGGCAGCCGCGGGATCGCCGGACGGCGGAGTGCTTGACGCCCCTGCCTCCCCGGGGCCGTCGGCGCGGTCGCCGGTCCCCTCGCCGTCTGCCGCCGCGGCGGCCTTGGCGGCTTCGGCCTCCCCGCCGCCTGCGGGGTCGTTGGTGCCGTCCGCCTCCTCGATGACGACAACTTCGTCGGCGTCGCCACGCGCGTCCTCCCCGACGACGACCTCGGTCTCCATCGGGTCCGCGGTGGGCGGGTCTGATGGCCGGAAGAGGGGAGAAGAGTCAACCGAGCAGCCGACAAAGAAGCTCATAAGGAAGGATAACCAGGGACAGATTTCCATGCAGGGGGGCTTACCGGTGGCAGGGTCCATGGCCGCGGCCTCCGCTGCCGGGAGATCGCTGGCCGCGTCCCTCGCCGGAGATCCCTCCCTTGCCGGAGAGGTCTTCCTTGCCGGGGGCTCCTCCCTTGCCGGGGAGGTCTCCCCTGCCGGGGGCTCCTCCCTTGCCGGAGATTTCTCCCTAGGCGGGGTGGTCGACGCAGACGGCGCGGTAGGAGTGCCCCCCGGGGTCGCCTGCTGGGGCTGCTCTGCTCCTACCCAACGACAACAACAACAGCCACATGTCAACAGAGAGAAGGGAAGCTCACGCGCGCGCCAAACGGCGAGAGCTAGCCGTGCACTCACCCTGGAGGCTGCGCTGTGGGCTGCCCTGCGGACCCGCTGTCGAGTCCGGCAAGGACGCCTCCGGCACCTCCCCAGTTGCCGGGGGAGATTCGCCCTCAAGGACGACCAGCGGGACCTTGGCCCTCTTCGCCCTCCTCTGGGCCAGGCTCCTGAAAGGGAACGGCTTCGGGGGAGGATGAGTGGGCTGCGAAACAAGATGAAGCAACAGAGATTAAGAAGATACAAGCTCTACCAGGAACTTACTCTTCGTCCTCTTCGTCGTCGGAGCTAAGCGTGGAATAGTCAAAAACCGGCTTGCTCCAGACACGAGGAGACAGGTGAGTGGGTTCCCGGGACCGCTTGGCGGGGATGGTGGACGACCCCGCCCCCGTTGCCGCCGCGGAACGGGGGGCGGCAGGAGCAGAAGCCGTGGCCCGTGAGGACCCCGCTCCCGCTGCTTCGGAGGCGCGTGTCACGCGGGGCTGCGGTTGCTGGTCGGCCTGCCGCACCACCTCCCCGGCCCTGCGGAGACGCCTCCTCGGCTGGGCAGGGGGCTCCGCCTGCGACGAGCTGCCCGGGAGCTGCGAGGAAGGCGCGTCAACCTCCGGCAAGCCGCTCGCGTCCTGTGCAGGCTCGCCCGCGCCACCGTGCCCGGCTGGTTCCTCCGCGCCGGCGAGCTCCATTTGGTCGGCGAGGCTCTCCGCCTCCGCCGCGTTTGCTTAGGCCAGGGTGAAGCCAGACTCGCCCGCGGCCGCAGCGGCCTCCGCCTCCTCCACCCTGGAGGCGATGTAGGCCAGCTCCTCGGGGGTGGTGTCTCGCGTGAGGCCCCTCTTCTCGTCGGGGTCGACCGGCACCTCCTCCAAGTTGTCGAAGAAGGCCTGCACGACGTCGTCCGCCGGCTCCTGCCAGGTCGCGTCGATCCCGTGCGAGTCGCATAGCGGCATCATCGCGAGGATGCGGCTGAGCGCCGAGTTGTTGCACAGGGGGACGACGCCCGGCGGCAACCTGAACCATTCTGGGTGCTCGGAGTCGTAGTTGAACAGCTCCTTCAACACTCCGACGAGCTCCAGAACGGTGAAGTTGTAGTCAAGGCCCGGGCGCAGCCTCATGATGTCCGCCGCGTTTTGGAATTCCCAAGCTGGCTTCCCCCTCTCCTGCAGGGGGGCGATACGCCGGCGAAGGAAATCCGCGCCGACGGCGCCGACGGTGAGCCCGGCAAACCTGAGGCACAGGATTCGGGTAGCGGCAATCTTCAGCTTGGCGTCGTCCGGGTCTAGGTCGCTCCAGTAGTGGCCGCGCACCACTGGAGTTCGCCGCACGGCGGTGAACGGCGGTGGATTCTCCTCGACGATCAGGCACCACTCGGCCCTCCACTCCTCCCATCTGCCACGGAGTTCCCCCTCCAAGTAGACCTCTTTCTTGCCGGTCCTGGAGACCCAGGCGACTCCGCCGGACAGCGGCTCTCCTTTCTCCACCTGAGGAGTAAAGAAGTGGCGGAAGAGGGCTACGTTGGGGCGGACTCCGACAAAGTTCTCGCAAAGGTGTGCGAAAACCGCCATCGTCAGAACGGCGTTGGGGGTGAAGTCAAGGAGGTGGAGGTTGTAGGTGTGCATGATGTCGCAGAAGAACTCGGAAAAAGGCGGGCAGAGCCCGCAATAGAAGAACACGGCGAAGAAAGGGTACCCGGTCGGGTACAGCTTCTGGGCGATGGCGGGAAGAACTCGTGTGCGCGGATGCGCTCGCGTCGCCGTCGACCAGAAGAGGCGGTATTCGTTCTTCAGCCTCAGCGCATCGAGCTGAGGGGGGAACGTCGCCGTCTCCTTCCGAAGCGCTTCCAGCCGCAGCGCCTCGGCCGAATTCACGACCTTCCCCTTCGCCTTGTCGCTCTTCGGGGCCATGGCAGAAACGGGGAGGGGGACTTGTCGGCGTTGGCGGCGCCGGAGGCTGCGAGGGTGAATCGCTGCTTTCTCTAGTAAGGAGGAAGTGGCGGAGATTTTCGAGGAACAGCAACCGGCGGAATGGCGAGCTGCCCCTGTTCCCCTCCGCTTATAAAGGGGGGGAAGGAGTGGGGGCGGACGTTCCGCCTTTCCAAATGAAGAGGTCGTGCCCGACGTGACGCATGCCTGCGGGCCTCAAGCCCCGCGCACGCCACCCACGTCACGCACGTCTCGCACGCCTCGCCCCCCCACGACGCCGCGATAAGCGCGCGCCACTTGGGGAGGGCGCGACGAGCACGGAGTTAAGGAGCAGCGCAACCCAGGCCACGCGTGCCCGTGCACTGTTAGGGCCTGGCCCAACAACGCTCGGCACCGTGTGTAGCCCAGACCCGGGGGCTCCTGTCGGTGTACTAAAGTAGGGGTACCTTAGTACCCCGAACTTGTGCACGGGCAGTAGTAGCGTCCCGCGGCAAGGCTTGCCAGGGGAGCGACAAGAGTCTCCACGGCCCTTTCTGGGCCGGACGAAGGCCAACTGATCGAGCGAAGAAGACCAAGCCCCGGCAAGAGGAGCTTGCCGGGCCAAGGCGACAAGGCCCCGGCAAGAGGAGCTTGCCGGGACGACTAAGCCGAAGCACCAAGGCCCCGGCGGGAGGAGCTTGCCAGGACGGCCAAACCAAGGCACCCCAAGAGAAGCCCGCCGCGGCGCGCCGCGCGCCCCGGCAAGGCCTGACGAGCGGCAAGCTCTCAGGTGCGGCAAGACAACCACCGCGGCAAGCCACTTGCCGCGGCAAACCACCACCTCAGGCATGCGCTCCAGCTCACCTGCCCACGCGACACTTTGGAGCTTCCCCAGAGGCACGTGGCGGGGCGCCGTGCAACCTGGGGCGCGCGCGTGGCATGCGACGTTGGCAGAGTCGCCCCCGTGGCAAGCGGAGGCGCCCCTAACGGTCCGCCTCGGCACTGTTCAAGCGATCCAGATGGGCATTTAATGCCTTTGTCCCCCGCCATCAGAGTTAGGTGCGATAGCATTGTGCGGCCACTATGCGCGCAGTTCTTTGCCATTTTTACCCTCACCTGCGTAGCTACCTGTGGGAAACCCCTTAGCATATAAAAGGAGGCCCATGCGCACGGGGGGGGGGGGGAAGAGGGGATCGAACCCTAGAGGAGGAGAGGGATCCAGACCCGAAGAAGGACGCCCAGTAGACCCTCGTCTACCTCCAGTTCCAACTTACTGTAGCTTCTTGCGCTCCAGAGCAAGAACTCTAATCAACCAAACAAGCAGCAGTAGGGTTTTACGCATCCATGCGGCCCGAAGCTGGGTAAAATCGTTGTGTGTGCGTGTCGCCTCGATCTGCTCTTTGTGCAACCTCCGCCCCCCGCCGAACCGACAAGGGGCTCCGTCCCCATAGGTGCTCGTGGAGGCAGATATCCCCCGACAATGATCAGTGTGAATAGTTACTTTAGAATCAACAATATAAGGTCTGAACTTATCACAAGAAAATACAACTGCTAAAAATTCTTTTTCAGTAGTAGCACAATTTCTCCGGGCACTGTCTAGAGTTTTACTAGCATATCGGATAACATTTAATTTCTTATCAACTCTGTCCTAGAACAACACCTACAGCATAATCACTAGCATGACACATAATTTCAACCGGTAAATTTCAATCGGGTGGCTGAACAATAGGTGCAGAAATCAAGGCTTTCTTAAGTATTTCCAAGGCTTCTACATAATCATCATCAAAGACAAAAGGAACATATTTTTGTAAGAGATTAGTTAGAGGCCTAGAGATTTTTGAGAAGTCTTCAATGAACCTTCTATAAAAACCGGCATGACCAAGGAAACTTCTTATACCTTTAATGTCCTTGGGACGCGACATCTTTTCAATAGCATCAACATTAGCTTTATCAACTTCAATACCTCTTCCAGAAATTTTATGTCCCAAGACAATACCTTCATTAACCATAAAGTGGCACTTCTCCCAATTCAAGACAAGATTAGTTTCTTCACATCTCTACAAAACAAGATCAAGGTTGCTTAAGCAATCATCAAAATAAGTTCCATATACGGAGAAATCATCCATGAAAACATCAGCAATCTTTTCACAAAAGTCAGAGAATATAGCAGTCATACATCTTCGAAAGGTAGCAGGTGCATTGCATAAACCAAAAGGCGTACGTCTATAAGCAAAGGTACCAAAAGGGCAAGTAAAAGTGGCCTTTTCTTGATCCTCTTTTGATACAGGTATTTGAGAGAAACCAGAATAACCATCTAGAAAGCAAAAATGTGTATGTTTGGATAATCTTTCTAGCATTTGATCAATAAAAGGTAAAGGGTAATAATCCTTTTTAGTAGCTTTATTTAGTTTAAGGAAATAAATTACCATTCTATAACCTGTAACAACTCTTTGTGGGGTCAATTCATCTTTATCGTTTGGAACAACAGTAATACCTCCCTTCTTAGGGACACAATGGACAGGACATATCCACTGACTATCAGCAAAGGGATAAATTATACATGTCTCCAGAAGCTTTAGTATTTCTTTTCTTAACACTTCTTTCATCTTAGGATTTAACCGTCGTTGGTGATCAACAACTTGTTTAGCGTCTTTCTCTAATTTTATTTTGTGTCGGCATAGAGTGGGACTAATGCCCTTAAGATCATCAAGAGTATATCCAATAGCAGCATGGTGCTTCTTCAGAGTTTTAAATAATTTCTCTTCTTCTTGCTCTGAAAGGTTAGCACTAATAATAACAAGATATATCTTTTTCTCATCAAGATAAGCATATTCAAGAGTATCAGGTAATGGTTTAAGCTCAAACACGGGGTCACTCTTGGGTGGAGGACGATCCCCTAGGATTTTAACAGGCAAGTTGTGTTTCAAAATAGGTCCCTGTTTAAAGAATACTTCATCTATTTCCCTTCTTTCATTCATAAACATATCATTTTCATGGTCGAGCAAATAATGTTCTAAAGGATCATTAGGAGGCATGGCAATTGAGGCAAGACCAATAATTTCATCTTTACTAGGTAATTCTTTATCATGGGGTTGTCTACGAAATTTAGCAAAATTAAACTCATGAGACATATCCCCCAAACCAATAGTAACAACATCCTTTTAGCAGTCTATCCTAGCATTAACAGTATTCAAGAAGGGTCTACCAAATATAATGGGACAAAAGTTATTTTGTGGAGAACCAAGAACAAGAAGATCAGCAGGATATTTCACTTTCCCACACAAGACTTCAACATCTCTAACAATCCCAACTGGTAAAATAGTGTCTCTATTGGCAAGCTTAATTGTAACATCAATTTCCTCTATCTCAGCAGGTGCAATATCATGCATAATTTCTTTGTATAAGGAATGAGGTATTTCACTTTCACCAGCACCCATATCACATAAGCCATGATAGCAATGATCTCCTATTTTAACAGAAATAACAGGCATGCCTACAATAGGTCTATGTTTATTTTTAGTATGAGGTCTAGCAATTCTAGCAGCTTCATCACAGAAGTAAATAACATGCCCATCCATATTATCAACCAAGAGATCTTTAACCATAGCAATACTAGGTTCAACTTTAATTTCCTCAGGGGGTGTAGGTGTTCTAGTGTTACTCTTACGAACCACAGTTGAAGCTTTCGCATGATCCTATATTCTAACAGGGAAAGGTGGTTTCTCAATATAAGCAGTAGGAACAATAGGATCGACATTATAAGTGATAGTCTTTTCTTCAACTTTAATAGGTGAAACTACTTTCACTTCAATGGGAGGATTATATTTAAACCACTTCTCCTCAGGGAGATCAAAATGAGTAGCAAAGGATTCACATAATGAAGTCCATATTTAGTGCTAAATTCACGGAAAACATCGGTATCCATAAAAGATTTAACACAATCAAATTTAGGTGTTAGACCTGACTCCTTACCTTCGTCGAGGTCCCGATCTTCAGAGTTGCGTTTAATTCTTTCCAATAAATCCCATTTGAATTCAATAGTCTTCATCATAAAAGAGCCAGTACAAGAAGTATCGAGCATGGAGCGATTGTTAAGAGAAAGCCGAGTATAAAAATTTTGAATAATAATTTCTCTTGACAGCTCATGATTGGGGCATGACTATAACATTGACTTAAGCCTCCCCTAAGCTTGAGCGATGCTTTCTCCTTCGCGAGGCCAAAAATTATATATATAATTGCGATCACGATGAACAAGATGCATAGGATAAAACTTCTGATGAAATTCCAATTTCAATCGGTTGTAGTTCCATGATCCCATATCATCACATAGCCTAAACCATGTCAATGAATTTCCCTTTAAAGATAAAGGGAAGACCTTCTTCTTGATAACATCCTCGTGCATACCTTCAAGCTTAAATAATCCACAAACTTCACCCACATAGATTAGGTGCAAATCGGGGTGTAATGTTCCATCACCTGTGAAAGGATTAGCTAGCAGTTTCTCTATCATACCCAAAGGAATTTCAAAGTAAACATTTTCTGTAGGTTCAGTAGGTTGAGGAGCAACTCTTTGCTCTACTGGTCAGGGTGAAGATACCCCGAACAAGCCCCTCAAAGCATTATGTTCCATAGTAACAAGTGATAGTAAATTTCAGCACACTAAACAAATTTTTCCTTACCAAATTCCACCTACCAACGACGATTCACTCCCCGGCAATAGCGCCAGAAAAGAGTCTTGATGACCCACAAGTATAGGGGATCTATCGTAGTCCTTTCTATAAGTAAGAGTGTCGAACCCAACGAGGAACAGAAGGAAATGACAAGCAGTTTTCAGTAAGGTATTCTCTGCAAGCACTGAAATTATCGGTAACAGATAGTTTTGTGATAAGGTAATTTGTAATGGGTAACAAGTAATGAAAGTAAATAAGGTGCAGCAAGATGGCCCAATCCTTTTTGTAGCAAAGTACAAGCCTGGATAAACTCTTATACAAAGGAAAGCGCTCCCGAGGACACATGGGAATTATCGTCAAACTAGTTTTCATCACGCTCATATGATTCACGTTCGTTACTTCGATAATTTGATATGTGGGTGGACCAGTGCTTGGGTATTGCCCTTCCTTACTCATATCTTTTAAACCGTAACTCCAAATTTAACATATTATATATGAAATTTGATTAGAAAAATATGTAGAATCTAAATATGATGTTATTTTACCTGTTAACAATTTTAAAAAATAATATCTAGGCTGCAATGTTAATCAACAATGCATTATCCGTCTTTTTTATACCAGTACTGATTCAGATTGGGGATGAACACCTCATGAAAATTTGGATTGGACATCAAATTGAAGATAAATTTGTTAGAGACACCAATAAATAAGGACATGCATGACAAGAAATAAAAGGACCAAATAAAGATGGGATGTCTCCACTATAAAATAAATAGAAGAGAAAATGCAGAGGAGATCCGATAAAGATGAGATGTTGCGCTATTCTCCTATATATAAGAAGAAAAAAGAGAGGAAATGCATGAAAAAGGTAAAAAGGAGGCATGCATGACAAGAAATAAAATAAAAGAAAAGTTAAGAAATAAATAGTGATGAAACAGGGACCAATACCTATGACATGTATGACAAGAAATAGAGATGAAATAGGAGCGCAAGTACCTGCGTCAACATGAGGCCATAAAAAATGTTCTTTTCCAGACAAAAAAAATCTCTTTTTATGATTAAAAAATCCTGTATCTTTTTAACAACCTTTTTAACTCTTCATGTATTTAAAAAATAGCTACAGATTCTCAGATTATAGAACATTTTTGGTAAATTAAGAGTGTGTGGTATTTTTTTCTCCCGTTGCAACGCACGGGCCTTTTTGCTAGTGACTACTTATAGCAAGACTTCTCCCATGTCCTCAGGAACAAACGTAACTACTCACAAATCATATCCATGTTCATAATCAGAGGGGTATTAATATGCATAAAGGATCTGAACATATGATCTTCCACCAAATAAACCAACTAGCATCAACTACAAGGAGTAATCAACACTACTAGCAACCCACAGGTACCAATCTGAGGTTTTGGGACAAAGATTGGATACAATAGATGAACTAGGGTTTGAGAGGAGATGGTGTTGGTGAAGATGTTGATGGAGATTGATCCCCTCCCGATGAGAGGATCGATGGTGATGACGATGGTGATGATTTCCCCCTCCCAGAGGGATGTTTCCCCGGCAGAACAGCTCCGCCGGAGCCCTATATTGGTACGCCAGGTTCAGCCTCGTGGCGGCGGTGTTTCGTCCCGAAAGCTTCCTTATGATTTTTTTCTAGGGTAAAAGACTTCATATAGCAGAAGATGGGCATCAGAGGCCTGCCAGGGGGCCCACGGGGCAGGGGAGCGCACCCTACCCCCTCGTGGACAGGGTGTGGGCCCCCTCTGGTTGATTATTGGTGTCTACTACACAACCTTCTTCTTGTAGACGTTATTGGGCCTCCAAGTGCAGAGGTTTGTAGGGTAGTAGCAAATTTCCCTCAAGTGGATGACCTAAGGTTTATCAATCCGTGGGAGGCGTAGGATGAAGATGGTCTCTCTCAAGCAACCCTGCAACCAAATAACAAAGAGTCTCCTGTGTCCCCAACACACCCAATACAATGGTAAATTGTATAGGTGCACTAGTTCGGTGAAGAGATGGTGATACAAGAGCAATATGGATGGTAGATATAGGTTTTTGTAAACTGAAAATATTAAAACAGTAAGGTAGTGAGTGGTAAAGGTGAGCGTAAACGGTATTGCAATGATAGGAAACAAGGCCTAGGGTTCATAGTTTCACTAGTGCAAGTCCTCTCAACAATAATAACATAATTGGATCATATACTATCCCTCAACATGCAACAAAGAGTCACTCCAAAGCCACTAATAGCGGAGAACAAACGAAGAGATTATGGTAGGGTACGAAACCAGCTCAAAGTTATTCTTTCCAATCAATCCGTTGGGCTATTCCTATAAGTGTCACAAACAGCCCTAGAGTTCATACTAGAATAACACCTTAAGACACAAATCAAACAAAACCCTAATGTCACCTAGATACTCCAATGTCACCTCAAGTATCCGTGGGTATGATTATATGATATGCATCACACAATCTCAGATTCATCTATTCAACCAACACATAGAACCTCAAAAAGTGCCCAAAGTTTCTACCGGAGAATCACGACGAAAACGTGTGCCAAAACATATATCAAGTGGCACGTGATATCCCATTGTCACCACAGATACGCACGGCAAGACATACATCAAGTGTTCTCAAATCTTTAAAGACTCAACCCGATAAGATAACTTCAAAGGGAAAACTCAATCCATTACAAGAGAGAAGAGGGGGAGAAGAAACATAAGATCCAACTATAATAGCAAAGCTCGCGATACATCAAGATCGTGCCAAATCAAGAACACGAGAGAGAGAGAGAGAGAGAGAGAGAGAGAGAGAGATCAAACACATAGCTACTGGTACATACCCTCAGCCCCGAGGGTGAACTACTCCCTCCTCGTCATGGAGAGCGCCGGGCTGATGAAGATGGCCACCGGTGAGGGTTCCCCCTCCGGCAGGGTGCCGGAACAGGGTCCCGAGAGGTTTTTGGTGGCTACAGAGGCTTGCCGCGGCGGAACTCCCGATCTAATCTCCGTTCTGGAATTATTACGATACGTAGGTATATTTGGGTGCAAGGGGTACGTCAGTGGAGCTGCGGGGGCCCCACAAGGCAGGGGGCGCGCCCTAGGGGGGTGGGCGCGCCCCCCACCCTCGTGACCAGCTCCCATATCTTCTGACGTAGAGTCCAAGTCTATCCGGTAGGTTTCCTTCCAAAAATAACCTCTCCAGTTGATTTCGTTCCGTTTTGACTCCGTCTGATATTCCTTTTCCTTGAAACACTAAAATAGGCATAAAACAACAAATCTGGGCTGGGCCTCCGGTTAATAGGTTAGTCCCAAAAATAATATAAAAGGGGATAATAAAGCCCAATATTGCCTAAAACAGTAGATAATATAGCATGGAGCAATCAAAAATTATAGATACGTTGGAGATGTATCAAGCATCCCCAAGCTTAATTCCTGCTCGTCCTCGAGTAGGTAAATGATAAAAAAGATATTTTTTGATGTGGAATGCTAGTTGGCATAATTTCAATGTAATTCTTCTTAATTGTGATATGGATATTCAGATCCGAAAGATTCAAGACAAAAGTTCATAATGACATAAAAGCAATAATACTTCAAGCATACTAACGAAGCAATTATGTCATCTCAAAATAACATGGCCAAAGAAAGTTCATCCCTACAAATCATATAGTTTAGTCATGCTCCATTTTCATCACACAAGAATGCTCTCATCATGCACAACCCCGATGACAAGCCAAGCAATTGTTTCATACTTTAGTAATCTCAAACTCATAAGCCTTCACGCAATACATGAGCGTGAGCCATGGATATAGCACTTTGGGTGGAATAGAATATGATGATGGGGGTTATGTGGAGAAGACAAAAAAAGAGAAAGTCTTAGATCAATGAGGCTAATCAATGGGCTATGGAGATGCCCATCGATTGATGTTAATGCGAGGAGTAGGGATTGCCATGCAACGGATGCACTAGAGCTATAAATGTATGAAAGCTCAACAAAAAAAACTAGTGGGTGTGCATGCAACTTGCTTGCTCACGAAGACCTAGGGCACTTGAGGAGGCCCATCGTTGGAATATACAAGCCAAGTTCTATAATGAAAAGTTCCCACTAGTATATGGAAGTGACAAAACAAGAGACTCTCTATCATGAAGACTATGTTGCTACTTTGAAGCACAATATAGGAGACTCGCTATATGAAGAACATGGTGCTACTTTGAAGCACAAGTGTGGTAAAAGGATAGTAGCATTGCCCCTTTTTATTTATTTTTTTCTTTTTTTTCTCTTTTTTTTGGGCCTTTTTTTATTTGGCCTTTCTCTTTTTTTTGGGACAATGCTCTATTGAATGATGATCATCACACTTCTATTTATTTACAACTCAATGATTACAACTCGATACTAGAACAAAGTATGACTCTATATGAATGCCTCTGGCGGTATACCGGGATATGCAATGAACCAAGAGTGACATGTATGAAAGAATTATGATTGGTGGCTTTGCCACAAATACTATGTCAACTACATGATCATGCTAAGCAATATGAGAATGATGAATGTGTCACGAAGAATGGTATGGTGGAAAGTTGCATGGCAATATATCTCGGAGTGGCTATGGAAATGCCATAATAGGTAGGTATGGTGGCTGTTTTGAGGAAGATATAAGGAGGTTTATGTGTGAAATAGCGTATCATATCACGGGGTTTGGATGCACCGGCGAAGTTTGCACCAACTCTCAATGTGAGAAAGGGCAATGCACGATACCGAAGAGGCTAGCAATGATGGAAGGATGAGAGTGCGTATAATCCATGGACTCAACATTAGTCATAAAGAAATCATATACTTATTGAAAAAATCTACAAGCCATCAAAAACCAAAGCATTACGTGCATGCTCCTAGGGGGATAGATTGGTAGGAAAAGACCATCGCTCGTCCCCGACTGCCACTCATAAGGAGGACAATCAAATAGCACCTCATGTTTCAAATTTGTTACGTAACGTTTACCATACGTGCATGCTACGGGACTTGCAAACTTCAACCCAAGCATTTCTCAAATTCACAACTACTCAACTAGCACAACTTTGATATCACTACCTCCATATCTCAAAACAATCATCAATCATCAAACTTCTCTTAGTATTCAACACACTCATAAGAATTCTTACAGATCTTTTATGCTTAGCATATTAGGATTTTAAGAAAATTACCATGCTATTTAAGACTCTCAAAATAATATAAGTGAAGCATGAGAGTTCATCTATTTCTTCAAAATAAAACTACCAACGTGCTCTAAAAGATATAAGTGAAGCAATAGAGCAAACAACAAACTACTCCGAAAGATATAAGTGAAGATCAATGAGTAGTTGAATAATTATGCAACTATGTGAGGACTCTGCCATTTAATAATTTCAGATCTTAGTACTTTATTCAAACAGCAAGCAAAGCTAAAGAAAATAAAATGGCGCTCCAAGCAAAACACATATCATGTGGTGAATAAAAATATAGCTCCAAGTAAAGTTACCGATGAACGAAGATGAAAGAGGGGATGCCCAAGCTTAGACGCTTGATTATCCTTGAATATTACCTTGGGGTGCCTTGGGCATCCCCAAGCTTAGGCTCTTGCCACTCCTTATTCCATAGTCCATCGAATCCTTACCCAAAATTTGAAAACTTCACAACACAAAACTTAACAGAAAACTCGTGAGCTCCGTTAGCGAAAGAAAACAAAAAAACCACTTCAAGGTACTGTAATGAACTCATTATTTATTTATATTGTTGTTAAAACTACTGTATTCCAACTTCTCTATGGTTTATAAACTATTTTACTAGCCATAGATTCATCAAAATAAGCAAGCAACACAATGAAAACAGAATCTGTCAAAAACAGAACAGTCTGTAGTAATCTGTAACTAACGCAAACTTCTGGAACTCCAAAGATTCGAAAATAAATTGGTGGACCTGAGGAATTTTTATAGTAATTATCTGCAAAAAGAATCAATTAAATAGCACTCTCCAGTAAAAATTTCTAGATAATCTCGTGAGCGCTAAAGTTTCTGTTTTTTACAGCATGACCATAAAGACTTCACCCAAGTCTTCCCAAGGTTCTACTTGGCACAAACACTAATTAAAACATAAAACCACATCTAAGCAGAAGCTAGATGGATTATTTATTACTAAACATAACCAAAAAGAAAGAAAGAAAAATAAAATTGGGTTGCCTCCCAACAAGCGCTATCGTTTAATGCCCCTAGCTAGGCATGATGATTTCAATGATGCTCACAAAAAAGATAAGAATTGAAACATAAAGAGAGCATCATGAAGAATATGACTAGCACATTTAAGTCTAACCCACTTCCTATGCATAGGGATTTTGTGAGCAAATAACTTATGGGAACAATAATCAACTAGCATAGGAAGGCAAAACAAGCATAACTTCAAAATTTTAAGCACATAGAGAGGAAACTTGATATTATTGCAATTCCTACAAGTATATGTTCCTCCCTCATAATAATTTTAAGTAGCATCATGAATGAATTCAACAATATAACCAGCACCTAAAGCATTCTTTTCATGATCTACTTGCATAGAAATTTTATTACTCTCCACATAAGCAAAATTCTTCTCATTCGGAATAGTGGGAGTATCATAAGAGACTTGAATACTATAAATTGTTTCCACGTTAAAGGAATAATGTTCAGAGAAAGGGTACTCATAATCATGACAATTTTTATAAATATAATCATCACTACTCTTTATAGCATAAGTTTTATCACAATAATCATCATAAGTAGCAACTTTGTTCTCATCATAATCGATTGAAACCTCTTCCGAAATAGTGGATGCATCACTAAATAAAGTCATGACCTCTCCAAATCCACTTTCATAAATATTATAAGATTCAACATCCTCCAAAATAGTGGGATCACTACTTCCTAAAGTTGACACTCTTCCAAACCCACTTTCATCAATATAATCATCGTAAGTAGAAGGCATGCTATCATCATAACAACTTTGCATATCAAAACTTGAGAGGCTAAAAATATCATCATTATTAAACATAGCATCCCCAAGCTTGGGACAAACATTAATTGCAGCAAATATATTCTCAAATATGTCATCCTCATCAAACATAGCTTCCCCAAGCTTGGGCCTTTTCGTATCATAAGCATAATCACTCTCATCATTAATAGCATGGATAGCACCAATAGTATGGCAATTATTATATTCTTCCAAGCAAGTGCCAAAAAGATTTTCAAGATCATAAGAAGTATCATTATCTTCCCAATCATAATCATCACAACAAGCAATAGGCATAACGAGTTCATCATCAAGTGTATCATTTTCATGAGCCACAACAATAATAGGAGCAACTTTATTTGGGAGAGATACCTTTTTACCTCTCTTCCTTTTTCTTTTCTTCTTCTTCACCACATCATGTGTGGTTTCAATCCTCCTTTTGGAGCTCCTTATTAATGAGATTGGTTGAATAGAAGGCTCCTCCTCATTACCTGATTCATCATAAGAAATAATAGGAGAATATTGGGAAGTATCTTCCCTTTCGTTAGCATTCTCTTCATCTTCTATTTGTTTTCTTTTCTTTATGTAATTTGCAATATAAGGATTTTCAATGCAATTCACCGCACAATACATATAAATTTCTTCTAGATCAAAATGAAGAATTCTATCAAGGGCAAATTATGGAATAATCTTAGTTATACGTTTTATTTCTTCATAACCCAAGAGCAAACTAAGTTCATTATGATGTGCAAGGGAAATCAAGTCATCTCAATTTTTGGACGCGATACGATCATGAAACAATTTGCATTGGGTACTAAAATGATCGCGTTCATTGCAAAGTTCACAAGTATGGCTAATAAAAAATAAATTTTCAGCACATGCATCTAGCCTTTCTTGCAACCATTTAGTTTCTAAGTACTTATGACTCTTGCAATATCTATTTTCCCTATTTGGTGTGTCCTTGCAAATCCAATGTACTCCACAAAAATTGACATGTTTATAGGAGACATTTTCATCATAACTAGTGCAATCATCATTAGCATCATGGATATTCAAAGAATTCGTACTAACTATATTGCAATCATGCTCATCATTCAAAGATTTAGTGCCAAACAATTTAATGCATTCTTCTTCTAACACCTTGGCACAATCTTCCTTTCCATCATACTCACAAAAGATATTAAATAGATGAAGCGTATGAGGCAAGCTTAATTCCATTTTTTTGTAATTTTCTTTTATAAACGAAACTGGTGCTAAAACAAGAAACAGAAAGATTCGATTGCAAGATCTAAAGATATCACTTACCTAGCCTCCCCGGCAACGGCGCCAGAAAAGAGCTTGATGTCTACTACACAACCTTCTTCTTGTAGACGTTGTTGGGCCTCCAAGTGCAGAGGTTTGTAGGACATTAGCAAATTTCCCTCAAGTGGATGACCTAAGGTTTATCAATCTGTGGGAGGAGTAGGACGAAGATGGTATCTCTCAAGCAACCCTGCAACCAAATAACAAAGAGTCTCTTGTGTCCCCAACACACCCAATACAATGGTAAATTGTATAGGTGCACTAGTTCGGCGAAGAGATGGTGATACAAGAGCAATATGGATGGTAGATATAGGTTTTTGTAAACTAAAAATATAAAAACAGCAAGGTAGCTAGCGGTAAAAGTGAGCGTAAACGGTATTGCAATGATAGGAAACAAGGCCTAGGGTTCATACTTTCACTAGTGCAAGTCCTCTCAACAATAATAACATAATTGGATCATATAACTATCCCTCAACATGCAACAAAGAGTCACTCCAAAGCCACTAATAGCGGAGAACAAACGAAGAGATTATGGTAGGGTACGAAACCACCTCAAAGTTATTCTTTCCAATCAATCCGTTGGGCTATTCCTATAAGTGTGACAAACAACCCTAGAGTTCGTACTAGAATAACACCTTAAGACACAAATCAACCAAAACCCTAATGTCACCTAGATACTCCAATGTCACCTCAAGTATCCGTGGGTATGATTATACGATATGCATCACACAATCTCAGATTCATCTATTCAACCAACACATAGAACCTCAAAGAGTGCCCAAAGTTTCTACCGGAGAATCACGACGAAAACGTGTGCCAACCCCTATGCATAGGTTCATGGACGGAACCCGCAAGTTGATCACCAAAACATACATCAAGTGAATCACGTGATATCCCATTGTCACCACAGATACGCACGGCAAGACATACATCAAGTGTTCTCAAATCTTTAAAGACTCAATCTGATAAGATAACTTCAAAGGGAAAACTCAATCCATTACAAGAGACAAGAGGGGGAGAAGAAACATAAGATCCAAATATAATAGCAAAGCTCGCGATACATCAAGATCGTGCCAAATCAAGAACACGAGAGAGAGAGAGAGAGAGAGAGAGAGAGAGAGAGAGAGAGAGAGAGAGAGAGATCAAACACATAGCTACTGGTACATACCCTCAGCCCCGAGGGTGAACTACCCCCTCCTCGTCATGGAGAGCGCCGGGATGATGAAGATGGCCATCGGTGAGGGTTGCCCCCTCCGGCAGGGTGTCGAAACAGGGTCCCGAGAGGTTTTTGGTGGCTACAGAGGCTTGCGGCGGCGGAACTCCCGATCTAATCTCCATTTTGGAAGTTTTACGATGCGTAGGTATATATGGGTGCAAGGGGTACGTCGGTGGAGCTGCGGGGCCCCACGAGGCAGGGGGCGCGCCCTAGGGGGGTGGGCGCGCCCCCCACCCTCGTGGCCAGCTCCCGTATCTTCTGACGTAGAGTCCAAATCTATCCGGTAGGTTTCCTTCCAAAAATAACTTCTCCAGTTGATTTCGTTCCGTTTTAACTCCGTGTGATATTCCTTTTCCTCGAAACACTGAAATAGGCATAAAACAGCAAATCTGGGCTGGGCCTCCGGTTAATAGGTTAGTCCCAAAATAATATAAAAGTGGATAATAAAGCCCAATATTGCCTAAAATAGTAGATAATATAGCATGGAGCAATCAAAAATTATAGATACGTTGGAGACGTATCAATTCTTTCTCCGGTATTTTTTATATGTTCCAAAATGTGCCTCCGTGAAGTTTCATGACTTTTTGAGCTGTGCAGAATAGGTCTCTAATATTTGTTCCTTTTCCAGCCCAGAATTCCAGCTGCCGGCATTCTCCTTCTTCATGTAAACCTTACAAAATAAGAGAGAATATGCATAAGTATTGTGACATAACGTGTAATAACAGCCCATAATGCAATAAATACCGATATGAAAGCATGATGCAAAATGGTCGTATCAGTCCACATGGCACACGTGTCGTCGTTCTCCGAGACGACCGTGTGGAAGATGTCGGGCAAGACGATGAGGTAGAACCACCGGATGAGAGAGGCCTCAATGGCCGCCCAGTCCGGATCGCCCGCCATGATGTCGCCATCAACAAACCTGTCGATGTGCTCGAGGAGATGGTACTCACGGAAGACAAGGTTGAAGTAGGTCTTCCAGGCTTAGTACGAGGAGTTGGATTGGTCGAGTTTGATGGGGACGCGGGTGTGGATGTCGAGATCGCGAACAGTGGTGGCGTCGGGCCCATGTCCGACGAACAGTTTTCAGTTGCTGGAGTGAGGAGAAGCCATGGAGCTGCGGCGGCGGAGGGAATGCAGCGGCGGCTCAAGTGGGCTAGCTAGCGGCGGCGCGGGGTAGGGTTTTGGGTTCGGTTAGGGTTAGGGTTGGGTGGCGCGGTAGCTAGGAGGGAGGAGGTGGGTGAGCAGCGGCGGCAGACAGAGTGCGGCGGCTGAGGAGGGGGAGAGGACGCGGCGGCGGCGTACAGCAGCGGCGGCGGCGGCTGTAGGGCGGCAACGACGGGCTGGTGCGAAAGCTAGGAAAGGGATCGGCGTGCTAAACTGATACCATGTTAGTTAGGAAGAATGAGATTGTTGAAGGAAATATGCCCTAGAGGCAATAATAAAGTTATTATTTATTTCCTTATATCATGATAAATGTTTATTATTCATGCTAGAATTGTATTAACCAGAAACTTAATACATGTGTGAATACATAGACAAACAGAGTGTCACTAGTATGCCTCCACTTGACTAGCTCGTTGATCAAAGATGGTTAAGTTTCCTAGCCATTGACATGGGTTGTCATTTGATTAACGGGATCACATCATTAGGAGAATGATGTGATTGACATGACCCATTCTGTTAGCTTAGCACATGATCGTTTAGTATGTTGCTATTGCTTTCTTCATGACTTATACATGTTCCTATGACTATGAGATTATGCAACTCCCGTTTACCAGAGGAACACTTTGTGTGCTACCAAACATCACAATGTAACTGGGTGATTATAAAGGTGCTCTACAGGTGTCTCCGAAGGTACTTGTTGGGTTGGCGTATTTCGAGATTAGGATTTGTCACTCCGATTTTTGGAGAGGTATCTCTGGGCCCTCTCGGTAATGCACATCGCTTAAGCCTTGCAAGCATTGCAACTAATGAGTTAGTGGCGGGATGATGTATTACAGAACGAGTAAAGAGACTTGCCAGTAATGAGATTGAACTAGGTATTGAGATACTGACGATCGAATCTCGGGCAAGTAACATACCGATGACAAAGGGAACAACATATGTTGTTATGCGGTCTGACCGATAAAGATCTTCGTAGAATATGTGGGAGCCAATATGAGCATCCAGGTTCCGCTATTGGTTATTGACCGGAGACATGTCTCGGTCATGTCTACATAGTTCTCGAACCTGTAGGGTCCGCACGCTTATTGTTTCGATGACAGCTATATTATGAGTTTATATGTTTTGATGTACCGAAGGTTGTTCGGAGTCCCGGATGTGATCACGGACATGACGAGGAGTCTCAAAATGGTCGAGACATGAAGATTGATATATTGGAAGCCTATGTTTGGATATCGGAAGTGGTCCGGGTGAAATCGTGATTTTACCGGAGTACCAGAGGGGTTACCGGAACCCCCCGGGGACTAAATGGGCCTTAGTGGGTCTTGGTGGAAGATAGGAGAGGCGGCCAGGGCAAGGGCCACGCGCCCCTCCCCCTATTCCGAATAGGACAAGGAGAGGGGGGCGGCGCCCCCCCCCCTTCCTTGTTCTCCTCCACCTCTTTCCCCCTCCCAAGTCCTAATCCAACTAGGAAAGGGGGGAGTCCTAGTCCCGGTGGGAGTAGGATTCCTCCTGGCGCGCCCTCTCCCCTGGCTGGCCGCACCCCCCCTTTCTCCTTTATATACGGGGGCAGGGGGCACCCCATAGACACAACAATTGATCGTTTGATCTTTTAGCCGTGTGCGGTGCCCCCTCCACCATAGTCCACCTCGGTAATACTGTAGCGGTGCTTAGGCGAAGCCCTGCGTCGGTAGAACATCATCATCGTCACCACGCCATCGTGCTGACAAAACTCTCCCTCAACACTCGGCTGGATTGGAGTTCGAGGGACGTCATCGGGCTGAACATGTGCTGAACTCGGAGGTGCCGTGTGTTCGATACTTGATCGGTCGGATCGTGAAGACATACGACTACATCAACCGCGTTGTGCTAACGCTTCCGCTTTCGGTCTACGAGGGTATGTGGACAACACTCTCCCCTCTCGTTGCTATGCATCACCATGATCTTGCGTGTGCGCAGGATTTTTTTTGAAATTACCACGTTCCCCAACAGTGGCATCCGAGCCAGGTTTTATGCGTAGATGTCATATGCACGAGTAGAACACAAGTGAGTTGTGGGCGATATAAGTCATACTGCTTACCGGTATGTCATACTTTGGTTCGGCGGTATTGTTGGATGAAGCGGCCCGGACCGACATTACACGTACGCTTACGCGAGACTGGTTCTACCGACGTGCTTTGCACATAGGTGGTTTGCGGGTGTCAGTTTCTCCAACTTTAGTTGAACCGAGTGTGGCTACGTCCGGTCCTTGCGAAGGTTAAAACAACACCAACTTGAATAACTATCGTTGTGGTTTTGATGCGTAGGTAAGAAGGGTTCTTGCTAAGCACGTAGCAGCCACGTAAAACTTGCAACAACAAAGTAGAGGACGTCTAACTTGTTTTTGCAGGGCATGTTGTGATGTCATATGGTCAAGACGTGATGCTAAATTTTATTGTATGAGATGATCATGTTTTGTAACCGAGTTATCAACAACTAGCAGGAGCCATATGGTTGTCGCTTTATTGTATGCAATGCAATCGCCCTGTAATGCTTTACTTTATCACTAAGCGGTAGTGATAGTCGTAGAAGCATAAGATTGGCGAGACGACAACGATGCTACGATGGAGATCAAGGTGTCGTGCCGGTGACGATGATGATCATGACGGTGCTTCGGAGATGGAGATCACAAGCACAAAAATGATGATGACCATATCATATCACTTATATTGATTGCATGTGATGTTCATCTTTTATGCATCTTATCTTGCTTTGATTGACGGTAGCATTATAAGATGATCTCTCACTAAATTTCAAGATAAAAGTGTTCTCCTTGAGTATGCACCGTTGCCAAAGTTCGTCGTGCCCAGACACCACGTGATGATCGGGTGTGATAAGCTCTACGTCCATCTACAATGGGTGCAAGACAGTTTTGCACATGCAGAATACTCGGGTTAAACTTGACGAGCCTAGCATATGCAGATATGGCCTCGGAACACTGAGACCGAAAGGTCGAGCATGAATCATATAGTAGATATGATCAACATAGTGATGTTCACCATTGAAAACTACTCCATTTCACGTGATGATCGGTTATGGTTTAGTTGATTTGGATCACGTTATCACTTAGAAGATTAGAGGGATGTCTTTCTAAGTGGGAGTTCTTAAGTAATATGATTAATTGAACTTAAATTTATCATGAACTTAGTACCTGATAGTATCTTGCTTGTCTATGTTGATTGTAGATAGATGGCCCGTGATGTTGTTCTGTTGAATTTCAATGCGTTCCTTGAGAAAGCAAAGTTGAAAGATGATGGTAGCAATTACACGGATTGGGTCCGTAACTTGAGGATTATCCTCATTGCTGCACAGAAGAATTATGTCATGGAAGCACCGCTGGGTGCCAGGCCTGCTGCTGATGCAACTACGATGTTAAGAACGTCTCGCAGAGCAAAGCTGATGACTACGCGATAGTTCAATGTGCCATGCTTTACGGCTTAGAACCGGGACTTCAACGACGTTTTGAACGTCATGGAGCATATGAGATGTTCCAGGAGTTGAAGTTAATATTTCAAGCAAATGCCCGGACTGAGAGATATGAAGTCTCCAATAAGTTCTACAACTGCAAAATGGAGGAGAATAGTTCTGTCAGTGAGCATATACTCAAGATGTCTGGGTATAATAATCACTTGATTCAACTGGGAGTTAATCTTCCGGATGATAGCGTCATTGACAGAATTCTCCAATCACTGCCACCAAGCTACAAGAGCTTCGTGATGAACTATAATATGCAAGGGATGGATAAGACAATTCCCGAGCTCTTCGCAATGCTAAAAGTTGCGGAGGTAGAAATCAAGAAGGAGCATCAAGTGTTGATGGTCAATAAGACCACCAGTTTCAAGAAAAAGGGCAAAGGGAAGAAGAAGGGAAACTTCAAGAAGAACAGCAAGCAAGTTGCAGTTCAAGAGAAGAAACCCAAATTTGGACCTAAGCCTGAGACTGAGTGCTTCTACTGCAAGCAGACAGGTCACTGGAAGCGGAACTGCCCCAAGTATTTGGCGGATAAGAAGGATGGCAAGGTGAACAAAGGTATATGTGATGTACATGTTATTGATTTGTACCTTACTAGAGCTCGCAGTAGCACCTGGGTATTTGATACTGGTTCTGTTGCTAATATTTGCAACTCGAAACAGGGACTACGGATTAAGCGAACACTGGCCAACGACGAGGTGACGATGCGCGTGGGAAATGGTTCCAAAGTAGATGTGATCGCGGTCGGCATGCTACCTCTACATCTACCTTTGGGATTAATATTACACCTAAATAATTGTTATTTGGTGCCAGCGTTGAGCATGAACAATAATTCTGGATCTTGTTTGATGCGAGACGGTTATTCATTTAAATCAGAGAATAATGGTTATTCTATTAATATGAGTAATATCTTTTATGGTCATGCACCCTTGAAGAGTGGTCTATTTTTGATGAACCTCGATAGTAGTGATACACATATTCATAATGTTGAAGCTAAAAGATAGAGAGTTGATAATGATAGTGCAACTTATTTGTGGCACTGCGTTTAGGTCATATCGGTGTAAAGCGCATGAAGAAACTCCATACTGATGGACTTTTGGAACCACTTGATTATGAATCGCTTGGTACTTGCGAACCGTGCCTTATGGGCAAGATGACAAAAACGACGTTCTCCTTTACTATGGAGAGAGCAACAGATTTGTTGGAAATCATACATACAGATGTTTGTGGTCCGATGAATGTTGAGGCTCGTGGCGGGTATCGTTATTTTCTCACCTTCACAGATGATTTAAGCAGATATGGGTATATCTACTTAATGAAACATAAGTCTGAAACATTTGAAAAGTTCAAAGAATTTCAGAGTGAAGTTGAAAATCATCGTAACAAGAAAATAAAGTTTCTACGATCTGATCATGGAGGAGAATATTTGAGTTATGAGTTTGGTCTACATTTGAAACAATGCGGAATAGTTTCGCAACTCACGCCACCCGGAACACCACAGCGTAATGGTGTGTCCGAACATTGTAATCGTACTTTACTTGATATGGTACGATCTATGATGTCTCTTACTGATTTACCGCTATCGTTTTGGGGTTATACTTTAGAGACGGCCGCATTCACATTAAATAGGGCACCATCGAAATCCGTTGAGATGACGCCTTATGAACTGTGGTTTGGCAAGAAACCAAAGTTGTCGTTTCTGAAAGTTTGGGGCTGCAATGCTTATGTGAAAAAGCTTCAACCTGATAAGCTCGAACCCAAATCGGAGAAATGTGTCTTCAAAGGATACCCAAAGGAGACTGTTGGGTACACCTTCTATCACAGATCCGAAGGCAAGACATTTGTTGCTAAGAATGGATCCTTTCTAGAGAAGGAGTTTCTCTCGAAAGAAGTGAGTGGGAGGAAAGTAGAACTTGATCAGGTAACTATACCTGCTCCCCTATTGGAAAGTAGTTCATCACAGAAACCGGTTTCTGTGATGCCTACACCAATTAGTGAGGAAGTTAATGATGATGATCATGAAACTTCAGATCAAGTTGTTACTGAACCTCGTAGATCAACCAGAGTAAGATCCGCACCAGCGTGGTACGGTAATCCTGTTCTGGAAGTCATGTTACTAGATCATGATGAACCTACGAACTATGAAGAAGCAATGGTGAGCCCAAATTCCGCAAAATGGCTTGAGGCCATGAAATCTGAGATGGGATCCATGTATGAGAACAAAGTATGGACTTTGGTTGACTTGCCCGATGATTGGCAAGCAATTGAGAATAAATGGATCTTCAAGAAGAAGACTGACGTTGACGGTAATGTTACTGTCTACAAAGCTCGACTTGTTGCGAAAGGTTTTCGACAAGTTCAAGGGATTGACTACGATGAGACCTTCTCACCCGTAGCGATGCTTAAGTCTGTCCGAATCATGTTAGCAATTGCCGCATTTTATGATTATGAAATTTGGCATATGGATGTCAAAACTGCATTCCTGAATGGATTTCTGGAAGAAGAGTTGTATATGATGCAACCAGAAGGTTTTGTCGATCCAAAGGGAGCTAAAAAAGTGTGCAAGCTCCAGCGATTCATTTGTGGACTGGTGCAAGCCTATCGGAGTTGGAATAAACGCTTTGATAGTGTGATCAAAGCATTTGGTTTTGTACAGACTTTTGGAGAAGCATGTATTTACAAGAAAGTGAGTGGGAGCTCTGTAGCATTTCTGATATTATATGTGGATGACATATTACTGATTGGAAATGATATAGAATTTCTGGATAGCATAAAGGGATACTTGAATAAGAGTTTTTCAATGAAATACCTCGGTGAAGCTGCTTATATATTGGGCATTAAAATCTATAGAGATAGATCAAGACGCTTAATTGGACTTTCACAAAGCACATACCTTGACAAAGTATTGAAGAAGTTCAAAATGGATCAAGCAAAGAAAGGGTTCTTGCCTGTGTTACAAGGTGTGAAGTTGAGTAAGACTCAATGCCCGACCACTGCAGAAGATAGAGAGAAAATGAAAGATCTTACCTATTCTTCAGCCATAGGCTCTATCATGTATGCAATGCTGTGTACCAGACCTGATGTGTGCCTTGCTATAAGTCTAGCAGGGAGGTACCAAAGTAATCTAGGAGTGGATCACTGGACAGCGGTCAAGAACATCCTGAAATACCTGAAAAGGACTAAGGATATGTTTCTCGTTTATGGAGGTGACAAAGAGCTCATCGTAAATGGTTACGTGATGCAAGCTTTGACACAGATCCGGACGATTCTAAATCGCAAACCGGATACGTGAGTTGAACGGTGGAGATGTCAGTTGGTGCAGTTCTAAGCAAAGCGTCGTGGCAGGATCTACGTGTGGAGCGGAGTACATAGCTGCTTCGGAAGCAGCAAATGAAGGAGTCTGGATGAAGGAGTTCATATCCGATCTAGGTGTCATACCTAGTGCATCGGGTCCAATGAATTTTTTTTGTGACAATACTGGTGCAATTGCCTTGGCGAAAGAATCCAAATTTCACAAGAGAACCAGGCACATCAAGAGACGCTTCAATTCCATCCGGGATTTAGTCCAAGTGGGAGACATAGAAATTTGCAAGATACATACGGATCTGAATGTTGCAGACCCGTTGACTAAGCCTCTTCCACGAGCAAAACATGATCAGCACCAAGGGTCCATGGGTGTTAGAATCATTACTGTGTAATCTAGATTATTGACTCTAGTGCAAGTGGGAGACTGAAGGAAATATGCCCTAGAGGCAATAATAAAGTTATTATTTATTTCCTTATATCATGATAAATGTTTATTATTCATGCTAGAATTGTATTAACCGGAAACATAATACATGTGTGAATACATAGACAAACAGAGTGTCACTAGTATGCCTCTACTTGACTAACTCGTTGATCAAAGATGGTTAAGTTTCCTAGCCATTGACATGGGTTGTTATTTGATTAATGGGATCACATCATTAGGAGAATGATGTGATTGACATGACCCATTCTGTTAGCTTAGCACACGATCGTTTAGTATGTTGCTATTGCTTTCTTCATGACTTATACATGTTCCTATGACTATGAGATTATGCAACTCCCGTTTACCGGAGGAACACTTTGTGTGCTACCAAACATCATGATGTAACTGGGTGATTATAAAGGTGCTCTACAGGTGTCTCCGAAGGTACTTGTTGGGTTGGCGTATTTCGAGATTAGGATTTGTCACTCCGATTGTTGGAGAGGTATCTCTGGGCCCTCTCGGTAATGCACATCGCTTAAGCCTTGCAAGCATTGCAAATAATGAGTTAGTGGCGGGATGATGTATTACAGAACGAGTAAAGAGACTTGCCAGTAATGAGATTGAACTAGGTATTGAGATACTGACGATCGAATCTCGGGCAAGTAACATACCGATGACAAAGGGAACAACGTATGTTGTTATGCAGTCTGATCGATAAAGATCTTCGTAGAATATGTGGGAGCCAATATGAGCATCCAGGTTCCGCTATTGGTTATTGACCGGAGACATGTCTCGGTCATGTCTACATAGTTCTCGAACCCGTAGGGTCCGCACGCTTAACGTTTCGATGACAGTTATATTATGAATTTATATGTTTTGATGTACCGAAGGTTGGTTGGAGTCCCGGATGTGATCACGGACATGACGAGGAGTCTCGAAATGGTCGAGACATGAAGATTGATATATTGGAAGCCTATGTTTGGATATCGAAGTGGTCCGGGTGAAATCATGATTTTACCGGAGTACCGGAGGGGTTACCGGAACCCCCCGGGGACTAAATGGGCCTTAGTGGGTCTTGGTGGAAGAGAGGAGAGGCGGCCAGGGCAAGGGCCACGCGCCCCTCCCCCTAGTCCGAATAGGACAAGGAGAGGGGGGGCGGTGCCCCCCTTCCTTCTTCTCCTCCACCTCTTTCCCCCTCTCAAGTCCTAATCCAACTAGGAAAGGGGGGAGTCCTACTCCCGGTGGGAGTAGGATTCCTCCTGGCGCGCCCTCTCCCCTGGCCGGCCACACCCCCCCCTTGCTCCTTTATATACAGGGACAGGGGCACCCCATAGACTCAACAATTGATCGTTTGATCTTTTAGCCGTGCGCGGTGCCCCCCTCCATCATAGTCCACGTCGATAATACTGTAGCGGTGCTTAGGCGAAGCCCTGCGTCGGTAGAACATCATCATCGTCACCACGCCGTCGTGCTGCCGAAACTCTCCGTCAACACTCGGCTGGATCAGAGTTCGAGGGACGTCATCGGGCTGAACGTGTGCTGAATTCGGAGGTGTCGTGCGTCGGTACTTGATCGGTCGGATCATGAAGACGTACGACTACAGCAACCGCGTTGTGCTAACGCTTCCGCTTTCGGTCTATGAGGGTACGTGGACAACACTCTCCCCTCTCGTTACTATGCATCACCATGATCTTGCGTGTGCGTAGGATTTTTTTTTGAAATTACTACGTTCCCCAACAATTGCACAAATCGATAATCATTGATCGTATGCATGATGCACATATATAGGTACAGGTGGACCGGCCTCTACTTGTCTCCCAAGATGTACAAATATACGAGGGAGAGAGTGAGAGCGACAATGGTATAAATACAGACCCAAGTCCTATACATATGCAGTGGACAACGTACGCTCAACAGAGAACATAAACGACCTATCGATGATAGCTCATGAGCTACTGAATTGGCTTCCCGCCTACAGTGGTACACTCTTAGACTAGAGTACCACAGCTTGAACTGCAGCTTGATGTCTTCAATGACAACGGTGTATGGAGATAAGTCCGCCTTCCAGTCTGTTTCAAATATGACTCTGATGCCTCCAAGGCCTGTTGCTACGTCAACCGCTGTTGCCATAGCGCCGACCTCTGCACCGAAAGCATCTGAAATGTTTTCCCCTCGTCCTGCGTGCGTGGCTATAACATCTCCGGGAGCGTCTCGGACCACAACTCCCCAGCCTCCGTAGGAATCCCCCGGGGTAAATGAGCCATCTACATTGACCTTCAGCACGTCTTCCTCCGGCGGCCGCCATTTTGCTCTAGCTGGTTGCTTCCCCTTGTTGGCGAAGTACTGGAGATATTCCATAACACGACTCTGTGTGCGCCGCAAAATTTCTGGGGCGGCCACTGCCAGTTCTCCCTCCCTCAGCTTGTTCATGTTATTCCACCATAGCCACCAGAAAGTAGCAATCAGCAGCCGCTTCTGCTCATCCAGTAGCCAGAGGTAGTCCGTCAATGCATGCACGCTGGGGATCTTCTCTAGTTCTTCACGCTCAGCTTCAAGATTCAGGGATCGCCAAATTTCCTTCACTGCCTTGCACTTGATGAACAGGTGTCCCCCGTCCTCTACTGCTCAGCTACAACAAAAGCATTTGTTGCTCTCCAACACCATTCCTCTATTCTCCAGATTCGTGCATAGTGGCAAAGATTCATGCTTAAGGCGCCACATGAACATCTGCAGTTTCTTCGGGCATGGTAGTTTCCATATTCGTTTCCACCTATCATCATCACCTCCCTCGAGCTGACCTGCTCTCTCGGAACTATTGTTCGGAGCCCCATTGTGTGCCTGCTTATTGAGTTGCGTTTGCACTCTATAGGCACTCCTGGCCGAGTGTACCCCCTTGCTGTCGTAGTGCCATACGTTAAAATCCTCCAACCCGTCCGGCAACGGGATTTGTAGAATGTGTCGAGCATCCTCCGAGCAGAAGGTATCTGTGACGCCCGGATAATTAAGCTAAAGTAATTCTCTGCTAATGATGCCACGTCACTTTGATTACTGTTGCTAATCTCGCGTTAGTTTGAAACCGATTGAAATTTCAAATTTAAAATAAGGGAAAACAATAAAAGTTTTCAAATATGAAAACTAAATGTTCGGGTGTAGCCAAATAATGCATAGGTAATTATGGTGGAGAAACCACACTTTTGTAGAATATTTAAAGGCTCTAAGATAATTAAAAAGTAGTTAAAACAATTAAATAAATGCCTTTTGTATTTTATAAAATATTAAACTATTCATTTAGTTGCCAAAAAGATAATGGGGAAGTAGCATAATTAGTATCAGCAATTTAGGAATTTACATTATAATTTATAAAACTAAAATAGAAGAGGAACTAAAATAAAACAGTAAAAGAAAAATAAATAAAAGAAAAGTAGAAAAGTAGAAAGAAAAAGAAATATAAAAAGAACCAAATGTAAAAGGCCTAAGTGCACTATGCACTTAGGCCTGCCAACCCAATAGCCGAGCCACCCCCAACCTCTCTGTTCACCGCAACGCAGTGGAGTTCCGTGCGCCGTCCACGACGCGGATGGACCACAGGGCGGTCATCCGGCGACTCCCCGGTGACCTCAAGACGCTGGCGACCCTCCCGGGCGCAACCCTAAACCTAGACGCCTCCCAGTTTGCCCCTCTCTCCAGATCCCCTTTCCCCGCGCACCTCCGACACATCTGTCGCCATGGCCGCCGTCGCCCTCGCGGCCACCGTCCCCCCCCCCCCGCCCCCGTTCGAATTGCCTGTTCACTCCGTCGTTGTCCCCTACACTGCCTGACACCTCGAGTTGGAGCTCGAAGCTCCTACAGCGACCGCGACGACTTCATCTTCCTCCTCGGCCACCTCAGATCGCCGCCACCCGTTCGTCGTCATCGAGCCTTCCCCGCGCCCGCTTAGCACATCTGCATGACCCTTGTGAGCATCTCTCTCCTTTCCCTCACTCCACACGCTCGATTGCGAGCTCTAGCAAGCGATCCACCGTCGGCCGAAAGCTTGCTCCGCACCTCACCTCGCCGTCGCGGCCACAGCTCACGTCGCTGGCGTTTGAGCACACCATCTTGCTCAACATCTCCATAGGATGTCGTAGCACCCACTAGCTCTTTCCCTCGTGCCCCCCTGCGTCTTCCCCGTCGGTGCCGTACTCCGGTCGCCGCCTCGGCTCATCGCCAGTGCCGTTCCCGACCACCTCGGCACCTGCCGCTTGCCGCACCGGACGCGCGCGAGCGTCAGCTCACCGTAGGACCTAACCGCGCTCCGAATGGGCCACAGTGGCCGATTTCTAGCATTGACCAGCGTCGCGCCGCCGTCTGTTTGGTCACCGGCGCGCGCACCGACGTTTAAACACCAGTGGGACCCACCCGTCCGGCCATTAGCAGCAAATAGCCGTCACTAACACCCACTGACCTCTGGGCCCATCTACTGTAGAGTTTAAATAAATTAAACTAACCATGTATTAAACTAGGACACTGATAGCCGGACCCCACCCTGTTAACTAACAAATTAAATTAACTAAACCACTGTTGTTTAGTTTACTCGCTGACTACTGGGCCCGACTGGTTAGTTTGACCAGTCAACCTGCTGACTGGGCTAGTCCCAGTCTATGGCAGGTGGGCCCCATGTTGACCTGTTTACCAGTCAACTGGTCAACCGTTGACCTGCTGGCTAAGCAGGCTGGCCCCACCTGTCAGCCTGTAATGCCACTGTTGTGTACACTTCTCTATGTACACCCAACATTTAGTATTTAATATATTTTCGAATTAAGTAAATTCTAGAAATTCAGAAAATGATTTAAAACTTTAAAAATTAATATAAAATAAACCATAAGTCAGATGAAAATACTTTGTACATGAAAGTTGCTCAGAACGACGAGAAGAATCCGGATACATAACTCGTTCGTCCGCCACACATCCCTAGCATAGCGAACACGCAATTTCCCCCCTCCGGTTCATTTGTCCAAAAACGCGAAACACCGGGAATACTTTCCCGGATGTTTCCGCCCTTCGTCGGTATCACCTCCTACCGTGTTAGGGCATACCTAGCACCGCGTATTGCCTCGTTATGTTTTGTGATGCTTTGTTTGCTCCGTATTTACTGTTTCTTCCCCCCCCCCCCCTCTTCTTCCCTGGTAGACCCCGAGACCGGCATTGATGCCACCGAGTACGACTACATCACCGACGACCCCTCCTTCTTGCCAGAGCAACCAGGCAAGCCCCCCCCCCCCTTGATCACAAGATATCGCCTATTCCTTCTCTCTACTGCTTGCATTAGAGTAGTGTAGCATGTTACTGCTTTCATTTAATCCTATTCTGCTGCATAGCATGTCATTGTTGCTACAATTGTTGATACCTTTACCTGCTATCCTAATGCTTAGTGTAGGATGCTAGTGTTCCATCAGTGGCCCTACACTCTTGTCCGTCTGCCATGCTATACTACTGGGCCGTGATCACTTCGGGAGGTGATCACGGGCATATGCTATATACTTTATACTATTACATTACTTATGAACTGTTCGGAGATGGGGGCTGAAGGGGCAGGTGGCTCCATCCCGCTAGAGGTGGGCCTGGGTTCCCGACGGCCCCCAACTGTTACTTTGTGGCGGAGCGACAGGGCAGGTTGAGACCACCTAGGAGAGAGGTGGGCCTGGCCCTAGTCGTCGTCCGCGGTTACCTCAAAATAACACACCTAACAAGATCTTAGTATTTGATCTGAGTCTGGCCACTGACCTATACGCACTAACCAACTCGCGGGAACAGTTATGGGCACTCGACGTCGTGGTATCAGCCGAAGCCTTCCTGACGTCAGCGACTGAGCGGCGCGCGCCGGATTAGACTGGAACGCCTGCTAGGCTAGGTCTGCTTCCGGCCGCCCACGCAACGTCCAGGTGTGCAATGGGCGATGGGCCTAGACCCCTGTGCCATAGGATTTAGACTGGCGTGTTGACCTCTTTGTTGTGCCTAGGTGGGGCTGCGACGTGTTAATCTTCCGAGGTCGGGCATGACCCATGAAAGTGTGTCCGGCCAAAGGGGATCGAGCGTGTTGGGTTATGTGGTGCACCCCTGCAGGGAAGTTTATCTATTCAAATAGCCGTGTCCCTCGGTAAAAGGATGACCCGGAGTTGTACCTTGACCTTATGACAACTAGAACCAGATACTTAATAAAACACACCCTTCCAAGTGCCAGATACAACCCGGTGATCGCTCTCTAACAGGGCGACGAGGAGGGGATCGCCGGGTAGGATTATGCTATGCGATGCTACTTGGTGAACTTACCATCTGCTCTCTTCTACATGCTGCAAGATGGAGGCTGCCAGAAGCGTAGTCTTCGACAGGACTAGCTATCCCCCTCTTATTCTGCCATTCTGCAGTTCAGTCCACCGATCTTGCCCCTTTACACAGATACCCCTGCATATGTAGTGTAGATCCTTGCTTGCGAGTACTTTGGATGAGTACTCACGGTTGCTTTTCTCCCTATTTTCCCCCTTTCCCTTCTACCTGGTTGTCGCAACCAGATGCTGGAGTCCAGGAGCCAGACGCCACCGTCGACGACGACTCCTACTACACCGGAGGTGCCTACTACTACGTGCAGTCGGTGACGACGACCAGGAGTAGTTTAGGAGGATCCCAGGCAGGAGGCATGTGCCTCTTTTGATCTGTATCCCAGTTTGTGCTAGCCATCACTACAAAAAAAAGACACATCCATGACATTTTGGGCCGAACGAAATTTTTTTCTATCATACATACGACACTTCTACGACGATAATTGTGACAAAACTCGGTATCATCATAGATGTGGTGGGCTCCTACTTCTATGACAAAAAATCATGACAGAAAATGGGCATTTCGTCCTGGGCGGGCTGGAGACGCAGCTGCATGACATTCTTTGGGCCGTCCATGACGGAAAAAACCATGGTAGAAGTGAGGGGAAGGAAAATTTCGGGGAGTTCCCGGTTATGGTGGGAGGTCAGGGGCCGAGCGATTCGTGTTTCTCTCGTACACGTACGCGCGTGTGTGCGAGGTGTTGGCTCTAACTGAACCCGAGCGAGGCGTTGGGCTCTAACTGAACCCGAGCGATTGCACTGCAGGCTACGCGTTACTGAACCCGAGCGATCGATCGATGGCTGTTAACTGAACCCGATCGAGCGATTCCTTGGCTACTGCTGCTAACTGAAGCCGATCGATGGGATGAACAGTGAGCGTTGCGGGGGGGGGGGGGGGGTTGGATGAACAGTGAGCGGTGGCGTTGCCTCTGGATGAACAGGACCCCGTGGTGTGGTGGAGGGCTGGATGAACAGTAGACGGTGGAGGGGTGCCCATGGAGGGGTGGATGAACAGGACCCCGTGGAGTGGAGGGCGGGATGAACAGTAGACGGTGGAGGGGTGCCCGTGGAGGGGTGGTTGAACAGGACCCCGTGGTGTGGAGGGCTGGATGAACAATAGATGGTGGAGGGGTGGTTGAACAGTAGCCGGTGGAGTAGCGTGCGGTGGAGGCTGGATGAACAGGAGCCCGTGGAGGCTGGAGGAGGTCGAGGATGGATGAACAGTAGCTCGTGGAGGCTGGAGGGGGTCGACGGTGGAGATGAACAGTATCCCGTGGAGTCCCGTTTTGCGGTACGCCACACCCCTCCCGATGAACATGACCCCCGTTTTGACTGTAGCGCTCCAACACAAGTCCGTTTCCTCCGTTCTGCGGTACGCCACACCCCTCCCGATCAACAGGACCCCCGTTTCGACTGTAGGAGGTCCGTTTCCTCCATTTTGCGGTACGCCACACCCCTCCCGATCAACAGGACCCCCATTTCGACCGTAGGAGGTCCGTTTCCTCCGTTTTGCAGTACGCCACACCCCACCCGATCAACAGGACCCCCGTTTTGACCGCAGGAGGTCCGTTTCCTCCGTTGTGCGGTATGCCAGGCCTCGTTTCCATCGCCTCTTCCGTCCAAGCCCTCCCGATGAACACAACCACGCATTCCATTCCGACCCAGCCACGTTGCCTCCCGATGAACACGACGCATTCCGTTGCCTCCCCATGAACACGACGACGACGCTGTTTCTCCGTTCCGACCCAGCCATGTACACGAGCCCTCGCCGTACGTATGCATGAGTAGGCGTTCGAGACCCCGCCCGTATGTACACATACGTGGCCATATTTTCTTTCTTGCACCCTGGCCGCCTCTACTACGACACGTGCACGCCTCTAAATCCACCAGTATATATGTACGTACATGTGTCGCGACCAGAATGACAAGGCTACGTACGCTTCGACCAGGTGGGTCCCGACTGTCAGGCACTTCCTTGCGTGCGAAGGTGTAGATGGTGGGTCCCAGCAGTCAGGAGGAAACGTTTTTTTCGCAAAATACGGTGGCTCGTCCGGTGGGTCCCTGCTGTCAGGTGGAGCAATCATTATTTTCCACGTAATAAGGAGGCACTTCCTTGCTGCCGCCATGGACCCAGCTGTCAGCCTCTCCACGTACAGTCCACGTCCGATGGAAGTCGTTCCTTGACCACGTTGACCACGCCGCGCCGAGAGCACCAGGGCGGTGGACGACGGCGAGGCCTAGGAAGGGGAAGACGCGGAGCCGGTGAAGACACGGCAGTGGATGCCCACACGGAGAGGAGTATGGGGGTTCACTCGTTCGGCTACGGTGTGAGGCTGCCGTCGCCGCAGGGCCTGGCCAGCGGTGGGAATAGTAGGGGGCGGTGAGGCCTCCGCAGCAGCATAGCCGGCCACTGGAGGCAGGAGCAGGCGGCACGACCAGCGCTGCTTTGGGCGGCTAGAGCAAGAAGACTAGAGGTTGAAGAAGCACTACGGCCATTGGATGGACATCGTACGGTCACTGGAGCTAGAATCGTGCATATTGACTAAGTTGACAAAGCCCTCCGTCCCCGTCAACTTAGTAGGCCCACATGTCAGCCTCCCACCAAGGTGGGTCCCAGCTAGCAGGGGGTATTCATTTTTTGTGCGTAATAAGGAGGCACTTCTGGTGGGTCCGAGCTGACAGCAGGGGGAACGTTTTTTTCGCGAAATACGGTGGCCCGACGGGTGGGTCCCAGCAGTCAGGGGCAAACGTTTTTTCGCGATATACTGGTGGGCGTCCGGTGGGTCCCTGCTGTCAGGTGGAGGACTAATTATTTTCCACATAATAAGGAGGCACTTCCTTGCGGCTGCCGTGGACCCAGCTGTTAGCCTCTCCACGTACAGTATTCTTCCGATGGAATTGGGTCGTTGACCACATTGACCATGCAGCGCTAACAGCACCACGGCGGTGGACGACGGCGAGGCCTAGGAAGGGGACGACGCGGAGCCGGGGAAGACGCGGCAGTGGATGCCCACGCGGAGAGGAGTATGAGGGTTCACTGGTTCGGCTGCGCTGCCGTCGCCGCAGAATAACAGGGGGTGTGGGTGAGTGGAGTGGACGGATGGCCTGGCCAGTGCTGGGAGTAGTATGGGGCGGTGAGGCCTCCGCGGCAGGACAACCAACCACGGGAGGCAGGAGCAGGCGGCACGACCGGCGCTGCTCTGGGCGGCTGGAGCAAGAAGACCAGAGGTTGAAGAAGCACTACGGCCGTTGGATGGACATCGTACGGTTAGTCGAGCTAGAATCGTGCATATTGACTAAGTTGACAAAGCCCTTCGTCCCCGTCAACTTAGTAGGCCCACTATACTGGGTCCCAGCTAGCAGGGGGAGTATTCATTTTTTTGTGCGTAATAAGGAGGCACTTTCCTTGCATGCGAAGATATAGCTGGTGGGTCCGAGCTGTCAGCGGCGGTAATGTTTTTTCGCGAAATACAGAGGCCGTTTCGGTGGGTCCCAGATGTCAGGTGGAGGAAATCATTATTTTGCGCGTAATAAGGAGGCATTTCCTTGCGTGCGGCCGTGGACCCAGCTGTCAGCCTCTCCACGTATAGTCCACTTCAGATGCATGTCGGTCATTGACCACGCTGACCACGCCACGCCGAGAGCACCAGGGCGGTGGACGACGGCGAGGCCTAGGAAGGGAACGACACAGAGGCAGGGAAGACTCGGCCGTTGTTTTTGTTTCCCACACGGAGGGGAGTACGACTGTACGAGGGTTTACTGGTTCGTCTGCCGTCGCCGGAGAATAACAACAGGTGTGGGTGAGTAGAGGGATGGCTAGGCCAGCGATGGGAGTACAGTGGGGCAGTGAGGCCTACGCGGCAGCACAGCCGGCCGCGGGGAGGAGGGAGCAGGCAGTCCCGCTGGCGCTTGTTTGAGCGGCAGGAGCACGAAGAGCATAGATTGAAGAAGCACGACGGCCGTTGGATGGACACCCAACAGTCACTGCTTGTGCGTCAACCTTTTTTTAGGAAAGCCTCGAATCTGTGGAAAACAGCATACAACCCATCTGCCATTATTTCCAATCATTTTCAGCCCATTTGCTAATTCTTAAGGTTTTCTTTTGGAGCCCATATTCTTTTTGTTAGCATTACAGCCCAAATTGTGGCCATGGTTAAATAATTATACAAAATTTTGCATATTTCGGTGCGGTCCGAACTGTTTTTGATCCCGAAATGTCGACTTACATTCAATCTGATTTTAAAAACAAATGTATATCAATATAAAATCCAACAAATTCTCCACGCATAAAAATTAATGTAATTTAAAATCTTGAAATGAAAAAAGATATTTGAAACTAATTGCTGGTTTTTGATGTGTTTTAAAAATGTACAACCCAGTTCTCATTACTGATGGGCCATTTTCTCGGCCAGCCGAATGAAAGCTCTCCTCGTCTTGAAAGATTTGTAGCCCAACAGGCCTGACAAAGCGACTTGCTTGGCAAATCACAAAAAAACTGGGGTGTGGCCGTGGACCCAGCTGTTAGCCTCTCCACGTACAGTACTCTTCCGATGGAAGTCGTTCCTTGACCACATTGACCACGCCGCGCGGAGAGCACCACGGCGGTGGACGACAGCGATGCCTAGAAAGGGGACGACGCGGCAGTGGAAGCCCGCGCGGACAGGAGTACGAGGGTTCACTGGTTCGGCTGCGGTGTGAGGCTGCCGTCGCTGCAGGGCCTGGCCAGCGGTGGGAATAGTAGGGGGCGGTGAGGCCTCTGCGACAGCACAGCCGGCCACGGGAGGCAGGAGCATGCGGCACGACCGGCGCTGCTTTGGGCGGCTGGAGCAAGAAGACCAGAGGTTGAAGAAGCACTACGGCCGTTGGATGGACATCGTTATTTTGCGCGTAATAAGGAGGCACTTCCTTGCGTGCGAAGATATAGCTGGTGGGTCCGACCTATCAGCGGGGGGAACGTTTTTTTAGTCCCTTTGGTGGGCTGGGTGAAACAATGATGTAGCATCTATGCAGCCCGTTTAAATCCCATTTGCATTTTTCTCGAAATCCGCGGACTTGCTAGGCAGGGTGAAAATATCATGTTGGGCTGGACGGAGAAATGTTATAAAAACATAAACACATGATTGCATGTCAGTAAAATCTTTGCAAGCTTATGTACGCAATCACTAGAAGTTAACTTGCCAAGTTATATATAAACAATTATTATTATTATTTTGTAAGAACTTTCAACTTATGAAATAAAATATCATTTTAATTTGATGAGTTAATAGTACGTGGGGTATTATTATTTTTTAGGCTAGACGTGGGACAGTTGAGTTGGTTCTAGGGGAAAGTATTGGGAGAAAACTCAGTTTACATCGAAAAATAAAGTGGGAGAAAATTCAGAGACCTGCTGGGTCCACCTGAGGAGGGGAATATGTTGGGAGGAAGGAGATTCAAAGCATGGCAGCCGAGTGAACTAGTTATTTTTTACGGACAAGTGAACTAGCTTACATACATAAGCAAATAGCCACTAAAAAAAGCAATCAGGTTGATGGGTTCTTAAAAGAAATATTTCGGACAAAACATATAATTATGACACATAGGCTAATGCATGAAACACTCAGATGATAAAGGTGCTTATAAACAGATAAAGTACAACATCTAGACCTTCCTGGCACGCTTGATCATGACGCTGCGGCTGTCCGTGTACTCGTCGGTTACGGGAAGCAGACACGCCCTCATGTCCAAGATCTGCCTGTACATGTTGTAGCATGCGTATGCGTCCTTGGCTGCGTAGGTTATGTAGGCTAGATTCAGAGGTACCTCCCACATGTTCAGGTCGTCTTCTTTCATGTTGGCGTATCTGGGGTCGATGATGGTCTCAGCGAGGTCAACCACGGAGTCCTTCTCCTGCCCGTTGCTGATGATCTTGTATTGCTTCTGAATGTCGACAAGCTTGTTGCACCAAATGGCCGAATCATCGCGTTCTTCCTTCTCACCACCGTAGTGAAGGTGCAGTCGGCGCTGCCCATGAAACGGGCGAATGCTCCAGAACCTGGTGCAGCCATAGGACTAAGGCGAGGCAGAGCTTCACCGAGTCCGTATCGTTGGTGTACATCACATTCAACTTGGTACAGCCATAGGACTGAACGGCGAACTCAAAGGGGAACTCCTTGCTGAAGTCCATATCCAGCAGGCTCACCCCTCGGATCGCCATTGGAGTCTCTTCGAGTGAACGAGTGTGTAGGCGGCGGCAGCAGTTCGTTTTTCAGCTCCTGGGGAACTGGATTCAACAGTAAGCTGAGTGTGTACAGGCGACAACAGTTACTACCCCTCCCTCGTCCGTTGCACGCCCGGCAGAAGATGCACCCTCGGCCACATGTCAGTTCACGAGCAGGTCTGTATTGGTACTATAATAACAGGAGTTAGTGGTCACTTCACTTAAATTTAATTAGCTCTAATAGAAATTTATACTTAAAACAAGCAATGTGTTCGCTCGTTCTATCAGTGCCACAGGATCAACATGCACAACAATTAGAATTATTATTCTCAGGATGCACACGATCAGCACATTTGTCGCACTTTCACAAAGATAATACTACCAAGTTTGAACTGTTTGTTATGGTTGTTGTCCTCTGCATCATCATGCCGTGTTTCTCAGTTTGCAAGATTCAGAACCAACAAATAAGATCCAAATAATAAGTACAACAAAGATGCCTACACATCTCATTGATTCCCAGCTTGCAAGATTCAGAACCAACAAATAAGATCCAAATAATAAGTACAACAAAGATGCCTACACATCTCATTGATTCCCAGCTTGCAAGATTCAGAACCAACAAATAAGATTCAAATAATAAGTACAACAAAGATGCCTACACATCTCACTGATTCCCAGCTTGCAAGATTCAGACCCAACCCATTAGAGCCTTTTGATAAAGTGAATATCGGGATTAAATCCATCTTCGCTAGCCATGTCATACAATCGAAGAACTTGGTGAATGCTCTTGACCGTCACAACATTTGTAGTTGAGTATTCATGTTTGCATAGCACAAACCAGGAGAGTATGATTTCACTTTAATAGTGTCCTCCTTTACTCAACCTGCAGCTCCACTCGGATGAAGCCTGCCTGGGCTTCCATGATTCAATTCATGCGCCTTTTTCTGCAGTTCACCTGAAATGAAGCAAATATTGCATCATTCAGCTAGCAAGAAGTACTTGCTCTCGTGAGCTGGCAGGTTCTTCTTTAGTAGTTGCACTAAAATTGAGGAACATTAAGGTTGGCTGTCCGGCTCATGTAAGGTGCAACTACTATAATTTTGTTATCCTTTTGTGTACACTAAAATAAAGTGCCATTGTGGTGACAGTGACGGCTCATCTTGCAAAGGCTAATAAAATGTTGCACGAGATTACCAGCAGAACTAGACGGAGATTTTGGAAACTCCAATCACCATTTTGTGTAGTTCCACCAAAATGAGAGATGTTGCCCACGTGACATTTTAGTTGAATTGCACAAGACACTCATTCCAAAAAAAACTGTTTTGTGCAGTTCACCGAAAGGTCACAATAGCAACAAGGTGAAATGGATATCCCTATCTGCACAAAAAGATAGAAAGTAAACAGTTGATGGTCAATAAGAATATACGAAACATATACAAAATAAAAAGAAGCATCTTAATTATCTTCATGGCAATCACGCAAGGACAGTAGAAATTTTAAAACGTCAGCCATGCTTCATGTTACCAGAAGCATTACGATCAACAATGAGATTCCTCAAATATGGGATAACTTTAACGGTGGCATTGCTTGTTTACCAGACACAGTAAATCAACAGCAGCAAAAGAGTTGGTTTAAGGGCATGGGACTGTGGGGACACCAGGACACTTAGCAGCGTAAAGGAGCAACTTACTTATCATACTGGGGAAAACAGCAGGAGTGCCATTTGTAACATAGTTTAATTGCATCTTATCACTGGAGGCATTAGATTAACAATAACACTAGTTAGACATGTCCCTAAGGTAACAGTGTGATCGCTTCATTTTACATGCGCGCTTACATTAACAACAACAAAAGGTTGGTATAAGGACATGCGATAGTGGACGCATCAGCACAATGTACCTACAAGGAGGCATAAAGTGGTGATGCCGAGTTTGTTCATGCTATGTGAGGGCAGAAAACCTAATCCTGGAGACCTTGTACTATGTGAGGGCAGCAAATCTAATCCTGGAGACCTTTTACTATGTGAGGGTAGCAAATCTAATCCTGGATACCTTTTACTATGTGAGGGCACCAGATCTAATCCTGAGACCTTTTACTATGTGAGGGCAGCAAATCTAATCCTGGACATACTCTGTTGACTTGTCCACCAGCCGCCACTTTCTATCCTTTTTTCAACCAATAATAGATCTGTTCCTTATCCAGTTTGTACTGCGTTTTCCCATTATTTCCCTTTTCAGCCAAGAGACCGGTTGGGTATCCGGTCTCTACTACTTTCACCATATTATTTCCTCTTTGAATCAAGTCCTAGATTCATGCTACAAATTTACCCCCTTTCTTCGTTGTTTGAACAAAGCCCTAGATTCGAATGCATGAAGTAGCTTTACCTCTAATAATACTAAAAAATTAGGTGGCTTTGGAAGAGCTAATGGGAGTAGAAAAAGATGCACATGCAGACACGTGGGGAGCTGGGGCAGTAGAGCAAGGCCGCTTTCAAAGAACTTATACCTGAGGGTCGCCAGGATGTCGGCGGCGGCAGGTCGGATCTGCGGACAATACGGCAGGGAGGAAGAAGGGTCAGAGGACCTCCCGAGCCGGCGCTGTGTCGGAGAGAACGGCACGGGCAGAGGATCGGGCCCCTCCGGCAGCTCTGGGTTTCCTCCCTCGGCGGCAATGACCGCGTGAATGATGCACCTTTTAGTCCTCTACACACACCGGCCGAAGGGATCCGGCCGGATCTGTGACCAGCGGTGAGCAGAGAGAAAATGTCGCTACCGCTGTCTTGTTTATATCTGGAGAGGATGAGAGAATGAAGAGAGCAACCCTAGTAAAGCAAGCGCTCAGGCCCCTGCGTCCATATATAGTGGAGTGATTATCTTTTTTCTCTCCACAACAAGCGTTTCAATTTGTGTACGTGGCATTAAAGAAAAGAAACTCTCTATTTAAGGTGACTACTGTACGACTCCTACTTACTACTACTAGTAGTACTACAGTATTGTTCACTTGTGCTCCCTGCCCCTCCATTCATTGAGCAACCCCATGGGTGAATAAACATACAGTACTTATTGTATTTATATAGAACGAACAAGCTCGAACTATTTTCGCGTAGTTAAAAGTTGAGGGCGGGGGCTTTTCCCGGGCAGTACGCGCGGTAGTTTTCGAATAGGGGGTTTGGCAGAGAGGCGAGGAGGGTGAGCGAGTGGGGCTGTGCGATTTGACGGCGCGTTACTGCTGGAAAGACTTGTGATATGACCACTCACTATAGTCATGAATTACTGGCGCTTTGACCGGGGTGATGCCCCCCTTCCGTTCCGCGCTCTAATCTGGTGCATGACACGTCGACCCGGATGCTGGCTCTCCCACATGTCGGAGTAGTAAGAAGGAGCAAAGAATGATGCGGTATATACTAGTAACATATGTGTGGTAACATGAAGCACTTCATTTATTAGGCTATAGATACATCTTGCCTTGATATGTGTGATGTTACTCATACTAGTAGTAACTAGCAATGTTACTACTTTCATCTCTTTCTTCATTTATTGCATGCCACATCATCTATTTAACCTAGATATGTGTGATGTTACTACCAATGTTACTCCCATTGTGGGTAGTCTGAAAGACCCGCAGTGTACAATATATTTGTTGCAACCTCTAACATTTACCCACCACAAATTAAAATATATGTGGCCGTATGCATCATTCTGATGCAGAGGCCGGGGAGTCCCCCCTTTTTGAAGAAAAAAACAAATTAAAATATATATTCCTGTCTTGACCAGATGAGCGTGCAAACTACAATCACCAGGGTGTCAGGTAGGGCCAGAAGACTATTTTCATTTTTTAAAAAAACTTCGAGACGGCCACATAGCATGGAGCCGACCCCAACGATTTTAAGCTTACAGGCACGGTACACGCTATCCTAGACTACTCTACACATGAAACTGCCACACGAGCGTCCGGTTGCGCTTGGCTCTTCGCCTCTTCGGGAAGTCGAACAATGATGGAGTACTACTGCACTGGAGGAGTACTACAGTACGCTTCTAGCCATCTGACACCGATTGAACTGCTGCATGTCCACCGCGTGCGGGAGGGAGAGCGTGTAGCAAAAGCTTCTCCTAGTCTTGCCAGCCACCACGCTCATGGGCGAGGGAAGGACGCTCATGCCTTTGCGTGTATGACAGGTGGGCCCGACAGGTGTGTGGCCAACCTGTCATACAGCCAAAGGCAGGTGCAGTTAAGTCGGTGAGGGAGAGGATAATCAAACTTCTCGTTGATGTACGAGTTGACGCGACACATCAAAGCACTGCACTCGATATATTTCAATAATTTGCGTTTACCGATGCATTAATTACAACGCATGCATGTATGTCGTGACTCTCCTTTTGATACTTGCATGTGTTGATTTAATGCACCTTGAAGTAGTATAATATATGTGACGGTAAAGCTTTGTAATACCCCGGCCCAAGTCGAGAGATGGTTGTGCACGAGGAGGGCGAGATCATGCAGACCGAACAGGACCCGACGATGGAGCTCTCTAAGGTCTCGATGGACCTCACCGTGCTCCACTGCCCCTTGTGCCTCCACCCCTTGACACCTCCAGTATATGAGGTTCGAATACACCTCGTCCGTTCGGCTGATTGAGCAAGGTGCAGGTTTCTTGATTAATGTGTTGTTCGATTGATTTCTGCAGTGCAAGGGAGGGCACCTGGCCTGCACGGACTGCCGCGTCGACCGCCCCGGGAACCAACGGCAGTGCTAAAGTGCAAGCGTGGCGGTGGCTTCGGCGTGCGGAACACAGCGGTGGACTCCGTCCTTTCGTCGGTGAGGGTGGAGTGCCCGCACGAAGGCTGTGGGCTCTACATCACTTACCACAAGCTCGCCGATCACCAGAGCGTGTGTCCGCTCGCGCCCTGCAAATGCCCCGTGCCCGTCCGCGGCTACGAAGGCCTGCCGCCGGCGCTATACCACCACATCAGCGTCGCGCATCCATGCCCGTGCACAGGATCTAGTACGGCAAGGTGCTCCAGCTGCAAGTGCCACTGTCAGAGCCACGGCTCTTGCTGTTCGCGGAGGAGGACCGCCCCGCGTTTTTCTTGGTCGGCGGCGTGCTCGACATCGGCGCGCCTATCATCATGTCGGTCATCTGCATCAGAGCGGGGGCGTCCCCACTGCCGCACTACGTTGCCAAGCTGTGGGCGAACGGCCTGCCGGGGGAGCCCAAAGGCACGACCGACACCGTCAAGGTGGAAATGGAGGTGACAAGCAGCAAGGATCCCAGCGACGTCGACGTGCAGGAGCTGACCTTCTTGACAGTTCCGCCCAAGCTGCTGGGCAGGGCTAAGCTTGTGTCCCTCCACATTCAGATTGACAACTCACGTCCTAAATGTTTCTACAGTGTGTTCTGTTTATCTTAGTAATATGCTAATATAGGGATTACCTTGGTCTACTTTAGCTTAAGAAATGGTGGTTTTTGGTGGCGATAAAAAATTATGTTTATCAATGCATTAATTGCAATGCATGCATGCATAAAGTATATGCATTGGTCAATTTTATCTTAATACTTGCATGCAATGATTTAATGCACCTTGGAATATGAACATGTGTTGGGGAACAACCAAATTGAGCCTTATAAAATGGAAAAACTAAAATTTTGAGATAAGCCCTATAAAACCGGAAAGGAGAGAGTAGAAAAAGAAGTACTCCATCCGGGAATAGTCAAGAAACTTATGGACGAGAATGACATGCTCCGCAACGAGTGCCAAAGGCTGGTGGAGGAATCCGTGGATGTTCTCAAGTAGCGTCTTGAGGACACGAAAGAGATCATCGCCGCTCACCGCGGAGACTAGTTCCCGCGGCCTGCAGCAACGCATCAAGAAAGTAGAGATCAACGAGCCAGATCCTTGTCTTTCGTCTTCTTTTGCCCTTGTGTATTTCGGGCGTAGCCGCATGTGGCTTTTTTAATTATCTTTCTAATTATGTAAGACAATTAATCGTCCTTATCTTTCTGTGGAAGATCAATGTTGCGAGGCTGGGATGAAGAAAACTCTTGTTGTGGCGACCCTGGCGTTGCTGTTCTTCTAGTTGCTGTTGGGCTTCCTTCAGTTTCCTAGTTTCTTTTGATGTAATAATCGGTTTAGGATGTGGATTGTGTCGTCGGTTGTAATGTTGGGTTCTAGCACGGATGTTTGGCCTTTGTTGGCCTCTTGGGATGTTGTGATTTCAATCTGGTAGCTTTTAGTCCTTCGTGTTAGGCTGGAGTTGTGCTGAACTTCTTCTGAATTGTGGTGGTTTTCAGTAATGAAAATCAGAAGGGACAAGCCCTTCTTTGATCAAAAAAAATTAATCGTCCTTATATATTCATCAGTCTTGCTATAAGTCACAGTAGATGCTATATAGGTCCGTCGGATCTTACATCAAGATCCGTGCTTTCAGATTTTCTTTTTTCTCTCTTAAATCTCAGTCGAGTGAGACATAGCCATGCCATTAAACAGAGGCTCGGGCGCCATTAATGGAGACCTTGGGAGAGAGGTGGACGGCAGATGGAGGTCAAAGGGCTCTCCTCTCGATAAGCACGCGCGGGGGTCTGATCGCACGCCTCTCCTACTACTCAAATAGCTACCCTGCACGGCGCCTCCTAGCTAATAAAAAATGGGGACGCGTGGCGGCACGTAAATGGTACTAGTAAGTAGAACGCCCACGGTTTCAACAATACTTGTGTTTCCGATTGTAACGTGACAGCACTTGTTCCAAAATGACTTTGTTGATTGTTAATGTGTGCGCCTTCGCAAATCGGACTGCAAATTTACCACAGCATGTTGTTGCCATGTCATGGCACCAAGCCAAGTTTCATTATTTTCATGCGTGTTTTGGATTCAGGGGAATTAAAAAACTAAGTTTCTCAATGTTTCCAACCCAGCCACGACGCCCAGAATTTTGAATTTCATTCCCATTTCTTGCATGTAACCTATAAATTTACCCGAGGACACACATGTGATTTTTCAACCAACTTTGGTGCACTGGAACATGTGCTTGTATTTCAAATTTGAATTATTCACACAAAGGTGACACGTTCCCTCCCAGAACCACGAGCCTTCTTGAGAGAAGCTCCGATTCGCAAGAAGCTTATACCAAAATTTGTTCCTATTCGGCCAAATTTTTTACCACGGCATGGTACTACCATCACATGACACCATGCCAAGTTTCATGATTTTAAAACCAAGTTTCTCAATGTTCTCGACCGAGCCACGATGCCCAGATGTTTGAATTTGATTCTCATTTTTTGCATGGGACCTAGAAATTCACCCGAGGACACAAATGTGATTTTTCAACCAACTTTGGTGCACGGGAGCATGTGCTTGTAGTTCAAATTTGAATTATGCACATTAAATGACCAAAAACTCAATTAATGTGTAAATAAGGCCAAACGAAGCCGGAATAATTCCAAAATTTAACAGGGCACTCATGTAGTTCTATGTTGCCTTTGTAAATAAACTCAAGAGGGACAACGTATATCGTTTCGCACTCAAAGGTGGCACGTTCCCTCTCAGAACCACGAGCCTTCTTGAGAGAAGCTTGGGTTTGCAAGAAGCTTATACCAAATTCTGTTCCTATTCGGCCAATTTTTTAACCACAACATGGTAGTACCATGGCATGACATCCATGCCAACTTCCATGATTTTCAGACGTGTTTTGGATTTACAAGAATTTTAAAACCAAGTTTCTTAATGTTCTCGGCCGAGCCACGATGCCCAGATGTTTGAATTTGATTCTCATTTCTTGCATGGGACCTAGAAATTCACCCGAGGACACAAATGTGATTTTTCAACCAACTTTGGTGCACGAGAGCATGTGCTTGTAGTTCAAATTTGACTTATGCACATTAAATGACCAGAAACTCAATTAATGTATAAAAACGGCAAACGAACCCGGAATAATTCCAAAATTTAACAGGGCACTAATGTAGTTCTATGTTGCCTTTGTTAAGAAACTCAAAGGGGGGGGCAGCGTATATCATTTCACACTCAAAGGTGGCACGTTCCCTCTTAAAACCACGAGCTTCCAAACCGGCCCAATTTTTTACCACACCATGTTAGTGCCATGACATGACACCATGCCAAGTTTCATGATTTCTAGGCAAGTTTTGGATTTACATGAATTTAAAATCAAAGTTTCTCGATGTTCTCGGCCGAGTCATGACGCCCAGATGTTTAAATTTCATTCTCATTTCTTCCATGGGGCCTAGAAATTCAACCAAGGACACACATGTGATTTTTCAACCCACTTTGGTGCACCGGAGCATGTGCATGAAATTCATAGTTAGATTATGCACATTAAGAGTCCAGAAACTCAATTAATGTATAAAAAGGCCAAATGAACCCGAAATAATTCCAAATTTTAAGAGGGCACTCATATAGTTCTATGTTTCCTCTGTAAATAAAATCAGGGGGAGGCAGCGTATATCGTTTCGCACACAAAGGTGACACGTTCCCTCTCGGAACCACGAGGCTTTTTGAGAGAATCTCCGGTTTTGCAAGAGGCTTATACGAAAACTTGTCCCAATTCAGCCAAAAATTATACGTATGAAAACAGGGTTTAGATTATCCCAAACATCTCGCTACCTAGACCAATAATGTACTATGATTTGAATTCAACATAAAATGGATACAAATATTTGAATTGGAGAGCGTATGGTACATGTAGTTCATAGTGAAATATGATTACTGCTATATGTATGTTTTTTGTTATCAAGATAATATTTAAATTATTGTATAACTTGACAACAATCGTATTCAAATAAGGAAAATTGATTCAAATTTAGTCCATATGGTAGACGACAATATATATGTTCACATGGTGGAGTAAAATGTTCATATATGATGGAAGATCAAAATGTACGACTACATCAATTATAAACCGCAAGGTCACGTAACGATATATTCGAATTCAACATAACATGGATTCAAAAATTGAAATTCGAGATCATGGCATCTGTAATCATATAAAAAGGGACATTACTCTTTCTTTGGTGGGAATTGATTTGTTTTTTGTTCTTGTTGAGGGAAGTGCGAATCGATTTGGTACTGTGCAGGGTAATCTTGTTCTCCCGATTTTTTTTATATTTTTCTAGTAGTTTTTTCAATGGCATCTATAGCAATATAGTAAAAGGGGACATGACTCTCTTGTGTCTTGTATGAATTGTTTTTTACACGTTAAGTTTGTTCTGCCGAACAAGGAATCCGCACCTTGTTATCCCGAAATTTTCAAGCTCGAGTATCTTTTGTCTCACCTGCTTTGAAACTCCCGCTTCTTCAACCCGCGCCGCGCCTTGTTATCCCAAAATTTGGACGCGCGCGAGAACTCCCTCCTCATCCGAAATCGCTCCCGCAGCCCAGACACGCGAAATCCCCCTTCTACCCCTCAGCCGGAAACGAAGCTCCACGTCGTGGTGTCAAAACCGGTGGGGGTACGCTGGTAACTTACCCTACATTTTGGACAAGCGCGTCCCTAAGTTTGCCTCCCCCCTCCCCCTTCGCCCCCCCATTCGTACACCGAGGCCACCAAAACCCGCGAAACCCCACGCTCCTCCGTCGGCCTCCCGACCGCCGCCCAGCCGGAGACTCTTCCCCGACTACGTCGTCCACCGCAACAGCTTGCCGTCCCTCGTCCACCGCACCGGACGAGGATCTGTTGTCGATCTCGTCGTCTCGCCGGATCAGCCGCCTCGTCCTCCACCTCCAAGGAGCTGCCCTGATGTTCGCCTCGTCTATCACGCCACCTCAATCCCCACAGCACCGTCTTGACCTGCCCCACCGAAACCGCAGCACCCTCACCAATTCCTCTGATGAAGCCGAGGCCAACTCGGTGCAACCAAGGAGGTTCTGCACACACCACTGCATTTTATCTTTTATTCGATCTCACGGGGCTGCCGGTGCTCGATACCGAGTAGACATGGCGTGTCTCCATCAACGGCGCCGTCGCCGGCCACATCATCCACGACATCTCTCTCCCATGTCATTGCTTCCTCGGAGGGGACTTCCACAACGGCACTAGCTGCAGCTGCTCCGGCTCTCGCTCGCGCTGCGGCTCTGTTCTTGCTGTCGGTCGCGCTGCTGCGCTGCTCCTGCTTTCGTTCGTGCCGCTGCTCTGCTCTTGCTCTCGCTTGCGCTGCTGCTGCTGCACGACCTCCGGCAGCTACAGGAGTTGCTGCTTTAGCACTCGCTCGTGGTGCTACTGCACGACTTGCTCTCTGCTAGTGCATTCCCTGCTCGAGCGTCTGCTGATTTAGATCACTGCTTCTCTGCTACTAGTGCTCGAACGCCCTAAACATCTATTGCAATGCTCTGTTACTAGTTCAATCAGTTTCGGCAGTAAAATTCAATTTCAACTGTGAAGTTCATTTTCTTCAGTTAAGTTCAGAGTGAACAGTACTTACAGCATCTGTCAGAGCGGCCGTGGCGCGGCTGATGCGTTTTACATCTAGCACTTTTTGGTGATGTATTTTACATCATCTATTGCAGATGATATTAGGGTCCCACTTTAGATTAACATTGTCTGTCTTGTCATGCTTCAGCCTCATCGACGTACACCTTAGCGGAGCTGCTCCAACGACGGAACCGTCCATCACAGCAGAGCAGTACCCTCGACGCCGTTTCCACTGGCCTCGGATCTTCTTCCCCGCCTCCGACAGTCACACCAGCATCATCACCATCCTCCACGTCCAACCCAATGATGCTGAGGTCCACAAGGCTATGCCAAAGAGGTTGTACACTCGTCGCATCACTTTGTTTCTCCATTCCTCTGTTCTTCCAATCCATGTGAGCCAAACACACAGGTTGACTGAAATCCTATGTTTCCAAATGCTCTGTTTTGCACGTGCATTCCTATCCTATTCCTGTGTTTTTCCTGTCCCTGCGTTTATAGAATCCTCCAAATCTAAGGAGCCCTTACAGATTTACTTCATTTTCTGATAGGCGTCAAAGAAAACTATGTGTGTTATGTCCTGCTCCTGCCGTGCCGTCATCCACCCCACCTGAGGTGCACCATCGACAGAAGCATTCTCTGCAGCAAAGATCCCCCCTGCAGACTTCCTTTCGCCGCCTCAGATCATCTTCCTCGTTGCCGGCAGCCACGCCAACCGCATTACCATCACTGACTGAGCAGATGAACCTGAGGACTACACAGTTCCGGAAGAGAGGTCGCAGTCTTTCGTGTTTGCTTACGTTATACATCGGTTATTATTACCTGCTACTTTATCGTTCAATCTTGAGTTTTGAATTGCCCATGGGTCTCATATCGAGCCCGCAACGAATAGTATCTGTCTACTATCTAGTTCATCTGGGGTCTTCTATGTGGTTCATGTTGGGTGGGCAACAAACAATAGATGATCCATTGTCTATCTTTTTAAACTGAAGCTATAATCTACCTGGTATCATTAGTTTTGGATCCATCCACTCGTTTGCTACCATCAGTCTTGATTTTTGCATGCACCCCTTAGGCCTTACAAAATCTAACTATTTTTTATTATGCATGTAAGATATTGTACACAATCGTACTGAACATGTAGAGAAAAAGAGAAGACCGTTGCGTGCGAATATAATGTCATGCAGACACCGCTCCATGGTGGGAGAAGTGCCCCCCTCCTGCATTTCCAGATTGTATTCCAGAGGAAGATAACTATTCAAATGGAGATTCAGAAGGAGCCGACCACGCCTGTTTACCACCTGAGGTGTTTGCTCTAACCTGGCATGCTGATGTTGGTCATATCATGCATATGGCGCCTTGCATTGCTTACATTATACATCTTATATGTCATCAGCTTAGTTTAGATTTGCTTTGTGTGAATGCCACCTGTTTGGTTTCTATATGCCATCCTGTTTAGCCAGCCATCATATATGTGAATTGTATCGTGCCATATTTTTTTCCATAATGTATTCCATTTGTCAACCATGTTGATAGATTCATCTACTCTTCCTGTGCATCAGCCATTTGAGTCGGTCATTGGAAAATCTGGAGTGAAAACAAGGTCTTCTGAGAAGTCAGTGCTACCTGTCGATGCAGATTTCTTGCTGGTTATAGATAGCTCCTTAGAGGAGGATTCAGAGAGAGATGACCAGTCGTATTCCCCTCCCCCCGAGGTGCATGCTCTAACTTGGCTGGGTTATATTGCTCATATCTTGCATATCTTGCATTGCCATGCCATCTGCTTAGATTAGACATGCTTTGTGTGAATGCCTCCTGTTTGCTTTCTATATCAGATATGTGAATTATGCAATGCCATGTTTTTCAGCCAGTTATCATATCTGTGAATTATGCACCGCCATGGAGCCAGGCATCATATATGTGAATTATCTCATGCCATCTTTTTTTTCATTACGTATTCCATTTGTCGACAATCTGTGTATATTGAACTATTGTTCATGTGTATCAGCCATTTGAGCCAGTTATGGAAAAATCTGGAGTGAAAGCAAGGTCTTCAGAGTAGGCAATGGTACCTGTTGAAGCATATATCTCGACGGTTACAGGGAGCTCCTCAGAGGAGGATTCAGAGACAGATGACCAGTCCTATATCCCACCTGAGGTGTATGCTCTAAGTTGCAATATTTATATTTCTCATATGATGCATATGGTGTCTTGCATTGCTTAGTTTAGACATCATATGCACACTATTGAATTCTATCTGCTTAGTTTAGAGATCATACATGTGAGTGCCAGTTGCTTAGTATATGAATCAATTATGTCAATTATATCATGCCATCCTGTATACTTAGACAACATGTATGTGAATTATTTCATCCCAACCTATTTTAGAAAGACATCATATAGTTTTATCATGTCATCCTGTTTAGGTACTCATCATATGTTGAATTATGCCATTATATCCTGTTAAGTTATCCATCATATATCTGAAACTGTGTCATGCTATCCTGTTTAGTTAGGCATCATATATGTGAAATTGTGTCGTGATGTCCTGTTTGGTTAGACAACATACATGTGAATTACCACATCTGTCTATCATACAATGTCTATACGTTCAATTTCTTTTCTTGTTTATCAGCCATTTGAATTGGAGGGGTGATGGCAGTATCTAAGGGAGCAAAAACCCGTTCTTCACAAAAGACAGTGCTACCCGTTGATGCAGATAGAACCATGGTTGTACTTGCCCACAAACTAGCCCCACCACACATAATCGAGACTCTTCCAGATTGCACACTTACACCGTTGGGCAGAGAACTAGCTACAACCCATCTAACCACAACCCCAGCGGATAGTAACCCACTTATAGTTGACAAAGCACCATGTCCACCACAGAGTACCCCCACACGAGCAGTTTGTAGAGCTACTGCAGTGCCCAAAGCACGAAGACCACCACAGCTAACCCAAACTCCACGTTTAAAGCAGAAGAGCAACTGTTCTCAGGTCAGATTCCGTAGCTATGGTCCATAATCCTTTGCTGTTGCATCACTGTATTTACTCATACCAACTATTTTCGAATTTGAAGGATCCAATTGAAACTCCAATGGCGCAACAGGTATGTTTTAAACATGTTTCTTTAACTGGATTGCTGTTCTAACTTCTTGCTCTATGTTGATTTCAGTTTAAGTTGCATAAACAGTTATGTTCTCATGTGATGCACATTACAAGTGATGTCAATACTGTGTAGTTTCTCACACTTATATTCTATCTATGATGATGTGTCTTAAAAATATATGAGTTGAACTGTGTCTCTATCTTGATTAGGGAACATAAACTAGAATGATATGGACAATACAGTGACCATAGTACATAGATATATGTTTGTTTCATGTTGTTATCCTGTCCACCTTACTACTGAACCGGTTTACCAAAATGAGTTTCGTATACTACAAGCTAAACCTGTGATGTGTCTGCTTGTTTATCTTGTAGTATGCAAACAGAATATTGGAGAAGAGCACCCCACTATGCAATGGTAGAGAAAGTAATGCAGATAAGGTTCAAGATAGTGAGACAACCCTGTTAGTCTCCAAGAAAGGTGATAAAAATGATCTTCTAGACAGTGAGAAAACCCCACAGTCCTGCGTTGATGTAGTGTTCGAGTTACTGGCCAGTACCGCTGGCACAAGCTCTTCCAACTCGCTGCCTGAATCACTTTGGCTTCTTCAATCTCAGCTACAAGCTGAAAGGCATCAGTCAGCTGTGCTGCGACAAGAAGCCGAAGGACTGAGGAAGTCCCTGCAGAATTCAGATGCGTACTTTCTTGTGCAACAGCAAGCGCTGGAGGATTTAAGCGCCAAACAAGAGAAAGTTAATAAGCTTGCTAAGCATCTTGCCAGCATTATGGGTACCCAGGATATTGTTTCTTGAGCTCTTCTGAAGTGGTTTCAGTTTTGGACTTGTTTTGCTACGGCGTTTATATGCTGGTGTGTTCCCTATATTTGCACTGATGGCGAACTTTGATGCCCAATGGATGTAATATGTGTAATAGTCGTGATAGCCTAGTATAAGTTGCTTGCTTATTTATTTCCTTGTTTTGTTTATTTTTTTTCTTGTAGTTAGTGCAGTTCTTTTTCTGCGGTTTGCTAGTGGCTGCAATAACCTATTTTTTAAAACTAGGCCACAATAACCATGGGCTAATATTTACTGTAGTGACACTGGGCCTCCTACGGGCCGTAGAAACAGTGGGCCTTCTATGGGCTGTAGAAACAGTAGGCCTTCTACGGGCCGTAGAAACAATGGGCCTTATACGGGCCGTATGATCGATTGGCCAAACATGGGCCAATAACAGGCCTCATTATGGTCGTAAACGGGCTAGAGTTGGAATCGTCCGTTCATGGGCTGACCATAACGGGCCATCGTTAATAGGCCGTATTTGATGATGCTATGAAAACGGCCCAATGAATTAACGGACCACAAACGGGCCAACTGTAACCACGGGCTGAATTTGGCCCACAAGCAGAAAATGACAGTAACAGGTCGTAAGTAAACGAATGTTGGAAATGAGCCCAAGAATAAATGGGCTCTGAGAAGGCCGAAAGATAACATGGGCTGGAAACGGCCCAACGGAATAACGGGTCGTTAATGGGTATAAAGTGATACATTGTTCATCACGGGCCAGTTTCACCACGGGCCATTAATGGGTGTAAAGTGATACACTGTTCATTACGGGCCAGTTTCACCACGGGCCGTTAGTAGGCCAAGAGTTACATAGGGCCTCATATGGGCTGAAAGACGTCATGGGCCAGAAGTGAAAACGGGCTGGAATCATATTGGATGGCCCAGATGATGCTATTGGGCCTAATTCGGATAGGGCATAACGGGCCTTGGGTTAGCGGGTTGTAAATGGGCTATAATCGAACAGGCCGTTAACAGGCTTTCCATGGGCCGGCCCACCAGCTTTTGACCAAGTCAAACGGGTCGGCCTTTACACAGGAATGGGCCTTTGTTGGGTCGTGCCATGTGTCGACGTATCATAGGCGCCTATCTGACCCACTGACGAGCTGACACGTGTTTCGTCCGGCCAGTAAGAATTTTACACGTGGAAATTTCCCATTGGTCGGGGCTGTTAATGGGTTATCGGATCCAAAACCTGACCCGATAGCTTAACGGCATTCCGTTACGGTGGATGCCACGTGTCGGTCACCCTTGACGAAAGCACTTCTGTGACGCGCGATTTATCGTCATGGAAGTGGACACTTCCGTGATGATAATTTTGGTAATGTCATGGAACACTTCTACGACAACACAGGTATGACTATCTTGATTCTGTCATAAATTTTTCATGGATGTACATGCATGACAAAAAAGCGACCTACTGTGACAAACACGTATCATCACGGAAGTGTATTTTTTTTGTAGTGCATCTTATGGCAACTTGTTTAACTTATGTCTGTACTCAGATATTGTTGCTTCCGCTGACTCGTCTATGATCGAGCACTTGTATTCGAGCCCTCGAGGCCCTTGGCTTGTATTATGATGCTTGTATGACTTATTTTATTCTTAGAGTTGTGTTGTGATATCTTCCCGTGAGTCCCTGATCTTGATCGTACACGTTTGCGTGTATGATTAGTGTACGATTGAATCGGGGGCATCACAAGTTGGTATCAGAGCCGACTGCCTGTAGGATTCCCCTTCCACACTCCTTGGCCGAAGTTGAGTCTAGTCATTGCAGAACTTTTACTAACATGATTGTGCGGCTTACGGGCCCACGTCGCCGTTGGGTGGTATTAGGATCTTTTATTCCTCGTCTATACTCTGGTATTCTAATCTATCTTCTATTCGGGTTAAATGATTTTCTAAAAATCTAACTTTAGGTTCTCGAAAACACTTCTCCTGGGGAGCACCTTCAGTCCAGATGATCACCGGCTGCACCAGAGTATTTCGAAGTTACTCTCCGATACTCTTTTGAGACTTTGTGCCTGTTGCTTTTGCAATTCCCTACCACCGAAATATCCCTAAGGATAAATACATACACTCGCCGTTCTTACTCTTACTCCCAGTTGATCTTGTTATTACAAGATACCCTGAAATCCTCTCTATTGTTCCGAGAATATTTTGTGCCTACTGCCTTGCAGTTCTTTGCCACATGAATACACCGGCGGATAATTTCTCGCCCTTATCGAGTATCCATTCATCCCCCACTTGTTCATGCACAATGGTCTTCGAAATACTATTCGATCCTCCAAAAATCCTTAGTAGCTTATTGCTCTGCAATACTTGTCTGCTTGCATTATGGATGCTTTCCATATGTCTGGCAATATTAGTATCTTTAGGCACCGTCATTTTGATCCTATTGATTCAACATCAGTGCGAATGCACGCAATCATCAGTTGATCCTTTTAAATTATCTTTCCGGCTCAGACGTCATTTTAAACATGAGCTGGATCTCGACCAATCAAATTGCTGGCGATTGTACCCCTAATCTTAGTCAACTTATCCATCCTTAATCAGAGCGTTTGCTTCTGATCCCTTGATTTGGAAAATCTTAATTCCTTTACATTTGAGCTCTGAATTAGTCAGTTGATTCTGCAATCTTATCTCCTTGTAGTCTCTCTTCTTATGGTTGAGTACCAATGCTCACCTCAAATCCCTTGTGGACCATCAGGTCCTTTTTTGGATTTTATCCGACAGCGTCCTTCATATTCAATAACTTTGTGAGTCCTTCCCCTGATACATAATGCCTTTGGTAAATTGTATCCTCTGCTTTGTCAACCATGCTCCACTTCTGAGCTTGAGTTATTTAACCCTAAAGTTGATGGTATACGTTCCTAAGATGCCTTGATGGGTTGAACCTATGCCTTCCTTAATCTGTGTGAACCCGAAAGTTTTCCAAGATTCATACTCCTCTGGTAATTCACCAGGTAGATCTTCGCACTCAAATTATTTTAGTAGAGCAGTGAATGAAAGGTTATGCATTAGAGAAGTGGGAGTCGACCTTGAACTTTGTGTTCATGCCCATGGACATGATGTAGATCCTATCATGGAAACTTCTTGTAATAATAACTATTTCCTTGATAAATATCATCTGGTATCTGTGAATTGATCCTTTACAACCGTGGTTCCGACCATGATTGTTCTTCGTTAAATACCATTTCTTGTGCAAGTTTAAACACTTGTCTTCCACAGAGCAATACCCCAGTCCAACCTCTACTTTGATCTGTCGATGAGTATTACCCCCCTGGTATCTCGAGATTAACACAGAATTGCATAACTTCTTATGAGTTCTTCATCAAGTACGACATTCTCACTGATTCCAATTTTTTTTCACGAGCTCTGAGTTATTAAATACTCAAAGACATTGTTAACTGAATCGAGTCCGCACCGCGATTAAACAACTATTGGTAACCTTCATTACTTAGGAGTTCAAACTCGATCACGTCATTCCTAGCCTGCTCGGCTATGTCATTATCATGTTGATTTTAACTGTGCTACCTGGTCCTTACTCCCGAAGCACAACTTTCGACGATGAGCTAAGATTACGTCGATCTTTCTCGTCATATCATTTTGCCTTGAACAAGAAGCTTGATTTTGAGTTTGTGTCGTACCCATGGTTCCAATAACCTTTTGCTTCATAATTCCTTTGGCTTGATGTCATCGCCGATCGATTACATCTCCATGAAATCTCTGGACAAATGTGTCATGATCATCATCAGCATGCTGAGCTCTTCCAGGATATCAATTGAATTCATGATGTGAAATACCATCCTTGCCCTTGATGATTTGTGTTATCATCGACCATTTTATTGCCTTCCGCTCAACACAAACTTGTTCGTGTTTTGTGTTATACCTTGAGTTCCTTGCTATCCAGCATATGTGCTTCTTTACCTTGGAGTATTACCGTCTTTTATGTCAAGGATGTTGGGAGGATTTCACCACCTCTTAAGAATTCTTGTTATAGTGATTCTTCTCACCATCACCATTCTTTTCTTGGTCCTCGTGTTGAGTGAACTCTGTTGTGCGAATTCAAAAATTCTAGCAACCCTATTGCTTTGAGGTTAATGGTCGATATTTCATTCTTAGACCATTGGTGATCGAATCACCATTCTAACATTGATCCTGCTACCTAAGCCCATATTTCAGGTGCACCTTTCAACCAATGATTAATTGTGTATGTTTCCCTCGAGCATACGTCATTATATCATTTGATCTGATAAATGTTATCTCCTTGTTCACATAATTGTGGAGATCCATCTTTGGGAAATCTCGATGAATTGCCGCTGAGACCATCAGCCACCTCCTCATCCTCTCCTTGGTTTAATGATGAACTCTTGTTTTGGAACTTGCTTCCATAGTTCATTTCCCGAGAATCTTACAATGTCATCCCGTCAATTTGTGTTGCACCTTTTCTTCTCAGACATCCTAAGTCTAAGGTATCCTGACACCAAACAGATCTGAATCTTGGCCAGATATGATGGTTGGAACATATTTCCAGGAGTTATAACATCTTTATATGACCCGGCAAGGTGATGTCATGCCTAGCACACCTGGCCGGAGGACCTATGGTTATAGTTCTTCCTTTTTAGCAAGGTTATCCTTTCTTCCCTGAGGAAATTGTAAGACTTATTCTACAAGTTGTTCCTGATGAATTCTTCTTGTATCCAAAGTCCGACCTTGCCTGAAGACAATGTCAATGCTATCTCGAAGCATGTCGGTGGTACTCCGATTTTCAACAAGAACATTTGAAGCCCAATGCTAAATGTTTCTTGCTCAATTATCCAAACACTGTTGTATGGGTAACATCATGAAATTTCTCTCCCCTTACCTAAAGGGTTTTCTACATTATATCATGTCATGGATATCATGCTCTGCTTGTCCTTGGGAAGGATATACCCCTAAAACATGTGTTTAAATACATTTTTCTTTCCATTGTTCTGTTTAATCTGATGATCACCTTTTCCTTTCCATTGTTTTGTTTAAACCTTACTGGTGATCTATATGATCTAAGCAGTAATATTCTCCTGCTTATGTAAGCACCTCGTTGAACCACTCTATCAGTAAGACCCTGTTACTATTGTTGATGACATTCCGGTAGCCGCCGATGGACGAGAACTTTGCCTATTGGTCCGCCTCATTCAACGAGCAGGAAAATGATTCTCTTCGTCCCTCGCCCTTGGTACCGACGTTGTTGCTAACATATAACTGACAGGCTACGCTCTGACATGGCTTGCTATCATGACAATGCAAGATGTCACCGTCCTCCCTACTTTAACCCACAGTTACACAGGATCGAAACCTGACTCTCCTGTACACCCGTGTTTCTAAAGTTATTCCTTACGCTTGGCTTCGTATGAAAGATCACGAGCCACCTTCCTAGTGATCTATTCTGGTATCAGGCACAATACTTATTCCCATTGCTCCGGACCCCTTTCACCCTCTGTTTCAGGCAACGGACGGTTGCCTACCCGCTTGGATCTTCTTGTTGCCCATCCTCACCTTGCTCTCGATAACTTTCTTGAATTTCAACTCGAGGGATGCCTCTGTGCCACGTTCACCGAGATAGCCCCCAGGTACCTAGCATATGTTGAGCTCCGTCCTTCCCGAGTTTTCCCCCTTAGCTTCCCGTAAGTACGATGGAGATCCTGAAGGAAGGATGATGACTTCATCAGGATAACTTGGACCAAAGGAATGAAGACATCAACGTAATGGATCGACCTATTCGAGAAGAACAACCAAGACCGATAACACTCGCTAGAATTTCGAAACCAGAACCTTCCCACTGTACTCCCCCTCTTAAATCTCGGGACGAGATTTCTTGTGGTGGAGGAGAATTGTGACGCCCGGATAATTCAGCTACAGTAATTCTCTGCTAATGATGCCACGTCACTTTGATTACTGTTTCTAATCTCGCGTTAGTTCGAAAGCGATTGAAATTTCAAATTTAAAATAAGGGGAAACAATAAAAGTTTTCAAATATGAAAACTAAATGTTCGGGTGTAGCCAAATAATGCATAGGTAATTATGGTGGAGAAACCACACTTTTGTAGAATGTTTAAAGGCTCTAAGATAATTAAAAAGTAGTTAAAACAATTAAATAAATGCCTTTTGTATTTTATAAAATATTAAATTATTCATTTGGTTGCCAAAAAGATAATGGGGAAGTAGCATAATTAGTATCACTAATTTAGGAATTTACATTATAATTTATAAAACTAAAATAAAAGAGGAACTAAAATAAAACAGTAAAAGAAAAATAAATAAAAGAAAAGTTGAAAAGTTGAAAGAAAAAGAAATATAAAAAGAAACAAATGTAAAAGGCCTAAGTGCACTGTGCACTTAGGCCTGCCAACCCAACAGCCGAGCCACCCCCTACCTCTCTGTTCACCGCAGCGCGGTGGAGTTCCGTGCGCTGTCCACGACGCGGATGGACCACGGGGCGGCCATCCGGCGACTCCCCGGTGACCTCAAGACGCTGGCGACCATCCCTGGCGCAACCCTAAACCTAGACGCCTCCCAGTTTGCCCCTCTCGCCAGATCCCCTTTCCACGCGCACCTCCAACACCTCTGTCGCCATGGTCGCCGTCGCCCTCGCGGCCATCGTCCCCCCCCCCCCCCCCCCCCGCTCCCGTCTGAAATGCCTGTTCACTCCGTCGTCATCCCCTGCACTGCCTGACACCTCGAGTTGGAGCTCGGAGCCCCTACAGCGACCGCGACGACTTCATCTTCCTCCTTGGCCACCTCGGATTGCCGCCACCCGTTCGTCGTCATCGAGCCTTCCCCGCGCCCGCTTAGCACATCTGCAGGACCCCTGTGAGCATCTCTCTCCTTCCCCTCACTCCACGCGCTCGATTGCGAGCTCTAGCAACCGATCCGCCCTCGGCCGAAAGCTTGCTCCGCCGCTCACCTCGCCGTCGCGGCCACAGCTCACGCCGCTTGTGTTTGAGCACACCATCGTGCTCAACATCTCCGTAGGATGCCGTAGCACCCACTAGCGCTTTCCCTCTTGCCCCCCTGCGTCTTCCCCGTCGGTGCCGTGCTCCGGTCGGCGCCTCGGCTCATCGCCGGTGCCGTTGCTGACCACCTCGGCACCTGCCGCTTGCCGCACCCGACGCGCGCCGTAGGACCTAACCGCGCTCCAAATGGGCCACAGTGGCCGATTTCCGGCATTGTCCCGCGTCGCGCCGCCGTCGGTTTGGTCACCGGCGTGCGCGCCGGCGTTTAAACACCGGTGGGACCCACCCGTCCGGCCATTAGCAGCTAACAGCCGTCACTAACACCCACTGACCTATGGGCCCATCTATTGTAGAGTTTAAATAAATTAAACTAACCCTGTTATTAAACTAGGACACTGACAGCTGGACCCCACCCTGTTAACTAACTAATTAAATTAACTAAACCATTGTTGTTTAGTTTACTCGCTGACTACTGGGCCCGACTGGTCAGTTTGACCAGTCAACCTGTTGACTGGGCTAGTCCCAGTCTATGACAGGTGGGCCCCATGTTGACCTGTTTACCAGTCAAATGGTCAACCGTTGACCTGCTGACTGACCAGGCTGGCCCCACCTGCCAGCCTATAATGCCACTGTTGTGTACACTTCTCTGTGTACACCCAACATTTAGTATTTAATATATTTTCGAATTAAGTAAATTCCAGAAATTCAGAAAATGATTTCAAACTTTATAAATCAATATAAAATAAACCGTAAGTCAGATGAAAATACTTTGTACATGAAAGTTGCTCAGAACGACGAGACGAGTCCGGATACATAACCCGTTCGTCTGCCACACATCCCTAGCATAGCGAACACGCAACTTCCCCCCTCCGGTTCATCTGTCCAAAAACGCGAAACACCGGGAATACTTTCCCGGATGTTTCCCCCCTTCGTCGGTATCACCTCCTACCGCGTTAGGGCATACCTAGCACCGTGTATTGCCTTGTTATGTTTTGTAATGCTTTGTTTCCTCTGTATTTACTGTTTCTTTCCCCCTCTTCTTCCCCGGTAGACCCCGAGATCGGCGCTGATGCCACCGAGTACGACTACATCACCGACGACCCCTCCTTCTTGCCAGAGCAACCAGGCAACCCCCCCCCTTGATCACCAGCTATCGCCTATTCCTTCTCTCTATTGATTGCTTTAGAGTAGTGTAGCATGTTACTTCTTTCATTTAATCCTATTCTGCTGCATAGCCTGTCATTATTGCTACAACTGTTGATACCTTTACCTGCTATCCTAATGCTTAGTATAGGATGCTAGTGTTCCAACAGTGGCCCTACACTCTTGTCCGTCTGCCATGCTATACTACTGGGCCGTGATCACTTCGGGAGGTGATCACGGGCATATGCTACATACTTTATACTGTTACATTACTTATGAACTGTTCGGAGATGGGGGCAGAAGGGGCAGGTGGCTCCATCCCGGTAGAGGTGGGCCTGGGTTCCCGACGGCCCCCGACTGTTACTCTGTGGCGGAGCGACATGGCAGGTTGAGACCACCTAGGAGAGAGGTGGGCCTGGCCCTAGTCGGCGTCCGCGGTTACTTCAAAATAACACGCCTAACAAGATATTGGTATTTCATCTGAGTCTGGCCACAGGCCTATACGCACTAACCAACTACGCGGGAACAGTTATGGGCACTCGACGTCGTGGTATCAGCCGAAGCCTTCGTGACGTCAGCGACTGAGCGGCACGCGCTGATACGTCTCCAATGTATCTATAATTTTTTATTGCTCCATGCTATATTATCTACTGTTTTGGGCAACATTGGGCTTTATTTTCCACTTTTATATTACTTTTGGGACTAACCTATTAACCGGAGGCCCGGCCCAGATTTGCTGTTTTTTGCCTATTTCGGTGTTTCGAAGAAAAGGAATATCAAACGGAGTCGAAACGGAACGAAATCAACTGCAGAAGTTATTTTTGGAAGGAAAGCTACCGGATGGACTTGGACCTCACGTCACGAGAGAAGGGAGGTGCTCACGAGGGTGGGGGCGCGCCCACCCCCCTAGGGCGCGCCCCCTGCCTCGTGGAGCCCCCGAAGCTCCACCGACGTACTTCCTGCACCCATATATACTCACGTACCCTAAAACTTCCAGAAGGGAGAATAGATCGGGAGTTCCGCCGCCGCAAGCTTCTGTAGCTACCAAAAAAGTCAATCGGGACCCTGTTCCGGCACCCTGCCGGAGGGGGGAACCCTCACCGGTGGCCATCTTCATCATCTCGGCGCTCTCCATGACGAGGAGGGAGTAGTTCACCCTCGGGGCTGAGGGTATGTACTAGTAGCTATGTGTTTGAACACTCTCTCTCTCTCTCGTGTTCTTGATTTGGCACGATCTTGATGTATCGCGAGCTTTGTTATTATAGTTGGATCTTATGTTTCTTCTCCCCCTGTACTCTCTTGTAATGGATTGAGTTTTCCCTTTGAAATAATCTTATCGGATTGAGTCTTTAATGACTTGAGAACACTTGATGTATGTCTTGCCGTGTGTATCTGTGGTGACAATGGGATATCACGTAATTCACTTGATGTATGTTTTGGTGATCAACTTGCGGGTTTCGCCCAGGAACCTATGCATAGGGGTTGGCACACGTTTTCGTCGTGATTCTCCGGTAGAAACTTTGGGGCACTCTTTGAGGTTCTATGTGTTGGTTGAATAGATGAATCTGAGATTGTGTGATGCATATCCTATAATCATACCCACGGATACTTGAGGTGACATTGGAGTATCTAGGTGACATTAGGGTTTTGGTTGATTTGTGTCTTACGGTGTTATTCTAGTACGAACTCTAGGGCTGTTTGTGACACTTATAGGAATAGCCCAATGGATTCATTAGAAAGAATAACTTTGAGGTGGTTTCATACCCTACCATAATCTCTTCGTTTGTTCTCCGCTATTAGTGACTTTGGAATGACTCTTTGTTGCATGTTGAGGGATAGTTATATGATCCAATTATGTTATTATTGTTGAGAGAACTTGCACTAGTGAAAGTATGAACCCTAGGCCTTGTTTCCTAGCATTAGAATACCGTTTACGCTCACTTTTATCATTAGTTACCTTGTTGTTTTTATATTTTCAGATTACAAAAACCTATATCTACCATCCATATTGCACTTGTATCACCATCTCTTCGCTGAACTAGTGCACCTATACGATTTACCATTGTATTGGGTGTGTTGGGGACACAAGACACTCTTTGTTATTTTGTTGCAGGGTTGCTTGAGAGAGACCATCTTCATCCTATGCCTCCCACGGATTGATAAACCTTAGGTCATCTGCTTGAGGGAAATTTGCTACTGTCCTACAAACCTTTGCACTTGGAGGCCCAACAACGTCTACAAGAAGAAGGTTGCGTAGTAGACACCAGGCTCTTTTCTGGCGCCGTTGCCGGGGAGGTAAGTGCTTGAAGGTATATCTTTATATCTTGCAATCGAATCTTTTTGTTTCTTGTTTTAGCACTAGTTTAGTCTATAAAAGAAAACTACAAAAAATGGAATTGAGTTTGCCTCATATGCTTCATCTTTTTAATATCTTTCGTGAGTATGATGGAAAGGAAAATTGTGCCAAAGTGTTAGAAGAAGAATGCATTAAAATATTTGGCACTAAATATTTGTATGATGAGCATGATTGCAATGTTGTTAGTATGAATTCCTTGAATATCCATGATGCTAATGTTATGCAAAGCCACAAGCTTGGGGAAGCTATGTTTGATGAAGATGATATTTTTTGTCCCCAAGCTTTGATGAGCAAATTTATTATGATGAAAGCATGCCTCCTATCTATGATGAATATTGTGATGACACGTATGCTATAAAGAATAATGATAACCATGAAACTTGTCATCTTGATCTTAATTTTCAATCACATGATAGTTATTTTGTTGAGTTTGCTCCCACTATTATTGATAAGAAGAATTTTGCTTATGTGGAGAGTAATAAAATTTCTATGCAAGTAGATCATGAAAAGAATGCTTTAGGTGATGTCTATATTGTTAAATTCATTCATGATGCTACTGAAAATTGTTATGAGAGAGGACCATATGCTTCTACACATTGCAATAATATCAAGTTTCCTCTCTATGTGCTTAAAATCTTGAAGTTATGCTTGTTTTGCCTTCTTATGCTAGTTGATTGTTGTTCCCATAAGTTGTTTGATCACAAAATCCCTATGCATAGGAAGTGGGTTAGACTTAAATGTTCTAGTCATATTCTTCATGATGCTCTCTTTATGTTTCAATTCTTATCTTTTATGTGAGCATCATTGAAATCATCATGCCTAGCTAGGGGCGTTAAACGTTAGCGCTTGTTGGGAGGCAACCCAATTTTATTTTAGTTTCTTGCTTTTTGGTTCTGTTTAGGAATAAATGATCCATCTAGCTTCTGTTTAGATGTGGTTTTATTTTTTAATTAGTGTTTGTGCCAAGTAGAACCTTTGGGAAGACTTGGGTGAAGTCTTTATGATCATGCTGTAAAAAACAGAAACTTTAGCGCTCACGAGATTAGCTAGAACTTTTTACTGGAGAGTGATATTTAGTTGATTCTTTTTGTAGATGATTAATAGACAAATTCCTCAGGTCCACCAATTTATTTTAGAATTGTTCGAGTTCCAGAAGTATACGTTTGATACAGATTACTACAGACTGTTCTGTTTTTTGTGTGTTGTTTGCTTATTTTGATGACTCTATGGCTAGTAAAATAGTTTATAAACCATAGAGAAGTTGGAATACAGTAGGTCTAACACCAATATAAATAAAGAATGAGTTCATTACAGTAACTTGAAGTGGTGTTTTGTTTTCTTCCGCTAACGGAGCTTACGAGTTTTCTGTTAAGTTTTGTGTTGTGAAGTTTTCAAGTTTTGGGTAAAGATTCGTTGGACTATGGAATAAGGAGTGGCAAGAGCCTAAGCTTGGGGATGCCCAAGGCACCCCAAGGTAATATTCAAGGATAACCAAGCATCTAAGCTTGGGGATGCCCCGGATGGCATCCCCTCTTTCGTCTTCGTTCATCACTAACTTTACTTGGAGCTATATTTTTAGTCACCACATGATATGTGTTTTGCTTGGAGCATCAATTTTATTTTCTTTAGATTTGATTGATGTTTGAATAAAATACCAAGATCTGAAATTCTTAAATGTTAGAGAGTCTTCACATAGTTGCATAATTATTTGACTACTCATTGATCTCCACTTATATCTTTCAGAGTAGTTTGTCATTTGCTCTAGTGCTTCACTTATATCCTTTTAGATCATGGTGGTAGTTTTATTTTGAAGAAATAGATGAACTCTCATGCTTCACTTATATTATTTTGAGAGTCTTAAATAGCATGGTAATGTGCTTAATCCTAATATGCTAGGTATTCAAGAATAGTAAAAACTTTCTTATGAGTGTGTCGAATACTAAGAGAAGTTTGATACTTGATGATTGTTTTGAGATATGAAGATGGTGATATTAGAGTCATGCTAGTTGAGTAGTTGTGAATTTGAGAAATACTTGTGTTAAAGTTTGTGATTCTCGTAGCATGCACGTATGGTGAACCGTTATGTGATGAAGTCGGAGCATGATTTATTTATTGATTGTCTTCCTTATGAGTGGCGGTCGGGGACGAGCGATGGTCTTTTCCTACCAATCTATCCCACTAGGAGCATGCGCGTAATACTTTGCTTTGATAACTTGTAGATTTTTGCAATAAGTATATGAGTTCTTTATGACTAATGTTGAGTCCATGGATTATACGCACTTTTCCCATCCTTCCACCATTGCTAGCCTCTCTAATACCGCGCATTTTTCGCCGGTATCATACACCCACCATATACCTTCCTCAAAACAGCCACCATACCTACCTATCATGGCATTTTCATAGCCATTCTGAGATATATTGCCATGCAACTTTCCACCGTTCCGTTTATTATGACACGCTCCATCATTGTCATATTGCTTTGCATGATCATGTAGTTGACATCGTATTTGTGGCAAAGCCAACGTTCATAATCCTTTCATACATGTCACTCTTGATTCATTGCATATCCTGGTACACCGCCGGAGGCATTCATATAGAGTCATATTTTGTTCTAAGTATCGAGTTGTAATTGTTGAGTTGTAAGTAAATAAAAGTGTGATGATCATCATTATTAGAGCATTGTCCTAGTGAGGAAAGGATGATGGAGACTATGATTCCCCCACAAGTCGGGATGAGACTCCAGACGAAAAATAAATAAATAAAAGGAGAGAAAAAAGAGGCCATAAAAAAAAGAGAAAAGGCCCAAACAAAAAAACAAAAAAATTATATGAGAGAAAAAGAGAGAAGGGACAATGCTACTATCCTTTTACCACACTTGTGCTTCAAAGTAGCACCATGATCTTCATGATAGAGAGTCTCCTATGATATCACTTTCATATACTAGTGGGAATTTTTCATTATAGAACTTGGATTGTATATTCCAATGATGGGCTTCCTCAAAATGCCCTAGGTCTTCGTGAGCAAGCGAGTTGGATGCACACCCACTTAGTTTATTTTGTTGAGCTTTCATATACTTATAGCTCTAGTGCATCCGTTGCATGGCAATCCCTACTCACTCACATTGATATCTATTGATGGGCATCTCCATAGCCCGTTGATACGCCTAGTTGATGTGAGACTATCTTCCCCTGTTTTTGTCTTCTCCACAACCATCATTCTATTCCATATATAGTGCTATATCCATGGCTCACGCTCATGTATTGCGTGAAGATTGAAAAAGTTTTGGAAATGTTAAAGTATGAAACAATTGCTTGGCTTGTCATCGGGGTTGTGCATGATTTAAAAACTTTGTGTGGTGAAGATGGAGCATAGCCATACTATATGATTTTGTAGGTATAACTTTCTTTGGCCATGTTATTTTGAAAAGACATGATTGCTTTGTTAGTATGCTTGGAGTATTATTATTTTTATGTCAATATGAACTTTTGTCTTGAATCTTTTGGATCTGAATATTCATTAAGAAGAATTACATTGAAATTATGCCAACTAGCATTCCACATCAAAAATTATCTTTTTATCATTTACCTACTCGAGGACGAGCAGGAATTAAGCTTGGGGATGCTTGATACGTCTCCAACGTAACTATAATTTTTTTATTGCCCCATGCTATATTATCTACTGTTTTGGGCAACATTGGGCTTTATTTTCCACTTCTATATTACTTTTGGGACTAACCTATTAACCGGAGGCCCAGCCCAGATTTGCTGTTTTTGCCTATTTCATTGTTTCGAAGAAAAGGAATATCAAACGAAGTCGAAACGGAACGAAATCAACTGCAGAAGTTATTTTTGGAAGGAAAGCTACCGGATGGACTTGGACCTCACGTCACGAGAGAAGGGAGGTGCTCACGAGGGTGGGGGCGCGCCCACCCCCCCTAGGGCGCGCCCCCTGCCTCGTGGGGCCCCCGAAGCTCCACCGACGTACTTCCTGCACCCATATATACTCACGTACCCTAAAACTTCCAGAAGGGAGAATGGATCGGGAGTTCCGCCGCCGCAAGCTTCTGTAGCCACCAAAAGTCAATCGTGACCCTGTTCCGGCACCCTGCCGGAAGGGGGAACCCTCACCGGTGACCATCTTCATCATCACGGCGCTCTCCATGATGAGGAGGGAGTAGTTCACCCTCGGGGTTGAGGGTATGTACCAGTAGCTATGTGTTTGATCTCTCTCTCTCTCTCTCTCTCGTGTTCTTGATTTGGCACGATCTTGATGTATTGCGAGCTTTGCTATTATAGTTGGATCTTATGTTTCTTGTCCCCCTCTACTCTCTTGTAATGGATTGAGTTTTTCCTTTGAAGTAATCTTATCGGATTGAGTCTTTAATGACTTGAGAACAATTGATGTATGTCTTGCCGTGCGTATCTGTGGTGACAATGGGATATCACGTGATTCACTTGATGTATGTTTTGGTGATCAACTTGCGGGTTTCGCCCATGAACCTATGCATAGGGGTTGGCACACGTTTTCGTTGTGATTCTCCAGTAGAAACTTTGCGGCACTCTTTGAGGTTCTATGTGTTGGTTGAATAGATGAATCTGAGATTGTGTGATGCATATCCTATAATCATACCCACGGATACTTGAGGTGACATTGGAGTATCTAGGTGACATTAGGGTTTTGGTTGATTTGTGTCTTAAGGTGTTATTCTAGTACAAACTCTAGGGCTGTTTGTGACACTTATAGGAATAGCCCAACGGATTGATTGGAAAGAATAACTTTGAGGTGGTTTCGTACCCTACCATAATCTCTTTGTTTGTTCTCCACTATTAGTGACTTTGGAGTGACTCTTTGTTGCATGTTGAGGGATAGTTATATGATCCAATTATGTTATTATTGTTGAGAGAACTTGCACTAGTGAAAGTATGAACCCTAGGCCTTGTTTCCTAGCATTAGAATACCGTTTATGCTCACTTTTATCATTAGTTACCTTGCTGTTTTTATATTTTCAGATTATAAAAACCTATATCTACCATCCATATTGCACTTGTATCACCATCTCTTCGCCGAACTAGTGCACCTATACAATTTTCCATTGTATTGGGTGTGTTGGGGACACAAGAGACTCTTTGTTATTTGGTTGCAGGGTTGCTTGAGAGAGACCATCTTCATCCTATGCCTCCCACGGATTGATAAACCTTAGTTCATCCACTTGAGGGAAATTTGCTACTGTCCTACAAACCTCTGCACTTGGAGGCCCAACAACGTCTACAAGAAGAAGGTTGCGTAGTAGACCTCACGCACCGGATTGGACTGGAACGCCTACTAGGCTAGGTCTGCTTTCGGCCGCCCACGCAACGTGCAGGTGTGCAATGGGCGATGGGCCTAGACCCCTGCGCCATAGGATTTAGACCGGGGTGCTGACCTCTCTATTGTGCCTAGGTGGGGCTGCGACGTGTTGATCTTCCGAGGCCGGGCATGACCCAGGAAAGTGTGTCCGGCCAAAAGGGATCGAGCGTGTTGGGTTATGTGGTGCACCCCTACAGGGAAGTTTATCTATTTGAATAGTCGTGTCCCTCGGTAAAAGGAGGACCCGGAGTTGTACCTTGACCTTATGACAACTAGAACCTGATACTTAATAAAACACACCCTTCCAAGTGCCAGATACAACCCGGTGATCGCTCTCTAACAGGGCGACGAGGAGGGGATCGTCGGGTAGGATTATGCTATGCGATGCTACTTGGTGAACTTACCATCTACTCTCTTCTACATGATGCAAGATGGAGGCTGCCAGAAGTGTAGTCTTCGACAGGACTAGCTATCCCCCTCTTATTCTGCCATTCTGCAGTTCAGTCCACCGATATTGCCCCTTTACACAGATTCCCCTGCATATGTAGTGTAGATCCTTGCTTGCGAGTACTTTGGATGAGTACTCACGGTTGCTTTTCTCCCACTTTTCCCCCTTTCCCTTCTACCCGGTTGTCGCAACCAAATGTTGGAGTCCAGGAGCCAGACGCCACCGTCGATGACGACTCCTACTACACCGAAGGTGCCTACTACTACGTGCAGGCCGCTGACGATGACCAGGAGTAGTTTAGGAGGATCCCAGGCAGGAGGCCTGCGCCTCTTTCGATCTGTATCCCAGTTTGTGCTAGCCATCTTATGGCAACTTGTTTAACTTATGTCTGTACTCAGATATTGTTGCTTCCGCTGACTCGTCTATGATCGGGCACTTGTATTCGAGCCCTCGAGGCCCCTGGCTTGTATTATGATGCTTGTATGACTTATTTTATTCTTAGAGTTGTGTTGTGATATCTTCCCGTGAGTCCCTAATCTAGATCGTACACGTTTGTGTGTATGATTAGTGTACGATTGAATCGGGGGCGTCACAGTATCTGTAACCAGTTGCTCATCCCATCGTCCGGTGATTGGGCAAATGAGTTCATTAACATGTGTTATCAAGTTTGCTCCCCTCAGCGTGATTACTTTTCGAGACCAGGCTCGGGGAATCCATGGGTCTGTCCAAATGTTAACTCACGTGCCATCGCCAATCCGCCAAATATAGCCATGTTTGATTAGCTCCAGGCCCTGAAGTATGCTTCTCCACGAGTATGAGATCGCCTCCTTTGGTTCAGCCTCGAGCACATGATAGTGGGGAAAATATCGGGCTTTTAAGACTCTCGCACAAAGGCTATCTGGATCCTGGAGCAGCCGCCATCCCTGCCTGGATAGCATGGCAATATTGAATGCGTGCATGTCCCTAAACCCTAGTCCTCCTCGTGCCTTTGGTTGTGTCAACTTGTCCCAGCTTATCCAGTGCATCGAGTTATTCTTATCCTGCTGGTTCCACCAAAACTTGCCCAGTAGACTATCAATCTCTGAACACAACGATTTGGTAAGATCAAAGAAAGACATGGCATAAGTGGGGATGGCCTGTGCAACTCCTTTCACCAGCCCCTCCTTGCTTTCCTTAGCCAGTAGCTTCTCCTTCCAGCCATACAATCTACCACAGATACTGCCCTTGATGTATGCAAAGGTTTTCCTTCTGGATCTCCCAACATGAACCGGAAGGCCTAGATATCTCTCGTTCCAGTCCTCGTTGTGGATCTGAAGAGCATCTTTAACTGCATCTCTCTCTTCCCCTGGCGTATTGGGACTGAACATAATGGCGGATTTCTCCAAGTTTATGCATTGTGCGGAGCAATTTTCATATAAGGCCAACACATCATGCAGGGATGTAGCTTCCTCCTGCCTTGCGTTGAACAATAACATAGAGTCATCTGCAAAAAGCAGATGTGAGACCCGTGGGGCTGCTGGGCAGACCTTAACTCCATGAATGGTGTCGTTCTCCTCCGCCTCATGCAGCAGAGCGGAAAGCCCTTCCGCACAAATAACAAAAAGGTACGGCGAGAGAGGATCGCCCTGCCGTAGTCCCCTTGATGGAATGAATTGTTCTGTGAGGGTTCCGTTAATTTTAATCTGATATCGAACTGTTGAGACGCACTTCATGATTAAATTCACCCATGGCCGGCGAAACCCAAGTTTGATCATCGTCGCTTCGAGAAATTCCCACTCAACTCTATCATACGCTTTGCTCATATCTGCTTTGAGCGCAACATATCCGTCTTTCCCCATTCTCTTATTCATTAGGTAGTGTGAGACCTCATATGCGATCAGAACATTGTCAGTTATTAGTCTCCTAGGGACAAACGCACTCTGATTGTCAGATATGATCTCAGGGAGCACTAGTTTTAACCGATTGGCAAGAACTTTGGAGATTAGCTTGTAGAGAACATCACATAAGCTTATTGGCCGGAGATCTTTGATCCGCTGTGGGTTGTTCACCTTTGGCATGAGCATCACGGAGGTATCGTTCCATCCTTCTGGGATGTCTCCACCATTCAAGACCCCAAGGACCTCCTGTACCACTTGGTCACCCATGAAATCCCAATGGCGCTTGAAAACAATCGAGGGCGTTCCATCCGGCCCCGGGGCCTTGAGATCACCTATGTGGTCGAGAGCAGCTTTGACTTCTAGGGTGAACTCGGCCTCTAGAACTGCGTTCATGGCATCCGTAACCTGGGGTTTCACTTTTGCAATAAGCTCGGGTATGCGATCGCCAATCTGAGAAGTGAAGAGTTCCTGAAAAAATGAACACACATAATTGGTTAGTTCTCCTTCTTCCTTCACTACTTCCCCATTATCCTTCCTAAGCTCTTGGATCCTATTTGCCTTATTCCTTGCGGTTGCCACGGCCTTCAAATACCCCGTGTTTCTATTTCCATCGCGCAGCCACCACATATGAGCACGTTGTTTGTAGTGTATGTGTCGTTGTTCCTCTAGGTCATGAACAGTTTGGCGCAAATTAGCTTCCTTAGTAACTTTCTCCGCCGACGGGTTCACATCGACATCTTTCCAAGTCTCACCGTGCTCTTTTTAACCGGCCCTCCAGCTCTCCTACAACCTCCCTATTCCACTTTGTAAGGCTTCCAGTGACCGCCTGTAGTGTTTGTGCTACTCCACCTCCCTCCAGGCTCCTACTTCCCTCCCATGCCTCCTTGATAACATCTCTGCACCCTTTTTCCTTCAGCCATTTTGCCTCAAAACAAAACCGTACCTCCCCCTTGTGCCACCCTGGGTCAGGTCCCTCTGTATACACAATGACTGGTCGATGGTCTAAGTGTCTCAGATCACCGTTAACAACTGCATGCCCTCGGAATCTTTCACACCACTATTCATTCGTCGTGGCTCAATCTAGCCGTTCACAAATGTAGGTTTGCAGTTCCTTACTATGGTTTCTCCAAGTGAAGATATCCCCCTCAAAGCCTAGGTCGCGCATCTGGCACCGATCCAGCGCATCCCTGAATCCATCCATGCAATTTTGTGGCCGTTCAGCTCCTCCTACTTTCTCTGAGCTTGTTATGATCTCATTAAAGTCGCCCAGACAAAGCCATGGGCGTCCCTCCTGATGTTGTTAGTTCAGCAAGCTCAAAGTGCGCCATATTTCCTTCTTTCTCCCCGCCTCAGACTCCCCATAGACTCCCGTTAGCCTCCACTTCACTCCTTCCTCTTCCATAACATCCACATCCACGTGCCTCCTTCCATATGAACGCAGTTCTACATTCCCCCCCCCCCCCGCCTCCAAAACATCGCCACCCCCTACTCCTCCCCTCCGCCTTCCATGCCACCATATTAGTTAATCCAAGCTGCCATATGAACCTATCAAGTTCTTTCTCTGTCCGCCTAGTTTCACACAGAAATAAAATGTCGGGATCCTCCATTCTTCCCAATTCGAGAAGAGCGCGAACTGCCGGGCCATTCCCGAGCCCCCGGCAGTTCCAACTGATGATTTTCATTGCTCCCGGCGGGGCTGCTCCTGCAGCCCGGCCGATGTGATTGTTTTGTGTTCCGCATTACTGTTGTCCTCCTCCTTCTTCGATATTGTCCCTTCCTCCACAGTAGTCCCCTCCTTCCCACTCAGCCCCACTTCCCCCTCAACGTGTCCTTTCTTTGTTGGCACAGGCACGTCAATGTCCATATGCTCGCTCGACCTCTTGCCTGCTATCTGCATAGTTGTAGGAGCCACACTGTCCATGTTTATCGATGCCCTCGGCTTCCTTTTGAACTTCTTCGCAATCATCTCCTTCATGGCTTTCTCCTATTGTTTGTTGTTGGACCCCTTTCCTTTGCCTTCCCCATTCTGCACCCTCTTTGTTCCTTTTCCCCCCTTCTCATCACCTTTTTTCAGAAAAGGAGGATGACCCCCGGCCTCTGCATCTGGCGATGCATACAGCCACTTTATTAATTATTAACACAAAACCTTACAAAGCCATACAACAGCAAGACTAAAGCCACCGTCTAAGCAACAACTGTCGCTACACCTATCCAATTGATGAAGGGGCGCAGATAGTCTGGGCCTAATACCAAACAGACATCGCAGCCAAACCTAAACATCTAAGACCTGAGGTCCCAACCAGGACACCTGCCGGGTATGGGGCACCTACCAGTCCGGCGCACTCCTCAACCAGGATGCCTGCCGGGTATGAGGCCGCCGCAGCCACCTGCCACAAATCCATCTTCAGAGCTATACTGTTGCATGTACCGTGCCGGGTCTCTCTGCCATTGACGCCACCACGACGCCCGACAGCGTCGTCCTCCTGCGCGAGTCCATCCTCCCACAGCGAACTCCGAATCTGCACTGCGCCACGCCGTCAAGATCCGTCGCCATCAGTGTGTAGGATGAAGCACCGCTCCACCAAAGAATTCGTCCTCTGGTCCCTCGATCACGTGTGTACCTCCAAAAATGACGCCCCCAAGGGAGGAACGACACCAGAGCGCCGCCGTCATCCGATCATCCGATCTAGGGTTTTCCCCGGAGGTAGCAGAGAGTGGCCTTGAACTTCTCCATGGCGATGCCTTCAATAAGGGAACGACGCAGATAGCCCCGCCACCGCCGGCCTTAGCAGAAGCCGAAGGCAAGTTTTCACCCAGATCAGTTCGAAAGAATCCAACTCTCGTGCACGGGCCGCCGTCACCACCAGCACCACCAGGCAGACCCTGGAGTACCGGCAGATCAGCGAGCCACCGGCACCACCGCATCCAGATCGCCGGCCACGCCGGGCCGCCGCCATCCCCGCGCCGTCCGGGTCAGAGACGGAGCTGCCGACCGCGCACAGGGACCGCCGTCGCCTGCACACGCCGGAACGCCGTTGCCGACGCCAACCTCCGCCCGATCACTGGCGCCACCGTGGAGCCATCAGATCGGGGAGGGGGACGTCACGCGCCGACCACCCTCGCGGACCCCGCCGCACGCCCGAGCGCCGGCGCCACCGCGGCGCCATCAGATCGGGAGAAGGAGGAGCCCGCGCCTCGCCGCCCCGCATAGACCACGCCGCCGCCATCGCCGGAGCGCCACCAAAGGGGAGCCCCGCAGATCCGCCGGCGACCCGACCTGCCGCCGAGCCGAGCGCCGCCGTGAGGGCCGGCCGTCCCGCGCCGCCCAGGAGCCTCGCGAGGAGGGAGGGAGGGAGCCCCGCCGCCGCCGACGCACGCGCGGGCTTTGCCCGGCGGCACCTACTTTGTGGATCAGCACTTCTACAAGCTTGCTCCCCTCTTCCCTCCTTACCACCCGGCTATCTTTTTGGCCCGGATCAAGGTCTAGTTTCCTCTGTGTTGTACCTCCTGGTACTGTGTCCTTAGCGCCCCCGTCTGTAATCTCCTTCAGCGGACTAGTGACCTCCTTGCCGTCATCCAATCCGATCTGGTTGGTTGATACTCACATAACGTGGACGCATATGAATCGCTGAGAGGCGGTTCAATGGAGCAAGGTGGGCCTATTTCTGTGTATTGCTATAGCTCAATTAACCACGGCCTTTTACGACGTATGTGACATGCACAGTTTTGAGCATGGATGCAGGCCCAGCCAAAAGCCCAAATGAGCGAGGGAAGTAGCCATGCAGAGGCCCTGTCAAAGCCACGTACATAAAAATCGAATGCAGTGTTGGATAAACAGATAGTACCACCTCGGATAGTAAAAAAATCAACAAATTAAGAAAAATAATATGGGTGAATCTTTACCTCTTTACCTAATAATAATAATAATAATAATCTACTACTAATAAACCACGCATCGCTTCTGGTCGTACGTCGCTGGTGTTTTTGCTAAAAAACCCTTCTGTTTCTTTGAAATCAACCCGCAGTCCCTGTTTAAGTGGCACTTTCGAAAAACGATTCAGTTTTGCGTAAAACCCTCTGTCGTTTGGACTATTCAACGCGCAGTCCAAGCAGATTTGTAAAGAAAAAAAAGGAAAACACAACCACACACACAGCGCACACGGGCTCGCCTCCTCTCCCTCACCCATGAAGTCATCGCCGCCGCCGCCGCCCATGTCGGCTGCTTCCGGCGACCTCCGGCGCAGAGCGGCACGCCCCAAGCTGCCCACGGTCCGCGCCTCCCTCCCCTCCATCCAGAATCTCTGCTCCCGGCCTCTACAGCCCGCTCGCAACCACACACCCATGGCTAGGGTTTCGGGCATGGCTTCGCCGGCGCGTCTCCGGTGGTCCAAAGTTCGTCTTTCCTTCCTTCTTGGCCGAGATCCGCTTCCCCTACACCTCACCTTCTCTTCATATCCTCTGCTGGAGACGTAGTTGGGGCACGCCATGGGAGTTCCTCATCCACCACGGTCGTCGCCGTCAAGGGATTCTTCAAGGAGATGTCAAGGACGCCATGGACATGCAGCTCCTCAAGGTTTTATCCCTCCTTTCCTCTGATATATATCAAGTTCTAACAGTACATTAATTCAAGCAATTGTTTTCAGATCAATTAAGGAATCAATCTCATGATGGTTGATGCTTGATGCAGCGAAGGATCACAGATTCACAGATGTAACGGTCGTCGCCGTCAAGGGATTCTTCAAGGAGATGTCAAGGACGCCATGGACATGCAGCTCCTCAAGGTTTTATCCCTCCTTTCCTCTGATATATATCAAGTTCTAACAGTACATTAATTCAAGCAATTGTTTTCAGATCAATTAAGGAATCAATCTCATGATGGTTGATGCTTGATGCAGCGAAGGATCACAGATTCACAGATGTAAGTATGGGGAGAATTGGGCCTCACATTATTTTTTCCAGAATTGGGTGTTGGTACTCTCTAAACTGAATTGAGTGAGCTAAATCTGTGCATCAAAATTGTAGTCTGTAGCTTTATGTGTTACTTCTTAAGATTGAACTTGAAGATTGCCTTTGGGAGTAGTTTTAGTTGGTAGATGTTTCAGGCTCCAAATACGCACACATTATGTGCTTACTGTGTGGCATAAACATGATCAGTTTTATGCTTAGAAACCAAATCACTGTCCACCCATTTTATTTCTTCATGAGTATTTTGTGTTGGAATCAGATCACCGTTCACCTGTTCTCGTACTATTGTCTTTAACTTATTTTGCCGATTCTTAATAAAATGCTCAGTTCAGGATGTGATTTTCAGTTTTAGGCATTTGATACTTTTGGCACTGAGCAATTTTTTTCCTTTGAGCATGTACCTTCAAATGCAAAGTTCTGACTATGATTTCACATGTGACCACACCGTCATCAGTCGCTCTGCCTACCGAGTGCCACCCCGCCGCCTCCCCCCCTCCCCCCACCTGGGACCTCACCGCCCGCTCTATCTAATATATTTTTTTCAGTTCTCTTATAGTCGCCAATACAAATGTCCGCTTGAGTGTCGAAAAGCAGCAGTGATAATGAAAAAAGAGTATGGGTTCGTTGCTACATTATAGTAGTTATGTACATCTCAAATTTTCAGCCCAGGATTTTTATTTTGACTGATGTGAGTATTTCTTAGTCAGTCTTCATCAGCTTTGACTGAAAATTAATCTCCTGAAAACTATTGGCAATGCTCACAATGTGGTCTACAAAGAAGCATTTGATGATCTTGCTTGATAACTTACCGGCGGGCAGAATATATATCATGTTAGTACCATTAGTAAGCAAACATGTACCTTATTTCTGCTTATATGTTCTCTGTTTGTTATTTCATAAGTGTTTTGCATTCCCTATAGAAGCTGACCGGCCAAATTAATGTTTACTACACCAGCATAGTCTCTCAAGTACTGCACTCCTGCAGGCCACCCAACCCATATTTAAAATCGGGCACTTTTAGTTCTGACTGCAGTCTTATAGATATTCATGTATAAAATGGTTTGGTTTTTGTTCTGGTTAAATCCAGTGATGGTGATCTAGCTGATCATGCTTCTTAGCCGCTATTAGCGGGCGAAGGCGAAGCGTGTACAAGTATATCTTTCCACATAGAAAATAATTCATCTACACAAGCCTTCAGAACAGGGTAGATTTCCTAGAAGGCGACACCCAATAGGTCATTTCTGTACCCAGGTTTCCTTGCAAGCTTAGAATTATCAAATTCTACTACAGTTTATATTTGATGCATGAAATTGACCTCTTAGCAATCACCGGTTCAACAATCTTTGTATTATATGCAACCATCAGGCTTATGCATATAATCATTCAGGTCCTGATTTTTTAAATTAAATATTCTTAATGCTGAGCATTTTTTGTCACGGATTCAGTTCATTATTCAGGATCACAAGAGTCGAATTCTTATGTGGTTCAGTAAGATGGCTATACAACTCGACTTATCTACTGAAACAAGATGCTTAGCGGATCAACAAGATGCTTACAGATATAGAACAGCAGGAGGGTGAGGTGTGGGTATAACGTGGCAAATGATAGACCCGGTGAACAAGGAATGACAGTTGTGCAGAGGGTTAAGGGATGTGGTTACAACGTGACAACAAGAGAAAGACCCGGTAAAGAAGGATTGAACGTTGCGTGGGCTTTCCATGTATGAATACTACTGGCAGTGTTATAGTGTGCTGATATGTGCTTTGTAAACAGCATGCCAAGTGGTCCATTAGAAAAGGGCTAGATAGATTATCAAACAATGAGGGAAGCGAGGAAGAGCTTGGGACGACGGCGTAATGATTAGTTGTCTTCAAGTAGAAGACCCGGACAACCATAAGGGCGTGCGATTTTTTTTTTCCGATGCAATGCATGGGCGCCACAACCGACCTCAACCTTCGGATTTTACAGTACTGTAGTATTCATAGAAGTCTACTTTTTTGTTTGTATTCATAGTAAATTATAGTTAATTGATGACTAACCTGATGATGGATTTACTGTCCTATAGCTTCTATAATTTACCGCACTATAATTTTTTTGATTGTTTGAATTTACAGTGACCTTATGTTTGAATTTGCACTACCCTGTTTGAAGTTCTACAATCCTATAACTTCTGTAATTTATAGTAGTAGCCTAAAGGTTGTGATTTTTGTATTTTACAGTGATAGATTTTACACTATACAGTTACCTGAATTTACAGTGCTACATTTTTTACTGGAAGAACTATTTGAAAGAGATTGTGAGAGTACTGACCTACAGTTAGTCTTCTTGGTGTGACTGGTTTCCTGATTGTGTAGCTATTCTGTCCCCTTCTTCCTCCATCCTCTTTCTCATTCTTATCTGATCATAAAGCACACATTGTTACTGGTTGTTTCTCCTTATTTTTACTGAAGTTCCAGTATCTTTGTTGTGATCTGGTTGTTACTGACTGGAATTTTAGTAAAATGAACACTGTAAAATTCATCAAAGCTGAATATGTGATACACTTTAAAAGTTACTGTTTATTCATAGTGAGATGACTGTAAATTTCAACTGAAGCCACTGTATTTAAAGCTTCATGACGATGAAATGTTTAGTATGTGATTAGTTCATCTTGTGTTGATCAGTGTACAGCAGGTTGATGATGATTTTACGGCAGCCTAATTATGAATTTATAGTATGTTTGTGTTCAGAAGTTTCTTCCACAAGTATCAACTTCATATCCTTGAGAATGCCATGACAATTTCAGGTTTTCTTCCAATAGTATTGTGAAGAAAACAAAACTGTCAATAACCTGGAGAATGTCGTGAGAGTACTGACCTGGCAGTGTTGCTTTTTGGGCCCTTTCATTGCTTGCTCATGGATCATAGAGCGCATAGGTCATACATACACGTGCCATGTTTGTTGTGCCTGAAAAAAATTGGTTGAATGCCCCTTTATTTTCAGTCAAGTTTTTTTTTCAGTTGGTCTCAGATTTTTACTGGTTGGTATATTTGATTGAAGACCAATTCAATTTCAGTCGTTTGTAATATAGACACTCCTTTTTTTTTAATACCAAGTGTTCTCTATGGGGGAAGCCTATACGGCGCTACCGCTCACACCACCCCTCCTGCGCTGGGAGTTTTCATGGGCAAGCCCATTTTTTGCTTTTTTATTCGTATTTTCTTTTTCTTTCTTTTTTCCTCTCATTTTCTTTTGTTTTTTCCTTTTTCTTTCTTCTTTTCTCATCTTTACTTTTTCATTTTTTTGTGAAATTTCTTTTCAAATTCGTGAAGATTTTTTTGTTCATCGAATTTCAAAAAATGATCATCTATGTAAAAAAAAAAAAGGGTTCATCGAATTCAATATTTTCATCGGATTTAAAAAATGATCATCAAAATTTGTTCACCGACCTAAAAAATATTCATTAAATTAAAATTGTGTTCATCATTTTCAAAAAAAAGTTCAACAAATTCATTTTTTACCGAATTTAAAAGTTGTTATTCAAGTTTAAAAAACGTTCATCATTATAAAAGAATGCTTATAATTTTTTCCACAAAAATAAAAAATTGTTCATGAAAATATATTTTTAAGATTTTTGAAATCATGGACCTTTTTTGAACTCAAGAGCTGTTTTTGAGAAGTCAAAAATAACAATGTTTTTTTGCAATTTTAGAACCTTTTTGTAATTGCAAATTATTATAACATAAAATAAAACAGGAACAGAAAAAAAAATGAAAAGTACAACAAACTTATATATCTAAAAATACCCAACATAGTAAAAATCGTTTTATAATAAGCACACGGTTATATATATTCGCACTTTTTAAAAACTGGTCAAAATTCCCAAAAGTTGTTACATTTAAAAAATGCATTTAGAAATGTTCAGAAAAATGCTATTATTTTATTTTTATTTTTTAATAAATCATTTTGTTTTATTAAAAAATCATGTTTTCCGAAAAGAAAAGAAAAAAAACTAGAGACTATTCCGTGGATTATTCTTCAGTCAGGCGAAGAATGTCGAGGTGGCTTCTTAATGACCAATATTCAGCTGAGAAACAATAATCATGTTTATTAGAAGTGAATATAAGAAATGGTGTGTAATGATAACGAACTTCTTCAGGACTTCATGGAGTCCAAGGTTTGCTGGATGCGACGTTCAGCGAACAAAGTTGCCCATGTTTTATTTCGAGCCTACCGGTGTGATAACTTCAACAAGGCACACTGATTCCAACTCAAATAAAAAATTTACCTAATGACACATCGAATAGATTTTGCAAGATTCCATGCCCGTTGCAACGCACGGGCATTTGTACTAGTAATAATAAAGAGAATTGGGTTTCTGTCGTCCGTCATGAGAATTACCCCCGTAGTTGCTAATAATTACCCCCTTGCCACCGGTAAGTGAAAAAAAACGATTCGTTTTTTCCCTTCTCAAGTCGCCGCTGGATTAGTTTATTAGGGGTGAAAGTCCTTCCAATGCTAAAAGCGTTTGTGTAGCATAGTGGCATGTGCCTCACGGCTGCAAGCGGGAGTTCCGGGTTTGATCCCTGGTTCTTACATGTATTTTTTTGTTTTTATTTTTTTATACTTTGCTTTGTTTGGAAGTCAACCTGCAGCTCAGAAAAAGAGAGCCGAGAAAATTAGTTGCAACACGCTAGATGTTTGCAAATGCATAAATTGGCATCATTTTGTTAGCCATTTTGATCGATCTCACATTTAACTAATAGCTTCAGTTTAGTTTATACACAAATAAAAAAAAAACACAGTGCATGATGAACACAAAAGATGGTATCATGCATCAGAAGAAGATTCACTTACTTTCTCAAGTGAAATCAAAATACTGGCCATGTAGTTAATCAAACAAGCAAGCAGTAGCAGTATTATGCTACAAGAATAATACAAGTCAGCTAGCACCGTTATGGAATTGTGTTTTTAGTACTTATCTTCAATGTATATATTGTAATTTACGTTCTTTTGCATATTTTGGTTCCAACATTAGCATCATTTTGTTAGCCATTTTAATCGATCTCACATTTAACTAATAGCTTCAGTTTAGTTTATACACAAATGGAAAAAAAACACAGTGCATGATGAACACAAAAGATGGTATCATGCATCAGAAGAAGATTCACTTACTTTCTCAAGTGAAATCAAAATACTGCCCATGTAGTTAATCAAACAAGCAAGCAGTAGCAGTATTATGCTACAAGAATAATACAAGTCAGCTAGCACCGTTATGGAATTGTGTTTTTAGTACTTATCTTCAATGTATATATTGTAATTTACGTTCTTTTGCATATTTTGGTTCCAACATTAGCATATTTTTGATCTAGATTATCAGATTAGCACATGTACTCTTACAAAGGGGTGTTAAGGCAATCATGTAGTGCTGCATATATAACATGGAATTCAAGTTCTGACCAAATCACTAGAAACATATAGCAGTCTTTCTTCCAGATGATCGACAGAAAAGTAAAATTAGGAGGAAATACTCAAATCACATAGCAATCGCATTTCAACCCTAATAACAGTTCGTCAATTATCATTCATCTGCAGAATTTTTGTCTTGCCACGTTGAGTAAAAATCGAGCACAATTCCATATATGTGTGTGTGTTAATTGATGGTGGTCTGATCTATTTTTATTGATGTTAAAATATCCTTCGTTTGTATTTCAGTTGTTTTACTGAGATTATTTTCCTAGAAAACTACCATTGCATGTGCAGAAAACATAACATCATAAAATACAACATCTCGTCTTTATCTTGGCGAGTCCGATTATGCATTTGTTATTTTGAGATTATACGAGCAATGGTAGCGTGAACAACTTTATTCGAACCATGATCTTACTTCTTACAGAAGATATATAGATGAAAAATATAATGTACAATACTCCTAAGGCGGATATGATATTAGGCAATGGTATGTACACTTTCATGTCATTGTACACAACAGTAAAAATAAGGCGTCAATCCAGATAAGACGAGGACGTAAAAACACATACTCCATCCGTCCCAAAATAAGTGTCTCAACCTTAGTACAACTTTGTATTAAATTTAGTATAAAATTGAGACACTTATTTTGAAACGGAGGGAGTATAATCCTTTCATTTTTTTTTCATGCATGTTTTCACACCATGACAATGTTTTACTAGCGTGTTTCCCGTTGCAACGCACGGGCAATTTTCCTAGTGATTAAAAAATTAGAGAAACACACATTGCTTTATTAGTACATACAGATATAGATTGGGTTACATGTAAAGGTCATCAATGGAACTGTCACAACATACCAGCAGTTGCTCTACGTGTTGCCATAAGAATATACAATCTGACAACATTTTGTGTTGGATAATAGCATGCCTTTACTTTATTAGTTTTGTAGGAAAACGATATCGAGGGAAAGAAACTAAATAGATGCCACTAATGAATTTGTGTCTCCACTTTGTGTTTGCGGGCGCTCAATTGCAATTGAATTTATGGTTTCTTCTGGCGCAAGTTGTGCAACTATCTCACCTTTTGATACAATTGCTTTAAAAAGAGAATGAAGTTGTCATCAACTGATTCAGGTAGGCCAGGGGTTTCAACCTCCTTTTCGAAAAAAAGCAAAAATAAAATAAATAAAATGAACTGATTCAGGTCCAACTGAACTCTGATGTCTCTGCAGTTTCCCAGAAAACAGGACTCTGCAAAAGCAGTTCATCGGGCACACAACCTCCATAGGCTAGTTGAGTACACATGGCGGGGCAGGTAGCTACAATATGGACCCAACCACAAGAGCTGGATATATCAGACTAGTACCAAAACTTCTGTGCACATTAGTTACATCTTCAGCCAAGAAACACAAAACCTTTCAAGTCCTGATACATTTGGTATGTGCTGCAATCAAGCCGTATAAACCTATCCCACGAATGTTAGACTCAACTTTTACGAGGGCGATACACGGTAGATGGTTTGTGTCCCTTGTCGGTGGTGTAAGCAGTTTCGACGATTTCAAGTCTACGGGGGCAAATTAGTAGTTCACATGGGGTGAGTGACGAAGTAGTTGAAGTCATGGTGCCGGACTCCAAGCTGCTTGAGCCAGGAGTCTGCTGCGCCGAAGAGGGAGACGATCCTCTTATGATCTCCTGTCCTGGGGTTGGTCCACAGAGAGCCCTGTATCTTGTTTGCTGCGAGTCCAAACGGGGCTAGTGATACAGTGTTGGCCTTCTGGTCATTCTGTTTTCCACTGGCAGCTGAGCCATAGGTCATGGTCTCCGGTGCGTGATCTGTTCAGAAACATTAATAATGCCATCAATACAGCTAGTTGCGGTTTGGAAACAGTGTTCAAGGCATGTCACTAGGGCAGCTGTTATTAAGGACTACAGTACCAATCCCCGCAAGAAAAAGCAGGGTCAAGCTCAAAGAATTGGCTTGGTTTAGACTCTCTACTGCGATTAATTTTTTGCTGGGAAGTGGACAGCTGGTGTGTCTAAGTGCGGTTGCACACCGTTGCAATCCAAGCAAGCTTGCACCATCGATAAGTAAAAGAAGTGCCTGAAAGAACCCTTCCTTCATGGTAAAACATAGAAATTTCTACCCTTTAAGAAACAACTACAGATCTCTAAGAATAACTAACAAAGTCAAGCTATGTGACAAGAGAGTCTCTTTCTCCCCTTAACTGGGGAAAGAAACTGCTAGCACCTCCTTCTCTCGCAAGCAATTGTCTAATATACTTGAAAGCTAAGACACGGGGCCTTTTGAAACTGAAGATGAAGGTTTGGAAGCAAAATACCAAGCTGAACAAACCCTTGAAGAAAACGCTCATACTCTTGGAAGCTAAGCATCAATTGTTTGTTTGTGTGTGTGTGTGTGTGTGTGTGGTGGGGGGTAACATCTCATATCATACCAATTGGCAGTAAAAAACATATCTTGACATCAATGTATCTAACATGCATCTTTTCTGGAATATAGCAACATAACCAAACACGTTAAGCACAGTGTGCCTTTACCATATATACTCCACAGAATCTGAACAGTAGAAACCACTCAATCAATCGGTCTCAAGCAAGGTGGTCTCAAGCAAGGTGATTGAGAAAGCTGCAGTTCATTTCGAGTTTCTTCTACCTAGGGCCACCAGAATGCCACTCCTTTGTTAATTATAGTTTAAACATAGACCAACGATCCAGGAAAAGGTTTCCCCAAAGTACACAACACATATTCTGTGCTTGTGACCGACATACTTCTGCAGTGCATATTCTCATGTCATGTGACTGAAGCAAACCTTTGACTAAGCTAGCACACTTTTGTATTGATCAAATAGTCAAAGCCTAATATTTTAAGTGAATCAGTTCCAACTCACAGCTTGGTACAGAAGCAATGAAAGAGTGCATGTTTATAAGAGTGGTTGGGGAATGGAATTGTCATTGTGTCCCATGACCTTGCAGTCATCCTCTTCCAAGCACACCAACCCAATCTAACCGAAATCAGGAGAGAACATTCACATAGTGCAAGGTGAAATTTGACTCAGTCTCAGTGTGTCTACAGGATCATCTAAACAACACAAATGGACATCACCCCGAATCTAGGATGATTAATGACTAGCATCATTGTCACAGGTCATGCAGCAATGGCACAGAGTCCTATGGAAATGATGACGTTCTTGTGTCATTAGAGATGATCAAACTAGTCTAGTTAGTGTCTTACATGCAACAGCAACATACCTTGAAATGAAGAGGAAATGGTATGGTAAGTTAGGAAGCACGCAGACAAGTCCTTCACATTGCGTTGGTAGGGAATGTGGTAGATAGGATACCTAAATATAGAAGTAGTAAAGATAAATGACAATGTCAAGAAATAACAATTATCACAGAGAACAAAATGAATAGCCGAGAAAGGATTTCTGAACAGAGAAACAACACTTACTACCTAGACAGAAATGATGAGAGCAACACAGGTCAAACTAAACATAAACACTTCAATTCACTACAGAACTAAATAGGTACAGGTTGAGCACCACTGCTTGCAATCTAGAATTACAAGCAAGGAAAATAGGATGGCCAGGCCATGCAAGCATGATTTGTGAAGAAACTCTTATGTTGTGTGATTGCTTGTCTGCCAAAATTTCTTTCTTTTAAAGAATAAAACTAAAGGGGGTAAGTTTGATCATACCAGGCAACTGACATCCAACTGACGGGCGAAAGGTCGACACTCTTCAGCGATGTCAACCCGGGAAAGCCCTGGGATAGTTCATATACCTGGCAGAAACAAACAGCTAAGAATAGAGATAGCACGACTAGGATAAGCTACTAGAAGATTTGTCATAGAAATTCACCTTATCCATGAGTGGGATCCTCCCATAAGGAGAGCAAACTTCAAAGAACTCAAAGTACAAATGGCCAGGTCGCCTCCTGTTCCCCCCTACCACGTCGCAGTTAAATGAGTCGTCAGATGTTGAGCTCCAGGATCTTGACATCTTCTCATTGTCGTCGTCATCGCTCCAGAAGTCCATGCCATAATCCTCACCAAAACTCCTACAGGCAAAGATAAAACTGGTTCAATCTCCATCCAGAAATCAACATGAAGTGAAATTCAAGTATGGTTATCTTGGTGCAGACCTGGACGCATTCAGGACTTTGTTGGTGTATAGCTGTATCCCTGACAAGTACGGGACGTAGTACTGAACCACTTTGTCCCCTCCGTGCAGCTGCACGGTGGCTCCGGCGCCGTACGCGCTCCACTCATAGTACTGCTCCCACAGGTCGGCGAGGTTGAAGTACTCGACGCTGTCGGCGTCGGCATGGTGCCACGCGTCATTCGACAGCCGGCCATTGGTCTGGATCAACATGATGAGCAGGGTCTCAGTCTCAGATTAAGACATGACAAGTATGCATAGCCTGCCCGCCTAGGACTGAAGGGCAGTCATTAATACTAGAACAGTTGAGCAGCGGGCCGAAATCGACAAGCCAAAGGTAGGAATTTATGCCCGCGGCCGTCGCCACCGAGGACGCATCCCAATCAGGCAAGAGTAGGGAGGGAAGCACAGCTTGGCAGCAGTACCAGTAGGTAAATAATTTCTCAAAATGAACAAGGAACAAATATGTACTACTACTAAAGCAGTAGTTGTACTTGTAATTATTCAGCATATCCGGTGTGCGAGCGAAGAAGCAGCGAGCAGTAATTCAGTGGCCATGCCGTGAGGCGGAGCGGAGGAACAGAGGTGACGCGAGCGGATCAGCGGAGGAGTAATGGCGAATCCTAAAACTCCCGAGAATCGTACTGGCGCGGATCGCGTGGGCAGGCGCGGGGTTTACGGGGGAGGGGAGCGTCACCTTGGGGAGAATGTGCGTGTCGACTGTCGGGGTGGTGCAGTCGAGGAAGCGCTGCAGATTGGACGGCGAGCGGCCGTCCTCCACCCTGTGCCCGCCCATGGCCCCTCCGCGCCCACGCGCCTCCTTCGTCCCCGCGCGAGGCCGAGCGCGCCCGCCGCTCTCCACGGCCGCGGCGATCGGAATCGCTCGCTCGCTCCCGAGGAAGAGGAAGGGGCCGAGCAGGAGAAGGAGAAGAATCCGAAGGAACCTTGGCGCCGCTGCGCAGGAAGGCGGTGCAGGGAGAAGGATTGGCGAGAGGGGGAGTGGGAGGAGGGAGCGAGGGGGGAATGGTGGCTTTATTCGTCGGAGGGGAGGGAGGGAGGGGGGGAAGGGAAGCCGCGGGGCGGGGTGCGAAACCGGCTACGGTTTGCTTTGCGCTCTGCCTCTTCTCTCTCTCTCTCTCTCTCCTCGCGTTGGCCTTGTCGGACGCCAACGCAAACGCTTCCGTGCTGGCGCGCGCGCGCGGTCTCTCCCCTTCTCATCCCCCCACGTCAACCCGGGGCGGGGGGCGGCGAGTCGAGCCTGTGGTGTGGTCCACTCCAGCTTAGCCGACCCGTTACCACTAGCCCGTCAGGGCCAGGTCGTCGCGTGTCTCTGCGTCAAAAAATCCAGACTCGATCCGCAATCCTTTTTTTCGAGAGAGAAAAAAAATGGCAAACCGTGACGTGAATCACGTTTCGAAAAGATTTTGTTTTCACAAATCGAGAAAAGATTTTCTTTCAGAGAATAGATTGTGAAATCCGAGCTGAAAATGAAGCGCTGGCGTCCGATAAGATAATCCGTTAGCCCGCGGGCGGACCTGACTGGATTTTTTCAGTTAAATACTGCTTTCCAGCTTTGACCCTCTGCCGTCTCGTCACGCAGCTCACGTAACCAAAGCCACGAACCGTTCAACTCGTCCAGTACTCCACAAGGAACCCTCTCCGCAAAAATAAAATAAATGCTCTGCACATAAAAGAAAATTGTTGTACAGATAGAGGACGGAAAGTTCTCTAAAATAAAGATAGAGGACGGAAAGCCACATCAATTTTCGGCCGATCCGCCGGATACCCCCACGCAATACATTTTGGCTCATTTTCTGAGTCGCTGACGATAAACATATGCTGACTGGATTTTCTTACCACTGATATGTGATAAACATGTCTTTCTATAATACATGATGCGCATGCTTGCGCGTATTGGAGAAAAAAAACATGTTTTTCTTTCTAATCCGTCCATTTTGCCGGTGTCGTATGCTTACTTGTTTTAGGGGGAGATGTATACTTTTGGTATTGTTGTTTGATATATGCCGTTAAGTTTTAATTTTGGTTCCCCCCAAAAAGTTTGGTTGTGTGCATCTCCCGGCAAGTAATCTTCAATTGTATATACCTACTCCTATAACAAAAAGATAAGCTTTGTATTGGTATTGCTTTGCTAGTCATTTTCATTTATGTCATTTTGTGGAAATGTGTGATTAGTTTTCTGCGTACGTAGGTGGCATCTTGCTTTCTTGTGTTTCTTGTGCGAGCCGTTTTAGCTGAGGCTCATCCATTCATAAAGTTCAAAATGGATGGATTGGATAGGGTGAAAGCCATATTGATAAGATACGATGTGATCAAAAAAAGAAAAGAAAAAAGATACGATGTGGATAACTGGAAATAGGTACAGACGGGTCGCAATTATTAATTAAAATTGGTAGAACGTCCACTTTGCGGGTCTTTGGGTATAGTATCTTTGCGGGTCTGCACGGCTCCCCCTCCCTCCCCTCGCGTCGCCCTTGCTAGGGCGACTCGGGGGGTCCAAACCCTAGCTTCGCCGCCTCCCCCCTTTCCCCTCCCTTCCCCCCTCGCTGCCGCCTGAGGCCGTCGCTGGCAACCCCGGGGCGCTGCCGAGGAAGGTGGCGGCGGGGCCCCGGTTGCCCTGCCTCTACTGCAGAGGGGGGAGACTTCTCCGGGGCGGCGGCCCTGGTCGAAGAGGCGTCACCGGCCCTACGACAGGCGGTGGAGCGGGCGTGGGCCGACGATTCTGGCCGTGTGTGTGAACGACGGGTGAACCGGAAGACAAGAGCCTTGGTGCAGCGACAGTTGTGGCCGCCGGCAGCGCCAGATCTGGTCGCCCCTGCCTCCCCTGTTAGGAGAGCTTCGCCCCGGACGGATCCGGCCAGCTTCTTTGTGTTGGGTAACGTAGCAGAAATTCAAAATTTTCCTACGTGTCACCAAGATCTATCTATGGAGAAACCAGCAACGAGGGGAAGGAGAGTGCATCTACATACCCTTGTAGATTGCTAAGCGGAAGCGTTCAAGTGAACGGGGTTGATGGAGTTGTATTCGCCGTGATCCAAATCACCGATGATCAAGTGCCGAACGGACGGCACCTCCGCGTTCAACACACGTACAGCCCGGTGAAGTCTCCCATGCCTTGATCCAGCAAGGAGAGAGGGAGAGGTTGAGGAAGACTCCATCCAACAGCAGCACAACCGCGTGGTGGTGGTGGAGGAGCGTGGTGATCCAGCAGGGCTTCGCCAAGCACCGCGAGATATGAGGAGAAAGAGAGGTAGGGCTGCGCCAAGAGGGAGATTGAATCGCATGTTGGGCAGCCCCAAAACCTCAAGTATATATAGGGGGAGGGGAGGGGCTGCGCCCCCACCTAGGGTTCCCTCCCTAGGGGTGGCGGCAGCCCCCAGATCCCATCTGGGAGGCGGCCAAGGGGAGAGAGAGGGGGGCGCACCTAGGGTGGGCCTTAGGGCCCATCTGCGCCTAGGGTTTGCCCCCTCTCCTCTTGAGGGCGCCTTGGGCCTTGGTGGGGGGCGCACTAGCCCACCTGGGGCTGGTCCCCTCCCACACTTGGCCCATGCAACCTTCTGGGGCTGGTGGCCCCACCTGGTGGACCCCCGGACACTTTCGGTGGTCCCGGTACACTACCGGTGATGCCCAGAACACTTCCGGTGGCCAAAACCATACTTCCTATATATAAATCTTTACCTCCGGACCATTCCGGAACTTCTCGTGATGTCCGAGATCTCATCCGGGACCCCGAACAACATTCGGTAACCATGCATATCTATTCCCTATAACCCTAGCGTCATCGAACCTTAAGTGTGTAGACCCTACGGGTTCGGGAGACACGTAGACATGACCGAGACAACTCTCCGGCCAATAACCAACAGCGGGATCTGGATACCCATGTTGGCTCCCACATGTTCCACGATGATCTCATCGGATGAACCACGACGTCAAGGATTCAATCAATCCCGTATTCAATTCCCTTTGTCTACCGGTATAGTACTTGCCCGAGATTCGATCGTCGGTATCTCGATACCTTGTTCAATCTCGTTACCGGCAAGTCTCTTTACTCGTTCCGTAACACATCATCCCGTGATCAACTCCTTGATCACATTGTGCACATTATGATGATGTCCTACCGAGTGGGCCCAGAGATACCTCTCCGTCACACGGAGTGACAAATCCCAGTCTCGATTCGTGCCAACCCAACAGACACTTTCGGATATACCCGTAGTGCACCTTTATAGCCACCTAGTTACGTTGTGATGTTTGGCACACCCAAAGTATTCCTACGGTATCCGGGAGTTGCACAATCTCATGGTCTAAGGAAATGATACTTGACATTAGAAAAGCTTTAGCATACGAACTACACGATCTTGTGCTATGCTTAGGATTGGGTCTTGTCCATCACATCATTCTTCTAATGATGTGATCCCGTTATCAATGACATCCAATGTCCATGGTCAGGAAACCGTAACCATCTATTGATCAACGAGCTAGTCAACTAGAGGCTTACTAGGGACATGGTGTTGTCTATGTATCCACACATGTATCTGAGTTTCCTATCAATACAATTCTAGCATGGATAATAAACGATTATCATGAACAAGGAAATATAATAATAACCTATTTATTATTGCCTCTAGGGCATATTTCCAACAGTCTCCCACTTGCACTAGAGTCAATAATCTAGTTCACATCGCCATGTGATTAACACTCATAGAGTTTACTAGAGTTTGATCAGGTTATGCCTGTGAGAGAGGTTTTTAGCCAACGGGTCTGCAACATTCAGATCCGTATGTACTTTTGCAAATCTCTATGTCGTCTTGTAGATGTCGCTACTACGCTATATTTCAAAACAACTGTTCTACTATACGAATCCGGTTTACCCTACTCAGAGCTATTCGGATAGGTGTTAAGCTTGCATCGATGTAACTCTTTACGTCGAACTCTTTATCACCTCCATAACCGAGAAACATTTCCTTATTCCTCTAAGGATAATTTTGACCGCTATCTGGTGACCTACTCCTAGATCACCTTTGTACCCTCTTGCCAGACATGTAGCAAGGCACATATCAGGTGCGGTACTCGGCATGGCATACTGTATAGAGCCTATGACAAAAGCATAGGGGACGACCTTCATTCTTCCTCTTTCTTCTGCCGTGGTCGAGCTTTAAGTCTTGACTTCATACCTTACAACTCAGGCAAGAACTCCTTCTTTGACTGATCCATCTTGAACACCTTCAAGATCATGTCAAGATATGTGCTCATTTGTAAGTACCATTAAGCGTTTTGATCTATCCTTATAGATCTTGATGCTCAATGTTCAAGTAGCTTAATCCAGGTTTTCCATTGAAAAACACTTTTCAAATAACCCTATATGCTTTCCAGAAATTCTACATCATTTCTGATCAACAATATGTCAACAACATATACTTATCAGAAATTCTATAGTGCTCCCACTCACTTCTTTGGAAATACAAGTTTCTCATAAACTTTGTATAAACCCAAAATCTTTGATCATCTCATCAAAGTGTACATTCCAACTCCGAGATGCTTACTCCAGTCCTTAGAAGGATTGCTGGAGCTTTGCATACTTGTTAGCATCTTTCAGGATCGACAAAATCTTCTGGTTGTATCATATACAACCTTTCCTCAAGAACAAGGAAACAATATTTTGACATCCTATCTGCAAGATTTCATAAATAATGCAGTACCTGCTAATTCCAACAGACTCTTAGCATCGCTACGAGTGAGAAAGTCTCATCGTAGTCAACTCCTTGAACTTGTCGGAAAACATCTTAATGACAAGTCGAGCTTTCTTAATGGTGATACTTACCATCATTGTCCGTCTTCCTTTTAAAATCCATATGTACCCAACAGCCTTACGACCATCAAGTAGTTCTTCTAAAGTCTACACTTTGTTTTCATATATGGATCCTCTCTCGGATTTTATGGCCTCGAGCCTTTGATCGGAATCCGGGCCCACCATCGCTTCTCCATAGCTCGTAGGTTCATTGTTGTCTAGCAACATGACTTCCAAGACAGGATTACGTACCACTCTGAAGTAGTACGCATCCTTGTCGTCCTACGAGGTTTGGGAGTGACTTGATCCGAAGTCTCATGATCACTAAGCTTCCACTTCAATTGGTGTAGGTGCCATAGGAACAACTCCTGTGCCCTGCTACACACTAGTTGAAGTGATGGTTCAATAACCTCATCAAGTCTCCACCATCCTCCCACTCAATTCTTTCGAGAGAAACTTTTCCTTGAGAAAGGACCCGATTTGAGAAACAATCCCTATTGCTTTCGGATCTGAGACAGGAGGTATACCCAACTGTTTTGGGTGTCCTATGAAGATGCATTTATCCGCTTTGGGTTCGAGCTTATCAGCCTAAAACTTTTCACATAAGCGTCGCAGCCCCAAACTTTTAAGAAATGACAGCTTAGGTTTCTCTAAACCATAGTTCATACGGTGTCATCTCATCGGAATTACGTGGTGCCCTATTTAAAGTGAGTGCGGTTGTCTCTAATGCCTAACCCATGAACGATAGTGGTAATTCGATAAGAGACATCATGGTATGCATCATATCCAATAGGGTGCAGTTATGATGTTAGGACACACCATCACACTATGGTGTTCCAGGCAGTACTAGTCATGAAACAATTTCCACAATGTCTCAATTGTGTACCAAACTCGCAACTCAGATATTCATCTCTATGATCATATCATAGATATTTTATCCTCTTGTCACGACGATCTTCAACTTCATTCTGAAATTACTTGAACCATTCAATAATTCAGACTTGTGTTTCATCAAGTAAATATGCTCAGTATCTACTCAAATCATCTGTGAAGTAAGAGCATAACGATATCCACTGCGTGCCTCAGCACTCATTGGACTGCACACATCAAAATGTGTTACTTCCAACAAGTTGCTTTCTTGTTCCATTTTACTGAAACCGAAGCTTTCAGTCATCTTGCCCATGTGGTATGATTTGCATGTCTCAAGCGATTCAAAATCAAGTGAGTCCAAACGGTCCATCTGCATGGAGATTCTTCATGCGTATATACCAATATGACTTACATGGCAGTGCCACAAGTAGGTGGTACTATTATTACTATCTTATATCTTTTGGCATGAACATGTGTATCACTATGATCGAGATTCAATAAACCATTCATTTTAGGTGCAAGACCATTGAAAGTATTATTCAAATAAATAGAGTAACCATTATTCTCCTTAAATGAATAACCGTATTGCGATAGACATAATCCAATCATGTCTATGCTCAACGCAAACACCAAATAACAATTATTTAGGTTTAACACCAATCTCGATGGTAGAGGGAGCGTGCGATGCTTGATCATATCAACCTTGGAAACACTTCCAACACATCTCATCAGCTCACCTTTAGCTAGTCTCCGTTTATTCCGTAGCTTTTATTTCGAGTTACTAACACTTAGCAACCGAACCGGTATCTAATACCCTGATGCTACTAGGAGTACTAGTAAAGTACACATTCACATAATGTATATCCAATATACTTCTATCGACAGCCTTCTCATCTACCAAGTATCTAGGGTAATTCTGCTCCAGTGGTTGTTCCCCTTATTACAGAAGCACTCAGTCTCGGGTTTGGGTTCAACCTTGGGTTTCTCCACTAGAGCAGCAGCTGATTTGCCGTTTTATAAAGTATCCCTTCTTGCCCTTGCCCTTCTTGAAACTAGTGGTTTCACTAACCATCAACAATTGATGCTCCTTCTTGATTTCTACTTTCGCGGTGTCAAACATCGCGAATATTTCAAGGATCATCATATCTATCCCTGATATGTTATAGTTCATTACGAAGCTCTAGCAGCTTGGTGGCAATGACTTTGGAGAAACATCACTATCTTATCTGGAAGATCAACTCCCACTCGATTCGAGTGATTGTTGTACTCAGACAATCTGAGCACAAGCTCAATGATTGAGCTTTTCTCCCTTAGTTTGCAGGCTAAGAAAATTCGTCGGAGGTCTTATACCTCTTGACGTGGGCACGAGCCTGAAATCCCAATTTTTAGCCCTCGAAACATCTCATATGTTCCGCGACATTTCAAAAATGTCTTCGGTGCCTCAATTCTAAACCATTTAACATTACCGAACTATCATGTAGTCATCAAAACGTGTATGTTAGATGTTCGCAACATGCACAGACCACGTTCGAGGTCCAGCACACCGAGCGTTGCATTAAGGACATAAGCCTTCTATTGTCCGCATAATTGCTACTATCAACTTTCAACTATATTTTCTCTAGGAACATATCTAAAACAGTGGAACTAAAGCGCGAGCTTACGACATAATTTGCAAAGATATTTTGACTATGTTCAGGATAATTAAGTTCATCTTATGAACTCCCACTTAGATAGACATCCCTCTCGTCATCTAAGTGATTACATGATCCGAGTCAACTAGGCCGTGTCCGATCATCACGTGAGACGGACTAGTCATCATCGGTGAACATCTCATGTTGATCGCATCTTCTATACGACTCATGTTCGACCTTTCGGTCCTCCGTGTTACGAGGCCATGTCTGTACATGCTAGGCTCGTCAAGTTAACCTAAGTGTTTCGCATGTGTTCCGAGGCCATGTCTGTACATGCTAGGCTCGTCAACACCCATTGTATTCGAACGAAAGAATCTATCACACCCGATCATCACGTGGTGCTTCAAAACGACGAACCTTCGCAACGGTGCACAGTTAGGGAGAACACTTTCTTGAAATTTTAATGAGGGATCATCTTATTTACTACCGTCGTTCTAAGCAAATAAGATGCAAAAACATGATAAACATCACATGCAATAAAATAGTGACATGGTATGGCCATCATCACTTTGCTCCTTTTGATCTCCATCTTCGGGGCTCCATGATCATCATCGTCACCGGCATGACACCATGATCTTCATCATCATGATCTCCATCATCGTGTCTTCATGAAGTTGTCTCGCCAACTATTACTTCTACTACTACAGCTAACGGTTAGCAATAAAGTAAAGTAATTACATGACGTTTACGTTTGACACGCAGGTCATAAATAAATTAAGACAACTCCTATGGCTCCTGCCGGTTGTCATATTCATCGACATGCAAGTCGTGATTCCTATTACAAGAACATGATCATCTCATACATCACATATATCATTCATCACATCTTTTTGGCCATATCACATCACATGGCATACCCTGCAAAAACAAGTTAGACGTCCTCTAATTGTTGTTTGCATGTTTTACGTGGCTGCTATGGGTTTCTAGCAAGAACGTTTCTTACCTACGCAAAACCACAACGTGATATGTCAATTGCTATTTACCCTTCATAAGGACCCTTTTCATCGAATCCGATCCGACTAAAGTGGGAGAGACTGGCACCCGCTAGCCACCTTATGCAACTAGTGCATGTCAGTCGGTGGAACCTGTCTCACGTAAGTGTACGTGTAAGGTCAGTCCGGGCCGCTTCATCCCACAATGCCGCCGAATCAAGATTGGACTAGTAATGGTAAGCATATTGAACAAAATCAACGCTCACAACTACTTTGTGTTCTACTCGTGCAAAGAATCTACGCAATAGACCTAGCTCATGATGCCACTGTTGGGTAACGTAGCAGAAATTCAAAATTTTCCTACGTGTCACCAAGATCTATCTATGGAGAAACCAGCAACGATGGGAAGGAGAGTGCATCTACATACCCTTGTAGATCTCTAAGAGGAAGAGTTCAAGTGAACGGGGTTGATGGAGTTGTATTCGCCGTGATCCAAATCACCGATGACCAAGTGCCGAACGGACGCACCTCCGTGTTCAACACACGTACAGCCCGGTGACGTCTCCCATGCCTTGATCCAGCAAGGAGAGAGGGAGAGGTTGAGGAAGACTCCATCCAGCAGCAGCACAACGGCGTGGTGGTGGTGGAGGAGCGTGGTGATCCAGCAGGGCTTCGCCAAGCACCGCGAGATATGAGGAGAAAGAGAGGTAGGTCTGCGCCGAGAGGGAGATTGAATCGCATGTTGGGCAGCCCCAAAACCTCAAGTATATATAGGGGGAGGGGAGGGGTTGTGCCGCCACCTAGGGTTCCCTCCCTAGGGGTGGCGGCAGCCCCCAGATCCCATCTGGGAGGTGGCCAAGGGGAGAGAGAGGGGGGCGCACCTAGGGTGGGCCTTAGGGCCCATCTGCGCCTAGGGTTTGCCCCCTCTCCTCTTGAGGGCGCCTTGGGCCTTGGTGGGGAGGCGCACCAGCCCACCTGGGGATGGTCCCCTCCCACACTTGGCCCATGCAACCTTCTGGGGCTGGTGGCCCCACCTGGTGGACCCCCGGACACTTCCGGTGGTCCCGGTACACTACCGGTGATGCCAGAACACTTCCGGTGGCCAAAACCATACTTCCTATATATAAATCTTTACCTCCGGACCATTCCGGAACTCCTCGTGATGTCCGGGATCTCATCCGGGACTCCGAACAACATTCGGTAACCACGTATTTCTATTCCCTATAACCCTAGCGTCATCGAACCTTAAGTGTGTAGACCCTACGGGTTCGGGAGACACGTAGACATGACCGAGACAACTCTCCGGCCAATAACCAACAGAGGGATCTGGATACCCATGTTGGCTCCCACATGTTCCACGATGATCTCATCGGATGAACCACGATGTCAAGGATTCAATCAATCCCGTATTCAATTCCCTTTGTCTACCGGTATAGTACTTGCCCGAGATTCGATCGTCGGTATCTCGATACCTTGTTCAATCTCGTTACCGGCAAATCTCTTTACTCGTTCCGTAACACATCATCCCGTGATCAACTCCTTGATCACATTGTGCACATTATGATGATGTCCTACCGAGTGGGCCCAGAGATACCTCTCCGTCACACGAAGTGACAAATCCCAGTCTCGATTCGTGCGAACCCAACAGACACTTTCGGATATACCCGTAGTGCACCTTTATAGCCACCCAGTTACGTTGTGACGTTTGGCACACCCAAAGTATTCCTACGGTATCCGGGAGCTGCACAATCTCATGGTCTAAGGAAATGATACTTGACATTAGAAAAGCTTTAGCATACGAACTACACGATCTTGTGTTATGCTTAGGATTGGGTCTTGTCCATCACATCATTCTTCTAATGATGTGATCCCGTTATCAATGACATCCAATGTCCATGGTCAGGAAACCGTAACCATCTATTGATCAAGGAGCTAGTCAACTAGAGGCTTACTAGGGACATGGTGTTGTCTATGTATCCACACATGTATCTGAGTTTCCTATCAATATAATTTTAGCATGGATAATAAACGATTATCATGAACAAGGAAATATAATAATAACCTATTTATTATTGCCTCTAGGGCATATTTCCAACACTTTGCGGGCCGCTGGATCTCGCGTCATTGGGGTATTGGAGGCGGGGGATCGAAGACCGGGAGAAATCCCAGGCCGGCCTCTCTGGTCTTGGCGAAGGCGACGCTTGAGGGCGCTGCTCCCCTCCTTGGAGGCGCCGATCGGATCAGATCCGCCAGCCCCCTTTCCCTCTAGTCTCTCAGGTGAAAACCACAACTTTGTTGGGGGGCGGCGACGCCTTTGGCGTCGCATCCTTCCTGAAGGCGCCGTTTTTGGGAGCTAGGTGGGCATTGGGCTTCTCGGCGATGTGGTGGGTGTGCAGCGGCGACGGTAGCTGGTCTTCTAGGTCTACGGCGAGATCCTCAATGGCTCTTTGCATTCAGGAGCTATCATGGCAGAGGAGGCGTGCCTTGCCTCCCAGCGCTTGAGGGGAGCGGGTTCCCCTCCGGTGGCTCATTTCAGCGTCCCATGAGAGCTTAAGCTCCATTTTCAGTCAAGGCCTTAGGTTCTCAATGCCTTCTTGGGACACTATGGTACTGCTCTTCTCCGTCCGTTCCGGCATCTCTTTCTCATTCGTGTCCAGTCCGTGGGTTTTGGGGGTGCTCTGCTCCAGGTGAGCATTCAGTGGCTAGTCGGGTGAGCTCGGTTCCTTTCCAGATGCAGCATGACGGTGTCCTTCCTCCCAGGTTCTAGGGTGAACCGCTACACTGTCAACGGTTCGGCGCCTTCGAGCCAGGCGAGGAGGCAGGGGCCTTCTTTGACAGTGGAGTTGGGAGGACATGGCATGTCGGGGTCGCTGGTGATTTTGGCGACGGCGTGCCCTTCCTCACCATCAAAAGTGCTGCTCCTGTGCTGACATTCTCCTACTTTCTTGGTGACTTGTACGCTATTGAGGACCTACACATCTCTGAGCTGCGTGTCTCCATGTTTGATCATATTTAGCTTGGTGTGTGTGAGGCTTGTGAGCTGCTTTCCAGCGCCTTGTTATCTTGTTGTTTTTATGTTTTCTTGTGTTGGTTTCGATTTTGTAATCCTGACCGGTTAATGGCTTTGTTAATTCAAAGCCGGGCTCTTCTTGAGATTTCGTTCTAAAAAAAATCTTGCTAAGTGTCTGACATTTGGTTTTCTAAAATGCACTTATAAATCATGTTCTTTAATTAATTTGGTTCTGCACCTTGTTCGTCAAAGTAAACTTACGACCGCATCTCCTTTTAATTTTTTGAGCAAACATACAAACATGCAACTGCGTCTCCTTTCCACTGACAACTTTTTTTCTTCTGAACAAACATATTCATTTTGAATACAATTTTGCATTCCGACAACGTACAAAACCGGCATCCCGACAGCCCCGAGCCGGTTCACGTAGGATGCCACCAGTTAGGATCTATGTAGGAATCGTCCGATCTATTACACTCTGCTCACGAATTCGAGTCTCAGAGGAGAATTACAGGTACGGGTACAAGAATTTTGGAGAAGGGGATCGGGAAGGAAGAACCGTGCCGCCGCCGTGATCCTCCGGATGCCGGGGTCTTCGCGATGCGCCTCTTAAGTAGACAGCCGGCCAGTTGGGCTCAGTGGACCCATTGCGGCCCAGTTCTGGCTGGGTTGGGCCTCCTGGTCCTGGTGGGTCGAGAGGCAGCGATCTGGTCGCTGCCGTCCGGGCCCTTCCTGTCAGCGGTCGCAGCAGAAGTGGTTGGCGTAGGGGCGCTGACATCCCCTCCTCCTTGCGACGAGGCTTGCCCCCAAGCCTCTGCTGCAGGAAAGCGAGCTTGCAGAGCCACTCGGTCTTCCCAAGTGTCTTCCAGGGTTGATTCATCCGACCAACGAACGCGAACTTGTTCGACCATGGCACCATTCCTCTTGCGCCAACGTCGCTAGAGGACTGCGACTGGAACAACTGGAACATTAGTATGGCAAGGAAGATCAGAGTGAGGCAGCGTACCCGGGCGCAGGCAGTGGCGTAGCTGGGAAACATGGAAGACAGGGTGCACTTGAGCTTGCGGTGGCAGTTCCAGTTTATAAGCTGAGTCTTTGATCTTGGCGACGATCGGATACGGTCCATAGTACTTGAATGCCAGCTTGTGGTTGGCACGTCTTGCGACAGAAGTTTGAATGTAAGGTTGAAGCTTGAGATAAACTGAATCACCCACAGAGAAGGTGCGCGGAGATCGGCGCTTATCTGCCTGAGCTTTCATGTACTGCTGTGCCCTGTTTAAGTGTTGCTGCAACAGGTCTTGGATAACGGCGCGCTCGTCCAGCCAAGAATGCAGTGCAGGCACCGTGCACTCGCTGGTAGGAGTGATCCCCTAGTGTCTTGGTTCATGTCCGAACATCGCTTTGAACGGTGACATGCCGATGCTGGAATGATATGAAGTATTGTACCAAAATTGCGCCAATGGTATCCAGTGACTCCACCTGGTTGGGCAGGCGTGCACAAAGCAGCGGAGGTAAGTTTCAAGGCATTGATTGACCCTTTCAGTTTGCCCGTCTGTTTGCGGATGATTTGCTGTGCTCAGTCGCAATTGGGTGCCCGCGTACTTGAACAATTCCTGCCAGAAATGGCTTGTGAAAACAGGGTCACGATCTGATACGATCGAAGCTGGGAAGCCGTGGATCCTGTAAACGTTGTTCATGTATAGAAGCGCAACCTTGGCTGCAGTATAAGGATGCGCCAGAGGAAGGAAGTGACCAAACTTGGTGCGTTTGTCCACAATGACCCAGATGCAGTTGTGTTTACCAGATTACGGGAGTCCGTCAATGAAATCCATCGTAATCATCTCCCACGGCTGTTGTGGAATCGGCAGAGGCTGAAGCAGACCCGGAGACGCTGCTCTGTCCGGTTTAGCTTGCTGACAAGTCGGGCAACAGCGCACGTAGTGCAGCACGTGCGTCTTCATCTTAGGCCATGCGAACAAACGACAGACGCGTCGGAAAGTAGTTGGGAACCCGGAGTGCCTGTTGGGGAACGTTGCAGAAAATTAAAATTTTTCCTACGGTTTCACCAAGATCCATCTATGAGTTCATCTAGCAACGAGTATTCAGATTAGATAGCATCTACATACCACTTTGTAGATCGCAACGGAAGCGTTCGAGTGAACGTGGATGAGGTAGTCGTACTTGCCGTGATCCAATTCACCGATGATCTAGTACCGAACGGACGGCACCTCCGCGTTCAACACACGTACGGGACGGGAGACGTCTCCTCCTTCTTGATCCAGCAAGGGGGGAGGAGAAGTTGAGGAAGATCCAGCACGACGGTGTGGTGGTGGATGCAGCAGAACTCCGGCAGGGCTTTGCTAAGCAACTACGGGAGGAGGAGGAGGTGTTGCAGGGAGGAGGGAGGAGCCAGGGCATTGGGTGCGCAGCCCCCCTCCCCTGCCCCCCTTTATATAGGCCTCTTGGGGGGGGGCGCCAGCCCTGGGAGATCCAATCTCCCAAGGGGGCGGCGGCCAGGATGGTTTCCCTCCCCCCCAAGCCATCTAGGAGGTGCCTTCCACCACTAGGACTCCTCCTAGATGGAACCCTAGGCGCATGGGCTCTTTGGGGCTGGTTCCCCTTGGCCCAAGCAGGCCAAGGCGCACCCCCTAAGGCCCATGTGGCCCACCAAGGCAGGTGGCCCCACCTGGTGGACCCCCGGGACCCCTCCGGTGGTCCCGGTACAATACCGATAACCCCGAAACTTGTCCCGATGGCCGAAACAGCACTTCCTATATATAATTCTTTACCTCCAGACCATTCCGGAACTCCTCGTGACGTCCCAGATCTCATCCAGGACTCCGAACAACATTCGGGTTACTGCACATACATATCCCTACAACCCTAGCGTCACCGAACCTTAAGTGTGTAGACCCTACGGGTTCGGGAGACATGCAGACATGACCGAGACGGCTCTCGGGCAATAACCAACAGCGGGATCTGGATACCCATGTTGGCTCCCACATGCTCCACGATGATCTCATCGGATGAACCACGATGTCGAGGATTCAATTAATCCCGTATACGATTCCCTTTGTCAATCGGTATTTTACTTGCCCGAGATTCGATCGTCGGTATCCCAATACCTCGTTCAATCTCGTTATTGGCAAGTCACTTTTCTCGTTCCGTAATGCATAATCCCGTGATCAAACACTTTGATCACCTTGAGCTCATTGTGATGATGCATTACCGAGAGGGCCCGGTGATACCTCTCCGTCAAGCGGAGTGACAAATCCCAGTCTCGATCCATGTCAACCCAACAGACACTTTCAGAGATACCCGTAGTATACCTTTATAGTCACCCAGTTACGTTGTGACGTTTGGCACACCCAAAGCACTCCTACGGTATCCGGGAGTTACACGATCTCATGGTCTAAGGAAAGGATACTTGACATTGGATAACTCTAGCAAACGAACTATGCGATCTTATGCTATGTTTAGGATTGGGTCTTGTCCATCACATCATTCTCCTAATGATGTGATCCCGTTATCGATGACATCTAATGTCCATAGTCAGGAAACCATGACTATCTGTCGATCAACAAGCTAGTCAACTAGAGGCTCACTAGGGACATGTTTGTTGTCTGTTATTCACACATGTATTACGATTTCCGGATAACACAATTATAGCACGAATAAAGACAATTATCATGAATAAGGAAATATAATAATAATGCTTTTATTATTGCCTCTAGGGCATATTTCCAACAGTATCCCACTTGCACTAGAGTCAATAATCTAGTTACATTGTGATGAATCGAACACCCATAGAGTTCTGGTGCTGATCATGTTTTGCCTTAGGGAGAGGTTTAGTCAAGGATCTGCGACATTCAGATCCGTGTGCACTTTTACAAATTTCTATGTCTCCATCTTGAACATTTTCACGAATGGAGTTGAAGCGACGCTTGATGTGCCTGGTCTTCTTGTGAAACCTGGGCTCCTTTGCAAGTGCAATAGCTCCAGTGTTGTCACAGAAGAGCTTGATTGGCCCCGACGCATTGGGTATGACTCCGAGGTCGGTGATGAACTCCTTCACCCAAATTGCTTCATGTGCTGCCTCCAAGGCTGCCATGTACTCCGCTTCACATGTAGATCCCGCCACGACGCTTTGCTTGCAACTGCACCAGCTTACTGCCCCACCATTCAAAATATACACGTATCCGGTTTGTGACTTAGAGTCATCCAGATCTGTGTCGAAGCTAGCGTCGACGTAACCTTTTACGACGAGCTCTTCGTCACCTCCATAAACGAGAAACATTTCCTTGGTCCTTTTCAGGTACTTCAGGATATTCTTGACCGCTGTCCAGTGTTCCTTGCCGGGATTACTTTGGTACCTTCCTACCAAACTTACGGCAAGGTTTACATCAGGTCTGGTACACAGCATGGCATACATAATAGAACCTATGGCTGAGGCATAGGGGATGACGCTCATCTCTTCTATATCTTCTGCCGTGGTCAGACATTGAGCTGAGCTCAATTTCACACCTTGTAATACAGGTAAGAACCCTTTCTTAGATTGATCCATATTGAACTTCTTCAATATTTTATCAAGGTATGTGCTTTGTGAAAGACCTATGAGGCGTCTCGATCTATCTCTATAGATCTTGATGCCTAATATATAAGCAGCTTCTCCAAGGTCCTTCATTGAAAAACTCTTATTCAAGTAGGCCTTAATGCTGTCCAAGAGTTCTACATCATTTCCCATCAAAAGTATGTCGTCTACATATAATATGAGAAATGCTACAGAGCTCCCACTCACTTTCTTGTAAACACAGGCTTCTCCATAAGTCTGTGTAAACCCAAACGCTTTGATCATCTCATCAAAGCGAATGTTCCAACTCCGAGATGCTTGCACCAGCCCATAAATCGAGCGTTGGAGCTTGCACACCTTGTCAGCATTCTTAGGATCGACAAAACCTTCCGGCTGCATCATATACAATTCTTCCTTAAGGAAACCATTAAGGAATGCCGTTTTGACGTCCATTTGCCATATCTCATAATCATAGTATGCGGCAATTGCTAACATGATTCGGACGGACTTCAGCTTCGCTACCGGTGAGAAAGTCTCATCGTAGCCAATTCCTTGAACTTGTCGATAACCCTTAGCGACAAGCCGAGCTTTATAGATGGTCACATTACCATCCGCTTCTGTCTTCTTCTTAAAGATCCATTTATTTTCTATGGCTCGCCGTTCAACGGGCAAGTCAGTCAAAGTCCATACTTCGTTTTCATACATGGATCCTATCTCGGATTTCATGGCTTCCAGCCATTTGTCGGAATCCGGGCCCGCCATTGCTTCCTCATAGTTCGAAGGTTCACCGTTGTCTAACAACATGATTTCCAAGACAGGGTTGCCGTACCACTCTGGTGCGGAACGTGTCCTTGTGGACCTTCGAATTTTAGTAGGAGCTTGATCAGAAGCATCTTGATCATCATCATTAATTTCCTCTCTAGTCGGTGCAGGCTCCTCAGAAACGTTTTCTTGAGTTTCGCCATTTTCCGGTTCAAGAGGTAACACTTCATCAAGTTCTACTTTCCTTCCACTTACTTCTTTCGAGAGAAACTATTTCTCTAGAAAGGATCCATTCTTGGCAACAAAGATCTTGCCTTCGGATCTGAGGTAGAAGGTATACCCAACAGTTTCTTTAGGGTATCCTATGAAGACGCATTTTTCCGACTTGGGTTCGAGCTTTTCAGGTTGAAGTGTCTTCACATAAGCATCGCATCCCAAACTTTTAGAAACGACAGCTTAGGTTTCTTCCCAAACCATAATTCATACGGTGTCGTCTCAACGGATTTCGACGGAGCCCTATTTAAAGTGAATGCGGCAGTCTCTAAAGCATAGCCCCAAAAAGATAGCGGTAAGTCGGTAAGAGACATCATAGATCGCACCATATCTAATAGAGTGCGATTACGACGTTCGGACACACCATTACGCTGAGGTGTTCCAGGCGGCGTGAGTTGTGAAACTATTCCACATTTTCTCAAGTGTGTGCCAAATTCGTGACTCAAGTATTCTCCTCCATGATCTGATCGTAGAAACTTGATCTTTCTATCACGTTGATTTTCAACCTCACTCTGAAATTCCTTGAACTTTTCAAAGGTCTCAGACTTGTGTTTCATTAAGTAGATATACCCATATCTACTCAAGTCATCAGTGAGGGTGAGAACATAACGATAGCCTCCGCAAGCCTCAACACTCATTGGACCGCACACATCGGTATGTATGATTTCCAATAAGTTGGTTGCTCGCTCCATTGTTCCTGAGAACGGAGTCTTGGTCATTTTACCCATGAGGCATGGTTCGCACGTGTCAAATGATTCATAATCAAGAGACTCTAAAAGTCCATCTGCATGGAGCTTCTTCATGCGTTTGACATCTATGTGACCAAGGCGGCAGTGCCACAAATATGTGAGACTATTGTTATCAACTTTCACTCTTTTGGTATTCACACTATGAATATGTGTATCATCACGTACGAGATTCATTAAGAATAAACCATTAACCATCGGAGCATGACCATAAAACATATCTCTCATATAAATGGAACAACCATTATTCTCTGATTTAAATGAGTAGCCATCTCGAATTAAGCGAGATCCAGATACAATGTTCATGCTCAAACTTGGCACTAAATAACAATTATTGAGGTTTAAAACTAATCCCGTAGGTAAATGTAGAGGCAGCGTGCCGACGGCGATCACATCAACCTTGGAACCATTCCCGACGCGCATCGTCACCTCATCCTTCGTCAGTCTCCGTTTATTCCGCAGCTCCTGCTTTGAGTTACAAATGTGAGCAACTGCACCGGTATCAAATACCCAAGAGCTACTACGAGTACTGGTAAGGTACACATCAATTACATGTATATCACATATACCTTTGGTTTTGCCGGCCTTCTTGTCCGCAAAGTATTTGGGGCAGTTCCGCTTCCAGTGACCACTTCCCTTGCAATAAAAGCACTCAATTTCGTGCTTGGGTCCATTCTTTGGCTTCTTCCCGGCAACTTGCTTACCGGGCGCGGCAACTTCCTTGCCGTCCTTCTTGAAGTTCTTTTTACCCTTGCCCTTCTTGAACTTAGTGGTTTTATTCACCATCAACACTTGATGCTCCTTCTTGATTTCTACCTCTGCTGATTTCAGCATAGCATATACTTCAGGAATGGTCTTTACCATCCCCTGCATATTGTAGTTCATCACAAAGCTCTTGTAACTAGGTGGAAGCAACTGGAGGATTCTGTCAATGACCGCTTCATCCGGGAGATTAACTTCCAGTTGAGTCAAGCGGTTGTGCAACCCAGACATTTTGAGTATGTGTTCACTGACAGAACCATTTTCCTCCATCTTACAGCTAAAGAATTTATCGGAGACTTCATATCTCTCGACCCGGGCATGAGCTTGGAAAACCATTTTCAGCTCTTCGAACATCTCATATGCTCCATGTCTCTCATAACGCTTTTGGAGCCCCGGCTCTAAGCTGTAAAGCATGCCGCACTGAACGAGGGAGTAATCATCGCAGCGTGACTGCCGAGCGTTCATAACATCTTGTTCTGCAGGGAGAATAGGTGCGTCACCCAGCGGTGCTCTTAGGACATAATCTTTCTTGGCAGCTATGAGGATGATCCTCAGGTTCCGGACCCAGTCCGTATAGTTGCTACCATCGTCTTTCAGCTTGGTTTTCTCTAGGAACGCGTTGAAGTTGAGGACTACGTTGGCCATTTGATCTACAAGACATATTGTAAATATTTAGACTAAGTTCATGATAATAAAGTTCATTTAATAAAATTATTTAATGAACTCCCACTTAGATAGACATCCCTCTATTAGTCATCTAAGTATTACATGATCCGAGTCAACTAGGCCGTGTCCGATCATCACGTGAGACGGACTAGTCAACATCGGTGAACATCTTCATGTTGATCGTATCTTCTATACGACTCATGCTCGACCTTTCGGTCTTCTGTGTTCCGAGGCCATGTCTGTACATGCTAGGCTCGTCAAGTCAACCTAAGTGTTTTGCGTGTGTAAATCTGTCTTACACCCGTTGTATGCGAACGTAAGGACCTATCACACCCGATCATCACGTGGTGCTTCGGAACGACGAACCTTAGCAACGGTGCACAGTTAGGGTGAACACTTTCTTGAAATTATTATGAGGGATCATCTTATTTACTACCGTCGTTCTAAGTAAACAAGATGCAAAACATGATAAACATCACATGCAATCAAATAATAAACGTGACATGATATGGCCAATATCACATAGCTCCTTTGATCTCCATCTTGGGGCTCCATGATCATCTTGTCACCGGCTTGACACCATGATCCTCATCATCATGATCTTCATCATCGTGTCTCCATGAAGTTGCTCGCCAACTATTACTTCTACTACTATGGCTAACGCGTTTAGCAATAAAGTAAAGTAATTTACATGGCGATTCTCAATGACACGCAGGTCATACAAAAATAAAGACAACTCCTATGGCTCCTGCCGGTTGTCATACTCATCGACATGCAAGTCGTGATTCCTATTACAATAGCATGAACATCTCATACATCACATATAGATCATTCATCATTCATCACAACTTTGGCCATATCATATCACAAAGCACTTGCTGCAAAAACAAGTTAGACGTCCTCTAATTGTTGTTGCAAGTTTTACGTGGCTGAATTAGGGTTCTAGCAAGAACGTTTTCTTACCTACGTTAAAACCACAACGTGATTTGTCAACTTATATTTACCCTTCATAAGGACCCTTTTCATCGAATCCGCTCCAACTAAAGTAGGAGAGACAGACACCCGCCAGCCACCTTATGCAACTAGTGCATGTTAGTCGGTGGAACCGGTCTCACGTAAGCGTACGTGTAAGGTTGGTCCGGGCCGCTTCATCCCACAATACCGCCGAAGCAAGATAAGACTAGTAGCGGCAAGAAGAGTTGACAACATCTACGCCCACAACAAATTGTGTTCTACTCGCGCAAGAAGAACTACGCATAGACCTAGCTCATGATGCCACTGTTGGGGAACGTTGCAGAAAATTAAAATTTTTCCTACGGTTTCACCAAGATCCATCTATGAGTTCATCTAGCAACGAGTATTCAGATTAGATAGCATCTACATACCACTTTATAGATCGCAAGGGAAGCGTTCGAGTGAACGTGGATGAGGTAGTCGTACTTGCCGTGATCCAATTCACCGATGATCTAGTACCGAACGGACGGCACCTCCGCGTTCAACACACGTACGGGACGGGAGACGTCTCCTCCTTCTTGATCCAGCAAGGGGGGAGGAGAAGTTGAGGAAGATCCAGCACGACGGTGTGGTGGTGGATGCAGCAGAACTCCGGCAGGGCTTCGCTAAGCAACTACGGGAGGAGGAGGAGGTGTTGCAGGGAGGAGGGAGGAGCCAGGGCATTGGGTGCGCAGCCCCCCTCCCCTGCCCCCCTTTATATAGGCCTCTTGGGGGGGGGCGCCAGCCCTGGGAGATCCAATCTCCCAAGGGGGCGGCGGCCAGGATGGTTTCCCTCCCCCCCAAGCCATCTAGGAGGTGCCTTCCACCACTAGGACTCCTCCTAGATGGAACCCTAGGCGCATGGGCTCTTTGGGGCTGGTTCCCCTTGGCCCAAGCAGGCCAAGGCGCACCCCCTAAGGCCCATGTGGCCCACCAAGGCAGGTGGCCCCACCTGGTGGACCCCCGGGACCCCTCCGGTGGTCCCGGTACAATACCGATAACCCCGAAACTTGTCCCGATGGCCGAAACAGCACTTCCTATATATAATTCTTTACCTCCAGACCATTCCGGAACTCCTCGTGACGTCCCAGATCTCATCCAGGACTCCGAACAACATTCGGGTTACTGCACATACATATCCCTACAACCCTAGCGTCACCGAACCTTAAGTGTGTAGACCCTACGGGTTCGGGAGACATGCAGACATGACCGAGATGGCTCTCGGGCAATAACCAACAGCGGGATCTGGATACCCATGTTGGCTCCCACATGCTCCACGATGATCTCATCGGATGAACCACGATGTCGAGGATTCAATTAATCCCGTATACGATTCCCTTTGTCAATCGGTATTTTACTTGCCCGAGATTCGATCGTCGGTATCCCAATACCTCGTTCAATCTCGTTATCGGCAAGTCACTTTTCTCGTTCCGTAATGCATGATCCCGTGATCAAACACTTTGATCACCTTGAGCTCATTGTGATGATGCATTACCGAGAGGGCCCGGTGATACCTCTCCGTCAAGCGAAGTGACAAATCCCAGTCTCGATCCATGTCAACCCAACAGACACTTTCAGAGATACCCGTAGTATACCTTTATAGTCACCCAGTTACGTTGTGACGTTTGGCACATCCAAAGCACTCCTACGGTATCCGGGAGTTACACGATCTCATGGTCTAAGGAAAGGATACTTGACATTGGATAACTCTAGCAAACGAACTATGCGATCTTATGCTATGTTTAGGATTGGGTCTTGTCCATCACATCATTCTCCTAATGATGTGATCCCGTTATCGATGACATCTAATGTCCATAGTCAGGAAACCATGGCTATCTGTCGATCAACAAGCTAGTCAACTAGAGGCTCACTAGGGACATGTTTGTTGTCTGTTATTCACACATGTATTATGATTTCCGGATAACACAATTATAGCATGAATAAAGACAATTATCATGAATAAGGAAATATAATAATAATGCTTTTATTATTGCCTCTAGGGCATATTTCCAACAGTGCCCACCCAGGGGACTATCATGAAATGCTCCCATGATCTTCTGTTGAAGCGCTGTTGATCCCCCTAGCCAGATACACCCACGGAAGCGGATTATGCCCTGCTGCAGAGTGAAACGCCCTTTGGAGTCTTCTTTAATTGCCAGTTGTTCCAGGAGCTTCTGTGCCTGAGGATTGCAATTGTAACTTGCCACGACATCTTCAAGCCAGGTTGGCTAGCACGAAGTGACAGCAGAAAGGATCTCTGACGAACAGGCGCGTGACAGAGCGTCCGCTGCTGTGTTTTCGGTCCCTTTCTTGTATCGAATGGTATAACGCAGTCCCAAAAGCTTGGTGAAAGCACGCTGCTGCCACGAGGTGGAAAGGCGCTGTTCCTCAAGGTGTATCAGACTTTTCTGGTCAGTGTAGATGATGAACTCATTGTGCTGCAGATATGGCCTCCACTGGTCCACTGCAACCACTATGGCGAGGTATTCCTTTTCATACGTTGAGAGGCCTTGGTACCTGGGGCTCAGGCTCTTGCTCATGAAAGCTATCGGATGCCCTTCCTGCTGCAACACTGCCCCGATTCCCTTGTCACAAGCGTCCGTTTCTATGGTGAATGTCTTGGTGAAATCCGGTAGTGCCAAAACAGGAGCTGTTATCAGTTGTTGTTTGAGCAGTTGGAACGCTTGAGCAGTATTGTCGGTCCAGACGAAAGGAGTGCCTTTCTTGAGGAGATTGAACAGTGGTCTGGCGATGATGCCGAAACCTTGAACGAAACGGCGATAATAGCCCGCAAGCCCGAGGAATTGTCGGACCTGTTTGGCGTCCTGCGGAGTCGCCCACTCTTGCACCGCCTGGATTTTGCTTGGGTCCGTGGCCACACCCTTCTCGCTGATGACATGGCCCAAGTAAGAGAGCTATTGCTGACCAAATTCACATTCAGATCTCTTGACCTTCCATTGATCCTTGTGCAGCAGCTCCAGAACCTGACGAATGTGAGAGACATGTTCTTCCCAGGTGCGGCTGAATACCAAAATGTCGTCGAAGAACAGGAGCACACAGTGTCGGAGGAGTGGGTGCAGGGTGTCTGTGAGCACACTGATGAAAGTTGCTGGTCCGCCCGCTAATCCGAAAGAGAGCACTTTGAACTCATAATGGCCCGAGTGCGTCTGGAAGGCAATCTTGAATTCTTCCCCCTCTGCCAGGCGTATTTGATGATACCCTGCCCGCAGATCAAGTTTGGAGAACCACTTTGCTCCATGTAATTCATCCAGCAGTTCTTCGATCACGGGTACAGGAAATTTGCTGACGCGCGTCATGGCATTAAGGTGGCGGTAGTCGATGCACAGCCGCCACATCCCGTCCTTCTTTTTGACTAGGATTGCTGGCGACGAAAAGCTGCTATGACTGCGTTGTATGACCCCTGACTGGAGTAGTTCGGCCACTTGTCGCTCAATCTCTGATTTGTGCTCAGGCTTGTGTCGATACGGTCTGATGTTAACTGGTTGTGCGCCGGGCATCAGTGGTATGGTGTGGTCGTACGCACGGCGAGGTGGCAGACCTGTGGGTTTTTGGAACACGTCTTCAAATTCAGCTAGCACTTGCTGCAATTCAGGTGACTCTTCTGAAACCGGCGATCCCTCCCTGATTGGGCAGAGCAAGATGATGTGAAGGAGTGAGCCTTGGCGGTGCAGGTTCATGAGCTGAACTCGATTGATCACATGGCATGTCGTGGAGTTGGCCTCATGACCGAACAGGTGAGCTCGTCCCATGGCAGTGGGGAATTGGATGTACTTGGCGCGCCAGTCGACCGTCATAGGACTGTGTTGTTCAAGCCAATCCATACCGAGAATGGCATCGTACGTGCCCAGAGGAAGGATCTTCATGTTGGTGTTGAATTCGTGGCCTTGAGAAGACCACTGGCATGAGGGAATCTCAGCTGTGCAAGTGAGTTTGCCTCCATCAGCAACACGGACACGACACGGTTGCTTGAGCGGCACAGCTCCTGACAGTTGTTGGGCGAGCTTCTGGTCGATGAAGGAGGTAGAGCTGCCGCTGTCAACGAGGAGTAGCACCTCGCGCCCTTGCATCGTGGCGAGCAGTTGGAAAGCCTTGGATGAGACGCTGCCGTCCAGCGCGGAGCGAGAAATGGCCATGACAGTGTCGCAGGTTGATGCAGTTGTCGTGGCTTCGTGTTGCTCGGCGTCCACGCCGAAAAGTTCGAGCATCTCCTCCACCACGTGTAGTTGTACCGTGGTGGGGCAGACGTGGTCTTGCCCCCAGCGCTCTCCGCACTTGAAGCAGAGGCCGCGCGCTCGGCGGTAGTCGCGGAGTGCCTTCACCTTGGACGTATCCGCACGCGCCGCCTCCGTGCCACGGCGATCGGCAGTACCGCTCGGTGGAACTGCACGCAGTGGTGGCAGAGGTAGGGGCAGCGCCGTGCCCGGGCGGTGGTGCGTCTCGGATGGTCGTGGTAGTGAGCCAAAGGCCCCGTCCGCCACTTCCTCCTGTAAGAGTGCCAGCGCGCACGCTGTATCCAGGTCCGGTGGTCGTTGCACCAAGACCACCGCTCGGATATCCTTCCGCAATCCCTCCACGAAGCGAGTGAGAAAATAGAATGGGTGAATTGTGTCAGAATATGAACTAAGATGATTAATGATGGATTCAAATTGCTCAATATAATCAGCAACCGTGGACGTTTGGTGCACGGTGTAAAACTGATGAATCAGTGTCTGGTGGCGGTCACGACCAAAGCGCGTGCATAGGAGGGTGGTAAATGATTCCCAATCATATTCAGCAAGTTTTTTCTGAATCGACTGTAGCCAAATAGATGCAGAACCAGAGAAATTCAACGCTGCCATCGGTACCCAAAAAGAGGGTAGAATTGCAAACATGGCAAAGTACTGTTCACAAAGGGTTTTCCACAATTTCGGGTTGTCTCCAGCGAACTGTGGAAACTGGATGGATGGGTGTGCCTGGCCCAAGCCGCTGAGCAGCTGACTGGCATGCGCAAACGGTGAAAGTGCATGAGGTGAAGGGGGGGCGTCGAACTGACCGTTTGCCGGGAGCGGCGGCGGCGTCAGGAAGGACGCCACAGGCAGCCCCCGTGTGTTGTTGAAGACGCCGTGGCCATCGGGCCCTGATGCAGTCGCGGCCGCGCCAAACACGGGCCCGATGTGGGTACCGGTCGTCGCAGGCTGTGGTTGACCCGCCCCTGGCGCCTGGTGCTGTACGCCTCTGAGCGTGATGGTGGCGGCGGTGGAGGCGCGTGTTGCAGGGCCGCCACCGAATCGGTCAGATCGGCGACGCGCCGCTCGAGATCGGGGCGCCATGCCACGAGATCGTCGACCTTGGCGTTGGAGGCTTGGATCGTGGCGGTGTGCTCCTTGAGCGTGGTCTCCAGACGCTCCAGGAAAGCCTGGATGGACGGATCCATGGCCATGAGGCGAATTCGCGCCTGACGCACAGCTCGTGTCTCCACGAACTGGGCCAGATCGACGCGGCGGAAGGGAGTGGGATTGGTCTCTGATACCAGATGTTAGGATCTATGTAGGAATCGTCTGATCTATTACACTCTGCTCACGAATTCGAGTCTCAGAGGAGAATTACAGGTACGGGTACAAGAATTTTGAAGAAGGGGATCGGGAAGGAAGAACCGTGCCGCCGCCGTGATCCTCTGGATGCCGGGGTCTTCGCGATGCGCCTCTTAAGTAGACAGCCGGCCAGTTGGGCTCAGTGGACCCATTGCGGCCCAGTGTTGGCTGGGTTGGGCCTCCTGGTCCTGGTGGGTCGAGAGGCAGCGGTCTGGTCGCTGCCGTCCGGGCCCTTCCTGTCAGCGGTCGCAGCAGAAGTGGTTGGCGTAGGGGCGCTGACACCACCGAGGACGCCAGGCAATGGACCCAGCATGAAAATTGTTATCCTTCACAAAATGTCCAAAACCATTAGCTGTCCTGGCCATAATTCCAATGAAATCCTTTCGGTCAGATGGTTAGGTTTGGCATGTGTGCTTGGTCGGCACATGCATTGGCCTATCCAAGGCCACCAAGCTGGAGCTTCAGTATGGTCCAAAAAAGGGCCCAAATAGTCTTGTCCTATGTGAAGAATGAAGTGCCCACTTCCAATATTGTGTTCAGTTGTTACTATTCATTTTACTCTGTGAAAGTCAAGAGAACAAGAAGAGAAATGTGGCCCGCCCATTTGATACTTCCAACTGAGGGGTGATGTGATGGGGAAGGGTATCTTCATTTGGGAACGCTTGCTTCAGTTTTCTTGGAGAAAGCATTTGATCCCGAATTCCTTCTACCCTTGCCTGGCTACATTGGAAAGGTGTAATGGAGATGCTGTCCACAATAATTAGTGTAGTACCGGGAGTAGTATAGGCAGCTTTATTCCCATGCCTTGCCTGTTGCGTTTGCTAGCACCCTCTTGCTCCCTTGTGCTTTTGTGGCAGTTCCCTTTCTGCCAAAGCTTCCTTGCAGAATGATTTAATGGTGTCGGCCATAAGCCTAGATCAAGAATTCTCAATAATTTCTTATGTTGTCTAGTGAATTTGCGAGTAAATCATATAGTAGCTTTAAAATCACAAGTTGCTATAAGATGGAAAGGAAGTGAGACCAAGACAATGGTACATATGAGAGCAAGTCTCAATCCTGATAGCAAAACTGTGGAGTTTGATTTGCCATCGTTGGCAAATCCAACCTCTCAAACGGCTGAAGACGCGTCCGATCGCGTCCACGGACAGTCAATTCTTAAATTTTCGTTCTCATAAACGGACATCTCAATTAGCATACCTTAAATCCGTACAGATTCATGCAAGTACGTAAAACGATACATTGCATACATCGTCCGGCTACTACATCACAACATGCTATCAGACTATCAAAGTTTGGCACGTTTGGCTATGGAAGAGAAGATCATCCACGGCCGCCCTTGCTATTCTTGGCGCCATTGTCGTCCTTCTCGCGAAGTGCCGGTCGAAGACACAGTAGGGATCGAGCCAGATGTCACATCGCCGGATCTGTCCGCCCTGCCGCTGTCCTCCTTCTCCTCCTTGGGTGGCAGTCCGACCATGTCACATACCGCCTCTGTTCTCGGGCGAGGGCGCGCGTGTTCCTCCGCTGCCGCTTCTTTCAATGTGGGCACGGATGGCTTCCTCCTCCGCGGCCGCCCACGCAACTGCATCAGCTGCCTCCGCCTCCGCCATGTCGACAGCGAGGCGGGCCTCTGCCGCCCTTATCCTCTCCTTCCCACGGGGGGCACACCGGCCCCGGTGGATCTCATACTCCGCCGGACCGGTGGTGGGGAAGGGGAGATTTGGAGGCTCCCTCGACCGCGATGATCCAGCCACAGAAAATCCAAGCGTCCGATGCGTCGATGCTATGGAGTCGCGCCGGACAGATCCTGCCGTCTGCCGGGCTATGTCCTCCCGGGAGGAGTGGAGTGCAATGCGGACGGCCATTGCCTCCTCCAATCCGCACGGGACGGCACCCCATTCGACAGATCCGGAATTGTCGAAGTCAGATCCGTTATCCGCAACTGGGAGAAGGCCGGAGATCGCCGGACGAGAACTTGGGTGGCGGAGAGGAGTGGTGTGAAGTAGTTAGGGTTTGATTCGGCTAGCAGATGAGGAGGAATATATGTGGAATCAGGCGGGCTAACGTGGCCGGGACCGACGTGACGGACGCGTCCGGATGCCCCAATATCCACCCCATATTTTGGCTAGATATGAGGGGTGCCGGTCAGCCGAGACGTTTGAGCCCCGTCTGGATTGCATTTTCATGACTGGTCAGTGACCGGGCCATTCGCCCGCGCGTTTGTGACGGGTTTGAGGCATCCGGCTGTAGATGTTCATATGGGTTCATATTTTGCGGGATACTAAGGCGCAAGAGAAGAGGTCACCCACATATATTCAGGTTAATTACCGATGCTGCTTCCACTACTAGTACCAGACGATAATAGTAAAACAAGAAGCAACCGTCAGCACCAGCCCAAAATGTTCGGAAAGGGTCAGGACAACACGGGATTCATGGCTCGTACCATATGACCCCAAGCATACTGATAACGTTTTTTTTTCATATCCCCGTCATTAGAAAAACAGTCGCTTGATTAGACTAGTGAGCAAATCACGCAAGTCAGGGACTGATGTTAGTCGTAATCGAATGTGTCGACAGTTCTTTCAACACTTTGACCCTCCGAACCTGATCATTTTTCACCCAAGGCCTTGTGCCTAACTTTATACTTGTAGAAAGCTTACCATTATCCAGTACGCATCCACTGCGATCCGATCCACAGAGATTGACTTCCTCTCCCAGTCATAGAATTCCATGCCCCTTGACAGCAAGCACTACTTAAATGGTTGACAGGATCGTGTCCAGCCCTCGAACATCTCTGAACTGAACCCAGTATTCGACCGGCGCGGCCGCTGATTAGTTAGGCAGCTCGACCATCTCACTGACACTAGTCGTGCTACTGTCATGGCACGTTCAGGAGATCCGGGTATCGTAATACTAGAAGATTATGTGGAAAACAGACTTTGCCCGCTCACAATGGCATGCACGTCCACTTCGCTGCAAATGTGTTGTGTTAGACAATGGATCTCCGATCTCGTGGTGCCTGTCCACGTCAATGCATATGTGATCAAGTTTTTTTTAGTATGATCTGTTCCAGGGAATATTACAAGAGAATATTACTCCATCCTGTCCATACTACTAATTATTGTTGATTTAATACAACTTTGTACGTACTAGATTATCGACAATTAATATCGATCGGATGGAGTGCGAGAACTTCCCTCTCTATGAGAAGATGTTAATCTGACACCCACAACTTTCAACTTGGGCGGTATTGGATGATTATTGCCGCAAATGAAGATGTGTGGCTTGCTTAATTGTTGTTAGTGGGTAATGATTGGGCACATTGGCACGAGCTCTAGGTTTAATGATTGTGTTTTTTATGCGAACAATATGTTTTGAGGAGGAATCCCGTGCCACTTCTTTTTGGATGATGGATGGCCAGGAGAGGGACGAGCGAGAGTGACCGGCCATGGAATGAGATATCGGAAAGACGGTTCTTGAAAATAATAGATCCACTTGTTGATTCTTAAAATCATGTTTCCGCCATTGAATTCCACGAGAAACTGTAAAAAATGGAACACCTCACCTTTTTTTGTGTGTGTGTGTGAGTATAGGTACACACTCATTTTATTTAATTTGAAAAGAAGGATGATCCTCGGCCTCTGCATTGAAGTGATGCATAACTATTTTGTTAATTATTCATCAAGACCTTACAAAGTAATACATCGATAAATCTGAAATCTAGCAACATATGTCGCTACTCCTATCAACTTGATGAAAGGGTGCATATTGTCGAGGCCGCATGCCCAAACCTCACACCAAAACCCAACATCTAAAAACGAAGGCATGAACCAAGCCGTCATCGCTGGGTCTGAAACACACACCGGTCCAGCGCACTCTCAGCGGGCAGCGCATGCGCACGCTGCAGAGGCCATCGTCACCATTTTCCATCGATCAATCTTCGGAGCTGGTATCGACGCATCGACCTTACTAGGCCTGCCGTCGACGCCTCCACGACGCCAGGCAACGCCACCTCCCTACGCGTGTCCATCATCATTCTTCAGTCATCGAGACCCTGCAACGCCACGCCGCCGAGACTCCACGCCGTTAATGCGTCACATGAGACGCCGCTACGCTGCTGAAACTGTCCACTGGTCCCTCGAGCCAATGCACACCTCCAATAATGATGCCCCCAAGAGGATAATGACACAACAATACTAGAAAATACCTTATAGGTAGATGGTACATATTAGTAGCAGCAGGGGTCGAGCAACCCGACACTACTGATAAGCATCCCCCATAGCACCCCCCGGGAGGCAACAGTAGCAGCGCTGGCTGCACAGCCCGCGTTGCTACTAACCACATAGCCATAGCGCGGTATATGCACCACTCGCTGCTGCTACTTATACAGGGGGGCAGCTTTGTTGGGGAACGTTGCATGGAAAACAAAAAAAAAATTCTACACACACGCAAGATTTATTCATGGAGATGCATAGCAACGAGAGGGCAAAGTATGTCTATATATATGTACCCTCGTAGACCATAAAGCGGAAGCGTTTAACAACGCGGTTGATGTAGTCGAACACATTCGTGATCCAGCCGATCAAGTACCGAACGTACGGCACCTCCACGTTCAGCACACGTTCAGCTCGATGACGTCCTCGCCTTCTTGATCCAGCAAGACGGGTGAAGTAGTAGATGAGTTCCGGCAGCACGACGGCGTGATGACGGTGATGGTGAACTTGTTCCCACCCCACAGGGCTTCGCCGTGCACTGCGGAGAAACTAGACAGAGGACTAAACTGTGGAGAGGGGCACCGCACACGGCTAAGAGATTGTCGTCCTCTTGTGTGGCGCTCCTCCCTATATATATATATATATATATATAGTGGAGGGAGGGAAGGCAGCCAGGAGGCGCCCCAAGGGTGGTCGCCCCCCCCCCGGGCTCCTACCCTTTAGCGCCCCCTTCCTTGTGTGGCGCCAGGGAGAAGGCACGAGGGGGTAGCGCCCCCCTTTTCCTTTCTCCCGTCAGGAGGGGAAGGCAGGAGGGGCTAGCCCTGCCCCCTTTCCTTCTCTAGGGCCGGCGGCTAGGGAGAGGGCGCACCAACCACCTTGTGGGCTGGTTTGTGCCTCCCCTTGGCACATTAGGCCCATAGACCTCCCGGGGCCTTTCGGAACCCCTTTCGGTGATCCGATGACTACCCTGTTTACTCTGAAACCTTTCCGATGTCCAAATAGCATCGTCCTATATATCAAGCTTTACCTCCGGACCATTCCGGAGCTCCTCGTCATGTCCGTGATCTCATCTGGGACTCTAAATAACACTCGGTCACCAAATCACGTAACTCATATAACACTATATCGTCAACGAACGTTAAGCGTGCGGACCCTAGGGTGATGAGGACATCAATACCATTGTTACACCCACAGCCCCTGCTGCTATACATACTGGACCAATTACTAGAGCTTGCGCACGCCAATTGAATTATCAGGTACTTTCGTTTCTTGGTAATGATTCTAATGTTCATGAGAATATGATGCTGCCTAAATTGGATACATTTGTTTTGCTCACAAATGAAGGGCCTAGCTTGGAGAAGGATAATCATTGGAGCAAGAACAAGCATGCAGTTGATGGCATGAGCAAGGGAGACAAGAACAGAGTTTCAAGTGATGATTTCAGGACTTTGAAGCCACCATAATGAGTGCATGAAGCCTTGGACGAAATATACAAGATGCCACTTCATAATTTTCGTCCAGAGGCTATTCTAGGTGCTGCGTCACCTTCTTTTTGGGCCAGACCCATGTAATTTCGAAATACTTCAATATAGGCTATTTTTAGAGTCCGTATGTGTGGGGAAACAAGAGTTAGGGTGGGTTTCGGACCCCTCCTCCAAGGGCCACGAAATTCCCCCCTCTTCCTCCATATATATAGCCCCTAGGGCATCGTTTAGACTTTGGGTTTTGTTTAGATTAAAAGTTCGCCATAGCTGCAACTTCGCGTACTTCGTTTGTGTTCAACGACCAGACCAAGGCGTCACAGAACCCCACCTTGATCAATAAAGCTTTCCTCTTATATTCGCAATATCCAGATTGCAATCTTAGTTTCTTGCTTGTTCTTCGTTTGCCTGCAGGAAACAGACCTTCGTGGTCAGGTTGATCGTGCTCCGGCGTGGTCAATAACCTCTTAGAGTTGGTTTAGCGATTGCTAAGGCGCGACGTCCTCGCACGTTCGTAGTCGGATCGTCAAAGTCGACTTCCTCCAAAACGATAGCCACCATCTCATCGAAAGACGGGACACCTTTGCCTCTATCAAGTGGTATCAGATTTCCAGGTTGCTCGGTGAGATTTTACAGTTTTTCGTAGTTTAGATCGAGTCTGTTCTTCATACCTATAGTCCACAAAAAAGCCAAAAAAATTAGGGTTAGTTCATCCCATCCGAACCAATCTGAGCCTTTGCATAATCTTTTCTGTTTTTGCTTTGTTGAATTTGCGGGTGCATCGTCGTGTCAAGTTGCTGGTCTTAGCGTCTAGTCCTTTAGAGTTTCGAGTTCTGTTCACAGGTTGTCACGTCGTCGCTGCCTTATATCACCATCGCATCATCATCATCGCTGCTGGCATATACCACCACCGCACCAACTTCATCACCGCTGCCATATACCACCACCACATATTCACCACCAATCCGAGTCCATATACGCCACCACATACTCGCCGCTATCACGCTAATCCGAGTCCACCGGCAACATATATCTACCGCCAGTCCGAGTTCCACCAGATTCCTCTCCGCCACCAGTCCGAGTTCCACCAGATTCATCTCCGCCACCAGTCCTATTCCGAGTCCAGTATTTTGTTACTCTGTTTTGGATTTCCAGATCACGCCATACTCCGAGTCGTGACAAAGAAGGACTCCCCAACTTTCGTGCTACCCGCAGAAGAAAAATAGTTCCAAACTAAAAAAAACTAAGTCTGGAAAATTCTGGCTAGGCAGTTTTTAGGACATTTGTAGACTTTTTCGAAAAAAATTGTTGCGGAGCAAAAAAAAAGGAAAAAAAAGTGCAAAAAAAAGTGAAAAAAAAGAAAAAAAATTCAGAGTGTGCTCCTTCCTTGTTTACGTGCAGCGTCGTGATTTTGTTAGTGTTCTAGGCTCGCGTCTCTAGTACGGTCTAGCCTAGGACCAGCACAATACCGTCGTTGAGCGTTTATTCAACTTTGCATCTCTGAATTGATTATTGCTGACCCTTTTTGCTACCATATTATAAGCCTTCCTAGCTCCACATACATCTACGTCGTGCGTTTGACTCTCCCTGGCAATCGCTCTATCCAAGCTTTGAGAGTTTTGACTACAACGGTTGCCGATCACCGCCTGCTGCTGGGTAAGAACTGGTAAGAATTTGAGATTTGCTTGACGGATTTGTGACTGTCCACCACACCACCACCACCACTTCCTAGTAGTCTGTAGAATATGATTCTTGTGTGTTTCTATTGCTGCTAACCATGGCAGGATCACAAGCCGACGAGTTTGGCTGGGAGAACATGACAAACAAAGAGTTACATGATAAGTTTCAGCAAATGATGAGTGGACAGGTGGAAGATGTGCTAAACAGATTTGAAGAGGCCATGGAGAAGATAGATGGCATTGAGAAGGCATTCGAAACAAAGCTCGATAACAAGTTTAATGAATTGTTCGCGCGTCTACCACCACCACCGGCTGCACCTAACGCACCTCTACAACAGCAACAACGACTACCTCCACATCGCGAAACAGCCCTCCGCCGAGCGACACGTGTCCCTCTTCAGCCTAGCCAAGCTGCTGGTGCTGCTGTTGATACTTTTATGGCTCCTGCTGCTGATGCGGAGGAGGATGATTATGTGGGATATTACGAGGATGAGGTTGATCAAAATCAGAACTACGTGCAACAACCAGCACCACAACCACCAGGTCGTCCACATGCAAATAATGGCAACGTTAGGGCTCCCCCTCAGGTACGAGATCATGACCATCTCCCTAAACTGAAATTGATATTCCACCATTTGAGAGTAGATATGTTCCTGATATATATCTTACTTGGGAGTTAGAAACTGAACAACGATTTACATGTTTACAATATGCTGAGGAGAGACGTGTTCCTGCGGCTGTTTGTGCTTTCACTAGCTTTGCATGTGTTTGGTGGTCTGAACATTGTAGATTATATCCTGTTCCAGCTACTTGGGCTGCTTTGAAAACTGCTATGCGTACTCGTTGGGTTCCACCATATTATCAACGTGAATTACTTCAAAAATTGCAGCGCTTAAGACAAGGAAAAAATTCTATAGAAGAGTATTATCAGGAATTACAAACTGGCTTGATTAGATGTGGTATTGTTGAGGAGAATGAAGCTATGCTTGCATGTTTTCTGGGTGGATTAAATAGAGAGATTCAAACCATTCTAGACTATAAGGATTATAATAATATCACTCATTTATTCCATCTTGCTTGTAAAGCTGAACGTGAAGTGCAGGATCGACAGGCATTGGCGTGAACTAACTTTTCTGCAGGTCGACCTTCATCATGGACACCACGTGCATCATCTACTTCCACACGTTCTGCTACACCGGCACCTCCGTCAGCTGCCACCTCCAACCGTGATACAATAAAGCAGGCACAATCACCACTACCTGCCAAGAGCACACCTTCTGGGCCTGCAAAGAGCTCTTCTTCATCCATGGCATCAACAGGGCAAACACATGATATTATTTGTCGACGTTGCAAGGGTGGCGGTCATTATGCGAGCGAATGCCCATCTAAGCGTGTGATGATTGTTACTGAGGATGGTGGGTATGAGTCCGCTAGTGACTATGATGAGGAGACTTTGGCTCTTATTACACATGAAGAACACGGTGGAGATGATTCTGATCATGAGACGCAATACATGGTTGCTGAAGATGCTGACAGGTATGAATGTTTAGTTGCTCAACGTGTTTTGAGTGTGCAGGTTACACAAGCTGAGCAAAATCAGAGGCATAATTTGTTCCATGCAAAGGGAGTTGTGAAGGAACGTTCTATTCGCGTCATCATAGATGGAGGGAGCTGCAACAACTTGGCTAGCATGGAGATGGTGGAGAAGCTATCTCTCACCACAAGACCACATCCACATCCTTACTACATCCAATGGTTAAACAACAGCGGCAAGGTTAAGGTAACACGTACTGTTCGTGTGCATTTTAGTATCTCTACATATGCTGATTATGTTGATTGTGATGTGGTACCTATGCAAGCATGTTCCTTATTACTTGGTAGACCATGGCAATTTGATAAAAATTATGTACACCATGGTAGAAACAATCAGTATACTCTTGTTCATAAGGATAAAAATATTACTTTGCTTCCTATGACTCCTGATTCCATTTTGAAAGATGATATTAATAGAGCTAATAAAGCAAAACAGGAGAAAAATAAGAGTGAAAATCAGATTGTGGCAGAAGAATTTGAGCAACAAATGAAGCCTAATAATAAACCATCTAGTGTTGCTTCTGAAATTAAATTGAAAAGTGCATGTTTACTTGCCACCAAATCTGATATTGATGAGCTAGATTCTACCAAATCTGTTTGCTATGCTTTTGTGTGCAAAGAGGCATTATTTTCATTCGAGGACGTGCCTTCCTCTTTGCCCCCTGCTGTCACTAACATTTTGCAGGAGTTCGCCGACGTCTTCCCACAAGACGTGCCACCGGGATTACCACCTATTCGAGGGATTGAGCATCAAATTGAGTTAATTCCCGGTGCATCGCTACCCAACCGTGCACCATACCGTACCAATCCAGAGGAGACGAAGGAGATTATGCGTCAAGTACAGGAGCTACTCGACAAAGGTTATATACACGAATCTCTTAGTCCTTGTGCTGTTCCTATTATACTAGTGCCTAAAAAGGATGGTACGTCGCGTATGTGTGTTGATAGTAGAGGCATTAATAATATTACTATTCGTTATCGTCATCCTATTCCTAGGCTAGATGATATGCTTGATGAATTGAGTGGCTCTACAATATTCTCCAAAATTGATTTGCGTAGTGGATACCATCAAATTCGTATGAAATTGGGAGATGAATGGAAAACAACATTTAAAACTAAGTTTGGATTATATGAGTAGTTAGTCATGCCTTTTGGGTTAACTAATGCACCTAGTACTTTCATGAGACTAATGAACAAAGTTTTACGTGCTTTCATTGGACGATTTGTGGTAGTCTATTTTGATGATATACTGATTTATAGCAAATCTTTGGAAGAACATTTGGAACATTTACATGCTGTTTTTAATGCTCTACGTGATGCACGTTTGTTTGGTAACCTTGGGAAGTGCACCTTTTGCACCGACCGAGTATCTTTTCTTGGCTATGTTGTTACTCCACAGGGAATTGAAATTGATAAAGCCAAGATTGAAGCTATTGAGAGTTGGCCGTAGCCCAAAACGGTCACACAAGTGAGGAGTTTCCTTGGCCTCGCTGGTTTCTATAGGCGTTTTGTGAGAGATTTCAGCACCATTGCTGCACCTCTCAATGAGCTTACAAAGAAGGATGTGCCTTTTGTTTGGGGTACCGCACAGGAAGAAGCCTTCACGGTATTGAAAGATAAGTTGACACATGCTCCTTTACTCCAACTTCCCGATTTTAATAAGACTTTTGAGCTTGAATGTGATGCTAGTGGAATTGGATTAGGAGGCGTGTTATTACAAGATGGAAAACCTGTTGCATACTTTTCTGAAAAATTGAGTGGGCCTAGTCTGAACTATTCTACTTATGATAAAGAATTATATGCTCTTGTTCGGACCTTAGAAACATGGCAACATTATTTATGGCCCAAAGAATTTGTTATACATTCTGATCATGAATCTTTGAAACACATTAAAAGTCAAGCTAAACTAAACCGTCGACATGCTAAATGGGTTGAATTCATTGAGACTTTCCCTTATGTCATTAAACACAAGAAGGGTAAAGAAAATGTTATTGCTGATGCATTGTCTCGTCGTTATACTATGCTTTCACAGCTTGACTTTAAAATATTTGGTTTGGAGACCATCAGAGATCAATATGTGCATGATGCTGAATTTAAAGATGTATTGCAGAATTGTAAGGAAGGAAGAATATGGAACAAGTTCGTCGTTAACGATGGATTTGTGTTTCGTGCTAACAAGCTATGCATTCCAGCTAGCTCCGTTCGTCTTTTGTTGTTGCAGGAGGCGCATGGAGGAGGACTAATGGGACACTTTGGCGTGAAGAAGACGGAGGATATACTTGCTACACATTTCTTTTGGCCAAAGATGAGACGGGATGTTGAGCGTTTTGTTGCTCGCTGCACTACATGTCAAAAAGCTAAGTCACGACTCAATCCTCATGGTTTATATATGCCTTTGCCTGTACCTAGTGTTCCTTGGGAGGATATATCTATGGACTTTGTTTTAGGTTTACCTCGAACAAAGAAGGGGAGGGATAGTATATTTGTTGTCGTGGATAGATTCTCGAAAATGGCACACTTTATACCATGTCATAAAAGCGATGATGCTGTTAATGTTGCTGATTTGTTCTTTCGTGAAATTATTCGCTTGCATGGTGTGCCAAATATTATTGTTTCAGATCGTGATACTAAATTTCTTAGCCACTTCTGGAGATGTTTATGGGCTAAGTTGGGGACTAAACTGCTTTTTAGTACTACTTGTCACCCCAAACTGATGGACAAACTGAAGTAGTCAATAGAACATTGTCTACTATGCTTAGGGCTGTTTTGAAGAATAATAAGAAAATGTGGGAAGAATGCTTGCCTCATATTGAATTTGCTTATAATCGTTCATTGCATCCTACTACTAAGATGTGCCCTTTTAAAATTGTGTATGGTTTCCTACCTCGTGCACCTATTGATTTGTTGCCTCTTCCATCTTCGGAGAAGGTTAATTTTGATGCTAAAGAACGTGCTGAATTGATTTTAAAAATGCATGAGTTAACTAAGGAAAACATTGAGCGTATGAATGCTAAATATAAACTTGCTGGAGATAAGGGTAGAAAACATGTTGTGTTTGCACCTGGAGATCTTGTTTGGTTACATTTGCGTAAGGATAGATTTCCTAATTTGCGCAAATCAAAGCTAATGCCACGTGTTGATGGTCCTTTTAAGGTGTTAGAGAAAATAAATGATAATGCATATAAACTTGAGTTGCCTGCAGATTTTGGGGTTAGTCCCACTTTTAACATTGCAAATTTGAAGCCTTATTTGGGTGAGGAAGATGAGCTTCCGTCGAGGACGACTTCATTTCAAGAAGGGGAGGATGATGAGGACATCAATACCATTGTTACACCCACAGCCCCTGCTGCTATACATACTGGACCAATTACTAGAGCTCGTGCACGCCAATTGAATTATCAGATACTTTCGTTTCTTGGTAATGATTCTAATGTTCATGAGAATATGATGCTGCCTAAATTGGATACATTTGTTTTGCTCACAAATGAAGGGCCTAGCTTGGAGAAGGATGATCATTGGAGCAAGAACAAGCATGCAGTTGATGGCATGAGCAAGGGAGACAAGAACAGAGTTTCAAGTGATGATTTCAGGACTTTGAAGCCACCATAATGAGTGCATGAAGCCTTGGATGAAATATACAAGATGTCACTTCATAATTTTCGTCCAGAGGCTATTCTAGGTGTTGTGTCACCTTCTTTTTGGGCCAGGCCCATGTAATTTTGAAATACTTCAATATAGGCTATTTTTAGAGTCCGTATGTGTGGGGAAACAAGAGTTAGGGTGGGTTTCGGACCCCTCCTCCAAGGGCCACGAAATTCCCCCCTCTTCCTCCATATATACAGCCCCTAGGGCATCGTTTAGACTTTGGGTTTTGTTTAGATTAAAAGTTCGCCATAGCTGCAACTTCGCGTACTTCGTTTGTGTTCAGCGACCAGACCAAGGCGTCACAAAACCCCACCTTGATCAATAAAGCTTTCCTCTTATATTCGCAATATCCAGATTGCAATCTTAGTTTATTGCTTGTTCTTCATTTGCCTGCAGGAAACAGACCTTCGTGGTCAGGTCGATCGTGCTCCGGCGTGGTCAATAACCTCTCAGAGTTGGTTTAGCGATTGCTAAGGCGCAACGTCCTCGCACGTTCGTAGTCGGATCGTCAAAGTCGACTTCCTCCAAAACGATAGCCACCATCTCATCGAAAGACGGGACACCTTTGCCTCTATCAACGGGTTCGAGAACTATGTAGACATGACCGAGACGCATCTTCGGTCAATAACCAATAGTGGAACCTAGATTCCTATATTGGTTCCTACATATTCTATGAAGATCTTTATCGGTCGAACCTTATGACAACATACGTAATTCCCTTTGTCTATCGGTATGTTACTTGCCCAAGATTCGGTCGTCGGTATCTTCATACCTAGTTTATATCGTTACTAGCAAGTCTCTTTACTCGTTTCGTAATACATCATCTCGCAACTAGCTCCTTAGTCACTTTGCTTGCAAGCTTCTTGTGATGTGTATTACTGAGAGGGCCCAGAGATACCTCTTCGATACACAAAGTGACAAATCCTAATCTCGATCTATGCCAACTCAACAAACACCTTCGGAGATACCTATAGAGCATCTTTATGATCACCTAGTTACCTTGTGACGTTTGATAGCACACAAGGTATTCCTCCGGTATCCGGGAGTTGCATGATCTCATAGTCAAACAAATATGTATTTGACATTAAGTATTTTAGGTATCGAATAGGTTTTTTGAATATATAAATGTTTTGGTAGCGAATAGGTTTTTTCAATATAGAAATGTACTGAACACTAATTATTTTTATCTCATTATCACTTTGTCATCAAAAAATGCTATATGAGATTTGATGATTTGAAATTTTCACTCGGTGGAATGTGCAGGCTTTCTAGTGTTGCATCTCCCTAGAGTGATCGTCATCGGAGCTTCCTCTACTTCCTCTACAACCAAGGCAGTGAGCTAAAAGTCCACCTCCTCCTTTTCATCCGCTCATGTCACTAAAAAAATCTGTCGAGAGTGGTACGATTTGTATATATGGTGATATTTTGACATGTATTGGTTGTCTCTTTGGACATGTGTATGATTTTGTAGGGAACACCTCGGAGTGACCTATGTTTTGCCGGAATGTTTATTCATTTCCCTTCCGGCAAATTTCAGGCGCTCGATATGTCCTATTTTAGCAAAGGTCATGCTAAAAAATTTCATGGATTTCAGCATGACTTGTGCTATAAAGTAGTAAATATCGAGTGCCCGTGATTTGCCTGAACATGAATTAAACAATATTCCGGCAAAACATAGGCCATCTTTTATGTTATTAATCCATATATGTAACGGGTTGACTTTCGGTTTGTTGGGGCTCCTTGTGTGACTTTCATAGAGGAAGAATCCGACTGGTGTCGTGGGGGTCGCTTCCTCCTCTTCTCCTCGTGATAGACCTTGGTAATGCATGAGGGAAGGGGGATGCAACCATCACAGACGGTCGATATATCAGAGAGGAAGAGACCCGACTAATTCAACTCTTCATTCGACACTTGTGTGCCGTCCCAACAACATATCATCCTACTAACTGAACTTGCTCACTTGGATCTATCCACTTTAATCTAATCTGTGCTTCTTCCACAACCTCTTCATTGCTACTGTATAAAAATTGTATAACGGTGTATAAATATAATAAATAAAATATGCACTAATGATAGCGGCGAGAGGTAAAAACAGGCGCTACTGCTATTTATCAGTAGCGTGGGTCCAATCCCGCGCTACTACTAACACCAGTAGCAATAGCGTGGGGCCAGTCCTGCGGTACTGCTAAAATTTAGCTGTGCGCCCTAGCAGTAGTGCAGGACCGTGCTACTCCTTGCCTTAACCCCGCGCTACTATTAGGGTTTTCCCTGGTAGTGCAAGAGCGCCGCCATCATCTGATCGACTGATCTAGGGTTTCTCTCGAAGGTAGCGGATAGAGATCTGGAGCTTCTCCGCGGCATGCCTTCAAGAAGGGGACGACACAAAAGAGCACCGTCATCGCAGGCCTTGGCAACTAGCCGAGAGCAAGGTTTACACTCGGGTTTGCTCGACGATTCCCCGTCCAGCATTGTGTGCACGGGACCGCCACCGATCTCCGCCGCCGCGCGGCGAGCAGGACACACCAGCCAGATCACACATGCAGCCGACCTGTCCACCAGGCCCTCGACGCCACCGCCACCGATCCGAGGACAGATGGCCCGCTGCCGCATAACCGGTCGCCACCACCGCCCGAAGCAGGGCCGGCTACCGTGACGCCAAGACCAGAACGGTCGTGCCTCCTCACGCTGAGGGGCCCCGCACCACCCCCTGTGATAGGAGAGAGGGAGACCCCCACCACCGTCGTCGGCCCCGAGCTTAGGAGAAGGAAATACCCCTGACGGCTAGGATTGCAGCTCCGCCCGAGTCATCCGAGCGGGGATAACGCGGGGTTGGGATTGGATGAAGAGAGAATGGTGAGGGGGTTCTGAATCTGCTCTTTGTTGTGGAGGAGGTGGCCGGAGTAGGGAGATCGAGCGGCGGCGGAGCTCCCTCCCGCTGCCTGCGCGTGAGACGGGAAATCAGATAGATGATCGCACAGATGCACACTACATTGAGTCGAGGTTTAGGTATCATCTAATAAAATCTAAAACGTAATGAAAAATTTCAGCACAAAAAGAAACTGAATAATTTTGGCCCACATGTAAGAAAAACAAGATTTAGTCCAGCAGTACACATCTCATGTGAACTGCTGCTACTATGAGAATTGGGAAGCATCGCATTCCTCCGGAATGTGGACGTCTTGTTTCAAGAGGACTTCACACAGAGTTCACAGAGAGTGGCTGAACCGGCAGTGTGCACCCGTACACTTTGCCTGACGTGACCGCTTCGTTCAGTACTCATCGCTGGATCTCAATTCAATGGCAGCAGTAGCTGTGGCCCGTTTCCGGTCACCGAACATGGCATTGAATTCGCTGGGATACACGACACCGTCCGTCCGGGACCATGCGTATGCGTACGCGTACGTGGACTAACAATCGATCGATGGCGTGAAATCACGCGGCGAGCAGGTCGATCGCGAGCGGGTCGCGCGCGCGCGTGTCGCACCACGCGACGGACGGGCGCGGACGCTACGCATGCCCACCCCATTGCTCGACCGGTGACGCACGCACGCAGGCACGCCGTGGTCGACACCGACCGAGATCTTTGTTGCATTCGAAGCCACGCAGACGCAGGAAAGGGACGTCCGGCGGGCCGTAGGCGCCGAGCTGAGCTGAGCTGATCCGAGCTCGCGGTGGTGGTTTTCCTTGTCCGAGGTGAGGTCGATCCAGATGATGATGATGATGATTGATGGGGGCAAGGCAACCAGGTTTGGTTGGGTTCAGACTTCGCCTCAGATCGACTTTGACAAACGCGGCTTCTTCGCTAGTGCAGCGCCCACTCCACACCATGCATCGCATGCGGTGCTGATCCACTCACTTCTGCGCGGCAGCCGCAGCTACATGCCCCTTGGACACGGCGGCTAGTAAAAGCATCTCCACCCGTTGGCCCCTCAGGAGACGCTAAAAAGCATCGGCGCAAAACGCACGCTGGGGGCGTGATGCCATCCAGTCGCAACGCACACGGATTTTTGTGAAAATTAAAGTGCGGCATAAACATGGCGCAAATTCAATCATTTTTGACGAGTTCATACATATTTCGGCAAGTTCAAACCAAATTCAATCAAACACGGCGAGAATACATACATATTTAAAATATTTTATAAAAAAAACACACTACTAGGCCCGCCGTTCTACATGCCGAGGAGGCTGTATAATCGCGTGTAGTCGCCGCTGCCGCCGTCGTTGATGAAGCTATGTACCTAGGGTAGGGGCATGGACCTGTCCTAAGTGACCTACCCAAGGACATCCCTAGAAGAAGTCACCTTTCAATCGACTTGGAGGTATCCCACTCGACGGATTCAAGACACTCGACCATGACGCTATCACTCGACCACGAAGAAAGCACTCGACTACAAGGAGTTCTACAGTCACTCCGCACACAAACGGTCGGCCATTAAGTAGCTTTTATGGTCATCATAGCGCTTTATTAGAGGCGTTATCAGTAACGCCCAGCCTTAATGTACTTTAACCCCTGCATTACTGAGAGCTGGAGGGGCCTGGCGAACTCTATATAAGCCACCCCCTCCTTAGTATCAAGGGTTCGCACCCCTGTTAGTCTTACACACATAATCCAATCGACCGCCTCCGGGCACCGAGACGTAGGGCTGTTACTTCCTCCGAGAAGGGCCTGAACTCGTAATCCTTGTGTGTTTACAACTTCTACATAGCTAAGATCTAGCCTCTCCATACTTACCCCCCTACATCACTGTCAGACTTAGAACCACGACAGTTGGCGCCCACCGTGGGGCAGGAATCTTAGTGCTTAATTGTAGAAGTTGTGATTTTTTCCGATCTCCTTGATCATGGTTTCGGGCGGAGTTTTGGTGGAGGGTCGCGAGATCCGTCTCGGCGCGCTCACGTTCATCGTCGACGACTCCGCTTGGCTTCAGGAGGCTCCACTCGACATCAACTCGCTCCCCGTCCGCGGGGCGACGCACTTCCGCGCATGTGTTCGTGGCGTCCTCTTGCGGCAGCCGTCGACCCAGTACCGGTCGGCTCCCGTGTCATCTCCCCACCTTGTCTCTCGCCGGCGCAAGCGCTCTGGTCGATCGAGACTTCAGAGGTGGGTGAGGCATGCGGTGGCTCGCCAGTCGGCCACCCCACAAGTCGCGGCAATCGAGCCCGACGAATCTCTCTACGGCCTGTTCGACTGGCTCCGCAGAGACCGCATCCGAATGCGACAGCAGTGACCCTGCGGTGGAGGTTCTGGCAATTGATGGGACACGCAGCCCTCCCGGTTTTCCCCGTACCGACGGAGGCGCGGGTGGGGGCGACCCGTCGCATCCCCACGAAGAGTATCTCCCCGAGCCTCTCACGTCGTTGCAGCGTGAGGAGCTTCGCCGCCGGAACATGGATGCACTCCACACTCCTATCGTTGGAGAAACCCCCGAGGCCTGAGCCTTGGAGGATGCGCGCTTGGCTAACTTGGCCGAGCGCACTCGACTGGAGAATCTCCAGCGAGTACTCGACGAGCAAGCGCGTCAGCGGGCCCCCGAGTCCAGTCGACGTCAGCTCTTCCCGCCTACGCAGGTATATCGAACTCCAGTTCAGAATCTGGCAGCCGCGGCCCGAATAGCAGAATCAATTCAGCCCTCCTAGTTAGAGGCTGGCAGGGGCTTGTTGCAGATCAGGACGTTGCTCCGGGCAGCGGGAAACCAGAATTCCGCTGTTTCTCAGTCGCGGAATAGGATCCACAGTCGGTCCGTTGCAGTGGATACAGTGCAGTCGGCTCACAGCCCAAGATCGCCCCCGAGGCGTGAGGGACGTGGAGACCGACACGATCAGTACAGAAGAAATGAGCAGTATGATCACCGATTCGATCGTGATGATCGACGTCGAGTGCCAACCCCTCCCCCGAGGAGTGGGTCATATGCGCCTCGACAGCAGGATGACAGACGCCCTCATAGTGTTGGGCGGAGAATTCCAGTCGACCCCAGGGAACCAGGCTTTGATGCGAGATCCATCCTCGTTCAAGGTTTGGTCGACAGGAACAGAGCTCACCGAGAAGGCCACGACAGAGATGCTCCTGCCAGCAGCAGAGTACATGTTTCAGGGCCAGAGTGTTTCAGTCGAGCCATCAGAGCCGCAGTGATTCCTCCCAATTTCAGGTTGGCAACTGGAGTCAGCAAGTTCACCGGTGAGTCTAAGCCTGACACTTGGCTCGAAGATTACTGAGTGACTGTCCAGATTGGCGGTGGCAATGATGAGGTGGCTATGAAGCATTTGCCTCTCCTGTTAGAGGGCTCAGCCAGAGCGTGGCTGAATCAGTTAGCACCCAGCAGCATCTACACTTGGGAGGACCTCTCCCGAGTGTTTGTCACAACCTTTGAAGGAACATGCAAGCGACCGGCCGACCTTACAGAATTGCGGTCTTGCGCGCAGAAACCGAATGAAACTCTGAGGGATTACATCCAGAGGTGGATCACTTTGCATCACACAGTTGAGAATGTACCAGATCATCAAGCAGTTTGTGCCTTTAAAGAAGGTGTTAAGAACAGAGAATTGAATCTGAAGTTCGGTCGGACCGGAGAAATGTCTCTGAATCGGATGATGGAGATTGCCACCAAATACGCTAATGGTGAAGATGAAGATCGACTCCGGAGTGGCAAGCAAAAGGCAGTCGCCTAGGAAACCGGAGGCAATTCCAGTCAGAAACAGAAGAGGAAGGCCGAGCCGGCCGCTCCTGGGGAGGCCCTGGCCGTAACTCAGGGAAAATTCAAGGAAAAACCCAAGGGGCCTTGGAACCCCAAGAAAGTTAAGGATCAAGATGGAAATGATGTTTTGGATCTGCCATGCCACATTCACACCAATAAGGATGAAGAGGGTAAACTCATTTACCCAAAGCATACCACTCGACAGTGTCGGCTCCTGATCCAGTAGTTTCAGGGCAAACAGTCCAAAGACAAGGAAAAAGAGTCGGACAAAGTTGAGGACAAGGAAGATAGTGACGATGGATACCCCCAAGTCAATTCCACCTTGATGATTTTTGCTGATGTTGAAAGCAAAAGTCGAATGAAAGTCATTAACCGTGAAGTGAATATGGTTGCCCCGGCAACACCCAGTTATCTGAAGCGGTCTCAGACTGCCATCACATTCGACCAGTCCGATCACCCTACGCACATTGCCACCCCTGGGAGGCAAGCTTTGGTGGTCGATCCAGTTGTCGAAGGCACTCGACTGACCAAAGTCCTGATGGATGGCGGCAGCGGCCTGAGCATATTGTATGTAGAAACGTTGAAAGGGATGGGCATTCCGATGTCCAGGCTCAGTACCAGTAACATTAGCTTCCATGGAGTCATTCCCGGGAAGAAAGCCGAGTCACTCGGCCAGATTGCTCTTGATGTGGTTTTCGGTGATTCAAAGAATTACCGCAAGGAAAAGTTGACATTCGAGGTTGTGGACTTCCAAAGTGCTTATCATGCTATTTTGGGCAGGCCGGCTTATGCACGCTTCATGGCTCGACCGTGTTATGTGTATCTCAAATTGAAGATGCCTGGCCCCAGAGGTGTGATCACTGTTACGGGCAATCGGAAGAAAGCAGAAGAGTGTTTTCAGAAGGGCTCAAAAATTGTCTCAAAAATTGTCGACGCCCAGATGGCATTGGTCGAGTTGCAAGAGTACCAGAAGACTGCAGATCCGAGTGAATTGCTACGAGCCAAGAAGCCTGCTTCAGAGTCAGCATTTCAGTCGTCCGGTGAAACGAAGCCAGTTCACATTCACCCGACCGATCCCAATGCAGCTCCAACTCACATCTCAATGACGCTCGATTCAAAATAGGAAGAAGCGCTCATCCAGTTCCTCCGTGAGAACTGGGATATCTTCGCATGGAAGCCTTCTGACATGCCTCGAATTCCCAGGGGACTGGCTGAGCACCGTCTACGAGTCGACCCGAAAGTTAAGCCGCTGAAGGAACATCTTCGACGGTCCGCCGTCCAGAAGAGGAAAGCTATTGGCGAAGAGGTGGATCGACTCTTAGCAGCAGAATTCATCAGAGTGATTTACCACTCCGAGTGGCTCGCCAATGTTGTCATGGTCCCCAAGAAGGACAAGTCACTTCGCATGTGCATTGACTTTAAACATATCAATCAGGTCTGCCCGAAAGATCATTTCCCTCTCCCCCGCATCGACCAAATAGTCGACTCGACCGCGGGGTGTGAGCGTTTGTCTTTTCTGGACGCCTATTCAGGGTACCATCAGATCCGTCTGTATGGACCCGACGAGATCAAAACGGCTTTCATCACTCCGTTCGGGTGCTTCTGTTATGTCACCATGCCCTTCGGCCTCAAGAATGCTGGAGCCACGTTCATGAGGATGATTCAAAAGTGTTTGCTCACTCGGATCAGTCGGAACGTGGAAGCATACATGGATGATATTGTGGTCAAGTCACGGAAAGGTTCCGACCTACTGACTGACCTTGCTGAAACCTTTGCCAACCTCAGGAGGTATGATATCAATCTCAATCCATCAAAGTGCACATTCGGAGTTCCAGGTGGAAAGTTACTCGGTTTTCTCGTTTCCGAACGAGGAATCGACGCCAATCCCGAAAAAGTTGGCACCATACTCCGGATGAAGCGTCCTGTGCGTGTGCACGATGTCCAGAAGCTTACAGGTTGCTTGGCCGCTCTAAGTCGATTCATTTCTCGCCTCGGTGAAAAGGCGTTGGCCCTTTACCGACTGATGAAGAAGTCTGACAAGTTCGAGTGGACTCCAGAAGCTGATGTAGCATTTGCAGACCTCAAAGCTCTGCTCTCCACCCAGCCGGTGCTTGCTGCCCCAATCAGTAAAGAGCCTCTACTGCTTTACATTGCAGCCACGGGACAAGTTGTCAGTACAGTACTTACGGTCGAGCGGGAAGAAGGAAAGGCCTTCAGAGTTCAGCGCCCAGTATATTATGTGTCTGAAGTTTTGACTCCTTAAAAGCAAAGATATCCTCATTACCAGAAGCTTGTATATGGAATTTATATGACCACAAAGAAGGTTGCGCATTACTTCTCTGACCACTCCATTACAGCCGTCAGCGACGCCCCACTGTCAGAGATTCTGCACAACAGAGATGCAACTGGTCGAGTGGTAAAGTGGGCGATTGAACTCCTTCCCTTAGATATCAAGTTTGAAGCAAAGAAGGCTATCAAGTCCCAAGCAATTGCAGATTTCGTCGCCGAGTGGATTGAACAGCAGCTTCCGACTCAAGTTCACTCGGAGCACTGGACCATGTTCTTCGATGGGTCTAAGATGCTGAATGGTTCCGGTGCTGGGGTAGTACTGGTCTCCCCCCGAGGAGATAAGCTCAGATACGTTCTCCAGATTCACTTCGATTCCTCCAATAATGAAGCAGAATATGAAGCACTTTTGTATGGGTTGCGCATGGCCATTTCACTCGGCGTCCGTCGCCTCATGGTCTATGGCGACTCAGATTTGGTAGTTAATCAGGTGATGAAGGAGTGGGACGTCAGAAGTCCAGCTATGACTTGCTACTGCAACGCAGTGAGAAAGTTGGAAAAGAAATTTGAGGGGTTAGAGCTTCATCACATCCCCCGACTGAAAAATCAAGCAACTGATGATCTGGCAAAGATAGGCTCCAAGAGGGAAGCCATTCCCAGCAATGTGTTTTTGGAGCACATTCACTCGTCGTCAATCCAGGAGGATCCTTTTACAGAAGAAGCCCCGCAGCCGAAAAGCGCCACAGATCCGACTGAAGTCGAAGTTCCTGCTGTGGTCGACCTAATCATGGAAGTCTTGGCAATCACTCCCGACTGGACGATACCGTACATCGCATATATCTTGAGGAAAGAACTCCCAGTGGACGAGGAAGAGGCTCGACAGATCGTCCGTCGATCCAAAGCCTTCACAGTCATAAAGGGACAGTTATATAGAGAAAGCGCGACTGGAATCGGTCAGAAGTGTATAACACCAGAAGAAGGTCAAATAATCCTTGATGATATCCACTCGGGGACCTGTGGTCACCATGCGTCCTCTCGGACCATTGTGGCTAAAGCATACCGAGCGGGGTTTTACTGGCCAAGAGCAAACAAAATGACAAAGGAGATAGTCGACAAGTGTGAGGGGTGTCAATTCTACTCCAACATGTCGCACAAGCCCGCATCAGCCATGAAGACCATTCCACTCGTCTGGCCCTTCGCTGTATGGGGCCTGGATATGGTTGGTCCACTGAGAACAGGCAGGAGTGTTGGAAATATGCCCTAGAGGCAATAATAAATTGATTATTATTATATTTCCTTGTTCATGATAATCGTTTATTATCCATGCTAGAATTGTATTGAAAGGAAACTCAGATACATGTCTGGATACATAGACAACACCATGTCCCTAGTAAGCCTCTAGTTGACTAGCTCGTTGATCAATAGATGGTTACGGTTTCCTGACCATGGACATTGGATGTCGTTGATAACGGGATCACATCATTAGGAGAATGATGTGATGGACAAGACCCAATCTTAAGCCTAGCACAAAGATTGTAGTTCGTATGCAAAAGCTTTTCTAATGTCAAGTATCATTTCCTTAGACCATGAGATTGTGCAACTCCCGGATACCGTAGGAATGCTTTGGGTGTACCAAACGTCACAACGTAACTGGGTGGCTATAAAGGTGCACTACAGGTATCTCCGAAAGTGTCTGTTGGGTTGGCACGAATCGAGACTGGGATTTGTCACTCCGTGTGACAGAGAGGTATCTCTGGGCCCACTCGGTAGGACATCATCATAATGTGCACAATGTGATCAAGGAGTTGATCACGGGATGATGTGTTGCGGAACGAGTAAAAGAGACTTGCCGGTAACGAGATTGAACAAGGTATCAGGATACCGACGATCAAATCTCGGGCAAGTATCGTACCGATAGACAAAGGGAATTGTATACGGGATTGATTAAGTCCTTGACATCGTGGTTCATCCGATGAGATCATCGTGGAGCATGTGGGAGCCAACATGGGTATCCAGATCCCGCTGTTGGCTATTGACCGGAGAACGTCTCGGTCATGTCTGCATGTCTCCCGAACCCGTAGGGTCTACACACTTAAGGTTCGATGACGCTAGGGTTATAAAGGAAGTTTGTATGTGGTTACCGAATGTTGTTCGGAGTCCCGGATGAGATCCCGGACATCACGAGGATCTCCGGATTGGTCCGGAGGTAAAGATTTATATATGGGAAGTCCTGTTTTGGTCACCGGAAGAGTTTCAGGGTTTATCGGTAACGTACCGGGACCACCGGGAGGGTCTCGGGGGTCCACCAAGTGGGGCCACCTGCCCCGGAGGCTTGCATGGGCCAAGGGTGGGAAGGGACCAGCCCCTAAGTGGGCTGGTGCGCCTCCCACAAGGGCCCAAGGTGGCTAAGAGGTGGAAAGGGGGCAAACCCTAAGGGGATATGGGCCTTAGGGCCCATATTGGTGCGCCTCCCTCTCCCCTCCCCTCTTGGCCGCCACCCAAGTCCCATCTAGGGCTGCCGCCCCCCCTAGGGGTGGGAACCCTAGAGGGGTCGCAGCCCCTCCCCTTCCCCTATATATAGTTGAGGCATAGGGCTTCCCACAACACGCGATTCGATCTCTCGTTGGTGCAGCCCTGCGTCTCTTCTTCCTCCTCTTCTGTGGTGCTTGGCGAAGCCCTGCAGGATTGCCACGCTCCTCCACCACCACCATGCCGTTGTGCTACTGCTGGATGGAGTCTTCCTCAACCTCTCCCTCTCTCCTTGCTGGATCAAGGCATGGGAGACGTCACCGAGCTGTACGTGTGTTGAACGCGGAGGTGCCGTCCGTTCGGCACTAGGATCATCGGTGATTTGGATCACGACGAGTACGACTCCATCAACCCCGTTCACTTGAACGCTTCCGCTTAGCGATCTACAAGGGTATGTAGATGCACTCTCTTTCCCCTCGTTGCTGGTTTCTCCATAGATAGATCTTGGTGACACGTAGGAAAATTTTGAATTTCTGCTACGTTCCCCAACAAGGAGCGGTTTCACACATGTGCTTGTGGCAGTTGACAAGTTTACCAAATGGATTGAAGCTAAGCTTATCAAGAATCTGGATGCTTGCACTGCTATCAGTTTCATTAGGGAGTTAACATTCAGATATGGAGTCCCGCATAGCAACATCACTGACAATGGGTCAAACTTCGATTCAGACAAGTTCAGAGCTTTTTGCGCCTCTCAAGGCACGCGAGTCGACTACGCGTCGGTCGCACACCCCCAGTCGAATGGACAAGCTGAAAGGGCAAATGGTCTGATCCTCAAGGGGCTAAAACCCCGGCTGATGCGTGATCTCAAGCACGCAGCAGGTGCATGGGTCGACGAGCTTCCGTCAGTTCTGTGGGGATTAAGGACCACCCCGAATCGGTCAACTGGAAGAACTCCGTTCTTTCTGGTTTACGGAGCCGAAGCAGTCTTGCCGAGTGATCTACTTCACAACGCACCTCGAGTTGAGCTCTACACCGAAGACGAAGCAGAACAAGCCCGACAAGACGCAGTCGACCTCCTGGAAGAAGAAAGAGAAATGGCAATGATCCGACTGACCATTTATCAGCAAGACTTGCATCGATTCCATGCCAGAACCGTGAAGAGCCGAGCTTTCCAAGAAGGAGATTTGGTCCTCCGAGTGGATCAACAGAAACCGCACAAGCTTGCTCCTACTTGGGAAGGTCCCTTATCGTCACCAGAGTCCTCCACAATGGAGCGTATCACCTTTACAATGTCGATCGTCAGATCGATGAGCCACGAGCTTGGAATGCGGAGCTACTCTGCCCCTTTTACACTTGAATTCTCACTCGGATGAGATGTAATAAGAAAAACTTCTGTAGTTTTATGTTTATCAAAGAAAAGAGTGGTCCAATAATTGCTGTCACTTTTGTTTGCGCAAGAATTCCCCTAGTGGGTGACTTAGCTGTGAATCCGTTTCACCTAAGTCTGTAAAAAAATCCTATCGAGTGGTGAACCAGATTCCCACTCGGAGGCTTAGCTGCAGCCCAGTGCTCGCCTAAGTGTTTAAAAATCCTACCGAGTGGTGAACCAGATTCCCACTCGGAGGCTTAGCTGCAACCCAGTGCTCGCCTAAGTGTTTAAAAATCCTACCGAGTGGAGAGAAAACCTCCCACTCGGGGGCTTAGCTGCAGCCCAGTGCTCGCCTAAGTTTGAAAAATCCTACCGAGTGGAGAGCAAACCTCCCACTCGGGGCTTAGCTGCAGCCCAGTGCTCACCTAAGTTTGAAAAATCCTACCGAGTGGAGAGCAAACCTTCCACTCGGGGGCTTAGCTGCAGCCTAGTGCTCGCCTAAGTTTGAAAAATCCTACCGAGTGGAAAGCAAACCTCCCACTCGGGGGCTTAGCTGCAGCCCAGTGCTCGCCTAAGTTTGAAAAATCCTATCGAGTGGAGAGCAAACCTCCCACTCGGGGGCTTAGCTGCAGCCCAGTGCTCGCCTAAGTGTTTAAAAATCCTACCGAGTGGAGAGCAAACCTCCCACTCGGGGGCTTAGCTGCAGCCCAGTGCTCGCCTAAGTTTGAAAAATCCTACCGAGTGCAGGGTAAACCTCCCACTCGGGAGCTTAGCTGCAGCCTAGCGCTCGCCTAAGTACGGAACACATCCCAATCCGCAAGGACGGCAAGACGCGAATCGACTGTTACCTTCTCCTTCGGAGCTACATCACAAATACGAAGTTATTTCGAGTGAAGATCAAGTTCCACTCAATAGATAATTCATGAAGATATTCGACGATAAATCAAGTTCAGATAAGACCCAAAGGTCCCAGACCTCAAATCAAAGTACTCGAGCCCTCGGCTCGACAGAGTTTAACGGTTACAAAATCCACTCGGCATTCCGAGGCAAATTTAAAGTGAAGCATCAAAGTTTTTATTCCTCGGGCGGAGGACTAGAAGGGGCAACGAACTCGTCCAAGTCAATCCCGTCTGCAATACGGGTGGCAGCTGCAATGAAAGTCTCCATGAAGTCCTGAAAGCTGAGCTTCCTGGTATTGGCAACTTGGATGGCGGCCAACTTTTCCTCTCGCACCTCCTTGCAATGGACGCGGACTAGAGACAGAGTGACATCAGCACCACACCTTGCGGAGGTTTTCTTCCATTCCGTCACTCGACCAGGAACGTCTTTCAGTCGAGTCATCAGAGACTCGAGATCATTCGGAAGCGTCGCCTTGGGCCAGAGCGATGTGTCGATCCGCGACACCGCAACCTTTAGTCGGGCCAGTTAATCAACCACGCTGGCAATACGAGACTCCAGTCGGAGCACGTTCATAGCAGCCTCGTCCTTCACGAGAGAATTGGCGGGGTCCAAGCCTGGCTCCACTCGACTGGTCTCCTCTTCAAAGTTCTGGCAGAATTTTGTAAACACAATTCAAGAATAAGATAGTGGCTCCACACGAGTTTGGTTACTGCAAGCCAGTCAGGTGAAGATTGTTACCCTCAAGCATGATGAACAACTTCTTGGTGAGTCCCCCGAGATAAGCCTCAAGATCGTTCTTCTTCCCCGCCAGTTCGCTTGCCTTGTCATTCAGAGCAATCTTGTCGTTCTTCAGACGGCTAACCTCCTTATTAGCTGCGTCGAGAGCAGCTTTCAGTCTGGAGTTCTCCTATTCAAGAGTACCGACTGAAGCCAGCTTTTCTTCAGCAAGCTTCATTTTGTTCAAGGCCTCCTTTTGCGCTTCGGCAAGATCTTGATCCTTCTTCTTCAGAGTTTCTTCCAGTTTATCTGCGGCACGTCGAGTGAGATCAACATCAAGAATAGACAAGAAAGAAAAGTCACTCGTCAAGAATGGAGAACCTCACCAGCCATACCTTTTGCTTCTTCTCGCGCCTTATGCAAGTTCTCTTGAGCAAGCTTCAAGTCAAGGTTGAGCTGGATCTGCTTATTCTCCAACTCAGTATAGCGAGCTACAAGTTCGCAGGATTTCTGCAAAAAAATCAGTCGACAGACACTCAAGATAAGTTGCTTCCGAGTAACTAAGAGACAATGATGGCGTTTCTAAGACTACAGCCGAATCAAAAACATTCGACAGTAGTCTGGGGACTACACCCGGTGGGTGCACTCACCGTGCCCCCACTGTTTAAAAAAAAACCGACTGCCCGCAGTCGACCGGATGCAGTTCCATTCGACATGGCCTGACCAGACCGAGTGAAGAAGTACAACTACAGCAACACAATATAAAGACTACAGTCGACTGCCAACAGTCCACTATAGTCTCGGTGACTACACCCAGTGGGTGCACTTAGCGTGCCCCCACTCGTCCAAGAATTGGCAGACACACCCAGTGGGTGTACAGATATAAAAATCTTCGAAAAAGAGATTCTTCAAACAACATATCGTAACAGAATAAGTGTCGAGTCGACTGACCTGGGTGTTGCTCTGAAGAGCTGAACTCGCGTCATAAGCTGCTTGGCTGGCTTCCCGAACCACTTTCACTTGCTCCATCATGATTCCCGCCTAGCGTATAGCCTCTTTTGCAGCACACACTTGGTCCTCAGGGACAGGGTATGTGGCAAAAAGCGAAGGTGGATTTGCAGTCGATGTTGAAGGCCGCACGCTCGTCAGAGGATCAGCGAAAGTCACGGAAGTCCGAGTGGTATCACCACCGTCCCGAGCTATAGCCTCAGACGCCGGAGCAGATTGGGAGGTCTTGCCAGCCGACGCCCTCCTGTCCCTTCTCACTCTCAGCGGCACGTCGTCGTCGTCATCAGGGAGGTTAATAACATGAGGAGGAGCTACAAGAAAAATTCAATCGACCAGAGCTATAAGAAATATTCAGTCGACTCAAGGCGGAACATCAATAATCGTACCAGGGTTGGAAGTAACAGCATCTTCCATCTCTTGATCATCGTCCTTGGCGGAGATCTCAGAAGTAGCAGCACTGCAAATTTCGAAAGTCAGTCAGTTGGCTCAATGAATCGACCAAGGATCTGTCCACGGTCGACAAAGGGAAACAAGTTCTATTATTACCCAGAAATGGTGGGGATAGTCATCTTCATCTTGGGCAGGGCCTTGGGCGGCTTGGACGGCGTCGCGCGTGGGTGCTTGGGAGCTCTCTCAGTCGGCGTAGGAGAAGAGGTCCGAGGGCGTTTCGACGACTGCCCAATAGGAGCAGTCGCCTTACCACGTTCCCGCGCAGGGTCGTGTGTAAGCTTGAATCGCCTCTCCGAGCGGGGGGGTTCAACTTCCTCCTCCTCCTCTTCGCTGGAGTCGACGTCGTCGTCTCCCTCTCCTTCGCCGTCAGATTCCCACTCGCCATGTTCGTCACCACTTTCGCCTCCGCTTGCCTCCCCTTCCTCAGCCTGCTCCTGTGCTCCGTTGGGTGTCGAATACATCTCAGTAGTTGCCTGGAGAATAACAGACAAGATAAAAGTCAATCGACCGATTCAAAGAGGACTAATGAAGAAAGCAAGATCTCAGTCGGGAACATAAAGTCAGACCTGGTCCACTTCGTATGTGTTGTCGAGTGGAGGAACCCTCCTAGCTCCTCGAGGGTTGTCTTTGTTCCCTGTGATGCTCGACAGCCACCCTTCCAGCATCTCATCAGTGACCTCCTCGGGGTGAATCCGAGTGGTGTCTTCAAGACCCGAGTACATCCACATCGGGTGGTCACGAGCCTGAAGCGGTTGGATGCGCCTCCGAAGGAAGACCTCCAGCAAGTCCATGTCGGTCACACCCTCGCGGACGAGCTGAACCACTCGACCAACCAGCACTTTGACATGTGCCTTTTCTTCCGGCGCCACTTTCAGAGAAGCAGGTTTTTGAGCTCGGTCCAGAGAGAAAGGGGGAAGCCCCGTCGACTGTCCTGGGGTCGCCTGGTCTTTACAGTAAAACCAGGTCGACTGCCAACCACGGACCGACTCAGGGAAAGTGATAGATGGAAAATAACTTTTTCCCCTCGCCTGGATCGCAAGGCCCCCGCACAGCTGGATCACCTGCGTCCTTTCATCACTCGACTTGGCCTTCTTGACCGATTGGGAGCGGCAAGTGAAGATGTGCTTAAAGAGTCCCCAATGGGGGCGGCAACCCAAGAAACTTTCACACAAGAAAACGAAAGCAACAAGATACACGATGTAATTGGGAGTGAAGTGATGGAGCTGCGCTCCGAAGAAGTTCAAAAAGCTCCGGAAAAAAGGATGAGGAGGTAGAGAAAATCCGCGATCGATATGGGTAGCGAGGAGGACGCACTCACCGTCAAGAGGCTGGGGTTCGACTTCTTTCCCCGGGAGACGCGCGGCCTCGTGAGGAATGACTCCCTCCTCGACCATATCATCAAGATCTTCCTGCCGAATCACCGACAGCATCCAGTCGCCCTGGATCCAGCCCTTGGGCAGAGCAGTCCTCGAGTAAGATCCGCCCCGAGCAGACTTCTTCCCCTTCCCCTGCACCGCCGCCTTCTTCGCGCGCTCCAGGGCGGACGTCTTGTCCTTCACCATCGTCGCCGGCGAGGCTCGAACAAGGCCTACGGCACCAAAGTGAGGGCGGAGGTGGCGGAGGAACTCGCGAAGGGAGAAGGAAAGGTGGAGGCACACTGTTCGGGAGTCCCGAGCCGGCAGTTTATAAGAGGTCGCACCCGAGTGGCTGACTAGTAGGCCCGGGCAATCCTGTCAAATCCCACAGCAGACGCGCGCGCAGTACGTGGCGGAAAAGGTGGCGCGGAAATCGAGGGGCTTCCGCCTTATCACATCCGATTACTGCGGCCGCCCCCGTCCCGCGCGCTTTCCGAAATTCAAATCCCGCAAAATCCGCGGGTTGCAGAACAATTCGTCTGACAGAAGATCTCTTTTACGCCATCACTCGGGACTTCACAAGTAAGGAAATTTACTCGACAAAAGGCCTAGAATGGATCAAGGCGACTGAAAGAGGTTGACGACGTCATCCGTGACAACTGATCCAAAGCAAGGCACTCATGTAACAACAGAGACCCAGCCGGAAGGGTCCCCAACTCCTTCCCACTCAAACCTCGATCCATTCGGGGGCTAATGATGAAGCTATGTACCTAGGGTAGGGGCATGGACCTGTCCTAAGTGCCCTACCCAAGGACATCTCTAGAAGAAGTCACCTTTCAATCGACTTGGAGGTATCCCACTCGACGGATTCAAGACACTCGACCATGACGCTATCACTCGACCACGAAGAAAGCACTCGACTACAAGGAGTTCTACAGTCACTCCGCATACAAACGGTCGGCCATTAAGTAGCTCTTATGGTCATTATAGCGCTTTATTAGAGGCGTTACCAGTAACGCCCAGCCTTAATGTACTTTAAACCCTGCATTACTGAGGGCTGGAGGGTCCTGGCGAACTCTATATAAGCCACCCCCCTCCTCAGTATCAAGGGTTCGCACCCCTGTTACTCTTACACACATAATCCAATCGACCGTCTCCGGGCACCGAGACGTAGGGCTGTTACTTCCTCCGAGAAGGGCCTGAACTCGTAATCCTTGTGTGCTTACAACTTCTACATAGCTAAGATATATCCTCTCCATACTTACCCCCCTACATCACTGTCAGACTTAGAACCACGACAGGCGTCGTCGTTGTCGCCTCCGCCGCGGCCGCGGTCCCTGCTGCAACCCTTTCTCGGTTGGCGCGGCGGGTTGGACGGTCCGATGGCGTCCTCGTCGTCGTCGCCGTCGAGGATCACGACGCCGTGCTCGTCCTCGCGTCCACGCTTGCGGGCGGCGATCTCCTCCATGGGCCCGGCGCTGCCGGACAATCTCGTCGCAGAGGTAGTCGTTGCGCGCCCACCGTAGGGCGTCCTCGTCGGAGAAGCCGCGCCGGGCTAGCTCCTCGTACTCCGGGAGGAGGCTGGGCTCCGGTTTGGGCTTGACGAGGACGAGGCGGCCAGAGGCGGGGGTGGAGTCGGCGATGCGGACATCGGAGCTGCGGGTGCGCCGGCTGACAGGCGTGTCCTGGGGCTCCGGCTTGACGGGGCGGAGGCAGGGAGAGCCGGTCGACAGACCGGACGAGGAGGAGGACGCCCCGGGGTCCATGCGCCTCGCCGTCCACGAGCTCCCACAGCGGCGAGAGAAGGACGGGGGCTCGGGGTACTCCAGCCTCGGCGTGTTGCCGCCCTCGATGTACTCAAGGACGGCCTCCAGCGTGCGGCCGGGCACGCTCCACCATCGGCGCCGCCCCTCGGAGTTGAGCCTGCCGGAGGGCACGACGTCGTTGGTGGCCTCGAGCTGCTCGGCGTGACGGCGGCGGAAGTACGGCTCCCCGAGCGGGCTGTCGGGGACGTAGCGCGACCCCTCCCTCGCCGCCCGCGGCAGGGAGGCGCGGATACGCGCGATCTCCGCACGCCGCGCCGCCCCGGTGGGCGGTGTTGGCACCGGGACCCCGCCGGCGCTGATTCTCCACGCCTCGGGCATCCGCATGTCCGGCGGACCGGGTACTCGGCCTCGAAGAGGAGCCGAACTTCGTCCTCGTGAAGGTGGCGGCGGTCGAAGCCGTTCGCCGCCGCGCCGTCGCCTGGAAATCCTTCGACCATTTCTTTGAACAGGGACGGCGAGGGGAGAGGGAGGAAGGGGAGAAAGGGCGCGTCGGCAGTGGAGACTCTGTGCGTGCAACCGGCGTGCTGGGGTCAGCTTATATAGGCGGAGGCGCCGCGAGCACGCGTGGCCGCCGCGTCTACGCGTGACATGCGCGGGGACGCGCGTCGACACGCCTTCACTGCACCGCCCGTGAGGCATCAATGGCGGAGGCTGACCGGCGCGGCAGCTTTGGCATTGATTTGCCGCGGGAAACGAGGCGATGAGGACGACGAAGTGGCGAGAAGCGAGACGAGTCGCTGGCAAGGAGGGCCCGCGGCTCTTTCGCGCCAAAAACGATTCGCCCGGCGCCCCCGAGCGCCTCCAGCACGCCGGGTTCGGGTTGGGTTCGCCGGCGTCAATTTCGGCCCGAGCTGGCGAAATTGAGCCCTCGAGGACGCAACTGGGCCGATTTTTTGACGACGGCGGCTGAAAAATCGACTGGGAGGCCTTGTTAGGGGCGCGGCTGGAGATGCTCAGCATTGCTGGCTTTCGCGCGTGGATTCCGTCTCTCTCTGCTCGGTCTCGAATCCAGTTTTAGTATCCTGGCTTCCTTGGCACGGGTTGTTTAGTTTGGTATAGTATACCACTTGGGCTGACACATTTCAGGGCTGTTCAAAGATGGCCTCCACAGACGTCGTCAGATTCGAGGAACTGTTCAGAGACGTAGCTTAGAGCGCAATTGGAATGTCAGGTCATTTAGATTTTCTAAACAGAAACGTGAGGCCGAGGTTTGAATTGTCCAACTGCATGCCTAGAGTTGAATGAGTTAAGCAACGCTGCATCTTAGCAAACAGAGAAACGAAGAACGGATTAACGCAGCACCAAACAGTGGAAGAGTCAGCAGGTCAGTTGCAAGGACTGGCCGAATGACCACCACATGGGTGTGCTCATCACTAATAAAGAAACAGAAGCTGTGGGAGAGTGTGGCGTCAGTGCGTGTGTATTATAACAACAAAACAAGAGGAAAAGAGAACCGATATTCAATTCGGTGTCAGCCTCATCTGCATCCAATTGATGAACAGTAAATTCAACAACATACTAAGAATTTCAAAAAATTCTGAATTTTTTTTGGTGGAAGATGTTCCAATGCATGATGTTCTTGAAAAAATGCACTTTGTTCGGACATCTGAGGAGCTCATGAAAAAAGACAAAATCGGTTAAAACAGTACGTGAACAGCTTTCTTACAACCCCAATTTTTTTTGGCTGAGAGCTACTGAAATGTCCAAACTCCACAGAATTTGGCAGACTTCACGCGCATGAGCATCTAGCGTAAAAAATCAGTTTTTTTACTATCTTCAACAAATTTAATGTCCACCATGCACCCGAGAGTCAAAACGTTGCGTCGAATTTCTTTTCTCAGGGAGAAAAACAAAAGGTGTACCTTTTTTTGAGCAACAAAAAAAGAGTACTTTTTTTAGGGACAGAAAAAAGAGTACTAGTGTAAAACTTTTGGCTGGGCATTTCCTGGACTTAAACCAAAAGAACATTGTGTAGGTTGTTTTATATTAGTGAAGCCCAATAGTTCAGAAAAAGGCCCAGTACTCTGAATTCCAACACCGCACACAAGAAACTTGACCGGCAACAAGTTTGGATTGCATCGGCAAAAAAAAAGTTTCGATTGATTATGCATTAGATGCAGTGACCACTAACGCACTTGTGATCAAGCGAGGTTTGGAGCTAGCTAATGCTTGTTCATTGAAAAGTTTGGGCTCGCACACATGGGTACCTCCAACTGGCAGCTTGAGGACTCACTCGTGAAATGGTGGGATCAGAGAACTGACATGCGTAACCCCAACAAGCGAGCTATGGCCTCCCTCATCATGCTTGTCTCTTGGTCTATTTGAAACGAAAGCAACGCCCGAATTTTCCGACACAGGAGTGCCCCGCCGCCAATCATCCTTAATAGCATAGTTGTTGAGGCCAACCTTTGGGTTACCGCGGGTGCTAAGAAACTAGGGCTTGTTGTTGTACGCGAGTAATCGCCATGCTGTGATCGTGGGTTACTTGTAAAACTCTTTTCTTCTCTTATTTAATGGATGAGGTAAATCTTTTGACTCCGTTTTGGAAAAAAATTTAGATTCAGCCTGATAATCATACAATCCAATTGCTTGGTGGACGTTAAAACACTACAAATGGAAGGTTTTTCCTCTATGGCAGCTGTTCCTTATAATGTTGACTAGCAGGCGGAAGGCGTGGCGGCAAGCCGAGCCGGTGCCTAATCTCACGCGTGCATGTATTTTTTTTATTGTAAGATGAGAAAAGGAATGACAATGGGTTTGAGGTCGAGCTGGCCGAGCTGGTTGTAATCATTTAATAGAGGGCTCTCCTAGCTCTGCCGCCGGCCACCCCGGCCCCGGCGTCCACCACCCTCGCGCCGGTGACCACTTCGGTCCCGGCGCCCACCTCTCCTGTTTCGGCCGCCTGCTGCCCAAGCTCATGGCGGCGAGATCTGGGAGTCCGGAGTCCGTCTCGTCCGCGTTCCCTCGCCCTCGCCCGGTGGTCTCTGGCCTTGGCCTTTCGGGCTCTCCGTGCGCGCGCTCCTCCTCGGACGGCCCCGTTTCGGCTAGGTTGCCGGAGCCGAGGCCGGCGGATCCCGGGACGGCGGCCGGCTGGAACCGGGCCAAAGCCTCCCGCAAGGCTCTTTGGCGGAGGCGCAAGGCGCAGCGGCGCGTCCAGGGTCCCCCCCGCCCGCCTTCTTCCTCTTCCTCTGATCGCAGTCAGTCCCCGTGCCATCAATGCTTCAGGGCCGGCCACCGCAAGCAAGGTTGCACCTTTCCGCCGCTCTGCATTCGCTGCAACCTGGAGGGCCATTCTTCTGGCTAGTGCAAGAGGCCTCGCAGTCCCACCCCGGCCGAGGAGCTGCGCCGCATCGCGGCGGCCAAAGTTGCGCGGATGGATGCCGGATCCCCGCCGGAGTTTGGTGTTGGGCGTGTTCCACTGGATCCTTGGAAGAACGCGCTGCCGGCAGAGCGGGCACGGTTCTCGCCAAGTGTTCCTGTGGTGCGCCCCGCGCCTCCCATGTTGTCGGTGGGGGGGGGGGGCGGGGGAGAACATCTGCGTCCTCAGACGCTCTCAGGTCATGGACGACATGGAGGCTAGGCTTAGCCTGGCGGCGGTGGCGTACGTAGGTGGTGCTAGGCCTCCGGTGTCCTGCGTGGAGGCAGCAGAGGCCATCGCTGCGCAGCTCAGTATCCCCAGGCACGCGTTTTCGGTGCATCGTTTCCACCCAGAGGATTTTCTGGTCGTCTTCGCCACCCCAGAGTTCCGCAACACCGCCACGGGCGCCGACTCGGTGAGGCACCAGGGATTCGAGCTATTCTTCCGGCCTTGGATCAGGCAAGCCCAGGCCACGGCCAGAGTGATGAGGGTGCTGGTGGACATCATGATCGAGGGCATCCCATCCCACGCTTGGGACTGGGAGACGGCGGACAAAATTCTGGGTTCGTCGTGCGACATCATCAGCCTCGCGCCAGAGACAGCCAATCGGGAGGACTTGTCGCTGTTCAAGCTTCGGGCGTGGTGCTGTGATCCGGATCTTGTTCCTGTGGAGAAGCGCATGTGGATTCCGGAGCTGGACGAGGAGGCCGGGCATCCGGCGGGCCACCGGCAGGCTTGCCGCCGTTTGTTGGAGTACCCCACCTTGGTGCACATTGGGCGCATGAGAGATTTTACGCCACCGGAGAATTGGCGCCGGCCGGTGAGTTCGGATGGCAGTGGACAGAGTGGTCTGCCGGACGACTCAGATGACTCGTTTGCCGGCGGCGAGCTTCAGATCCTGCCCTGGATGAGAGGCGTGCGTGACTCCCGCGGTCCAGCGCGGATGGGCGGCGATGCCGCCGGCGGTGGGTCAGGCCGTTCTTACGCGCACGCATTGGTGGGCAGAGTGGGTCCGTCTAGTTGGCGTCTCCCGCCCATGGGCCTCGCTTCGGGGGCGGGCCCTGCAGGCCGCTCCATCATCGTGGAATCGCCCATTGCGAGAATGCCAGTCAGTTCACCGCCTGTCCCTGCCATGGAGATTGTGGTCAGATCGCCACCTGTCCCTGGCACGGAGACTGTGGTTGGCCTGGCTCACATCCCCTCGATGGAGTTGGTGGCAGTTGCCCCTTCTGTGCGGGACCAAGGTATGGGCCCAGTCACGGGATCTGGTGTCGCTCCAATTAGTGCGGCGATAGAGGTACGGGCTGTCGAGTCCGCGACAGCCCCTGCGAGAGATCAGGTGGACCAGGCCGCTTTGGGGCAGATGCCATGCACGGTGAGCAAGGAGGATCAGGTGGGCCAGGAGGCTTTTTTGACTGACCCGCAGTTGGGCGTGGACCCCGCGGTCGAGAAGGATCCCGAGGCGGCTCTGCCAGTGCGGGAGACAGGGGAAGTGGACGATGCTGCCCCTGCCGGAGCCGAACTGCATCTGGATTCATGTGCCCCACTTGTGGACACGGAGGTTGGTGTCTCATCGGTTGCAGAAAGTCCCGCGCCAGGTCCGAACCCATCAGTGGATACCGACATGGTTATTCCCTCGGTTGGCACGGGCGCTGGGACAGACGAGTGTAACCTGGTGATTGGCGTGCATGGGGGTGTGGACGCTGGCCTACCAGTAGGTGGGGCGTTGATCCCGGCGCGGCTTGGCCCAATCATGGAGATGGTTTCTGCTGATGACATGCACAATGACGAGCTGCCGCCCAGGCAGGCCTCCGGAGAGGTTTCGGGCATGCAGATCGCTCTTTCTCGTGAAGTCGATGGCATGTCAGCCCAGGAATCAGCCGCCTACTCTAAGTTAAAATGTTTTGGCTCTAGCCTTGTGAATAAACTGGCCCCACCCCTTCTCAAGGAAGTCCAAGCATCCAACCTGCGGGCGGAGGCCGAGCCGTTCACCCCTCGACGTTGCACCCGTGGCAGCAAGAAGCTGGTGGAGCACAAGAGCAACAAGGCCAGCCAAGCGGAGAATGTTCTCATGAGAGCGTTGGGACTCGTTCCGGATGACTTGGACGTGGACGACACGGTGGTTAACGAGCTGTAGAACATCTTCGATTCGCCGCTTCGGGATCAGCACGTTCGGGTCATCGCGGCTCTCTTCGGGAAAGAGGTGCCACCCATGGATGTTCTGGAGAAGGATTCGGCCTCGGCGGTGCGTGTGAACTAAACGTTTGGTGGGTCCCGGAGTTTGTCGCTTAGTTCTATATGGATTTAAACCCGCAAATTCTATGTTGGAACGTGCGTGGGCCTAACTGTCCTGCGAAGAGGGCGGCAGTTAGGGAGTTTGTGCAGGCAGCCAAGGTGAACTTGGTGTGCCTCCAGGAAACTAAACTAGATGTACTGGATCAATTTGTGGTTCTCCAATGTTTAGGTCCGTCCTTCGACGTCTTCGATTACTTGCCGGCGTCTGAGACTCGTGGTGGGATTTTACTTGCTTGGGATAGAACAGTGATGGATGTGGATGCACTAGTGCACGACGCCAATTCCCTTAGTGGCATGGTTCATAGCAAGAACGGTACCAATTGGTGGATCACTGCGGTTTACGGGCCACAAGGAGACGAGCTTAAGACGGCGTTTCTTGAGGAGCTGAGGGATAGGAGACTAGCCTGCCAGGGGCCACGGATGGTCCTCGGCGACTTTAACATGATACTACGTGCTTCCGAGAAAAGTAATGCCAATCTCAATAGGAGAATGATGCAGCGGTTTAGAGGCTTTGTTGATGCTCACGAGCTCAAGGAGCTTTACATGCACGGAAGGAGTTTTACTTGGTCTAACGAACAAGATTCGCCGACCATGACAAAGATCGATAGAGTGCTGGTTTCCGTCGATTGGGAGCTCAACTTTCCAGACTGCCTGCTCTAGGCCCTTTCGACCAACATCTCAGATCACGCGCCCCTTCACCTCTCCACGAGTGTGCCATTTTGTGCCAAGAAGCGTTTCCGATTTGAGCTCTACTGGACTAAGCTGGATGGATTTGAGGAGGCCGTCACGGAGGCCTGGTCTTGCGACGAGGGGATCGTGGACCCTTTCAAACGACTTGACGCTCTGCTCAGGAACACGACTACGACCCTTTAGGCCTGGGGCCAGCGAAATACTGGGAACATTAAGATACACATGGCAGTGGCGAACTGGGTCATCGCGAGACTGGACAGAGTTCAGGAAACCAGGTTGCTTTCCCCGGAAGAGCTTTGGCTCAGACGCACCCTCAAGCATGCGCTACTAGGTCTCGCCTCCCTGGAGCGAACTATCGAGAGACAGAGATCGAGAATCCGATGGATTAAGGAGGGGGATGCGAACACCAAGCTATTCCAGGCTGTGGCAAATGGACATAGATCGAAGAATTTTATCGCTCATGTCAGGCACAATGGCGTTATTTACACTGACCAAGATCGGAAGGAGGAGATCTTCACTGAAGCTTATGAAGGGCTGCTGGGAAGTGCACTTGCGAGGGATTATGGCCTGAACCTCAACTTTCTAGAGATTCCTGCTGCTGATCTTCAAGATCTTGAGCAGATGTTCATGGAGGAAGAAGTCTGGAACACCATAAAAGAACTACCCGCGGATCATGCACCGGGACCGGACGGATTTATTGGGGCCTTCTACCACCGTGCTTGGCCAATCATCAAACAGGACATCATGGCCGTGATGCACAAGCTGTTCGTTGGGGATAGCAGAGGATTCAACAAGCTTAATCGCGCCCACATCGTTCTCATCTCGAAGAAGCCGGACGCGCAAGAGGTTGGTGACTTCCGTCCAATTAGCTTGCCCCACAGCGTTGCCAAACTGTTCGCCAAGATGCTCGCGAACAGAGCCAGGAAGAGGATGATGGATATTGTTGCGGCCAATCAGTCCGCCTTCATCCTTGGCAGGAGTCTACACGATAATTTCCTGCTCGTGCGCCAAGTCGCAAGGAGAATTCATGCCCGCCGTGATCCCGGAGTGTTTCTAAAATTGGATATTTCACGCGCCTTCGACTCCTTGGCGTGGCCGTTCCTCTTTGATGTCCTTCGCGCGAAAGGATTCGCCAACAAGTGGATTGGCTGGGTGGCTGCGCTGCTCAACTCGGCGAGCACCAAGGTTGTGGTGAACAGGGTCCCCGGAAGGAGTTTTTTACACGCCAAGGGTTTAAGGCAGGGAGATCCCATCTCGCCCCTATTATTCGTGATCGCAATGGACGTATTAACTAGCATCATCAACAAAGCGGAATCAGATGGCATTGTCAGCTCGCTCATGGGAGTCACAGCTCTGCAACGTCTGTCGATTTATGCCGACGATGTGGCCTTGTTCATCAGGCCTTCGACACAGGACTTGAGTTTTGTTCAGAACGCTCTTCAAATCTTCGGCGAGGCGTCTGACCTTAAGGTCAATTATGCCAAATCCTCCGCCATTCTCATCAGAGGAGATGAGCAAGATCTGCAGAGGGTGGCGGACGTGTTGCAATGCCAGGCGGGTGAGTTCCCCTATAGATATCTTGGACTGCAATTGGCGATTCGGCAACTCACCAGGGCGCAATGGCAACCCCTTCTGGATCAGGCAAAGCGCTTCGTGCCCGCGTGGCAGAGAGGGCTAATCCAGCGGGCTGGTAGGCTAGTTCTGGTCAAGTCTGTCGCGGCAGCTAGGCCAGTCCACCACTTAATGGTGATGGAAGCGCCGATCTGGGTTCTCGAGGAGATCAATAGTTGGATGAGAGCTTTCTTCTGGAAAGGAAAAGAGAAGGTTAGCGGAGGGCACTATCAGGTCGCTTGGAACTCCATTTGTCGACCGACTCAATTTGGTGGCCTGGGCGTGAAGAATCTGCAACTACAAGCTTTGGCATTGCGAGTCCGTTGGGAATGGCTCCGTAGAACAGACCCTGGCAGACCGTGGCAAGGTATCCCCATGACCGATGACCAGTCGGCAGACAGGTGTTTGATAGCCTTGTGTTGATCAAGGTGGGCGATGGAAGCCGCGTGCTGTTCTGGAGGGATAGATGGATTCATGGGTTTGCGATCAACGATATTGCACCACTAATTGTTAGCGGAGTGGATACTCGCACGCGCAACAGGAGGACGGTTCAAGGGGCCCTGACCAACAATAGATGGCCCCAGGACATTCATGGCAACGTCTCCTTCACGACCCAACTCCAACTCATGCACCTGGGGCACGCGATTGGAATTGTGCAGAGGAACGCACAGGGGCCAGATGTCTTCTCGTGGCCCTATGACAAATCTGGAGTATATACGGCGAGATCTACCTATCAAAGGTTGTGCGATGGCTTAGAGAGGGTCCCCTTCGCTAAGTGTGTTTGGAGGTGCTGGGCACCCCTCAAGTGTAAAATCTTTGCCTGGTTGGCAGTGCAACTGCGTTTATGGACCTCAGATCGTCGCGCTAGACATGGATTGCAAGATCATCCCTCTCCTTGCTTCACTTGCCTCCAGGACCAAGACAATATTGAGCACATCCTGATCCAATGTGTTTACGCAAGAGAGGTGTGGTATTTAGGTTTCCAAGAGCTCAACATCCAAATCAGGCCGCCGGAGCCCCAAGATACATTGATGGAATGGTGGCTTCGGGCGATGGTCCACTTCAGGTGTGCAGAGCGGCGTGGTTTTGACACCCTGGTTATCATCACGACTTGGGAATTGTGGAAGCAAAGAAATGCCAGGGTGCTTAACAGGCCGAGGAAATTCATGAACCCTACGCAGCTTCTGGGCCAAATCGGGCAGGAGTTGAAGGATCTTAGGAAGGCAGGGGTAGGAGTAGGAGGTCTCCAACGTTTTACGAGAGAGTAGCCTTAGTCCGTCTGTATAGAGTTGGCTGGCCCGAATGTTCGCATTCTACGCTAGCGTCTTGTAAATATTTTCTGCCTTCTATAAAAATATGGTACGCCATTGGCGTACTCTCGAAAAAAAATCATTTAATAGAGGAAGCCTTTTTATACATAGTGTAATCCTTTGATCAATGTGTACCATTTAGATTTGACTGCAGAAGATCAACCATGAAGCAATATGCCACACCATTCGCATAGGGAGCTTCTCCTTCATCTGCATATCTAAATGTGTACCATTTAGAGTACCACTTTTTCATCGTTTATCTCGGCAAAGTTGTATAATTTGCAAGTTGGCATTATCTAGTATCTCCTCACAACATTCAACAGATGAGACTCTAAAGAATCAAGCACCTGGACATAATACTTGTTAAACATTCCAACAAAATTATGAAAATTGAATTACCACGGGATCTAGAATATGGCATAAAAAATATGGTCTAAGCAATCATCTATGGACACCACCAAAGAAGACATATTTTGGGAATAGAAACAAATCAATAATCAGGAGCTCACCACTTTATCTATATGAAGAAGAAGAGACATTAAATTTGACTCTCACTATTTCGCCCAATCCTACTCTACCTCAATGCACACCGTTGCTCGTAATGATTGAACTAATTAACATCACAGAGTTCTTCGACTATCGGATTTTATAATTCTGCTTGTATTTGTTTGTTGAAAGTATTGTTCGTTCAAGTACCAGACGTGGCATTTGTGCTCGCATTTTCCAGAATTTATTTCAAGCCTTCCTGCGATGCACGTTCAGTGGGATGAGACGTTCCCGTGGACTACAAAGGCGTCTATAACGATTTCGTCAATCTCAAGATGATGTGCCTGATCAGTCTTTCGGAGGTACTAATAGGGGGTACGGTGTGCGTGCGTCCGTTCATAGGGGTGATTGTATGCTCATGTATGCGAGCGACTTCAATTATACAGTGCTAAAAAAATATACGGCCACTATTTATTCTAGTGCGCTAATCAATTGTGCGACTTGTATGAAGGCATCTATGACGACTTCGTCAATCTTAACATGATGTGCCGGATCAGTCTCTCGAAGATGCTTATAGGGGTAGGGTGTGCGTGCATGCGTTTATAGGAGTGATTGTATTACTCTTATATATAAGCAACTTCAATTGTCTGTACTAAAACAAAAATATGATCACTATTTATTCCGGTGCGCTGTTCAATTGTGCCACGTGTTGAGATTCCCCGGCTACAACCCCGATGCACCTAGTGCGTCCTAGCTTAGTAGCTTTATATATTATATATATGTTTGTGTACGTACAACTTCATTCTCTCGGGTGAAATACAATTATTGTATAGGGATGTCAACATTGTAGCTCAGATCTTAGCTAGGGAGTCTTGATATGTCCATTTTGCATCATGTTTTTCTACTGTTATTTACAATGTTTTTACAGAGCATTATTTTGGAATAAAGAAAAATACTAGACCAAATAAATACCGGAGGAGGGCCACCTGGTGAGCACAAGACACCAGGGCACGCCGCCTCCCCAGGAACGCCCTGGTGGGTTGTGCTCAGTCCAACCCACTGATACGTCTCCGCTATATCTACTTTTTCAAACACTTTTGCCCTTGTTTTGGACTCTAACTTGCATGATTTGAATGGAACTAACCCGGACTGACGCTGTTTTCAGTAGAATTGTCATGGTGTTATTTTTGTGAAGAAATAAATGTTCTCGGAATGCCCTGAAAATCAACGGAGAATTATTTTGGAATTAATAAAAAATACTGGCGAAAGAATCAAGGCTAGGGGCCCACACCCTATCCACGAGGGTGGGGGGGGGGGCGCCCCCTGCCTCGTGGGCCCCCTGGTGCTCCACCGACCTCAACTCCATCTCTATATATTCGTGTTCAGGGAGAAAAAAAATCAGAGAGAAGGATTCGTTACGTTTTACGATATGGAGCCGCCGCCAAGCCCTAATCTCTCTCGAGAGGGCTGATCTGGAGTTCGTTCGGGGCTCCGGAGAGGGGAATCCGTCGCCATCATCGTCATCAACCATCCTCCATCACCAATTTCATGATGCTCACCGCCGTGCGTGAGTAATTCCATTGTAGCCTTGCTGGACGGTGATGGGTTGGATGAGATTTATCATGTAATCGAGTTAGTTTTGTTAGGGTTTGATCCCTAGTATCCACTATGTTCTAAGATTGATGTTGCCATGACTTTGCTATGCTTAATGCTTGTCACTAGGGCCCGAGTGCCATGATTTCAGATCTGAACCTATTATGTTTTCATGAATATATGTGAGTTCTTGATCCTATCTTGCAAGTCTATAGTCACCTACTATGTGTTATGATCTGGCAACCTTGAAGTGACAATAATCAGGACCACTCCCGGTGATGACCTTAGTTTGAGGAGTTCGTGTATTCACTATGTGTTAATGCTTTGGTCCGGTACTCTATTAAAAGGAGGCCTTAATATCCCTTAGTTTCCAATAGGACCCCGCTGCCACGGGAGGGTATAACAAAAGATGTCATGCAGGTTCTTTTCCATAAGCACGTATGGCTATATTCGAAATACATGCCTACATTACATTGATGAATTGGAGTTAGTTCTGTGTCACCCTATGTTATAACTGTTGCATGAATAATCGCATCCGGCATTATTCTCCATCACCGATCCAATGCCTATAAGCTTTTCACATATCGTTCTTCGCTTATTTACTTTACCGTTGCGACTGTTACAATCACTACAAAACTATCACTGTTACTTTTGCCTCCGTTACCGTTACTTCCATACTACTTTGCTACTAAATACTTTACTGCAGATACTAAGTTATCCAGGTGTGATTGAATTGAAAACTCAACTGCTAATACTTGAGAATATTCTTTGACTCCCCTTGTGTCGAATCAATAAATTTGGGTTGAATACTCTACCCTCGAAAACTGTTGCGATCCCCTATACTTGTGGGTTATCACCCACCTCCGATGCCCATCTTATGGTATATAGGTCATTTTGACCTAGAAAAATAATAACAAGAGGACTTTCGGGACGGAGAGCCCCCGTCTCGAGGCGGAACTTGGGCAGGAGCACTTTTGCCCTTCGGCGGAGCGATTCCGCCGGGGAAACTTCCCTCTCGGAGGGGGAAATCGAATCCATCATCATCACCAACAACCCTCTCATCTTTGGGAATCCAATCTCCATCAACATCTTCAACAACACCATCTCCTCTCAAACCCTAGTTCATCTCTTGTGTTCAGTCTTTGTACCGGAACCTCAGATTGGTACCTGTGGGTGACTAGTAGTGTTGATTACATCTTGTAGTTGATTACTATATGGTTTATTTGGTGGAAGATTATATGTTCAGATCCATTATGCTATTTAATACCCCTCGATCTTGAGCATGATTACCATTTCTGAGTAGTTACTTTTGTTCTTGAGGTCACGGGAGAAGTCATGTTGCAAGTAATCATGTGAATTTGATATGTGTTTGATATTTTGATGATATGTATGTTGTGATTCCCTTAGTGGTGTCATGTGAACGTCGACTACATGACACTTCAGCATCTTTGGGCCTAAGGGAATGCATTATGGAGTAGTTATTAGATGATGGGTTGCTTGAGTGACAGAAGCTTAAACCCTAGTTTATGCGCTACTTCGTAAGGGACCGATTTGGATCCAAAGGTTTAATGCTATGGTTAGATTTTATCTTAATACTTTTCTTGTAGTTGCGGATGCTTGTGAGGGGGTTAATCATAAGTAGGAGGTTTGTTCAAGTAAGAACAACACCTAAGCATCGGTCCACCCACATATCAAATTATCAAAGTAGCGAACACGAATCAAACCAACATGATGAAAGTGATCTGGTGAAATTCCCCTGTACCCTCAAGAACGCTTTGATTATTATAAGAGACCGTTTTGGCATGTCCTTTGCCACAAAAGGATTGAGATACCTTGCTGAACATTATTTACCGTTACCGTCACTTGCTCGTTACAAATTATCTTGCTATCAAACTACCTGTTACCGACAATTTCAGTGCTTGCAGAAAATACCTTGCTGAAATCCACTTTGACATTTCTCTGCTCCTACTAGCTTCGACACTCCTACTTATCAAAAGTACTATGATTGATCCCTATACTTGTGGATCATCACAACTCTTTTCTGGCACCGTTGCCGGGGAGTGAAGTGCTCTTGGTAAGTGGAAATTGGTAAGGGAAGTTTATTACTACGTGCTTAAATTTATTGTCACTTGTTACTATGGAGAACCATCCTTTGAGGGGTTTGTTTGGGGTATCTTCACCTCCACCGAAACCACAATTAGTTGCCCCTCAACCTACTGCACCTACTGAAAATATTGATTATAAAATTCCTTCGGGTATGATAGAACAACTGATAGCTAGTCATTATGCAGGAGATGGAACCGAACATCCTGATATGCACTTGATTTATGTAGATGAAATTTGTGGATTACTTAAGCTTGCAGGTTTCCCCGGAGATGAAGCTAAGAAGAAGGTTTTCTCTTTATCTTTGAAGGGAAAGGCATTGACATGGTATAGGCTATGCGATGATATTGGATCTTGGAATTGGAATCGATTGAAATTGGAATTTCACCAAAAAATTTATCATATGCATCTAGTTCATCGTGATCGGAATTATATATATAATTTTTGGCCCCGTGAAGAAGAAAGTATCGCTCAAGCTTGGGGGGAGGCTTAAGTCAATGTTGTATTCATGCACCAATCATAAGCTCTCGAGAGAAATTATTATTCAAAACTTTTATGCTCGGCTTTATCGTGATGATCAATCCATACTCGATACTTCTTGTACTGATTCTTTTATGAAGAAGACTATTGAATTCAGGTGGGATCTTTTAGAAAGAATTAAATGCAACTCTTAAGATTGGGAACTCGATGAAGGTAAAGAGTCAGGTATTAAGCTTGAGTTTGATTGTGTTAAATCTTGTATGAATATCGATGCTTTTCACAAGTTTAGCACTAAATATGGACTTGACTCTGAGATAGTAGCCTCCTTATGTGAATCTTTTGCTACTCATGTTGATCTCCCTAGAGAGGAGTGGTTTAAATATCATCCCCCTATTAAAGATGAAATTAAAGAACCGGTCATGGTTAAATATGAAACTATTATTTAGAATGTTGATACAGTTGTGCCTACTTCTTATATTGAAAAACCACCTTTCCTTGTTAGGATAAAAGAACATGCTAAGGTTTCAACTGTGGTTCAAAAAAGTAATATTAAAGCACCTAAACCTGCTGAGCAAATTAAAGTAGAACCTAGTGTTGCTATGGTTATAGATCTTCTGGTAGAAAATATTGATGGGCATGTTATTTATTTCTGTGATGAAGCTGCTAGAATTGCCAAACCCGATGAAAAAGATAAACATAGACATGTTGTTAGCATGCCTGTTGTGTGAGTTAAAATAGAAGATCATAATTATCATGGTTTATGTGACTTTGGTGCTAGTGTGAGTGCTATTCATGTTAGCTTATACCAAGAAATTATGATTGACATAGCATCCGCTGAAATAGAAGACATAGATATATTACTATTAAACTTGCTAATAGAGACACCATCACACCACTTGGGATTGTTAGAGATGTTGAAGTCTTGTGTGGGAAAATAAAATACCCTACTAACTTTCTAGTTCTTGGTTCCTCACAAGACGACTTTTGTCCCATTATATTTGGTAGACCTTTCTTGAACACCATTAATGCTAAAATAGATTGTGAAGAAAATTATCGGTGTTAGCTTTGGTGATGAGTCTCATGAGTTTAATTTCTCCAAGTTTAGTAGACAACCTCATAAGAAAGAATTATCTAGTAAGGATGAAATAATTGGTCTTCCTTATATTGTCGTGCCTCGTACTGATCCACTAGAACAATATTTGCTAGACCATGAAAATGATATGCATATGCATGAAAGAAATGAAATAGATAAATTTTTCTTTGAACAACGACCTTTGCTCAAACACAATTTGCCTATTGAAACTCTAGGAGGTCCTCCTCCACCTAAGGGTCATCCTGTGTTTGAATTAAAACAATTGCCTCGCACTTTGAAATATGCTTATATCGATGAGAGAAAGATATATCCTATTATTATTAGTGCTAACCTTTCAGAACATGAAGAAGAAAAATTATTGAAAAATCTGAGGAAGCACCATGCTACTATTGGATATACTCTTGATGATCTTAAGGTCATTAGTCCCACTCTGTGTGAGCACACGATTAATATGGAACCTGATGCTAAACCCGTTGTTGATCATTAATGACGTTTGAATCCTAAGATGAAAGAAGTGGTAAGAACTGAAATATTAAAGCTTTTGGAAGCATGTATAATCTATCCCATAGCTGATAGTAGACGGGTAAGTCTCGTTCATGGTGTCCCTAAGAAGGGAGGTATTACTGTTGTTCCTAATGATAAAAATGAACTTATTTCACAAAGAATTGTTACTGGTTACAGAATGGTAATTGATTTTAGAAAGTTAAATAAATCAACTAGAAAAGATCATTACCCTCTGCCTTTTATTGATCAAATGTTGGAAAGATTATCTAAGCACACACACTTTTGTTTTCTTGATGGATATTCTAATTTTTCTCAAATACCTGTTTCACAACCTGATCAAGAGAAAACCACCTTTACTTGTCCATTTGGAACTTATGCTTATAGACGTATGCCTTTTGGTTTATGCAATGCACCCTATACTTTTCAAAGATGTATGCCTGCTATATTCTATGATTTTTGTTAAAAGATTGTTGAGGTTTTCATGGATGATTTTTCTATTTATGGAACTTCCTTTGATGATTGCTTAAGCAACCTTGATCAAGTTTTGCAGAGATGTGAGCAAACTAATCTTGTCTTGAATTGGGAGAAGTGTCACTTTATGGTTAATTAAGGTATTGTCTTGGGGCATAAAATTTCTGAACGAGGTGTTAAGGTGGATAAAGCGAAAGTTGGTGCAATTGAGAAAATGCCATGTCCTAAAGATATTAAAGGTATTCATAGTTTTCTTGGTCATGTTGGTTTCTATAGGAGGTATATTAAAGACTTTTCTAAAATTTCTAGGCCTCTTATAAATCTTTTACAAAAGGATGTTCCACTTGTTTTTGATGATGATTGTGTAGAAGCCTTTGAAACACTTAAGAAAGCCTTAACTTCTACACCTATTGTTCAACCACCTGATTGGAACCTGCCTTTTGAAATTGTGTGTGATGCTAGTGATAATGCTGTTGGTGTTGTTCTAGGACAAAGAGTTGATAAGAAATTAAATGTTATTCATTATGCTAGTAAAACTCTAGACAGTGCCCAAAGAAATTATGCTACTACTAAAAAATAATTTTTAGCAGCCGTGTTTGCTTGTGACAAATTCAGATCTTACAATGTTGATTACAAAGTAATTGTTCACACTGATCATTCTACTATAAAATATCTTATGGAAAAGAAAGATGCTAAACCTAGACTCATTAGGTGGGTTCTTTTGCTACAAGAATTTGATTTACATATCACTGATACAAAAGGAGATGAGAACCCCGTAGTTGATAACTTGTCTAGGTTAGAAAATATTCTTGATGACCCACTACCTATTGATGATAGATTTCCTAATGAACAACTAGCTGCAATAAATATTTCTCACAACACTCCTTGGTATGCTGACTATGCTAATTATATTGTTGCTAAATACATACCACCTAGTTTTACATATCAACAGAAAAAAAAATTCTTCTATGATTTTATACATTACTTTTGGGACGACCCACATCTTTATAAAGAAGGAGTAGATGGTATTATTAGACGTTGTGTACCTGAGCATGAACAAGAACAAATCTTACGGAAATGTCACTCAGAAGCTTATGGAGGACATCATGCGAGAGATAGAACTGCTTACAAGGTATTGCAATCTGTTTTTTATTGGCCTACTGTATTCAAGGATGCTCGTAAGTTTGTTTTATCTTGTGATGAATGTCAAAGAATTGGTAATATCGGTAAGCGTTAAGAAATTCCTATGAATTATTCACTTGTTGTTGAACCATTTGATGTTTGGGATTTTGATTATATGGGACCATTTCCTTCCTCTAATGGGTATACACATATTTTGGTTGTTGTTGATTATGTTACTGAATGGGTAGAAGCTATTCCAACTAGTAGTGCTGATCATAACACTTCCATTAAAATGCTTAAAGATATTATTTTCCCAAGGTTTGGAGTCCCTACATATTTAATGACTGATGGTGATTCACACTTTATTCATGGTGCTTTCAGTAAAATGCTTGCTAAATATGATGTTGACCATAAAATTGCATCGCCCTATCATCCTCAATCTAGTGGTCAAGTCGAACTTAGCAATAAAGAAATAAATCTAATATTACAAAAAACTGTTAATATGCCCCGAAAGAATTGGTCTAAGAAATTGGATGATGCACTTTGGACTACAGAACAACTTATAAAAGTCCTATGGGTATGTCTCCTTATAAAATGGTTTATAGAAAAGCTTGTCATTTGCCTCTTGAGTTAAACCATAAAAGCATATTGGGCAATTAAAGAACTCAACTATGATTTCAAACTTGCGGGTGAAAATAGGTTATTTGTTATTTGATATTAGCTCACTAGATGAATTGAGAACCCAAGCTTGTGAAAATGCCAAATTATTTAAAGAACAAAAATTAAAATATGGCATGATAAAAGGATCCAAAAGCGGGAATTCAAAGTTGGGGAACATGTTCTTTTGTACAACTCTCGTTTCAGATTCTTTGCAGGAAAACTTCTTTCCAAAAGGGAAGGACTATATATTATCGAGGAGGTTTATCGTTCTGGAGCTATCAAAATTAATAACGACGAAGGTACTAACCCGAAGGTGGTCAATGGACAAAGAATTAAACACTACATCTCAGGTAGGCGTATTAATGTTGAAAGCAATATTATTCAAACCATGACACCGGAGGAACACATAAAAGAAACCTTCCGGAACCCTCCAGAACCCTGAAAAAGAGGTGGTACGTGATACTGTAAGTAAACGGACTCCGAAAAATCCGCAAAAATATTTTCTGTCACTTTTGGAATATTACAAAAAAAAGGAAAATAAGAAACAACCAGGAAGGCAACCAAGGAGTGCAGAAGACACTAGAGCGCACCTGCCTTGCCTGGCGTGCCCAGGTGGGTTGTGCCCACCTCGGGAACCTTCCCGACTCCATTTTCCTCTCGTTTTGCTTGTTGCCCAAGATAAAAATTCTTTATATACCCCCTGAACGTATTGACCAGCATATCACGGAGAAATCTTCTGTTCTTGTTTCTTGTTGTTTTCTGTCAGATTTGTCAAGCTAGGCATCATGTCTTCCCCCTCCTCCAACAACATGGAAGACGATGCTTGGTTGCTATAGGAGGAGCTAGAGGGAGAGGGAATCAAGGATGTTTCCATGGAGGAAGGTGAGGGGAGCTTCCTTGGAGTTTACCCTCCAGCCTCCGAGAGGGGCACACTGGTCGGCATCTCCACTCGTCCTAATCCCCACCAGGCCATGTGACAAACAAACAACCAAGAAAGCCCCGAAGTGCAATGAGAACTTCCTCCGAGGAGGCCTTTACACAGGTTACATCGAAACAACTTTTACAATTTGATTCACAAATATGGATTCGAGAATACTCCTCATATGCACCTACTGTCCAATTGGGACATACCTCGTCCAAGAGAAAGTGATGCAGGAACAAACTCTTGGGGCCCGGAGAATAAACATATTATGGCTGAAGTGGAGAAAAATACTAAGTTACTTCATTGAGCCCTTCGAGAGATTCAAGGTTTGAGGGAGCTACTCATGAGTATATTAGACAAAGCTACTACTTCATCAACACCACCAAAGGAGACTTGAGCAACATGTATGGGCACTCCCCTTGGATTGTGCTAAGCTTGGGGGAGGTGCCCCGGTATCGTATCACCACCACTATCTTTGCCTTTATCTATCTTAGTTCGATCTTTAGTTATCTTTTGAATTAGTTGCATAAAAGTTTAGTTCAATCTATTTTCGAGTGTTTGCTTAGTGATCTATCTATCTATGAAATCGTGTGCGAGATATATAATAAAGTTTAGTTCGAGTTTTGCTTTCTTTACTTTTATGTTTCAATCAAAATAAAAGGAAATAATGAAAAATATCATATGCTAATCTTATGGTAAGTAATGACATCACATAAAGAAAAGTACAAGTGGTAAAATTTGTTGAAAGTTGTCAAACATAGCATTGGTCAATGATGCAATTAATGAAAGAATTAATAAGGGAAGAGAAGATTAACATGCAAATACACTATCTTGGACATCTTTTATGATTGTGAGCCCCCATCAAAATATTATATGCCAAAATTGTTGAAGTTGGACAAGGAAGACAATGTAATGATTTATGCTTGTTCATATTCACATAGAAGTTATATTGTCATAGATCCTTTAACATGTGGTGCTTGCCCAATATCTTTGCTAGCCAAAAATTCCGCACTAAGTAGAGATACTACTTGTGCATCCAAAAACCCTTCCAAATTCTTTATTTTGAGAGTCCATCATACCTACCTATTGATTGAGTAAGATCCTTCAAGTAAGTTGCCATTGGTGCAATAAGGCAATAAAAATTGCTTCTAAATGTGTTGGATCATTTAGTGTAAGAGAAAATTGAGTGTTGTACGAACTAGTGATGATAAAATAATAAAAGTGACAAACTGCATAATAAAGGGAGAGCGGCGTTTCGGTGCCCGGGTGCATCTGCACCCGGTCAAGAAAAAATTCATAAAAAATTCAGAAAAATTCAAAAAATTCCAAAAGAAAAATTAGGGTGGTAGAAAATTTGATGCGTGAGGTAAGCTCCAATTTTCAAAACATTTGGACTTCAGTGCAGCTCTCAGCAAAAAAGACAAATCAGACTAGAACAATATATGAACAGTACACATTTTTACAGACCTCCAATTTGTCTTTTTTGCTGAGAGCTGCACATAAGTCCAAATGTTTTGAAAATTGGAGCGTACTTCACGCATCAAATTGTCTACCACCCAATTTTTTTTGGAATTTTTTGAATTTTTCTAGTATTTATTTTGATTTTTTTCGTGAGCGCAGGTGTAGATGAGCTCGAGCTCAGATTCGAATTTTCCTAATAAAGATTGCTATCATAAGGGGCAATATAACGTGACATTCTTTTGTACTAAGAGATTGAGCATACAAACCAAAAAGCGCATGACAAACTCTGCTTCCCTCTGCGAAGGGCCTATCTTTTACTTTTATGTATTTACATTTATGCAAGAGTCAAAGTATTCTTCTCTATTCCTTTTGTTTTTCTCTTTTTGCAAGCATCATGTGGTGAGGAAAGATCTAGGCACATATATCCAGTAGGATATGAGTGAGCATGAATTATTATTGTTGACATCACCTTTGAGGTGAATACGTTGGAAAGCAAAACTATAAGCCCCTATCTTTCTATGTGTTCGGTTGAAACTTTTTGCTCATGTGTATGAGGTGAGTGTTAGCAATCATAGAAGATTATATCATGGTTAAATATGTGGACTTGCCAAAAGGCTCTGATACGAGACCCTTCCTGAAAAGATGATGAATTGTAGTTGCAAAGTTGACTGAGAACATAGTTTGTTGGTTTTCAATAGAGTGTATGCTTTTACTTCGATGTTGTGATGAATTGTTACTTTTTCGTGAGAAGTTATATGATAAAATTATGTGATAAAGTTCTATGATAAAGTTTGTTGCTGTTATAGTAATAAGCATGATGCTTCTATGTCCGTATTTTGTTTTTATCGACACCTCTCTCTCTAAGCATGTGGGCATGTTTTTCGATATTGGTTTTTCGCTTGAGGACAAGCGAGGTCTAAGTTTGGGGGAGTTGATACGTCCTTTTTGCATCATGTTTTCCTACCATTATTTACAATGTATTTATGCATAATAATGCTTCATGGAGTAATTCTAATGCATCTTCTCTCATAATATACATGGTTTACACAAAGAGGGAGAATGTCGGCAGCTGGAATTCTGGACCTGAAAAGGCTACGTTAGAGTTACCTATTCTGCACATCTCCAAATGAGCTGAAAATTTATGGAGAATTATGTTGGAATATATAAAAAATACTGGAACAAATAACTAGCAGAGGGGGCCACCTGGTGAGCACAAGACACCAGGACGTGCCAGGCCCCCCAAGCGCGCCCTGGTGGGTTGTGCTCAGCCCAGCCCACCTTCGGTGCCCATCTTTTGGTATATAGGTCATTTTGACCTAGAAAAATAATAAGAAGAGAACTTTCAGGATGGAGCGCTGCCATCTTGAGGTGGAACTTGGGCTGGAGCACTTTTGCCGTCTAGCGGAGCGATTTTGCTGGGGGAACTTCCCTCTCGGAGGGGGAAATCAAAGCCATCGTCATAACCAACAACCCTCTCATCTTTGGGAATCCAATCTCCATCAACATCTTCAACAACACCATCTCCTCTCAAACCCTAGTTCATCTCTTGTGTTCAGTCTTTGTACCGGAACCTCAGATTGGTACCTGTGGGTGACTAGTAGTGTTGATTACATCTTGTAGTTGATTACTATATGGTTTATTTGGTGGAAGATTATATGTTCAGATCCATTATGCTATTTAATACCCCTCTGATCTTGAGCATGATTACCATTTCTGAGTAGTTACTTTTGTTCTTGAGGTCACGGGCGAAGTCATGTTGCAAGTAATCATGTGAATTTGATATGTGTTTGATATTTTGATGATATGTATGTTGTGATTCCCTTAGTGGTGTCATGTGAACGTCGACTACATGACACTTCAGCATCTTTGGGCCTAAGGGAATGGATTGTGGAGTAGTTATTAGATGATGGGTTGCTTGAGTGACAGAAGCTTAAACCCTAGTTTATGCGCTACTTCGTAAGGGACCGATTTGGATCCAAAAGTTTAATACTATGGTTAGATTTTATCTTAATACTTTTCTTGTAGTTGCGGATGCTTGTGAGGGGGTTAATCATAAGTAGGAGGTTTGTTCAAGTAAGAACAACACCTAAGCACCAGTCCACCCACATATCAAATTATCAAAGTAGCGAACACGAATCAAACCAACATGATGAAAGTGATCTGGTGAAATTTCCGTGTACCCTCAAGAACACTTTGCTTATTATAAGAGACCATTTTGGCCTGTCCTTTGCCACAAAAGGATTGGGCTACCTTGCTGAACTTTTTTTTACCATTACCATTACTTGCTCGTTACAAATTATCTTGCTATCAAACTAGATGTTACCGACAATTTCATTGCTTGCAGAAAATACCTTGCTGAAAACTAGTTGTCATTCTCTTCTGCTCCTCGTTGGGTTCGACACTCTTACTTATCAAAAGGACTAGGATTTATCCCCTATACTTGTGGGTCATCAAGGCTATGCCACAACCACATGTTTGGGTTGACGAGCCTCCAAGTTTTATTATCTGTAGTCTTATAAACAATGTATTCGTCGTCTTATGATTAAGAAAATTGGCCATGATTGCATTCCCTAAAAAAAACTTGACCCACAAGAAGTATTGAGACCTCATATACACGAAAGGAAAACAATTTAATTCAATAGACTTATTTGGTTGGAAAATGAGTCGGTCACGTCAAATGCCATGTAGCCCACACACCACGCCGTTTCTACTCACTTTATTTCCACAGTCTTATCACTGCCCCCAACTGCTTAGGGCATCTTCAACAGTTCGTTTGTTAGCTTGTTGGTAAAACATGCCATGTCATTAACCAACACCTTAACATACAACTACTCCAATAGGTTGTATCTAGTTTGTCCAATAGGATGTGAGATAATAAATAAGGCGCTCTCTCATTCTACATTGGAGCTTGTGCAAGGGGCGTTGGTTCATGTACATACAACCTTACTCTCTTTCCTCATTTATTACATGACACATCGTCAAAAATCATATGTGGCAAAGTCTACCAACAAATATCTTACAACCATTGAAGATGCCCTTATGTATCTAGATTTTTCCTTTCCCGATTGCAGTGTCTTTCTCCCAACCGTTTATTTCACCTTCGCCATGGAGGGTGTTGAAGGAGAGTACCCCCCCTCCCGCCTGTTGCGAGCCTGGGGAGACAACTTGTCCACAACTATTGTAGGCCTGCAACCCGGACGCCAATGCTGCAATAAGATGCGACGGTCGTGCTTGCCATGCAGCTATGAACTTACCCTTGGTGCGGCAATCCAAGGCGGTGAGATGCTAGAAAGGATGGTGACAAGTGGTGCTTTAGGGGGGAGTGTCGCCATTGCTTCCATGGAGTCGGGCTGCTGGTGCTACATAGACCCGCACATCACCGGAGACCACCACCGTGGGGAGTTCTGCTGCAGGGCGCCATCAACTGCTTCAAGGACATAGATCTCGTTGAGCGGAGGAGCTGCAATGCAACTCGGTGGTGCTACGACCCAAATCGTGTCTGTGATGGATGCTACATGCGGTGATGCGATCCGTATCTCGTCGGTGGCAGAGTTGCAATGGAACTCGCCAACAGCTCCCAGTGTTGTGATGAAGCACTCGCCGGCGACGCAGAGTTGCAATGCAGCACTCGGTGCTGCACGGAGCGCTGCTGGTGGCACTCGGCGTTGCGATGCAGTGCTCATCGACGGCTCTCAAAGCTTCGATGCGAAAGAGAACGAGCGTGTGTGTCTCCACAAGAGGCAAGTCTGTTTGTGCAAGCATAATTATTTTTCTTCTCCGAGAAGCACAGCTCGCGGAAGCAAATATGTGCCTCCACAAGCACAATTTTTTCCCGTTCCGAGAAGTTGTGCTGCTCGTGGAAACAAATCTGTATCTCCACGAGAAGCAAATATGTGCTTTCTGTGGAAGCACATATTTTTTTCCTTTTCCAAGGAGCGCAGTGCTTCTTGTGGGCTTCCAGGAGATGCAAATTTGTGCTTCTTGTGGAAGCATTTTTTCCACGTAAAAAGAAAATGACACGGATTTTGTCTCTCTTCAAAACCTAAGAAAACTAGGCAGAAACCAAAAACCGAAAAACACAGAAAAACGAAATTCAGAGGGACCGGCCAACACATGACATGTGGCGACAGTTGAATACACCAGTTGGCATGCTCCGAGGCCATCAAAAGTAATCCTTGGAGGTTACCCGAACCTTTAGTTAGTTGCTCTCTCCTGGACGCGGAGTAACTAGTCCCGAGCACATATGCTCGGGATATCATGTGCGTTCGCTGCTACGTGGGGATCTGGGCCAAGCCTTTATAAGGAGAGTTTAGAAGCGCTGGTAAATGCGTACTGTTATGGAATACATATGTGTCAGGCCTTGTTTGTGGGCCAGGTTTGGGGCGTAGGCATAGTGGTTTCTGGACGGCCGTCTCGCACTGATGGGCTGAGCCGTGGCCCAGTTCGCGTCTTTCGGTCTGATCCGTGTGGCTCGGATAAGTCGCTTTCCGTCAGAGCGAGTCAACCTTGAATTGATGCAGGTCGAGAGTCTTCTTCCCCAATGCGATAACTCGCAAGGGAGAGGCCGAGGGAGTTTGAGAACAGGCGACGGACGCGCAATGGAGTTCCTCATGCAGAGGTATGTCAACCGAGCAATTTGTTTTTTTGTTCACCCTAGCTTGTGATTTGAAGGCTGGAGCTCAGGTGGCTGAGGTCTATTCGCTTTATCTAACAAATCGACTCTGATTGAAGAACTCAGGGAGAGTCTGGTCCCGGGAGATACGCCGACGGATGGTACCAGGCGGACGTTGGTGGAGGTGGCGCCGCCGGAGGGCATGGGTGTGAGCGACGAAGGATTGATCTGAGGCGCATCTGGACACTGGCAAGGAGCAAAGATGGTCGAATCTGCAGCGCGGCTCAAGCGGCAGCAGGTTGAAGGGACAGTTCGCCTCCGATTTCTGAGTTGTCGACGGGGAAGATGAATCCCCAGGCTCCTGGCTGGAATAAGAGGTGCGAGGAACTGGATTTAAACTAAGAAGATGTGCCATGAAGAATTTCAGTAACTTAATTTTTTGGTTGTGTATAGTGATGTGATATTGATTGAAATTGTTGGTGTCTTTAATCCATGGTTTGATATGAATTAGTGTTAAAGCTTGATGTTTTGAACGATTAATACATTCTAGCAGATATGTAGTTAGAACTGTAATTTGATGGGCACTGAATTAAATTGGTTGACAGAAACATTTGAAATCCCTTTCGCCGAGAATTTGTGTTGCTGCTCCTAGCAGGACCCCTTTCCCAAAACCGCGTTAGTGCATTTGAGAAGGCAGTAAAGGTGTTTGTAGAAAACCCGACTGAAAATGTTATCTCTCCAGTGCTAAGTACTACTTTTGACTCGCTGGGTGAAGCATATGATTTCTACAACTTGTATTTTTGGGAGAAGGGGTTTGGGATTAGGTATGGTAAAAGCCAGCTCAATGTTGAGAGGAGGAAGTGTATGCAGAAAATCGTCTGTGGATGCTCAGTAAGGAGCAAATTCCGCTAGGTGATGCGACTGGGCGCTGTTCTGGAGATCAAAGCAATGCATGTTCATACCTTTCAGGCATCATCAGCTTGCTCGGCAAGTTGGAGCAGAGCTTGATGCAGAATGTGAGCACAACAAAAAATGTTTGATTTAAAAATATTTACTGATTACTACATGTAGAAGTAACTGGTAATTGTGTGTGTATGTTGTTGCAGATGAGATGGAGAGAGCAACCCGCGCACCGACAATGAATGTGCAGACGGGTTTGGTTATGGGGTTATTGACATCTCCGACAATGAAATCAAAGATGAAGTTGATTTGGAAGAAAGCAATGATGAAGTTGATTCGGAAGAATGGTCTGATGATCCTAAGCATGGTAATCTTATTGAGACAGATTGAAGGCTGAGGGAGCAAGAGTAGAAAGATGCAGAAGTCGTGAAGATGTATCAAGAAATGTATGATAAAAATGTTGATCTGCAAGAAGAACAAGGCCGTGAGGTTGCAATGGTGTGTCAAAAAATGTATGATCAAAATGGTAAATGTGGCTGGAAGGCAAATGAGGTGATGCAAGACATTCTGGTCATGTCTTGGACACAAAGCAACTAAGCCATTTATGTTTTGCTACAAGTACTGAAGCTCAGATCGCCAATGCATCAGCAACATAAAACTTGCTCAGGAGGCTGAGCCTGCAGGTCAAGAAACAAGCCCCATGGTGGGTGGTCGTAGAGGTATGTTAGCAAACAAGTTAGATTAGAGATTGAGTGTGTCATGCCATAGGTTACAATTTTTTCAATTAAACACTAGCACAAGTGTGAAATATGCTGACACTGATTTAGCTGCTCTGTCAACTGCAGTTGTAGCTGTTCCGGTTAAGGAAGAAGCCGACGAGAGTTGCCATCGCTGGCAGGCAAATATCGGAGGTTAGGCGGACCGAAAAATTGTTGGAACATGCAACAAAACTTTTTAACAGTTTGAATATTTACTACAAAACAACTCTGCTTTGCAGGACAGGCGTACATTAGTGGTGCATCCCCGACAAGGAACACGAGTTCCATGAAGGGGCCTTGGAGACGGAAAGGGAAGAAGCAGTAGAACAGAGGATCAAAGAGGAAGCAGAAGGTGCGGTTCTCCAACATTGTGGAGACCATATGCCTATCAGATTCCTCTGAGAGCGAAGACAGTTCTAGCGATGATGGAACACATCAAGCGGGCATGACAATGAGCTCATACATCTTCCTGGTAGCAACAATAGATGGTTTTGATACATCGGTGGCAAATGACATTGTGTCGGCGAGTTCAATCAGGGTGGAAGAGCCACGGACAACGATGTCAAGAAGTCCAACAAGCACTGGAGATGGTACGGGCCTCCATGATGTCGGTAACAATCATGTTTCTGTAAGGAATACTTTTCTATTAGATAGTACTCACTCCGTCCCATGTTAATGTTTTGCAATTGTAGTTGTTGCTCTGCACACACGTGCAAGGAAGTTCTGTGTGAGGAAGAAGATGAGGAAGTCATGGCCGCCAATCTAGTTTCTTGCGGCGCGGTTGGAGAGGAGAATAGCACAAGATGCAGGCAGACGCGGACGTCTGCAATCCCACTTCGTCCACGCTGCAAAAAACAGGTGAACAACCTCGCGGATGAGAGCCACATGATTTAAGTGGGTTTGACATGGGTTTGACAGACTTATCCTGCCTGGTGTGCTTGGCCTGCCTAGCCTGCGAGGAGAGAACACAATTAAGTGAATAAGTTGGCGGCTGATAGGGCAAGCCGCCGCCGTTCCCCACGGCCAGGTCGGCGTCTCGCTCATCCCTGCTGGCGCCACCCCTGTTTCCTACTCGTCCCCGTGTGCACTGTCTGTCTCCGGCTCTCCGCTGGCGCCGCCCCTACTACCCACTCGCAGCCACCCGTGGATCAATATGCCAAGTGTTGCGGTGGATGAGCACAAGAATGCAGCAGAGGAGGAGAAGAATCCTGTGTGGGAGGGTGAGGAGGACAAGAATCCGGCGAGAAAGGAGGTGCAGGTACATGTTTGATCCTCTCTTCCACCTATGCTTAATGTGATCTATGTATTTAGCTGTGGGATTTACTACTCACTTTTTCCTGAGATTGCACATCTCAGTGAATTAAATATGAAGTATCTTCATTTGTACTGCCTTCTGATCCATTGTGATGTGCCCAGTTCATTCCAAGTAGTGATGACTGATGATTGCCTACGTACTGTTGGGTTAGTAGGTGGAATCAGTGAGAAATGATGGATGAACAGTGTGTATGTGCATAAATATGTGACTAAGATTGGGTTCCAGCTCCCAAGTTATTATTGATAGATGAACTTGGACTGAATGGGGTGCTGTTACTACCGATGAACAATGTTGTTAGTTAATCTTTTATTATATGCACTAGTAGGAGATACTGCTGAACTTTAGCGAAAGATGTTCCTGTTGATGAGGGAATCTTTTCTGGTCCAAGTGTATTGCAAATACAAGAGGCATCTTAAGATTTGTTTGTGTTGTTTGCTGCCCTGATTCTTTCAAATGTGAATTATGTGTGTTTTGTTTCCTCTGTTTTCTTGATGGGGAGCATGTTCTCGAGTAGTATAATTTTTGCCCCGTGGTCTGAACAGTTCAGGGGAAGCAGCTGGCATTAGAAAGACTACTAATGTGGACACAACAAGTATGAAGTAACTGAAGAATATAGAAGAACATTAACCAGACCTAGCCAAGATAGTGTGTTAGTGCGTTTCAGTGGGTGTAAATAGTTAACTGTTGTGGTTGATGCTGTCAACTTTAAGGCTGCAATTTCTATTTTTGGGTTTGTGTGACAAACGAGATGATGTTGCTTGCTGAGAAAATTCATATCCATATCCCTTTGTCCTTGAGTTTTTTCTTGATGATGCGTGCATCTTATATATTACGTGGCAGCAGCATCAGCGTGTTAACAGTCAGCATTAGCATTGCAGGCATCCTGGACAGCTTAGTGGCAGACGAGAGCAGCCGTTAATCATGCGATTAATGATCGCGGACTCTGGCCGACGCCCCGCAGACTGCAGATAAGATCTGGAAGAGGATGGATGTGGACGTCTGCCGTTAGTGGGACCAGGCCTGAGCCCTGGCCCATAACTCGCACGGCCGGCTGAGCCGGTTAGCCTGGGACGCGACCGTGGCATTAAATGCAGTAGATAGGTGGGACCTGACGCAGAGATAGGATGGATATACTATTCACAATACAGAAGAATATACATGGGTCGTTATGAATCTTGGGGCCAACGAAGGACTGAGATATGCAGTGCATCTGAGCTCGAGCTCAGAATAGCACTTTCGCTCTCTCCTAAACAACGCTTAAGGCGCCGACTACCTCAGCAGTGCACTGTGCGCACACTCGTATGGGTTGACCCAAACGCTCATCGAGTTACGTTCTCACCCGTGTACACTCGCCTATTTTTCCCGCTAAATAAACAAGCAATTTTGGTTTTCAAAAAACGACTACAAGTTTTCTGATTGAATTTCAAAGTTTTATGAAATATAAAAATGTACATTTTTTTTGTCAAAAGTCATATATTTGGAAAAAGTTCATGAATTTCAAAAAATGTCTCCAATTTGTAAGAGTTCTTAAATTCGTTTAAAAAATCATGAATTTTAGAATTTTCTCAAATTTGAAAAGGTTCATGAATTTGAAAAGGTTGATATATTTGAAAAAAAACACAAATTTGAAAATTGTTCGCGGTTTCCAAAAAGTCAAAATTTTTTAAAAACAAATATTGATATAAAAAATCATAAATTAGAAAATATTCTCAAACTCGAAAAAGTTCACGGGGTTAAAAGAGCGTGGATTTGAATTGAGAAAATGAAAAATATAACCAAAATAGAAAAAAAGATCAGTTGGAAGCTTCTAGAAGCTGAATTTGAAAAACTTTTGTGAATTCAATTTTTTATGGATTTGAAATAAGAAGAAACAAAAAAGTAAATAGAAAATGAAAAAAAGAAACAAAAAACTAAAAAGAAAATCAGTTGAAAGTTTTTAGAAGCTTCACAAACCCTGGTGTTGTAAGTACAGAAAACGCAACCTACATGGGCCG